>JARLTB010000207.1:4427500-6923580 GCA_030141615.1 Unio pictorum
TGCAAGATGTCTAATACAAAATACTGGTATGTAATCCATTCTTTGTTAACACTTCATGTTATTAATCTTTTACACATTCGTTTTCTCATCAATTAATTTTATTTTTTGCATCATTAATTCACAATATATTGCTGTGTTTTTCTTTTAAATGTGTTTATCACTTCAGCAATCTAAACTGGTGTAGCAACATATCCATCATACCTGTGTCAATAAGTATTACCCATATCCCTAATTTAACAGGTAATATCATCTACATTATTAATCATTCAATAAATATGGTTTCTCTAATTTGCAAAAGGTTTTAAGAATGGTTCTACATGTTCGCAAGCCACACATATAAAATGTAGTAGTACCTTGTAAATCCGGTATGATGAACGGTATTGCATAGTAATAGTATGCAATCGATAAGCACGAACAAGCGTTATACCATATTCTACTAAATGAGTGAGAATTGAGAAATAGAAGAACAAAGTGAGGGGGAGGGTGCCATAGGGTTTGAGATGGAATTGCGGAGATCAGTGAAAGAGGTGCGTCATGGAAAAACGGCAAACTTTCCACAACAGAGAAAACGATCAATAAGGTGTAAGCGCTTCATGTTCAAATATTTATCAACTGTTCTTTGACTGATTATTGTTGTATGACAAAAACACTTACAGATTTATGAGGGAGACAGGGAAAAGCCACACTATATACACAATTCGAAAAACAGGGTGTGACATCACATACACAAACGCACACGCGTACAAACGCCAATGCATGACAATAAACATACATTTAGCAGGATATTGTTTAAATTATTAATAATTAAGAACCATTAGCTTCGCAAGCTATTTATGAAGTTATTCAGAAATGAATAATACAAGTCATAGCAAATTTACGTGTATTTAACTGTTTAGTACAACATGATTTTTAGAAGAGTAAGATGCGTTTCAGTTTGTACTACATTAATATTAAACGTTAGCCCTGCACCTCTATACACACTGTACAATGTAATAAAGATCTTGTTATTGTGGTGTCTTCTGAACAATCATGTTGCGCCTTCTCTTGACAGTTGTCTGTACTTGTACGCAATGTCTGTTTATGTCGCCACCCCACCTCACCCCATCCCTCCTCTCTCTCTCTCTCTCTCTCTCTCTCTCTCTCTCTCTCTCTCTCTCTCTCTCTCTCTCTCTCTCTCTCTCTCTCTCTCTCTTCAGAAACTAATATCATCTACGCTTTCATGGATGTTTGGTCTTATGTTGTAAAATGGTCCAGGAGAGAGAGAGAGAGAGAGAGAGAGAGAGAGAGAGAGAGAGAGAGAGAGAGAGAAAAGGTTTAGTAGTTAAGGGACAACTACGACAAAATCATTTTTTTATTGTTAATCCCATTGTTGTTTATTGGATGGTCGTTTAGTTAGTCTGTTTGCCAAACCAACCAACGAAGTAGGAAAATTGGATGGATTGAACGGGATATTTTAAATTTTATCATTGACTATATGAACACTATAGAAACTCCAAAAGAAAGTGTACACATATAGGAATGACGAACTGTATTATTGTAGGGCTCTTAGTGTATGTTGAGTTTCAAGGTTTGCATCCATCCCAAATTCTTATTCCCACACTCAATCACACTCTCGTTTACTGTGAACTTGATTTGGTGGATTGTGTTTAACGACTTTTTAGCCATATCGCAAAGATGTCTGCGGTGTGACAGTTTATTGCGATATCTATGACTAGTGCATAACGCCGAAGACATGTAGCATCTTGTCCAACCTGACACCAGGCATACCATTCCTAACAATAATCTCTTATTGCGACGTAGCTTCTAGTACCAATTTATAAGTATTTGGTATGAATCTGCGACAAACGTTCTAACATATATATATATATATATATATATATATATATATATATATATATATATATATATATATATATAGTGTGTGTGTGTGTAATAATATTGTGTGTGTAATAATCAACTATATATGCTTAATTGCATAATGTCCTTAATATTTGGACACTGAGATAGCTGTGCCAAATTCGCATAGTGCTACGGTAACCTCACCATTAAAATTAAGTGTGAGAAGAATAGATCAATCTTACTAACTTATGATTTTAATAATTTAAAATAAAATCAATGTTGCATAACATACCTTGTTTTCAACATTGCTCAACATTATTTACCGCATGCTGTCATGAAAATACGTTAAGGAAACAAAGTGGATAGAATAGTAATATAACGTGGCATAGTAATATATTCAACTATACACAATTGTGTAGTAGACTAAGATACGTAACATGTTACATTATTGCATTTATATGAGAAACTACGAACGAGTTTTTTTCAGGATATTATTTTAAGGCCATTGTGACGGAAGTATAATTCCGAGAAAACGAATTCACTTTTCTCCATACGAAAGCATAAACATTTATAGTACATGTTCATTTTCTTAATGTAGCAAAGCTAAATTAAAAAAATACACTAGAAGAAACAAAGTAACTGCATTCATTCTGCATTAAAATTAAATACTCAATCGTGGCTTTATCGGTGCACAGTAATTATACTAATGCATACATAGCACCCAACGACCCTTGACCTCCGCGCGTTCGACAGTAGTTTCAAAACAATTTGGCTTGGGCTACTTAACATTGAAATCTAGAGTCATATTGTGAATGCATGCACATTGCAACAATTTTAGATGTGGTCTGGAATGAATAAATGTTTGAGTTTACGTCGATCCAATTCAGCTTTCTGATTATGATGGACTGGAGTATTGGGTACATTCAGTGCGGTAAGTAGAATTCAAACTTCCACTACCGTTTCGGTGTGTGTCAAGTGTTGCAGGAAATGTCATTTGGATTTGCAGAACTAAGAAAATACATTTTCCGATAAGGTGAGATGCATAAATACATGCACTTTTACTACCATTCTTATTACAAGGTAAAGAAGACACGTGTATGCCTATGCACTTGCATCTCGCTGTTGGAGGGTCTCAGCAATAACCTGTAATCTAGAGTAAGTATCTTCGATAGCAAGCCTAACATTGTATCAAAATAGTTAAACGGGGAATATTGCAAAGCAGTTGTTATTTGAAAGTTCATTTAGGCAGCGAAAATAATACCTTTTCATTGTCTTGCCTTATCGACACTTAATATTTTAGTTTTCTATCAAAACCGTCATTTATATATTGTTTTTCGAATATAATATTTAACAAGCCGAAATGGTGGTTCATCTCTGATAGATTTGTGACGTCCCTGGGCAATATGCTTTTCTATGCTATATGTTTGACGACTCTCGAGAGCACGGGTCATAGTTTGAATCATTCATGTTCCGAAAAGATACGAACATACTCCTAAATATCCTTTTCAACTATCAGAATGACATTTTCAATTACTGCGCATATAACGTTTGAAGTTCACATTGCACATATCACGTTCTATCGTGTTTGTTTCAAAGTTTGGTTTTTGACCCAGTAAACGCAATCACGTCGTCAACTGTATCATTTATACTTTAAATGGGCAAAACATATTGTTTAGTTCATTCTAATCAACCAAAACGTAAACGTCTACTAAATGAGTGTTCTTGGTTTGTTTACAAAGTAGTCCCTAATACACTCTACAATTTGTAGGCACACGCGTTCTTCGCTGTTAGGAAGCCAATGCAATCACGAAGAACATGATCAAATGTTGTTGCAAGTTAAGACATATATTAAATCCTTTACCCCAAAATGGTTTCGGTCATTTTTGCTGCATGCTATTTGAATATTTTATCAGTTTAAAACCAATTTCTTCAATATGTGCATTTCATAAATAGTCACCATAATTGTTAAAATACACATGATGACTAATAATCACTGCAAACATCATAGCTATTGTACACACGAGTGTTTAGTCATGACCCGATTTGTAAATCTGATAACAATTTTAAAGGCTATAGAAGCAGAAGATCGCAAGATTATAAAGTATACCATTACATCACTACCTATCAAGAATACAAGTCTAATACACGAATACATATTTGTAGATAATACGCTTTTATTTATTTCAATACACTACCAGTACTCAATTTATTTCAGACTATAAAACACGGTAAACACAATTAAGATTATGACACATTATTAAGCAAATTTCAGACAATGTACTTATATACTCGTCTAAAAAGTGCACGCCATCAGCAATGAAGGCATCAATGTGCATACTATGAGATATGTGTCAGGTCGTATAATATATCAATAAAGAATATATTTATAGAGTACCGATAAATGTGTAGTTTTAACTTTTCATAAGACTACAGAAATCGTCAGTCTAATTTCAAAGTAAATTTTCCGCTCCGGGGGCCTAGTGGTTAGAGCATTCGCCTCGGAAGCGGGAGGTCGCGGGTTCGATCCCCGGCCGAGTCATACCAAAGACTTACAAAAATGGTACTAACAGCTGCCTCGCTTGACGCTCAGGATTAAGAGGTTAGTGTTAGGACTGGTCGGCCTGGTGTCAGAATAATGTGACTGGGTGGGACATCATGCTACATGTCTGCGGCATGATGCCTCAGTGCTAGGCATCACTATAAACTGCCTCACAGCAGATATCGTAGCGATATGACTGAAAAATTGTTAAAGCTACGTTAAAAATCCTAATCAAACAAACAAACAAACAATCAAAGTAAATTTAGGAAGAAGAAAAAATTGTTCGTGTTACGAATAAACGTTTTATTTTCATGTACTAATACTGACTAAAGAAGACACTAATTAATATAGCGTATGGTCTTTTAGATTTTTCAGGTAGTTCCGTTTCTATTGCAATGTTTGATAATATTATCAAATGAAAAAAGCGACAAGTGTCCATAGGAAGACTCGCATTAGAGGTTGACGATACAAAGTCCAAATACTTTAATATGTATGAAATTGGAAAACATAAAACATTCTGAAAACAGTTAAGGTACAAAACATTTTCAAGTCTCTAAGTTTGTTCCTGCAGTCGAAAATGGTCCGTTTTGAGGGCACTCTTAAAATAGATCACTGTGTCTTTGTGTCTAATTTCAATGGGCTATTCGATCGACGTTGCTGGGCCTGGTATGCAAACGAATATTGTTCATATGACATAAAGTGAGTTTGTCCGTTGCGACGACGAGGATCACTTTAGTTATCTAGAATTCGAGAGGGATTGATGCGTATCTGGGTGCGCATCTAAATAATTAAGCTCACTTGTTCCCTGAATATTTTATAGACGTTTGGATTGGATTGTTCTACTGCAGGATGAGGGGGGGGGGGGTCATTGACTCATAATTCTTGGCCTGGCTTGGCTGTTCTGTTGTGATTGCCTGCTGACCTCGCAAGCTGCAACTTTGTTCTGATGGACGATAGCCACACGCTTCTTTGCTGAGCAGTCTGTTTCCACGTGTCAGTGATTATGCTAAAATCCGCCATGAACGAGTTTTTGTTTTAGGAAATCGGTTGTCTAGCATGCGAGCTATATGGCCTAACATTAAAACTATGATGATGTATGTATTGGACTAGGACCTCAGTATCCGGTTTATGTCTTTTCACGTGATGTTGAGGAGGCAAATGTTTGGAGGTGGTTGCACTTATGTGCATGATGCTTGCACATTTTCTAGATTTTCCAGGCATATTTTAACGCATGGAGTAATATCGATTTGTACACCTTCACCTTTGTTAGTAGAATAATGCGTCTTCTATTACAGACATTTCCTTGAAATCTGCCAAACGATTCGATGGCCTTTTCAATCTTGGCATTGACGTCGTTATTGATGACGACGCTCTAGTTGACTTACCCAATTCGCTAAATTGTGGCCGTTGATTGTTATGTTGGACTCAGTATACGCTGGATGATATATTACTCACATTATTACGCTGCCTTGCATATCAGCTTCAGAGCCAGCGTTGATACGCAGACATGATCAAACATATAACTCTCTGACGATGAATGTCATGATTTTACAATTCGCTTGAAGCCTCCTGAGGTTGAATTAATTTCCGTCAGTTCGGTATATAATGGTGATTCCCAAATCACAAACTCTCATTCCGTCAATGAGAATGAAACATGTAACCTAGTCAATAAACTGCCAATGCTTAAATCGGACATGCATACATAGCGTCATGTAGCTGCTAGGGAGATGAAAAGCAGTGTTGTAGATGAGATCATGCTCTATGCATATCTGAAGGAATAACAGACCTTTGCTATTTCATCGGTCAGAGCCATACTTTCCAATGACTTATTCCGAGGAGATGGTGTTAGAACCTACGCTATATATATATGGCATGCTGTTTAAAAACGTTTCTAATAAACGTCTATAGTGTCTGTTTCTTCTCTAAATATATACATGTGTTATCTCAGAAAACGTTTCTAGTCTGGATTTCCTAATGATCTTGGCACTGCACCTGGAATATTTGTAATATTAATACCTTCAAATTCAATATTCCTTTTCTGTCTCTATCGGCCTTTGTTGAGCACCCTTATCCCTTAATAATATATGTCACCGAAATCCCGATTCACTCTCTTCCGTTCATAATAATCTCTCATTATCCGCTTCCTATTATGATTCGAACAACACATTTGTAATGGGTCTGCTTCTCTTTTGCTCTCTGTAACTCTTGATCTCAGTAATTTCGAAATTCTGTCCGCTACAAACATAAAGACCTTTCTTTATCCATAATAGCTTTTCTCATTTTAACGCTTGAGAGCTTGCTAAATCATCTAATCTACGCAAATGGTAAGGCTTTAAGAAAGCAACAAATCAAAAAAACAATAGATTGATATACACTTGACGATATGAAATATAAATAATTTAGGGACAAGCTTGACAAACCAGACTAATGACGAAGACAAAGTATTGTATATCACTGGGCTCCACCTCCAGCTTAACAGTTATATGGCTGGGTGTACCAGTAGGAGCTGACTAATACTATGCTCTCTATAATGCTGACCAGGAAAACAATAACGAGTGACGAAACGATCAGTCCTGTTTTCGTTGTCCTGTTAGACTCGCCAAATATCACGAACTTCAGGAGCACGTGCGTCCTTTTCCTTAAAATCACATAAGACCAACGAGTATACGCTATGTTCACTCTTGGCAACATGTTTGGCCCAAACTGTTAATATGACCAGTTTGTGTGACAAAAAGGCCATATCGATATTAACTAATGTTGAAGGCGATTATGATTTGTGTTTATAAATTTATACCGCTGCATTTGCGAATCCGTGTCTGTTCAGAGCTTGTCTCGGAGACACAAAGTGGTCTCAGTACAATCATTAAACCGTACTTGTGGATACTGATGCTACGAAACTTAAGAGTTCTGGATACAGGTGCACATACGGAACGGGAGAGGGGCAAAATTAACATACAGTAAACGTCGAGTAATTTCCTTTTAAAACATACGAAACATATATAAATGTCAATAACAAACTATGTTTATTGTATTTGTTACATATTAATCTCAAAAATGTGAATAAATTGTTGAGTGAAAATAGCAGTTCTGGATACGAGTGTATATACGGAAAGGGTGAGGGGGTAAGTTTTGTTGGTTACTGGTATTGGTCACCGCATTATGCATCCAATGCATTGCATTCTTGCATGTTCGCATATTGGTAACTCCTTGATCCTTTACTCTCTTAATGATAATAAATCTAATTTTATTTATTTCTATGTGATACTTCCAGCTATTACCATCCCCGTTTTCCTCGTGAATGGTGTAAATTGGAGGATGGGTCATCATTTTCTTTTGGTGCGAATAGGGTGGTGTTAGACGTACTGTTTTGTATTCAATTCCTTAATTTAAACAATGTTGTTACTTCAATCAATAAGATGTAATGGGTAGCAAGTCTTTATCCATTTAATCGTTAATCAAACAAACATAACTTTTTGAAACATTTTAAAATAGTCAACTAAAGGATGACATTTTTTGATTTATCATGTTTATTATTGAAAAGGAACTCAGTAAAGTAGTATGTGTCACAAAGATGTATAAATACAAATGTGAAGAAAGGAACCAACAAAAAAACAACAACATTCGATTAAAAAACTGTTGTAGGAAATACTGTTTAAATTAAATTGGCGCTCCGTATACTTTGTATGCAATATTTGATTATGGTAAAATTAATTTGGTTGCCAGTCTATAAAAACGTTACAGTTTAAATTTTGTATCTTCCACTGCTAAACCTCAATCAATAAAGAATGATTTCAAATCTTGAGGTCACTTAATTTAAAATGACTTTCTGTATTGACGTGTTTTATAATTAACATTCATAGCATTTGAGGCCATTTAATTTAAAATGACTTTCAGTTTTGACAGATCTTCTACGTAACCATCATAGCCGTAGTATTTCAAATAGCCAAATTATACCTAACGAAGAAAGGAAAGAAGCTTTTCGGAAATACAGTAGACCGTAGTGAGGGGTAAACGTTAGACTTTCAATCCAAATATTTTTGTCCGAAATGCATTACTTTTCAGCTAAAGATGGGTTTCTCGACAAAAAACAGGTTTTTCTAAATTAGCATGTTTTTGCCTGATTCACTATTTAACATCATTTATTTACTAAATACGATTATGATGCAAAACAAAACTGAAAAAAACCAAACCCTTCATAATATACAAGTTTGAGTAATCGCATAACTAAATATATTTGTGCGTTATTATAATCCATAGTTTCGATGATAACAATGTGTACGTGTATTTATGTTTGATTTCTGTATACAGCAAGATGTCCGAATCCAGACTGTGCTGTGTATTTCTCCTGGTAACATTATTGACAATATTATCTTCAGGTAGGTAAACGCATTATTGTGTTTAATCTAATGATTTAGCGAAATACATATATTGTTTATGATCATTTTTTATATATAATTCTATCATTTTGTACATTATATATATAATGTTTTTTTGTGCATTCAGTATATTTAATAATGGTCGGTATTGCAAGATCCAAAACTTCGTTCAATGATCACATGGTATATACCATATTATCATTGAACGAAGTTTTGGATCTTGCAATACCGTCCATTATTAAACATTTTGAAGGCACAAAAAAACATTATGAACTTCATAATAACAATTAGCTATGCTGGTTTATTTAAACTAATGCAATTGAAAAAAAAAACGAAAGACAAACAGACACACAAAAGAAGTAAAGTTTGAAGATCAAATCAATGAGAGTACATCGGACTCGGAAAAAAGATATTTCCAAAGACAAACAAGTTTGCTATATCGATGTACAAGCTCCATCATCGCAACAGTTACATCTGTTTCACGTGTTGAGCGTGGTACCCATGATATCATATCGTTATATTGCTATTACCTACAAACCACCCACCTCCCTTTCTCTCTCTCTCTCTCTCTCTCTCTCTCTCTCTCTCTCTCTCTCTCTCTCTCTCTCTCTCTCTCTCTCTCTTCAAAATGTACTGGGATGTTATTAGAGATACAGCATGTTTAAACGATTTATTTGTATTAAATGAGAATGCTAACTACTATGAAGCTCTTACAAACAAAATTTCTCTGAGGATGATTCCTAATATAAGCCCTAATTAATCACAATAACAGTGATTTTATTTTAATACAATCGCTGGTCAAAAATTCATCTCAACACAACATGCGGTACAAAAATTCTTTCAGTGTGTAACAGAAGAACAACTTACATATTGGAAGTGCTATACATGCAATTATTCATTACTATATTGTTTTTGAATGGTTGAAATATAAATATATATTGCACAATAATCACAATTTAAATTAAAGAGAACCCAAAAGCATACAAGGAACAAACAGACGTTGTGTGATATTAGTCTAAAATCTATACAGCAGTTTCTTTTGAAAAGGTCTATCACATCATCCAATGTTTGTATTAAACATTGGTAAATTACTCATCGAGATTGTTCTAATATGATTTTATACAAAAGTCTTAAATTTGTCAAAAGTTGCATTTTATATTCAGAGGTTATTCAATATTTTCTTCGATATTTTTTGCATAGAGGTAAAGCACCATTAACATGAAGTTCCTTTTAGATATTAATGTTAGGATTAAATTTTTAGTAAAATTAATAAAGATTGATATTTTCTTTAAATTGTATTAAAGTAATGTTTTATTTATTTATATGTAAGTAGTTTCTAAAATATATTAAAGGTAATTTCACTTGTTTTTGAAGTACAACTATACAGAATAGAAAAGGTTGCTGAACAAGTGTAGAAAAAAAGGCAGTGTGTATAAGTATACTCCCTAACATCAGTAAAAATAACTAATGTACAGTGTTTTGTTAGATTGTATACCATAATACATGGATTTTTGCCTGCTCAGCTATAGTTCTAGGTTTCATTAGTAAAAATATGTCTCTGACCTAGTGATTGGCAAAGGTTCAATTCGGTTAATGAAGGTGAAGTAACTTCTCTCTCTCTAAGAGGCTTCTATACATCACAAAACAAGATGGCTTCCAACTAACGGATATCCATATTTGGTCTGACGTCGTTAAGACAAATATAAGATTGAGTCTTATGGCGTCAATAAGATGGCTTTCACCCGCTGGAACTGGTCTCGACCGGGTTGTAGAGTTCGTAGTTTTCTGTCTGATGCATAGAAGGGTATGACCTTGTCTAACCCTGAATCTGGCCGCGAACGTATATATAGAAATGCGCGAATCAGGTCAGATTAGTTATACGCATCAGCAGAAAACTGACGTTGACTCTTCAATTCCAGGTAGGCAACTGTACATGTTATAATTTCTTCTACGATTCCGTACCTGAATTCCCTCATCATTTCTATCATCTGGTGACACTCTTTATCTGGGGACTCAACCTTTTTCTTCTTGCTATCTTCCTGAGTTCCCGGCCTGAGTTTATGAGACTGATCTATAGAACATTCCAGCTAAACATCTAAGAAAAGTCTCATAAAAGTTGGTGGAGCATAAGTGATGAATAAAGGTGTCACCCCACACAACTATAACCTGCGAAACCGACTCATTCCGGAACTACTGCGACCTTCCGACTTCACTCCGCCCAGCCTTACTTCGACTCCCAGACCAACAGCGCCACCACATTTTGAAGAACCTTCGACATTTCCAACAACCTCCCTGCTATTGAACACAACAGCTTCAACATATACTTCGCCAGTCACGATCTACCATCCTTTGTCTACTCTACAGACGACCCTGACCAACGCCACCAGTATTCTTACCACTCCTAGTCCAGCACCAGTGATTTTACCTCCTCTTGACCTCGACTCAACAGATCCAACGCCCAGTCTACCAGTAGCGACCCCACGCAAACCTGATACTGATTTCACCTCTACATTTGGACGTGTGACCCCAAACAGTGCCTTTCAACCAAACTGTGTTCCTGAACTAACAAAAACATTGCCAGTGCTAGATTATGAACATTTATCAAGAATTCATATTCATTCTGGAGACAACAGATCTGCACAAAAAGGTATGTCTTCAGCTATTAAATTAGATGTTTTTAATGGTGATCAATCTCAGAATCCTGTTAAATGGTTAGAACATTTTGTACAATGGGCTAGGTTTTATGAATTGTCAGATGATAAGATTTTGAATGCTTTTCCTTTTCATCTTCAGGGACATGCCAAAATTTGGTATGATACATTGTCAGATAGTGATAAAAGCGATTGGCACACTCTAGTCTCAACTTTCAAATCTAGATTTCACAATGACGATGTTATTCTAGATCTATCAATTTTGGAAACTCAGCTAGGGTCTTCTGAACCAGTTTTAGACTATCTAAGCCGCCTTTTGCGAATCGCAACTAACAAAACCATTCCAGATCAAGATTTATTAGCAGTGGCATTGAATGGATTGAAGCCATCAGTAAAACGAATTGGTATGAACAAAAATCCAACTAGCATGTCAGATTTACGACAAGCTGCAGTTTTAGCGGAAAAGTCCATTGCATCTGCTAATGAATCAGATCTGTCAGCCCTTAACACACTTATTGATGAAGTTAAACAGCTAAAAGGTTAAAGTCTCTAATTCTAAACAAAGTGAGTTCATTAACACATACTCGCAACCACCTGCTAGTTCCAATTATACTAGTTAGACATTCCGCACTCCAAGGCCCCAAGCGCGAGGCTCAGACTATACACAACAAAACAGACCTATTCCAAATTATGCTACCAATAACTTACCACGGCAATGTATGCGTTACCACCAGCAACCACAAAATCGCACTCCAAACTCGTGTTTTTATTGTCTCGGTTCCTGTTTTTCGAAGTCCGTTTGTCCAGCTCGAAATGCCCAGTGTCACCTTTGTCACAAGATAGGTCATTTTTCACGTGCATGCATGTCCACTCGTAAACAATAGGAACGCGCACCTCACGGTAGGACACGAACCTGTCGTGAGCTTGACCAAGAACCACAAATCACACTAGTTACACCTATTCACAAAAATCTTGTTCCTCTTTTTGTTAAAAACAAAATCACGAATGCATTAGCGGACACAGGCGCGTCCATTTCGGCCATCAATTTAAAATTTCTTTCTCGCGCAGGATTCAATTCACGTCAAATTCAACCTTCAAATCTTAATAATATTATCGCGGCGGGGGGTGAAAAACACGCAATTTTTGGAATGATCCCACTTTATTTGAAAATAGGAGGTGTAAGTTTTTCTCATACATTGTACGTTATTCCGGCCCTTCATCATTCGTCATTCTCGGACTTGATTTCTTGAGTAAATACAAGGCAGTAGTGAATCTAGATACACAAACGCTCTCTTTGCTAGACGATACGGTAATTATCAATCTGATACGTACTGAGTCAGGATTAGCACGTGTAAACAAAAGTACAACGGTTCCATCAAACTCAAGTTGTTCCATTCCTGTTCGTATCAGTAAAATAAAAAAGGGAACACCTGTTTTACTGAAACCATCTCACACTATGTAAAACTCCACATTTTTGACAGCTATAACAATTGTAACAGTTTCGAAAAAAACTTTGTTCAGATTTTGAATCCTACTTCACAAGCTATAAACATACATGCAAATACAGTACTAGCTTATGTAGACGTACTACACCCACAAACCATATTCACTGTTAGTGAGGACACTTATGACAAGAATATCACACCTGATACACCTGACATCGTGGACACACAAACTAGTAAATCACAAGAACCAATTAATTTTGATTTACACTCTTCAGATTTGTCAGAAAATCAAAAACAAGAACTTCAATTATTTTTGAATAAACATAGGGATGTGTTTGCCTTGAATTTAGATGAATTAGGAACTACTACAGTATTTACTCATCGAATAGAGACAGGTGATTCCATGCCAATTCGTTGTCAACCTTATCGTGCGTCTCCGCACATCAATAAAGAAATTGATAGACAGGTAGATGAATTATTAGAACACCATCTAATCGAACCCAGTTCTTCTAGCTATGCATCTCCAGTTGTTTTAGTCAAAAAGAAAAATGGGGAATATCGTTTTGCTATTGACTATAGGAAACTTAATCAGGTAACACAACCAATGACATTCCCTCTTCCAAGATTAGAAGATGTAATTGATGCAGTCGGACAAACTAAACCATGTCTTTTCAGTACATTAGATTTAAATTCAGCATTTTGGCAAATTAAAATGGACCCAGAGACAAAACATAAGAGCTCTTTTATAACATCACGTGGTCTTTACCAATGGAATGTAATGCCGTATGGACTCAGGAATGCGCCCGCCACATATTGCATTCTTTTAGGTCATGTACTTAGAGGTATACCGTAGTCAACATGTCTTGCATACATAGATGACATTATTATTTTTTCCAATTCATTTGAAGAACACTTAGCACATCTTGAACTTATTTTTGATCGATTACGTCAAGCAAACTTGACACTCAAACCATCAAAATGTGTATTCGCAGCATCTGAAGTTATTTATCTTGGTCATAAATTCTCAACAAAAGGAATCAAAGTAGATGAGTCCAAAATTGACACAGTTACACAGTTTCCTGTTCCAAAAACACAGAAAGATGTTAGGAGTTTTCTAGGGTTTTGCAATTATTACAGAAAATTTGTCCAAGGATATTCTACAATAGCAACACCTTTAAATAAATTATTGACAAAAGACAGTTCATTTCTTTGGACAGACAAGTGTCAAAAAGCATTTGAAACTCTTAAGACAGCCTTGACCTCAGCTCCTATCTTGGCTTATCCTGATTTTAATAAACCATTTAGACTCACATGTGATGCCAGTGGTACAGCTCTAGGTTATATTTTGTCTCAGATAGGGACAGACGACAAAGAGCATGTCATTGCTTATGGTGGACGAGCATTAACAAATGCTGAAAGACAATGGTCAGTAACTGAACAGGAGTGTTTAGCTGTATTAGAAGGTATCCGAACATATCATGTTTACCTATCACATCAGAAATTTACTGTCATTACAGATCACAAGGCATTAGTTTGGCTAAAGACAGTTAAGCACACTTCGAATAGACTGATTCGTTGGTCACTTCGCTTACAGGAATACGATTTTGATATCGTATACACTCCATGCCATAAAAACACAAATGCAGACGCACTCTCACGTCGAAACTACGACCAAACAGCTAAGACTGACAGCCAATTAGAAAAATCTCCAGCATACACTAACACTCAGGCTCAGTTAGAAACACCAGCACACGCCATTCAAGAAGAAATGACAGAAATTACATTCTTTTACGATAACGAAGACGTTACTAACCTATTTCCAGTACATACTAATGATAACATACCTAGCGGTAGTTCTGAAGAACTACCGGATATCGCTCAATATCAGCGCGAGTGCCCTGATTTAAGGACATGTATGTTTACTTAGAACAAGGAATATTACCAGAAAACACTCGTCGTGCAACAGCTATTCCATATGAAGCAAATCAATATGAACTAATCAATGGTGTCTTACATCATTTTTTCCAGCCTCGTACAAAACACAAAACTTCTCCAGATCAACTCATAAAACAAGTTGCTTTACCCACAAATTTAAGACTCGATGTACTTTTATCTTATCACGATTCAAAAGCAGGAGGCTGTCATTTTGGTGTTTAAAGAACATATCAAGCTATAAACAGAAATATTATTGGCCTAAAATGTATCAAAATGTGTATGATTACATTACATCATGCTCTAAATGTCAACTTATTAAACGGGACACAAACGCACGAAAAGCCCCATTGCACCCATTGCCCCCAGAAGACGTATTCTCTAGGTGGCACATGGACATTTTGTGCATGCCAAAAAGTAAGGAAGGTTATCAATACATCTTATTGGTGACAGATAGTTTGTCACATTGGTGTGAAGCCTTGCCCTTACGTTCTCAAACAGCAACAGAAATCGCCAATGTTTTGTACAATGAGATATTTACACGATATGGTGCACCGCGAACACTTGTCAGTGATCGTGGACGAAATTTTATGTCTCAAATTGTACTCGCACTTTGTGAACTATTTCAAGTAACACGTCACCATACTAGTTCTTACCACCCTCAAACTAATAGTTCCTGTGAAAGGACCAATAGTACCATTAGTCAGGCCCTTAGGGCTTACTGTAGTAAACATCAAGATGATTGGCCGTCCATATTACCCAGCGTAATGATGGCATTCCGAATGAGTCCAGCAGTTAATTCTACTGGATACTCACCTTATTACATAGTCTTTGGGACAGAAATGACCTTACCCTTAGATGTGTCTCTTACGCCTAAAGAGACTGTACAAACACAAACACAACAGTACATAGATCAGTTGATTCAAAGATTGAAAATAGTTCAAGAAATAGCTAAAGCAAATACACGTGAAGCACAAAACACAAGCAAACAGAGGTTTGACCAGAAAGCAAAGGAACCGTCCTTTCGCGTTGCAGATTATGTACATTTACAAATCTCACATATACCTGTAGGGTTATCAAAAAAGCTTTACCCTCGTTGGGAAGGTCCATATTACATCACTCAAGAAGGTCCGAATAGCACCTACAGATTACGTCGTTGTTAAGACAATAAAGAAATGAAATCACTTGTACACGCAAACAGGCTTAAGCACTATAAAGATCCTAGGGATTATAGACCTCCGACACCGGACACAGTTAGTACACCTCCACAGTCAACACAAACATCAAATGATCAAGCAAGCAATAAGCACACACCAACCAACAATGGTACCGAATGGTGCTTAGTTGATAAACTGTTGAAATCCAAATGGATTTCTGGAAGGAAACATTATTTGGTTAAGTGGTCAGATGGTTCCACGCCATCGTGGCAACCAAGTGAGAATGTGTCTCCAGCATTAAAGCAAGCATTTCACAGTAAACGCACACAATCAAACGCACGTCGCAAACGACGAAGTCAAATATTTCGTCATTGAATTCAATACGAAATTTATTCCGCAATTCAATTCCGCAACCGCGGAATTGGCAGCAGGAAAGTTGCCTCCGATACTGATTCCACCTCATGTTTTAGCAGACTCAATCAATCAAATCGAAACTATGATATCTACTGACTATCCAGGTTATTCAGTAACTCCGAAAGATCCACGCTATTATTATCAATTTGGGTCATTTATGGCAACGCGTAAAAACCGCGACTTATATATTGCCTTGCAAATTCCAATCTCATCTCGACGACGACCATTCGAAATGTATCGAATTGAATCATTTCCGGTCCCAATTAACACTTCATCTACACATGTTACGCAATTACTTGATTTACCAGACATAATGCTTGTATCTGATGACTACCAATTTTACACAACACTAGCATTATCGACCCTAAATCAATGCACCGGTAAGGACATTTTACATTGTAATATCCGCCCTACACTCAAACCTTTGTCTCAACCTGAGTGTATCAATAGTCTATTCCAAGATGATAAGAATAATATCCATCAAACCTGTAACTTCCGTTTCATGACAAACCGAGTCGTGCCACATATTCTAGATATTTCCTCAAATCAAATATTAGCTTACCTTATGGACGAAATAATACTTGAATGTCACAATCAACGTCGCATTGTTAAAGGTTCTCGTTTCTGTATTATGAGTATTCCTTGTCACTGCGCAGTTGTTACTACATCTATGACATATGACGGACATATCACTACTTGTTCTGACAATTCGACTGAAATTACCCAACTTCACCCAATTAATTTAGCACTTTTACAACAATTTTTCAACTCCACACATTTAGGAGCCATTTTAGGTAATACATCCTTTGACAATCCTTTGACTATCTCTATACCTGAATTTAAATTGTATGAACATCAAATGTCGCAATTCCTTGCTACAGATAAGGAAATTGATTTAAGTCTTAAGAATGTAGCGGCACGTGCTAAAAGCGATCAAAGAATCTTTTCGTCCTTAGCGGAAACAATGTTGAGTGGTGAAATTTCAGTTGATGATGATTCCTGGTTTGATCCCAAATCTATTATGACTATCATTAGTTTATCTGTATCTATTTTGAATACATGGGCAATTGTTTGGCTCATATGGCGATTCATAACATTGTCAAAGGCACTCTTACTTGTTCATTCAACAAAAGCAGAATCTACCGTCCATTTCCAGTACACCTTAGCACCGACAACTATTGTTCCTGATTGGTTTACTACCGTTTCTGATGTACTCACTTGGGATCATTTAATCTTTTCAGTTTCAATTATGACATTTGTAATTGCTCTCGTTCAAGTCTATAAATGGGTTACTCAGTCAAATGCGCGAACTAAGCTTCGTCTTGAAATTACTACAGGAGTTCAATGCGTACTTGTTGACATACTTCAACTTGGTCTGTGTCCTTCATATTGGAATATTACTGGGCCTTTGATGATTGAGAACCTTCATGTAACTGGTTACCTACGACCTCAACTACATGTCACATGGACAGGTTTTAAGCTTACTAAAGTGAACACAAACTTCGAACTAAGAATACCAACTTCTTTCAGTATTGATCTTGTCTCTGCATTCAAACTGCGTTCAATTTTTTGCAAGCCTTTCTGTGCACACGTTATTTGGACACACCATGATATTGCGTTTCCACTACGTCCGGACGGAAGTATTTCCGAATGTTCTCCTCGAACATACCCTTCCGTGCCACCCTACTCGATATTACCGTAAATATACACATATGAATACATGCCCTCGCATTCTTAGGTCAAGATGATAATACAAAAAAAGACAATCAAATAACAATGATCATATGATGATAAATTCATAGTCTTATTTCTATAAATTATATTATATTAATATATATATATATACTTAGATAAAATAACAACACACATAATTGTGATTTAACATATACGTATTAATTCCGCTCCTATTACTATTTTATTATAAGACTAAGAATTACTTGAAACATACAAGTTATATATTTATTCTTTTTGTCTTTTCAAATTCAGCACCATACCGTCGGATACAACGACGCCGGATATAGCTATATATATATATATATATATATATATTATAAATCCAAAAACAAAACCTACCTTGGACTAAAATAAGTAAATACCTTTTATTCAATAAATAAATCTAGTTAACCAAATTTACAACAAAAACCACTCAATACATATCAACCATGGCAGACTCTATTACTTTTGATTTTGGTCACAACAAAACTATAACCATAAGAAACCCTGAACTTGAAAAAAATAGTTGAAGCCTTGCCAATATTACAGAATATTCATAAGTTTACCATCACTCCCTTTCAAATGTACGAATATGATATTTCGGTCGCTCGACATTTATTTTTGTCAATAACCAGGGGCACAGTACTATATAATAACCCAAATTCATTATTTGAAGCAGTTTGCATTGCAGCATACCTCTCAATACCTGAAGAAACGCTAGCTCGCCTGCTCTCCGGTATTGTGCCCTCTTCTGATATGATTCCACGTTATTTAGGTTTTATTCATCAACTTTTAATCGGAGGCTACCTTGGATTAGCTGAATTGTATATTCGTGATGCAAAGTTACCTCTTTCTTTGCTACAAAACCCACGAATTAGTTATCGCAAATTCAAAAAACAATGTCGAGACGCGCATAACCTTGAAGAGTATTTAGCCAAATGTGTCCGACCAAGATGTGTGTGTGAACGGTGCACTCAGCACCGTACAGACATCAATCAATACCCACCAACCAGGTACGTACCACGACTAAAATGCCCCGGAAGGATACGTTTCTTCCCGGAACAGACTGCCCTACCCAAATATTTACAACTCAAAAAAACAAAAGCTAATGAAGAAAATAGAGCAGCACCACAACAATAAACTTACAATGAAACACAACTTCACATAACAGAATGGACAACAACATCTATCTAAGGACCTCTGCGACGATAATCGTCTGGAGACCCCCTTCCTCGTCATGATGATAATCATCTGATGAGCCCCTAGCCTTGCCTAGCCTAGACTAGCCTAATTAGAGGTAGGTTTTGTAGTTTTGTAGCCTTGTGTGTTTAATATAATAACCTAAATTAAAAATAAAAAAAAATAAAAAAAATATTATTTCCTATGTTGTTTCATAGTATCTTATGAAGATATTCTATGTTATGAAGTTTATTCCCATTGTATTTTTGGGGAATTTTATTACAAACTTTGCATTATACTTTTATTGTATTTTTTTTAGAATTTGACTGAGTATTGTGCAATACATTTCCCATTGTGTTTGGGAATTTTATCAAATGTTTTGCATTGTATTGTACCTTTTTAATTTGATTAAGTATTTTGCAATGTACCTTCTCATTGTATTTTTTGTATTTTACTTTGTATTTTGCAATGTATTTGCAGTGTCTACATTGTATTTTTAAACTTTGCGAAAATGTCTCGCAATGGTTTTTTTTATCATTGTATTTTTGATTTTTCACCTTTCATCTTGTTTTGATGAATAAAATTGATTTTTCTTTTCGAGCCTCGAGGACTCGGCTCAAATAAACTAGAGGGTATTGTTAGGATTACATTTTTAGTAAAATTAATAAAGATTGATATTTTCTTTAAATTGTATTAAAGTAATGTTTTATTTATTTATATGTAAGTAGTTTCTAAAATATATTAAAGGTAATTTCACTTGTTTTTGAAGTAAAACTATACAGAATAGAAAAGGTTGCTGAACAAGTGTAGAAAAAAGGCAGTGTGTATAAGTATACTCCCTAACATCAGTAAAAATAACTAATGTAGAGTGTTTTGTAAGATTGTATACCATAATACATGGATTTTTGCCTGCTCAGCTATAATTCTAGGTTTCATTAGTAAAAATGTGTCTCTGACCTCGTGATTGGCAAAGGTTCAATTCGGTTAATGAAGGTGAAGTAACTTCTCTCTCTCTAAGAGGCTTCTGTACATCACAAAACAAGATGGCTTCCAACTAACGGATATCCATATTTGGTCTGACGTCGTTAAGACAAATATAAGATTGAGTCTTATGACGTCAATAAGATGGTTTTCACCCGCTGGAACTGGTCTCGACCGGGTTGTAGAGTTCGTAGTTTTCTGTCTGATGCATAGAAGGGTATGACCTTGTCTAACCCTGAATCTGGCCGCGAACGTATATATAGAAATGCGCGAATCAGGTCAGATTAGTTATACGCATCAGCAGAAAACTGACGTTGACTCTTCAATTCCAGGTAGGCAACTGTACATGTTATAATTTCTTCTACGATTCCGTACCTGAATTCCCTCATCATTTCTATCATCTGGTGACACTCTTTATCTGGGGACTCAACCTTTTTCTTCTCGCTATCTTCCTGAGTTCCCGGCCTGAGTTTATGAGACTGATCTATAGAACATTCCAGCTAAACATTTAAGAAAAGTCTCATAAAATTAACAATATATATTTGACATTATCTCTCTTCATGTAAATAGTCCATCTCATTTGTAAGTAACCCACTCCAGGCATACGTGATTATGAAACACACATATGTATCTCCTAACATTTCTAGATATTTTTCGCAAGTGAATTCTTTATTCAGTGGCCCGTAGAAAGGCAGTATTTCCATTCATTTAATCTCATCCAGAAATGTATATTATACCTCTGCCTAAACATTATATGAAATGGATCTACCATTATTAACCTCCTGCATACATCAAAAATGGCAAGATCCATGCACAAATAGATGCTTTATCACTGATAGCCCTTACCACACAATTTTCTTCCCATCTTAATTATACATTTTAACATTGTTTGAGATATATGTCTTCTGTCATTTTTAGAATTGTAACGAACGGTTCAATGTAGTCTTAGTTTCGGCATATTAATTCTTCCTGATTCGTTAAACACTAATGCCAAGAATATATTTGCAAAATTTACAAAAGAACATGTGTAGTATCGTTGCATCATAAAATACCCCAACGGTAGCATCTTAGTTAAGAATGGGGGTTATCGTTGAGTCAAACAGACTAAGCAATCCAGTTGCAGATGTTTTGCAGTCTTTGAAACGATTTCACTTAAAAATATTCATAACATTCAATGCTTTCAAAGACAAAATTTTCAAGCATATACACATTCTGATTACATAGTATACGATTTAATATTTACCATTCTCGGGCCATAATAGCGCTTTCGAATTCATCGGAGATAACCAACTCTGCGAAATAAATTCGCTCTTGTTTAGTGTTCCTTCTTTGCTTTTTCTTTCCACATTAGGCATTATTTATCCGGTCACCTGAGCATATTTTTCATCTGGCGTGCAATGTTAGCAAATAGAATGCATAAAATAATACAAATAGCTCTAATGTTGTTACCAAGACTCCCCTCTTTTCTGCAGCTAAGATGAGTGTCAAATCTATAAAAATAAAGAAATTAAAAATTAAAAAAAGAGTTAAGGCTATAAAACACAACAGTGGAGTACGAGCGCATAATAATTAACCACATGGGCAATACAACTGTGGCCTTATAATTGTACATGATTCTAAATTTACTTAATATTTCTTAACATTTTAAAATAATATTTTAACTAATTAGACTTGGATAATGCATGCTTTTCAACCAAGCAAATGCGTTTTCGTAGTCATAAATATTACAAGGAATCTACCTTTATGTTTACTTAATTAGTTACAGATTAATGTGTATAATATAAATATATTATCTGTTGTAGGATAAGCCGCTCTAAATCTATATTCTCTTTTCGTCAACCCATTAATGTTTCCTACTATTTATTAACGATTTGAATACATTATTATCTGATATTTCCTTTATTCATTTTTAATCAGCTGATAATATCGTATTAATATTTTTCTTTAGATTTATGTCTCCTCTTTGGGCCTCACTCGTTTATTTCATGAAAGTTTAGCACCAATTGTTTCGCCCCCGAATTTGGGAGTGCGTACGAGATTCAACGAGCTTAAAAAGGTTAAAAGGGCTCGAAAGTTACAAGGGAATACTGAAGATATCAATTTTTTGTATATTTTGTTTTACTAAACTCTTTGATAACAATTTGCATTAGAATCAAATGTTAAACCTGATAACAATTATTGTCACAAATTATTTTCTAACAAAGTAAACTACTTCTTAATTCTTCGCTATATTCCTTATATATGTCACGTTGATATCGAAACATTTGCCAGTAAGACCGTCGGAAGGAGAATAATTATAGATTACTAATCTTTCTACGAGATTTTCTATTTTTAAAATTCCATACGTTATATTCAAAACTAATAGCATACAAATGGTTAAACAATTAAGGTAAAGGAGCACGTATTTATCACCTATCAATGCTCTCACTTAGTGACACTTGAACATGAGTTTAGGCAATCATCGTTTTTCAGAAGATCAAGACAGACATTAACAAGCAGCAACAATAAAGCTACTTCTTTCCCAATCTTGTTTAATCTTACACAGGTACACACGCTGTCTCAAAAAACTATATATTCTGTGCCAATAATAATAATACTAATAATAATAATAATAATAATAATAATAATAATTATAATAATAATATCTATATTATTATTGTTGATATTAGTAATTATGAATTGAATTATTAGTATTAGTAGTAGTAGCTGTATTATTATTATTATTATTATTATTATTATTATTATTATTATTATGGTTTATTGCTGCAAAATTGAATATGTTCTCTTTTCTTGCAGGGGCAGAATTGATTTCTAAATATATTTGCAGCGGAGAGTCTGTTATATTATTTAAAAATGTTTCGGTTGATACAAATGACGCAGTTGCAACACTGTATATAAATCACGAGTTAATTTCGAGATGGATGAATAAACAACGATCTGTGGTAGTTGACAGTAGAGTGTCTAAAGACCAAGAAGGAAACGTTTGGATCCGATATGTTAATACATGGGATGAAGCGCAATATGTACTTTTCTACGATATGGACCATACATACAGGAAAATATACGTAGTGAATTTAACTGTGCTGGGTGAGTTTTCATAGTTGATTCGAGGATTTGTAGGCGTTGAGTCCAGTAGTTTCTCTGTCCCTAAAGCCCTACGTGCGAATCACATCATCTGTTAGTTATAATTAGAGTGCTAGTAATGTATTTGCATGTTACAAAACGCGTAAGAATCTTTTTTAAAAAAGTATACTTTAACGCAAAAAAAGATATAGTGAGATAACTATATTTTTACGTTCGCGTACAAAGATTGTAAAATAAACTTTAACTCATAAATTCAGCATCTAAAACAGGATTTTAAAACATTCACCGTTTACTATCAGTTATTTTACCTTTCTGTTTAAAGTTTGTGCCAATTCTAAAAAGTTATGTAAATGATATTCTATTAACCTTCATTTCATTGTTTATCGGGTATGTGTGTTTTATTTGAGTCTGTTGCTGACATTGCAGAAAATGATCTACTGCTCGGAAAAGTTGTTAATTTTTTTTTGTATCTCTCTCTCTCTCTCTCTCTCTCTCTCTCTCTCTCTCTCTCAATTTTGTATTTGAAATCTGCCAAGTCCAAGATATAATACAGTTTTAAAATATATGCATCTCTTAGGGGAGACAGTGAAATAACGAAATATAGCATTCACAAGTCAGCTTTAAATAATTGATTTTTCAATGTTTCAATGTTTTTGAGTTTGATTAAATGAATAAAATTAAACATATATTGAAAATTGTATAATTTATTCGATGACTTAACACTATAAGAATTCATCACATGTATATCCTAAAGAAAGCTTAATGTAGAGAAATTGTCGAGCCTAGTGTCACAGGTTTAAGATTAAATTTGCGACCTGTTGCTGCCAAACGAAACTATTAGCTATAATAAACATGTTAGTTATTCCTTTGTGGTTCGCAGTCAATTGTTTTTAATTAGAGGATTTATGCAATTGCCGGTTTTTGTGTTCTTAAAAATATGCTAAAACGATGATATTATGTACTATTAAAACTGAGAAATGTTAAATAAATGACAGAAATCAGTTAAATTAAGAACCAATGCAAAGATTACAAATTCGGTCAAGTTTTCATTTCGGACTTATAATACTTCTTCGAATAATTAGATTGATGTAACACGGTCATAATTGACAAATTTTGAGATCTAAGGTGGGTCAATTTCGTCTTTGCCATATATATAAAGCAATCCAAGTTTCTGTTTCTCAGTTGCGCCCACAACTAACTGCAAGCCTGCAATAAAGCGTGTGGACAATACTTTGATTGCCTCTCCGCAAGGTACTGAATGTGGAAAACCCGAAGCTACTGTACATTTTGTGAACTTCTCAGATAATTCATATCAAGTAAGTATTCATTAAAACACATTAAGACAACAGTCCAGTGAAGAAAGGATGGAATTATTCTAAGCACAACAATTTGGCCACCTAACTACACGTGATACAAACGTGATAATAATTAACTAAAAAATTTTGAAAGACCCTTTTTCGTTTATCTGACGAGACATTATCACTAGTTAGCGCTTCTATTGTCGCTTGCAAAGGCTTGTTTCAACATTGTGTTAAGGGTGTATTTGTATTCGACTGACTTCTGTTACGATAATACGACACTCATAAGATTTTGAGATCAGATAATGCACTAAGTATCATAGATACCATAGTGTTCACCTAATAACCCCGGGAAGATTTATATCACACTACATATTTTAAATATTTATATACTGATTCTTTCTGTTAACAGACTGAAAGTAGTACGTCTTCTTTAATTAGCTACAAAATAACTCCAAGATTGGATTGGACAAAAGTGCACAGATATAGACAGGAGTCTGATAAAGAATAACAGCAATTCAGCATTCCAAATTGTGAAAGACCTCACCAGACACAAGCAACAACGAGTCAGTACCATTCAAGACGAAAATGGAAAATGCCTCACAGAATCAAGTGACATTGCAGAAAGATGGACTGAGTATTGTAAAGAAATCTACAACCATCCGTCCACAGGAGACCCAGAGGTGCTTGAAGTTCCAAACTCCACAAATGATTATGATTTCCCCATTCTCAAAGAGGAGGTGGAGTCAGCAATAAGAGCACTGAAGAATGGGAAGGCAGCTGGAGTAGACAGCATATCAGCTGAACTTATCAAGAATGGGGGGATCAGTGATAGAGCTACTACCAAAAATCTGCAGCAAGATCTGGCAGACAGGCGAATGGCCAAAATGGTGGACACAGTCACTGATTATAACACTCAGCAAAAAAGGCAATCTCCAGCTGTGCCAAAATTAGTTTGATGAGCCATGCTAGTAAGGTGATGCTGAAGATCATCTTGAACAGATTGAACCCACAAGCAGAAGAAATAAGCGCTGGAGAACAGGCAGGGTTACGAAATGGAAGAAGCAGAACAAATATTTAATCTTAGGGTTCTGTTTGACAAGTACTTACAACATCAACAATACATCTGTCATGTTTTCATAGATTTCATAAAAGCTTTATACAGAGTGTGGCATGAGGCAATGTGGGCCACAATGAAGAAGCACAACATGGGCCAAACGTTGACCAATACCATCAAGCAGCTGTATGGCAAGGCTACCAGTGCAGTAACTGCTCGAGGATCTGTGGGGGACTGGTTCAAGACAACAGTTAGAGTACGGCAAGGCTGTCTCCCGTCACCCACGCTTTTCAACATCTACTTAGATAACATCATGAGTGAAGTCCTGTAAAACATCTGTTGGACAGTCAGCATTGGAGGGCGTAACATAACCAATCTACGCTTTGCCGACGACATTGATTTGCTAGCTGGCAGTGAAGATGAGCTTACCGCCTTAGTGAAGAACCTGCATGAAACATCGTCCACATTTGATATGGAGATAAGTGCCGAGCAGACAAAGCTGATGACAAATAGCGGCAAACAAATCTCAACCAAGATTAAAGTCGGAGGACAGTAACTGGAAACAGTGAGCCAGATCAAATATATTGGTTCCATAATCACGAAAGAGGGATCAAGAGCAGAAAGTTTGTCTCGAGCAGCACAAACAATGGCAGCTATGTCAAAGCTAAGACACATCTGGAGAGACAAGAATATCTGTCTGAAAACTAAAATCAGACTATTGAGAGTTCTAGTCATCTCAATCTTTCTGTATTCATGTGAGGCCTGGACTCTGACAGCAGAATTACACCAAAGAATCCAGGCATTTAAAATGAGATGCTACAGAACCATTCTTGACACCTTTTACAGGGACCACATCACAAATGAAGAAGTGCGTAACACCATTAGGCACAAAGTACGCCATTATGAAGCCCTCCTTACCATGTCAAAAAGAGAAAGTTGAAATGGTATTGCCATGTCAATAGAGTCAATAGCCTATCCACAACAGTACTGCAGGGCAGTGTCCAGGGTGGCAGAAGGCGAGGGAGACAGAGAAAAAGTGGACTGACAACATCACAGAATGGACCGGGAACAGTTTTGCGGAGACATAGTCATTAGTACATGATCGAGACAGGTGGAGGGAACTGGTCAAATAATCAGCAGCACAGTGCCTCAATGCCCATAATAGATCAAGAGACTAAT
The DNA here is from genome assembly GCA_030141615.1 of Unio pictorum. Taxonomy (NCBI): domain Eukaryota; kingdom Metazoa; phylum Mollusca; class Bivalvia; order Unionida; family Unionidae; genus Unio; species Unio pictorum. The sequence continues at coordinate 4,454,345 of JARLTB010000207.1, forward strand.
GATAATGATGATGATGTAGTTAGGTAGGTAGGTATGTAGTTAGATAGCGGTAGATATGAATATATTTAGGTATGTACCAGTCGGGCGCACACATCGATTAATGGACGAATTGATAGATCGATGGATGTCATCAAATTGTGTTCGTGTATGACACCTGATCCAACACGCGCAAATCATGAACGTCAGAATTATACCGCAGCTGTAAAATATTATTTGTTAATTCGACACACTTAATCGGTTTCGCTCACTCATCGTTCTCATGACATTGTAACTGGGTTAAAGCTTGACTTAAAAGGAGTGTATCGTCAGATTTTCCCCCATGGGATGAGTTGAATTGCTTTAGATTATAAGCCACGAAAACCTTCCGAGGTTTCATAATTCTCCGATTTATAATTTTCCATTCACTGAAGTTTGAATAGCTTCCGCACGTTCTAGTCTGGAACATAGTGGGTTCCATGTGAGAGGGGGAGATAATTGGGGTAATATAACACTGGAAACTTGGAACTTGGACAATCGAAACTATATCAGGACGGATTCGACATGCAATCTGACAGTTACAGTCCTTCTGCTTATACGTAACAATGTGTTGTGTCCTTTATTTGAAAACAGTCAGCGGCAGATAATCCTATGAGATGATGGTTCGGTAGTTTATAGCTTTTATGACCTTCATTCGGCCACTGGAGATATTAATAAAACCACTGGTTTTAATGCTGATATAATGATAAAATATGAGAATATCTTCATTGTATCTCTCCTTAAATGAACACCCAAAGTCAGATAAACTATTAAGTACTAAACAGGCATTGATTTCACAAAAATGGCCATTTTGTTTCAGCCATGTTAGAACAGTGACAGCTATACTGCGCCATGATCCTCAGCCCATGTGACTGCGGTGGGAGCATGCTTACCTGAAACGAGACTAATCTGCACTTAAGGGCCAATATGATTGTATTATCATTATCTGCCACACCATGCGCCTCAACAAGGCGTATGAAAGGTCGTACAACTTATTGATATTAACTATATGGGGTTCGTCGTATGAAAACGTCCCTTACCAAACACCATCCAAGAATAAACCTTGTTGACCATTGCGCCTTGGCCATTGAGGATGCAGCATCGAGGATGCAGCAAAAGACGTTAAGATCGCTACGATGACCATTTAGACACAAAGCCAAGTTAATAAGACAAGGCATCATTTATACAATTAGCACTATGGCTGATTACTTGTCTACTATGCTCCTGTCGATGGGCAATTTGCAAGGTTCTAGCAATTTCAGGCTGAATATATCTATTCTGAAAAATGTAAGAACGGGTTGGATGAGGAAGGCAAACAGAGAAGGTTGAGTACTAATGTAATCATATTTTAAATCTAATTACTTTATTCAGATAAATATAGCCTAGCATAATTCCGAATTTACTTACCAGCAACGTAGTTCTGTTGAATTACATGAGTTGACAAAAAGAACATCTGCAGCCGTCAACATAACACTGTACATGAAAGACGGCAGCGCAAGCAAAGTGCAGCATATACTCGGTTTCAACGCGGGCAAAGGTTGACCACTTTGCATTTTCGAGTCAACGTTGACGTTTTGCTGATCTTTTGATCCTACCTAATGACGCTGTCCTCGTAAATATCTTGCTAGATTTGAGAGATGTCAAACAACGGTTAAATTTGCCTTGTTAATTTTGGACGATCGAACATGTTGACTCTTTTGCATCACGTTTCATGTTGGTACGTATAGTATTGTATGATCTCTAGCACCAGCTCTAGGAATCATATGGTATCCTTCTATTTACTCCCCTATTGACATCCCAAAAGCTCACCTCCATCACTGTTTACTGTGCACTTCAACAATATACCCTTTATGAATCATCTTTCCTTTACATTTTAACGATAACAAAAATGCAGGTCTTTTATTATTGAAGATATGCTTGCTCAGTTGTTTTTAAATGCTTTTCTACCTGAGAGAAATAGAACACGGTCACAGGTCAATATATACTATTTCAAACAATTACCTCAAACAATGACAATAAACCAATCCAAACGAAACCAATTTCTTTATCGAGCAACGTATTCTACGAATGGCATAATTAATCTATATGAAAATGAGATCTGTTAGAAGTAAATGAAAGAAAAGTAAGTTAAACGTACCCATTTCATTGTAAATGACAGGAATATCTAGACGAAAATCAATAATTACGTGATCACGAAACATGATTATTTAAAACAATATGATTTTGTGAAAAAAGGATAAAAGTCAAAAAGTAAAAATAACCTTGCCTTTTTGACCAGACCAATTTAATCATACCATTTTGCCCAATAACTATTTGTTCATCTGCTTCCTGTTTGAGCATTTGTCTGCACAATTTTGGCCTAGACCATTTTATCAGGTCACACTTCTCCGTGCAGCTATAATTCTATTGATACGTACACATGTATGGCGACGGGGGGGGGGGGGGAGGATGAACCCTACAAACGGTTATAGAGACTTATTTTGCCAAAATAACGGTTTAATGATATAGCTGCTATTTTGTCAAAATAACATTTATTCAGAGACGTAAAATATCAAGGAGGTGAACTCTATAATGGTTTGTAGAGGTCTTAACGGTTTAATAATACAGCCGCTATTTTGCCAAAATAGCATCAAAAAGTTGTCTTAACGATTTAATAATTTTGTCAATCTCCGAATTAATGTTACGCGATAAATATATGGCGAATATCGGAGAAGCGCAGATTACTAGATTGAGCAGAGAAAGGTTACCCGTATATGCGATCTAATCCTATCCGATATCGCGTTACCAGATCAGATAAATTTATCGTTATAAATCCGTGAGGAGTTGCCTGAGCACCAATTAAGAAATTTTTAAATTTATTGAAATCGAGAACACCAGGTTTGCCAAATATTTTGGAGTGTATGATTATCAACTCCGTTAAAAACCGCTAACACGTTGCAGTTATCTCGGATCACTTTTGGAATTTGAGTGTATCGTTGAGTGACATATATCACGTCGGTGTTTTTATGTCTACCTCGGGAAAATATCCACACGGGATTTTTTTATCGCTCCAACATGATATCATCGTAGAAAACCAGGTTATTGAAGTCTCCGGAAATATCTTCCACGGAAGGTGCTTCATCAATGTCCGTGATAAACTCGATGATGTTTTCTCCGGTGATCTCTGATGCGCTATCATTATAATCCTTTAACACCTGATAGCAGTGTTGATCATCTTCACTCGGTGCTACCAAATATAGTTTATCCCATGCCATCCATTTCATAATTAAATTGAGTAACAGCTGAATTTTACCGCTCCCTCAAGGACCAATAATAATCATCCTGACAGAGTTAGGTAGCATAGGATGATGTTTGACTCGTTGCTGTTTCTTTAGCGCGGAAAATCTGTAATTTTCATTAGGTATAACTTACTAATATTATGGATTTATATTGTGTGAAATGTAAAGCTAAAACTCCAACGATTGATCCAACTCCATTCATAACAACAAATAATAGAGATGCAATCACCGGAAAATGTGAGCGGTGTGGTATAAAAAAATTGGATTTATTAAATAAAAGAGGCGGTGATATCACCTCCGGTTTAACAAAACTTCCAGAGGCGCCAAGGGCTAACTATCCAGGAGAAAAACATATCCCAGGATATAATTATTGCGGACCAGGAACACGATTAGATATCAGACTAGATGATCAGGATAATCCTCGTCCGGGAGAATATCCGATAAATGCCATCGATGAAGCCTGTCGTGTTCATGATATATCGTATCGAAGTAATGATCTCCAACAACGTCATATCGCGGATGTAAAATTGATACATTCGTTAAATTCTATTTCCGATAAGACCTTCAAGGAAAAGTTAGCGTCCTGGATAAAACAAGCTACCATGAAGGGTTAATTAGTCGCTGGTTTAGGTATTTGATATGGAAAAGATTTATTATTCTCCGACCGGATATTACAAGGGTAATTCAGCCATTGATAAACTCGCTAACGCCGCAAAGGTAAAACGTGAAGTAGCCCCTGACTGGTTAGCTAAACAAGATATATGGCAAATTTATCTACCGCATCCGAAAAAAGATTCAATACGCGTCATTCGATGTTAATATCCCTAATGAAGTTCATCAAGCCGATATATTATTTCTACCGCATGATACCGTTTATAAATACGCGTTAATCATCGTTGATGTCGCGAGTAGATATAAAGATGCCGAACCGTTATCATCAAAGACATCACCCGATGTTCCCTCCGCGTTCAAAAAGATTTATCGTCGAGTTCCTCTACGATGGCCAAATCTTCTTCAGGTTGATCCCGGTAAGGAATTTCAAGATGAGTTTTCGTCAACGATGAAGCAGCAACACACTAAAATACGACGAGGACATACCGCGATTCATCGAGATCAAGCAATCGTTGAGAAGTTTAACAGAACTCTTAGAGATAAATTATTCTATTATCAGTACGCGAATAGATAAAACGATTACCGGAAGTGATCTCATCAATCAACAATGAGGTTACTAGGACTATAAATATGAAACCAGCAATCGCGATAAAAAAAATATATCAAACTCCCAAAAATAGTTTCCATTTCAAATCCTATCTAGTAATGTCACGGTGAGATATTTATACGAACCCGGAGAACTTGAAGGTGGCGTTACAAGATCAACTGATCCGATATGGAGTGAAACTAAAATATTTTCTACGGTGTCATCTAACAATAGACCAACGCGTTATAAACTCGATCCAACAGCGCCACAACGGAGTTTTTCCCGTGAGCAATTACAGGTTTTTCCAGATGATACTCAATTACCACAGATTAATATTTGGTGATAGCAATTCTCCGAAGTTGATTTATTTTCCTTACTCGTGATACAACGAGGTATACTAGATTTGACCATTATATGAAGTCGTCTCAGATCCAAACAATAGTATTTTCAATGGTTAAACCCAGCGATGAATAAATCGTCATCGCGTATCCTAGCATCCACGGAGATTTATTAGCGCGTAACGCGTCTTCGACCACGTTAATACTTACCCGTACAGTATCATTAAGAACGAGTTCTTATCTCTGTGACTCTCCGGGAATACCAACTTCGATGTTTTGTTGTCGCGTATCTTTAGGCCGGTAGCGCGTCAAATAATTATATCTGAAGACGATCTCGTATTTTTTTTTCTGCTCGCGACGACTATATCTGATGGTTTCCACGTGTCCCAGAAATCGTCAATGGAAGTTTCAGGAATCACTTTACGCGTTATTTTGCATTGCATATAATCCGCTTGTAATCGTATCGCTGATTTCAACGCAGTTAATTCATCGTCGACGGATCGATGATCCGTATTAATTTCTTCGTAGTAGTCAACGTTGCTTTTTTAGCCAATCATGAGGACATTCTCCGGTAAATAGCGGTGGTTGACCGTGATCTCGCACTTAATATCCAACTAAGAAACATTTTTTTTATAGATCTAACGATACTGTACAGGTTTTATTCCAGATGATTATCCGAGGAATTTATTTCATTCCCATGCGATCGGGAGTCCATTTGGTTCTTTTATATCTACCAAAACTATGATACGTGCTCGCGTTAACTCCTCTGGATTTCATCAAACGGGCAAGACGATGAGTAGGAGTAAGCACGATTATGTCAGAATTCTTCCCAAATAAATCGATAACTCGAGTTGTCTTTCCACATCCTCCTGGACGGTTCAGATAAACGGGTTTATATCTAGTTATCGGATCATATACGGAAGGCGACAGTGATATACCATCGTTGATATCCTCGCGGTAATTATCTTCGATGGGACCGTCGAGATCTTTATCATAATTATGTATCTGCTCACGCTTTATTCTCCAGGTTCCCCAATGTTCTTCGGCGTTAATATACTCGTTGACGCGTTCACGGTGCTTTACATCGAAATAAAACGAGTCTGTGGCAATTCTGTCCGCGATTTCGGAGACTTTATATAATATCGAGAACACATTTATCATAGCATAACCAAGCATCGAAGATCTCAAATAAGTAAATTGCGGCGATTCTTCTTCGTAGTACTCGATAATTGTTCCAAGTTTTATCGCAGAGGATAAATAAGCAGTTGATGTTGATATACACGTTCCCTTGGTCTTCGTATCCGCGATGATAAAATTTAATTCGGCGTCGTCGATTATCAACCGAGAATTTCTTCTTCGATAATTTTCTGATCCGCCTTTAGTAAACTTTCCGATTATTATTCTTCCTAATTCTTTATCAGTCGGTAACCAAATATCCTTCTGCGATCGATATGAAATTATCGCCGAGGAAACCGTTAATGACGTTAATACTTTTTTATCTAACATAAATTTTAATAGCGGTATAGGAGTCCATTTCTTCACACTAAGATGCTTTCCTCCCCAAAGATAAAATACCGGGTGAAGATTATCCGCGAGTTTAAATGATGTCGCCCTGGCAAATCCAGTTAAATCAAAATATAGGTAAATATCGGTTAACAGATACTCTCGTCATTTCATGCGTAGGATGACCAAATCGTGAAAAATATTCGTGACACTCTCCCATTCCAAGAAAACTCGCCGGATAACACTTTACGATATCCGCGCATATCATATTTTTTTTATTCGTACTTTGTATTCCATAATCCGCCGTGTGATGCCTCTACACAACTAGCCTTAACATCTTCCAGAAGTTCAGCGCGTAGAGGTTTCCAGGAATGTTTCTTTCTAGCGAAATGTACGGCGATGGATGGTATCGTAAAACAGTTTTTAGTGATTTCATTGGCGAGATTCTGCTCACAGACGTAGCTCAACGCGAGATTATTCATCGGAGTTTGAAGAGCTTCTGTTCGGTATAAATCACCGTTCGTTCTGAAAATTTGATCACACATTCCCTTTTCATCCTTAAATACCATACACCGACAGGATCGGTTTTACTCATCTCGTGGATAGCATCGAATATATCTCCGTGATAATACTTTACCGTTCTCGATATCGGAAATGTTCCATGCGTGACCGTTATGGTCGAAGATTTCGATAGGGGCACCGTTATTTTTTATATTTTGCTTCGTGTAAAGTATGTCCCGTACACGTTTTAACAGTGATTGGAAATCTTAGTACGCGTTCTAACGCGATATCATCTATGAACGCTCCAGTGGATTTAACCGATTCCGCCCATGTTAATATTTTCTCTCTTCGAAGTTCTTTAAGTCCATTTCCGCGTTTGATATTGTTAAAATGTTCTATAACCCGTTCCTCAACGCAATTGATTTTTGAATATTTCATCCGTAGAAGATTTTTCAAATCGGGTTCTACTATAGTGTATAATCCGTAAACTAGCGCTGTCACCGGGTACGCTTGATAATACTATCTATTATCGATTCCGGTTAACATTCCCGGTTTAGATTTCTCGGTCAACGTGACCGGTTTTCCCGTCGAACATAGTACTCGTTCTCGATGATTAAACACTCGCCATAATTTTCCGGTTTCTTTGTCGTAGAGTTTACTGTATTTGGCTTGAATCCAGTACTTAGTATTTTTAAAATTTATCATCGATAATGTATGCCTGGCACGGGAATCTGTCATTCTATACTTGATACTAGAAGTTAGAAACCTCGAAAATACATACCTGGCACCGTCATTTCTAAATTCATACTTGGCACGTCGAATACTATTTTGAATCGCAGATAACTTCGCGGGAAATTTTGTTTTTGTCATCTAGGTTAAAACGCTTTTTTGGTTTGGTAATTATAACAATCTCGGGAATCATAACCATAATGTTGCTATTAAGATAAAGGTATATTTAAATACAAAATATGTATTATATATGAATAACTGTAATTGGTCACTTATCGGATCGAGTGTCAGACGCGGTAAATCATGTCGAAAAGAGTTTTGTGGAGATCATATCAGAAATATCCGACGAGGAAGTTCGGGCCCGCAACCGTGTATTAATTGCGCTATTGGAGTGCGAGGAAAGACGAAATTATGCACTCGTTGTGAGTTTAAAAATTATACCGCGTTAAGATGGTACTACGAGCGTTGTAATAAAAAATCATGGCTACAGTCTGCGATTGATTATCTTAACAGAAAAAAACTAACAATTTGGATAAATAAATTTGTTTATAGAATAATAATGAGTCGTAACGAATACGTCGCATATCCGATTTACGTCGACTACGAGGCTTCACGAGATGGAATCGTTCACCATCGACAAGGAAGAGTTCCGCTCGGTAATGTTAGTAATACATAGATATATGATATTTACCGTCAGAAATTGTAAACCAAAAAAAATTTATATCATGTTCATAGATTTATCTTAGAGTGCTTTATCGGAGAGATCGGTAACGGTCTCGTAAATGACCATATTAATAGAAATCCTCTTGATAACCGCGTAGAAAATTTACGAATAATTACTCAGCGTGCAAACTGTCTTAAAACGAGTCGAGAGTATAAAAATTATAAACCGAGACCCGTAAAATCTTTCATGGATAGTTCTATTATCGATTTTCCGTCGATATCATCCGCGAGAAAATACTTCGATGTTTTTCCTATGTCTATAAATAAAGCCGCGTCCAGTATATATCTGACTGTATACTCAAACAATTTCGATAATAGAGTATAATTTCCCTTTTAGTGATTTTTTTAAAATCTGAAAATTGCAATTTAGACAGAAAGTTTTTTATATATTATATATGAACGACGAACTAGTATTGACGATAGCTAAACATCTCGATCATATTCATAGCTGTGGAATAATTTCTGATATTATGACGAGTGAACAGTTACGGAAACAATATGGTGAATTTGAATATTCTCGGAAAGATGTAGAAGAAGCCTCAACGGAAATCGATCATGTCAGAGATGAACAGTTAAAAGATGAACTCGAAGAATATATACAGGATCGTCATCAAGACTCATTATACTTTGAATTTCGAATTTATAATAAAAGCTTTTGACGGGATGTGAAATCGCAATCGTTGAAGATCGTAAATGTATGAATAAAATTCGTAAACTATATCAACTGATATCACGCATAGATAAAAAACCGGCTATTGATTAAGCGACATCAAAGATTCAAGAATTTGGAGAAGAAATTAGAGAAATAAGATATATATAATCATGAACAATGAATCCATCGCCGAATTAAGAAACGAATTAAATCGTATACGACAATATCATAACAATAATACATTTACCAGCGATTACGTCAACGCGGAGTACTTAAAAATAGTATCAGCGCGCCGGTTAAACTGTCCCACGTACAAGTCAAAGTACTGCCTAGCAAAAATCCTTCTCCGGGAACGAAATCGTATCATCTATACAAAAAAGGACTTTCCCGAGCAAGAATTCATTGCCGTGTCAACGATGTTAAGAAAAATATTAAAAGCCGTCGGTGAAATGTTCAACGAGGAGCATATGATAGAGTCTACCGCGAAGGAATTTGAAAAGAAGTATTTGATCACCGCGAAGAAATCTTCGTTTTTACACCGATAATTCCTATTTTCTCTAACTCGATATCATTTAAAAAATTAATTTTTTCCTTGTTGAGTTTCTTTAATACTCGTTTTTTCTGCCATCAAAGCTTTAAAATCGGCGTTTAATGTATCTCTTTCCGCCATTAATCGTTTAATAACTGCTATACCATTTTCTTTATACGCAGTTAATTTTGCTATATCGTGTTGCTGCTGCGCGATAACCGCCTTTTCCTCGTTGAATTTCTTCGTGAGATCTTCCATAACTGTTCTTAGTTTACTCCGCTCCGCGTTTAATTTCGCGATCTTCTCTCGTAATTTAGAATTCTCCTCGCGGAGTTCTCGCTGCTGTTCTCGCTGATGTTTAATCGCGGCACGATATTCCACGGCGGATCCGCTAGTCGTAGCGGACATTGTATCCTTTGACCAAATTTTATACAAACGTGATAATCTGATTTTGTTTTCCTGAGAAACTTCACGAGGACGTTTAACTCTTCGCAACGATACTTTTTTTGTCGTCGTCGACGGTAAGATAAGTCGGCGCTCTCACATATTTTTTAGCATTAAAACAAATTATACTCGGAAATGATAATCGAAACTCGTGATTGAAAATCACAGGAATGAAAAAATAATACTCGAAAATTATACTCGGAAATTATAGTTTTGTGTAAAAAATCGAAGAATTTTCTTACTGATTTTCTGTTTCTGCGTTGAGTATTTCCTTAAGGCGATCAACGGTCATGCATGAGTGAACTTAATTCATGATCTGATCGCGATTACAACTAATCATCGCAATACGATTACGTGTATGTTGCCTTAGTTGATAATCCGTCAGTAAAAAATCTTCATCTCCGAATCTATCGACGTACAATTCGAAGTTACCTATGATGGTTTCTGAGAACGATTTTCTAATAGCGTTCTCTAGTTTATCCTTATCGTAGATGAAGACCTGCGCGTGAGTGTACATTATTAAAAATATATTATTTTCTAATTTGTGAAAATCGTTTACGATGAAAATCCCTCATTGAAAAACGGAGATTTCCCATTCACGATGAAAGTCCTTATGACTTTATTTCCACGGTAATTTGTAACTGCTCCCCTGATAAATCGATCAAATTAAAATCCTGGTCGACTAATCTGAAATTATTAATCGTTACCAGGTATACTAAGTTGTCTGGACGCTGCACGATTAAACCTCCTGGACTAATGTCCGGGGTAAACATGTATAAGATGTAACCTTGATTTGCTTTATTCGATGATAATAAATCAACGGTATAACAATCTAACACGATATCACAGATGAGATGTATCGCAATTGTTCCCTTGATGTCGACGTTGATCGGTGCTACATGTCTACCTGTTCCATCAGGAGTGTTGTTGTATCTGAGAATATCAACCTCGGGAACCGTTTTAAACCAACACTCGTGAATCTTAGGTAAAAACTCATCGATGAGATTATTAAACATTTTCTTTAATGATGGGACGCTATATCCTAGAAATTGATAACCGGGTAACGTAACCTCCGTTAATGAAAATTCTCTTAAACAATCTTGTTTGCTAGGACTTTTATCATCGATTATCACCTTAAGTAATCTCGCGTTAAGACAATCCATATCGGAGATAATTTGATTTAACGTTTTAACCTGGTTAATAATCTTATCACGTGGCGATGTTATATCAAGGAGATACTCCTGAAAATATTGTCGGAGTTGCTGCAAATTTGTTTGATACGTTGTGTTGATAATATCAAATTTTCTTGTTAAATTATTGTTTAATGCGATAAACCAACATAAATGATCATGCGAGTAAAATTTCCATGTTATAGCACCATATGTCACAGACTCATAACTTTGATCATTAGTGTAAACGTTATAACGCTCCGTCGTATCTCTCGCGGTTTTCAACGCGTGAAGAAACCCTTCATCGAGATAATTTAAATCGATTTCAGGGACGGGTTTGTCATCGGTTATATAATCATCTCTGAGAGGTTCTTTTATCACGGGATTTATTTTTCCCCAACTGGCATGAATCTGAGGAAAATATTCGTCGATGATATCATTAAGCGATTTTTTTAATTCGCGATATTCTTGAAATTTTTAACCGGGTAATGTAGCCTCTGTTAATGAAAATTTTGTTAAAAATCTTTGTTTGTTAGGACCTTTATCATCGATTGTCACCTTAAGTAATCTCGCACTGAGAAAATTCATATCGGAGATTTTATAATTTAACAATTCAACCTGTTTAATAATTTTATCACGTGGCATTGTTATATCAAGGAGATACTCCTGAAAATATTGTCGGAGTTGCTGTAAATTTGTTTGATACGTTTTATCGATGTTGCTAAAATCATTACAAAAATTTTTCATCGTGATGATAAATCCTCCTCATTGACGTGGAAATTTAAAATTCCATAACACATCACTGTATGTTTTATACTCGTAGCAGTTTGGATCATCGTACACGGTATACTCTTCCATGAGATTCGCGCGATTTTGTAACGTGTGTACATATCCAACATAATTTAAACAAACATCATTGGAGGATTCAATGGTTGTATAAAAATCGGATTTTTTTATGTTCTGGTAAACGCGTAAGATCAATTATCGGTGGATTATTTTCTGGCCATCCTAGTACGGTTCTAATCGAACTATTATATATATATATATATATATATATATATATATATATATATATATATATATATATATCAACGGCGTACTCCTCGGAATTTATATTGATGGCCGTTGACAAAGTGTTCTCATGACCAATTATTTCAATGGGATATTTTTCACCTTCGACGACTTTTTTTCCCCGGTAATTATTGACATATTGACATTTGGTGTTTAATTTCTTTACTGATATCTTCAATTTCATAAGATCCCTTATGAAGATATATCGTTTGCCAATCAAGTGTTCCATCAGGTTTATTTTTATACGTGAATACAAAACTGTTATTGGTAATCTTCCCCCGAACGGTTTCGAGATAATATTCGGCCAGCTATAATATACTCGAAGATGAGTTAACGTGAACTCTTTTACCGGGATCGGAGCAGGGAATTCAACCGTGAACTCCGATTTCCTTGACAACACCGATATCATCGTTGTTTTCACCGGGGCCGTGTTCTCCGCTATTCGTTGAAGTAATTCCTGTGACATTATCTTGTTTTTCTAATTTTGACATTGCGGAGTCATAGATGTTGATTATCGCGGAGAATTAACTATCGGATATCACTGCGATGATATCATCGCGGATAATTATGAGTACGCTGTTGACGCCGTATGAAACTTTTGATGTAATCCTGAAGTTTACGTTGACTACAACATATTCTTTTTGTTATTATAGAAATTGTTCCCGCGATGGTTGTCGCCGTGGCTTTACAAATCGGAAAAGCGACCGGAGCTATCATTATCACCGAAGATAGTATTCTTCCTGCTCCGGTAACTACACCTGAAACCGAGTATACGGTTACATCAGCGGCGGTAATCCTTCGTCGATACTTTATTTTCGTTTGATACTTCTCTGAGAGTAATTTGAGTTTAGTTTGTAGCTGTAACACCTGGTCGTATCGGTATTGTTGCGACATTATTAAACAACGAGGTTATTTACTTAAATCGACTACGAGTTATACGTACATTGTTATTGACGTCCGATAAACATCTTCTTTGTTTATATCCTCGGAAAATCAACTTTGATGTCTTCGTGAGTGTTCTTGACCGTATCCATGTACGTTTTAATACTTGAAATTATACTTGAAACCGATTCACCGTCTTTTATATATCCTGCTTTGTTATCAACTCTAACTAGTCTCCTTTCAATCTCAGGTAATTTTGTATTTATCCAAGAAAGTTGCAAAGGAATCGCTGCCGGTTTTCCAAATAATTCATCAAGAGTTTCATAATTATTTTTAACGATGTTTCTACGAAAATTTAAAAATTCTCTTACATGATCTTCATACGCAAATTGAAGCGTTGCTATACCATCAATGGCGTTTTTATATCGATGATATTTAATGTAATATCTCGTGGTATTTTGTGTCCAAATAAACTTATAAACTGTAAATTTAATTTTAATTGACTTTCGAAAAATTTATCATACTCGATAATATGAGTATCATGAGTTTTTATATCATGAACGAAATTTTTTATATCTGCGTGTTTTATTGTAATTATCGGCGGATCAACAAGAAAACTACAAAAAATTTTACGAAAATCTAGATGCTCAGTTAATATTATTCTTATATTGTTGATGGAGTCTTTTATATCTACGAGTTTCGGCGAGGTCACCGGTGGAACCCCAAAGAAATTATAAATAGGAATTTGAAATTTGGTAATGAAGTTTTGTAATCCCGTGAATTGAGTTATCGCGGAGTGTTTTTAACGATTCCCCAGATGATATAAAATTATCATCGAGCGCCGTTAATTTATCTGTGATCGCTTTCGATATAAGACTATTTACCCGTTCTAGTGAAATTCCTCCCATAGGTTGTTTTATACGCGGTAATGATCTTCCCCAAATATCTACAATGTTATTTCATTTATATCTCTTTAAAAAGCTGGTATAATCATATACGGCTTTATGAGGTAGATTAGGAGATGTTGAAATCGCTATTAACACGTTAAGAACTTCTCTTCCACATATCGGAGGATCGTTTAAAGTCTGCGTAGGTAATGTTGAATACCAAAAAGGTATTTTCAATTGTTATATATATATTTCAGAAAATCTTTTGGAGGCGCTAACCCGTACGAGTCTAAATAAATAATTGATTTTGGATATATCGCGTAAGCTACCCAATGAGTTCTTGGGCCGGTATTATCATCAGATTAATTATACCGGTTTCTGGTATTATTGGCTGTTTAGGTAATTGATATCTCAAAAAAACACCTCTGAATTATTTCACGGGGAGTTTTTTTACCGCGGCGATTTAATCAAAATTTGACATTGGAATTATTGTCTGATGACCCTTGTGAATCGGCTTCCTGGTAATCGATAATCTTTTCCTTTTTCTGTATCTCTTCCCGGTAATTTTATCTAGAACCGTACTAGCACCCCAACCCGGTACACCGGATAGAGCACCTGTTCCAAGAGCCGTGAGAAAAGGAGCGACTAAAGGAAAAAATCCACCAGATTTGATCATATTGGAAATTGCCGCGGATGAAAAACTCTAACTGGGCTCCTGTACCAGCCTTTTCAGCATTATTAAAATGTTTAAGCTGAGTTTTTGTCAGAGAGAGTTTATTTGATCCTCCATTAGCTATATGTTCACGTTTCAAACTTATCTTTGCTCCGTACGCAGCAGAGGTTTTCGATTGTAACTTCTTTATCTGACCAGGTGTCAAGGTGACATTAACGTGATTATATGACATTTTTATTTAAGTAATGGAGCATCTAATTGTTACATATTTTCTACCGCGCATCAATTACTCTCATTTTTCCATTACAACCTTCTAATGTCATCGTCTTATTACTAAGAATTACCGCGATAACTCTATATGGTCCTCGTTCAGGTGGATCTACACCCGGCGCTGAGATAATAGGAAGTTCCCCTACACAAGCTTGAAATTTTACATCAACGACGGAGTGCTTAGATAAATCAAATTGTTGCAGTGAGAAACAATAGATCAGATACAAATTTTGAAAATCTAATTGTGATATTTGTAATCCGGTATCAATAGTTTGATCGCGTCCAATATAAGACCATACTCTATGATATACAAGACCTATTTGGTTATTAGGATAATCGATCAGAAGATTTTCAGCTGGTTCCTGTTGATTACTTATTTTCAGTGACACCTAGCTGACCTTTATTTGATCAAATATCATATGACTACGCAGCTGTTTACGATCACCCTCTACTCGATTTTTAATTTGCAACGCGATAAAGATAAATCTAGGCGCGGAAACATTTTTTGTTAACGCGACTTGCCAAGTAAATATCTCATGTATTATCAAACCGTTATTTTGGCAAAACAAGGCTTATATCTCCCTTTGTAGGGATCGCCCACCTCCCGACAAAATATTAAACCGTTAAGACGTTATTTTGGCAAAATAGCGGCTGTATTATAAACCGTTATTTTAGTAAAAAAAGGTTTCTATCTCCTTTTGTAGGTTACACACACCCCTACCCGCCTTCTGTATATTTATTTCCATAGCTCAGATATCTTCCATCACATTTATCACATCACTTCACAATGTATCTGACAAAAATAACATACACGCACAAACTAATTGTATGGTTAGAACCCATCTATGATTTCATGCTAAGAATGATACACATTATCAAACAGTACAATGTGTAGCTGAAAACACCATGGATCAGTGACCTAGTTAGTGTAAAGTACCGTACCAGATACAATTATTTGCAGTTGTTGTAGGGTTTAACGCCATTGTTCAGCACAAGATAGGCTATTGATGGCGGCCAGAATAAATGATGTATGAATAACCCGGTAAAACCCCTGAAAGAACGCACAATAAGTTTCTGGCAAAGGTTCACATATGCCACACTCGATACAATTAGTAACACAAAGGGTTAAGGAATTTGTGTATACGTAACATGAACTCTTTAGATAATATTGTGCCAGTCACCTTCCCGACCATTTTATGATATATATATACAGAACCAATCTGAGATACAGTTACTACAAGGGAAGGAAGCAGGTGAATATATAGCTTGTTTGGAGGGCCCCGCTTTAGCATGTGCGAAGAGATCAAAACAAACTGACTATTGCTCGTCGTTCAAAATACGTGCAGGTAATCACTATCATTCTCTCTCTCTCTCTCTCTCTCTCTCTCTCTCTCTCTCTCTCTCTCTCTCTCTCTCTCTCTCTTTTACACACAAACACACACACACTTATGAAGGCGTGCCGATGCATCCTGTATTATTGAAATTATCAAACTCAGATTAGAAGTAGCTTACATCAAACAAGAAGAAAACCTCCAGATGGTTACTTTATTAATTATCTTGCTATAATACAACGCCAGAAGATTTTGTATCTGATAAACGGTCCTAATGAATGAAACATTTTGTGGAAACTAAGCTCAGTTGTATTGCAATATACCTGCTTCAACAACAAAATGAAGCAGTAATGTATTAAATATGAAAGGCTGTTTGGCCAATTTCATTAGATTCAGCAGAGGTGTATTTCATTATCAAACTAATTTACACTGTTACTAATTACACTTACACTCAGTCAGTAACAGGTTTTTCAGTGAAACACCCCAAGTTACAGCCGTGTTCTAACAATAATTTTGATTGACAAACATGACCAGTTTTCTGCATTACAAATGCTCATTTAACAATGATGTGCTGAGTTATCAGATTTATTTTCGTATAATACATAACGTCGATATGCAGTTACTATGTATATGGTGAGTCCCATGATTTCAAACATGGTGTATTTATATTATTATCGTGCAATGTATTTAATTTTAAATAAAGATTAATTGTATCATATACAGAGAATTAGTAAAATTTCGTACATATCGATCTATCAATGCAACTTTCAGGGATAACATACCCAGATCTATCTGACTACCTTATATTTTATATTTCGGACCACATGCCTTACCGTAAAACCGTAACGTCAGTTCAGTTCAGCTAGAATATCGTATGTTTACGAGCAGTAACATGTAACTCTCTTAAACACCTAATTTGACGACTTTGTGTGAAAGTTTGAAGTATTTGGGGTATTGAAATAAAGTAGCCTTCCAAATACAGATCAAGTTCATATGATGTAGATCTGCCACCAAGTATAACGGAAGTGACTAAAATTAAACCAGTATTTCAGTATCTTTTAACAAAGATAGCTCAATCACATTTTTGATCAAACATTCGCTATGGTCATCTTAAAATGAAGTTGTTTTAACTGCAAAAGAAACAATATATATTAAATGCCCTGATACAAGATCAAATTTGTTGATATCGACCAATCATGATATGACCAGTACCAGAATTGTTACACAGAAAAAATTATTTCAACATCTGTTTACAGTTGTTGCCAGTATGTATTTGATTCCTGTAAGATCCTGACATGTTCTCTCATGATAAATATGTTATATATTTTCCGGTCTTAGAAGATGAAGAAATTATACCAAAAATATCCCTAGTTCAAGGAAATATTGCAGACGTTTCCATAGTTCTGAAGTGCCAGTCAATCGGTAAATCAACGGGGATGTTTGTTTGGCGACGGAACGGGACTGAAATCAACAGCAACGTTAAATATTCTCAAACGGACGAGTATCTTTCCATACGGTATTTGAAGGATGACGATCAATACGACACATATACTTGTATGGTATCAGGAAGCAGATCTGAGAGTGATCCATATAGAATAAAAGCCTGTAAGTAGATGTCTTCTCTGATATTTCACTTTGCATTGAAATGTTTTGTTGTATCATGATGCTAATGAGGTATATAGCAAAGATTTATATTTTCGCAAACGTGTACCGTGCAAAATATGCTCTTACGTTATATTATTTGGGGATTCAGTAATATGGTCTTCTATTTACCTCGTACCACCATGGGTATACTGAATGCACGATTGTGTTGGTGTCAATATTTAAAAATCAGTATTGTCTCAAAATATAAATTATTTCAGAAAAGCATCAGCAAAAAGTCCGCATAGATTTGCTATAAGTTATTTGCTAAATATTGTCTTAGCAAACGTACACAATATGAATAATCTTCTTAGGAAAATGCTTGAATCAAACTAAACGATGACAATTTCTAACTTTGTATATTCTATGACATATGTTTGTTGTAGCCGCCTTTCTAAGACAGAGGGGATTTCTCATACCATTTGGAATGAACGCGTTAGAACAAACCACCTATAAATGATATTAATCACGACGTCGTGTACATCTAGGAAATATGTTTGCGTACTTATCTTACAATATACGTATCTTGACTGTATCTAATAGCTAAAATCATCCTTTAATTTTAAGAAATTCAAACATCTTGATAATGATAGTTTTCATCATATATTATGCCTATAATAAACCGTAAAATAAATTGATTATACTATGATGAACAAATCATGGTTATGATAGGAAACAATGACTGCAGCAGTGGTATTGATATTTTATTATCATTATTATTATTGTTGATAAAGACGATTAGCTGCAGGAGGAGGAAAAGGATGTTTGGAGAATGAGACTAACAATGGCGATAACACAGATCATGTCGATATTAATTCAAAGGGGTACAGTCAAGACTATGATAATCCCTTTCGTTTCCTCCCTTCAGTACCGCTCCGGTTTCCTAGTGGTTAGAGCGTCCGCCACGGAAGCGTGATGTCGTGGGTTCGATCCCTGGCATAGTCATACCAAAGACTTACAAAAATGGTACCAACAGTTGCCTCGCGTGGCGATCAGCACTAAGAGGTTAGTGTTAGGACTGGTCGGACTGGTGTCAGGATAATGTGACTGGGTGGGACATCATTTTACATGTCTGCGGCATGATGCCCCAGTACTAGACATCACTTTAAATTGCCTCAATATAGACATCATAGCGATATCACTGAAAATTTGTTAAAGTTACGTTAAAAATCCTAATCAAACAAGCAAACAAATCTCCCTCCAGTCCAAATAGAACATAGTTTTGTCCCAGCGAAATCAGGAAATCTTAGTCAGACGTATTATAATTTACAGTTCAATCTTGTATCACCATCAATGGAAACGTACATCACTTAACCATATCGTTCTCCATCGTATTGTATAGACACACTGGTGTTGTTTTTATTATTATATTTATTCCAACGCAGTTGATAGTCATTATCGACCGACCGATGCTTACAACAACTAATGCGGTTTTGTTTCGAATTGTGTCCGATGTATATACGTGTTGTCTCCTCGTACTCTGTCCAGTATACATTTTCTTCAAGGAAATGTATAAGTAACCAAATATAAAATTAAAGAATATTAATATTCAAATAACCTTTCACTTTGCATAATAGGGGATTTATGAATAAACATAATCATATGTGTATCCAAGTTTATTTTTCTGAAATGTTGTCTTATATATAATAACTAATAGTTACAATGAAGTATAAAAAAATACAATATACATGCTCTTGGCTCATTAATTGTTCAGGAGATTAATCCTGACACAGATATAGCTTAGACAATTTTATGACATACGTAAGCAAATATCTTATGGACGTAGTAAGATTCTTAAATACTATCGAGATAAAGCACCATTATTATATGTGTGTCTCAATGCTGATAGAAAGATTTTAAAGATCTCTAAAGAACAAAATATTAAACTATTTGACAAGGTGAGAAAATGGATTTTTACTTACAGTAACCCCTCGAGGATACAATAAAACCTATAAGAGATCCATGGCTCTAGTTGAAAGTCGGGATACTAAGAACATGTATAAAAAATGAGATTATTTAATTCCTTTACACCTAATACCATGTGAACCACACACAAATACAGTAACTAACAGTTTATGTGTTGCTAGAATATTAACCTAAATGTAATATCAATTTGACAATAATCCAGATACTATCCGAATGAAGCTTTTCTTGTGCACATGTGCTCATGTTCTAGGACTCATCACAAACCACGTTTCATATCTCCAAAAGAGTTTACTTCAAGGTATATTCCAGGAATGTAGAATATCACCAATGTCCTTTATTGATTTATTGTTTCAAATATTGCAAGAAAAAATATTCAAATATCGGAGTCCTTTATTAATGTGCAATAAGTCAGCAAGGTGCTGCATATTTAGAATCAATATTTTTCGATTTTGCTATTTCGCCGAACAAATTATAAATAAAAAAAATAATATCCGAACACTTACATGGTAGTATAACTGAAGAATGGAATGATTACGATGTGCTTTAATTCTCTTGTACAGCCACAGTGTGCGCATCAAGTCACTATTTGAAAATCACTTGAAAAGACTCCCAACCATTTTGTAAAACAATTAATGAGAAAATATATTAACTGTCCACATGTGACTTTTATTATGCATTAAGACAATCAGCAGCTATGGTTCGTATGGTATTTCCATAGTAGAGATGCTCTCCTGGGATCACGCTATGTTCACATGACATCCGTTCAAACTCGTGCGTGACTCACTTTGACTGAAATAATCATTGATATGACCTTGGTACTCGACTTTGATTTATGAATTGCAATTTCACAAAGTATTTTATATGAACTTTTAATTAAATAATTAATATACAATGACATAAACCCAAATGACTTAAAGAAAACTATATTCGAATAAATAATATAGATATTTGTCAAAGTAACATAGTATTCATAAACTCAGTTACTAATCGACATCAAATACCATTTCACAACAGACTATTTGTTCACACAAAGCACTCTAAGATCTGATAAATTGAAATACTCGTACTATAAAGACGTATAAAACAAAATGTATTGATACATTCATCTGGAAGCCAAAATTGTTCTTTCTATGGAAATCGTAAGATAATTATCTTTATCTTTTACAATTATATAACATTCTGGAGAAACAAAAATGGTTTTTGACTTAATCATATACATACATTTCAACTGTAATATATTTTAACATGGCAAATCTGCAAGACTAAATCGGTTCAGGACCCGTAACATCAGATGTATATGTATTGACATATTTAACTTGTATGTTTAACGCTTCGCAAAGTATTGAAGTGCAACTATGTAGAAAGAAGAACGACTTTGGCTAAAAGTACAGATTCCATAAGTAGGAATAATATGTCATCAGCCTAAAATTACAGCGATAAGATATGAATAGACAGTTGCAGTTGAACATTTTATTCAACATATTTTCATATAAAACGTCTGTAACTGATAAGTGAAATCTGCAGCAAGATGAATAAAAGATGTGTTATTACAAAAGAAGGCAAGTTAACATAATCAGCCAATAAATTTTAAATATACAAATGAACAATATGATTCTTCTACACAGAATTCATGTTACATAAACCAAGAGAAAACGAAGATAGAGCTACCTAATTCAAACTAAATCCAAATAAGAACTGGTTCAAAAAATGTATTGGTTCTGTACAATACTTCAATAAATTCGAAAACTCATCAACGAGCATGAAATTTTAGAGAAGACAAGCATGAGAAAGATTCCAAACAATGCATGCATCCATAAAAAATAACGAGAATGCATACGGAAAATCATTTTGATACATTAATTGCTATTTTGTCGAATATTCTTAACCGCTTGATAAATTCAGGCTCTCTGCATTATGGAATACAAATTAAGACGTCAGTAGACGTGAAAACATAACAAAATACATTAATAAAACATGTATTTCGACAAGATTTATGAGAACCAAAACCTATGCACCACATGGAAAATTAATTAAATAATAGGCAAAGACAGAACAAGTGTGCACCAAAATTAAATGTGTCGTAAATTAAATGTGACTTTATCAGATAATCCGATTAATGGTAATGTATTTATAATAAAAATACAAGGCATATACTGCATAAATGCGAAACTAGTACCGTTAAGAATTTGTATTCTTGAAATACATTCACAGCACTAAAGCGCTAGAGTGTACAGAGGGAACAAAATCGTATTAACATTTTTTATAAAGTATTATGAGAGTGCTGACTCTAACGATGGTTGTGTGGGTTCATTCAGACGGAATCAATCCTCTCATTTCACCAACTGCTGAACTGATACGGTCATATGCTGCACACCATATAGTAGCTCCTTGTTCATCCATTGGAGATGCTATGGTCTCAAACCTCGGTGATTCCCTTATTCAGCTAATTGTACCGCCATGCATACTCGTCCTGGTAAAGCCACTCATTTAGGCCATAATATCACCAGGATCTGTCATGATGCCAGGCTTCTCGTCGTCATCGCATACACTGATGATGGGCCTCGCTTGGGAGTTGATAGGCTCTAGAAAAACTTGCTCCGTCAGAGATATCCCACACATATTACGGCAATACGTAGATACAATACGCTTCGTGAGATAAAATAACTATTTAGTGCGATGTTGATACCAGTGCGTTAAACTAAAGAAAGACAATACCTTTATTGCATCTAAACATTGGGGTAGGCAAGTTAAACATTTAGTTTAGATGCTTACTATGGTGTCGAGGCAATCGCCTCATGACATAATAGGGATGATATAAACTATCTGACTAAGTCGTAGTAAATTAAAGTATGTTTCCAAATGAGATATTGCCTACGAAATTTGACAGTGAATCCAATCATACCTGCTGCCAGAAAAAAACTATATTAGAATTAATTATAAATGACTTTTATGCCACAATACAATGAATTGAACTTAACTTTGAAATATTTGTCTGCATCATGCGATACCATGGGAATACATGAGATGCGGATGAAACCTTTCGTGACATGGTAATCTATTTCTATCGTCCCCACGCTTATTTTCAAATGTTGAGAGAGCTAAGATGCTCTTTATCTAGCCACATATCTTTTAATCAGCTTGACTTTGAGATTAAGGCCTATGAATCGCTATGCGAAGAGTTTAGCGTCTAAAAACGATTAGAAGCGACAATTGTGCAGCAAAGAAATTCAAGTATCATTACGATGTTAACAGATTCATCCTATCGCTCCAGGGGTTTCTGCAAACGTTAGAAGAAGAGGAAAAAGCGGTTTCAAAATAAAATTTGATCATTATTCACAGGCCGGAGACCGAGGATATGCTGGTTGTGTAACGATTTTTGTTCTGAACTCAAACGTGTTTACCTATCAGCCATTCTCCGACCACAGGTAAATATGATTGCACGTCCATTGCATAATGTTCTAAATCATTCCTAATGAACGGAGAGGACGCCAAACTAAGAACAGATGATGAGTAGATACTAAGGAATCATATATAATTGGAGCAAAAAGCCAAGCAGTATGTTGAATATGGTCATGGGACGCGGGACAACGCCATGGACTTAGCGTTAGGTAGAGGTTGTTTGGTGAAAATGGGCTTAACGGTGGGGATCAAACTTCAACGTGGGATTGCAGCCAGACTTTTAGTATTGTTGGATGGCCGCCTGGCAGACAGACTGGCTTAACCTGGGTTTCCGGCTGTCCGTTAGTCCACAAAATATCCCAACTAGAGATGACTTGTCACAGCAATGCCCAGATGTATTAAGCCAAAGACAACGACTCTGGACTAGCAGATGGCCAAAGAAGAGGTGCAGACTAACCAACTTTTGGTTGGCTGTGATGAGAGGACATAGTACCAGATGTGTAATGATATTCATATTGGAAAGATGAAGCCTGTTTGGGTTTAATACCGGCCAGACAGTATGTAGAGACTCACGTTAGACTGCTTGTTCGCTGAGAAGCACAGTAGTAGTATAGAAGGGGTTATTGCCTGCACGGCACTCTATTCTTGATGGGCCTAATTAGGGGCTCAACCATTGTCTGTATGTCTGGCAGCTGTATTGCTGAATGAGTTACTCAAGGATAGTATATACACCTGACGTAATAATTTGCGTAACTAAACTGTGAATTCTTGGCGGCACAGCGTGCCCAAAGAGTAACTTCACGAAAGTGAGACTCACGTCGGTATCTTAACATTAACGAGGGCTCAACGAGGGTGTGCCGGATAGATGACCAGTAAGATTAGAAGTGAAAGCAATGTGTATTGTTATCAAGTTTATTGCGAATAATACCAATGAATATGCCGGAACGAAACGACTGGAGATGAGTACGAATCCCCATTATTGACTGTGTCTAAATACTCATATTATATACTACAAACTTCAATAAATAAGTAATTAAGTTAGTTATAAACTATGAACGCTACCAGAGTTATTCCGAAAATGACCAAGACAGTATTCAAATTATATCCATGCTGCCAACCTTTGTGATAATATCGGGACAAAGACTGCTGAAGAGACAGGTATCAATAACTGAGAAGTAATGAGGTCGTAGACAGGTGTATACATTCAAACGTATACTTTTAAACGCTCTGAATGATATGCAAGATCATCAATTTAAAGAAGGATGCATTCATTTTGAACGTTATTTTAGTTTCATCCATCATTATAAATTAGATCTAGTTCACTTGTACAGATTACCAGAAATGACTCTTAATGAGCCGTTATAGACAAACAAGATCTGAATTATAAATTTGTTTTGTTTTACAAAAGCACTATTTCAAACGTAAATAGTTAACAGATGACTCAAAAGGTTATTCCTTAGCAGCAAAAGTACCTGTCGCTACGTGCGCTATTGTACCCTGTATAAAACGATGAAATATTTATAATTTGTACAGTAACTTTAAATACACTTTCTGCAGTTGAACAAAAGAGTATCAATAAATCTGTGGTAGGATATACTTGATTTAAACGATCTTGACTTTAACTTTTGTATAATGATTGAAAGAACAATGTTTAACACTTGGAATAGATTTTCTTTTATTATTTAATTTTTAAAATTTTAAATATCTTTGTTTTTAAACCAATACGAAAAATATCAGTATAATAAAACATGTGAAGTTTAAATATTAAACAATTTACAGCGATCTATATTTTTCTCAGAATAAAGTGTAATCAATACATGGGACGCTTGAGTTAAAAGTAACACAATCTAAGCATAGTTACTCGCATTAGACACAAAAACGTAGTCAGTTCAGGAACGTTACTTCAAGATAGTATACATACAACAACGGACAAATTCTAAAATATTGGTTCATTGTGATAAAGTATTTTGGTTGCAGAAATAAACATTCCAACTCGTATGATAAAATGCCATTTCAGCGTTATATCAATATTACTTAAAACATAATTTTTATTCTCCTCTAAATAAAACACTATACCAGCATTTATTCCCACTAATAAATGTTTTGGGACTAAAACAAGAAAATGTACCTAATTCAAACATAAATGAAATGAAAATAGTTAGAGTTAAAAGCGAGTGATTATTGTATATTGAATCGACATATTCAATTTAAATTGTATATACTTTCAACTTATATTGTATTGGAATCGTATCGCTATGCAAGTTATACTATTATTAAAATAAACTAAAATGCCTAAGCTAGTCCCGTCTGAATAGTAAACTTTTTCTGGATAATAAAAACGAAATAAATATACTCCCATACCGTATTTATTATAAACCAAATAACACCGTATAGACAAAATATATAGTAAATTATAAATTTAGTAATAGTCTTGGCAAAACTTGTGAAATGCTATAAATACATTTTGCGGCGCAAACAAAACCTTTTGAGCTGCTATATGCCACGTTAAAGAACATGATGCTGAAATTTGAACCGCGTCTGTCTTCACTGGCATCCATCTCAGCGTAGATTGATCATAGTAATGCATAAAACTAACAAACATTAAACTAACTAGTCACCCAACATGCACACTTTTGTTATTGTAACATGCCCGTGTCGCATGCGTTCTCTCCTGCATTTGTGCCATCAGCGTAACAAATGGAGTCGTCGTCAGTACCGCGTCGTTAGAATACATAAGTGTGCTTAACCCCAAGGATAATGTTTATAATACCCATGCGAAATCGGAAATAATACGATTGCCAAATTATACAAATATATTTGCAATTTTCGTTCATGTTTACTGGATGTGCTATGCATCCCAGGTTGAATGTAGGGTTAGATTCATACAAAAGAGCAGAAGTACAGCAGGTCGCGATATAATTCACCCTGCTTGTTATTAACAACTGTATCTAGAGCAGTTTGTATTTTGAGATACGCCCTACAATCGGCAATATGAAGTCCCTGACGAATATCATTGACGGTCTTATGAAAATAATCAAAGAAGTATCGTACGAGTCCAAGTTTTGTCGAATTGACTTCAGAACACACAGCGACTTTCATCAGACTGATAATATGTTAATACCACACGGATACAAATACAAGTACGTGTTGACCATCGTCGATATAACCAGTCGCTGAACCGTTGTCATCCAAAATATCGTCTGAGGTCCGAGTGCATTCGTACGTATATCCGCTTGTAGAGAATTAAAGTAGCCAAGTCTGTGGCGGTTAGATATATGCCGAGAAATTCTCAGAGAAGTGACACGCCTTGATGAAATACAACGGGTCAAAATTGAATAAACAGTGATTATATATATATATATATATATATATATATATATATATATATATATATATATATATATATATATATATATATATATATATATATATATATATATATATAATATATATATATATAAAGGTTTGAATGAGTTTGGGGCGCTTTTGCCGCATTGTTCCTGTTCAGGTTTATTCCGTATTTGTAATGTTCACTCGCGCATCGTGTTTGGCCTGATAACCATGTAGAACATCTTCATAATAATCCACCTTATATATCAGTCAGCGTTGGGGAGATTTACCAGAAATAGGATGATTACTGTTTGGTGATCAACCATGATTAAAGATAAATTAATGTCAAAGGTTACAGTACATATTTCGTCCCATATTACAATGCATGATATATATCTGTTAACAATACGTTAATGATTATATCCTGATTTTCATATCTACCTATGAAAACGATGTTAAGATTGTGAGGTAACTTTAAGATGGCATTAGGACAGTGATGTTTGATCGCGTTGTTTTACAAGAACCACAACTTCATGACGCGCAATTGGATCGTGAGCCGTGGACGCACTTGCATCCCTGAAAAGGTTAGTCCTGGAAAGGTCACATGTTTGTGGCACATAATACGTTCCTGGTTTCTTCTCGTAAAATGTATCGCTTAATTCTCAAGGATTCGTATGTGAAAAGCTCGTATGACACTGTTAGTAGACTATATTGTGCATCAGTCCTGGCGGGCGACGCTCAGATATATAAAGTGAATTAGTTGCAACTCACACTGCTCTCGTTGAAAATCAGTTAATCAACGATATCAAGTTAACGCTGACGTACGCGAATATTGGTAATCTCAGATGAATGTACTGTGTGGATTCTCCATCATAGTAAGAGATTATCTGAACGGGAAAGTATATGTCAGCGCGTATGGTATTACGTATGATAAAATCCAATTCAGTATGGTCGATGACACGTCATTTACTTACATGGTTTCAATATATAGACTGTGGTAAACGTGCATATTAATCTGAGCCCGATTTCGTTGGAAAGAGTAGTTGCTGATAGATGCACCGAAGATGGATCAGGAATCCAACTCACACCGGCATGACCGAAAACGGTAGCTTTTCATTTTCGCTAACCCGGTCAGTCAGGTCTGTATTGTGAAGTGGGCTATTTATTCGAACTCTGGTAAGATCCTGCATTGGAAACACGCAGCTATATTGATGGCAATAATGCCGTCGGTGTCGTAGTCGCTTTTCCGAAGACCACCACAACTGTACGCAAATTAAAACCGTTGCAAATCCTGGAGATGTTGATGTCATTCGTCAGGTTTTACCCGTGCACGACAGAATAACTGGTTATGAAATATTCTGGTAGATATTACATAGACAATACACGCAACGTGTCGTCGTTCAGTCAGTATTTATTTCGATATATCTCTGACAACCTAACTGCCAGATAAATTTTATTCTAAGAAAGTATTTTGACATCCTTGACAAGAAGCAATCAAATAGACGCAGAACTCGTGCTGTTTATTCGACCGTTATAATATCGGTTATGTCGTAGATTTTCATTCTATCTATGAAATGTACGTATACAACATTGTCAATGGCCAGTTCCTCGTTTGGCGTCAAATAGATTCGGATGCTGTTTTGAACAGTATTCAGGCTGTCTAACGCAGTGAGGTACTGCAAATTCGAAAGTTCAACTCATCATATTCTTTAAAATTACATTTTAATATGAAATTTGGCAATTTTTATTATGGATAATCCTATTTAGCTGAATGAAAGGCATTTAGTTGCTTATTTGATTGTGGCCATGGATATGCCCCGTATTATCAGTGTGTCTTGGGCAAAAGTAGTAATGCGGACCCCATCCCTCTCCATAATGTGACTATTACATAGGCCAGCTGCCGTAGGGTCTCCGCTAACGATTTTCTTATAAGGTTTACTACCTTACCCTTTGGTTATCCAAAGCCGACATGCAATGCAGCAGTAGACTCGTGGATGGGCTGGTTTGTCCGTTACACGAGCAGACAAAGCACATGCCACTGCCCAAATGGTATGGCCATGTCACGTGAGTCAACAGTCTATCCATAACAGTCCAGCAGTGCAGAATCCAGGGTGGAAGAAGGAGAGGTAGACAGAGAAAAAAGTGGACTGACAAATCACAGAATGGACCAGGGGAAATTTTGCGGAGACACAGGCATTCGCACATGTTCTAGACAAGTGGAGAAAACTGCTCATATGTTCAGCTGCACAGCGGATCGACGACCACACTAGGTCAAGACTGATGATGATGATGATGATGATGATGATGATGATGATGATGAAAAATATATTCCAGTAAGCATATAATATGTATGGTGTGCATGGTAAAACGTGGAATGAAGCTCTGATCTTGTCATGGTGTTTATATAGGAGTAGTATTTCGAATACGTAAGTTATAAACAGAGCCAAACATGTTACTGGGCAATTAGGTATTACGCACAGTGAAGGGCTATATATATTGCTTATTTTTGGTAATCACGCTTTTAGATTTATAATAATTTATAATATAGTTTGCCTTATGACCAAACCGACAGTTTACCTTGATGCACATATCAGTGTCTGGTGGTTTCAAAGCCGCAAATTATATTTTCGGTTATCGTGTGAAGATAAAGACCATTATGAGTCTGTCTCTGCTCGATATCGACACTTGAATCAACATGTAAC
The DNA here is from genome assembly GCA_030141615.1 of Unio pictorum. Taxonomy (NCBI): domain Eukaryota; kingdom Metazoa; phylum Mollusca; class Bivalvia; order Unionida; family Unionidae; genus Unio; species Unio pictorum. The sequence goes on from JARLTB010000207.1 coordinate 4,483,536, forward strand.
GTGTAATCACGTAAGCTAAGAACTAGATCTAACAATGAACAAAAACATTCAATGAGATCATAATTTAACTTTTGTTGAGAAATAATATCACTTTGACGGTAAATATTAAAATGTAACGTTCTCCACGAATTATTTTTGTTAGTATTTTGTTTTTTCTTCTTTATATAAAAAAATACCACGTGAATGCTTTTTCGTCGTCATTCCTTGATCATATATAATGATATTATTTACATATAGTCTGATATATATAGTATGACATTATTTGTCACTTTCAGTTTCGAATGCTAATACAACAACGTACTGCTCGTTAAGATATTTTCCACGAACCCTAACACGACATAAATCACACTCATCCGTTGTTAAGTAGGTTAGCGTGCATCACACAGTACTCGCTGTCACATGCTTCAACACAACGTGTTATCTTCCCGATATGGGTCCATCCATTTAACTTTGTATGTTGCTATCATGGTTAAATAGATTGGAACTTTCTAATTAGTTTTACATGGTCGGGCTAAGAAGCCACATTATTTTGCTACATGCAGACATGCCAGTAATGGATCTGGCAGACAACCAGGGGGAGTGTCTAGGACAAAAATGGTTGACCTAGTTGTCCCACTTGTATTGCCTCGCAGGTACATTACAAATAATAGTACAAAGTGACCCCTTCCTACCCGCTGCTAATGCCACATTATCCGGATTTTTACTGTGATTTTGATAAATATTACAGGGTATTAATAACAGGTGTCTACATCAAATTGTGTTAAGCTGGCCTTCATAATCCATCTTTAACACTCAATTTGAGTTTGGCGTTAACATGCCCGTTGCCTGTTTAAATTTCCTTTTGTTCATAATGGATTTGATTATGACTCTTAAATGTTTAAATATAGAACAACTTAAATGTTTTACGATTCTTGTTGTGACATTTACAATATATTCACCTTTACATAACATTACTGTCGTGTAATGGCTAACTCACCATACATGTCCACCAGTCTATAAGACGGAAACAAACAGCGTTTTTGTGCACTAATGCTTCACCTACTTATTTGCTACTTGAAATATGGATATTTCATAGACATTTTAAACCAAAATACAGACAATGAATTAGGAAAATTAGTTGATTGAATGCAAATAATATTTTTTCGTACTTTAAGTCAAATAGGTCTTAAAGAAGTCTAGGGTTTCTTAAGGTTTGCAAACTATAGAATTATGAGGTTTCCCATATTAAATATATGTTGCATGGAAAACACATAAAGACAAATGTATCCTTACATATATACCTTAATGATCAATTCCTTAAGATAAAAAAACCCAGAAATTAAAGAGAAAAGAGAAAAGAGTTGTTATGATAAATTATCTGAGCTTGTTTGCAGGTTTTCAAGGGTTGATGTTTTGAATGCGATATATACGAAACACGTGAGCATATATTATCCTGTCATTATGCAATTTGTAGTCGATGCCGTTAAATATATAAATGTAGTATATCGTGTGCGTTTTCAGTACATATCTCTCCTTAGTACTTCAGATAATTAATGCCCTTCAATTTACTTCAACGTCGCTGGTTACAAACCATCATTAGGTAGAATTCAAAATATAGCTTACATCGTCTTAACATATCATACAATGACCTGCCAATTTTCGAATTCCTAATACAAAACATGGTTAGATAAATAAAAATAAATGAAAGGTATCGTCATACATTTATGCAACTTGCAAGACTTTTTTGCGGTGCTGCTATCGACAAATCTTAACCATATTATTTTTATATATGTATGATAAAACTGCTTAGTATTGCTCCCAAATATGCTGCAAACGTTTAGATAAATTGGACATGTACTGCCGTTCTTATTTAATGCGGAATATAACAATCAGTATAGGACATAATGGCACGACGGGATATAAAGACTGAAAATGCTACATAATCTATGCAATTCACGAAATGAAATGTATTCTTAATATTCTTCCTTATATTTGTCATGATATGTATATCAATTAAAAAAGATTTTCAACATTTCAGGTTTCGTTCTTTAATGTAGTTTTTGGAATTGTTTCAGTCGTACAAAACATATATTTATGTATATTAAGATTAGGTAGTATATTAATGTATATTCTTCGCAATCAGGTATTCCTGAACACCTAGCAGAATTGTCATTCTTGCAAAACAGAAGTGTTTGTCATAGTATTTAGAAACTTGGAAATTATTTACACGTTCCTAATTGTGTGGGTGCGTGTGTTTGTGTGTGTCTTTGTGTGTGCGTCTTTGTGTTTGTGCATCTGGGTGCACGTGCGTATCGTCATGAAAAAATAAGACAAAGTGCAGATTTATAAATCAGCTTTTGTTCATCTACTTTCGAGGGTTCTTTGATATCTGCAGTTCATCTATCAACTACTTCTGTGCTTCATGGTGACATTAATTAGAACCTTAAACGAGTAATCGGATCTTATTTTATAATTTTGCATCTTTAAGACTATCTTACTTGCAAACCAAACACATTAAATACAACAGTATAATGCAATTAACATCGCCATAAGATCTACATTTAGTGTCTAGTAATAATCACTATTAAATCCTTTTACTACTGTTACTTTTTAGGTTTACTTTGCTTTGCTATGTGGTTTCTATCGTTTCGCGATGTGCTTTCCTGATACGCATATAACACACAATCTAACTAACTGGATCAATTGCGTTCTTAATGCTTTAGTTATATATTATGTTGCAGTAAAATGAATAGATCCCACCAATTCGTTTTCTGTAGACAATTTAGAAATCATTTGATCAGATGACAAATATATTCTGTGCCACCACTAACAGTATAACTACACACATTATGTGTAATACCCATGGCAGTTTGAATTCAATACTAATCATGATAAACCGTTTTATTTTGGAAACATCTTTTATCCATCGACTAATTATATTTTCCATTGTATATAAATACACATGAGACCGAGAAGATATAACGTTCTGCTGATATATGATTCACACCTTATAGCAAAATTATGGACTTTTAGATCGCAAATACAGTAATAAGAAAAACTGGTAGAATCATTGATAGTCTTTATGTCGTCCTTCCCTCGAACCATATTAATGATTCCTATACTATTTATACTGTTCATCTCCATTACTTTACACTTATCACTTCTGTTTACAGCAAAAACCTGTAGATAGTATGTTATCCAATGTACACTGTCACGGACTGGCGGTGATGTTTAAGAAACATATAAACAAACATTTAGAATCTCCCATCATTGACGATCAGATTTTAAAAATTGTAATTACCTCGCTATTATAGAAAATCATATTGAAATATCATATAATCCTTGCAGACGGGCCTACTTTCATCAACGTCAGACGAAACATCATAATAGAGAAAGAGCATGACGACTTGAACGTTAGCTGCATCGCAGACTGCTATCCACTATGTTCTGTGGAATGGAGTAAAATAGACCCCTTTTCATACCACAAACAGGTTTTATTGGAAGGTGACATCTTACATTTAAGAAATATTACAAGATATATGTCAGGAAATTATTCATGCAAAGTGCAGAATCTAATATCTGGTGCTTTCCTAGAAAAATGGTTTTTATTGGATGTTTCATGTAAGTATTAGTAACATTAGTGTAATTGTATTAGTAGTAGTAATGGTAGTAGTAGTAGTGGTAGTGATTAGTAGTAGTATCATAATTAGTAATACTAAGTATTAGTATCATATCATGTAATAGTTGTTAAAAAGTAATGATTGTAAAATCGTAACACAGTATTATACAAAATTTAAGATCCCACGTTATAGATAACCTTTCAGGAAAAGCGTGCTCGAGCATACATAATCAATACTGTTTCACTCTGTCTTGAACCATGGAATTAAAATTTGCTTAGGAGTACTAATACGTCTTGAACAGCAATGATTTCAATGTACAAATTAAATAATAATAATAATAATAATAATAATAATAATAACAATAACAACAATAATAATAATACTAATAATGACTTTCTATAGCGCCTAATCTGTATAGGCGCTATGTGCTTTACAACATCTACAATGATATGAATACAACAAAAAGCAGCTAACATCACGAAATCGGAAAACAAACATAAAATGCTGAAAATATTAAAGGTAGGAAACATTTTAGGTCTCTAAGTTTGTTCTTGCAGTCGTGAAAGGTGAGTGTTAAGAACAATATTGAAAGTCGTCACTGTGTATTTGTGTCTAATTTCAATGGGCACTTCATTCCACGTTGCTGGGCTCTGGTATGCAAAAGAGCGTTGTCCATATGACTTAGTTTTCATCGTGGGAATAATGAGTATACGACTGTCAGAAGAGGAGAATAAGTATCATGCTGGTGTATATACATGAGTGAGGCGGGATAGGTATGTTGGACTGGAGTCTGTCAGTAAAACATATCACAGAGAACAAATTTTGCGTTTGATTCTGGATCGAATGGAAAGCTAGTGTAGGGTACATAGCAGCGGTGACGTGTGCTCTGATTGAGGTACTCTAAAGATGATCCGATCAGCCGTGTTTTGAATTCGTTGATGTTTTTGGAGTAGATATTGAGACGAACCAGACAAAATTGAGTTACTTTAATCCAGTCTTGAAAGTACTAATGACCACACAAGTGTTTTAATGGCATTAACTGAAAGATATTTTTGCGAGTGGAGTTGATGCCTCACAACTCATGATATGCAGCCTAGCATATGTTCGTGACCTATTGGTGCAATGTGAGAGTGCAGTCAAGAGTAACAACCAGGGTTCGTACTGACTGCGTGAGTTAAATGTTGGTGTTGCTAATATTTATTGTTTGAGATAAAGGATGTGAATGAGAAAGTCTTTATGTTGTGACCAGAATGGCCTCGATTTTATCATCATTCATCTGCAGCTTGTTAAATGTCATCCATGATTTCAAATCAGAAATATATCTCTCTACTCCTTGGATGGTAATATCCACTTTAGTTTGGTGGTTAGACTTGTATATTTGGGTGTCATCAGCGTACAATTGGTGCGACACTGGGTGATGATCTATGTCACTTGAGAGTGGCGGAGTGTGTAGAACACCACGGTATATATTAACTGTGCTTGAGTGTATTCCCTTTGCGGGTACAAACTTAATCCAGTTGACTAATTAAGACTTGAACCACTGTAAGGCTGTATTGTGAATGCCGAATACATGCTGGAGACGGTGAAGTAATTTATAATGGTCTATTATATCAGATAATGCAGACAAATCAAGGATGGTGAGGACTGTAATCTTATCGCGATCCAAAGCAAAGATAATGAAATTAAATGCTTTCTGATTAGGTTAAGTACTGTGGCAAGGGCGATATGCATGCTGTACATTGCTAAAAAGATTTCAAATGAGATACAATTTGAGTTAGAACAATCTTTTCTAAGATTTTTTAAATGAACGAGATATTACAAACTGGGCAGTAGTTCTTTAAATCGTTATGGTCAAGTGTTGGTTTTTTCAGCAGAGGCTTCACGATGGCAGTTTTGAAACATGATGGGAATTCCCAGGATTAGAGAGATATATTAATAACATCATTTAGTGAAGGCAATATTGGGTCTTAAGCACTCAAGCAGCAGTGATATTGAAATTGAATCAAGTTTACATGACTTTGTTGCACACTTCATCGCAATTTTCCGTACGAAATCCTTAGAGACAGGTTCAAATGCTCCTAATGGTTGTCGCTGAAATTCTGTATTGTAACTGTGTGGTGATAACGAGTCAATTTAAATTGTGTTCTCACGAGTTTCTATAATGGTTTGTACTTTGTCACGGAAACAGATTGCAAATAGGTCCAGAAGGTCTACTGGAAAGAAGGTAGTTATAAGTTGAGTACGTTCGTTCCTTGACAATAGTTTGTTAGTTATCTCGAAGAGCTCTTTGCATAATCGTTCAGGAAAAAATGTATTATTAATCGTCATTCCTGAATTATGTTTCTACAGCGGATGTACCATTAATATACTTGAGGTCACAAGTAAGTGACAAACCTTCTTTAGCGTTATTTCACGTGCGTGCAAAGATTACAAATAATAAGTGCCCTGCATCACATCACCCTTCACAGTTTTGCAACTCTGAATTATTCTCCGAATAATGATTATTTTAAAATCAGTCTGTCATGACCCATCTGATTCAACTTTGTTTATTATAATGTCATGATGACATACTAGCCACGTTAATTACGCATAATATCAGTTCTTTTATTAATGGTTATTGATATTAAGCTTTATTTCTTTCATTATATTTCAGATGGTCCCGATGACATTTCGTTTAATACAACCAAAACCATAATTGAGCTGGATGAATTTGATTCCATAACAATAGTATGTACTACCAAATGCTTCCCCGTATGTATGATGAGCTGGGTTGAGTCACACACAGGAAACAATATATGGAGTGCAGAACTGAATTTAGCCAATGTGTCAACCAATGGAACCTACACATGTCATGCTACGAACCCACGCACTGCCAAGACGACACTTTCGAAGTCAATCAGCATACTTGTTAAAATTGGTATCAATGTAGTTTCATTACTTCATTCATATTACGAACCGCTCCGGTGGCCTAGTGATTAGAGCGATCTCCGAGGAAGCGAAAGGTCGTGGGTGCGATCCCCGACAGAGTTATACCAAAGACTTAAAAAAATGGTACTAACAGCTACCTCGCTTGGCGCTCAGCATTAAGAGGTTGGTGTTAAAATTGGTCGGCATGGTGTCAGGTTAATGTATCTGCGGCATGATGCCACAGTACTAGACATCACTACAAAACTGCCTCACCGCAGACATAAGACCGAAAAATTGTACGTTAAATAAACTAAATCAAATCAAAAATCGTTCATATTACAACTGAGGATAAAAATAACATTTTGTACTGTGATTAGTGTTCTTATGTACATCTGCATTAAGAAAGATAAAACGTTTAGTTACCTATGTTTAAAAAAATGTTTAAATATAATTGGCTATAGTAATGATTTTGTTGCTATTGTTAGGCCTTTACTTTAAATGAAAACGTAAAGGAACAATTGAAATCCAGATAGAAATTTCTATGTAATTGCAACATTAATTATATAGCAATATAATAACCTGCCACCAGGAGCATTGTGCATATATTAAAAAGTTCAAGTTATATCCATGTCAGGAGAACATATATTTGTATGTACAATTGATATGAGCGATGTAATGCTGCATATACGCATGAAAGGATATATCATATGGTTTTAATTTCTTGCCGTGAAGAGTAGAGGCAATAATACAGTGAAGTAATACGTAAAACGATCGTCTTGTTACTTAAGGTGAAAACTAAATATCAGAATTTTCTTCACCTTTTCAGATGAAACATTGATGCCAACAATAGCCATAGTTAGACATAATGTATTCAGTTCAACCGTTGTCCTACAGTGTCGATCATCTCGCGTGTCCACGGGAAAGTTCTTGTGGAGGGTTAATGGATTTTCAATACAAAACAGCGAACAGTATTCAGTAAACAGTCATTTCCTTTCCGTACGAAATTTAACAGTTCATGATCAGAACAACACGTACACGTGTCGGGAGCCGGGAACAAACTTTCAGAGTAATCCGTTCAGGATTAAAATATGTAGGTCAATTATTTTGTTGTGCATTATATATATATATATGGATGTTCTTGCTTACTTATTCTCTTCATCGATTGAGTTAATCGCATATGAAACAGTGGGAAGTTCAAAAACGTTCCATGTAATGACAGACCATAATAAGATGAGATTCTTGCGCCAAATGGCTTTGCACGAATATTAGCCCTACTATTCAATGACACAATTCAATTTCGATTGTATGTATATCCCCAGTAATAACAAGTGTGAAAAAGTCTCATACAACTTTGGTTTCATAGACTAGATTGCAATTATCGAGGTAACACTAGTTGTGTTTGCAAGAATAAGCAACATTTAAGCATTTCGTACACGTAAAATCACAAATGTCTCAGAACATCGATGAGCAGCCTTGATTTGTCTTCGAGTACACGATCTCATTGGTGAACAACCATTGACAAATGGACAAACGATTTCTTGTGTGCTATTACTGGCACGAATGGACCAAATACCTTTCTTGCAATCTATGCACATATTCGTCTGCAGATACGAATTTACACTATTTGGTTAATATGATATTTTTGATATGTTGGATGTTTCACGTTTACGTCCACGCTTTCGTGCACGACCATTTAGACCTCTTCCATATTTTTGTAGTTTCTCTTCTTGTGGAAGAGGAACATTTTCTTGTAGTTTCCACTTAACCCCATATATTATTTCGATTAAAGGTATTGCAGTATTATTATTTCTTCTCTGCACCCGTTTCTATAGAGATTAGACATTTTTGAAAAATCATTACTTATAGGATTATTATTTTATAATCATATTTATCCAGAAAACTCCTAGAATTCAAATCTGTTCCAGTCAGTGTTAATATAACCCGTTCCAGTCAGTGTTAATATAACCCGTTACAGTGTATGCTGGCATCTATCTCTCCAACATAGTATTTTAATTGTATTGGATCACGTGCTCTAGTGCAATAGAGGTGATTAATCAAAATCCTTTAATGGTTTTAGTATTTCTGCTAATTGCAATGACGAACGTCTCATTGGATCAATATGTTGTTGTGATCCCTTTATTGCTGCAATTGTTTTAGCTTCTTTATTTGTTTCTTCCACCGTAGGTCGTGTGGCTTTGTCTAATATCCTACGCATCTTACCCATTTTTCATTTTAATCAGAGGTACAATGTTCAAAACACGATGTGAGATATCGTGCAGTTTGTTTTTATTTTAGCATGTTATTAGCACGTTTGCATTCATCTATGTAACAGTGAAGAAGTTTCGGTTATTCAAGAGCTGCTATGGCTTCTGATATTTTATGTGATTGATTTTTTAAAATGTTTTGTTTCAATACCACGAAATACCAACAACATATTACAGTTGTCATACATTAATTTAGACACGAGTCATATCGTTGAGTCAACTAGGCCCTTTTGTTGGTTTGGGTGAAAATATTTCCTTGGGGATTATTTTAACTTCTATCCAAACCATCAATGGTAGGTGTTTCGTCATTTGTGGAAAATTAATTGATAGAAACTCTACTTTGTGGAAAATTAAATTATATAAACTCTACTTCTCATTGACACTTTGTCACTCAACTGCTTTCGACATAGAATGAAATATCATTACGAGGGTAATCATGCGCTGTCGGGGCAATTAGGTACAACCGATTAATTGTCAGCCATCGTAAAATCATATTCAACAACAGCTAATATTTATCCAGCAGTGCCGATCAGTACGCAAACTGAAATTCGAAACCTCCAGTTCTATCGGAATTATGATTGAATAGTTTAAGAGCTCTCTACGAGGAAAGTGCTTGACGTAGAATTTCCTTTTTCGGTATGGCACTGAATAATACAATTGCATGCCACACTCTTCATATTGTGTGCGATGCCGCACATGCAAACGTATAACAAATCCAACTTGAGTTAAAAGACGTGGAACCGCAATCAATGTGTTAGATCGGGAAAAAATAAGTTTACGTTTATTAGAAACATGTCGGCGGTTACGTAGCTTCTATATTAAAATAATTACTAGGATCATGGAGTATATATCCTGGTGTAAGTACATCTGGCTCCCTCCGTGACCCACATACAACTAATTAGGACCTCTGACAGGGCTTTAGATAAGACTTGATTATAACAATCAACCAAACCTGTTGAATCACCAGTGAAGTGTGTTTCTTCTGCATGTTTACGACATTACTTTGTTTATAACCTATAATCGTGTACGTCAATGTGCTGATATAGATCTCATTCATGCCTAGAATGCAATTAATCCTACATTAACTAGCAAATCTGAAGATAGATCATAAAATGAGATATGAATACCAAGAAGATAGTTTTCATTGATTACCATTACAAGTAAAATATATTAATACAAACAAACAAACATGAATACAAAAAGCCGCATATTATGAAAAATATTTAATAGTCATGGAGGATATTGGAACGTTGAAGCTGCTGTGGAAGAAAGTATGTACTCCAAAGGTTACTCGTTTAGTTGCTCGAGCAATATTGTGCAAATTGGTGCGGTGGCAAATCCATTTACATTGTTACTAAGCCATTGTGGAACGATTACATCGCACAATTGAATAACGGTTGTTCGGTCACTAGTACCCAAAGGAATTATCCATGCGATCCCGGATAAAGAAATCTAACCCGTCAAGTGCAAAAGAGATATTGGATCCCAAGTGCTAGCGGTCGTGGGGCTTAACTATAAAGCGATCAGACGAATGGGCTTTACGAGTTCCAATATGTCATTCAAGCACTAAATAATGGAATTACAATTAGGACTGGATTAAAACCAGCAAATGAGATTCGGCTAAAGACTGCCACGTTCCTTAGAAAAACTTATTTCCCAGACAACACTATTAGAACCACTCTGAAAGTATTGTGTCGATATTTCTTATGCACCAGAAGAGCTAAAACGTAAGCAAGGTTAATCTACTATAGTCCCTCGACATATTTATTATCTCGGAACGGATATATACTCCAGGAAACCAACAGGTGACCATTTGGGTATTTCACAGGTTGGACTAAATCCACCCAGTCGAGTGTTAATGGGAGAGGAATTACAAGTCATTACAGCACATATGGAAGTACCATCAATCTCCATATATGAATTGTAATCTGATTTACAATCAAATCAAGTCCAAACGTGTAAGTGGTAATGCATTATCGAAAGGTATCCTTTGTTTATTATCAAGCGATGACAAGCTCACCTTGGTAGATCGGTACACAATATACGATGCTTTCGACGTATAATATAGGTTGTGTGAGAATTCGCGTCACATTCGAAGACATTCCAAAAACATATCATGCCAGAGAACCTTTTATGAACAATAACCTGAATCAGGCATTTAAGGTTTTTAACGTTGATGCTAGATCCAGCAACAATCAAATATGTGACCGTCACTATTTGGACCAAAGTCCCACATATCGTTCCATTAGATAAAGTGAAGTCTCATTTTGACGCTTACCAAAAACAGTTTTTTTTACAGTTGCTAAACAACGTATGTTCTTTCGGACAATCACTGGTGTCACGTTTATTCGCTGGTATGATTGATACAAAATTCAAATAAAACTTTAGCTGATTATATGCATTAGCAGCGAGTCAGTGTCTGTTTTGAGCTTCTTTACACAATACCGGTAAAATGGTTTGATCTTGTCATTTAAAATGCATGCATCAGCACCTTTGACATGGCTAACACAGACGATTGAACGTATATTAATTATGTCAACTTCAGCTTTGTTGTATGTACTATGAAAGAGTCAGCCATTAGCTGATCTTGTTCACTATCACAGACAAGATCGACTCTGATACGTTCCTATGATTATCCATCGTTTTGGATAGAGCTCAATTATTATTGAGTTTAAAGAAATTTTTCTCAACCCCATTCGTAGCCGCTGTGCACACCCCTTATTAATGTGAAAGTAACGCGCTGTCGAAATCCATGCATCAATATGGAGTTTAGTTATTCCCCAATCGCATGCAGAATTACCGATTGCTTATGTTTAATACTATATTGGTTTCGTTCTAAGATGCATTCAGTAAATGTACGTCATGACATTTTTTATTTGTTATTTACGCTATCCATCTTTGTATGCTTTTATTTTCTGGTGTTGGTCGATTTCATTGTCATTTCAAAACTGAAAGTACCATTATAGTTTCTTTCTGGTATTTGTTAGGCTGATATACACACTCCCATAATCGCTCAATCTTTGAATAAGCACTATTATGTTTTCGTGTTTGTCTTCTCTCTCGAATCTTCATATTCCTACTTGCATAGTCGTTTTTCTTTCTTTCGGCTATTATAAGCGATCTGTTTATTTTACAGATATCATTTTCAATTTTTTGCAAAATAAAATTAAAGAAATTCAGTCTTAAGCTATTATTGACATTGCTTATGATCGCCACATATATGTATGAAATGCCCATGTCAATTTGGTGTTGCAAGTACTATGGTTCCATCAATCGAATTTAGTTAGCAATATTTTAAGGGCCAGACTACATTACTTACATGTGATCGTTTGCTTGATATCGTAGTAATTGAAGCAGCCCATGAAGATCGTATCGTAGTTTCAAGAGATGTGGTACAGTGATTAAAGTATAAGCTTCATTAACATGAAATGTAGTACCTAAAGTAAACGATTGAGAACAAAGACGTTCATTAATAATAACATTACAGGTATCCCTGTAAACTTAATCAAGCTGCGTCTTAGATATAGCACTGATATATGTTGGTATTAGAGAAATCGATATAAGGTTTTTTTCCTTGGTTTTCACTTTCTCTTTTAAAGGCACATTTTCTACTAATTATGCACGCATTGTGACCTTTGGATTACATTTATTTAAACGTTGTATTACATACGAAAAAAGAAGACAGATAATAAAAAAGAAAAACAATCAGTCGAAACCAATTTTATAATTGGTTTTGTAGGAATTACTTCATATGCCATTTCTCTTTTTCAGATGGTCCAGATAAAGTATTTATAAATACTTCCAAGAATGGAACTGAAGTGTATCAGTTAGCCTGTTCTGCTGACTGCTTTCCTCTTTGTCAGTTTCGATGGACTTCTTCATATACAGACAAAATTATTGAAGGCGCAGAATTGAAGCTTGATAATGTGACATCTGATAGCACTGTCACATGTCACGCAACTAATCCGATAAATATGAATGCCACAGTCTCTGCGACAATTGATGTCATGGTGAAGTCAGGTAAGTGAGAACCGTTTGTAATGTTGTGGATGTGACAATTTTAATTTTAATCGATATTCATATATCCTTTCATATACAGTGTATGTTAATATTACAAGCCTACATTAACAACGACTTAGTGTTTGTGTGTGATACGGAATCAACATGCAACCTATCCTTTAAGTCCTGATCCCAATATATTATAATGAAACAAATGGAAATGTAAACTGAAAATAAATATGTCAATTATTCTAAGAGAACACCTTCGTTTCACATTATGGCAGTGAATATAACTTAATTTCGTTACCATGTAGCCAAAGGAAGTTCTCATTTCTGAGGGGAATTACCAAACACTCAAACACATAACACACACACACACGCACACACACACACACACACAAACTGAAATATCCATGTAGACCAACAAAGTGGTACATGCATGCGCAGACAAGTATGTGTTCAATAATAGACAGGTGTATACTAAAATATAATCGTCAAATAGTGTAATATGTTAGAAACGAATGTGTTATCCATGAGGTATCGAAGCAAACAGAACAATAGCAATATGCTGTTCCAGTTACAAGTTTTATAGAGAGATCGTGTTTCATTGGGCAAACACCACTATGAGAAACAAATATTTGAATGGTTAAACTTTATTTACTTGGTACATATTGCAGACCCATATGTATTACCACGAGAGGAAACAAGAGAATTCTGTAAACCTTATATCGTCACATTTGCCAATTTGTTTTCCGGTATTTCCTTATTGTTTTTTTTTTCGGCGATGCATAACGGATACTGGATCAGATGCATTCCTGATAAAAGCAAGTATTTATCTGGTCATGGCCAGGTTTAACTCTTTTTTTAAAAAAACTGGCTATAAAAAGTCAGGGTAGAAATTGGTTGAGGCAGCAGCAGAGGGGGCGAATCGGACAACTTTTTATAGGCGTTTATTCGGCAAACTGAGGCCTCTAAAAGTTATCGGACAAGCGTTTATTCAGCAAACTGAGGCTTCCTCGAAAAGTAATCGGGCAAGCGTTGATTTGATAAACTGAGGCTTCCTCGAAAAGTAATCGGATTGTTAAACTGAGGTTTCCTCGAAATCGTAAAATAGGCATCGACGAGGCAAACCAAACGCATGCTCGTCCACGCCATGATTGATGTCTCTGCCCCCTCTGCTGCTATGGATTAACCGAATATTTTATCAAGTCCGACACGATATCTTGATCTCGGGTAGTGTAAATTTATCGTCACGAATCCATGTTGGATTGACTGAGCGCGACTAAAGAAATTTCTAAATTGATTGTAATCCATATCACCGCCGCATCAAGTCTGATGAATATTTCGTAGTGTATGAGTATCAACTCCATTAAACACACACAATAAATTGCAGTTATCTCTGATCACTTTTGGTATTTGAGTGTACCGTTGAGTGACATATATAACATCAGTGCTTTTATGCCTACCTCTGGAAAATATCTTAGCGGGATTCTTTTTGATTGTCTAACATGATATCGTTGTTAATATCTCCATCGATATCATCAATGCTCGGTGGTTCATCGATATCGGTTATAAACTCAATAATACCCTCGCCGGATTATTCTACCGCGCTGTCGTAAAAATCTTTTAACACATTGTAACATCGCTGATCATCTGGACTTGGAGCTATCAAATACAACTTGTCCCATTTCATCCATCTCGTTATCAAATTAAGTAGCAGTTGTGTCTTGCCACTTCCAGATGGTCCGAATATAATCATTCTAATTGAATTCGGCAACATCGCATGATATTTGATAGGTTCCCGTCGTTGGGTAGCTGCATAATCAATTACATTTATGTTATTATCTTTAAATTATGGATCTATATTGTGTGATGTGTAAGGCGCGTACTGGTACAGATGACTTAACGACGATTACAACTAAAAAAACAGATCAGCACTTTCTGGTAAATGCGTACAATGCAGTACAAAGAAATTTAAATTTGTTTCCCTTGATAAATCAAAGGGATTTAAAACAACGAGGAGGTGATATTGCAGCCAAGCTAACTAAACTTCCAGGGACACCATGGGCGAAGTATCCAGGAGAAAAACACCTTCCAGGGTATAGTTATTGTGGACCCGGGACGAGACTCGATATCAGACTCGATGATCATAACCATCCCCGACCCGGTGAATATCCAATAAACGCTATTGATAAGGCGTGTCATGCTCATGATGTTGCTTATAAAAGCAGTAATTTGCAACATAGACATCTCGCAGATGTGAAATTGATTCATGCGTTGGATTCTATCACTGATAAATCCTTCAAAGAAAAATTGGCTTCATGGTTAGTAAAATCGGCTATTAAAGGTATATTGATGTTAGGTGCCGGTAATTAATAACAACATGGAATCTATTTATTATTCTCCAAGAGGATACTGAAGGCGCAAAGCAGGAATCAGTAAACTCTCTAGCGCCGCGAAGGTAAAATATACCACTGCAGCGGATTGGTTATCCAAACAGGCGATATGGCAAATGTATCAACCGCCGACTAAACAAATTAACTACTCGCATTTTGATGTGACCGTTCCTAATGAGGTTCATCAGCCTGATATATTATTTCTGCCACATGATGGTGGTTACAAATACGCGCTAACCGTAGTTGATGTTGCGAGTCGATACAAACAAGCAGAACCGCTAAAGACAAAATCATGGATGGAAGTGGCTTCTGCATTTGAAAGGATTTATCGAAGGGGTCCTCTGCGCTGGCCAAATCTATTACAAGTTGATCCTGGCAAGGAATTTCAGGGTGTGGTTCTATCGATGATGAAGAATCATAATACCTCGTTACGACGAGGGCATACTGCACTACATCGCGATCAGGCAATTGTTGAACGATTTAATCGGACGCTTGCCAAGCGGTTATTTGGATATCAATACGCGAAGGAATTTATTCAACATAAACGATCTCGTGAATGGGTCAAGAGATTACCAGGCGTAATTACCGCGCTGAATAACGAGAATACTCGAACGATTAATATAAAACCTAACAACGCCATTAGAAAGAAGTATATACCCGTACAACCGCAAAAAGATTTTTCAAAACAACCAATTCTCGGTAATGTCACTGTTAGGTATTTATACGAACCAGGAGAGCTCGAAGGTGGCAAAAAAAGAGCTACTGATCCTATTTGGAGTGTCACCGCGCATAAAATATCCGGTATAACACGATCCACGGGTAGACCAGCAATATATAGACTGGATTCAACTGCCTCTCAGCGAGGATTTACTCGACAACAACTACAAGTGATACCCGAGGATACTCAATTACCACCGCGTGGTCTTAACTAGCACCTCTTCGTCTGTTGCACTTAAGACAAGTCAGCATCACATTATCGCTAGTATGACCAATACTACTATCTTTTCTATCCACGGTAAATTGGCGAGGATCCGACCAGAACCAACGCATTATTCAATTGGAACTCGCGCAGTGATTATTCTGTTGTGGTTTCAGTTTAATTATTAATTCAGCATCAATTTCAAATTCTCTATTTTTTTTATCCTATTGTTTATAACCAGCGAGTTTTTTTCTTATTATGTCTTTGACGCTGTCAATATCATTGATTGTAGTGTCATTATCATTTCCTGACTCTGTTAGGACAACTCTTCGAAGTTGACTTATTCCTCGTACTCTGGATACTGCGAGATAAACTAAATTCGACCATTCAATGTGATTATCCACTATCCAAACAATTGTATCGGATATAGTTAATCCCTGTGAAGAATGTATCGTCGATGCGTATCCTAGCGTCCTCGGGGATTTATCAGCGCGTAATGCATCTTCGACGACGCTGATATCAACCAGCACAATATCATTTAACACTAAATTCTGCTTTTCTGTCAAGCCTGGAATATCAAACTTCAATATTCTGCTTTCGTGTATCCGAAGGCCTATAACACAACGGTACTGGAAGTGTTGTAAATTTTTCTTTATGAGTTTCAAATAACTTCATCTGAAGTGTGTCTTTGACTATCTTTCTACTTGCGATTTTCAAATCGTTTGGTCTCCACGCTTCCCATAAATCTTTTAATGGTGTTTCCGAAATTATTTCGCGTGCTATCTCACATTGGATTCTATCCGGTTGTAACCTGATTAGTTTTTTGAACTCGCGTAATTGTTCATCAAGCGTTCTATGATCGGTATTAATTTCTTCTTAGTAGTCTACAAAATTCTTCAGCCAATCATGCGGGGATAAACCGACAAATGGTGGTGGTTGGCCGTGATTGCCGCACATGACGACCTTTGTGTTCGCGAGCAATAACCACTCGAGAAACTTTTGTAATACATCTAACGACACCGTGCATATCTCATCCCAAATTATAACTTCAGGAATAAATTTTTCACCCATTCGATCAGGAGTCCATTCATCACCTTTCCATCGAAAGAAGCTATGATAAGTGCAAGCATTAACCCCTCGCTGCTTCATCTCTCTGGTAAGTCTGTGGGTTGGTGTTAACACAACCATATTTGATTTGCCACGAAATAATTCAATCGCGCGAGACGTCTTTCCTGACCCACCACAACCGTTTAAATAAACTGTTTTATATCTACATATTGGATCAGATATCTGCGGTGCATTAGATAGTTCTGAACACTGATTGCTTTTCAAGTATTTATCTTCAATCGTAACATCTGATGATTTGGAATGATCACACTGTATTTCCCGCTTAATTCTCCATCTCTCGTCAGAATTAGTGAATTCAGCTACTGCGTTGCTGTGTTTCATGTCTATGTAAAATGAATCAGTGGCGACTCTAACTGCGGTGTCAGGAAATCTATTTATCATCGAAAATAAATTGATAGAAGCATAAGCCAGCATAGATGCCCTCAAATGTGTATACTGAAGACTGTGTCCATCGCTGAAAGTAACAATTGTTCCCAATTTGGTTCCATCGGACAAGAAAGCGTCTTTACGATTAACATATATATATCCTTAGATGTTACATCCGCGATTGTAAAATCGTATTCAACGCTATCCATAACCAACCGTGAAGAATTTCTTGTATTGTCGTATTTTCCACCTTGAGTAAATTTACCAATTATTCTTCTACCAAGATCTTTTGCATCTTTGTTTCTGATTTAAAATAACAGTTTGGACTAGTTCATGATATATTCTTCGTCGAGATCGGGAAATTGTTTTCGTTGTTAGCTGATTATACTATCTAGATTGGGTTGTAGTGGTAACTAGACTTCAGTCTGTGCTCGATATGATATAATTGCTTCACCGACAATCAGCGATATCAGCATACTACAATCGATCATATACCGTAATAATACTATTGGCATCCAGTGTTTCACAGACATGTGTCTACCAATCCAGACATAACAGCACGGATGAAGTCCTTTAGCCAATTCAAATGATACCACACGAGCGAATCCGGTTAAATCAAAATGTGGCAGTGGTCCATTAATCGCAACGCGGTCCATCTCGTGTGTGGGATGTCCAAATCGCTTGAAGTATTCAGCGCATTCTCCGTACCCGAGAAAACTCCCTGGGTAACACGCGACTATATCAACCGAAATAATAGTTTTAGGGTCGTATTTTGTATTCCATAATCCACCGTGGTTGTATTCGATGCAGCTTGATTTGATGTCTGATAAAAATTCAGCTCGCGTTGGTTTCCACGAGTTTGTCTTTCTAGCAAAATGATCCGCAACCGACGGAATTGTAAAGCAATTTGTTAGTAATTGTTCGTCGTCGAAACTCTTCGAGAAACTACTAGCTAGTTTTCTCATCTTGTCATGGAGGGCTTCAGTACGGTATAATTCTCCATCGGATCTTACAAATTGATCGAATCCACCCTCGGGGTTTTCAGCACTGTGAAGTCACCACACTGACACCGGATCGTTTTTACTCAACTGGTAAATAAAATCGAATAATTTCTCTTCAGATAATTCTTCTCCCGAGAATTCCACTGGTATATATTTTATGGTTCTATCCCGCGGAAATATTGTTACCGCAGGTGTCCATGCGTGTTCGTTATGATCAATAATTTTGATTGGGGATCCTTTTGATTTATATTTCGATTCGTGTAATATCTCACCGGTTATCGTCGCTACGGTTATTGGAAATCTTAATGATGTTTCTAATTTGGCTATATCCTGAACTGATGCTCCGTTTTTCCTAACTGTTAATTTCCATTCATTTATTTTTTGGCGTCTTAGATCAGTCAATTTGTTCCCCTGGGATGCATTTGTGAATTGTTCTATTATTCGTTCTGCTACACAATTCACCCTTGACGAAGTCAACAATGACAGTTTCATGGTTTTTAGTTTTTCAATACTCGGTTTATCATTTAACAGATATATCCCATAAACAACTGCTGTTACAGGATAAGATCTTTCGTAGTATGGTCTGTCAATTCCAGTAAGAATTCCTGGTCTGGAATCTCGACTCACAACGACGGTTTTTTTTTCTTCAAGATGGGTTCGAATTTATCACTGATAATCCAATCTCGGTTTTCCGAACGGATAATGAGTTTCACTCTAAAAAATACCTTTTTCGCCCGAGATGTGAAATTATCACTGCTGCGCGTTCGTCGTTCATGGTAGCATCAACACTACCATCAATTCGAAATGCTGACCAACAATGAGATGCTCCATCGTGTTCGAATTTATTAAAACAGTCACTGATTTTACTTATCATGGTTCTATCACCTATTAGATTTTTTGGTGCTACGGAGACTATCGAGATTAAATTTAGCATTTTTCCAGGGCTTAATTTTCGATAATCTTTCGAACTCCTTCATATTATAATTAAAACAAGTATTTAAAAAAGAAATATATTATAGAATGAAACATTGCAAATGGCTTATGATTGGATCAGTAACCCGTGTAACAAATCATGCAGAAAGGAATTATGTGGGTATTATATGCAAAGTGTCCGTGGGGGAGTTATGGCCCGCTACCCTGCTTACGATGTGGGGTAGGGGTTGGAGGAATATCACAATTGTGTCTTGGTTGTGGTGGTAAGAGACACAGAGAGTTGAAGCGTTATTATGATAAACGAATCAAAGATTCCACTATGAATTTCATCAATGACTCTACCTCTGACAGTGACAAAATCATAAGAACTTCTCAAGATTACATCGATAGATTTCCAAGTAGTGTTATCATTCAAGCAAATAAGGAATTAGACAAACAATAGTATAGTATATAAATGAACCAAGAATTCAGACCACACCCTGAGATCAGAGATTACGAAGCATCCCGTGACGGTATTATCAGACACTGCAAGCTGAAGAAACCGGTCGGTTTTGACAATGGCATGGGATATTTGTTGTTTGGCGCTGGGAAGAAGTAATATTACTGCCATCGTTTCGTGTATGAAGTGTACAACGGATTGATCAATGGTGGTCTTGTTATCGACCATATTGATTCCAATCCTACGAACAATTCTTTGAATAATTTACAAGCTATTTCTCAGGGTGAAAACGCCAAACGAGGAAAGACTGGGAAATATCAAAAAAAGGCTAGACCTGTAAGATTTATTAATACAATAACTAATGAGGAGATGGTTTTCCAGTCTATGAATAAAGCCAGTATTTATTTTGATATTTGTATTCCCTCAGTACGAAGAGTAGCAGAACGAGTAAAAAATTCGGCTTTTTCAAAAGAAACTAGACAAAAATACAGTTTGTTTATGTCTAATCATGTTTTAGACAATCAAGGGAGATAACTCGTACGGGTATGTGTACCGCTTATGAAAGAGTTATAGATCTCAATGGGTTTTTCCGATTTTAATTCATTGTCGATTTTCAGTGGAAAATATAATTAACTTTGTAAGAAAACGAATCAAATACATAGTGTTTACAAACAATTATATTCTTTTTTGTGTTTTTTTTTCTCTTTCAAGTATTCGGTTCTGTTTTTTACGCGAAAAGTATATAGATTCATTCGTTGCTTTGTGATCGATCCATTGACGTCATCACATCTGTTCGTTATTGATTTAGAACTGTTATGATATGAATTACAAGAACTGTTATGATATGAATTCCAAGAACTGCTTTGATATGAATTCCAAGAACTGCTATGATATGAATTCCAAGAACTGCTATGATATGAATTCTAAGAACTGTTATGATATGAATTCCAAGAACTGCTATGATATGAATTCCAAGAACTGCTATGATATGAATTCCAAGAACTGATGTGATATGAATTCCAAGAACTGCTATGATATGAATTACAAGAACTGCCATGATATGAATTCCAAGAACTGCTGTGATATGAATTCCAAGAACTGCTATGATATGAATTCCAAGAACTGTTATGATATGAATTCCAAGAACTGCTATGATATGAATTCCAAGAACTGCTGTGATATGAATTCCAAGAATTGTTATGATATGAATTCCAAGAACTGCTATGATATGAATTCCAAGAACTGCTATGATATGAATTCCAAGAACTGCTATGATATGAATTCCAAGAACTGATATGATATGAATTCCAAGAACTGTCATGATATGAATTCCAGGAACTGCTGTTATATGATACTTCAGTAATTCCAAGAACTGTTATGATATGAATTCCAAGAACTGCTGTTATATAATCTTCAGTAATTCCAAGAACTGCTGTGGTATGAATATGAATTCCAAAAACTGATGTGATATGAATTCCAAGAACTGCTATGATATAAATTCCAAGAACTACTATGATATGAATTCCAAAAATTGTGATGATATGAATTCCAAGAACTGTTATGATATGAATTCCAAGAACTGTTATGATATGAATTCAAAGAACTACTATGATATGAATTCCAAGAACTGTTATGATATGAATTCCAAGAACTGCTATGATATGAATTCCAAGAACTGTTATAATATTCATTCCAAGAACTGCTATGATATGAATTCCAAGAACTGTTATGATATGAATTCCAATAACTGCTATGATATGAATTCCAAGAACTACTATGATATGAATTCCAATAACTGCTGTGATATGAATTCCAAGAACTGTTATGATACGAATTCCAAAAACTGTTATGATATGAATTCCAAGAACTGTTATGATATGAATTCCAAGAACTGCTATGATATGAATTCCAAGAACTACTATGATATGATCATTTAAAATTGACCCCAATTTTTTTTTGTATTAGAATTATGTATTATCATATATGAATTCTGAAAATATGAATAGGATTATAGCTGAAATTTATAAATTGAAAAAACAAGAAATTAGATTATCTGACAATCTAAACCCTGACCAAATTATGTCTGACTTTCAAGATATAGAGTACGGTATAATTACGAACAAATACATGTTACCAAAGAAGTATGCGCTGATAAAAAAAATTCAGAATTCCATTCGAGATTCTCTTGCATTTTGTAGTGATGTAAGCGTGTTTGTCCCGCTAGAAGGTATACGGAAAGAATTAGGCCGAGATTATAAATTGAAAAAATAGGTCAATTCGAAGATTAGAAATATCCGAGCATTAATTCAAGGAAATGAAAGAAAACAGCTTGATACAACTAACGATTTGACAGTATAGCGCGTTAGTATAAATACATCACTGTTGCAAATAGAGGAAGGTATATAATTGATCAAACAACACAGAAATAAATTAACTGAAAAATATTTAAGTCAGTGTTTTGTTTTGTTACTTGTCTATCTGAGTCGGGTTAAAACGAAGAAATTATTTGATGATGACAAAATTACTACAGTGTACATGAAAATCTCTTCGAGATTCAAATTGGAAATTGCTTTACTGTTTCAATAATGGTCAACGAAGCTTTAACAACTAGATTGGTTCGTGAAAGATTAGATTCAATTAAAAGATTTATACCAATCCGCGACTCTGTCAGGAATAAATTACAAGCTAGACAGAGTTTACAAACGGATTTTGCTGCGGGATCTGAAGAGTTGTTTAAACCAATAACCACAGCAACGAAAGGGGTAGAGAGAGCTATATGGGGGGATGACCCCGACACGGGGGGGGGGGAAAGAAAGGTCTCTTATTGGTGAACTTGAAGAAATAGCAACGGAAACTGAAAAAACATCAGCGTTGTTAACAAAACCTCCTCCTCTTCCTCCTAGTCCAGACAAAACTAGTGTTTCTTCAGTGGATAAATTTACAGAAACTGCTAAAACACTAATAAACAAACAGAGTTATCATGATTTAAGCGATTTTGCTATTGACAGCTATAATTCAAAGTGGGGGGGGGATTTTTAGCGGGTGAGTATAAAGACGATCCAATATCACCCGATGACTGGGCTAATGCGTTGTATAAAATAAATACTGGGGTTTTAGATAAAAGGATGAAGGAGTATAGAGTCTTCAAATAAGAATTTGATTATCATAGAAAACAAGAACGACAACAAGAAAGAAAGCGCCAAACACCAACACCAAAACGAAAAAAACAAAAAGAACCTCAGTGGAATGATGATGATCCTTTTGGGCGTTTACAATATGATGATGATGCACAAGGTGCAACCGAGAAGGGATTTTTTGGGAGTGGAATATCAGGTAGTGGTCTAGTTAGTTTCCCTGGTAATGTTCTTGGTGATATAGCACGATTAGAAGTTCTCATCGGAGGAAAACGAGCTGGAAATAACTCGCCGGAAATAATTAATTAAGCAGCTAATATCTGCATGCGGTTATTTCAAGGCGGTATCATGGATATCAAAACATATCGAGATTTCATTGACGAATTAGTGGAAAATCCTACGGATGGTTACCACAGCGACTAAGTCATCGGTGATGAATCACTGATGAGATAAATATCATTTAAATAAGATGATCATACACTACAACCATGATAAACCAGCCAGCGTCTATGTAGTAAATTCATGATTTCCAGCTTATAGCGCGTACTATGGTGATGGTCTCCGTGATACAATGGCAGGGTTATTTGCAAGAATGGCTCCAAAAGTGGCGCCGCTAGCAAAACAACTATCAATGAAAGCCATTGATGTTTTTCGTGATAAGGGTATTAGCGCCGTTGGAGATCTTGCCGGAAAAGTGTTTTCAGCCGCTCGGGATAAACTAACAGCGCTAGTTCGACGGCGAAAGAAACCGGGACCACTGCCATCTACAGCGGAAATGCCAGCGCGGGTTAGTAAAATAATAAATAACGCAGTAGATCAAAAACTAGCGTCGCTGATGACTCCGTTATACACCAGCGACCAAAGCAACATCGCAAATATGATAGCGGGAAGTGGTCTAAAACCAAGGCGGGGTCGGCGACGACAATGATGTAGACCAACGAGTATATAATAAAATGTTCAAAAGGTCACCTGATCCAGCGTTTGATATGGACGCCCCAGTGCGCAAGGATGATTCTGTACGCGATTATCAATAATATGCCTATCACGCAATACAATCAAATAGTCGAACAAGAATTGAAATTCAAGTTCATGATACCAGTAAATACTTTCTACCGTGTGAAGCGTTTATTGAAGTAGAAGGAGAAATTGTAATGGCTGCTGATACTCCTGCTGTACCAGCACCGTATCCACATGGTACCCAAGTCGGATTTGTTAATAATGGGATCATGGCGTTATTTGATAGTGCAAAATATCTCATCGATGGAAAATAGATTGAGTCGATAGATCGTGATGTTGGTGTGGCCAGATATTCCGACGATTATACAAGATCGGCAGGCCCTTCTATGATGTTTGCAAAGGATGGTAAGGATAAAGCTAGAAAAAACCCATTTATTTTCAGACAACCAAAGAATCGTGCTGATAATCCTGTTAATAATGATGAAGTCGAGGATGTGATTGTAAACCATGAACCTGATTTCAACTTAGGAGCTGCAACGCGTATGTCAATGTTGGAAGGAGCGCGTAGATCATTCTCATGCGCGATTCCACTGCATCATATATTTGGATTCTGCAGAAATGTTCGAAAAGGTATCTATCGAACAAAGCATACAGTAGCACTCGTGCGAAAGGGTACTGACGATGACGCAATGTAAATGATGATGCCGGTAAAGTCAATTTAACAAAACTATCACTGTGGATGCCAGTGTTGACTCCATCAATCACCGCAGAAGAAAGATTACTATCATGTATGGACCAAGAAGGAAAATCATTTATAAGTTGGCTAACAACGACTACAGATGTTAATCAATCAGCTGTTAATGGGTTATTTCCATGGAACCTAGCATCACAACAAGGCGTTTCAGCTCCACGCCATATATTTATTGCGTTACAGGATAATGCGCGAGTTGGTTCACAATTACGCAGCCATATGATATTTTATCAACTTGGTATCAGTGACGTCAAATTGAGAATAAACGGCCAGCAAGAACCATCAGAGGATATACAATTTAATTACGGTGAAAACCATATTGCCCGTGTGTATCACAGGTTGTTGTCATATATGGCGCGTGATCAAAATGTTGATACTGGTTTACAAATATCACAATACTATTTTAAGAATTTATATCCGATCTACTACTTTTCTTTGGAACATCTTGATTTAACAAGACAGTCAGTCATTGATATACACTTTAGAGCTAATGTAAACTGCGGTATTATTGGTCCTGATGCTATTCTCAACTACAAAGCGGTTGCTGTCATTCTCAGCGATAAATCAATGCTACTCGAAGGTGTTGGTGGAAGAATGAGAGTGATAGATGCACCAGTAGAAAACATGTAACAATTAGATCAATCTGTTATTGTATAATGCCATATGATGTTATTAGTGTTACGCTAACTCCTAATGAAATTAAGAAACTACAATCATCAGCAACTGGAAAATGCGGAACTACAATAAAGCTGAAACCCAATCAGATGACAGGCAGGGCAAATAAATTATAATAAACAAATCGTCAAACAAAACATTTTAGTGCCGCGCTCGAAAATGAAAAAGTAAATCGAATTAAACTTTCTGCGGCTGCAATCGACAATATGAGAAAGACCGGTGCTATATTTTCATTGATAGCCGCGTTACCAGGGTTGATTGCGGCGGCGGCCCCAGCGGTGGCTAAAGCGGCAGCGTTAGGAGCCGTTGGTACCGCGGCAGGAATGGCACTAAAGAAAGCAACTGGACGAGGATATAAAAAAAAGAAAGGAAAGGGTCTAAGACTACCAGGAACCCCGTATTCATGGTACAGCGGAAGGGGTATAAGACTAGGACCGGTTTACTAGTTGAGAAATCTTCGATTTCCAAACCGATGGTTCCAATGTCCAATTTTGATTTACTCGATGCTGATAAAAAAAAAACTTGCGATTAAAAACTTCAGAGGCGTCTTTATGAAAGATCAGTTACCGACACAACCAAACAGCGTTGAAACCGGTATCATTAATCTCGATAACAGCACTGGACCCGGAACCCACTGGGTTGCATACGCGATTGATCCACGTGCAATCGTTTATTTCGATTCATATGGATTAGCGCCACCTAAAGAATTTAACCGCTATATAAACCGCTTAAAAACTCCTCGTTGGTATTCTACGCTACCAACACAACAAATGAATGATCCACCAATATGTGACACTGAAGTATTGAATGTCCTCGACGCTATTTCAACATCTGGAAAACCACCACATGTTGTCGTAAATGAATACACGAGTAATCGCTGGCGACGACGAAGTCGTCAACGAAGATTTTAGAGAGAGAAAGAGTTTTACAATAACATGATTGATATTTGGGGACGACCTCTATTACCGTCGAAGAAACCTGAACCCGGCGGCACTGCAACCGATGATATAAAAAAAAATAATCGAAGATGAAATCGCTGAGACGTTGAACCTAGCAGGTGTTGATCCCAATGAAATAGTTGTATTTCAAGATCGTCAGGGTAAATTGAAATCTAGTAATGTTTCCCTGGATGATATTTTAGTTAAACAACGAGACGCAACCGAAGGCACTATCGCGTTGTTTTCCGATCAGGGTAAATTGAAATCTAGTAATGTTTCCCTGGATGATATTTTAGTTAAACAACGAGACTCAACCGAAGGCACTATCGCGTTGATTTCCGATCAGGGTAAACTCAAACCGGGTGTACTTGTTTCAACTATCTTGGAACGAATTAACAATATTGACATGCCGTTACTAGGTAATCCTCCAGTGACCACACCGAAGCTCACAGCGATAAAAACTTCTATGTTGGAACTAGCAACACTTCAATCCGAATATGAAAAACAAGTTGAAAAGTTTACATCATTTCGTAAAAATATCATCGAGAAATTTTTTCCAACCACGCTGGATAAAATTGACATAAAACTCCCGGATATTAAAAAAAATCATCGATGAGATAAGAAACACCATCCAGGCAATCAAGGAGGATGCAACGAGGATGATAACAATCATTGAAAAAACAAAAATCCCTCATGAGAAAACCAATAACGTAGTATACACGATTCAATACGGATCATTTGCGTGGACACCTACAAACAACAAATTAGATATCACTGCAACCTTCAAGGGTATTTATCGATTAACACAAGTAACGCCAACTCAATTTAATATATCATCGTCGAGTTCATCTGGGGTCAACAGTACGATATCAACAATCATCGACAGGGATACAACCGAACAGTTCACGATAGCATCCACTGATACTAATTTGGCTAGGGTTTCAGTAACATGGTATGTGGAATTCGTAGCGGATTTGAGTAAACAATTAAACCGCTAGCGGTTTTAATTGAAATCATAAATGATTTGAGAATAAAATGATAACGTCACAACCATATCGCTATGATCAGGTCAGAGAATTTCAAAATAGACTCAAAACCCTCACCGAGGAGTACCAAATAAAAATAAAAAAATACCGACGAAGAATCACTGCAATTGATGTTACCGTGTACTCAGTGAGTGGTGTAATCACCGGAGCCGGAATTATACTCTCCTCGGTGACAATGATTGCCCCGATAGTTGTTCCAATTTGTATATCCACGGCGACAATAATTGCGGGAATAATCTCGATAGTAACAAAAAAATATAATCATGCAGTTAGCGTATCAACCGCGTATTCGCAATTATCCTCAATGATATCGTCGTCGCTCGATGATACATTAATATCAGATAGTGAGTTCTCAGATATGGTAAGTATTTATGATTCCGCGATTTAAAAATTAGAAATACAACATGAGTATAATAACGATGACAACACAGCAGGAACTACTTCAACAAATAGTAAAAAATACCGAACCGATTCAACAAATAACTGAAAATACCACACCGATGAAGACCAGCATGACATCAATAAGATCAACCAATCCTGAATTCAGTGTGAATTTCCCGATTCCGATTCCAGTGAATGAAATAGCGTTAGCGAAACTACGAGTGTATCACAGTTGGCCTAATATCAGATCGGTAGCATTTGGAGGTCAACAACCGAATAATTCCTTGGTGTTTGCGAATAAGAATAAACCCGATGGAACTCCAGACTGGAACGTTATTTCGATACCATCTGGGTCGTACCAAATTGAAAAAATCAATGCTGAATTTCAGCTTAGAATAAAATCAATTACTGGAACAGAAGAATCGAAAATCGCTATAACAGTTCATGAGCCGACGCTATCATCTGCCATCGAGATAAACTCACCTAGTCATGTCGTAGATATCAATAAGAACAATACTAGGATGGCCTGAAATCCCACCTGAGGCATCTCAAATACCCGAACCCGAAAGGTCTTATTATGTCACGGATATACAATCATATCATGAAATCAACCCATTATATCGAGAATATTTACATTATATAAAAAATACAAAATTAACCGATAGATTTATCTTTACCGATAATAGTACCATGCAATGGTATTTTGATGTTGAGAAAACTCCTGATTCATCAATTACAATTACATTTACGTTAACTAACATCATTGATTATTTGAAAGAGATTAATCAATTACATAGAACACAACTAGAACTACGACGGAGTTTCCAAGAGCATCTCTCTGATATAACAAAACCACGTGATGAGATCATAAAACACATTAGAATATTAAATCAGCTTGTATCCGATATGGAATATATCAACAAACGAATAATTCAAGTAATCATTAATGATAAGAGCGGAGATAAAGAAAAATTCCTAACCAGCCACAATATAACAGAAGCTGATTTACCCGATTTTAAGTTTCCTGGGTAAAACGCAAATGAACTAAAAAAATCTATTAATGATCTTATTCAAGAAAACTTTTCTTTGATACTCAACAAATGGAAACAACAAACAACAATCCTCAAATATAATAACGACCCAGACGGAGGTGGTCGGCATATCGCGCCGTTCAACGTGAATATAACCTCGGTGATTGCATTGAATTTAGTATGTGATGTTATCGAAGGAAGCTATCAAATAAATCTCGAGCGATCAAATCAAGCTCAGCAGGGATATATTCTATATTCATTTGCACCAACAGCTCCTCCAGGATTTCTAATAATCGAGGATCCAACTAATCCAGTCTATATGCGATGTCATAATGATTCATTAACGAGAATTAATTTCAGACTCACTGACCAGTCAAATAATCTAATTGATTTACGCGGCCAGGTTCTACAAATTAGTCTGTTTGTGAAATCGTAAATGATTTTCATTGTAGTGATTTTCATTGTTAACTCATAGCAGCAGAGGGGATGCGACAACAACCATGGCGTGGACAATCATGCGTTTGATTTGCCTCGTCGATGCATTTTTTTACGATTTTGAGGAAGCCTCAGTTTACCGATCCGATTACTTTTCGAGGTAGCCTCAGTTTGCCGAATAAACGCTTGTCCGATTACTTTTAGCCTCAGTTTGCCGAATAAACGCTTGTCCGATTACTTTTCGAGGAAGCCTCAGTTTCCCGAATAAACGCCTATAAAAAGTTGTCCGATTCGCCCCCTCTGCTGCTGAGGCTATTCAACTGTTGTATATCTTCTGTTTTATTGTAATCGTAGTTATTATTATTATTATTATTATTATTATTATTATTATTATTATTATTATTATTATTATTGCAGAGGACATACATCATATGACATCGCCAACATATCAGGACCAATATATAGAAATTCACAGCATGCGTAAGTAGACATTTCCATTTTCATTGCAAATATGTTCATATATAATTCGATTACAGGAAATACATTTGCCTTATGACATGAACGGCTTGTACATTTAATATATATATTCGTCTACTAAGCCTTCAGGAGAAAGGAGCATTTTCATTTTCAGTGTAGTGTTTTGTTCTGAACAATTTCGATACTACAACATAAAGAATGATTCTAGTACTGACATATAAGGTCCACCGGTAGAAATACCAATGAAAAATGTAAATAATCCATCAAAAAGCAAAAGGGTTCATCCGCTTGAGATGAGGTTTGAAACAAAGAACCTTTGAGACTACTTCCACGAACCAGTTGTGCAAAAGCAGGAATAAAATGGAAAGCTCGACGAAGAAGACAAAAAATACTGCCATGCAAACCTAGTCGTTCGAGTAGGATTTAAATATTCATATGTATGTCCTTTTGACGAGTTATATGCACAATATAGTTTAAACTGTATATCAGTATATAAAAACACAAATAGTGTATAAATGCATATGCTGTAGTCTAAATGTGACCTTTAAAGCAATCATATTTTCAATACATATTAAAGATTTATTGTGCGAGATCACTTATGTCAGATAAGTGATAATGAGTTTGACATAAAACGCTTATTGACGAAGGAATATGATATCACGATAAACGTGACCGATCATGATCAAAGTCGTTAAATGAGATGTAATATGTTACTAAAATTTATTTTCTCATTATGTTAGAGCAATATTTGTGAACTAAAAGTATGGTTAAAACTGAAATATGCCATGTATTACCAAAATCAAAATATATTTCAGATATTCCATCCACAGAGTATGTGGTGTACGTTATTTTAGGAATTGCAGGAACTGGATTGATTGTAGGTGTTCTTTTATGTTTTCTGAAGAAACATATACTCTGGTAAGAACAATAGATTGATGCTCTAATCATAACAAAAATATTCTGCGTCAAGTAAAATTTACATGTAATAGCATGAAGGCATATTAGATAAAATGAATGATAATAAAATGTACTTATAACACATACGCATATACATACATATATATATATATATATATATATATATATATATATATATATATATATATATATATATATATATATATATATTGTTATATATTCCAGTAATCCTCTCAACATGCGACTCACATAAATACATAAGTAAAGAGGATTAAATGTAATATTGAATTAAATTAGAGTTGTATTTCTGGACATCATTCTTTTGAATATTTATTTCAAACCATCATATCAAAACAATGATGCTATACTCGAATTATTATCAAATAATAAACCAGATAATTCATTGACATGCAATAAATACAATTGCAGATACATTTAAAATATCTTCACTTTTCATTTTTATTTGTACTTTTTGTGCTTGCAATCAGATTTTAAAACTGTTTTCGTTTCCAGCCCAGGACTATTCGGAGTATCAAATAATAATCACAATGTACACTCTGACATAGATGGAAGTAACGAAGAGGCAACCTTATCTCAACTTTACTGGACAATTGGAACTAATACAAGAGGAGCATTTAGTACAGTCCTTGAGAGAGATAATAATGTGGAACTTGTAGAGTTCATCGAACCAGCTCACACAGATCTCGTACAATCTGAAAAAGACATAAATGAAATTCACCAAAATCTGGAAACGTTCAAAACGCACGCCCACCCTTTACATTCAGAAACTTTAAAAATGCAAAGCCCTTATTTAGATTCTGCGGAATCCGGAGAAAATATTGATCCTATTCCTCTAATTCGTTTGAGAAACTCTGAAGATTTCGATTTAATCTCTTCAGATCCCGTGGAATGTAACGACTACATACATCCGATTCATTCCGATCCAATGGATGTTGAAGGTTATATTGATCCTATTCCTTCACATTCTATGAAAGTGAATGAGTATCTCGATCTAATCCCTCCAGATCCCGTTCATTACAACCACTATATATATCCAGTTACTTCAGATTCATTGGACCTTGATGGTTATCTTAACCCTACTTCATCAAGTTTCAGAGGAAGTGACCGTTCAGTCGATTTAATCATTTCACATCCTGGAGAAGACCATGATCCTATTCCTTCTGGAATCATGGAATCCGATATGTACATTCATACTATCTATACCGATCCAGTGGAGATCGATGAGTGTATCGATAGCAGTCATTCTGATGCCATGGATTCCGATATATAAGATACTATTTCTTCCGATCCAGTGGATATCGATGTGTGTATCGATAGCAGTCATTCTGATGACATGGAACATGATGTATACATCCATTCAAGTATTGTATATTCTCCTGAACCCGACAAATAATCGAATCGATTAATTAAAATAATGTAAAGCTCATAGAGCGGATCAATTTACTCTTATCACATTCCGTATATCTAAGCTTTATCTCTGTTCTGTAGAAAGAGACTTGGTGCCGACATATCGTTCTGATGTTCTCCTAAATGATACGTACATCACCAGTCGCAAAGACATCTATTTTGAATCAATCATATATTGCGTGCATCGGGGTTTATGCTGCTCTGATAACATTTTTTATTCTTATACACCGATCGATTGCATGTAGATTGTATCTCCTCAGTATTTTTTCTTTTAATTAGTATTATGCTACTGTTAACGTATGATACCAATACTACTGAATATACTACAGTACGCCTCATTTAAGAACATTATAAATTAAGATTGGTGAAGAAACTGACTATATTGTTAAACATAGTTATCTGGATTCAGACTTTAACACGAAGAAACGGTTTGTAAATGTGTTCAGTCCTTATTTGGTAAGATTATGACGCCACTGTGCAAATCTCATTATGAATAACCACAAAAAATCACAGAACTACATTATATGGCGGATGCACTCGACAGGGACGTGAGTTCATTCACTCGGTGAAATAATGGTTGCCTATTGTCAATCTTAAAACGGCAAATAAGTAGATTGGTGTGTGCGATAAACAAATATTCTAGAGTACGTATGTATCATTGATATACTACTCGTTGTATAACCTTTACTTTAAAAGTAACTCCGCAAACCTCGCTTTGTTTTAATGAAAAATGTATATAACAAGTATACATGTTGTATAGGAATATGTCTTATTCACAAAATATATCCTCAGTTTTGTTTTCTCCCTTAAAGAGTATAATATCAGGAACACCTTGAATTGCATGTCTGAATGTAAATAGTTCCATGATAAAATAAGGAATAGTTAAGCTTTCATTTCTATTTTGATATTTTTAATATCACAAAATTAGAATTTAGGTTTGATGTAGACTATTCGATAAAATTCATTTTTTTAGTTGCCCTCATTTCTTTAAATTGAGTTATGTATAGTATTGTGTAAAGTTTGTTGTTTCATTCCTTAGTTACATTTTGTTTAAACCCTAACCCAGTTTATGGAGTCATTCATTGTCAGTGCGATACTTCCATATGTCCACACTCTATAACTGCTAAAACGTATCTTGTTGTGTTGGCAACAAGAGAACAGAACATTCGTTCACAATGGTAAATTTCAGTCATTTTCAACATTTATATCAACCTTAAAACACATCATTTTTTAAATATATGCTTTCCTATGCCCTGTGTCATCGTACATTGTTTTACCTTAATTCGATAGTTGTTGGCAGTTTTACAGTTGTAAATCGGTGTCGTGAATCTTGCACTCTTTTAACTTGTACTGTAAATTTCGCCAAAGACAAACCTTTAAATCAGGAAATTAAATATGTTCAAAGATTTGCCAATTTACAGATTCACTCTATGATATATATTAATGTCTATGTCAATGCTGTGCATGTTTCAGTGTAATGTTCGTTACTTTTCCAAGGAGTGTTAAATAATATTTGACACTGGCCACTTGTGCCTCCCCATGTTTCCGATACTTCTTTTCTGAATACCCATCCAATAAAACTGATTTTAAAATAGTATTGTATTCGCATGGATTGGGAACTGGCCCCTCTCATACACACCACATTGTATTTAATATACGTAATTTCCAAACATATGACTATCGACGTGATTTCAAATGAAGGTGTATAAAAACCCGCATGTATATTTTATTTAAACAGTTGCATTTCATTTAAATTCACTGTCAGTTCGAGCTCAGGAGTGCCTTTATGAAGACGTTATAACTAACGTTATAGTTAAAGGGAACGAAAATATTGTGTTATGTCCTGATGTATATAAAGAAGAACAGACTTTGGATCTCCGATCTGCCTACTATGCCAAAAATGTTAGAAACGACATTTTCATTTTGTACATTTTAATATATCATATGTCTCTAACGTTTGTAATAATAGTAAGTCTTTTCCGCTAACGTACATTAATCATGAATTCGGCTGTATCAGATGACATTGTCAATTGCAATCGATTATCGTAAACAGTATTTTTAAATATTATCAAATAATGTTGGTTTCCCTTAAACAAAATGTAACGAACTATCATTACGGAAGATGAAATAAATAAAATACATGATGATTTCGAAACTACTGCTCTCTTATCGTTATAAAAAGGAGTTAGTTCTCCTTTAATTGTCGTTTTCCTCAGAATGTTCAGGTTCGAAACAAAGCTGGTTTAAACATGTTTCAGTGAGTTTAATACATTAATTAGTGGTTTATCTCTGATATACTTTGTTCGTTAAACTTTAATGGGGATGAAAAGACTTTATTCACAACTGCAAAAGACGTAAACATGTACCTGAAATTTAAAATAAAAAATACTCCCCAAAGGTATATAAATAGTACGTAATATTGAACGAAAACATTTCATTAGCAGACGATACTTAGGAAAATGAAAAGCTTTTCCTATTAAATTTGCATTTGGTTAAACATGATTATCCATGCATATACGTCTGTTAGTACTAATATTAGTTCCCTTACTCCTACGTCGTAGACAGGGTACTAACATGAGCCTATATGTGTCAATGGATTTTGTTCGTCATTAAAACTCTCAGCCACGGTTTTCTTTTTTCTTTCTTGCATGGACTTTGTTTTAAAGACTGTTGTTTCGCACTCATTGCTGCAAAACCAGCTTCCCTCTGGTAAATTTTCCACATCCATCTCTATGCACTCCAGGTGAAACCAAATTCCTCTGGCACAATTTCTGGTCTCACAAAAAATCATGTGTGAGCCATGTATGTCCTGCTTACATATGCAGTAGTCCGAATAAGAGTCATCTCTTGTATCATGTTCAGGTTTTAAAATCTTTTGCACTGTTGGCACCGATGATAAATATACCATATCCACAATCTGGGCTGCAACACGATCTAAGTAAATTAATTTATCCTGTAATGACTCCGGAAAGTCACTGGGGGTGTCATTTAGATGTTCTGTCTGCATATAGTGCATAGCAGCAAGGTCAGTATATCTATTACAACAAAAATCAAGAAATTCTTCATTGAAGTTGAATGAATCTTTAACGTTTGATGTAACATTTAGATGATTAAAATAATTTTTCAATTGATATAATGTTCCTCTGTCCCTCCCACTTGATTTGTATAGTTCATCATAGACATCCTACCAAATATGAAATAAAAAATGTTTATTTATATGCTGAGTGCAGCAGGCATTTATTTAAGTAAAATAACTGATATATTAACACTTGTATACGAAATAACACACACACATGTCCAATATGTGTTCCATTGTTTACTGTTACCAGGAGCAAAATATTTATGAATATACAAAACACATCAGCCACGTACCTTCCTAAATAAAAGTTGGTAACACAAAATTGTTCCTTGCGAAAAGTACCAAATACCTATATGTTGTTGATAGCATTAAATTTCTCAACACATGATTTACTGAGGGTCTCAATGAATAATGTTTGTAGTCCCTATATTCAAGCTGTTAATAAAATGAATTCTAAGACAAGAAACCAAGAAAATTTACTTTCAGATGTGATGATGATTGGTTCATTGTTCCATAACAAAACATAAAATACAGTGTGTGAGGGGTCACGAAAAGTGAAAATATGAAACTTAATTGTTATGTGAACACTCATACAGCATGTAGATAATATTACATAACCCTATCCATTCTTAAGTACCAGTGACATGCATAGACAGAAAACACTGTCTTTCCTGCTTAGCTGCGTCCACGTAATAGTAATGTACTTAATGCAGGTGTTTAGTACAGTTTATTAACACATAGGCATAAAAAACAATACTTGCAACAATACACAACGCTTATGCCATTCTTGTATAGTCATCTCCAGTCCCTGCAATTGCTGACATGGTGAATTTGCATTTATTTTTGCACTTTGTGCATCATGCCCTCTCTCATAACTAAGGCCATCTGCATGCGGTGGAACGGTGAAAGGATCTCGATTTGGTTTGAGTGGCACATACGTCTGGTATTCTTCCATGATGTCTATCATATCGGCAACCTTACTTTCATCTTTTTCAATGACACCAATCGGGACCTATGCAATTTAAAATATATATATATATATATATATATATATATATATATATATATATATATATATATATATATATATATATATATATATATATATATATATATATATATATATATATATATATATATATATATATATTGCAACTGGAACGGTTTGAGAGTGGCACATTTTGCCTACATATCCAACTACCCACTGACCATAACTTTTTACATGTTGTCAATGTCATATCATGATCTTGCACAGTAACACTTTGTAAAATATAGACACACTATGCAATAAAATGTGAATGGTGTACTTCACCCTGAAGTCTTAATGTTTGCATAACAAACATTTATGGTAACACCCCATAACAATACATAATCTGTAATGTTTACTAAGCAAGAGCTCTATGTACAGAGTATATATATATATATATATATATATATATATATATATATATATATATATATATATATATATTATGGAATGGCTGGCACTAGAAACAGTGTCCCTATATTTCATAAACATCATTTTCATGATAAAGATGCTGGGTACTGATGTTGATTATGTCTTAGGTGGTACAATGTTAGAGTTACTTTACTTTGTTGATCAGGCTGCATTCTAGTTCAGTTACAGTGAAGCAAATATACTGGTACTGAAGTTTAAAAGACAAGCCACATAAATAAAGATCTTAGATACTGTCGAGGCTTGACTCGTTGACAGAACCTAACAATATATAATCAATAAATCTCACTTATCTTCCATGACTATGGTCTGTCGATGCAAGTTTACAATGGTAAGTACCTTAAGCATACAAATTAGCTATAAACAAAATATATAATAAAATGTCTGCAATTTGTTTACCACCAAACATATATTTTTGGGATTGAATTGTTAATAACATATAATAGTATAAATAAACAGATGCAAGTGAAAGCCCATACAAGTTTATACCCCACACAACAATTCATAAGAAATTAAAATACAGGTTGCTAAGTTACTTACAAGCATACTTTTGGTTGATGACTTCTTTACAAATCAGTGCTGAATATGCCAATTAATGTTTGGTTTTCGTTCATTGAAACCTGGGATAATGTCACATAAAGTTCTTGTTACTATAATAGTAATCTCAGATCTCAGATCCACTTCATCCATTTTTGATGGCAGATAGGATGATAGTGGAATGTTCAATATATCATGTGGAGATGGTTGTTCATCTGGCAAATGCACAGTTGGAATTCTATCCCTGGCAGAAAATAGGCTTGTACCATATTGAACATCTTATTCTTATTGTCTTTTGTCTGGTGCCGTACTGTAACCTTCTGTTTCACATTATCAAAGCATAAGGAGAATGCATATTTGCCTGAAAAAGATGACATTGAGTGTAATGACTGCTTATGACAGAGTAATCTAGGAATAATAAATAGTATATGGAATGAAGGAGTGTAATTTGTTTGTTCTCTAGTTATTGAACAGTTACTGTACAAGGGAGAAAAAGCTATACAATTAACTGATCATTGCAACCAATGAAATAGGAACCTAGTGTATTACTTGGGGATGTTAGATAGAGAGTATTACACTACCTGATTGAATAAAGAACATTACTGTCAGATATTGGAGTGAAATTATAAATTAAGGATGGCCTGATACACAAATAAGTGTAAAGGAAAGCACTGAATACATTAATATATGTCAGTAACTAAAACTTGATATGCTTTAATTATAGGTCTATATGTGTCCATGTGTGCTACACAATTATTAAGTGAATAATCCACTTTTTTCCAGGATGCAAGGTAATGATTGGTGACCATTTGGCAGAGATGTGATGACAAATGATGATTTGTGTACAGATTTTGATACAGATGTTAATATCTTTATAACCTGTAATATAACATTAACAGATGTTAATATCTTTATAACATGTAATATAACAAAAGCTAATCTTAAGTTATATGTATTTGTACCATGGGAGTTTGTCCCCACTTGTTCTAAAACATCTATCTTGAACAGGATTAATTACATGCAGTCGGTACTTGAGTAATTAACTGATAAGTTTATGCGTTAATTCAGAAAAGAACATAGGAAATATCATCTTCAAATAAATGTGGTCCCTGACTGAACAACCCATCACAATAATGCAGTCCTTCATTTTAAAAAGGCAAGGACAGGGCTAATATATTTTGTTTAGTATTAGTAGTTGGAAACTTCAGCTATGCTCTTTTAATATTTGACATTACTTAATACAAGGTGAATACATCTAACAGCATAATTGGGAAGGAAAACTTTACAATGAAGTAGGAATAGCAGGTCATACCATTGTGATATGATTGTCTTGATCCACTATGTTCACTGTCTCCCTGTTGCCCACATAAATGTCCATATTGATGTGCTTGTTGCTCAGGCTTTACTGGTGACACGATCTCTGAAGAGAGAGGAGAACCAATATCACTGTCGGCTAAATATGTCACTGTTTCCATGGGTAAAATATCTTCAGCAAATGGGATGATTGAGACCTCTGACTGTGATGCATTTTCACTGTAGAGAATTGTGTCAGAAGTGGATGCCTCAGAGGGGAGCAGCGAGAAATCACTCATATCTGATTTCCATTTAAAACTTTCTTCATCATGATCTCTCCTTACACGATCCAGTGCTGTCCTTGTGTCATTAATACCAAAACACAGTCTAAATGGCTGAATCTTGCAAGCAGATGCAATAAACAAAAACATTGTAATAGTATTTATTTACATTATTGTTCTAAAGATATGCAAATTATAAACAATCATTGTGTGGCATGTTCTGTACCCATTTGGATGGTGCATAATGTCAACACATAAAGCAAAAAAAAAAGTAAAAAAACTCACACATGGTCACGCTGAAATTATTTGTATTTGGAAAACTGTAAATTCTCCAAATGAATGAACTTACATTTAGTGCTACAGACCCAAATGCACATGAAAAATTGTAAATATTTACATTCGAAATATGATGTAATAGTCTGAAAATACTGCCATGTCGTAGATAGACAAACCTCATTTATAAGGAACAGTGCAATAATTAACATAATGATTTATGAATACTGATCACAATATGAATGTATATAATTACTGAATATCAACCAATGTACAAATAAATCTAACCTGTCTTTTGCAACCTGCAAGCCACATCTGCATGGAGTTCATTTCCTAAAAGTCAAACATGACCCTAGGCCTCCTCTGTTATATAATTAAAGACATTAAGGTGCCTATAATTGGCTTGACTGATGTCCTTTTACAAGAAGCCAAACCCAGATATGTTGATGATTCTCTGGTTGTTAATGTGCCAATCAAGATGTTGGTTAGAAGAGGACAGTGTTGAGAGATTTCTTCAAATCTAACATCCCAGTCAAATGTACCAATATCTTCTAATGATTTTCCTCCTTTAAAACAAGATAAAATGTTTTTGCCATATTTTGTACTTCTTCTTGCACCATTTTCTGCAACACTTTATTGACAGCTTTCTTGAATCCAATTCTTGTTTTCATTAATAATGTAACACCTCTAAGATATTGTCTTCTTGATATGTAGTGCAGAGCTTTGCCAACTTCTGCTTCATGGTTGGAAATCTAAACATACAATGACATCTAAATTATCACAGTTAATATAGAGGTATACATGAACAATGTGTGATGTATATTTTAATCTATTTCAGAGTATTATAACTTTTCATCATTGCAATTTTGAACATGAAGGTGGAGAATGGTGCTAAACAGACTGTGCCTGTTTCTAGCTAAATGTTTACTTATCTATACATTTAAGGCACACATTAATCCAAAATACATACTTTTGATCATCGAAATATACTTGTTAAGTGTAAAATTATGTTTTCCCCTTGCACCAAAAAGGTAGGAGGGACATAAGTAGTGCTAAGTGTGAGCATATAACAGTATAAAATGTGTAATGTTTTGTCGTCTGAAAGCTCTGTAAATAAGATGGCAATATCTCTAATATTTATTGTTCTCATAACTTGAACATTGGTGACATCCATAGTGTACAATATTATATATTGCCAGTGTGAAGAAATAGCGAAAGATATATATTGACACATAAAACACTAATAACTTCTAAAACATATTGTAAAAAAACTATATATGGAACGATCATTGGACATTAAGGTAGATTCAGTTTTACTATACATCAGTTATTGATGATTATTACCCAAAACACAACATGTAAATGAACTCAGCATAAACATACACAGAGGAAAAGCTGTCTTGAATTTTTTTCATGGTATAAATTTATTGTCTTACCTTTCAAACATATTTGTATTAAATGAATGCAGTTTTATTTATGGAATGTATTATGAATAATAAAACAATAGAGATATCAGCTGGGACATGCAAATATGTGTGTGCTATTAGGATTTTGAAGATAACTTGAATAATTTTCCAGTCAAATCACTACAATATCTGCAGCGTGGTGGTTTATAGTGATGTCTAGCACTAGGGCATCATGCTGCAGCCAAATAGCATGATGTACCACACATTCACATTATCCTGCCAGTAGGCCAACCAGTCCTAACACTAACATCTTAATGCTGAGCACCTAGCGAGGCAGTTGTTAGTATAATTTTTGTTAGTCTTTGGTATGACTTGGTGTTCGAACCCAATACCTTCCGCCTCTGAGGCGGGTGCTCTATTCACTATGCCACCAAGTGGTAGGGACATGCAGATCACATTATGTAATTCCAGCTCTACATGTTCACATTATTGTACTGCGAAAACTATACAATAGAAATTAACTTTATTATTTGGTGTAAGGGAATTTTTGGCGTGTAATGTACATATAATGCATAAAAAGTAATCAAAATGAACATCTGCAAAGGCAATTTACCTTGTGCCTCAAAGTTGAGGCATTGGTCATACGTTTGGATTTCTCCACTCTGCACTGAAAAATAATGTGTATGAATATTAAAGATTGTAAAAGATAGCAGACAAGTCACTTTGTATCATTATACAATTGCTTACACACATACACACATGCATATATATATATATATATATATATATATATATATATATATATATATAATTTCAATACAGTATTACAATACGTTCATTATCATTTGCAGTTATATGTAGACCAGCAAGTTGGTCTCAAAATAAAAATGGGCTTAGAGACCACCTTGATTGTCAACAGTTATAATATGTAGCTCAAGAGTATCAGACATATAAATGATTTTTAGACAGAACAGAAACGTACATTCTGCCGTCATTGACAACTTGTATAGAAATATATATCTAAAATATATATTCATGCATGGAAAAGCAAAAGGGACATCTCTGTTCATGTAAGTTGTTTTGGAAATTTATGTAAACTCACAAGATAAAATATTTCTGTAAATCCTTACCAAAATATGGTAGATGTAACACGTACCTTTTCTGGTGACGTATCTCTTTGTCTCTTGACTTGCCTTGGAGTTGGGTGGGGACTTCGCAACTTCTTCACGACGTACGACCTTCTTGGCGTAGTGGCATGACTCTTTAACTTCGTACATAAGTATGCAGACTGCATCGCAGTATGTTTTAGTTTTTTGGCTGCTTCAACAGAAGCCTCTTTAGATTTGGCCCTGGTAACTACAGTCCATGAACAATTTGAACATAAAAACCTCCTGCTCTTTTATTCAGGAGTTAAATGTACATCAAATTCCTCTTCTATGACATCTTTCATAGTTTTGTCTGTACATTTTAATTTAATATTAGCCTGCAGGCTTTTCCTGTCGTAACATTTGCCCTTTTCCAAAAACTGGTTTCCGCAATTAATGCAAGTATCCATTTCTCGGTCTTCGCGCGCTATATCATTGAATAATTAACAACATAGCGTAGAATATCAAAATATGGTCATGCAAGCCTTATTTAGAAAAGGGGTCACGGCGAGAGTCTCGCGTTATCTGTCATGGTGGACACGGTGAAGTTAGTGTAACCATACCAATATATTTTATCGTGTAAGAACTGAATAAATTCAAAATCAGCAAAACTTGTTTCATATCACGATTATACTTATGTAGTAGATTGCTACATTATTTTTCTGACTTTAGTGATGACTTTTTTTGCTCCATTACATACTGTGGGATCAGTTCGTAGCCTCAACCACAGGTGCTTGACGCGAGCTTGATGTGAAATAAAAAACAATAATCTACAGGGAAAAAATCATTCAGAATGATACAAAAATACCTTAGATTACCCCAATGACTCATAGTGACATATGACCCTCTCTATATACTATATAAAAAGAGAAGGTTCGTAACTTACAAATACTTTGTTCCACCCATGACCCTCTTTTTATATAGTATATAGAGAAGGTCATATGTCACTATGAGTCATTTTTTATCACTCTGCATGATTTTTGCCCTGTAGATTATTGTTTTTTATTTCACATCAAGAACGCGACGAGCACCTGTGGTAGCTAGTACGTCTGTCTGAACAGGCACATCAATATTAAAATCCGATTTGTGTGGAAGATGTTCTTCGCTACAGGTATATTAATTTAGTTTCGCGGATTAAAGAAAAACAACGAAAGAGTTATGATATGTCATGGTTAATCACTACCAAATTCTCTGAAAGTGACTTAATTACACTTAATTCTGAATTTCGTATTTGTTGATTAACTGTAATGTATGTATGTATGTATGTATGTATGTATGTATGTATGTATGTATGTATATATATATATATATATATATATATATATATATATATATATATATATATATATATATATATATATATATATCGTGAGTTTTTTCTTCTGAGTTAATCCCAAGATAACAAATGCAATAATTTGCTTTACAACTTGTGGTTCGGCATTTTAAACACAATAATCAAATTACTAACCGACCATGGTTTTACGATATTTGGTATTGCATGCTTCAGAGGGATTGCGAGAAAGGAGAAATTCAAGAAAAGATGGATTCACAGAGGAGAACGATAGAAAATAGACAATGTCTAACTTAAAAAGAAGAAGATACACATGTGCGTCTTTTACATTGGTTTATGAATCATTCAGATTTGTATGCCAAACAATAGATCCAGATAATAATTCAGACTAAGGAAGTTAAAATGTATATATACCAAGAAAGACTGACTCAGCATGTAGGTTCTGGATAAAGGGTCGGTGATACTAGAGAACATGTAAATGATTATGATGCATAGAGCAAACCGGATACCATTGTGGCGGTCACCAGATATTTACAATTAACCGATTGAAATCATTTCCTGCCTTTTTCAGAGCGTTAGCAGATGCCAAATGTTTGTATGACTCCACCTTGCCGCACTTGTTTTACAACGTGGATGTTAAATGCCTTGTTTTCCTGGGGGTTAAGCCCAGTCGTACATCACTAGAACTTGATAACTTTTGGTGGGTGGCTATATTATAGGACTGATGTTGACATTAATGGTAGTGAGCCTCTCTTGGGTAAGCGGGATGCAGTGAAGGTAGCTACGTTTATCAATTGGATACAATTGCATACAATCATCTACTAAGGCAACCCATTATAACAGGGCTGCACAAACGGTTCCGGCCAAGGGCCAGATTGCATTTTTTAAGACCGTCCGAGGGCTGCAATACTAATTACTTTAATATAATTACTGTTCATGGGCACGATTACTGTTTTGATTTAATTTGCCATGTGGACCCGACAGAGCACGTTCGCGGGCACGATCCGGCCCGCGGGACGTGGGATATGCACCCCTTCACTATAATAAGATGGGTATCAAGTTTCCACCGACCATAAGCCCATTTGTAAATGCAATATTTATGTGATCTACCGTCAGACACCATGGTCCAACGAATAAAGAATAAGTGTACATGATAAATTGGGAACGGACATCACCGTTTATGTTAATAGATTTGTCATCGTACAACATCATTATATCTCTTTGTCCCTCTCTGTGTCCGTATGTCTGTCTGTATGTCTCCTTCCTTTTCTTTTCTGCCAAAAGTGCGATTTATTTATTTGTTAACCAATTTATTAATTAATTTACTCGTTTATGTCCTCTTATATATATATATATATATATATATATATATATATATATATATATATATATATATATATATATTATATATTATATATATATACACACATAGAGAGAGAGAAAGACACAGAGACAGACAGACAGAGACAGAGAGAGAAAAAGAAAGA
This sequence comes from Unio pictorum, assembly GCA_030141615.1. Classification (NCBI taxonomy): domain Eukaryota; kingdom Metazoa; phylum Mollusca; class Bivalvia; order Unionida; family Unionidae; genus Unio; species Unio pictorum. The sequence continues at coordinate 4,527,906 of JARLTB010000207.1, forward strand.
GAAAAAGAGATTGATTTGTTGCTTTTTAAAGGCTCACCAGCAGTTTTAGGCTGATTAGAGCCATACAATCGGTATTTATACACGTTTAAAAATACTAAAATGTTTAATATCGACCAGCGATATCTAAAACCAAATAGTTTTAAATATAAAATAGTAATATGTTAATACCAGTAAATTATGAACCATTCCAATCAACGGGAGAGAGAAAGAAAAGGTAAATTGAAACCTCGAAACAGCGATGCATTAGATTTTGCATATTATTTCTTCTAATTTTCCCCCGCTATATAAATGCATTCTTTTCGTTACCCTTCAATAATCTATTCGTCTAAACTGCCTTAATCTTACACAAAAACATTGTACATTGAGTTATTGTTATAAAGAAAAGAAATGTAATTCTTGACAATATAAACAATCCCGATGCATAACCAGCAACGTTTTTTTTTTTTTGATACATAGTAGTAATGATAATGTAATGATAATATCGGGTTGTGATTAACCAAAATATGCATATTCGAACAATACAGTGGCGCTATCAATTCTCTCACAGCGTTTACCCATAAATAAATATGCATTTATTTGTGAGGAATGTTGGATTTTGATTTTGTATGTTCTTTACCTTTGTAGAGAGCAAGTGTTTGCCATTAACAAAATAATATTCCTTACTTCTCATACACTTGGTTGAATGAAAAGTGTTGGTCGCAGATATGTTGTTTTGTTTTCGCATCATATATGTGTGTCGCGTCATATAAAAACATAATGCTCTATAAACATATATAAATTAATGTGTGTTTTGCCATAAAGTGCCTCTGGTTCAATTCCTTCGCGTATTTATTTAATATTTTATTTCTACATTCACACAAACACACATATACCCCCATATATATATATATATATATATATATATATATATATATATATATATATATATATATATATATATATATATATATATATATATATATATATATATTATTGTTTATTCAGAACGGATAAGGTCGATATAGTATGCTTTCTTGCAGGTAAAGATAGGCTTTGCCCAAATTACCATTATTTGGAATAATATAACACAATGAAGAAAAGATATACGAAACCAAAATGCACAAAAACATAATTAATATAATGTAGACGAAATATTGCGCCGACTTATAATTTGCATTTTTACCCTGGCGAAATGAAACAATAAGCCCTTGTCCAAGTTCAAAGCCGAGAAACGAAAGAATTAAACAGGCTGCAACAAGGCATGTCCCTTCAAAAATGCGATTTAAGAATGATCCATATCGAATCTTATAAATGCTAATCATATCATAAATTTAAAGTGTTTAGATGTTTACAGGTTTGTAGTATTATTTTGTTTGGTTTGTGTGTGCTTGTAAAGTAGTGATATCTGACAAGACATCCTAAGGTATCGTCTAAATATGTTCGTTGAAAAGCTTAGGGTAATATCGTGTGTTGTTTATTTTCGTTATATGTTTTATTCACCTAAAGAGTGATTCACTTCTTTTCAAGCATGTATGTACGCTATCTGCTTGACAATAGACAAAACATCGCGCCGATTTCATAATAACTGAGCCAGCTTGCCACGCGTATCAGTGCTTTACTACCTAGGATGAAATTTATGACGCAGAAAGATACAGTTAACTTGATTTAGAAGAAAGATTGAATCAATACATTAAAACCAAGCGGAATGATATTATCATTAAAAAAATGAATATCTTTATATGCGTGGAAAGTACGTTATTAGTGTGCTAATTGCATTGGAAGGACGAGTATTTGCATCGAGTGTACGTGTTTCAGAGTGAGTCATTGTCTCTACTTGGATTTTTTGCCCTGTCATTTTATATTGTCCATCACCATGTTTATGTTACCATACAGGCTTACACCGTCCACATCACATACACGTTATATATGTACGATAGGGCTTCTCCTTGTTAAGTTTCTACAAACCTCCTTGGTGGCATCTGTAACTATAATATGCACATTGCCCAGTACGTGCCAAGCCGTAAATGTCAATTTTCTATATTGCCCAGAACGCCCCTTTATAGCGAAATAGTTTAATGAAAGGTTGGTAGGATGTAATAATATATATTTAGTGTAGGAGGATAATATTATCTTATAGAAGGCAAACTTTACTATATGTGTGCCCAATGATTCATCATTCACTATCCGTATTGCAATACATCTATATCGCCAAGTACCATCATTCACACTTTGATTAATATCGGAATATTTAACAACATCAGAGAGAGAGAGAGAGAGAGAGAGAGAGAGAGAGAGAGAGAGAGAGAGAGAGAGAAAGAAAGAGAGACAGACAGACAGACAGACAGACAGACATAGAAGGAAACATACGTTAAAATTGTAACTGTAGGATACATATTTCATCTACTATCACAATTACCGCCGTCGATATTTGAACTAATAGCCTACTGAAATGCATGGTTTTGATGACTCGCAAAACATAGGCTACTTGTATAAAATCAAAGAACACTGCATTTACGTTAAACCTTATTTGAAAGAGGTACCATTAATATTTCGTATCAATAAAGCCATGTATATATATATATATATATATATATATATATATATATATATATATATATATATATATATATATATATATATATATATATATTGCTGATACTTTCTGGTGATGTATGCATCCGTTTCATGTAACAATATCTGATAATTTTGTATTTAGAGGAAGAGGTGAACGTGCAAACATATACTACATTTGAGAACAATACTTATTCATGTCGACAACAGCAAATGTGTGTATCTCATATTATACAGCCAGCAAGTAGTCGTACTAAGTTCACAGCAGGTTAAATCTAAAGTCTAAAACTCCTACGTCATGGACTTATCGTAAACAGCAGTTTGTATGCTGTATCCAATCAAGACTAGTTTTGGGTGGAGTTTTGTGTTGGGATTATAGTTTCAAACCCGTTTTCCAAGTTAGTAAGTTATCTCATATTCACCGATTTCAAGTTCAAGGGGATGTCAGGTTTTAGTGTTTGTCTTTAGTACGCTTCCATTTATAAAGCATATACTATAAGATATCTGGACTCTACCATGTTAATGATGTAAGGATGTTTGTGTGTCTGTGTACAATTTTGCCACATATGCTGCTATTGTGCATATAAGCATGATAGCTATATATGTCTAGCCGCTCCGTGGGCCAAGAAGTTTTGGTACTACTAGTTGCAATGATATTGATGGTTACAATTAAAGACTGCGTGGGTGGGTGTGCATATCTCTTTTTCTGTCAGCATATCAAGAATTAGATTCTAATTCACTTTTAAGTTAGAAGATGTGGATGGTATCTATACTACGTACTAGCCGTGACGTGGGCTACGAAGGACAAGTATTAATACGAGTAATAGTGTCGATGGTCAATATTAAAGAATCGTGTTGGTCCTTTGCTTGTCTGTCTATCTGTCTGTATATTTAGAATTATTACCGTTTCTGTTCTGCTTTATGCGCACATTCAAATTATTCATGAAATAGTATTCAACTTCAATGGGCACTATGAGTAATATCTAAACTGTTCCTGAAGTAGTCATCAACTGGTAAGTGTACTTGGAATAATGTCTTAACTGCCCATGAAGTACCCTTCGCCTATTAGTTGTACGTCGAGTAATGTTTGAACTGCCCCTGAAGGACTGTTTACCTGGCACATATATTTGGAGTAATGACTGAAACATGTCTCTAAAGTTGTCTTCAACTGGTATGTTTACCATGGATAATGTCTTAACTGTCCCTGAAATAGTCTCCACCGAATAATTGTACTTAAAAGTATTGTCTAAACTGAAATACTCGTCACCTGGTTAAGAGTACTTGGAGCGATGTCTGAACTGTACCTGAAGCAGACATGTAGCATGATGTCCCACCTAGTCACATTATCCTGACACCAGGCTGACCAGTTTTAACACTAACCTCTTAATGCTGAGCGCCATTTGTTTAAAGTCATTGGTATGACTCGGCCGGGGATCGAACCCATGACCCCCCGCTTCCACGGCGGCCGCTCTAGCCGCTAGGTCACCCGAGAGGTTTCAAAGATAGAGAGTTGTGTGAGACAAATATGGAGATATCTTACCATGGTATTATTTTGCTAAACTGAATGTAATGCATGCAACGGCACAAAAAAGATGCAATCGTAGTTTCGTTTGTTTGCATCATACATATCACGCAAAGACACCATATGTTATAAGCCTTTTAGAATACATATCATTGTCATACTGAACGAGTAATTAACCTTTAAAACGTCTTATAAGGCAGCGATGCGAGTTTTGCGCCTATATGAGAAAACAAAAGATAATAATCCCTTTAGTTGTAATTGTGTTAGATAAAAGATGCCAAAGTTGAGTACAGAATAAGGATGCAATGTCCGTGAGGACAACATCGAAATATACTAAAAAAAAACAAGGAAACACTGCAAAAGCAGCGCCAGCACAGTACAATTTCAGAAGCAATGTTTGAATGCAATTTTGAAGAAGCTATTGAGAAAATTCAGAACCGCCAAAACGTTCATTGACTTTTGAGGTTTTCGGTTCAATTTTAAGACGTCTTGCAGTAAACGAGCGACATTGAGTTATACAAGTAATGCCATCTGCATACATGAAGATACGTTAGTGTGTTTCAGTCAAGGCATTGATATACACATTGACAAACTTGAGAAACGAACAGACTCCTGTGCGAGTCCATTAGTCAAAAGCTTCCACGAACACTCCGACGCTCATTTCCCGAAGGAACAATTCGATAGTTAAATTCAGCGCGGCAATACTGTGGAAAGTTTCAACAACAACCATGCTGGCCAGATCGAGTCATATCCGCTGTTAGATCAAGGAAGATATCTTAGACTTTACGGTTCCTCTGAAAACATTGCAAGTGCTAAGGCCATAAATGAAACCTGCCTGCTCAACAGTTATTATGTTCTCCAAGTCTGGAAATGAAACATGTGACAGCGGTGTTTGCGCAAATATATGTTCCGTGCTGATTAAACCAGAAAAGGAAACTGCGAAACGCTCCGAGGATACTAAACATGCAAAACGAGCAACAGTGGAGCAAAGCTAACGAGACTAGAAGAAGTATGTAGCCTACTTCATCGAACAATAAAGGCGTCAGGGCTTTTAAGTAAGCCACACGAATAATTGTACTGCTATTGATTACTTCCCAAAGTGAGGTGCTGAAATGAAACAAGATGTCGGAAAAGGTTTGGGAAACCATTGATGTGATTGCTTATTGTATCTGATGAAAACGTTAGATACAAAAGAACTTTGAATGATTTAAACTGATATGAATTGTATTTAACTGAAAATAGTAATTGCATCGGTGAGCGATGGAATCGTTTCCTGCAAACGTTTAATGCAATGAAGAACGGAATAACTGAAGACGGTTTGTTTGTTTGTTTGATTAGGATTTTTAACGTAGCTTTAACAATTTTTCAGTCATATCGCTACGATGTCCGCAGTGAGGCAGTTTATAGTGATGTATAGCATTGAGACATCATGCCGCAGACATGTAGCATGATGTCTCACCCAGTCACATTATCCTGACACCAGGCCGACCAGTCCTAACACTAACCTCTTAATGCTGAGCGTCAAGCGTCAATAACCAAGAACATATTATGATGATATTGATGTTGCTGTGCAGTTCAACGGCCTTGGAAAAGCGTCTGAGATAAGTTTACTTAGCCTTAACGAGAATCCAACCGCAAGTGAATATACCAATGTATCTTAGTATATGATTCAGCATTCAACATCGACACTAGTTTTCAAATTTTTCAACACGACGTTCGTATAATATCCCCGAGCTATTGTTTGATCATTGAAATACCATGACATATGCAAACAATCCGTTGTCGATATGTATTTTGATAACGTTTCGATGCACCTCCTGGCGCCCATCACGGTTATGGATGTGAAGCAGTGATTCGTTCTGACAAGACTATTGTTAAAGGGTACATGGTCGAATGAGGGTCTATAATGTAGAAAACTAGTAAATAAACATGTACGTTTTCAACGAATAATTTCGCATAATGAAATGAAGGTTTGCGCTGATAAAGCAAAACGCGATAAAACAACCTCTTTGTAATCACACTGTAACTTTCACAACCAAAATGTAAACTTGAATTCTCCCAAAACAAAATTATCAATTCAACGCTGCCAAACAAAATCATATCACAGCTACATTGAACTTATCTAAATCACAGGTGATAATATTCCTAAAGGCTATTTTAATAACTCGAGTCCTTACCTTGCAGCGATTCGATAGTAGTTACTAGTAGCGACTTGGAGCGGTTGCAAAATGGGCTGTTGGAACAGCATACCATTAGCTTTTTAAATACGGTCGAATACAAATGAAATGTGGAAAAGGCAGAATTCTTCAAATGCGCAAAGGGACATGCGTCCATAGACTAATTTTGATTTCCTTGCGTTGGTAAAAGCAGTCAAATGTTTGCATGGTGTCTTCATGCGCAATGGACTTATATCGATGATGCTACGCACAAGTGAAGCCAGTCTTGCTATACTGAATTTAATGGATTTATATTGACTTGCACCACAACTTGAAGCAGTCACATAACCCTAGGAGACTAAAATGCACGGAAAGACGTCAACGAGTGCTTCGAACACAACATTGCACAATTGATGAAATTTGCGATAGAAACCACGAAAGAAGAAAAAGAAAGCTGCAGGAATTACCGACATGATGATGGAAACAGAAAATTTAGGTCACAAATATATCACCGGCATGCAAACCTATGTACAGGAAGATTACGCAATGGTTTCAAGTAAAGCATATAGAACCAACATGTTATATGGGGTTAAAGTGTAATTTAAATACAAAATATATATAATCCAGTACACACTTATTCTATCTAGATTGGCATGTGTAGTGTCCAGTACTCCATCATTTACGAAACATCATCCATCACTACTAAATCAACATGCTAAAGTTATGGCCAATGCTTCGTCATCTATTGACCAACACCTTGCGCACACTATCCATTATTCCGTATAGGTGACCAATATAAGGTCCTCAAATATGTACGAAGCCACAAAATATAGTCAGCATGTCCTTTGTTTCTAAATTTAATTTTGCATAATATCACTTTGGAGATTTCTGTCATATTTTGATTTGTCTATAAAATACACACACACACACACACACACATATATATATATATATATATATATATATATATATATATATATATATATATATATATACATAACATGTGTGCGTGTCTGTGTCTGTGTGTGTCTCTGTGTGAGTCTAAGGTCGTATTGAGGTAATAATTTCACATTTGGGTTGTATATGATTGTAATTAAAGTTTAATAGTTCTTCACAATTTAAAGATTCATCTGGTTTTCCTCAGAAAAAACAGGTATAGTACATGAAAGAACAAGACACAAATATTTTTTGTTTGTATGTAAAGAACAAAAACACAATATATGGCTAAATTTACATTCTTTGAATCATCCCCTCTAATTGAAGCATCAAGTATATACTGGGATTATTGAGGCATAAAAACATTAAACACGAACGTACTTACCAGGTTAACGGTTTGTGTTACCAGGTTAACGGCATTGTGTGGATAAACTTAACTGCAAGTGATCTAATATAGTTTAATTTTTGTTATCGATACAGACATGTGTAAAGACTAACGCAACTGGATAACCATAATATTAACAAAACTGCCATTATATTTGATCAATTTTTATAGTGCTCACTGCTAACACAAGTCAACTAATGTTCCTAAGCTGATCTTATTAAACCAAAAAAACATCTTGTCGTGAATCTGGTCATTATAATTTTGAACTTAAGGGATATTGTACATTCAACGATGTCCTTAATATGATGGTAATATATCTAAATCAAAGTATTTCGCCCCTAATGACGATCGTTGGAGAGGTAGACCGTTACCTATTTAGTTCCTGGACGATGACTCTCTTCTGTGACGGCGATATAGGCTTAAACATTATTAGGAGTTCGATATAAATATTAATCGTTTGCACACAACACTGGATTCAAAGACTCTATGTAAGAAGTACGAGTCAGAAAATGCCTTGCAACATATTGGACCTAGACCTCAAATAACATCAAACTGTATGCTAAATAAAGTTATCTTATCTTGTTTAAGATATATTTTAGACATATTTGGATTTTTTTTTAGTGAAGTACATACACTGTAGGTCTAACTCCTAATAATGCTTTAGTGTCACATTTGGGAGTCTTTCTATACTTGAAATGCAATCTTAGGAGTTCTTCGTCAGACGTAAAACGCGTATATTTTGAGGTGAAGTTTGGATACCATGACTATATTTTAGTCCTTGATGATCTTTAAAATGAAGTGTAAAAGGCATAGAATTAATCTCAACAAGAAAATAATAAAGATGAACTTAATGAAGCAAATTTAGAATCTTTAGTGCAATATAATCCCGCGTAAGCCACCGATATTGACTTAACTCGTGTATCGTTATTCCTTTAAAAATTGAATTTCATCGCTACTAGCCAGATATCCGTAACGTTATAATCGCAGCTATCATCTACATCATCATTATTTTAATATGGTCAATAGTATTGTTACATAATATAATTATATATGAGCATTATAAGCGAAATGGGACGTGCAATAAATAGTTCATCCGGTTATAGAAATTTAAGTTGATAATGTTCAACCTATTGAATGGTAATAGACAAGAACGCACACTGTCAATGCTCTGTAATTCACGTTTAATATATGAATATTACATAATATGTATCGTCCTCTACATATCAATATCGCCGATCTCGGATTTAATAGCCATTTAATATTTAGATAGCTAAACGTTAAGTTCACGTGTTTCTATAAGAAACGAAATCAAGTATGCATGTATGTATGTATGTGAGTGTTTTTGAGGCTCGTCACATTCGTCACTTTGTAGTGAACATGAATGATATGTAGTGAATCAAACCTTGTTGGTGTCTTTTACAGGATAATATAAGTGTTTGGCCAAAGCTCGACGAGCAAGCGTGCTAAGGAAATGAAAAACGTGATATACCTTACTGACAAGACATGTTCTGAAGTTGCATACGTTATAATATGATTGATATATACTGCGGATAACAGTATATATGTAATGACAAATTAATATAAATGATGGAACAAAGGATTATACAAAAATGTAGTAACCATTGCAATATTGAGACAAGCGCATTGTAAAGAAATTGTGAGACTCTAGCAGCACTATAACATTGTAAGAGATTAATGTGGATACAGACGACTCAGATCTGAACAAATTGCAGACATATAACTAACAGGATGATATCAGACAAATATTTTATATATGGAGATATGATGCGGTATAGTTGGGAAAACAGTTCCTACAGAAACGAACAAGTATGGAGCCCAGAAGGAAAGTGGCTTAACTCACGTCAAACCCCGTAGCAAAGGGAATCCCTCCGGGCGCAACAGGCGTCAATGCTTTGCAATTGGCTGAGCAGAACAAATGATTCGACACTGTAAATTTAGTGGCCCTTAACAGCCGGTTACACGCCAGAATTACCGGATAAATGGTGACCGAAATCGACCTCGGATAACTGGTCTTACTATTAACGTTCTCTGGCGTTATTTCTACTAAATACGTTTCAGAGAAGCGATTGATACAGTGAAGAGAAGGCTCAATATTTTATGCGCGTCGCTGCGTTTAATATCAAACAATATACTATAATTTAATCAAAGCTTTAAAAGCAATGCAAGCAAAATTGCTGTCTTGTCTCGATTAATCTTTTTCTCTCGTTTATTTTTTAAGCGCACGTAGCAAGCAAATAAAAAAATTTAATACATTCAGATGTATGATCAAGGTAAAATAACTGAGCTACAGGAGAAACATTAAATGGGAGAAGATCTCACCAGACAGAAGCAACCAAGAGTCAGTACCGCTAGTAACACTCAAGACGAAAATGGAAAATACCTCGTAGAATCAAGTGTCATTGTAGAAAGACGGACTGAGTATTGTACAGAACTCTGCAACGACCTGTACGCATGAGATTCAGAGGTATGTGAAGTTCCAAACTCCACAAATGATAATGATTTACCCATTCTCAAAGAAGAGGTGGAGTCAGCATTAAGAGCCCTGAAGAATGGGAAGGCAGCTGGAGTAGACAACATCCCCGTTGCACTTATCAAAAATGCTGGCGGAATCAGTGATAGAGACAAGAATATCTGTCTGAAAACTAGCATCATACTATCAAGAGAACTAGTCATCTCAATCAGTTTGTATTCATGTGAGGCCTGGATCATGACAGCAGAATTATAATGAAGAATCCAGGCAATTGAAATGCGATGCCATAGGACCATCTTTGGAATCTCTTACATGGACCGCATCACAAATGAATAAGTGCGTAACACCACCATCAAAAAGAGAAAGCTGAATTGGTATGGCCATGGCACTAGAGCCATCAATTGATCTACAACAGTACTCCATTGCAGCTTTCCGGGGTGGCAGAATGAGAGTTACACAGATAAAAAGGTGGACTGACAAAATCACTAAATGGATCAGGACAACTGTTGCGGACCAACAGGCATTTGCACTTGGAGCGAACTGGTCAGAAATTCAGTAGCACAGTGCCTCGACAACCACACTAAGTCAAGTCGCTGCTGCTGCTGATGTTGATGAGATCACAAAGAAATCAAGAGAAAATTCGCCATATATATATATATATATATATATATATATATATATATATATATATATATAAAAGCTCAATTTAATATTAATATCATCATATGAAAGTGTATCAAGACTGGCTATGCTACAATTAGAAAGATTAATTAACCATTCTTAAAAAATGTAAATGAATGTTATTTATGCCAACATTTTGGGAATTTCCATAAGTTTCCATTGATAGTATAGCGGAATAATATGGATTTATTTAAAGAGCATAGCGCTGACTGTAAAATGTGATGTAGCGGGGATATCAACTTTCATACATATAAATCGTCCCTAGTTACAGATAACATCCTTATGTATTTTATATTTGCAATCACTCCTCATCTATCCCACTATCAACTTTATTTAAATAATATATTTATGTTTTCTGATTGACAATGAGCAAAACTTTGCGCTATTTTATAATAATATCTGATCAAGTTTGCTACGTGTACCAATGACCACTGCCTCGCTGAAAATCATGAAGCAGTAATGAACAATGAACTTGCTTTAGAACCAATGATCAATACGTAAAAATCAATTGGGATTATATTATCATATAAGAACGAATACTTCAAATATCCCAGAGATACCATTGCGTATTGCATTATTCAACGCCCAATCAGTAGGACCACCAGAAAGTCTCACATAAATATTTCATTTTATCAACGATCCGAATATCGAGGTCTTCTCCTGACTGAAACATGGCTAAAAACATCTGGCGATGAGCCCCAGAGCGTGGATCTAACACTCACAGGTTATTTCATCAACCCGTTCCCCGCTAGTCTCGCTGGGATTGCTGTCATGGCTAAGAAGCCCATGGTAAAATGTATAAACTTACCACAACCTTCAGTTTCTGCCACACATCGTTTGAACTAGTTCAAATAACACTGATATTGGAACAAAGGTCAGTCAGATTTCTGCCCCTACCACCCTCCTTCTAGTAGGAAGAACATGCTTACTTAATCGCTTTCGTTAGAGCAGTTCCCAAATATCCTGGAACATGCAAATTCTAGAGGTGGCAACCTGAGTATTCTTGGAGATTTCAACTTTCACTCTGACTATCATGGATACCCATAAACGTCTAAACTTCTAGATTCCGTTCATGTTTTCAACCTTAAACAGTCAGTTAAGCAACCCACCCATAAACAGGGTCACATTTTAGACTGGATTCTTCACGGACCTTTTGATAATATTGTATCCCTCGAACCTGCATCAGATCACCTCTGCATTATGTGCCATCTGCACGTATCAGTCCCTAACTTCCACCTTTGTTTGCTACTAGGAAAAACAACCATATGATAAATAGAACCAAAACTAATGCATGACATCCAAGCAAACCTTCATTTCTTGAAAAACATGCCCCAGCCAACAAATGCAGAGTATCAATTCAAGAGTGTCCTCAGTGGTATAGCAGTGTTAGGGACCAGGTTCGCACTACTAAAAGGGACCGCCATAAAACGAAGAGGCTTTGGCTTTCCTACAGACTCACTATTCATAAACAAATTATATATGAAGCCACTAAGGAGAAACATAGTGCATGCAGACAAATTATCTCCCTAAAATACTAAGATCAAGGAAATTGTCAGCTGCAAAGTTGTCTTCGAAATAACTAAAACACTAATATCAAGGAACAAATGTACACCACTTCTCTCCATGAACACTGCCGTCTCTCCAGTAGACCTTCTGGACCTGTTTCCAAATTTCTTCTGTGAATAGGTGCAACCCATTAGAGATAAGCTTGACAATAAATTTTAGTTGACTCTTCCTCCCCATATAGTTGCGATACAGAATTTCATCGAGAACCGTTAGCATCATTTTATCCTGTCTATATGGATATAGTATTTTGTTCCCTTGTTGTCGTTTCCGTAGCAAGAGTTGTTTAAACTGGCTGGGGTCGCTAGCCCTACGCCCAACCCTCCTCCTTTTGCAGCCGGGCTTGGGACCGTCCTTGGCGAAGTTTTCTCTGTGAATAGATGCAACCCATTAGAGATAAGCTTGACAATACATCAATGACGCATCATGAGGATCTTCTGGCCAAACATGATCATTGCAACTCAGTGATGGAGATGGCTCGGCCATGTCTGCAGAATGCCCCCTGACTCACTACCAAGGGTGGCACTGAGATGGACCCCACAGGGGAAAAGGAACCGTGGCAGACCCAAAGAGACCTGGCGAAGAACCGTGGAGAGAGACCTTAATACCAGAGGCCTCACCCTTCAGACCGCCCCAGAAATAGCTGCCGACAGACCGAAATGGTGCTCTATTGCTGTTGCCTCAAGCACCAGACGGCGCAGAGAGGACTGATCGATTGATTGATCTAGATATAGTACGTACAGTCGTGACGAGTAGTTCACCAAACTCATGTGAACTTGATCAAATTCCAGCATCACTGCTGCTTGAATGCTTAGATCAGATAGTGTCTTCACTAACTGATGTTTTTAATACCGCACTCATCCGGGGAATTCCAAATAATTTTCAAAAACTGACATTGTAAAGCCTCTGCGGAAGACACGAACGCTCGACCATATCGATTTACAAAACCAGTTTCTAATCTCCCGTTCATATAAATAGATCTTCGAAAAGTTGTTCTAACCCAACTTGTATCTCATCTGAATTCAAACAGTCAGCATATTGCCCTCGCCACAGTACTGAAAATACTCTTCGGAAAGTAGTTACTGTAATTTTCTCTACTTTGGATAGCGGAAAGATTACAGTCTTCACCCTCCTTGACATGTCTGCAGCCTTTGACACACTATATCATGATTTCTACTTCATTGTCTCCAGCATGTATTAGGCATTCAGAATACAGTCTTAATGTGGCTCAGGTCATATTTAGTCAACAGGAAAAAATTGTAACTGCAAATGAAATAAACGTAGGCCTGGTTAATCTATGTTGTTGTGTTCCACAAGGGTATTTTCTTGGACCTGTTCGCTTAATTCTGTACACTCTGCCACTCTCAAGTGACATCGATAATCATTCAGTGTCTCACCAATTGTACGCTGATGACACCCAAATCTAGCCAACCAACTGACGTTAATGATACCATATAAGGAGTAGAGAGGTGCATTTTTGATGTGAAAACACGGATGACATGTAAGCTGCAGATAAAAGATGATACAAGTGAGGCCAATCAGATTACAACACAAATAATTTCTTTTTCACATACTTTACCTCAAACAAAAGATATCAGCAAAACCAAATAAATTCACAGTCAGTAAGAAATCTAAGTGTTACGCTCAACATTACTCTCAGATTGCACCAACATGTCATGAACATTTGCAAGGCCGCATGACATATGGAGGTTTTTCGTAGTAGCAAATTGACACATCGGCTCCATTCTCAAATATCATTTAGTTGATGCCACTAAAACGCTTTTGTGTTCATTGGTACTTTCAAGACTGGACTATAATACTATAATATAATAATAACTATAATAACTCAATTATATCTGGTTCGTCTCAATATCTACTCTAGAAACTTCAAATAGTTCAGAATACAGCTGTTCGGATCATCTTTAGAGTACCAAAATCAGAGCACACACACACCCCGCTGCTTTGTATCCTACACTGGCTATCCGCCAAGAAACGCATGCTTCTCTTCGGACAATCGTATATTTATTATTCCTACCATGAAAACTAAGTCATATGGAAATGTTGTATTGCATACCACGGCCTAGTAATGTGGAATGAATTGCCTATTGAAATTAAAGACAAAGACACAGTTATACCTTTCAAGAGTGCTTTTAAAACTCACCTTTATCGACTTCAAGAACAGACGTAAAGATCTAATAATGTTTCCTACCTTAAATATTTTCAGCATGTTTAATGTTTTCTAATTTCATGGTGGGATTTTTTGTGGGTGGGTGAGTGTTGTTGTCATATCGTTATCTATGTTGTAAAGCGCTTCTAAGTTTAAAAGGTCCTCATAATTGTTATTATTATTCAAATGTTTAAGAAATTAATTAGTGAAATAGTTTTTTTTCATCGTATTATAACATTCCAAGTTGTTGTCGTTTAGAGTGAATCATTGCCTGCAATGGTTTCTTGGTCTGTCGTTCAATTAAGATCTCCTGCTAAGTCACATACAAGAATAGAAAATACTTGCATAATAATACCCAAGCCAGAGTTACATATAAACATTACCAAAATATTAAACATGGTATTACAGTAGTTAGAACCTATAATTTACATCAGAAATTAATAAATAACTCACCTCTGCAGCTAAAGATTTGCAAGTTCTAACATAGACTGCATACTGACAAGACGTTCCGTAATGTAAATACTTCGTTTACGTTGAGGTGATAGAGCCCTACATAGTCTGTGCGTTTGATGAATATCGGGTTTTCCCATCCAAAGCACTTTGCAAGGGCGTATAAGGAAGAACCAAATCACCGTTTCGAAATATTTTACGATATACATAAATCACCATCAGGTGTCTTTGTACACTAAAAACAAAACCCATTTATTTTGTATTTAATAAATAAAGGGATTTATACAATTATGTGACATCCGTCTCATACAAGTTCTATATATGACATTGAGGCATATCTTTAAGTTTCCATAAACCGCTATGATGACATCTGTAATACTAATGTAAACATTGCCACACACTGACATAACCGTAAATGTCTATAATTCATAGAGCACAAATGCGCTCCTGGAGAGAAAAATAGACGAATACAAATATGTGTGGATCTAGGAATATATATCTTTATATTTCGAAGGAAAAAACATAATTGACGTCGGTGTGACCGTTGATTGTTTACTCAACTTCAGTATCAAAATAAATGCTGCAATACTTCTCTCCATTGATCGATAAAGAGATACAACAGTCACATCAATATCTTAAGCGTTGTATTTAATTTGGATTTCCGCTAATGTTTATTCAGAATTTTAATCAGTATAACTTGTGCGTGTAATTCTATAATTATTTGGTCTTTTCTTCGCAGTAGCATAAGTTGATTCTTTAACGTTTAACTTTGGTCCCAAGGATGTGAATTATTTTTGAAAAGTACAAAGCGTCTTGCTTTTCACTCTTTTCTAGTATATATGTTAAGACCAAATAGTCTTTGTGACTGTTTATGATCATTTATTTCATTTATGTGAGTATGGATTGTTTCATAAAATTCTTTAGGAACAAAGGTACAAGTGTACATGTATACAAGTTGAAATTTGCAAGAATGTTCGTTTCGCACTTGATTCTAATCTATAGACATCTTTAATATTAAGTTCCGATATACTTTTTAGATGAATTATGTATTTGGAAAAACCTATTCATTGAAGTTTTACGCTTGTTCTAACTTTGCATATTACTAGTTATAGAACTGTCATGTTTTAAATTGTAAACCGCAACGTAAACTATATTTCGTTTACTGAAACAGTCAATGACTTGAACAAGTAACACAAACTTACCTGTTAGGAACATTTACCTGTTTTCATGGTAGTGTTTCAAAAATGCATATCAAATTGCCCAAAACTGAGCTATGTTGGAAGGTTGTATACATAATCCTAAAAATATTGTGTTAAATTATTACCAAGGGCATGGTCTCCATGCAAAATCATTCAACAATTTCCCTGCTTCGCTGTTATTTGTCACTAAAATTCGGAATTGTTGCATAATAAGGACTATTTTATGAAGACTTTTATGAAGAACGTTTCCTCATAAAGTCATAAATGCATTAATTATGGAATCAGTATTGATAGAGAGAAGAGGGGAAAGTGTTTAGGCACTTAAAAGAAGTTTCACCACGATGATGAGGCACTGCCACATCTGTAATGAAAGAGACAAGTCTGCTCTAGCTTCTAGATGGGAGAAATTTATTTAAATAAACAACACATATATATTACTACATTCTAGAAACACATCTATAAACTTTAAAATGAAACTACATGAAATACATAAAATTACACTTTCATTTTAAGCTTTATAACTTCATTCATTTGTATAATTTCTGCTTTTTCGAATATAATAAGAATAGTTTAAATTTCATGATATCCAAAAGTATAAAATGCAATAACTGCAATTAATGCAACAATCACTTTAAAGAAATGTATTTAACTGATTTTAAAAAAGAACATTGATCTTGAATATGTTGCTAGATATTATTCTTTCCTACTTAAAGAATACTTTATTTCAGCATTAAATCTAAACATGAAGTTGGTAGCAAATTCGACTTTTACAATAAAAATTACCATAAATATAATACGAATTCTTTAGAACAATGAAACTTTCCATTACATTATGAAATAAAATAGAAGAATTCAGTAAGCAATGTTGCAAACAGATGAACTTTACCATTAAAATCTCAATCATTAAAAATGCCTATTTCTAAAAGATGTTTACGACATATACAGTTCTTACCTGTAATGAAAGAGACAAGCCTCTTGCTAGCTTCTAGATGCTCGGAACTGACCTGGGCGATTTGTGCGCTTATTTACATGTATCTGGTGCACGGCAAGACCAAATATGACCATTCCTCGTATACCAATGTATATTACATCCTGCTAGAAGACGCTCCACTCTTCATTACATAAGAACAATTTTGTTTTACGTCATTCGACGTTAGACCCAAGCTCTTAATCAATGCATTGGAAATCTGCCAATGTATAATCTTGAAAGCTTACAGCTTGCAGAATTATATTTCTTGCTGAGCAGACTTTATATTTCTTGCTGAATTAGCGAAAAGAGTATGCAATGTACAATGCCTTCTAGTAACATCATACACTATTATTCCACACAACAATGTACATTGCCCTTTTGCTCGCACAGCATTTATTTTCATTCCATTAATATATATAGTTGTGCTTTAGAAATAAATGAAATAAATCTTAATATATTTTAGAAAATTACTTTAATATAAATGAATGAAACATTACTTTAATACAATTTAGAGAAATGTCAATCTTATTACTTTTACTAAAAATTCTGTCCTAATAATTACATTAAATCCTTTACCCTGGATTAGTTCCGGAAATGTATTGTGCATAATATTTGAATTCGCCATACGTCAATGTCATCTTCTTTACTGTCCTAAGTCTAACAACATTCAATAGCTTCAGAATTTCACTTGAGTTTTTCCATTTAATCAAATCAGGCCTCTTATGTTGGTTAAAATCTCTTAACCCAAAGTAGAAAAGACACAAAATTGGGCTAAGGATTCCTGGTGCCATGCTCAGTGATTCTGGTGCACAACTAATGTCCTTTTAAGAAAATTTAGCTAATTCCCACAACGTTGTTCTTCACACTCTTAGGTAGAAACCACTTCTTGGCTAAATGTATGCTTAGCCAAAATTTGGCTAGTGTCTTTTTGTATAACCCACATGTATGGTTGAAAAGACCAAAATCTAGGTAACTATGATTAGCCAAAATGTTAGCCAAATTGTCCCTTTCCATAATCTAAAGTATGACTTTTTGGCAGAAACCAAATTTTAGACAAATGTATCCTTAGCCAAAATTTGGCTAGTGTCAGCAGCAGCTTTTAGTACAAGCTGCATTTATGGATGTTAGAACTAAAAATTTTAAAAGCTGTATAATTAGCCAAATTTGGCTATTTACCTCGTTATCTCACAACATAATGTAAATATATGAAGAAACCACTTTTAGTTAGAAATATATATATGTTTAGCAAATATTTGTTTAATACAAGCAAGAACTATATTCATAAGCTGAAGGTGTGGTTCAAAGAAATAAAATATATTTTGGATAAGAGGATGATCAGCCAACATTCGGAAGAATTGAAAGAATTGCAGAACTTTAGTATTGAGAAATATTTAAATATGCAAAGTTTAAAATGTTGTATGACAAAGATAACAGGTTCCCCTTAGAAAAGATGATTCAGTCACATAACTGTTATAAATATGATTATTAATTTGAGGCCTACAGACACAGAAGATCTCAATATTATGTAGTGAATGATCATATAAAGATTACTACCTCCCTATGATGACATAGTACAGAAACACATCAACCTACAAACTTGTTATCATTTCATTTACTAGTCTTTTCTTTCAAATTATGTCACAGTGTATTTCAGAGAAAAGCACAATACCTAGAACATGGAGGCAACAAATCCATACCATGAGAAGCGAGTCTATTCCTATACTATATCAATAGATTAGTCACTAATAGTGTTTGCTTGTCACAAGCATTTGTGATGCTATTAAACAATATTTAGAAGACAAAATATATCGAGTTAATTCCAGCAATATTAAATTAATTGGACTACATAAAATGACATTTATATACCACTATATTTATGGGGAGGATGGAACAATTGAGTTTTGCAATCTTTATAAAGAATAGAAGAGTAAACAAAGCCTACGCTGGTGCAGACGTATTGATCAATATCTTTTACATTATATTTGTCAACCTAAATATGGAATTTTAAACCTTCCCTATTACTATAGGTTCCAACAAACGGTACTTTCTTAAACAAAATGCGGTTAAAAATACTTTTGAAACTCATAGACACTTAAATGGAAGGTATAATATAAAAACAAAACAATAGTTTCGGTTCCAGTAAAACCTAAGGCTTTTGACTTACTCACTTTCATCAGATGCAATGCTAAGACTGTCATCAGCCACATCCCTATCGGAGCAATATTCAACATACAACACAGATGTGGTAAACAAATAGCGAATTGTCTGGATATACTGGTAATTTCGTGACTAATCTGCACAGAGTGATTCATCAAATCTTGCCTCTTTCCTAGTCTGGCATTTAAAACTGAAAAACCCTGTATTGATGAAATAATTGCTTATAAAATATCCAGTATAACAGTAGCTCTTGGATGATGTTAAGGATTTAGCGATTCCGACCAGCATTAATTATGTTGATGTTACGCGCAACTTAATCACAAAAAAAAGCTAAATGTTACATCGTAATCACAAAATAAAAGCTATATGTTACAACGTAATCACAAAATAAAAGCTATGTTACAATGTAATCACAAAATAAAGGCTACATGTTACAATGTAATTACAAAATAAATGCTATGTTACAACGTACTCACAAAATAAAAGCTAAGTTACATTGTAATCACAAACTAATGTTACAATGTAATCACAAAATTAAAGCTATGTCACAATGTAATCACACAATAAAAGCTATGTCACAATGTAATCACACAATAAAAGCTATGTCACAATGTAATCACACAATAAAAGCTATGTCACAACATAATTACAAAATTAAAGCCATATGTCACAACATAATCACAAAATAAAAGCTATATGTCACAATGTAATCACACAATAAAAGCTATATGTGATAAAGTAATGACAAAATTAAAGCTAAGTTACATTGTAATCACAAACTAAAAGCTATATGTTACAATGTAATCACAAAATTAAAGCTACTTGTAACAACGTAATCACAAAATTAAAGATAAAGAGCATGCTCCAGCCAGCAAGGAGGAAGGAAATGATTTGTGACATTGATCGACATTCTGTGTAGCAGTAGTTTATGTTAAAATAGAATATCTAATCTACAAAGCCTTTTTCAGAATTTTTCTAGTATGATTTTGTACAAGTCATCAATTTGCCAATAGTTTAATTGCTAGATAAAAACATATTCTTCAAATAAGGAACAAGCAGTAATAACTGTACAGTATTTCGATTGATTTTAAGTCTAGTTTGAAAACTTATTTCATTCAGTATATAGACATTTTGCTTGGTGTAAGACATGTTGCATTCAGTATATAGACATTTTGCTTATTGTAAGACTTATTGCATTCAGTATATAGACATTTTGCTTAGTGTAAGACTTACTGCATTCACTGTGTAGGCATTGTTTCCTGTCAGAGAGCAAAATGTCCACAATTGGGCACATGAAGGAATATTTTAAAATATGTATTTAAGTTGTAGTTGTTAGCAACCCCTGACTGGTATCTTCATCAATTATGGATTTGTCTTCTTGTTTTTTTTTCCCGGTTTTATTGGACTGTTGCAAGTCTGAAAAAACATTTGTCTAATGAGTATGGATATGTAAAATACAAAATAATGTCTCTGTCATCACGATAAAATATGCATCTTTTATACTCTCTTTACCTTTGTATGATGCAGAGCCTTACTGTTAGAGGTATCACACTTTCAAGATGTCATACAAGGAAAGTTGAAATGGAAGATGCTCTATTTGCATGCTAAATAAATCATAAAGTTCTGATCCAACTATCTGCCCATTTCATTAACAACATACTTACCTATGTGCATGTTATACAAAAATTATACAGTGTGAAACATTTTGGAACTTCACTTTGTTCTTTGCATTAACTTAGATTCGAGAAACACGGCACAAATAAAAGGATACTCTATTAGGCTTTACTGATTACAAATTAAAAACAATAAGTTTCAATTATCATATCTGCAAGAAACTATTGGTATTTTTCTCCACTGATCTGACCTTTTCATACTTTGCGAGACCTATTCTTAGAGAATTTCAGTAATGCAGTAAAAACTGTACTCATGCTGGATAAATACTGTATTAGGGCTGATGCTCATGTTGATATGACCATCCATTCAGGATGAGTTGAAATAACAAGAGTTTTAATATGGCCATTTAAATTTTACACCAAATCTTGCATCTGCATACATTTTTGGCAGCTTTTATGGGACCTGAATATATTTGCTATTTTTCCCTCTGGTACAAAGAAACTCTGAGGTGATAATAACTATCATCTCTTTGTCTAACAGAGTACACAGTTCTGTTAATCTGAACATAGTTTTCTTCATAAGAACTGTAACCAGATTCCTCTATTTAAAATATGTACTTGTTAATAATTTTCAGGCTTACAAATTAGAAACAAACACAAAGAATTTATAAAGATAACCATAGTGTCATCCTTATAATGATCATAAAAATATGTATTATTTTAATGGTTAATTAATTTTATTGCATAATAAGCTTAGGTCTAAGGAGATGCTTACAGACATTACTAATTACCTGGTGCTCATCTATGTGCAAAATTCATTGATAATCCTTTTTGTGGAAAATTCAACAAATCACGTCTGACAACTGATACATATTGAGAAAATAAAACAAGCACTTTAGTTACTAAGTCTAATTGATAATAATATAAAAATATAATGGTGATAAACTATACAAATACATTGGCTTAAAATGCCGACAGAATTTCACACAAGTACCATACAAGTACAATTAATCAGCATTTCTCTCTTTCTTGCCATCTCATTCTCCAATATAATAAGCAATGAAGTCTTGGCAATAAAGAATCCTTTTAAAAACCTTAGAGCTGTTCTTTTAAACTTACAAATGAAGGCAGATTTTTAAAAATGTATGCTAGAGTACATTGATTCACAGAGCTCTTATTAAAGTGATAAGAAAATTCTAAATTGCATCCATTGATGAGTACCCCATGTTAAAAATGCCTTACCTGGGTCCAAGTATGTTTCAAAAAAACATCCCTTAAATAATTTGTGTGCTTAAAATGCAGAAACAACAGAGAACTTAGAACAAATTAGAACTGAAGTTTATTGCCAACTCGCATATAAATATAGACACAACAAATTAACTAAATAAACAAATAACTAATGGTATTTTTATAACAGGGAAGGGTAGAGATGTATTCTGATCAATATTTCGGTCATGCGTGACAGAATGGAATCAATTGGTAATCAACAAAACTAAGTGTTTAAAAGGGAACAGAATGATTTCAGTATCAGATATATATATATATATATATATATATATATATATATATATATATATATATATATATTCAATTTACAATTAACATTTGTGATATTAAAATTTCGCTAAAACTTGACATTTATTAACATGATTTTACTAATATTTTCTATTTAAATTATCAAATTATTGACATTAAATAAAATAGTTACATATCTAGTGAGGCACATAATTCACAGATTCATTTATATACAGCCTAATTTTCCAATCTTCCAGTTTCAATCAATCTATCGAAATTTCTTAAACTTATTATATACTGTCTTGGCATACATGTTAAAAATGGCTCAAAATAAAATGATTTTCTTAAACACCTGACAAGTTATATTTTAATAGGTATTATAAATACTGTTGCAAATTTGTATACATCTATCTTTCTGCCAATCAATAGGGCCAATCAATAGAGGGGAATGACTGAGGTAACCATCACTAAATAACAAAAAGTTTGATAAAGAGAAGTCGTTTGAAACTGCAAGTTCCAGCAGTATCAAAGTGTGACATCATATCATTATCACAAAGTCTGTACACTTTACATAAAGTGTGTGCAGTTTAACAGTTTTTAAATTACATTTTAGCATATCATTTTATGCGCGTCCGATTGGTCTAAATAAGACCATAATATTATTTTGCTGTGCTCTCTGTACTGATTGAAAGTGATTGCAAGAAATTTTCCTTACCCCACCTCTGGAACTTTTTTTAATTTTACTTTTAATAACAACGTTTTTGACAGCCATTTTTTTAATCGATTGCCCAAAGGGAATCAGGAAAAAAGGTCACATATGTCTCAATGTGGTCAGTTTACACCATAGGGAAAACAAAAAGTTAATTTATGCTTCATTTAAGTAGTGCTCTTTCCTTTAATAAAAAACACCTTTTAGGCATTAAAAATAAAATGACAACATTGTTAGAAAAAAGTTATGCAAATACTGCATTGTGAATGGTAGGGTTTGAAACCCACATGTGGTTTTTGACAAAATTTAAGAATCCATTAAACCAGTAAAACAGAAAACCATTTACCGATATATTGTCTTGCTTCGTCCGTTGACGCTTGGCCCTTTTTATTTCCTATAAAGACATTAAAAAAAATTATTTATTGATATAGAGTAACAAATAACAAGACAACTCTCTACATCATAAACTTGAGTACTCTGAAGAGAATGATCCTTACTGAAATAACCGAATCGGTAAAAATCCATTAAAAAAAGAACAAGAAAAGGACCATGTGGTACAATTTTAGAGACACTGGAATAATGATCATTGTGTAGAAACAATAGGTTTCATTAATCAAATTTAAGCATGGATAAAAAATAAAATTTATTGTTTTAAAATGTACATCAAAGAAAATAAATGCATTGACATTAACATAAATGACCAGGTTAGCTACAACAAATATTTGTCTTAACTGTACCCAGTCCTTGTTCAATTACATCAACCTAAAACTACCTCATCGCAAAATGGATGCTAACAGTTATCAATACATTACACATTTAAATTGTAACTTCTTAATCCTAACTTAGCATAAATGTTATTCATATAGCCTAAATCAAATCTGAATTAATGGAGTAATAATTCTTAACTAACATCACATCTATTCTTCTCTCTTCAACTGATCACAAGTTCATCAGACATTACATATTACAAGCTCATACAATATATGTACAGTGTGACCCCATTAAAATGCAACACATGATAATGCAAATTTGGATATAACGTGGTCGTGGCATTGCTCCAAAAATTTTCATAATATATTCTTTCACACATGAAAAAATTATTTTTGTTCAAAGTACATATATGAAATAGTGTATAAAAATAATTATTATTATTTTGGGAAGAGATCACATTTGAATTTGATTATTCTACAATCAAAAAAAATTATTCCTGAAATTTTACATAAATGCACGTGTATTTTTCTCGTACCTGGATAAATATTTCTTTTAAAGTATGAAAAATAGTGTGTAAAATGCTTATTATCATTTTGGGGAAGATTTTGCATATGAATTTGAATATAATATGATTGCAGTGTGGCTTCTTAAATTTAACAATTTCACCAGGTTCTTGAAGTGTTATGGAAAAAAAACATCAGAAATGTTACTTCTTACTGATCCATGAGTAATGCCAATAAGTCATCTGTTTGATTGTCTTCAATAAATTCTGTATATCATTGCTCAAACAATAGCTGACATGTGTTTCTTCCTTAACTGCATACACTACCAAGCAGCAGACAATGCAGTGGTTGATAAAAGATTCTCACAATTAAATAAGCATCATAAAATGCGAGCCGCCAATATCTTTGCTGGTCTTGCTGCTTTTATTAAATGCAGTCAGTTGACCAGTAAATAACGTTCGCTTTATTAGCCCGAAATTGAAAGAGTATGAAATTGTATATGCGTTCAGCTTAAAAAACATAAATGTGACTCGTGACCATTGAAGGCTTCTGCGCAATTAGTGTCAGGTTTTACATGTGTATGATGTTTGCTTTTGTACTCATTACTAATTTCCTATTTTTTTTTATAAAAAAATATTTTACCATTATGGAAAAGCAAGTTTACAAATGCAAGTCGTTCGCAGCCCAAGTGAAACTGTATGCCATTGATCAACTAAAGAAGTGCAAACAACAAACTCAGCTTGCCAAAGATCTAGGAATTAGTGAGTCCACTCTGCGAGGGTGGAAAACAGAAGAAGCTCTGTAGTCTACCCTACATTCTAGAAGAGGAAACTGGTTTACAGTGTAAAAGGATTAAGACTACTAATGACAAAAGCCTAGATTCAGCCTTGTACCAATTGTTTGTCCAGGCTCGCTCAGAAGGAGTTCCCATTTCTGGCTCAATTCTGAAAACTCAATGGAGATGATTCCAAATTTAAGGTGGGTAACAGCTGGCTTGACAGATTCAAGAAAAGGCACACTATCAGCCAAGTTCTTGTGTCTGAGGAAATCTCAGCTGATAAAGAGGCTGCCAATTCCTACCCAACTGAGCTGATAAATTTGCTGGAGGAAGGTTGCTACACAGCCAATCAAGTTTATAACTGCGACAAGACTAGTTTATGCCTTAAAATGTTACCCGATCGCAAACCTCGCAACCAAGACTGATAGTCACAAACGAGAAGGCTTTAAGAAGAGGAAGGACCGAGTCACTATATTGTTTGGCATCAACAAGTCTGGCAGCCAAAAAATCAGATCTCTAATGATTGGAAAATTCAAAGTTCCTAGATGTTTTCATCATGTTCATATGAAGGCCCTTCCCCTCAAATAAAATCCCAGCAAGAATGCATGGATGAAGAGCTCCATATTTAAAGACTTTTTCTATAAAATGTTCTTTCTAGCCATTTGGGCTCATTAATGAAAACAACAGCTGGGAGGGAAAACAGACCAATTTTTAGAAGCATTGATTTGCTAAATAAAAGCTTCCAATAAAAATGAACAAATAAATAACATCGAAAAACACAAAACCGAAGCTTTTAACTAACCATGAGTTTCTCTTAAGGGTTAGTTAATTCTGTTACTGTCTTTTTGTCATTTGTTTTTTTAATTATTATATGCTTGTGTTTACCATATTCACACCCTCTCTGCTGCTAAGGAATTAAATCATATATCATTAATGGTAGGAAAACCATTAACCACTAGATTGGCATGAGAAAGACTAGCAGCAATAGAGAATTTATACCCGTTTGTGATTCTGTCAGACAAAAATTAAAAGAAATACAATAATCTCGTTTTGCAGAAGGTTCTCAACAATTATTTAAACCTATTACTGTAACAACTAAACTGCTTCTTCCTGAGCTTGAAAAAATAACAGAAAGAACTGCAGAAACATCAAGACTTTTACAAAAATCTTCCTGTTCAAATACCTAAACGGGTAAAACCTCAACTGGCAGAACCTCAACCTGGTCCAAAAAAACTAATGATGAAATAGCCGAAGAATTACGGAATAAATAACTGAAGATACTTTAGGAGTGATCGATAAAAGTAATCCAGATGATTTTATCAATGTTCTTGATACGCATTATGAAAATAGAAAAAGAATGTTGAAACCAGTGTATGAAAAATATATTAAAAGTAAACGATACTGGGCTGATGTATTTTTTAAAATTAAAACTAAAACAAGTCGAAATGATACAAAAAGTGCACCATATCCTATCAACTTCCTCCACCGGAACAAGAATGAATAACGGATGAGCAGGATTTTTATAGAGAACCTCCGCCAGAAGAATTTTACAATGTGCCTGGTGCTACTGGTATTGGGTTTAATGAGATATTCTGATAATTACACAAGATCGGGTGGTCCATCTATGATGTTTGCTAGGGATATTACTGATAATGCTGATCATGTTCAGTATGTCCAATTACGGACACCAGAAGCTACTGCATCTGATCCACAACCAGCTGATTTTGAACATGAGGATAGACCAGCTTATGTTTTTGATATTATAAAAGGTGTTAGTGCTACTTACAACTTAGGATTTGCAACATGTGCAACAATGTTGTCAGGTGATAGATTATTTTCATGTGCAATTCCACTGTCTTGCGCTTTCGGATTTTGCAGAAATGTTAGAAAGGTTATCTTTTGGAGCTAAACATTCAGTAGTCCTTGTAAGAAAAGGTGATGATAATGATGCAACTGGCGAGATGCTGGTGTTGCTGATGGTAAAGTAAATACATACATGCCAACCCCTGACGAGGAAACTGTAATCCAAGTGGTCAAAAAGAGGAATCCAAGCAAAAAAAGAGTAATCCACATATAACATACTACAATTACAATTAACAATGATTTATTTGCTTTTCTCGTCTTTTATCATTCATTAATGGTTCAAGTGTTCATATGCAGCACTTTTAGCTTTAGAAAGCAACAGATTGTCATGTTGCATTTCAAAACATTTTGTACCAGCTGAGGCCATGAATGTTTTGCATACCAGTAGAGCACTCAGTTCCGGGTTACTTAGCCTGGACCTGAATTCAGTTTTATTTTTGTTAACAACACTGAACAATCTCTCACAGTCAGCATTAGAATGGTAAAGAACCAATATTCCTTTCATAACCTGACAAAGAAGAGGAAATTTATTTCTTCCAGTGATAGAGTCTTTTAGCTGGGAAATAAGGTGCCATTGCACATCAACTCTATCTGCATTAAGTATATTGTCAGGTAGAATCCCAACTTGATACTTCAGGAATTCTTCTTCCAGATGATCCAAGTTAGACAAGTGTGGCAATAGAAAGGGATATCTCTTGACAAAGAATCTAACACTTTTGAAGCTTTTTGACTGTCTCTCATTTACATAAGCAACTGAAGCATTCAAAAGCAGTTCATCTCCATATGGGAATTTATGGAGCTTGTAATCACAGGCTGTAGCATAATAATCTCTAACATTATCATAGAACATCTTCACAGGAAGAGTAGAATTGTGTTCTATGAATTCTCTTGCTTCTGCACCAATAGCTAGATCTTCATTATCTTTCTGGTTTGCATGGTCATGAAAGTCAATATCAGTTAAAAGTTTGGCTGATGCGATGATTTCTGGCTTAATAAACCTTATTAGCAAATCTGACAACTGGTTTGACAGAATCTTGTGCATAATATGAATGCATGGTTCTTCTTTCTGCAAGACAACATTTGCTGCATCAAACAATGGAATGGCACTCTTCATAAACATGCAGTACAGTTTTGTAACTGGATCATGAAGCTTTTTGTAAACCATCTCACATGCTAGTTTTGCCCTTGGAAGTATGAGAAGATCCAGTATGCTTTTTAACAGATTTATACTCTGAAGAACCTGATCCAGATGGCTGATGAAATTTTATGTCAAAAGATTTATCTTTCACAGTCATGGTCTGAGACTGGAGGCCCTCTAGCTGGATAGATAGAGGCCTCTCAAATAAAAATTCCATGGATTTAAATTTCTTTCTTTCAGCTACACCAATCTCTTTATTGTATGTCTGTCTATACTTTCATCTCTTGTTCTCTTCTGACTTGCAATAACAGATTCTGCTTTTGTACCACTCTTCTTCACTTTTCCACCATGTTTTCTCTGTGCAGATTCACTGTCAGTTTGAAGCAATGCTTGTAGTGCATCCCAAAGCTCAAGTAAACGGCTAACACATTTGCCAAGGGATAACCATCTTGTACACACATGCTTTATAACTTTACAGTCTTCAAGATCAAACTGATCTTGTAACAACTTTAGAGCCTGTTTCCTTTTACTACTTTTCTCCAAATAATAGTAGATATATATTAATAGATGGCCAATATCTACTTCTAATTTATCAGCAGCCTTACCAGCAGCAAGGTGCATCAAATGACAGGGGCAACCTGTTATGAACACTGATGGAGACATTTTTAAAATATAGGATGCAACTCCTTTATGAATTCCAGTCATCACTGATGCATTATCAGCTGCAAACCCCAAACAGTTCTGCCAACTTATGTCATGTTTCTTCAAAACATTGTCAAGTAAATCAAAAATGTTTTGTCCAGTGGAATCTACTGTTAATTCTGGTAAAGAAAGAAGAACACTCGTGACTTTGCCTTTTTCACTGTCAAAGTATCTAACACATACTGGGTACAACTTTTTATCATCATAATCACAACTCCCATCTGTGGCAGTACTAAACGGCCCAATTTTCATTGCTTCTGCAATTTTAAGTAAAGTATCTTCTGCTAGGCACCGAACAATGTGAGATG
This sequence comes from Unio pictorum, assembly GCA_030141615.1. Lineage (NCBI taxonomy): Eukaryota > Metazoa > Mollusca > Bivalvia > Unionida > Unionidae > Unio > Unio pictorum. Next base: position 4,556,973 of record JARLTB010000207.1, read on the forward strand.
ATTTTGTTCTTGCACAAGCATATTTTTCCGCAATTTTCGAATCAGGAAACATCCGCTTGAACAAGGGAGCAACGTGGTCTGCTACCCCTAAGGCCTCTTAAGGGTAGTCCGTGTTCTATTAAAAACTCGGTAAATAACACTTCAGCATTTATAGTATTCAAGTCTGCACTTGAGCTCTGCTGTAAATAAGAAGTTACCTTAGTATTAGAGTTCGTAAGGCGAGCTAATTCGATGTGTTTCCTTGTTTTCATGTGTTTTTCCACATCAAATTTACCACCATGACCAATGCTAAAATCGTTTCCGCAGTCTGCAATGAGCATGATGCTGTCCTAGAATGGAACGCTGTATTATGCCATTCATATATTCATCTTTGGAGGACTCGTTGTTTTGCTTTTTTTCTGATCAATCTGCGAAATTCTTGGGGAAAAAAATGTGCTCTAACATAAACAAAGACTAGAATCCATCTTAACATCTGAAGTCATTTAGCGCCAACGATTAGACGTCACGTGATGATGCCCTCGTCGTGTTTGGAGGATTGATTACATTTTGCTTTGTTTATTATTGACTTTTTCTAACCCATCTGTGAAATTATTTAAGAGATATTTTTTGCACTCATAAACGCATTGAGAATTTTTTAATACTTTTTAGCGCAAAAAACTTTTAGTCTGGTTCTGCACTATACAAAATTAGAACAAAGAGTATGTGCATAATGATTTAAACAAAATAGAAACCAGTCTGTTTTCTCCTCACTAAGCCGCTATAAATAGAATATGAGGTCGAAAGTATCTTAGTAACATGATAGTTGATATAAATAGAACATGAATATTAGGAAAGTCCACGGACAAGTATACTCGTATATCGTAGTTATGTAGAAGCGGGGTATTTTTTAATTAAAAATAAAACAGTATGTAAAAAATAAAGTAATGCTAATAAAAACGAAAAAAAATTATTTTTTTTTTGCAAGATGGATATATCGAAAAAGCGTAATCTATAAACGTTAACGCGTAACGCGGAATTTAGTAGGAAAAAGTGTAATGATTACGCCAAAAGCGTAATGGTTGGCATGTATGTAAATATAACTAAACTCTCATTGTTGATGCCAGTAATGACTCCAGTGATCACCGCAGAGGATAAATTATTATCATTTATGAATACACGGTACACATCACCACACAAAATAACTTCTAAATACACTCATCAATACACAAATAACAGTCTTCTATAAACTCATCACCAAAAAAAAAATTATCTGGATACTCTTCACCACACAAAATAACAGCCTTCAAGAAACTCAACATACACACATTAGTCTTCTAGATACTCATCTCCACAAAGAATTACTTTATCTAGATACTCATTACCACAAAATATTAGTCATCTAGATATTCATCACCCCATAAAATAACATTTATTTAGATACTTGTCACCACAGAAAATTACAATCAAACAGTTCATAAATACTATCAATAGTAACAGTCAAGTTACTCATTACGACAAAAAATTACAAGCTTATTGACACGCTTCTCAAATAATAGTCATCTAGATGCGCAGGTGATAAATCATTACTATCATGGCTAACAACAACAACAGATAGTATTTATAGTATACTATTAACGGTATATTTTCATGGCATATGGCAGCAGGGTGTTTCTGCGCCACAACATATATTTGTTGCTCTTCAGGATTATACAAAATTAAATTCGCAAACACGCAGCCATATGATATTTGACAAACACAGTGTTTCTGAAGTCTCATTAAAAATAAACAGCCAAGAGCCATCTGAAGATATTTTACTTAATTTTGGACAAAACCAAATCATTGTTTGATGACATTTATGGGATGTGATCTGAATGTAGATACTGTCTGCAAATATCACAATTAGATGTTACAAAAATGTATCTGATTTATTACTTTTCATTTGAACATCTTGATTTAACCAGACAGACGTGTTTATATACACTTCCGAGCTCATGTAACTCTTCCGGTTGACCCAGACCCCCTTATCCCTAATTACAGCACGATAGCTGTTATACTCAGTGATAAATCGATGTTACTTGAAGGTGTTGGTGGACAAATGAGTCGTTGATGCACCAGTGAAAATAATCAGATTGCTGGTGGTCAAAATAAATTATCATTGACGGCTCGTCAACTTATTAATAAACATTTTAATAATGCATAAAAAGATTTTTAAAACAAGGCATTTAATTTCTATGTGGGTGTGATTAAATACTCAATTAAAATACTCAATTAAATCATGTGGTATATTTCCACTTCTCGCAGCTATACCAGCATTAATTGCCGCGGCCACCTCTGCTGTCACAAAAGCAGCAGCTCTTGGGGCTTTTGGAATAGTGGCAGGGATGGCATTAAAGTATGCAACAGGGCGCGGATATGCGAGATGAGTCACTTCCAGACCAAACAACGCTGAAAACGGTATCATTAATCTCGATAATTCCACCAGACCTAGGAACGCACTGTACCTCATACACGACTGATCCATGTGGAATTATTTATTTCAATTCATATGGGTTAGCTCGGCCAAAATAATTTATAAAATATGTCAACACAGTAAAAAGTACTGCACGTAAAACACTGGTTTGGTATTCAACATTACCAACGCAGACAATATCTGACCCACCAATATGCGTCAGAGAAGTAATTGCTTGACTCGAGTCTTTATCAAAATCAACCAAACTACCTCATAAAGCTGTACACAAGTAAAAGAGTAATGGCTTTTTAAAGAGATCTTAAAATATAATGGTAGATATTTACAGGAGATCTATCTTGGAACAAAAACCTACTGAAGGAATATCAAAAGAGACTGTGAAAAAATACATAAGTGACCAATTATCTTAATTACTAAATCTTGCAAATGTGGATCCAAATGAAATGGTGATATTTGAGGATAAGCAAGGAAAATAAAAAATGAGTAATCTTTTATTGAATGATATTATTGTTAAAATTAATGGAGTCACCAAAAACTCTATTACGTGTTTGATTCCAATGGTAAGATAAAACCCAGAGTTCTTTTTACAACGATATTAGATAATATTTTTGCACAAGTACATTTATCTGGCAATACAATGACAGGCGAACTCAACATGAACTTGACTAAAATAACAACACTTGGTGATCCAACACCTGACAAGGATGCGGTAACAAAAAATTATGTAGATACCATAGATAATAAACTATCAATGCTGCGGGCCAAGTATAATGTTCACTTAAATGTGAAAAAATGGATAAAACCATTGATAATTTCTTTGGTAATCTGTTGACTGTTGTCATGAAACTTTCTGATATCAAAACAAGTATTGACTCGATTAAGCATACAAGGGATAATATTGTTAATGATTTTCCTGCTATCGCCGAAAGGTTCGACAAGATTAAAATACCGCATAAACAAAATATCAATGCAGTGCACTAAGATACAGTGGGGATCTTTTATCTGGACACTTTTCAATAACACCATTCAAGTTACCATATCTGTTCAAGGTATCTATAGATTAACGATGATTTTGCTGTTACAGTTTAATATATCATCTAGTACATCTACTGCTGCTAATAGTACAAGTGCAATAATAGAAAATGGATCCATTGAAACATTTCGAATAGCACCCAGCAGTGGTAATTTAGCATCAGCATCACGCAGATGGTATGTAGAATTTGTAATTGATTTAAGTAAATAATATAACGAATGCCCAAGAGTATAGATAGAATCAAGTGCGTGAATTACAAACTAAACTAAAAAATGTCATAGACATATATATGGTAAAAATAAAAATAATTTGCAGGCGTGTAGTCGTAGCTGATATAATTGTGTATTCATTTTCAGCTGTTATTGCTGGAACTGGTGTATTGCTATAAATGGCAACAATAACATCACCTGTAGTTATAACAATTTGTGTTTCAGCGGCCACAACAATAGCTGGTGTTCTTAATTTAATTGCAAAATATATATCTACATGTATTCAGAATAAACTAAACGAGCATATAATTAAATTACATACCACTACTGCTGCACATTCCCAATTATCATCATTATAACCTTAACAACAAAATAATATCAGATAACGAGTTCTCAGCGATGATTAAGATTTACGATGAGGCAACGACATCTGATTTAAAAAAAAATAATAATGTCGCTAGAACTACTGCAACAGATCATTAAGAATACAAACCCATCAATGACAACAATGATGTCAATAAATTCCATTAACCCTGAATTCAGCATGAACTTTCCATGTGTAATACCCGTAAAAGAAATTGCTCTTGCTCAGTTACAAGTATATTATAGTTGGCCAAATATCCAGTCAAAGTCATTAGGGGGTCAACAGTCAAATAATTCACTGGTATTTGCAAAACAAAATAAACCAGATGGAACCCCCGATTGGTGAGTTGTTTCTATTTGAAAAGGAAATTATCAAATCGAACAAATCAATGATGAATTCCAGCGTAGAATTAAATCCATTACAGAAAAGAATAAAAAACAGCCATAAAAGTCCATGAACCAACATTATCATCCACAATATAGATAAATTCGCAGGACTATGTCATGGATATTTATCAGACATCGATTAGAATTGTGCTAGGATGGCCTGAAGTAGCACCAGATTATCATGGACAACAACCACTATCTGAACCAGCACAAGGAGATTTTATTTTAATCGTTTGTATCATGGGGACCCCCTGATTTTTAGCTCATTCACAAGCGAGGATATATATGATGGTAAACTTGTATTCAGAGATGATCATGAATCGTACCAATTTAAGAGAGGAAGTAGTCAGTATACGGCTGTTATTGGTGGTGGTTTCCTTTTATTTTTTTAGATATAATGAAATTCACAAACAACAGCGAGAAATTTTGAGTCTGTATTTTACCGAGCAAATTTCTGATTTATCATCACCTTGGGATAATATTATCAAACAAATAGAAATATTAAATCAAATACAATTTGATGTTGAACTTATTCATTAAATGCTCACAAAATGGTAATTAATTCAGATAATACAAATAAACAAAAACTCCATAACAAGTACTTGATAACAAAAGCTGATCTACCAAATTTTATCTATCCTCTTGTAACCTAGACGAACTAAAGAAATCACTCAGCAATCTTATCAATGAAAACTTTCTAAAAATACTCGCGAAGTGGAGAAAAACACTACAACCGGAAACTATTCTCAAATACAACAATAATCCATACGGTGAGGTCGTCATGTATCACTGGGAATAGTAAATATAACATCTGTGATCACAATCTTATATGTGATGCAATTGATGGAAGTTATCAGACAAACACAGAAATTTCAAATCAGGCACAGCAGGAATATATTCTGTATACTTTCAACCCTCAAGGATCCCCTGGGTGGTTGATCGTACAAGAGCTGGTTAATCTTGTATATGTCCGATGTCATAATTCACTCCTAACTAGAGTGAATTTCAAACTTACAGACCAGAGCTCCAACTTAATTGATTGATCAGGAGAGAACTTGCAACTGAATCTTTATACAAAATCTTAATGACCTGGCGAAAAATAAATTTTTCTGTTTCTGGTAAGAAATTTGTAAATTGGATGATTTTCATTATTTTCAGTATCAGTATGTGTAATTCAGACGATTGTTATGATTATGTAATTTGGATGATTTTCATGACACGCCTACTTTCATTTTCTATACTCAGAACTATATATCATCCACTAATGATGCACAGACTGCCTGTTGAATTTCATTAGCAAATTTATTATTAGATGGTAGAGTACATCAGTGGATTCTTGTAAATATTAAAAATCAGAAAGAATTTTTTCATGATTTAGTTTATCAGATGATTGTATTTTGAATATATTCATAATACATTATTTAATAAATATATCTTTAAATAAGAAATATGGGTCCTTTAGGATCGTATAGTTTGAAGTGTATTTACAGTGTTACATATACAGTATTTACAGCATTTTACAATCTTAATCTATGATGGCACAATGTCCATTTCCCCCTAAGTTGCCTTATGACATCTTAGCTAGGCTTAGAGATATACATTTAAACAACCCTATGTGAACTCCTAAGTTGCCCAATGACGTCTTAGCAGGTCAAAATGTCGCATATGGAATCACACCACAATTAATACTTCCAGTTCAGTACCCACGAATGTAGTTCTAGTCTATTTTTAAAACATTTTTTCCTCTCTCCTTTTGGTGGTGATAGAAGAGTTATATTGATGCATCTTTGGTATGGATTTAAAGGTAATTGTTCATTCTTGAGAATATGAGCTGAGAGATTGGTTGCCTGTGTTTATTTTGGCGACAGTACACATGGAGTAATAAGGCCTTGGTGATGATCCGGAAGTGAAATATGTGGTCTGTGTACATGCTGTTATGTTTACAGTGCAGCAGCTCAAAAAAATGCCGATCAACCCCTGACAAGAATTTCACCGTGAAGTCATCTTTGGGAGTATTTTAGATTTTCATATGATTTGTATTGATTGTCACACTGTGGAAAGGTCAGTGCTGAGAAATATATGTAGAGAACATAGTAAAATTAATTGTGGTGTATGGCCTGTACAGGCAGTTATTATTAAACTTTAAATTGCTATAAAATTTTTATTATTTATGATAAACACATGAAATTTGAAGGTGTTATATATATTAACATTTAAAATAGAAAAATTACATTAGAATTTAAAAATTGATTGTATTTTTAAAATAAAAATTTTTTTTTAAATTAAAAAATTAAAATTTGCCCCTTAAAATGCACATAGATAATATTTTTGGAAATTATATCAAATGATATCAGCATGTTTATACTCCTACACCACATACAAGCTACAATGATGGATATTTGTCAAATTTTGTCAGAGAAAATATCTTTGTAAGTCAAAATGAGACATACATTTAAAATGTATGAAAGACAGATTCTATTTTGTATTGATTATTCAAACTATTTATTAGGGTCCAATCAGTTAATTTATGTGTTTATGATGGGGTGACTTCCTGAGTAACACATATCTGCTTATATAGCCTTTAGTAATTGTTAACAAATATAGTTACAGGGTGTTTAGTGAGAGGACAGTGATGAAAACTTTATACTAGAACCTACTCAAGTTCTCTACTAAATCAGTTTAAAATTTCTGAGAATGAAATGCAGGCTGAAGGGATAAAATATACTTTCCACATGTATATTTACCCTTGGATGTAAGAAAACAGCAAAATGATGTAAGTTGAACACAAAATGCATTCAATTTTATTGTTCAATTTGGTTAAGATATTGATTAGTGAAGTGTGGCATTGTGGCCTGTATGATGTTATCTGAATTCTAATGATCCATCTTAATTTATGCATTGTTAATTACTAACATTTGTTAACTGACACTCTAAAGATTGCATAAGATATATTCAAACATATTTTGAGTTTAACTGTGTACAACTGATCATGGCATGGTTACATATCCCACATGAACAAATATTCACATATTTTAGAATGTTTGGGATCCAAAGTTCACATTCAGTATATCATATAGGCTGACATTGTACCTACAGTGAATCTGTAAGATACATTTCTGGCTGTGTGCACTAAATGTATCCCAAAATGTTATTTTCTTCATTAATATGCCCATGTATGGTAACATATTTCAATTCAGTACTTGGATAGAGTGTGGTATTGTAATATCAGCTGATATCTGATTCTATTGAACCATTGAGGTTAATAATTGGTATCAAACACCCTTAAAAAATACACTTTAAATGTTCAAACAGATCATGGAATTATTTTTGCACATTTGATCATAACAATTACATTGTGTATGTCCCACATATGCAAATTTCCATTCTTGTTTACAAGTTTTGGGGATCAGAATTTCACATTTAGTTTTATCATATAGGATGTATTGGTACCAGTAGTTGATATATGTGGCCACATTTGGCTGTATTCTCTTGCAATATCCAGAATTATTATTTCCCTCATGAATAAGATTGCTTATAGCAATATATTCTTTTTTACTACATTGTCGCTTGACTTTCCTGTATACTGGCATGTACTAATGTTTCCACCAATGATCAAACCTCACCGTCCCCGCAATCAAGGACAGCACAGTACATATAATCTTAAATCTAAGGACATCAGAAACATACAGACAGGAGGCCCTTCTCTACGTTTAACCCTTTTGTAAACCGATCGGGGGCAGTGTGTTCATTTAACATCAGAGTACCAGACTATATACGTTTTGGGATATCTCTAAGAAGTTCCTTATTGTAATGTAGATATTATACTTGGATTATCTCGCGAGTTAAGCTTGATATCAACTAGAAATCTCAAGCAGCCAGGCACATTCTAAGCGTGTTTTCCGAATAGTGAATTTCTACTCAAAATGGCAGACTTCGACGCAGGATGAGAATGAAGTGTCACATTATGAATTATCAAATATTTAGCTGCTGTGACCTAACACAGTTGATTGAAAATGAGAGAAAACATCTGGAGATGCATTTGAATGTGCTTTTGGCAGACAGTGATGACAATAAAGAGGACTTTGAAGGTTTTGAACCAGACAAAGTGTGAACTTCACGTGTTTTTGTTCTCGACGAACCAAAGTGATTTAAGTTTTCTAAGAGAGTTGGACCCACCGAAGTGAAGATGGCTCCAGAAAAGCTTTGGAATACTTTGAAATCGTTGATTGAGTCGAAATGTTTGAAATTATCATTCATGTAATGTCACGGTAAATAAATAATTACTTGTGCATTTTACCTGTTGTGTTACATGTTTACTCCAGAAACTTCAAAAAGTTCAAAACACAGCTGTACGGATCATCTTTAGAGTACCTCAATCAGAGCACACCTCACCATTGCTCTATACCCTACACTGGCTATCAATTCGATACAGAATCAAACACAAAATTTGTTCTCTGTGCTATATTTCAAAGACAGACTCCAGTCCAATGTACCTATCCAGCCTCACCCATGTGTATACACCAGCTAGATCCTTACGCTCTTCTTCTGATAATCGTATACTCATTGTTCCCAAGGTGAAAACAAAGTCATATGGACGTTTGTTTGCATACCAGGGCCCGGCGACGTGGAACGAATTGCCCATTGAAATTAGACACAAAGACAGTGGCCTCTTTTAAGAGTGCTCTCAAGACGCACCCGTTTCGACTTCAGGAACAAACTTAGCGACCTAATCATGTTTTGTATCTTATATATTTTCAACAGGTTTTTATGTTTTCCAATTTCATTGTTTTTGTCATTTGTTGTTCTGTAGTGTAGTCATATTGTTATTGATGGTATAAAGCGCTTAGAGCTTTCAAAGATTAGGCGCTATACAAAGTCCTCATTATTATTATTATTATTATGTTTGCGCCTGTATATTAAAAGTTTTAACATATATGCACATTTTGTTGAATTATTCATACAAATTGACTTCTAACCTTTATTTTGATACAGTCCTACCAGTTTATATTGACATCGCTTATCTCGACAAGCTGCCTATGTCGACAAAAAAGCAAAGTCCCAGTCCCATGGTCTACTATTACTATCAAATTGTCATGCCTATGTCGACGTCGAGATAAAATAAAAATGTATATGTCGACAGAAGCCCTTGGTCCCAGCTTGAACAAATCCTTTGTTTTCGAAACGTTTATGTTGACAAGCTGCCAATTAAGACCAATACTTTGTTCAACAATTAGTTGATCTTGCCGCCGGGCTTTAATGTCGCGGTCGGATAAATAAACAAACAAACCCATAGCAGCACGTTTTCTCACCACTCTGCAGCTAGTTAAGTCTTTGATCTTGCCGCCTAGCTTGTTGGTCATATTCTTCAAATGTACTCTTACAATGACAACATGTACATCTGTGGGTCTTTCAGCCACTGAATTTTCTGATTGTAAATATATCAGCACAGCGAAAAGGACCAATTGATGAACACAATTTCCCAATCAACAGGTGGTCGAAGCAGGACTAGCAAGCCCTTAAATTTGCTGTCCAGGAAATTGATGCGTACAGAGGACTCCTGTATACATGATTTTCTGAATCCCATATATAAAAATTTTGAGAAAATACGGATTACGCGTTTCCGAGACCTTTGAAAGTGATAGGTGATTTTCGCTGTGAAAGTTTCGTTTTTAACTTTATTTACATTTACGATGGCTACCGACAGAAGGGTAAAAGGCAAATTAAATTTACAGTCTTTGGAAACTAAATATCTGGCTGTTAAGGGATGAACATCTCGCAAAGTGGTATGTGAAATTTTTTCATTTAAAAATAACACGTCCAGGAAGGATGAAAGCTGCAGAGTCTATAAAGAAAGACTAAGTTGAAGGTAACTGCGCTCCCCAAAGGAAGAAGCAAAACTGGTACATTTGAAGATGAGGAGGCAGCATCTAAACGGTTAACGGTTCAATTAAGCATTATCGAAAAAGCTTAGTGTGGAGAACTTGGCTGCAACAAGTGGTTGGTGCAGTCGCTTTAATGTTCGTCATAACATCGGATACAAAAGTATTTGTGGAGAATACATGTACTGTTGACAGTTTTTCATTTCCCTGTGAATAGTCCGCTTGTTAGCCTCAATAACATGGGAACAGACTGACCGAAATCTAGGCTGATTTAAGTACATGTACTTGAAGCATGCAACTAACAACTAGACAAAGACGTGCTAATGCTGACATTGAATCTCTCATGTTTTTCATATCAGGATTTGACCGATGCAATATTTTATTGTGGACTTTATTACACAAAGGTAACCAAAATGTTATTTGTCAATATACAAGTGTTTTTCACTCTAGTTTTGTCCCCACGTACTAAAAATTTACATAGTTTTTTTCAAAGTGTAAATACTACTCACTGATGACCGGTTACCCCTTACTGAAGAATTTAACTTGCATTTTTTTTGGCAGCCCCCCCCCCCACTTATCTCGACATCCGCTTATCTCGACAATATTTCCTCGGTCCCGAGGATGTCGAGATAAACAGGTAGGACTGTACCAAATACAGCAAGATATCTTTAAAAGCGGCAAAGTTATGTTCTTTCCAAGTCCACAGCTCATTCTACTTTACAAGTCCAAAGTTACTTAGTGTTTGGGGCTTAAAGCCTGAAAGTTACTTAGTGATGAAAGGGTTAACAAAAAACCACATTCCCTCCAAAAAAATCAACCCCGAGAGAATGCAAAAGCACATCCAAGTCATGGTGACATGGTCTGAGAGTGTGAATTTTCGTTTTAATTTTTATGATCAATGCTGGAGCCCCAATAGTAAAACTGGCTATACGCAATACAAGTTAACTAATACTTGGAAATCAAGAGGATGGGTTTGTGATTTGTACAGTTTCATTTACTTAATTATTATTGACAAAATCTAAAGTAAGCAATTAACCTGACAGATGCAGAAAAAAGAATTATACTGTTTCTGTAAAATTCAAACAAAACATTCATTTCACTAATAATATAGATTTAAACCTCTTGACAGAGTCAGAGTAAAGGAAACAGAATTAGATAACTCTGTAGAATTATGAGATTATTTACCCTACATGATTAACATAGTCATCTTCTTTACAAGACTATACGCATTCCATATAGAGTTATCTCTCTGAATGGTAAATTTACAACGTTAGAGAGGATTTGGTAACATAAACAAAATAACAGGAAATACACGTCCTGTAACAAAATAATATGTCTTTGTATTCAGTTTATATATGTATATATATATATATATATATATATATATATATATATATATATATATATATAAAAACCAAATTTTTGTCTGAAATCTACATGCCGAAGCAAAGGCATGCAGATAACAAAATATTTGATAGCTTCATTCATTGATTTAAATATCTATTCTTCACTAGTCTCTGTATTCATCGATTGGATAGGTCTCGCAAATTTTGAATATGTTCCAGTAAGGCCACATTCAGTATTCTCACTTTGTGTGATACCTTGAAAGTTACATAAAGAATTATATTAAGATTTAAATTAATATAATCGATCACAAGACCATCCTTGAACAATCAAATGAAACAGTCAAAAATGAATATATTTCTTTTTTCTAGCAATAAATCTGGAATATTATCAACAGTGCCAACTGGCTTTTTCAATAGTCAGTTCAATAGTCAGTTTACACCATCAAGATATGCTTCGTAACTCTTGATTGTGGGATGTTTTACAATTTCTTGGCCGATTTATATATATATATATATATATATATGTTTTTTTAAATCATTACTTGTCTAGATTGTTACTTGAAACATTTAATATGTATTCTTCCGGGGTTCTTATAGCTTTACCGTTTAAACTCTCTTTAACTTTTACCGCCACATTGCAAACACAATTGTGTTTTTCTTTTAACTCCAACACCACATCGTAAACACGGTTTCTGACCTATGCTTCTTCACCATACACTTTGAAAATAATGTCCGCAGAATTAGAATTCATTTATACATGATTTATTACAAGATGTTGAAGACCCTATCAACTGGTAATTGGATTATTCATGACAAATATGATCCTGTTCTTGCTAACAAAAGAACTACGAAGTAAAAATTCCAAACCAAGAATGTTGACTGGTATTGACAAACCGTATAATGGGCAAGCATATCCTGTAACCACTGTTATTAATGGAATTTATCTGATAAATAAAAAAAACCAGTATTGATAATCTGAAACCAATTAAAGTTTCAAAGGTAAATTGTGTCACTGAGTGAGTAAGAGAGCATTTTATAAATGCGATGTGTGGAAAGGTCTGATGGATCGAAGACGTTAAAAAATAAACAAATTGGCTGAATTAGTTAAGGATCTAGTGCTACAATAAAAGATGTTACTGAGTTAAGAAAAACATTAAAATTCCCAATAACCATAAAAACAATAACAGGAGAAGTATTTTATGAATCAAAATATAAATCTAAAGGAGCTCCAATTAATATCATTGATCATAATGTCCATAATTGGACTAACGCAATAACAATATTTCCATGAGATTGAACTGGAAGAGTTTATCCGCCAGAATTCTCTGGTAAAAGAAACATGTTTGATTTTATTCATGATTTAAGTAAAAATGATCCTGTGTCAATATGGTTATTTCAGAGTTCTGAAAACAACAATGAACTTATTAGACCAAATGGTTGTAAGGAAACATGTAAATTTGATCAATTTGTAAGACCTAATGGCGAAATATGTTGTAAAGAATCTCTTCATGAAAATATTGAGCAATTACAAACAAATGGTTTGTTAGTTACATCAGTTGCAGCTCACTTTGCCTGGGAAAGGAATTTGTGGAAGCCAACACGATTTGAATTTCTTGAAGATGTACAATCAAGTTGTTGTAAATACAGACATGATGGATTATGGAATACTAAGTATAATAACAGCAACGTTATGATATCAATTGATATGACATCATGTTATCCTGGAAGTTTTCTCGGAATGGGTGAGTGTGCTGAATATTTTCAAAAAATTGGACACCCCCGTCACGAAATGACACGAGTATCAATAAATGGGTCACTACCCAATTTTGATCTAACAGGACTTGCTCGTATTATATCATTCGAGTTTGCTTAAGGACTGCATCTGGTCTGTTATATTTCATTTGGTAGACATTTCTCTTAAGCATACTGAGCACCAATAGTGTTATTACGATATATGATTGATTGTAAAATACTGATATTGCTGATATTAAGTGAGGCACTTATATCATATCATATGCTGACTGAAGTTTGGTTACCACAACCTGATGATGATAAAACCGCAAGAGATCTCAGTAGAAAAATAATCGATAAATTTACTCAGGGTAAAGCATATGATCACACACGACATTATGCATGACTAATTTTAAATGATACTGAATATGATTTTTAATCACAGATGCAACAGCAAGAAATATAATTGTCAGTCGAGAAAATGCTTACTTGTATAATGGAATACAGTTGGTTATATCGATGACTTCTCTCCTCAGTATACACATCTAAGAGCGTCTATGTTCGCTTATGTTTGAATAAACTTACTATCGATGATAAATAGATTCTCTGATACCGCAGTTGGAGTTGCAACAGATTCATTTTATATCGATAAAAAGTACATAGAAGTAGTGACTCGTTTTACAAACGCACCGAGTGGATCATGGAGAATAAAACAAGAAACATTATATGATTCACTAAATCCGCAGATGTTGAAATCAAAGATATTTATCAATCAGAATTATTGACTCGACAAATGTAAATGGTGATATCAATATCCAATCCAGTATGCAGATATAAGACTGTTTATTTAAAATGGCCAGGTGGATGTGAAAAGACTCGTGTTATTGAATTATTAAGCCAGAATTCAGATTTAGTTGTCTTAACTTCTACACATAGACTCTCATGAGAAATGAAACACAGCGAGGAGTTAATTCTTGTACTTATCATAGCTTCTTTCGATACAGCAGTGATGCATGGACTCCGAGGATGGGTGAAAACTATATAGTACCTAGAATTATTATTTGGGATGAAATATGCATAGTGTCGCTAGATATATTAAAACTGTTTCTTGATTGGCTATTGCTAGCGAATACAGCCGTGATAATGTGTGGTGATCATGATCAACCTCCCCCATTTGTTGGAAAATCTCCACATAATTGGTTAAAGAATTTTGTAGATTATTAGAAAGAAATTAATAATGATCATAGAGCGCTTGATCCAGAATTGAAAGAGTTTAAGAAATTAATAAGATTACAGTCAGATAAATATCAGTGTTAAATAGCGCGTGAAATAATTTCAGAAACTTCCAAAATGATTTTTGGGATAATAGGAGACCAAACCATTTGATAGTGGCAAGTAGAAAGATAGTTTGTGATACAACATAAATTATTTGAAAAACATATGGACAAGTACCCATATTTACCCTTACCATTATACCAGCTGATACATATAGACAGAATATTGAAGTTGAAACACCAGTGAGAAATCAAAGAAACACAATCTCGTATAAATAGATATTGTTCTAGTTCCCATCAGCACTGTAGAGCACGAGTTAAAAGGCAAATCTCCATGGACGCTAAGATACGCAATGACGATACATTCATCTCAGGGGTTAACTATCTCTGATATAGTTGTTTGGATTATTCATGATCATATCAAGTGGTCAACTTGCAGTATCATGACTTCGACAAATATCTTAGCTGCAGAGGATTATTTTAAATTTTACTGACACCAGTAATGAAATTGTTAGTGATGACATAGTAAGGAAAAAACTCTCTGGTAATAAACAAAGTGACAAAAAAATTGCGACTTTGATATTGATGCTGAATTTATAATGCTGCTGAAAAAACAACAGAACAATCACTATGCAAGCTATAACACAATAATGTTATGGCAGTATTCGGATAAACGCCCACGACAATTTACCGCAGATAGAAAAGATAGTAGTCTCAGTCATATAAATAAAAATACGATGCTGGCTTATCTTGAATGTAATAGACGTAAAGGTGCTAGTTAAGTGATCGTTGTGGTAATTGTGCATCATCGAGTATTACTTGCAACTGTTCATGTGTAAATCCATGCTGAGGAGCAGTTGAATCTAATCTGTATAATGCAGGTCTACCTGTTGATCTTGTTACGCTAGGTATTTTATGTGTAGTAAAACTCCATTTTGCCTAATACTAGTTGCTTTTAAAAGTCATATCGTTTGACAGTTATATGTATTTTTGTGTGATTGCATCATGAGGATTAATGTTGTTTGTTCATGTAATTTCATTATTAATGCATTTATCACACTTGGTAATCTTGCAATCCATTCTAGAGATCTTGCATCTTTAATTATTTTATTTGCATATTGATATCTAAATAACTGCTCAGGAAGTGTTCGATTACCGTATTTACCGTATGTTTTCGGACTGCAACAAATAATTACTTTTTCTGTTGTCCGAATACATATTAAATTCTTTGATTAGGTGTCCGAAAACATACAAGTGAAGATAGAATTATGCCTCCCCCCCCTTCCCTGTCCGTAACGAAGTTACCGTTAACTCACATGACAACGTGCTGCCATGAAGTAAAACAAGTATTTTGTCTAACACCACGGAAGGGATAATTAATGAAAAATGGGCATTACTTGTCTATTTTGTCTATTTGATACATCTCCATCCACCAGAAAACAAAGCCATACATGTATTAGAGCCACGATTGTGTGCGTATTTTCCAAAAGAACCGCCATGTTAACATAGTAATCTTGCAATCCAGTTTAACCTTCTGCTAATGATCATTAAAATCTACATTACAAACACATGCAAGCTTTATTTCTGTGTAATCAAGATATTAATACAAACTAAATAAAAAGATTTTGGAGTTATAATTCTTAAGATATTTTGGGCAGAAACATTTTAGTATCGTGAGTCGAAACACCGGTACATGTATGATGGCTATTCTTAAGGTGAGAGGCTCCAAATGGGGTGAGTGTTGTATGTACGCCTACGAAGGGTAAAAATAAAAAGCAATTTGCAATATACGAGTCGGCGTGATTAATATGTTGATATTTTTTTTAAAATAAAGGTGATGCATTTGTTGTGGTTGTCTCTTCTTTTTTTTCCACCTAGCCAAGGGTAGATTTAAAATGAGCAAAGCTTGCCGGCTGGAAACGATATACTGCTCGAAGATTGTAGTGATGCATGTCAGAGATTTCAAAGTGTCTGGGTGTTAATTGTTAATAATATAACTGGTGGGATTTCTTTGACAGATGTGTTCGGAAATAAAAGGCAGCCATCTGGATTTTATTAAAAGAGCACACGATGTACCTAACATTTAGCACCCGCAATCAAATATATCATCTACCAAGAGGTTTATTACCTGTAGAACAATAACTATGTTTAAACCTTTGTATATAATGCCTCAGGGATAAGGGGTTTGTTTTGTTGGACAATGCCAATGAATTTTACTAATCCATACAGACTCTGATGTATTGTTTAATGATATAAAGCAGGGGTCATGGTTTCTAATCAAAGCCATAACTGTCACACCTGTATGAAGTGGTTTCGTGTGTAATAATGTCTATACTGACAACCAATCATATTTTTGTTAGCTGAATCAAACTATTAAAATAAAAAGTATAAATAAAATACCCACCACATACAAAAGTTAGTATACTGGATAGCTGTCGTTGTGAAACATAATATTGTTAGTACTGTAATAATTTTGATGGATAAGTTTATCATACGTCATGCAACAAGTGAGGAGGCACTGCCTAGTTCTTGGAGGGACTCGCCCTTGTCAAAATCATCTCCAAAGACGCACAATGATAATGAAATCTTTTAAGGTGTGCGGCATCAGTGTCAATCTGATCGGAAGCAAAAACGCGCTGATCAGAAATGACGAACAATTAAACATTATGGATGATGATGATAGCGATACAGAATTTGAGGGCTTTTCACCCGAGGACCTAAAACATGCTATGGACAACCTGCTTGAAATTAAATAATATATTTAAATATATTACAGCATTAAATCATACTTCTTTTCATTGTTTGATATCGTTATTTATTGTTAATGGCTTAATATAATTTTTTTATCTATCTATCAATCTATCTGCATACATACATACATACATACATACATACATACATGTGATTAATAATTTTAAATTATATTAGTTCATGGACGTTCATGATCGCATTAAATATTAGTTAAATTAACGGCAAACACGCTGTAAATTTTACATTAAAACGACGAAGCAGATCCTCCAAGATTGTGTCCGAAAACATAAATTGTAGAAACAATTATAGCGGAGCAACGCCCGAAAACAAGACATTTAAATATGATTTTTCCACGAAAAAAACGGTGTCCGAAAATATACAGTGTCCGAAAACATAAGGTAATTTCCAGCTGGAATGCACACATGCCGGTATAGGGATGTTAATATCGTTTTTTCCCAAAACCAATTATCATTTGTAGAAATCCGAATTTAAACCGATTATCGGTTTTTGTCCTACATAGAAATTACAAGAAATATATTCTTATAATGCAAGTTAGTGTATGCCTCATGCGAATAAAAGATATTCATTACATATCATAACGTACAGACACACAAGTGGTGCAACATGGTGTCAACTTCAAAATTTTTATTTTCTACTTAAAGATTTGAATAAACCTCATTTATACTGTATGTGTATCAAAGAAATCTTTATTAATTGTCACCGGTTTATTAGGTGGTTGCTCGAAATTCATCGATGTGCTTTTGGCTGTAAAAAAAACCTGGGATAACTTGCTGATTGTAAAAATGCATATAACGCACGTGTTATATGCACAAAAATACGGTAATCATGAAGTTAATAAGTGACAAGTTACACAGTTAAAGCCAGTCTATAATCCTTTCATAGCTAAGGAATTCACAATAAATAACTATTACACCATCTATAGACATAATGTCTGCATCTACAGAGAGTGTTAAGTGATATTTTTGTACAGGTCAATCTCATTAGCCACTGCTTGTAACTGTGCTCTAAGTGAATGCTACTGAACAACTTAATTTCTTTCTAAAAGAAAAAAATACCTGCATGAGTAAACAGTCTGTCATTTATATGGTCGCTGACCCAAGAATATAAAAATTTAAAGCACACATTACTGAATGCATGACCTAGTGACAATTACAACAAACATAAAGTGGCACTGACATTTATAATACACCACAAACGTTTTGTTCTAATAAATTAAAACTTCATCCAACACATCAAAGAGTGAGAAATAGTTCAATATAGAAATGGAGTCTCCGTCCCTTTTAAAATAAGTTCCTCCATCTCACTCTGTACTGATCTGGATGGGCTGCATTTTGCAACGTAGAGAAGTAGTTATATGCTTCAGAAGTATCTCCTGGCATCAGCACATCAGTGTAACACTGTATCCATAAAAGTTGCAGAGTCTTCACAACATTGGTGACCTGAGTCAATTGTAAAACTGATGCAGTTCCCCATATGCTGACAGTATCTAACTTGCCACATGTTTAAATCATAATGAGACTGCATGATAGCTTGTTGTAAAGGAAGACTTCACATTAAAATGACAGTTAATGTGTCATTGTAAGTGAGAAAACATCATAAAATAATGGGTGAAAAGTGAAACAGCTGTTGCTTGACTTACAAACCTTGTCTTTTACCATAAATTTATCTAATTGACCACGTTTTAAAGGGTTTCAATCTCACTGTCTTCACTTCACTTTCAACAATATTTTCATGGTTTGGACCCATTTTATTATGAAGCTTACATTAGGTGTTTGTGTTTACTTAGTAAGAACTTTTGAAGAGGTACGGACAAGTGTACTGTGTTAAGTAAAGTGTTAACGGGGATAAGTATCAGTTGCAACTTGTTCCTGGGATGAGTGCTTATAGAAATTATCACTAACCCAAGCAGGGATACATTATAGGTTACCCTCGTGTGTTTGATAATATTAATTAATTATTAAAATTAATATCCATTCAGTTCAGCAACTCAAATTTATATTTTTTCTTTTTATAAATATGTTTGTTGACAAAGTTGTTTTAGAAACATTGACATTCTGCCTCAAATTACCTCACCCTGGACAGAGCTATTTTATATCTAATCATATTTATTTATTCATTTAGAGCGATATTTTATTTAAATTAAGTTTAATATGCCTTTTACTTGACATTATTTATTACAAAGAATATCATTTCTCCGTATGATGTTCAAGGGGGATGGTACATCCACACCCAGGTCCACAAAAAATACTGCCAGTCACAAATATGCTTATCACAACATGTTCCTTTGGTCATTTTATGGCATAGCAACACAAGCTATTTAGTACTTAAGCAATTGAAATAAAGTGCCTTGCACATGGACACACCATGGTAAATAACACAGGCTAGATGGATGGTAAGACCAGCACCCTTAAAGTCATGAGTCAGGCATACAAATCACATAGCCACCACTGATACCTACAGACAATTGTATTCCCTTATTTTTTCTTAATTCCATACAGTCGTATTCTTCCCTAAAGAACTGATACAATATTCCATATCTCTTTTTTGTAAATATTTTTTTATTCCTATCATTACTACTAAAACAAATAGCTGATGAAAGTTAAACTGAGGAAATAATTAAAGGTGATTATTATGTATAATTATTGAAACTAAAAGATCTTTATAGGCTATTTTAATCATAAAAATCCAACTGGCTTGCACATTTGTTTTAATGATGCATGTCAGGTTCATTCTAGCTACTTACCTAAATAAAGCAATATATGCTTACAATATTTGTATTAGAATGTATTTATCCTCACAGCTTTGTTTTTATTACTGTTATGCTCTATTCAATTGTGAAGTGTTTATTTCTCCAAATTAACTCAAATTCATCCCTAATAAAAGCTAACAAGGTTCTTCTGCTCCTGGACCACTGTCTTTAGTACACGTACATAAGGCATGTACTTTCAACTTATGGATCAACAAAATAACATGAAAACCTGTGTACAGTTATCTTTAATTATCACTGGTCTATTGTCAGTGGATTTAAAGCAACAACAGACGTGGGGCATATATTGTACACTTGATATGCAATTAAAAAGAACTTACTGTTACGTTTCTTGCACATCAAGGCAATCTTTTTCTTCCCCATGATGATTAGCAACATAACGATTACTAAACCCATGAAAACATAGGAGGTTGTCCGAAAATATGTTTCTGAACTATTACAATCTGTAAAATATAAAACAAAAATATTGATGTATACATATTACAACTGATGACGAGAATGTGTGCATGTTTAGCAAAAATATCCCAAACAAGAAGTTTAAAGTCTCCCATCAAAAATCTGCCTGCCAATGTAACATGAATCATCTTGGGAATTGAAAGCAAATGAACTGATATATCACACGTGATTAATTTCACCTTTCAGAGAGTAACAGTAATTCATTGTTACAGTATATATAAATATCTAATGATAGGTTATTCAAAATTCATAAAGATAAAATGCGGACAGATAAAATAATTTGCGCACCTCAAAGATAAAAAAGGTAAAGAACATTTTTAGTAAAGAATGTTTCTACAATAATACTTACCTGATAATATTAAAAAGATAGATAGTGAGACAGGATGCATGCATCTGAGAGCATCAGGATGGACGTAAGGGCTTATAGTAATGTGACTGAGTAAGCGCAATTGGACAATCATAATTTACTATATAATTTGCTTTCTCATTTAATTATGCTACTCAATCACATTAATATTATGAGAATAAATAAGAAATGGGGAAATCATACATGCCAACCCCTGATGAGGAAAAGGCATAATGCAAGTGGTCAAAAAGCGTAATCCACAAAGAAACATGCTAAAATTTTAATGAACATTGATTTATTTGCCCCTCTAGTCTATTAACATCCTTTACTGCTTTAAGTTTTCATATGTAGCACTCTTTAGCTTTACACACACATCAACTAGAACCCATCTGACGACTTTTAGCGCCAAATATTAAAATTCTTTCCACACGGCCTGTAACAGACGTCACGTGATGCTCCTTGTGTCTTCATATTTGGAGGATTCAGCTATTTTTTGGTTTCGTTTATTTTTGCCTTTTTCTAATTTATCTGTGAAATTATTTGAAAGGAGGTATTTTTGTTCTTATATATGCATCGACTAAAATATACTTTTAGTGCCAAATACCTTTAGACTGGTCCTCCACCAAATATGAATCAGAACTAAAAATTCTGCGCATAAAGATTTAAATTAGAAAACCAGTCTGTTCTCTCCTGACTAAGCCATACTGCTGCTAAAAATAGAATATAAGGCCAAAAGTTTCCATAAACAGAACATGATATTGTTAAGAGTCCACAGACATGTATACTCTTATACTGTAGTAATGTAGAAGCAGTCTTTCTAAAATATGGTCTGTGGGATTAACTGAATGTTAATAAAAACGAGAATACAAAAAATCAAGTTTTTGGGAAGGTGGATATACCGAAAAAGCATAATCCATATATGGTTACGCATAAGGTGTAATTTAGTGAAAAAAAGCATAATAATTATGCCAAAAGCATAATGGTTGGCATGTATGGGAAATGCTGAGCATCCATTCTCTAGGCACATAATAAATGAGTAATATAATTTTAAAGGAAAAAGCTAATCTGTAAAGTACACTTAGACCTTAATTACTTCCAGTAAATTTTCACTGTCTGTAGTTACAAACTCAACAGAGCTCAATATCTTCTTGCTATCTCTTAACAGGATGTAATTCTAGAATTTTTTTTAAATTTCATGTGGCAATAGTAATCATCTCTCCCACCATATGACATGCTCAAATCAACACTCTGAGTCCTATAAATATAACTGTTGCCATTCCATTGTGTTGTCCCTAAGAATCCAAGTATTCCTCTGTATTGTTCATTCTGACTGACCATTACTTTTTAAGAGGCTTATCCCTTTCATCTTGAACATGTACCACTTGTTTGGATGCCATATTTAGAAAATTCTATAAGCAACAGCTGGATCATGCAGATGTTTTATATGAAGAAATATGTGCAGTTTAAAGCATCTGAGATACTCCTATATTTAGCCTGGATTTCCGATCAACTCCACTGAATCCAAAATGAAACTCATGTCCGAATTGAATATGGACAAGCCAGTATCCTGATATTACATCAATAATCATGTTTCTGTAAGTTTTGCTTTTATTCCATGTCTGTATTTTCATTAAATGGAAAACAAACGATATTCTTATTGATAAAAGCAAGCTAAAGAAAATGTCAAAGATATTAAATATAAAATAAATTCTCAACTCCCACAAGTATGTTTGTTTGTTTTCAAATATTGCCATTTTGCCTAATGAAACTGACTGACTTTATTTGATGTCAAATAAACTTATGGATGCCCTGCCTGTTGTTTTTTCCCTAAGAATCTGAATATTAAAGGAGACTAGAAATGAAAATTTTTATTTTATAAATGTAATTCTTTACAAATTCTAATTCCAATATAATGTTTATAAAAAAAATATCGTGTGCGGATATTGATTATATTGCGAAGAAGATACCAAGATTCCGTAAATTGCCGAGTATTTCCGAGTTTTAATGAGACGACTGATCACGTGGTCTCGAGATGTCACACTAGCGAGTCCTCGTATACAAACATAAACATGGCTAGTGAGGCAGACATCAAGCCGTACCAATTTGAGCCACTTAGGCGTGACTGTCCTATTGTTAGCATTGATGATAATGAGAATTCTATGCAGTCTCAATCTTCAAGTGATATTCAAGATAACACTGACAGAATTGGAGAAAGAACGACGCACACTAATTGGTTTGTATCTACCATTATCGTATTGTACATGTAACGCCTATTTGTCGTCTAATAATAGTACCGTTATGCTACCGTGTAATAATTTTATTTAGGGCAAGCCCATAGTAGCAAGATCCAAGAAGAACAATACCATATTTAGACATTCACAAAGAATTCTGTTTAAGTATGTTTGTAACATTATCTTGAGATTCAATGAAAACTTCCACACACTAATGAACAGTAAATCTGCCATCAAATCACAACTAAAGCCACTGATGATGTTATTCGGGATCTGTCTTTTGAAAGACAATGCATCAGCTCAACTGTACCACCAACAATTTTTACCCCGCCTATCTTTAATAAAAAACCATACAATAGGGCAATATATCCTGACCCTGGCATCACTGCATGATAACCACAACATTTCCTTGTCAAGGACAGACATGTATATTGGTTTAATATGGGTCATTAATAACACTATACCATTTGCTTTGACAATGTGTACATATGCACGTGTCCTTGACTAACACAACTTCCACCTGATTGTTTGCCTCCCTCCCCCAATTATAAACAAAAAGGCACGTTATTCCTTGATTGTACACTTTAAACATGTGTAATGAAATATTACGGTTTAAATCAAGTAGAAATTTTTTTGGACAAGATAATCAAAGATCAGTGTATAATATATATCAGTATATTGACTCACATTATTATTGCCAGCTTAGTCCTGTTTTACATGTATGTGCATCTGCATTCATAGGTAATGCATGTATGTGACTGAGTGCATCTGCATTCATAGGTAATGCATGTATGTGACTGAGTGCATCTGCATTCATAGGTAATGCATGTATGTGACTGAGTGCATCTGCATTCATAGGTAATGCATGTATGTGACTGAGTGCATCTGCATTCATAGGTAATGCATGTATGTGACTGAGTGCATCTGCATTCATAGGTAATGCATGTATGTGATTGAGTGCATTGGTGCATGGACAGGTAGTGTGACCAGATTTTACTTTAAGCAATGTGTATATTTGTATACCTACTGTATGTAGGTCAGAGAGAGAGAGAGAATAGCACCTCAAGATAAGCAGCTTGCTGTTTTATTCTAAAGCAAATTATAATTTTGTACCAATCTCATGCATGGATGTTTGGTTCATTGTGCAGGTGTGATTGTGATCATTGCAAGGCCATGCCTTCTGAAGATGAGTGTTTGTGTTGTGCTGAAGTACCCATCATAAGTGCCAAGATGGATGAAGCAGGCATTGCATGCATCACAGAGCATGATGCATTCCAAGCTACATGTTTGAAGCTTCTAGATATGAATCCAAGTATTAGAATTAGAGCTATAGAGAATGATCTCTTTCATGGGAACTCTGTATTTATTCTAGGACCAAAAATGTACAAGTACTCCCTCTCTGCTGTTCATTTCTGAATATAAAGGGGGGAATTTATAAAGGTAGGATAGAAATAAAAAAGGACTAGATGAAGACTGCTATAGGAAAATAGAAAATGGGAAAAATACAATATCAAATCGAAGAGAACTTGTACGGCTGAGTTACAAGTCAATGTCTATTTTCGTATGTTTCTATTTTAAAATATACTGTGTTAGGAAAATCTATTTTTTTTTAAAAAGTACACAAATTCAAAGGTCAAGTCCATTTTATTAATTACGGTTGACAAATATAAATTTGTGTTCATACTTAATGTAAGCATTTTTATTGAAGATTATAACTGATGAAATTAATGTTTTGAGTAACAACATGTAAGACTTTTTTCTTCTTTCCCAGGACATACAGATATGGAGCATATCGCCAATTTGTGAGTTGGATCTGGCATCACCTTGGAAAGGGAAATAGAAGAATACTTCCATCTTGTGTGGTCTGCAAGATACGGGACACTTATCCTGATCCTCTGTCAAATTATGTTGGATTCAAGTACATGACTATTTAATAATTAATTACAAATAAAACTGTAAATCAGGTATTAGGCTTTGTTTATATATAATTTATTCACCTTTTGATTCTGTCTCTCTCTCTCTTCAAATACATACGCACACACTGACAAGACTGGATTACTAGTATGGCTTCAAAAATTTTAATAGAAAATATGTTACAACTTTGTGCAATCTTTTCCAATCAGGAATACATAGACTACATATGTTTGAATGGAAATCTTGATTGGTGCTCCTCTACTATAAACTCTTTCAGTGGGCAGCACTGTTACCCGATACTAAAATCGCATTTGATAGTAACAAATTGTCCAATGGCATTTTCTGGCATAGATTCTGACTGTGCCATGTGGAAGTGTGACCATGACTACAGGTGGAATTTACAGTTATCATAGTCCCAAGGACACTTTTAACATGTACAACACAATCACTTTTACAGTGCTGACATATTTTAACAAGTTCAAATAGCTTGGATTCAGAGACAAGAAAATACCTTTCATCTACAAGTTTATTGTTATGTAAAGGTATTATCTCATCAGGATCAATGTCCATATCTTCCACATCACGCACTTCACTATGAGGTACATAGTCAGGATCCTGATCTGTGTTTGACGAATCTATGTCTCCAGGTTCTTCTAAATCCAAGCAACTCTCTGGATCTTCAGTCATATCACTGTTCAAAATATGCAGTGGGGGCAGTTTTACTAGGTTGCACTGTATGCCAACATTTGATACGCATGTCACTGCTTGTGTGCCTTTAGACTTTACATCGGGCCTAGCCTGCACATGCCTATTTCTAAAATTTAATAGAGATTTAAAATTGGTTTGGCATTGAATATTAACACCTGTTTGTTTTTCTGATGGCGGAGACCAGATCTGAGTTGCATATTCTGCTGAATTTGCTTCCAAGATATGCTCATGACTCTCTGTGGCACTCGGTTGTAAATTATGTTCAGCTTCCCCACTATTGTCTGTTAGCAATGTATTCAAAACCTGAAAGTAGAAAACTACAATGGTACAAATTTCATAATTTGGAATTTAGTAAGCAATGTCATTTTAAAATAAATACTTAAACACTGTGTGCTGTGTAAAAATATGATAATGATTAGGTGATGATGTAAAATGTTAAAAGTCAAAATTTATCACCATGCAATATGTTCATAAAAGAAGCATGAGGTTCAATCATATTTTTTAATTTTGAAAAAAAGGTGTTACAAATCATGTTTTTTATTATTTGTAGTCATATCAATATAGATGTTCTAAAGCACTTAGAGCTTCTACAGATTATGCGCTATATACAAAGTTATTATTATTATTATTATTACCTACACCCAACACACATACAAATACAGATAATATCTAGAAAATGTACATCCAGCAATGAAATAGTGAGAGATAATATTGCATTCTGGACGAAGAGATGAAAACAGACCGTCATGTGTGTGAAACATATACATTACCAGGTAGGTGTAAAAGACTTTGAAAACGGTTTTCATCGGTTGTAACATAAACATTGATTCTTCAAACAAACAGAAAGAAAAAAGTCGGCAAAGCAGACTCAGAACGTAATGTAAACATTAAAAAGCGTCCGTCATCTGATTCAGTTACAGTGTATTTTACATGTATCGTATTATACAGTTAGCGTATGGTCAAATCTGATGCTATATTTAGTATATACATGTCTGGTTTGCATTTTGTTGTCACTTACATCAGATTTCTTCCTCTTTTCATAACCCACACGTTTAACGCTTTTCCCAGGATTTAAAATATCCAAAGGTATATCTGGAACAGCGTCAGTTTTTAATCTTGGCCTAGCATTTGCGTATCCAAGTGAAGCCATTTTCTCAGGATCCCTTTCGTAACATTCCTTTGAAAAATGTAAGGAGCACAGTGTGCTATATGGTGTTGCTTTGAAATCAACTCGCTTGTAATAATGTGTCCATACTTTTGCTATGCCTTTATCTTTCGGAAAAGAAAAAAAAATGAACTCCACAGCCTTTTCTATGTATGCTATTACACAACGGCATGGTACTCTATCTGAAATGAACCTTGCAACTGTAGGTCTGGATGCTGGAGTCGCTAGTATGACGTCACCTTCCGAAAGTAACCGAATAGGTGCGGAAAATATGCATACGAGGTCACGGAAACTCAGCGCCTAGAAGATATGCCAATATCTCAATATTGGCAGTACGGTCACACGCGACGCTTCAGAATCATGTTTTTCTCTACAGTGTATTTATTATTATTGTATATTTCCACTGGTTTCTAGTCTCCTTTAATATAATTAAAAGAAGAAAATACTTAATGATCGGTAAATATTTATTTTCATAATTTTTCATTGCACACAAACGTGCTCTCTCTCTTTCTGCACAAGACAGTTGGGCAAGAATTTCGTTTTTGTCCCAACACTAAACATTTGTCAATTACGATCAGGAAAAGTTAACACGTTTTAATCACAAAAACAGGACATTGTGCAACCTCTTTCAAAGCATGATATTTTATGTCAGGATACTTAACTGGCAAAGCATCACCTTTCTGTGTAGTTTCTTTCTGTGGAGTTCTCTCAGTTGTAGAATAACTGGTTTCTGAAAAAGAAAGCAAATACTGTATGAGTTATCTTTGGTTTTCAATACAACCTTGACATTGCTTTGGATATCTCACCTGGTAAATTTTGCCTTTTTGCCTGATTTCAAGTTTTTAATGCTAGTAAAATGTAATAGGTTTTCATTTTTCCAATGAATATTAAAAGGTTTGATCTGCCATAAAGTTTATATCAAAAAATGGAAATATATTCTAATGGAAAGCAATATATAGTGTTTGTTCATAGAAGCAGAAATATAATATTGCCATGAAAATGACAATGTCATAAAATGGAAAACAAACGATATTATTATTGACAACAGCAAATTAAAGAAAATGACAATGTCATAAAATGTCAAAGATATTAAATTTAATATAAATTGTAAAGGATGTGGCACATGCAAAGTACTAATCCCTAGGATTTTTTGGAAGATGTTTAGCGGTCTTAAGAAAATTAAAATGAGTAACACCTGCAGGTATTCTTTATTCAAGCTTTAAATTCAGATGATAGATCCTTATAGAATGAAGCTCAGCTTAATACATTGATAAATCTAGAATATGTATATAATATGGAGCTTTAAATGGCCACATCACATTTGAGTAAATATAAAAAGGTATAATAAGAACAGATAGATATTCACTGAATCATTTGAGTAAACATATTTGGTTGCATGGATCTGAGAATTGAATTGATATAGCTTATGATGTTACATATATTTGATTTAAATAATTTATTTTTGTCAGATTCAAATTTGACATTTTTGGGTTTAAAATTCGTTAATTGGGAGATATCTTTTCTAGAGAATTCGGGTTTGACCTATACTCTACTTGTAAACAACCAATGTTAACCTCATTTCTGGCCTTGTTTCAAGGTGATAAACAGGTTTTAAAAATGATTGGCTGATTCCAAGGACATAGCTGATTCTCGTGTGGTGAGTGCGTGACTTTGCGAGCGTGGGTTCATTCTAAGGTTTTCCAGAATGTCATGTGACCCCTTCCTCTTGATGTAAAACAGGCATTTAAATTATTGTTTGGGAGAAAACAGTCAGTAGTTGGTCTGGATTTGAGAATACAAAGATGTGTGTTATTGTTTGAGTGTAAATTATTTCAATTCGTTTGGATCAAAAGGAATTTATAGAGATATTTATATGGAAATTACTTCTGCTCATTTGAATTATCATACAGCTAAAACTGACTTCATCATGTGACATTGTCATCCATCTTGGATTACAATGTCAAGATTCGAACCGGGAACTATTAGGACATTTTATTATGGACTTTTGCAATTCCACTAGTGGATTATATTGT
Organism: Unio pictorum; assembly: GCA_030141615.1. Lineage (NCBI taxonomy): Eukaryota > Metazoa > Mollusca > Bivalvia > Unionida > Unionidae > Unio > Unio pictorum. The sequence goes on from JARLTB010000207.1 coordinate 4,586,033, forward strand.
GAATTCTTTTTGGATTAATTTAAATTAAAGCAGAAATATAATATTGCCATGAAAATGACAATGTCATAAAATGGAAAACAAATGATATTCTTATTGATAACAGCATATTAAAGAAAATGACAATGTCATAAAATGGAAAACAAACAATATTCTTACTGACAACAGTAAATTAAAGAAAATGTCAAAGATATTAAATATAAGATAAATTATCAAAGACGTGTCACATGCATTTTATTAAGGGGTCGTCCATTTACTACGTACGCAAAAATAAGACAAAACTTGACCCCCATCCCCCCTCTGTAAGCATGCATACTTTTTACACCCCCCATGCGTACGTACGTATGAATGACCCCCCACCCACTCGTATAGAACTTCCAATATTTCATCCACGCAGAAATGACACAGGATTAATAATATTCAAATGTTTAATGAAACGGAGTAAAACAGACAGTCCTCAGCTGCTGTATATATAAAAGAAATAAGTTGCATGTTATTAAACCTTTAAAAAGTTCGCCAGTGTCTGCTAAAGGTCAGACAAACGCCGACTGAACCCAGTCAAACAGGTTACGTATAACAGGAATTTCAGCAACAAGCTTAACGTCAGGCTGAATCACAACAGCATTAGCTGCACTATGCTGGGCCGCTGTCTCAATATCCACAGCCTCGCTGACGTCATCATCCAGGTTTTGATTCAAGTTCTCAGTGTCGGTAGACTCAGTAGTGTGAACGCTTTGGTGTCGTCTTACACTGGTCTGCGACGAGTGATACACGCTGCACACAGGACATGTGCGCTTGATAATTTCCGATTGTGCAAGTGACGTTCAATGCAGATCAAATGACGCATTAAAAGGAATTTTGGATCCAAAAGCTAGCCGCTGTGCAAGTACATTGTCAGTAGCCCCCCCCCCCATATGCAAGCAAGCGTACGCATTTGGGTTACCCCCCCTCCATGCGTACGTACTAAATGGACGACCCCTAATCTCTGGGATTTTTTGGAAGATGAGCAGCCTAAAGAAAAATTCTAATGAGTAACACTTGCAGGTATTCTTTATTTAAGCTTTAAATTCTGATGATACATCCTTATATAATGAATCTGTTTAATACATTGATAAATCTAGAATATGTATATTCTATGAATGGCCTCATCACATTTGAGCAAATATAAAACCGTAGAACAACAAATAGATGTTCACTGAATCATTTGAGCAAACATATATGGTTGCACTGACCTGAGAATTGAATTGATGAAGCTTATGCATATATGGAAATATAGTAGAACTAGAATTAGTTAATGGATAATTTTATACTTATTATGTGGTCGGTACAATGCAATCACAATTGTACTGTTCATTTTAATAGTCACATGAGAGTTTAAATCCATGAAAGAAAATGCATATAACTGAGGGTATAACCTGAAAATTTAGAAAATCCATATTAACCCTTTACTCCCCATATGAAAATCAAACCATAATACCTGTGCCTCCCATATGACGTTCACGACGTCATACCTTTGCTCCCCATAAAAAAACACGTAAACTGAAAAGCAACGTCATCTTCACAAAATTTTATTTTCCCATTGCTCTATTAGCCTCAAAATAACGTAATCATTTCCACCGCAAGTTATTATTTGTTCTAAATGCCAGATTACCGTAAGTTATTTGTTATCATTTCGTGATAAAAACAACTACTCCCGATGCACAGGCTGCTTTGTTGTTATCATGTCAACCTGTGCTTCAAAACTTTAAACATCAATATGTAAATGTTAATATGTACTTAATTAGCATATTTGGTAACATTATTTTGTAAAATATTTAATTGAAAATTTTTACAGCCATGTTCATGTTATATTCTTTGTAATATCAGATAAAAATCACAAGTGAACCTGACAAGAGGCAGAAAAGTAATAATGGCGGACATCGCGATATCTAGTCAGTGCTTGTTCATTAGACAGGCCATAATTTTAATTCATTTGGCACATAAATGAAGTAATATTTTAAATCCTTAAGAAACATGATATAAACATTATGTGAATAAATATTTAGCTAATTAACAAAAATAAAATTCCGTAATATATTACACCATGCGATGTTGCATAATTCAATGTGCTATAATAGGTCATGGCTGTTTTCTTATATCACTTTTTTGTAATGATAATTACAATACATAGCCCAAAAAAAATCAGAACGAAATAAAAAAGAAAAGGAAAGTACCAGTACATACTAATCAATATAACTTATAATTATCAATAATTTCTTTTCAACATAATTTAAACGTGTATGGTCATATTACGAAAATCCCCGTTTCTAAAAATAGATGCACCCTCATGTCATGCGTGGCGCCATTTTACTCTTGGCCGTAGTGTGCTTCAGTTGGATATATGACTTTATTTCATGCAAGGGTGGACTTAAATGATTCATTTCATCGTCGATGAATAACTCAGGTACTGTTTTGTCAGCAACAATGAAATTAATTATCAAAGTTTTGATGTTATTAAAACTCAGTAGCTTGAAATTATTCGTACTTTTATGCATGGCTAATCTAGATTTTTCAATCAGAATTATTAAAAAAAAAATTAAAAAAAAAAAAAAAATTGTACAGTCATTAATTATCTTGGCATGCTTTCCAAACATGGGCTTAGTAAAGGTTATTAAATATATTTCATAACGAGTTCTTGTTATTTGTCATTAGCGATGTAGTTTAAAAAAACTTAAGGATATGACCATATGTAAATCTAGTAGGACTATGGCTATGCATATATTTAAGAGAAAAATAATGATCATACCAGGCTATAGGTTTCACGTCATTGAAGAGCTGATCTCGAATATAAATATCAGCTATTTAGAAAATCACTTCTTCTGTGAGTTTCATGTTAAGGAACAAAATAAACAAATATGACAATATGAAAAAACGACAATTGTAGAGCACATTACAGCTACTCCTCTACTAGACCAGCAAGTTGGTCTCTAAGCCTTTTTTTTTATTTTAACACAGCTGCTATATCAAAAAATAAAAAAAATGGCTTAGAGATCAATTTGCTGGTCTACTCCTCTACAATGATCATGTTTTGATGAAACAGGCTGTGACATTCTATGCAGCATAGATGGACATTGCAAATGACACAGCCAATTTTGGTTTCTTTACGTCTTTTTTTCTCCATGCTTGGTACAATATTTGCAGGTGGATTTTTTCCTTTTAAGTGCCTGCAGTCTGTGTGTCTCAATATTAGCCTGTGTCACTGGGGCTACAGATGTTCAATGCATGGCAACCTTCCTGCTCTTGAAGCTTCCTTGAAGCTTCCAATGAGCTGCTTTGCCAAATTAATTCGAAAATCTGTCTGAATCGTTTTCTTCTTTCCTCTCAGGATGACTTTCCACCATTGTTATAAAACCATTTATTATACAAATATTTATAATAAAATGAAACATATATTGCCACCATTTCTTTGATGATCGTCCAACTGGATATTTGGCCCTGAGTTGGTCACATACGTCAACCCCTCTGTAGTATTGTTGGCAATTTGTGACCGCCTTTGGACAGTTTACCAGTTGCACTGTCCCATCTTTCTGTTTCCGGTTCGGAATGCCAATGATGGTTGGATCTGCTGCTGTGGATAGGACTGTGACTGGTTTCTTGTCCTTCCACAGTGTGACTGTAAGGTTTCCATCATCCTGTCTGATTAAATGGTCTCCTTGCTCCATGTATGGTGGATATTTAAATTCCTCTGGGAAGCTTTTACAGGCATATATACCATAATACGTACCAGTCGAATGGATGTAAAAAAATTATCAAAATATACATGATAAAATTTTCCTCTCAAAGGCATAGTAAGCTTTTGCCAAGACCCTTCATGCACTCCTTCCCCTGGTAAAACTCAAACTGGTGAAAGAAACCAGACAAACTATCACAGCGCATCCATACTTTTAGGCCCCACCTGATTGGCTTTGAAGGCAGATACTGCTTGGCCTTGTGCCGTCCCTTGAATGCCATCATACCTGTAAAGTGCATTATCTTACTAATAAATCATTAAATCATGTATTGTATGAAATTTTAATCAAACTTAAGATCAGTGAATGAAAAGTTAAACTTTTTAAATAGTATTATTATGGAAAAGTATGCATTACAATTGACATAAAGTGACATATTCATAAATTTAATGTTTAGATTTATGTATAGAGGTATGATAGATTGGAATTGTGTGGTTATGGATATGTTTTTATGTGTATATGATATACACACACGTGACATTTTTTATACATATAATTTAAATCATAAATACATTATAGGCTTTTTTAATTTGAACAAATATCAGATTAATGTAATGATGAAAGACAATTAAATATGTCTGCATGGATATGTAATTCTGTTATGATCTCTACTGTTGGAAAGAAATATCTTATTTTGAAATAATGTAGAGATGTATACAAACCTTCATCAATAGTTTGATGTTGCCGAGGCTTGTAAGTTTTTTCAATGTTCTCCAGAACTTGATCCAGTATTGGACGTATTTTGTTAAGTTTGTCATGGTTAGGGTGATCAGCAGGAAAATTTGTGTTGTCATCATTTAGGTGAAGGTATTGAAGGAGTTTTTCAAATCTTCTGCGTGGCATTACATTTTTGATTCCTTCATTTGATAGAAAATTGTCATTTGACCAATAAAAACTATAGTCAGGAGCTTTGATTATCCCCATTAAGATCACCATGCCAAGAAAGGCAGACATTTCAGCCACACTGGTCTCTGTCCAGGTATCATCAACCATTTCATGATCCACATTTTGTTCAGCTGCAAATTTATTTGTTTCACTAACAATTTTTTCAAAAAGTCCAACTGGAAAATATAACTGAAAATAGTCTAGTTCTGATGCTGTTTCCTGCAAAGAATGTGATGGTCCTGACCGCTGAGTAAATGGACTTCTGTCAATATCTGCAATCCAAGTTGGCTGATCATCATCAGTGTCACTAGAGTCTGATGACATTTCAATGTCGATATCTGATGAGATAATTTCAGATACTTCGTCATTAAACGCATCACTGTTAAACAAATTTGGTATTTCGTCGTAACTGAATCCAGAAAAATCGTTTTCACTTCCAGACAAATCACTGTTATCAACAGACGAGGATGATATTGTCATGACGAAATCAATGAATTCCCTTTCGTAAATAAAAACAATTAACTTCCGGTATCGTCTGTTATACAATTTGATTGAAACTTGTTAGACTGAAATGAATGGAAGAAATGAACAACACAGACATTCAAGAAGACTTGTCGTATTTGCCGCGCATTTTAAGAATGTGATTTTGTACATAAAAATCCGGATGACATAATGAATTTATACAACTAATGTATAATTCAGCATCATATTTGAATATATTACGATTATGAATAACTTGAACGTATTGGAAAGGTCATAATATTTACATCGAATTGAGGCAATATAATCGGCAAACGTCTCCATTTTGGATGCAACCGTGGAAAACCCCACTACGTAGAATTGGTCAGTTAAATTTAGATTTATAGGTTATAATGTTACAGTACGTAATTAAAATCAAATGTTAGTAAAGATTTTTGACCAGCGTTTGCTTACTGCGCCACGAATCAACATTTAAATGGAAGATATATCATATTTATTGGTCGATACTGAGTAAGGCGTAGAAAAGCGTAGATGGGGGGCAAAGGTAAAGGCGTAGAAATGCGTAGACGGGGTGCAAAGGTAAAGGCGTAGAAAAGCGTAGCTGGGGAGTAAAGGGTTAAAGTTCCAGATGCATATTTAAGCACAAGCCATGGCAAAAACTGTGAAGAGCAATGTTACTTAAGATTCCAAATGCATAGGACTTTGATAGAAGAGATAAATGACATGTGCAGCAGACTGGGTCTGAATTATGTTCTGGTTTATTCCCAAATCCCCTCTGTAGGTTCACCCATGGAAGAATGAATTCTTATGATATGGATGAAGCTAATTCTACAGTTTAAAAAACAAACTATGCAATACCTACAGATGACATATGATAGATGATATTAAATAACATATTCTTATTAAATGATAATTATCTAGTCTGGCTTCACGATGCAACCAAAACCAAGTTGAATGTGTTGTAAGACATAATCTTATTTGTTTCTGATTTATACTAATTGCTGAAATCAAAAGAGGGTTTCTGCTGGAATACAAATATTACATCAAATGAGTTTGTGGATAGATGAATATATGTTTATGTATATGACTGAATTAATGGGTGAACAAATTAATCCATAAAACTCACTCAAAATGGTCAGTTCTACTTCTCTACGCTCTACGGAAGATTGAATTATAAACTTCCTCTCATAAGTTTCATCCATGTATGTAATCCAGATGTTTCTCATAGTATCCATGGATAAATTCCTGAAACTATCGGTCTTCCAAACCGGATAAAGTAATTTATTCTCAAACTTGAATGTTACAACAATGGTGGGATTTTCATCCCCGTTGACATATAGGTTAACTTCTTTATCTGTATTGTCTAAAACATCTTTGAACATAAGGACTGGACTACCTTGTTCAACAATTCTTTTATCTGCAAAGGAGGAGAGAATACATAGGTTTATTCAAGTATCATTATTCCGCGTGTTATTTTTCACATTAATTAAAGCAAGAAACAACATACTAATAAAGGTGTTCATCTCACATGAAGAGTACATCATTTAAAAAATGTAGGTCTTGATGATGTACACTTTTACAGGTATGATATATACATCAACAATTAATACAGAACTTCATGTACCACACTCTCCTCTTATGACTTTTGACCTCCAAGCTAGCAACATAAAATATGTATGATATGGTTTGACTTGGTAAAATTTTATCAAATATCTGTAACAATCATAAAGTGATATCTTGATTAAGAAAGTAGGTCAATGCTTGCAATCTGTTCTTGTGAGAATCATTTTAATGACAAATGGCATGAAAGACACTTGTCAAGTAAAAATATATTTAGTTATTCAAATGTGATACCTGTACACAAACAGAGATTACTGATTTACACTTTCCTGTGCCCAAGGCAGAGAACATGGCTTTGGTATGCTGAACACTGTCTCATCTAGATGCACAACTAATTCAAGTTTGAATGATATATCTTCAGTGGTTCCAAATTTATGCTAATAAACAAGCATAACTGACACACAATTACAATGATAACTATCCTTTCAAAGCAGGGGATGGCTATGAAATGTAACATACCATATCATCATGATATATATTTGGATCAAAGTTTTTTTTAAAATACTTCAACACTTGTGCAAATCAAAGAATTACATTTTCTCTTGCTGTGACTGTGACATTAAAAACTTGGCATGGTTACAGTATATGATATAGTCTCAAGTCGGGATAATAATTTGGCAAAGTTTCATAAAATCTATCTAAAAATTAAAATGTTATGAGCCAGACATGCAAAAGTTAATGGATGGATGGACAATGCCATAACATAATGCACCATCTTAAGTCCGGTGTATAATAAAAACAACTTGTAAGTGGTCATGATGTTCTATTGCCAATGTGAAAATTAAGTTACAGTGACACTGTTGTGATATGACTGAGTTATCCTTCTTATATGCAACCACTGCAATATCAATCTGCGTCAGTGCATGTAATAAAACTTCCAAGATGTTGAGGTTGTGGGAATGAACATACAAATTTGATGTAATTGGGCATAATGCTATACCCCCAACCACCTTAATAAAATATTTAATACAACAACAACATAAGTGTACTGGAGTTGACCTGTCACGTTTCAGTTTTTCAGCGAATATAGGGCCAACAGTGACCATTTCATGTTATTTAATAGTAAATGTCTTTCCTAAGCATGCATATTACCAAGATATATGGCCAGGGTTACATGAATTATACTCCTTTTAGCCATAACACTTAGGTCAGCTGCTATGGTGTGTCCTTGGGCAAAGCACTTTATTCTAAATGTTCTGCTTAGCAATAACATGATTTTCAAAATGGATCCTCCGATGGACATAATGGACATTCGGACCAATAAGGCCTTCTAGACATCACAAGTCTTTTTGTTTTTAGGATTTCAATATTTGGCCATTGCAGTGAATATACTGAATAACTGATTGGCACCATTTTCATTTTGGACCAATCAGACATGATAACAAGTCTTCTGTTCAAATATCTTTATCAATACAACCTTTCTTTCTCGAGGAAATGTTTTAACAAATCTTTCAAGATGGCAGCAGTGGAGATCATATTGGATATCAGATTTTCAATGTGGACTAACTAGACATTATATAACGTTTTAAAGTGAAAATACAGTGAGATCATCAAATCAAAAGAAGCAGCAACAGCTAAATTTTCAAGATGGCTACTGTGGTAACTATGCTGGATTTCTGCACCATTTTAATTTGGAAGCAACTAAACTATGACCTAAATGTGAGAGTAAAATTTCTTGGCAATCATCCAAGATGTATGTTACGAATAAAAATGAATAAGAACATAAATAATAGCCTGGGACCTTTTCTTACTTCTACTCTCTTCTCTACTGAACTTAATCCATATATGCAACCCCACTGACAGCGCACATTAAAACTTTACTTAAACTCAAACTAAGATCTCAAACTACATCACTGGCATACACGCTGGTCTCAACTAGACCATACAATTACAAACATAATCCCGACTATGGCCTCAAATATAATTATGAGGTAGTCTAACTCCCAAGACTATCAGGCCCAGCGACACAATGATGCAACCTAAAAAGAAATAGTATAATCTCCTCAAATTAACATCATTTGAGGTAGTCAAACCCATGACTATCAGATCCCGCAGCACACAGCTGCACCCTATTACAGAATCAAAACAAGTATACCAGTGTTCAATATACACCAATAAAATTACACTTCATTACAGCTTGTCACGTGGGGTTGCATACCTCCAAACCTTTCTACTTAACAAATAATGGCATAAAGATCTTCCAAAACAACCCCCCGCCCCCTCCAAAATGTGCCTAAAGAGGGACTACCAACTACAGGAAGAAACAAAATGAAGTATTCAACACCCTCAATTCTACAACCATCAAACAGAGGAGATAGTATCACAAGGGAGGATAACAGAAAGAACAAGAAGAGCATGGCAACTCCTCTGGCAAGCTGCCTTCAAGATCACACAGCAGAAAGGATAATACTATTCCTTTAAAAACAGTCCTTTTCAGGGCTATAAAGATGTGCCATGCCATTTCTTTATTTATATTATTATTTTTCTCCTTTATTATTAATATATTTTTCGGGGAAGGTCGTGATCTACTGCTATAAAACAGGCTCTAGAACATATACTAGAAAACGCCTGGATTGGGCTCACAGAAGTGAACAGCCTGGTACACCTCTGTGTCACCCCAGTCAGTAATGCATAGATACCGACTAACCCCATTTATCCTTCTTGTTACTATTTTTATTTATCACTTATTCCGGACTGGTTGGTGCCTCCTGCTATAAAACAGGCTCTAGGAAATATACTAGAAAAACGCCTGGATTGGGCTCACACAAGTGAACAGCCAGGTACACCTCTGTGTCACCCCATACGGTAATGCAGAGGTCCCGACCGGTCTCATACATTCACTCTTTTATTCTTTATACTTTTATTTCCTTCGGGGCTCGGGGAAGGCTGGTGCCTACTGCTATAAAACAGGCTCTAGGACTAGAAAACGCCTGGATTGGGCCCACACAAGTGAACAGCCAGGTACACCTCTGTGTGTCTCCCATTCAGTAATGCTGGGTTACCGACTGATCCCATTCATCCACCCCCTTTTTTGACTGTAATCTATTCTTCTATTTTTTTCTTATTTCTATTCTTATTTATTTATTTTTATATTTCCTGTTTGTTCGTCCGTACTGTCTTGTTTGTTTTTTATGTTTCATGTTCTTAGATATTGAATTCTTGCCATGACGATTGGTATGAGAATTCTATTCGGCAAACCAACAAAAAACTAATATGAACAATTTCGGATCTCCACCAAATAAATTCAGAACTCCAACAACCTAACCTGAAGAAACCATCTGGTCACTCTGACAACCCTAGTATAGGTTTTTTTTTTAAGGGGATTTGCCCTTGTAAGAAAGGCCTATCCCAGGTAGGGACAAATTATGTACACATAGTACTAATGTAGGGCATAGTGTTAGGAGATAGGAAATTCTGTAACTCTAATGCTTGAAATAATTGCACAGGTGGCCTACACATTATTGATATAGGGAGTCCACTAGCACAACTGGACTGAATTTGACACAAGTAAGTAGGGCTCTTTTGTTTCAGGTGTGGGCGGCGTTCGTGGCTGTGCTGTCCTTCTCTTTGCGTGCGTGCTGGCCGACCTTTCCGGACCTTTCCCTCCCTTCCTCGATCAGGGCTCAGCAGAATTTCTAGCGATATGAGGAAACTAATTTTCTCTCGCTACCAGTGCTATTGCACACTGCTTATTCAAAGCAACATGATTGGTTGATAGGGTGGGTGTGTGACGGTACTATTCCTACCCACCCTGTGGGGCTTACATCTATGCTGACAGTTACTCATTAGTAATTCAGCATAACGCCCAAGTAAAGAAGTGCACCTGTTTGCACAGAATGCCTGTAGGGACGTGGCTCCGTACCGTCCCTATGGGAGAACTAAATGTCCAACGACATGCTGGATATAAATAGTGGGCCATATGACCCTTCATGGCCGGTGCCCACTTAAAACTCCAACTTACTACTTACATACGCGTAAGAATATCCTTTGTTGTTGTTTTGGGCGTTAAATGCCATTTTTTCAGCACAAGATACGCTATACATGTTGGCCAATATTAATTGTGGGTGAAGAACCTGGGAAGACCCCAGCAAGAACCACCCACGTTCGAAAAGTTACTGGCAAGATTTCTCACATACAAAACATTGGCCGAACCCACGTAGACAGTTGAGATGAAAAGTGAACGAATAGTGATGGATGAATGGATGGATGTGCAAGGGCCAAAAGACATTGGACAACATATCACTACCCCCCCCCAAACCCCCAAGTTATTCTGTGACAAGAGTGTCCAATAAAAGCAAAATGAATTTTCCATATATATTAACAATGTAAAACATAATTAATGGGCAAGGGATTTTGATGTTTTGAATGTGAGAATTTCTATATGATAAATAATGACAATCATATAGATGTCAAACCTGCTTCAATGAGACAGGTAACAAGCTATCTATAATAATTGCCTCCTGATGAACCATTTACCAAGCCAGCAGGGAGCCCCAATTGGCCAAGCGGAATAAAGCATTCTCCATTACACATCACTGCCATCTTACCTTTGTCTGTGTGGGTTCGAGTCTAAGATTCGACTAATGTGGGTATATGAGAAAGCTTGCCAGTAGTTTCTTCTGGGTCATGGTTCTTTCCGTGGGTTTCCCGGGTTATTCCTCTACCAATAATGTATAGCCTAATGTGGGCTGAAAAATGGCATTAAACCCTACAACACCCAAGCCAGCAACAGCCTTAGTCAACAGGCCATTGGCAATTGCTTCATGTTAATGTCTGAAAGCCTGTGGACAGAGAAGTTGCTTCCTCAATCAGACATGGTGGAGCTATACTATGCATTTTCATAAAGTCATGCCTCCTCTGACAACTCCGTCATTAGGAATCAAGGAAGGTTTTCTTTCCTCTCCTGTCCCAGGAGTAAAGGTGTCAATGGGTAACCGTGTACTCAGGTACCAACCTATGCACAATTATACGGGTTAAAAAAATTAGCTTTGGGTACCCGTTTAGTTCAAGTAAATATAATCATCAAAACAAATGTTTCCAAGTTCAGATTAAAGATTATAAATGACAATGACAGGGGCAAGTGAGACACAGAATAATCAGTACAGGTCTAGGCTTGTTTCATGTGATATTTATGCATCATAGACTTCTGTCTACTGATCTTTAAATTTGATGTGCGCAACTATTTGGCTTTGTACATTTAAACAGTTTCCTTATTTTCTGTTTATAGTAACTGTACATAACTAGCAACCCCAGCTGATCAACGTCACATATTAAGAACATCAATGAAAATCAATACCTAGTGTTGGAAACTTCATAAGTGTCACACACAAATTAAAATCAACCTATATAAAATATACATGTTTCAAAAGGGCATTAAATTATCTACCATTTGATATAACTTTTAATTTGTTTATTTTTAAATTGCCTTTGTTTTTATAAATTGAACTTTATCCGCAGTGGTAATTTCCGGTAATTTTCCTTTTTGGCGCGCGTGCACCAGTAACAGCGCGTGTCAGTCGCGTGATCACGCTTGCGGGTCATTAAATGGCTATGAATATTCATAGAATTAATTTGCCCAATGAGAAAAATGAATTCGCTACAACCCGGTGCTTGACTTTTTTTCGTATGTTAACAAAAAACAAAGCTACGACGGGTCAAAGTCGGTGAGGATTTGTACGCCATCTAAGCTAAATACAGATAAAAGGCATATATCAAAATAACATTTAAGCTTTTTTCTTTAAAATGATGTATAAATCATTAAATTCGGTAAACATTTTGTATCCCGCATTTAACACAAAACTTTTCAAAATTTACCGACTTGTCGATCGGGTGACCCGTCCGTCATTTTGGACATTTGACCCGAGAAAAATTTCTAAATAATGTGGAAATTACGTATACTCCCGCCCACCTGCAAAACAATGCTAGTTCGCAAAATCTATTTTCAATTTTTTTTAAATATAATTACAGATATAAAAGATTCCATTGTGGATAAGAATTGATTCAATATGGAAGGGAGATCGCTAGGCCCTTTCTGTACTGAAATACAGCTTAGTGAAGAACACTTGAATGAACTGACTTCAATAAAATCTCTTGAAAATTGTCATGTGAAAATTGGTGTTTTGTTGAAACTGAACACTTTCTTGAAAAGTGCAGCAAAAGTAATAGATGTTGCTAAATGTCTGCAGCCGAAATTGTCTGTTTTTAGTGATGCAACGTTGAGGATAAAATTAACCAGATTGCTTGAAGTCAAGAAAAAAACAGACAGTGGTATTTTAAAGAACACGGAATATTGACTCTTTATTTAAGCAGTACCAAAACAAATTCTTTTAAATGATGTGTGAAGCACTTTACAGACTAAGATGTGTTTTCTAAACAATGAAAACAATTTACAACTTAATTATTTCAACAGAATGGTGACTTTTAAGTTAAAGTAGCAAGTGAGGTTTACCAATTACCATGAATTTAATAAAAATTGAATTTGATGCATAGTCCATATGATTAGTAAAGCTTTGAACTTTATAGTTACCAGCATAACTTAATTAAAATTTTTATTTGAATGGTTTTGATGTGAAAAAAACCATTTTTGATTAAACACCATATATTGATATGTTGTTGCTGTTTGTGTTATCGTACAAAATATTAAAAACAAAATTTAAATATTGGTGAGATGTTTCTTGCAATAACTGTCCCTCTTGTAAAAATACATCTTAAACAATCGCAAAAATGAGTCCAGCATGTTCTTTTACATAAAGTTAGAAAGTTTTATTAATTTATCTTAAAAAATAAAAAAATTACATCAATTTATGTCTAATTTCTTTTTTTTCTGGTGCCATCGATTTATCGCGTGGCAAATATTATTATAAGGGAAAAAGTGGGCAAATTGAATGAAAATATGCAACTTTAAAATGTCATATTTTTACTTCTAGTAGAGATATTTTTAAAATTTAAACTGTTTTGTGCTGCTAGCAATAAGATCTATCATTTAACAATGTTTTAAAAGTAATTCAATGACAATGAAAAATCAGCTGGGGTTGCTAACATAACACAATTCCAAGAAAACAGATGGATTTCTTGAATTAAAACAACATCTCAGTTTCATTATAGGCTAATACACACTTAGGTAGCAGACCAGTCTATACTGAAAAGCAAAACCATGGCACCAATGTATTAAGTGAAAAGGGCTTTACTGATGCGACTTTTGGATGTTACAAGACTAAGACCGATTTTTTTAAATTGAAAAACATTTTGCATCATGAAATGTACAATTAGCGCCTAACAAATTTTGAAAGGGGAATTTGACAGTGACCTGATGTAATACAGCATTCAGAATCTGTTTACTTAGCAAAAGTTAAACGTGATGCAGACAAGTTAAACTTCTGGTGAATGTTGTGTATAAATAATTTATAATTTTGTTTTGTGTCTATATTTTGATACTAATACACACGGATTTAGCCAATTTGCTACAAGAATTTTTACTAACTGCAGATCCAGGTAAGAAGCAAAACTATTTATCATTCGTGTTTCTGTAATTATGGCATGTAATATATAGATAGCTGATTTGATTGGCTATGCACTCTTCTACAACTTGTATTAGTAATAATTATGTTCATACCTTGCAAGGTGGTGTAGAGTAGCATTGATGAGCTTACAACAAAGTAGCATTGATGAGCTTACAACAAAGTAGCATTGATGAGCTTACAACAAAGTGGCATTGATGATCTTACAACAAAGTAGCATTGATGAGCTTACAACAGAGCAATTCAGGTTCAACATTGATTTAATTTCCCTTTGATCAGGTACCTGGATAACCACCCATTATGATTGGTAGGTACCTGAATGACTTTTCCTAAAATTCTGACATCCCTATCAAGGACACACACAATTTAAGGGCATTGAAAAAGAAAAGTTCACCTATGCTTGACCCACATTATAGCAATCATGTAGTACAGGTAAATAGACCAGAAACATAGTCATGCAGAATGTAAAGATTATGATATAATTAACAGTAGTAACACAATATACCTGCAAACACTCCAATGAACAATGTCAGAAGAAACCAGCATATGAAATCCAACTGCATCTTTGACCTAAAATGTACAAGATATATAATATCTGTATTTATGTGCATAAATGCCAAGAATAACTTTTCTCAACTGTTCCAATATACTTTTGAACTCCCCTAACATATTCCTAAAATGAGTTAATTGCATATATATGTTACATCTATAAGAAAATACCTCAAATAGAATCCTAATCCGGTAATTTATTATAAGAGACTGAAGATACAATGATATTTATATTCAAGTGTTTAACTAAACAATGAAATGTAGGAGGCATTTGAAAATAATGTCACATTAAACTTATATAATAAAAGTTATTTAATAATGACTTCAAGAAATAGAACTGGCCCATCAAGCCTATGGCTGTCAATATTAACTGTTATTCCTCAAAACCCACTGGCAATGGGCTGGAAGGCAAATGACTAAACCGAACCAAACTGTTAATTAACTCCAATATATGGTGACTTTTCTTTCCTTAAATTTTATGCACAACTGGACTTGAATCATTTCATTATATCCCATTTATAAGGATGATGAAATGAGTTAATATTCTCTCAAGATTACTCTTCATTACACAAAAAAACCTCTTAAGTTTGAAAATAAGCACTATTTATAATTTACCATAAAATCTCACTCTACCTCACAGTATTTATAATTTACCATAAAATCTCACTCTACCTCACAGTATTTATAATCTAGCATAAAATCTCACTCTATCTCACAGTATTTATAATTTACCATAAAATCTCACTCTACCTCACAGTATTTATAATTTAGCATAAAATCTCACTCTATCTCACAGTATTTATAATTTACCATAAAATCTCACTCTATCTCACAGTATTCATAATTTAGCATAAAATCTCACTCTACCTCACAGTATTTATAATTTAGCATAAAATCTCACTCTATCTCACAGTATTTATAATTTACAATAAAATCTCACTCGATCTTTTCATGGTGAAAATACTTCTTATCAACATAATCTTATTATTAGATTTTATCTGTATGACAAGTATTGTTTTAACTTGACATGCCTTGGGACACTTCCTCAATAATAAGCCTGTTGCAGGTAAGATATTTTCCAAGTTTTATATGAAATTTGCTTTTAGTAATTTTATAAAGTCCAAATTTGTTTTGTTTACTGAAGAAACAAAGCACTTTAGACCACCACTCAGCCACTTGGTGCCCCTTGATGAAACATAAAAAAGACAATAATCTCAAGGAAGAAAAATCATGCAGAGCGATAAAAATACCTTAGATTACCCCCATGACCCATTCTGACATAGAACCCTCTCTATCATACTCTATATTTGGGGCCCCAAATGGTCGAGTAGTCTAAAACGCTTTCCGTTACGGATAACTGCCATCTCACCTCTGCACGTGTTCGAGTCTAGGATTCGGCTATTGTATTTGTGCGAGAAAGCTTGCCAGTAGCTTCTCGTGGGTCGGTGGTTCTTTCTGGTGGTTTTCACGGGTTCTTCCTCCACCAATAATACTGGCCACCATGTATAACCTAGCGTGTGTTGAAAAATGGCATTAAACCCTAAAACAACTGTGAACAACATCATACTATATAAAAAGAGAAGGTTCATAACTTCCAAATACTTGGTCCCACCCATTACCCTAGATTTTATTCTGCTATTTCCATATTTAAAAGCAATGACTATTCTCTATGGCTTGTTTTACTCCGGAGAAATTTTCTATTCATCAGGCCATCGTTGACTTTTCTACGTTGTACCAAACGGAAGTTACGACTTCCGAAACGCGCAATTTTCCCGAATTTTTCAAGCAAAGGCATATGAAAACATCTCTCTCTCTTTCAGATACGCACGCGATAGCAAATTAAATAAGGGCACGAGTAACCGCACCTTACGAAACGTATTATGCCTGCACAAAACTCAGGTTAAATTAAGGGAAATTTTGGAATCTCTATTAATATAGATAAACTCTGACAACGAACAAATAACTCCTAGTACAATGGACTTAATTATATTTCGTATTGAAGGCTTCCTTGCACCATCCTCACCTCGAACTAACGCAAATAGTTTCAAAATGTTTAAAAAATTTGACGTCTCGCATACAGACAACGGGACATTGTTGGGCTCACCAGTTACTATGTACTTTTCAGAGAGTGACGCATGTGAGGTAAGTTCTTTGCATTTGTAACATGCACAATGGAGATAATGTTGGCATATCTGTATGCTTCTTTGATGTAATGTGGCTGACATTTCTTTGGATACTGCACTGTTGAAATTGTACATCATCTAAGCCAGGGGTCTCAAACTCAAATTATCCTGGGGCCGCAGGAGGTAGAGACTGGGTGAGACTGGGCCGCATCAAGTATTCCACAAAAAAGGGATTACAAATTCAATAAAGTACAACTGTTAGAATCTGCTCAACCTTTATTAATAACAAATAAAAACATTAAGGGTTCTCAAGAACATAGGCTTCACTTACTTCCTCCTACTCCTTGTTGCCAGAGACCTGGCAGCGCTTCTTCTTACACAGCTGAGCAACATTTGGCTTGAGTGAGGAAGCAACTGAGACCCTCAGTATAGCTTGAAGATGCTCATCAGTAATTTTTTGTTAAAGTTCATAGCGGAAAAGAGCTTTTCACACAGATAGGTACCCCCAAAAAGGCACATGATCCGCTTGAACAACCTGGAAATCTCAAGGAAGGTGGAGGGCAATTCTCTCATAAATTGTCCAAGCTTGTCTGTTTTTCCATTCACCTCCCTGAACTTAGCCTTGAGTTCAGAATTGCACTGAAGATCAATCAGCTCCATTTGAAGCGCGGAGGGGGGGGGGGGGGCGGCGGCATCTTCCACATTGAAGGAAAAGGGTCAGCAAAAATTTGAAAAGTGGCTCTGTGTGTTTTGAAGTCTGCAAACCTGTGATCAAATTCTTCCTGTAGCTTTGCAATGGCATCAGTATACTTACTACTGAATGGTGTGCCCAAGTCCATGAGTACTTTGCATGTTGGGAAATTGTCATAGGCGACACTGACAAACTGCCTCTGGCCTTGTAACTTCTTGTTGAGTACATTCAGCTCCTGTGTAATGTCAACAAGAAAAGCCAAGTCCATGAGCCATTTGGGATCACTTAGTACAGGAAAAACCACCCCATCCTTCTCCATGAAGGCTTTGATTTCTGCTCTCAACTAAAAAAAAACCTTTTCAAGACATTTCCCCTACTAAGCCAACGTACCTCGGTGAAGTAGATAACATCCTAATATGCTGACTCTATTTCCTTTAAAAAGGCGCGGAACTGCCGGTGCTTCAAGCCCCTGGATCTGATATGGTTGATGCATTTCACAACGTCAGACATCATATTGTCAAACTTCAGGCATTTGCTGCAAAGGGCCTGCTGATGGATAATGCAGTGTAGAGCAACGGCCTCTTCCACACCCTCCTCTTCCAGTTTTCTTTGAACATGTGCCACGAGTCCATTTATTTTCCCTGTCATTGATGGCGCTCCGTCGGTTGTTATTCCTGCAAAATTTTTCCACGGTAAACAGGCATCCAAAATGGCATCACACAGCAGGCGGAATATCTCCTGAGCAGTGGTCTGGCCATGCATTGGAATCACTTTGAGCAACTCCTCCATCACTTCAAAATTATCATCAACACCACGGACATATATTGCGAGCTGTGCAGTGTCAGTAACGTCTGTGTTCTCATCAAAAGCTACTGAGTATGCATGGAAATGTTTGCCTTTCTCACACAGCTGATCATAAATGTTACCTGACAACTCAGAAATGCGCTCTGCCACTGTGTTGGCTGAAAGGCTGATGTTGCTAAACCGACCCTTCTTTTCCGGACAGACTACTTGCAGCTTGTAAAATGCAATTTTTGATGAACTCGCCTTCTTTGCGTGACTTTCCTGCCTTAGCAATCATCTCACTCACCACGTAACTAGCTTCAACTGCTGCTGCATCACTTTCTTTGTTTGCTTTCTTGAAAAAATCTTGCTGCCTCAGTAGACATGTTTTAAGTTTAGCGACCTGGACCTCTCTCTCTCATCTCCCTGGTAATTTGCATACTCCTCAGCAGGTCTTGTTAAATAATGACGTCTGATGTTGTACTCCTTGTGCACCGCAACTTTCTCGGTGCATATAAGGCACATCGGAATGCCCCTGTGCTCAACAAAACAGTAGTCCATCTCCCACTTCTCCTGAAATTGTCTGTGCTCATAGACAACCTTTCTCTTCACAGCAGGTTTTGAGAAAGACATGACTGGGGTCGGGTGACAAAAAACGTATTTGCACTGTGTGATAAAATATATTTTCCCTCCACTCTGTAACACTCCCGAATCACGTATCACGAGACTTAGGGAGATTTAGAAACCAACATAATAAATGAGGCTGCAGTAGTCAGAGAGTGAATTCCCGAATTATGACGTAATTTCTGACGTATAAAATATATATTGCTCGATAATTTAAAATAATAATGTAATCTGTGACCCTCCACGATGGTTTCAGTCGTATGTCACCAAAGCTAGTTTTGCGCTAGGGGTGAAAAAAGACGGTAACAATGACCTTTTGGCTGATATTGAATCAACAAACATTTTTCTACAGTTTTAGTTACAGTAAATAAATCTACATTAATTTTGACTAAAACAATAACAAATCACTGCACATACTTATGCTAATTTGTTCCAAAAATTAGGCCAACAAGATATTAAAACTTGAATATTGAGCATCACGTCACCCCTAACTAAAACGTGTTCAAACAGAAGGCAGGAGCAGGCAATATTTATGAATTATTGATGCGAAGGAAGTTGCTATAGTAGGGAGAATGAATTCTGATTTTTTTTTTTTTTATCATAGAATGAATTTTTATTTTTTTTTTTATCATAGAAAAGGCCTTTTTGACTAACCCTATTTTGAAAGTGACCAAGCTGACAGGTTCGGAATTTCCCTCACTCATCACTCGTACACACTAGCGGCAATTTTAATAGGGATTCTTTGATACTGTGTCAGATTGCTACGATTTACACAATTATAGTTGTGCATTACCCACTAACTGACTATTTTAACTTTTGATATATGTATATACAACCACAGGAGTCTGACGTTTTATCAATAAAGTACTGCGAAAGGGTATTTTATTTTGTCATACATTTCGCCGTCTTTATTGATAAAACGTCAGACTTCTGTGATACAAAATTCGAAGCGTGTTTTCTCAAAACCGCACTTTGGCCATGTTTGTCTCATAAAATACTATAAAATAAAACTTTTAGTCCGATTTTAGAACGGTTTTTACCATTATAATCAACGTCCAAATTCGACTGAAACCCTCGCGGAAAGTCACATTATAGATATGAAAATGGGGAAAACGCGCGGGCCGCACTAACACTAAACTTTGCTGTCAGGTAGAGGGCCGCAAAATATCATCTCGAGGGCCTCAAATGGTCCGCGGATCGCGAGTTTGAGACCCCTGATCTGAACACATAGTATAACAAAATGGATGCTCCCATTTACTTGACAAATTAACCAAAATTAATCAAAAGTACACTAACTTTAGCAGTTATTAAACTGGGGAAAACGAATTTTGCTGAAGTAGGCAATAGCAGCTTCTGAAAGTGCAATGAACAAATTACAAAACATCTGAAAATGAAAAAAAGTTATTGGATCATTTTTCTACAATTTACCTCTGAAGTCCAGGAAGTGAAAATGACCCAGCTAACAGTTTTTTTTATTCGAGCACATCTAAAGTTAGTCTGGTTCCCTGCTTAGTATAAGCAGGAAACCAGATTAACCAGACAGGTGCGCCTCCCCCTATTAAAAAAACTAGAAAAAGTATGTGTATGTATGTGTGTGTTACCCCTGATGTGTTGTTTTGTATTTTTTAGAATTTTTCTTTAACTTTACCCTAGCCTTAATTTTTTTCCCATCGGGATTATATACTAATAGAGGGATATTTTCGTTCATAATGTTTCTATGGAGGGGTGTCCCGAGCTTTGAGACCCATCATGAGTCTCCTGCCTCCTTTAAAATTTCAGAATTAACCCTGGCTAGGGGTTCCCTATATCCTTTGTGTGCTATTTGTATGTGCTCTGTTTAGGCATACATATATATATACATTGTGTCTTGTTAGGATAGCCGTCCTACATCAAATTTCCAGGTTGTGTAATTTTCTCTTTTTTTAAAAAAAAAAAAAAACAGACCCCAAAACGGTCTTTGTTTCTTATATATTTAAATTTTTAAATATTTTAATCCTTTTGAATTTGGTACCAAACATGGTGTAATTAAGTTTATTTTTAAATGGTTGTTACCACCTTATTGTTTTAGTGCTCATACTATTATGTTCCATGTTTTGTAATCTTCCTTATTTATCCAATAGGACTACTTTGATCGAAACTAGATCTGTACATTTTTTTTATTTTATTTGTATGTCACCATTCTCGATCTTTTTTTCTCCGTCCTTTATTTATTTATTTATTTTATTTATTCTACTCCGTTCCTAAAATCATTTATTTATTTTCCCATGTAAATATGGGCTTTCTGTATAGTTCGTATGAATCGTATGAACTACACAGAGTATTCATCATATTGGGTCACCAGTGACTTTTATGAGAGCATGCACGTGCAGTAAGTGGCTGTCTTAGTATGCTATCTAATGTATTTAAAACTGTGTTGTTCTGTAGATTTCTCAAGGTGAGTATTTCTCAACTCTTCCACCAGCCTTCCCACTTCGCGTAGCGCCATGTGGTATCGCCTCGTGATCTCCATACTGATACTTATGCTCTTGATGGCTTCATTTCTCTTCTATCTAACGTTTTTTTCTATAACAATTACCTGTCCGCATGCTCTCATATTCCTAACTATGTAATCTGCTATTTCATCCCGTAGTTTAGTGTTATAAATCAATCAATCAATCAATCCTCTCTGCGCCGTCTGGTGCTTGAGGCAACAGCAAGGGAGCACCATTTCCGTCTGTCGGCAGCTATTGCAGGGGCGGTCTGATAGGTGAGGCCTCTGGTCTTAAGGTCTCTCTCCACTGTTCGTCGCCAGGTCTCTTTGGGTCTGCCACGGTTCCTTTTACCCTGTGGGATCCATCTCAGTGCCACCCTTGGTAGTGAGTCAGGAGGCATTCTGCAGACATGGCCGAGCCATCTCCATCGCCGAGTTGAAATGATCTCAGAGATGGTGTTTGCACCCGCTCTGTGCCGAAGTTCCTCATTTGAGATCATGTTTGGCCAGAAAATCCTCATGATGCGTCGCAGGCATTTGGTTTGAAACACTTCGAGCTTGTGTTCTATGTTCGCAGTGGACTTCCAACACTCTGAGCCGTACAAAAGGACGCTCAACACGTTGCTCTTGAAGATACGGATCTTTGTGTGGACACTGAGGTTTCTTGTCCTCCATATAGGTTTCAGCATTGCGAAGGTCTGGTTGGCCTTGCCGATTCTTGTGACGACTTCCCTTGTGCTATCTCCATCCGTGGCGACCTTGCTACCCAGGTAAGTGAAATCGTCTAGTTCTTGCAGAGGCTGGTCATTGATGGTGATTGGGTTGCCCACTCTAGTATTCTTCCTCAAGACTTTTGTCTTCCCTATGTTGACTCGAAGACCTATGGTATTTGCTGTCTGTACCAACTGTTGTGTCTTCTGTTGAATATCCTGGTGTCTGCTTGCCAGCAACCCGATGTCGTCGGCATAGTCCAGGTCATCCAGCATTGAGGTCAACGTCCATTGTATTCCATGCCTCTTGCCCTCTGTGGTGCGGCGCATGATCCAGTCAATGGCCAGTGAGAAGAGAATTGGAGAGAGAATGCATCCTTGCTTCACTCCGGTTTCCACCTTGAATGGTTCAGTGAGTTGGTTGTTGTGGATTACTCTGCACTCAGAGTTTTCGTACAGGGACCTGATGACATTGACAATTTTCTTGGGGATGCCATAATGTCGTAGGATCTTCCACATAGAGTCTCGGTGCAGGCTGTCGAAGGCCTTCTCAAAGTCCACAAAGACCACATAAAGGGATCCATTCCATTCATGAGACTGCTCAAGTATCTGCCTCAGTGTGAAGATGTGGTCGATGCAAGATTTGCCTTTCCTGAAGCCTGCTTGTTCCTGGCGTAGGATGCCGTCCACAGCTGTTGTGATGCGTTGAAGAATGATGCGGCTAAAGATCTTACTGGAGAGGGATAGCAATGTGATTCCTCGCCAGTTGTTGCAGTTTCCCAGATCTCCTTTCTTGGGAAGTTTAACTATGATTCCGGTTTTCCAGTCATTTGGTGCTTTTTCACTATCCCATATCTTTTGGAGAATCTGGCAAAGAAGCTTCGGCGTCTCTGTGTCTTCTGCCTTCAGCATCTCAGAACACACTCCATCATCGCCAGGTGCCTTTCCATTCTTCAGCTTGTGAATGGCCTGCTTGACCTCCTCAACAGTGATGTCGTTGCAATTGATGTCAAGGTCCTCCTCTGCTTCAGGAATGTCAGCGAGTACGGGTGGGTCTGGGCGATTCAGGATATACTCGAAATGTTGCTTCCATCTTTCCATCTTCTCCTCCTCCACTGTGACATAGTTTCCAACTTCGTCTCTCACTGGAAGATCGTGGTGCTGACTATAGTCGCCCTTCAGTTTCTTTGTGTTTTGATACACCGTTTTCATGTCTTTCTGCCATGCTGCTACCTCTGCCTCCTTGGCTAGCCTCTCTGCAAATTCTCTCCTGTCTCTCCTTGCTGATTTCTTCACCTCCTTGTCTTTTCCTCCATACTCCTGCATAATTCTCTCTTTCAGTCTTGGTGATTTTGAATCCAAAAGTCTCTTCTTAATCTGTCTTCTCTCTTCTATGCGAGTCCATGTCTCTTCTGATATCCACTCTGTCTTCCTATTATTCCTGTAACCTAAAACTTCTTCTCCTGCTTCCTTCATTGCTCTGTTAAAATTGTCGATGGTCAGCGATGTAACTCCGCCAAGGACGGTCCCAAGCCCGGCTGAAAAAGGAGGAGGGTTGGGCGTAGGGTTAGCGACCCCACCCCGTTAAAACAACTCTTGCTACGGAAACGACAACAAGGGAGTGTTATAAATCCCATCAAAATATAAAATTTGATTGTTATTGTATTGCTGTGTATTTTTAATTTTTCCAATGATTTAAATTCTTTCTGGGTTTTTTTTTATCACAATTAGTCATAGCATGAATTTTTGTAAAAGGTAGATTTTTACACAATGGACATTTTGGCAATACTCTGACCATATGCCGTCGCACTGCGACTTCTCCTGTCAACCACGCATCATCCATGTATTTAAACAGGATACTTTTCAGTTTAAGTAATTTAAGACTGACCCAGTTTCCCCAGGCCCGATCCCAATCTACGGTTATATGTTTCAGTTCTATATTATTTTTTTCCTTATTTATTGTGTGGTCTGTTATCCATTTGTATGTTGATTTTGTGTCAATTTCCCATAATTATTTTGTGTCCCTATATTTTAGTAACAATTCTTTTATGGATCTTAATTTCCTTGGCATCTCTATTAACTTAACTAGCAGCAGAGCGGGCGAACAGGCCAACTTTTAGAGGCGTCTATTTGGCAAACTAAGGCTTCCTTGAAAATGCTTTATAGAAGTGTCAATTTGGTAAAACCAAGGAGCAGCAGGGGGGGTGGGGTGGCGAATCAGACATTTGTTCGAGATATCATTTGCTCTAAATCTAACAAACATCTCGAGAGAATTAATTCGAATCCTTCTTTTTCAACCAAAAAAAAAAAAGATTACTTGCTCGAAACATAAGTTTTTCGCAAATCATACTCCAAGACCGTTTTCATCGTTTAGTCAAAATACGGTCTCGTCGTGATGTCATCGCCCCCCCCCCCCCCGCTGCTATGGGTTAATAATTGATTTCAACCAAATATTTGATCGAGTCCGATACGATATCGTGTTCGAGGATCATGTAAATTTATTGTTATAAACCCACGCGGGGTTGACTGAGCGTTACTAAAGAAATTTTTTAATTGATTGAAGTCCATATCGGAACACCATGTCTGCCAAATATTTCGTAGCGTATGTGTATCAACGCCGTTGAATACAGCAAGAATATTACAGTTATCTCTTATCACTTTTGGAATCTGAGTGTAGCGTTGAGTTACATATATCACATCAGTGTTTTTGTGCCTGCCTCGGGAAAATATTCTAGCTGGTTTCTTTTTTGTTTATCTAACATGACATCATCGTATACAACTAAATTGTTGATACTTCCATCGAGGTCATCCACGGATGGTGCCTCGTCAATATCGGTTATAAATTCAATAATGCCTTTGCCGTTGATTTCCATTGCTCTCTCGTTAGCATCCTTTAACACTTCATAGCATCGTTGATCGTCTACACTCGGGGCGACCAAATACAACATATTCCACTTCATCCATCTCACTATTAAACTGAGCAACAATTGCGTCTTGCCGGATCCAGATGACCCGATTATAATTGCGCGGATAGAGTTTGGTAGCGCTGAATGATGCTTAGCTGGTTCTCTTGTTTTAGTCGTTGAAAAATCAATTATATTCATATCTCTATACATAAATTATGGATCTATATTGTGTGAAGTGTAAAACGCGTACTAACACAAATGATGTGACGACGATTACAACTAAAAATAACAGATCAGCACTTACTGGTAGATGTGCAACATGTGGTATAAAAAAGTTTAGATTTGTTTCTATGAAATCTGGAGATGTTTTAAAAAAAAAACGAGGAGGTGATATCGCAGCCAAATTGGCAAAGTTCCCTGGAACCCCATGGGCAAAGTACCCCGGAGAAAATCACCTTCCAGGATATAGCTACTGTGGCCCCGGAACACGATTAGATATCAGACTTGATGATCAAAATCTGCCCCGACCCGGCGAGTATCCGATAAACGCTATTGATAAGGCGTGTCATGCTCATGATGTTGCATATAAAAGCAGCAATCTGCAACACATGCATCTCGCAGATGTGAAATTAATTCATGCGTTAAATGCTATTCCTGATAAATCTTTCAAAGAAAAATTGGCTTCGTGGTTGGTAAAATCAGCTATGAAAGGCAAATTGACGATGGGCTCTGGTAATTAATAATATGGAATCTATTTATTATTCTCCGAGGGGATACTGGAGGGGTAACGCTGCAATCAATAAACTCGCCAACGCTGCAAAAGTGAAAAAGGCCACTGCGGCTAATTGGTTATCCAAACAGGCTATATGGCAAATATATCTACCGCGTCCTAAATAAATCAATTTCTCGCATTTTGATGTTACCGGACCCAATGAAGTTCATCAGCTGATTTATTGTTTTACCACATGACAACGGTTACAAATACGCGCTAACCGTAGTTGACGTTGCGAGTCGATACAAACAAGCAGAACCGCTAAAAACAAAATCATCACCTGAAGTTGCTTCTGCATTTGAAAAGATTTATCGACGAGGCCCTCTACGCTGGCCAAATCTGTTACAAGTTGATCCTGGCAAGGAATTTCAAGGCGCTGTTTTATCAGCGATGAAAGATCACAATGTCACAATCAGACTAGGGCATACTGCACTACATCGCGATCAGGCAATTGTTGAACGATTTAATCGGACTCTTGCTGAGCGGTTATTTGGATATCAATACGCAAAAGAATTCATCCAAGAAAAGCGATCTCGTGAATGGGTCAAAAGGTTACCAGGGGTAGTTGCAGCGCTAAATAACGAGATTACCAGAGCAATCAATATGAAACCTAACAACGCAATAAAGAAAAAGTATATACCACAACCACAGCGGGATAGCGTTTCTCAGCCAGTTCTCAGCAATGTCACCGTGAGATATTTATATGAACCAGGAGAACTCGAAGGTGGTAAAAAAAGGGATACTGATCCTATTTGGAGTGTTACTGCACACAAGATATCTACTATAACACGATCAACTGGTAGACCTCCAATCTATAAATTGGATTCAACTGCCCCTCAGCGGGGTTTTACACGCGAACAGCTACAAGTGATTCCTGAAGATACTCAATTGCCACCTCATGGTCGTAACTAGCGCCGTTGCGTCAGTTGCACTCAAGACAAGTCAACATCACATTGTTTCTGACATGACCGAGACTGTTATTTTTTTCTGTCTACGGTAAATTGGCGAGGCCCTTTATCCGAATACTGCCAACGCATTATACAATTGCAACTCGCGCAGTGATTATTTTGTTGTTGCTTCAACGTGATTATTAATTCAGCATCAATATCAAATTCTCGGATAGTTTTTTATTAATGATGCTAACATCAGTATCATCCATTGTGATGTCATCATCGAAAAGAATTCTTCGGAGTTGATTTATTCGCCGTACCCTAGACACTGCAAGATAGACTAAATTTGACCACTCAATGCGATTATCGACTATCCAAACAATTGTATCCGTGATGGTTAATCCCTGCGAGGAATGTATCGTCGTTATATAACCCAGTGTCCATGGCGATGATTTAGCGTTCAATGCGCGTTCAACAAATTGTATATCAACGCATACAATATCATTTAGCACAAGTATTTGTTTGCCTCCGCCGGGTATTTCCACCTCGATGTTTTGCTTGCGGGTGTCAGCTGGTCTGTAACGTAATGGAACCTGTAACATCGGATATTTTTGTTTGTGTAGCTCAAATAATTGCCGCTGAATTGTATCTCTGACTATCTTTCTACTTGCCACTACAAAATCGTTTGGTCTCCATGCTTCCCAAAATTCCTCCATGTGAGTTTCAGGAATTATTTCTCTGATTATTTCACATTGGACTTTATCGGGTTGCAGTCTAATTAAATTCTTAAGTGTACGTAATTGTTCATCAAGTGCTCTATAGTCAGTATCGATTTCTTCATAATAGTCAACAAAATTCTTTTGCCAATCATGTGGACCCGCGCCGACAAATGGTGGTGGTTGGCCATGATCTCCACACATTATTACCGCTGTATTCTTTTGCAGCAACCAATCAAGAAACATTTTTAATACATCTACTGAAACGGAACATATCTCATCTCAAATAATAACCGCAGGGATGAATTTATCCCCCATTCGTTCAGGGGTCCATTCATCGCCCTTGCATCGAAAAAAGCTGTGATAAGTACATGCTTCAACGTTTCGTTGTTTCATCTCTCTGGCAAGTCTGTGTGTTGGTGTTAGCACAATCATATTTGTGAAATCCGTAGGATTTTTTCCACGAAATAACTCGATTGCACGCGTCGTTTTTCCTGACCCGCCACAATCGTTTAAATAAACTGTTTTATATCTACAAATTGGATCTGATGTCGATGGTGCATTAGAACGCTCTGATAAATTATCACCGCGTAAGTAATTACTTTTAATTTCAACGTCTGCTGATTCAGAATACTCGCGCAGCATTTCTTTTTTAATTCTCCATGATCCCCAACTTTCATCCGAATTAGTGAATTCAGCAACTGCGCAACTGTACTTGCTGTTAATGTAAAATGAATCAACGGCAACTCTAACTGCAGTGTCAGGAAATCTATTTATCATTGAAAATAAATTAATACAAGCATAACCCAGCATCGACGACCTCAAATGTGTATACGGGGATCTGTAACCGTCGCTATAAGTAACAAATGTACCCAATTTTGTTGCATCGGACAAAAAAGCATCTTTACGATCCACATATATGTTTTTGGATACTGCATCTGCGATTACGAAGTCGTATTCGGTGTTATCCATAATCAGCCGTGAACAATATCGTTTATAGTCGCATTTTTTTCCTCCCTGAGTAAATTTTCCGATTATTCTTCTACCGAGATCTTTTGCTTCGATGTTTCGTTGATTAAATATCAGTTTGGACCACTCAATGATATATTCTTCGCCGGCATCGATATGTTTTCTGAATTCGTCAATTATACTATCAAGACGTTCCGGTGTTGGTAACCAGACATTGATTTCTTTCCGATATGATATAATTGCTTCACTGACTGTCAGCGAGATTAACATTTTTGTATCAATCATGAATCGTAATAGCGCTATTGGCAGCCACTTCTTTTCAGACATGTGTCTACCAATCCAAATATAACAAGCGCGATGAAGTCCTGCTGAAAATTCAAATGATACAACACGAGCGAATCCAGGTAAATCATAATCAGGCAGCGGCCCATTAATTGCAACACGAGTCATTTCATGTACGGGGTGTCCAAATCGTTTAAAATACTCAGTACACTCTCCATAACCAAGAAAACTCGCTGGATAACAAGCAACCATATCAACTGAAATGATATTATCACTGTCGTATTTGTTATTCCATAAACCGCCATGATTAAATTCTAAACAACTAGCCTCAATGTCTGGCAAGAATTCTACGCGTGTTGGTTTCCATGCGTTTTTGATTCTCGCAAAATGAGCTGCAACCGACGGGATTGTAAAACAGTTTGTCAATAATTGTTCATCATCGTTGATGATTTCATTGGTCCCTTCGTCACACGCCGTTAAAAACCCACTAGCTGTTTTTTTCATTTTGTTGTGAAATGCTTCAGTGCGGTATAATTCACCGTTTGGTCTTACAAACTGATCAAACGTATCCATGTCGTTTTCAGTGCTGCGAAGTAACCACACCGACACGGGGTCGTTTTTACTCAAATGCGCAATAGCATCGAATAGTTTCTTTTCAGAGAGAAAACCGTCCCTGGAAAATTCTTCTCGTAAGAATTCGTCGGGTATATAAATTATTGTTCTGTTTCTTGGAAATATTGTGACCGCGGGCGTCCATGCGTGTTCGTTATGATCAATGATTTTGATTGGGACTCCCATTGATTTATATTTTGATTCGTATAAAACTTCTCCGGTTATCGTCATAACTGTTATTGGAAATCTCAGCGACGTTTCTAATTTTGCTATATCGCTAATAGTCGCTCCGCGGTTTTTCACCGTTAACTCCCATTGAGCTATTTTGCTTCGCCGTAGATCGGTAAGTTTGTTCCCTCGGGGTGCATTTGTAAAATGTTCTGTTATTCGTGCTGCTACACAATTGAGTGACAAGGCCACTGACGACGACTGTTTCATTGGTTTAAGTTTTCTTATATCAGGTTTTTCATTTAACGGATATATCCCATACACAACTGCTGTTTCAGGATATGCTCGCTCATAGTATGGTTTGTCAATTCCTTTTAACAGACCCGGCTTAGAATCACGGCTAACAACGACTGTTTTCTTGTCTTTGAGAATCGGGTCAAACTTGTCTCGTATAATCCAATCGCCTGATTCTACACGGATAATGAATTTCACTCTAAAAAAATACTTTTTGTTGCCAAGTTGTGATAACATCAACGCTGCGTTTTCATCGTTCATGGTTGCATCAACAACACCATCAATTCGAAATGTTGACCAGCTATGAGATGCACCGTCGTGCTTGAATTCATTAATACAGTCACGAATTTTATTTATCAGGGCTCTATCAAGAATTTTATTCTTTGGTGTATCAGAAACTCTATCGAGATTGAATTGAGCATTTTTCCAAGGTGTAGATTTCGATAATCTCTCAAACTCCTTATCAGAAACTCTATCGAGATCGAATCTAGCATTTTTCCAAGGCGTAATTTTCGATAATCTCTTGAACTCCTTCATGCTATCGTCTATTAGACGTTTTGGTTTAATAGATTCTCTATCGAGATTAAATCTAGGATTAATTTTCGATAATCTCTTGAACTCCTTCATGCTATCGTCAATTAGACGTTTTGGTTTAACAGAAACTCTATCGAGATTGAATTTAATATTTTAGTAGGGCTTAATTGCTGATAATCTCTCGAACTCCTCCATGTTATAATTAAAACAAGTATTTAAATAGAAAAATATAGTATAATGAATCACTGCAAATGGCTTATGATTGGATCAACAACCCCATGTAACAAATCACGCAGAAGCGAATTATGTGGGTATCATTTACAAAGCGTTCGCAACGGTTCCTTCCGCCCTCTCCCATGCCTTCGATGTGGGGTGGGCGTTAGAGGAAAATCACAATTATGTCTCAGTTGCGGCGGCAAACGATACAGGGAACTCAAATGCTATTATGACAAACGAATAAAAAATACCGTCATTGACCCTAACGATGACAAAGTCATCAAAACCCCTCAAGATTATATCCAGAGGTTTATAATTAAAGCAGATAATAAATTAGATAAGTAGTATTATTATACAAATGAGCTAAGATTTCAGACCCCATCCAGTGCTTGTTAATTATGAAGCCTCCAGTGATGGTGTTGTCAGGCACCGCAGACTAAAGAAACCGGTTGGATCTTTAAATAATATGGGATATTTGTTGTTTAGTGCTAGAAATAAAACATATCTCTGTCATAGAATTATTTTTGAATGTCATAACGGATTGATTAAAGATGGCTTTGTGATTGATCACATAAATGGCGTGAAGACTGATAATTGTCTTGAGAATCTTCAAGCCGTCTCACAAAGTCGGAATGCAAAATTAGGTGGAACTGGCAAACACGCAAAACGCCCTAGGGGGGTCAAATCGTTTGATTTAGAAAATAATGAAGAGAGAAGCTTTCAGTAGATAAATGAAGCCAGTAGATACTTTGACATTTGTGGGACTTCAATACGATTTGTTGCAGAAAATATAATTAAAACAGCTCTGTCAAAGAACAATGGCCATAAAATAAAATTCTGTACACCTGAAACGATTCAAGGGAGATAAATCCTTTATGTATAAGTCCAACCACTCATAACACTCTACTAAGTTCCCTTGTATTATGACCGTCAAAGGTATTTGTCGTCTGCTATTACCTGTAGAGAGGTATAATTGACATGTGCGCGCCCACGTGACTGTAATGGAGTATATACTACATGAGTTTCGGTAGAGTTGTATTTATCAACTTTAAACAATTCTAAAACTTTTTATTGTCGCTTTGGCTAAAACTGCATTATTTAAACAGTTGCATTTATTTAGACCATCTAAATTCAGCTATTAATACACTTTTAGTACAGACGTTCTTTATAATCCAGCGCATTACCTATGTTCGCTCAGCCAGAACGAGCATGTAACACTATGTGTTTCCCATTCATTGAAGTAAGTGGGCGTGGTTAAAATTCCTCTGTATACAGCTCTTTGTGATCTAATCGATATGCATTTTGTCTAGAGAATTAGAACAGGGAGAATACACGCTGTTATCTAACAACTGTATTTTTTTGTTTAGTGTTTTATTCAAATATTTTGTCTCATTTAAATGTTGTGAAACAGCATTAATAAGTAATTCAAGGAAATAAAATAACACACCCGTGAATCAACGCTGCTGTATTAGTCACCTTATATACGTTTTGACTCGTAATAAGCTTGGGGCTTTCGAAGGCCAGTTCGACCGATCAAAACTAACTCACGCCATTTAACTCGGGTGTGTTGTTGTCTTTTGTTCACATTCATGCAACCGGGTTAATTTAATTGGGTTGCTTTTGATTGGTTGGAAAATCCGCCCCGTCGTTTCATGTTTGTGCAGTCTTGTGCCGTCCCACATCATTACATCACAAATTCCGTCATTGTTTCATTGAATATGGTTGTGAATGTCCTACCAAGCATATCATCTGGGCGGTCTTAGATGATGTTTGTCACCTTAGGCCTCCCTTTCGGAGATGTATGCTTTGGGGACATCGCAATTCCATCCTTAATTAAGTTAATAAAGTAACCTCTGGGTCTCTCTGACGTCATAGGGCGCCAGCGAGATTGCCAAATGGGGTTTTCATGTATGTGCTGTGCTTAATTAAGTTAATAAAGTAACCTCTGGGTCTCTCTGACGTCATAGGGCGCCAGCGAGATTGCCAAATGAGTGTTATTTTTTTTAAATTAAAGATAAAATGTATTATATTATATTTTTATAAAAATATGGATATGAAAGATGTAAATTCTATAATTGCTGAAATCTCAGATTTAAAAAATAGAGGGGTAGTATTATCTAAAGATCTCGACTGTGACAGGATTGCCTCGGAATATGAAGACATTGAGTATCAGTCTAGTAAGGGTCGTTATGTTTTACCCAAGATGTACAGGCTCGTGAAAGGAATTCAAAAGTCCATCAATGCTTGTTTGTACGGTAACGACATTAATTTATTTATAACGCTATTTATCACAGTTGAAGCAATACGTCAAAAGCTCGGCCAAGAGTATCAAAAACGAGCTGAAATTAGTTCTAAGGTTCGTGAAAAATGTTAAACGAGGATAAACCAGTATCTTAACCACGTGAGCGTTACTATAAAAAATAGGCTTTCAGTATTTTTTTACTGAAATTTTTTTAGCGTTTTTTTGTAACACTTGTCACATTGGATTTTCTCCTGAAAGGATACTCAGCAGTTTGGGCTTGTTCATGCAGTTATGTGCGTACTGGATGATCTGGTTGTGGTAGCAAGTAATCACCGCGACGCCTCCATTTTCACGTAGTTGCTGTTGTTGCCGCGTCGTTAACAAAAATCGTTCATCGCCGTTCTCAGATATTTTAATTTTGAAACCCCCAGCGATGTTGTTTCTGAAACATTCGCGGATAGCGTCGTACAGTTTAACCTTGTCCGAGATGGATACGTTAGCATGATGGTACATTTATTTAATAACTCAGATTTTAATTGTGATAGTTTCACATTTGAAAACTCAGTTCACAAACAATATATGGTAGTTGAATCGCTTACAACTAAATTAGCCCGAGAGCGGTTAGCAGCAATTAAAAAGTTTATACCGGTTCGAGACAGACTTCGCGAGAAACTTCAACAACGACAACAAGCGCAGACTGACTTTTCTGTGTCAAGTGAACAACTGTTTACTCCGATAACAAGTGCGACCAAAGATGTGAAAAAGTTAACCGAAGCAGCGATATACGGAGATATTCCTGAAAAAGAACGAGCAAAGAAGGCGCCGCTGCTTGATACGCTTGAAAAGATAGCAGCAGAGACCGAACAAACACGCGCAGGGATACAACAGCTATCCAGTGATATAAAAACTCAACGCGAAATTGAAGAACGCGAAGAAGAACAACAAGGTGCAGCTGGAGGAAAAGACTATTCACCTGAGAATATATTTACAGTCGCAGCATTAAATGAAATTGAAGGAACCCGTACGGATTACGAATTAGCTGATTTTGCTAGAGAAAATTTTCCAAAGGGTACAAGAGAGAATTTATTAAAAGACGAGTTTAAAAGTTTTATAAAAAGCAAAGACACGTGGGCATCAAAGATATATTTAGCGAAACACGACGGGGATAAAATCAGAGCGTTGCAGCACCCTGGTTATAATAGCTTTCTAGCTGCGGTTAAAGGCGGTCCACAACCACCACGTTATACGGAGGATCCAATCCCGGAACAAATAGACATAAGAGCAGAAGCCGGTTCTAAGAAAACAAGCGGAAAAGGATATTCAATTAAAAATCCTTTAGATTTCAACGCAACCGTGACATGTCCTGGTAACATCCTAAGTGATATATCACGGTTGGAAGTTCTCATCGGGGCGAAGCGAGCCGGAAACATCTCTCCGGAAATAATTAATGAAGCAGCTGATATCTGTAGACGATTATTTGCCGGCGGTATCATGGACATTAATGTATATCGAGAACTCATTGCTGAATTAGTTGAAAATCACAGAGACGCCCATGGTTATGATTAAAATCCTATGGATCTTAGCGATTGATCACTAATTGAAAAACTACTTGTTTTATAACAAGATGATTATACACTACAACCATGATAAACCCGTAGGCGTCTACGTGGTGAACTCAGGATTGCCTGTTTATAGAGCATATTACGGAGATGGTTTCGGCAATACCATTGCGGGGTTATTTACAAGAATAGCGCCAAAAGTGGCGCCGTTAGCTAAACAATTATCAATGAAAGCCATTGATATTATTCGTGATAAGGGAACCAGCAAAATCGGAGATTTCGTTGGAAATCTTGCCGGAAAGGCATTTTCTGCCGCGAAAGATAAAATAGCATCATTGGTGCGAAAGAAACCAACGGTGCTGCCATCAACTACAGTGATGCCTGCAAATATCAGCAAAGCAATAAATAGCGCAGTGGAAGAAAAACTAGCGTCGTTGGCAGCTTCGGTGACTCCGTCGCCATTGATGGCTTCACCGGTAACAGATAGCGCTATCATGAACGCGATAGCAGGAAGTGGTTTGAAACGAAAACAAAAACGACGATGATTACAAAGAGTTTCACAATTGAAAACACTAGTATTTTAATAATATGTTTAAACGAACAGCTGATCCGTCCTTCGATATAGAAGCCCCAGTACCCAAGGACGCTTCCGTCCGCGTTTATCAATACTATTCTTATCATGCAATACAACCCGACCTACGATCGCGAATTGAACTTCAAGTTCAAGATACCAGTAAATACTTTTTGCCATGTGAAACAGTTATTTAAATCGAGGGGAAACTCGTAACAAATGTTGCAGCTGATACCCCATATGCAGATAACGCAAATATCCGAGTTGGTTTTGTTAATAATGGCATAATGGCGTTATTTGAAAGTGCAAGATATCTCATTGATGGAAAAGAAATTGAATCAATAGACCGTGAAGTTGATGTTGCAACAACAATAATCGGACTATCAAGATATTCCGATGATTATACAAGGTCGGCTGGTCCGTCTATGATGTTTGCAAAGGATACCTCTGATTACGCTGACCACCTTCAATACATTAAAGTGTTAACACCGCAAGATACTGCAGAAGCAAATCAACAAGAAGCAGCTAATCCAGAACGTCGAGCTAGACACGGAGCTGAGTTTGATATTCTCGGAGGCGTTAATGGTAATTTCAATTTAGGATTTTCAGCACGAAAAGGAGCATTGAATGGACCGCAACGATATTTTTCATGTACGATTCCACTCCATCACATATTTGGATTCTGCAGAAACGTCCGAAAAGTTATTTACGGAGCCAAACACACAATCGCGTTAGTGCGAAAAGGCAATGACAATGATGTAATCTGGCGTACTGGTACCGCTGATGGTAAAGTTGTTTTAACTAAATTGCTCTTGTGGATGCCAGTAATGGCCCCATCAATTACCACGGAAGAGCGGCTACTTTCATTTATGGACACAGGTGGCAAATCATTGATAAGTTGGCTAACAACAACAACTGATGCCAAAGAGGATAATGTTGCTGATACATTTACATGGCACCTGGCATCAAAACAAGGCGTTTCAGCACCACGTCATATATTTATAGCGCTGCCGGATCGGAATCGATTAGGCTCCCAAGAACGCAGTCATATGATATTTAATCGGTTAGGAGTCAAGGAGGATTCACTGAGAATAAACGGACAACAAGAACCATCTGAGGATATACAGCTTGATTACGACACTAACCATATAGCACGTGTGTATCATCGGATGCTGTCATTTATGGTCCGTGATCAAAATGTTGTTACTGGTTTACAAATATCGCAACTTGATTTTAAAAGCCTCTATCCGATTTATTACTTTTCGCTGGAACATCTTGATTTAATGAGTCAATCCGTCGTTGACATACATTTTAGGGCTCGTATAGACCCCAATGGTGTTAATTATAGAGCGGTTGCTGTCATTCTCAGCGACAAATCAATGCTACTTGAAGGTGTTGGCGGACGAATGAGAATCGTTGATGTACCAGTGGAAAATATGTAAATGAAACTTGAAGAGTTTCCAATTAAATCATTTGAAAGTATAAATATCTTTTACAATAAAATGACATATAGTGTTGTTAGTGTCAAGCTGACTGATGGTCAGGTCAAGAAATTGCGATCAAAATCCGCTAAAGAATGTGGAACCAAAATAACGTTGAAACCAGATCAGATGTCCGGCGGTACACATAAAATATCATTGACGGATCGTCAAATAAAACATTTCAATAATGCGCTGAAGAATAAGCGAGGGGTTCAAATTGTATTTTCAAAGGCTGCAGTCGCCAACATGATAAAATCAGGTGGCATATTTCCATTGTTAGCCGCAATACTAGCATTGATGGCCGCGGTTGCCCCAGCGGTGGCGAAAGCGGCTGCGTTGGGAGCCGTTGGTACCGCGGCAGGGATGGCGTTGAAAAAGGCAACTGGGAAAGGATATAAAAAAAAGGGAAAGGGTTTAAGACTACCAGGAACCCCGTATTCATGGTACAGCGGGAGATCCGTGAACGTATCAGGTCTAAGAATACCAGGAACGGTTTATTAGTTGAAAACCCAATTGTTCTCATGTCCAATTTTGATTTAATTTGATGCTGCTAAAAGATTAGCGATAAAAAACTTCAGAGGGTTTTTTATGAGAGATCAATTACCGAGAAAACCAAATAACGTTGAAATCGGTATCATCAATCTTGATAACAGCAGCGGATAGGGAACTCACTGGGTTGCATACGCGATTGATCCGCGTGAGATTGTCTATTTTGATTCATATGGGCTAGCCCCACCGAACGAGTTTATGCGGTATATAAATTCTCCGATGAAACTCAAAGAGTTTCCGATATTTTATTCCACGCTGCCAACACATCAATTAAATGATCCACCGATATGCGGCCGTGAAGTATTAAATGTCCTCGCGGAGATTTCATCGTCACAGAAACCACCTCATCTGGTTGTAAATAAATACACGAGTGGGAAATTACAAGGTAATTTTAGAGAATCAATGAATTAAAAATACTAGAGTTTTTACAAATTGATTGATATTTGGGGACGATCTCTGTCAATGTCGAAACCCACCGCGGAAACATCTGCGGGTTCTATCGAGGATGTAAAAAAAAATAATTAAAGATGAAATCGCTGAGACGTTAAATTTAGCAAGTGTTGACCCGAACGAAATAGTTGTATTTCAAGATCTCCAGGGTAAATTGAAAACCAGTAATGTGTCATTGGATGACATTTTGATACGGCAGCGCGACGCCGCTGAAAACTCTATTGCGATGTATTCCAACGACGGACAACTTAAACCAGGCGCACTTGTGTCTACGATCACCGACAAGATTGCCGCCCACGGCCGTGATCTGGATGATTATATACGAGGTTATAATAGTTTTCGCAAAAATGTCGTACATAAATTCTTTGGAACCCCGCTTGTGGTTGGCATGACTCTCGCTGAAATTAAAAACTTTCTATCTTTATTCTTTTTTAACAAGGATGCGGGGAGGATGATGAATGAAAATGAAATCAAGGCAAATTATTTTGATATTTACACGGATATTTCTAAACTAATAGAAAATTTTGAAAAGGTACAAAAACCCACTAACGACGTCGTTGTTAAGTTTTTTGGAACCGCACTTGTGGCAGGCATGACTCTCGCTGAAATTAGCGAGTTTATTGGCAAGCATACTCACAATGCCTACGTCGCTAATAGTTTCTTTGGTGTCCCAGCTACATCTACGATGACTCTCAAAGATATTAATATGTTTATGGTGAGACAAACAACACTTAATACCATCGTGGATAAATTTTTAGGGAGAACACCTGTGTCTGAAACCACATCTCTGACAGGCCCAACCCTCGCTGAAGCTAAAAAAGCTATTGACGAACAAAAGCTCACCAGCGAAATTTTTAATAAGTTCTTTGAGGGTTCTGAAAGTTACAATATCACGACGACATATTCTCAACTCAACGGGCATTATAATACCCAAAAAAGGTTCGGAATTTAACCTCCTTTTGATTTCATTTTTTAAACGCCGCGATGGAACGATGATGAAATATACCGAAATCAAAAAAATCTATCTCGACGTTTACGACGATATTCTTAAACTAAACGAAAAATCTGAAAAGGTACAAAAACCCGCCAACGACGTCGTCGATAAGTTTTTTGGAACCCCACTTGTGGCAGTCATGACTCTTGCTGAAATTAAAGCGGCTATCGATGAAAGTAAAACAACAGTTAATGCCGTCAAAGCTAATTTTCCAAAAATGATCGAACGACTCGATAAGGTAAAAATTCCACACCGCGTAAAAACCGTTGATAACATCGTATACACAGTTGCCAGTGGGACCTTTGATTGGATCCAAGGAAATGAAAATAGTTTATATTTTCACAGCAAATATGGTAGTATACCGGGTTGTTATAGATTTACAATAATACATCGCCGTAAATTTGATTTGGGAGTCGGCCCGGCGATGTATATAAGCAGTGTTAACACAGGGACGTATATAAACGATATGATACCCGAAGCGCCCGACCGAATAAGATCCCCTATTAGAATTGATATAACTACATACGACGGTCCAGCGGCAGGGGTTAGGGAGTCGCTACCCTGGACGCTAGAATTTGTATCCGGTATTCCCCCCATCGACCATAAATCCAGGTACACAATCGAATAATTGAAAACACTAGCGGGTTTTAAATAGTAATGACATCGACGAAATCAATTGAACCGATAATAGTCCCAGAGGTATCACAATCGCATCGATATCGATATGATACCGTGAAAGAATTTTCCGCGAATTTGAAATTACTTTCTGAGCGCTATCGTTAAAAAATGAAAAAATACTGACGCAGCGTAGCAATCATAGACATCACCGTGTACTCGGTATCCGGTGTGATGGCCAGCGCCGGGGTTATTTTGTCGACGGTGACCATGATGGCTCCGATTGCAGTTCCAATCGCTATCTCCGCGGCAACAACAATTGTGGCAGTCGCCACCGCGATAACTAAAAATTTATCATCGCGTTCTCAGAAAAAACTCGCCGATTATACAGCTCGGTACAGGGTGGTATTTGACGCATACTCGAAATTATCCGAGTTGATCTCGCTGTCGATAGATAATTCGTTCATATCCGATGTTGAATTTTCCACGATGACCCAGTTGTAAAACTCAGCGATGTTGAAATTGGAAATTGAAGACAGCGTTAACATTAATGTCACTCGAACTACTTCAACGAATCGCGGAGAATATCACTCCGATACGAACAAGCATGATATCAATAACATCAACAAACCCTGAATTTAGTGTGAACTTCCCTTCTCCGATTCCAGGGCGCGAGATCGCGCTGGCAAAATTACGAGTATATCATAGCTGGCCTAATATCAGATCGGTTGCATTTGGCGGTCAGCAACCCAATATCGCTCTGGTGTTCTCGTATAAGAATAAACCCGATGGTACTCCAGTGTGGGAAACTGTTTCGTTACCAACTGGGTCGTACCAAATTGAGCAAATCGATGCTGAAATTCAGCGTAGAATAAAATCAATCACTGGAAAAGAATCAAAAATAGCTATTATTCTTCATGAACCGACGCTCTCGTCGTCGATCGAAATAAGCACAGAGGGATACATTGTAGATATATATAACAGCTCGTTAAGAACAGTGTTAGGATGGCCTGAAAAACCACCGGAAAAATCCACCGCAGACTTAACCACGGACGTACAATCATATCATGAAATCAATCCCAGTTATCGAGATAATTTATCTGATATAAGAAAAGGAAAAATCGCCGATAGATTTATATTTACCAACAAAGACACATTGCAATGGGATTTTATCATTGAAAGAACAGCCGACTCATCTGTTACTATTTCATTTACGCTAACTGACATCCGTGGTTATTTTAATGAAATTAAACAATTATATGAAACACAACTAGAACAACTACGGAAAACAAGATCGCAAAAACACGTTGAAATAATAAATCAACTTATATCTGACATGAAATATATCTATGAACTAATTATTCAAACAATAATTAATGACAACAGCGACAATAAACAACGATTCCTAACCGATTACAATATCACAGAAGACAATCTGCGTAATTTCAAGTTTCCTAAATACAACGCTGATGAACTAGCAAGAATTGTTAGAACCGATATCAAGGCGCTACAAAAACCAGATTCAGCTGTCCTCTTCAGGTATAATAATGATCCAGATGGTGGCGGTAGGCATATCGCCCCGCATAATGTGAATATTTCAACAGTGATTGCGCTCAATTTAGTATGTGATGCAATTGAAGGAAGCTATCAAATTAATCTAGAGCAATCAAATCAAGCTCAGCAGGGATATATTCTTTATTCGTTTGCACCAACAGCTCCTCCAGGATTCCTATTTATTGAAAACCCAATTAATCCTGTCTACATGCGATGCCATAATAATTCGTTAACGAGAATTAATTTCCGACTCACCGACCATTCAAATAATTTAATTGATCTACAAAAGGAGGTGTTAGCGATTAGTTTGTTTGTAAAGTCCTAAAGACTCGATCAAATATTCGGTTAAAATCATTTATTATTCTTGTTAACTTGTAGCAGCAGAGAGGGTGATGACCACATCGTTGCGAGCAAAATTGATTGAAAAATCGTAAAGTCTCCGTTTGATAAATGGAGACTTATTTTTGTTTGGTTAAAATAAGATTTCGTAGGAAGTCTTATTTTGCTCGAAGGATGTGGTCTGTTCACCCTCTCTGCTGCTATATTTTATACTCCTTTACCTATTGCACTCTTTTTTTTCTCTGGATTCTTAATCCATACTTTTACTACCATGTCTATATCCCGAAATAGACATGGGTCCCGTTTAAGGGACTCTAAACAATTTTGGAATTTTATAAATAGTTAATTATAAATAATAAAGAACGGACAAACTGAGGCAGGAACTGTACAGCCAATTAAATTTTGTACAGGTCCTCGCTCAAGGCGTCCGGACCCAGGAAACTAAATATTATTAGACAAATGGAAGAACACTAAATATCTAATTAATACGCACTTCCATTTATACAAAATTCTAAGAGTAATGTTCAATTATAAACTAAAAAGAGGTATGATAATGTCTTTTAATTAGTAAAGACATAACAGTAAGACAACTGGTTCAAATTTGAAAGAAATGGCTTTCCTTAACACAAACACAAGGTATATTACCTATATAGCAAACAGTCATATAGCACCAATACAAATAGCAAACACAAGGAAATAGGAGACCACTAACCATGGTCAAAAACAAATAAATAAAGTAGACTACTAGAGTGGGTAGATCAAATCCCATCTAGTAAGGTTCTACTGAAAGAACACTAGGTATCTTATAAATACCCTAAATCAATTTTATAACCCCGATGGGGAAAACTAAATGAAACTTAAATAAAAATAAAAAAGAAACAAACAAATAACATACTTGGGGGAACACATACACATAAAAAGTTTTTACTTTTTTTTATTAAGGGGGGGCCATCTGTCTGGTGCCCCCCCCCCCCCAAAAAAAAAGAAAAAAGAATACACATCTCAAGTAAACTCGTTCTTGAGATAGGAAGTACAATTAGTTTAATATCCTTCTATTGAGTAATAAAAACTGATAATAATTTGATAAACAAAACAAAGATTAACCATCTCAAAATTTATTTATAAACGTATAAAATGAAAAACACGACAATAAACACAATACCACTTATGGGTGGACAAAGGAAACATTACACCACTTTTAAGCACAATACGAAAAACGATGGTGTTCCTTAACAACTCAGACTAGCTATATATGCTAGGAAGAGTTAACAAGGATCAACACCCCCCCCCCCCCACCGATAAGGGCCAGATACTGATAGGGACCAGATAGGGGTAGAACGAAAAGCTAGGTAGAAAAAGGATTGGTGATGCTTGATAGCTAAAATAAGGAGTAGTAAATTAAGAGATAAAAATGAGAGGTAATAGTCTAAAGAGAAAAGATTTATTCTATGAAATTTAGAAAAGTAATTTGGAACTTAGATTTTAAAGTACAAGTTCTAATAAGCAGACGAATTTTCTACACCCGAATTTCAGAACCCAAAGTAGG
Source organism: Unio pictorum (assembly GCA_030141615.1). NCBI lineage: Eukaryota > Metazoa > Mollusca > Bivalvia > Unionida > Unionidae > Unio > Unio pictorum. The sequence goes on from JARLTB010000207.1 coordinate 4,628,508, forward strand.
ATTATGAAATTCAGATATTATAAATTTAAAAGAACATAATATGTCCACTAAATAACTTTTAACACTTAGGCTTGATTTTAGGAAGTTTTGAAGCGTTTTTAGATAATCGAGATATGTCCAATATGGTTCAATCTACTGATATATTGTATTTGTAAAAAAAGTGATGTAATTTGCTTAACAAATGAGAAATGGTTGAATAAATGTCCTGAATTTTTTAAACTTTCTATATTGTTGTTTTATCTCTAATGCTAGAGTAAGACGGACCCTTGTAGCTTCAGGGTCTGAAAATGAACGATCAAACCCAGAATAATTTTTCAAGACCCCTTGAGGTTACAGATTTGGTAGTCAGAAGAGGGATCAAAATGATCTAATTAAAAAACTATATAACACCACAACGCAGTTCTTAAATTTTTATTAATAAAATCTTATCTTCTTGAAAATCTGGTAGAGTTGATCTTCCTGGAAAAAGAAAAAGAAAAAAAAAAATGAAATAAAATCTGACTCCAGCAATAGTAGATAAATTATACAGTTTTAAAAAAATGGAGGAAAATGATCATTTATTACATTTGGAAGATATGAATATCAGATCTGAAGCAAGAAATGAAACTGAAAATGTGACAAGTGAAATTGATGATAACAGTGATGGAATAAGATCAAGGGATTCATGTCCCTATGGTAAACTCGAGAGTAATTTAGAGAAACAAATGACAAGGTTAGCTACAGAAGTTAAAGATACAGTACTCAACCTAGCAGATCACATGAAATCTACATTTGAACATTTTGAATCAAAATTGCTAAATCTACAGAAAAAGTTACATTTGATTGAAAATAGAAATGAAAATTCCAGAACAAGAGAAATAGAAAACCCCAGCTTTCAAAGTAACAGTGAAATCAGAAGTAGTAGAGAACACACACATGCTCATGAGAAAATTGGAAACAACAAACGGTCTAGAATGAAACCTCAGCTATATGATGGTCAGACTGATATAGATGAATATTTAACTCAATTCAATATTATTTCAGAACTTAATGACTGGGATTATCATTCAAAGTCTTAAACTTAAATCTAGAGTTTGAGAAAAAGGAGAATCAATTTCTGAATTGGCACAAAATATCAAGAAACTGACTAGACAGGCATATCCTGATGCAACTGGTGAAATTATTGAAATTTTAGCCCTGGATAATTTTATTGATGCCTTGCTGGACTCTAAAAACAAGACTAAGACTACGAGAATGTGGTCCTAAAACATTAAATGAGGCTGAAGCAATAGCTGTTAAAATAGAAGCTCACAAACTAGCTGATACACATAGACAGAAAAATGCGAACTCCCTGTCTGAAATAGAAACTGTACCTAATGAAGGCAAGCTAGATAAAATTGTACGAAGGCTTGAACAATTGTCTGATAAAGTAGAAAAATTGCAGTCAGAAACAGAAAAGAATGAGTACAAAAACTAGAACAGAAAACAAGTAGATAGGAAGGACAATGTCAGAAGAAATGTTTGCCAAAGAGATTACAGTGGAAAATGGTATCAAAACTTTTCAAACAATACTGATAGAAAACAAATTCTTGAACAGATAAATATAAATCAAAGTCAAAAGTACAAGCCAAACTATAGTTTTAGAAACAAATGGGAAAATACTGACAGACAGACTAGAGATCAGGGAAACATGAATGGGTCAAGCTTGGGGACCGAAGCTCGACTGTAAAGAAAGAATGGTCCAAAGTGATCAAACTAAACAATCTAGTGACTGACAGGATATTTTGTAAATGTTAAAATAAATGGAAATTGCATTTCTTTGTTGTGTGACACCGGAGCAAATGTTACAATTCTAAGCAATAAGGTTGTAAAATCTTGGTCAGAACCTCACAACCAGAGGTGACTCCAGTAAAAAGTATGCTTGTCACTATAACAGGCAAACGCCAACCTTTTGATGGTAAAGCAGAGGTAGAAAGTATGTTAGGGTCTCCTACTTTCACTCATGAAGTATTGTTATATACAACAGGATGGCATATTTGGTATTGACTTCTTAAAGAAACACCAGTGTGACCCTATTATTAGTAAAGGTTATTTAAATGTAAAAGGAGAAAAAGTATTATGCTTTATGAAATCAGATGAAAAGAAAACTGTGTGCTGTAGAATCGCTTTAACTGAAAATGTTGTGATATTTCCTGAATCTGAAGTAATTGTAAATGGCAGACCAATTGACCTGTATGATAAGGACAAAATGAGCTTAACTGAACCATTCTCGAAATTTGTGGAGAAAACTGGTCTACTAGTAGCAAAAGTTTTAGTACATCCTAAAAATGGATACATTCCTCTCAGAATAGCAAATTTAGGAGAAAAAACCAGTTCAGTTATATAAAAATACTGTTACCGCAGAATTGCAACCATTACAAGTTGTACACGTACATCTGTTGGTACAATAAACCAAAAAGGGGGTTGTTTTCAACAATTACCTGAACATTTAACAGAAATGTTTGTAAAATCTTTAAAACATCTAGATAAAGAACAAACAGAACAGTTAAAACAATTTCTGATAAAACATCAGAGTACGTTTTCTGCATCATCAAGTGATATAGGTAATTCAACCTTGATAAAACATCAAATTGATACAAGAGATGCAAAACCTGTTAAAAAGTATCCGTATCGAATACCACTTGCTAAAAGACAAGTTACAGAGAACGAAATTAAAAAGATGGCAGAAGATGGAATAATATAAAAATTTCCACAAAGCCCTTGGAATGCTCAGATTGTAATGGTGACCAAATCTGATAGTTATGTAAGGTTCTGTTGTGATTTTCGAGGATTGAATGATGTTACTGTCAAAGATTCTCAACCATTGCCTAGAATAGATGATAATTTAGATGCTTTAGCAGGATCAAAATGGTGGTCTTGTCTGGATATGAAATCAGGTTATTGGCAAGTAGAAATTGATGAAAAAGATTGACATAAAACTGCATTTTCCATACCAGGAGGGGAACAATGGCAATGGCGCAGATCAGCATTTGGTCTCTATAATGCACCTGCTACATTTACTCGTCTTGTCCAGATGGCATTTTCAGGTCTCTTGTGGAAAATGGTCATTTTGTACCTTGATGATATCATCTGCTATTAAAAAACCTTTGAAGAACACTTCACTAATTTGGAGATTTTCAAAGACTGAAAAATGCCAATTTGAAATTGAATCCGAAAAAAATGCAATTTGTTTCAAAAAGAGGTCACATTTTTAGGTCACACTATAAGTGAATCCGGTGTATTCACAAGTACAGATAAAATCACAGCAGTAAGAGATTGGCCAAGCCCTAAAAATGTAAAAGAAGGTGTTCCAAAATGGCGGCTCTAGGTAGAGGCTAGCAAAGTAGCTCTGTAGATTTTGGCAGTTTATAGTGATTCTTCCTATAGTGAAATGACTCATAATTGTTGGGTTTATATGTGAATACTCAAGGAATGCAGAGCATATAACATTACTGGTGGATCATACACACTTTTGGAGAAAAAAGTGTTCTTTTTCCATTGACAGTTTGATGATGCTTGAGTAAAGATAGAGTTTTAATGGTGCATTTTGGAGAATTTGAGATATTCCCCTGCCTGCTTTGTTCTGTTGCCCCAATTGTATAAGTTGTTTGATACATGGTGAGTAATAATCAGTATCATAAATGAGTAATGAGAAAAGATTAGTCCAAACAAGATTATCTACAAGCATGAGTGGAAAGAAAGATCAAGGCAAGCAACAAATAAAAACCAGATGGACTTAGATGAAATAAAACAATGTCTAAAAAGGAGCATTTCAAAAGCAGATTTCACATCTGCTATAGCTGATTTGGTGAAAAAGATGACCTAACAGTAATTGTTTCAACTATTGTGGAGAAATTGTTAGAGAATGTGAAGGTAGATCTGAGAAAAGAGATAGTTGCAGAAAGTGAAAGGGTATCAAAGGAGAGGATAGGGGAGTTGATGGATAGGATGGACTCACTGGAATTCGAAAACCACCAACTGCAAGAAAAATTACAAGAGGCAAAGAAGGAGAATGACAAAATGAGGAGTGACATGAATAGTTCTGACAGGAGATCGAAGCTTGCAAGTGCGGCCTCCAACCAAACAGAACAATATTCAAGAAAGTTGAACATTAAAGTTTTAGGGCTGGAGGAGAAGGAAAATGAATGTCTGAGAGAGAGAATTCCAAACTTAGTGAAGGAAGTCACAAAGATTAATCTGGACAACAGGGACATAGTAGCAGTGCATAGGATCCCAGGCCGACAGGGACAACCAAGGCCAGTGATTGTCAAATTCTGGAGTCTGGATTGTAAACTACCAATTATAAAAAAACGAAAGGATTTCAAACAGAACAAAGGAATTAGACTGGTAGAGGATGTGACCAAGACTAACACTGAACTCATCAATAAATTATCCAGGCATCAAGAAATTGACAGTGCATGGTACTTTAATGGATCTGTGTATGGTAAAACAAAATCAGGAAAAAGGATAAAATTTGACATCTGTGATGAAATTGATGAGAAAATTAGAAAATAAGTGTAAATAGGCAACTCTAGGAACTCTTGGAATTGTCCATATAGGTATGTGAACTTTTGTTTTGATACTCCTTTTTCTACTCGGATATGTTTTAAGATTTTGTGTTGGTTACTTCTTTCATATACTAGTTACTAATTAATAGATTGATTTGTTCTTTTGTACATCCATTGTGTCATATCTCTTTATAACTCAATTCAATTAGTTCAAATATCATCTTCCACTCATATACATACTCATCTACTAAGTCGTGTATTGACCTTATTCAACACTGCTCTTCAACGTTAATGTTATGTTCAGTCTCCCATTCGTGTTCAATCACCCACCACTTTCATGTATGCTCTCAATTGAACACTATGTTTTTCAATCATTAATTTGTAATTTATGCTCTGATAAACTTAAGGTCATAATTAATTCATACATTCCTGTACAAGAACATGTATATGTTAACGTTATACTGTTGTTATTGATAATAACATAAAAATTATATCCATAAATGTTAGAGGCCTGCAAGGTTCAGTCTTTAAACGAAGGGACATTTTCCACTGGGTAAAACAAAAGAATGTATCTATAGTATGCTTGCAAGAAACTCATAGTACAAAGAATGATGAGTCTTATTGGGCAGCGGAATGGGGATACAAATGCATATTCAGCCATTGTTCTAACAATAGTGCTGGGGTAGCAATATTTTTTAGAAATACTTTTGAATTCATAATTCATAGAGAAAGATGTGACGGTCAAGGTAGATTTATTATTTTAGATATTACAATTAATGGTAACAGAATAACCCTTGCAAATTTGTATGGTTATAATGACGATAAACCTAGCTTTTTTAGAGAGTTAAAAGAGGAGATCTTATTTTTTGAGAACTCGTCAATTATTATGTGTGGAGACTGGAACACTGTTCAAGACCTAGATTTGGATACTTATAACATTTTACATGACAAACACCAAGAGTCCAGAGCAGCGAATCAAGACCTCAAAAATGAATTAGAATTAATTGACCCCTGGCGAAATTGCAATCAAGACTTAAAGATGTATACCTGGAGGCAAAAGTCTCCCTTGGAACAAAGTAGATTAGATTACTTTCTTGTAACAGATGACATTCACATGAATACAGTTGATGCGCGCATATTACCAGGGTATAAGACTGATCATTCAGCTGTTGTGTTAAGTGTGGCATTCTCAACGAGTCCAAGAGGAAAAGGATATTGGAAATTTAACGCCCAACTGTTGAAGAACATTGAGTATACTGATTTAGTTAAAAAGTGTATAACTGACTTGGTAAATGAATATTATGTAAGGGGAAATAAAGATGACTATCTCCATGTTTATCTATCCTGTAATGATCAAATGTTCTTTGAAATTTTAAAAATGAAAATAAGATCTGAAACTATATGTTATTCTATTAAGAAAACAAAAGAAAAACAGAAAAAATTAAAGGAAATTGAACAGGAAATAATAGAAATTCAGGGGGGACTGGTGAATAACATAGAAGGGAAAGCTTTAGAAAATTTAGAAAGAAAAAAGTTAGAATTAGAGGAAGCTAGGAAAAATTACATAGAAGGTGTTATATTAAGATCTAAAGCTAGATGGTACGAATCTGGGGAAAAAAGCACAAAGTATTTTTAAGTCTTGAAAAAAGAAACTACGTCAATAAAACAATAAAGGAAATTATTTTAGATGATGAGACAAATATATCTGACCAAATTGATATTTTAGAAGCACAAAAACAGTTTTATATGGAATTGTATAAAAGTAGAACTGCTCAGCTAAATGACGAGGCTACTCAAGAAACTCTAAATAGATTTCTTAATCACAATATTAAGCTTAGCCATGAAGAAAGAGAATCATGCGAAGGTCTGGTAACAATTAATGAAGTCGGTATGTCTCTAAAACGGATGGAAAATGGAAAAAGTCCTGGCTCAGATGGATTCACTCTAGAGTTCTATAAATTCTTTTGGAGGTATCTTGGGGGATTTATATGCAGATCAATAAATTACGGATATACTGTAGGTAAACTTTCAGATTTTCAGACGCAAGGAGTTATCACATGCCTACCAAAGGAAGAAAAAGATAGAAGATATTTAAAAAACTGGAAACCGATATCACTTTTAAATATTGACTATAAAATTGCTTCGGGAGCCATTGCAGCCAGGATTAAAAAGGTTCTTCCATCAATAATCAGTGATACTCAAAAATGAGTATCTATGAATATTTTAAATTTTGTCCCTACTAAATTGTTCCATCAATACAATTCATGGAGAGAGGCTGGTGTTGAAAATCTGAAGGATCTAATAGATGATAATGGCAATTTAATATCTTTTAAATAATAAAACAAAAAACTAGAAGTGATGATTTCCTAAAATACTTCTCCTTAATATCCTAAATTTCAAAAGCATGGAAAGATGCCATAAAAAAACATTTAGTACAAAATAAGTTTGAAAAGCAGGAGGATAAAATAATGAACTTACAAAAGCAAAATTCACTGAAGTTTGTTTACAAAGATCTTTTTAAAAAATATAAAAGGCAACACACTGCTAAACGTGAAACTTGGATACAAGTATTTAATAAAAGTATAAGTAGTGAAGAATGGTCTAAGATATATATCCGAGCGAAATCATGTACAAAGGATACCAAATTGATCGCTTTTAACTTTAAATTAATCCATAGAATAATAGCTACTAATGATTTTCTGAAAAGAATTAATATATTAGAAAACAACAAATGTACTTTTTGTAAGAGTGAAAATGAAAGCATTGAGCATCTCTTCTATGATTGCAATGTTACTTCACAGTTTTGGTACCGTTTTATTGAATATTTTGCAACTTTTTACCCAAAAATGGCAAATTTACCCAAGAAAGAAATATTTCTAGGAAGTGAAAATCTGGACTGTTTGTGTAATTTCTTACTTATTTTGGCAAAGTATTATATTTATACTTGCCGATTCAATATGAAAAATCCTTCTATGTATGCTTTTAAACAAATAGTTGCAATGCATAAGAACATAGAAAAATACACTGCTATAGTACATAAAAAAGAAGACCAATTTCTTCAAAAGTGGACCTCTATAATCAATATGTAATAGGTTTCTCATTTTATGCTAAACAGGAACATAATACTGCAATATATATGCATATATATATATATATATATATATATATATATATATATATATATATATATATATATATATATATATATATATATATATATAATGGACTCACATATTGTTCAAACAATAAATATATTGATCATATGCATGTGTGGGTGTGTGGGTGTGGGTTTTTTTTCTTCTTTTTTTTTCTTCATTTGTTGTAGATTATATTTATTATCCTTAGATTATTATAAATGTTACATTGTAAGGTGACCTTGGGATGGTTCCCCGACCCAGCGGTCTACCTATTACGGGGATAATAAAATTTAAAAAAAAATGTAAAAGAAGCTAGAAGCTTCATTTCTTTGACAAGTTATTACAGATCGTATGTGTATCAGCTTGCAACTTTGGCCAAACCTATACATGAATTGTCTGAAAAGAGTAAAAAATATGTATGGACTGATAAATGTGAGCAGTCCTTCAAGGACATTAAACATGCACTGATAAATGCGCCAATCTTGGCATTCCCTACTGAAAATGATGTATTTATTTTAGATTGTGATGCCTAAAATGTTGGTCAAGGAGCAGTTCTCTCACAAATCCAAAATGGAAAAGAAAAAGTAATTAGCTACTTTAGTAAATGTTTCTCAAAAACTGAAAGAAAATATTGTGTCACAAGACGTGAACTTCTTGTAGTGGTAAACGCAGTCAAACATTTTCATCACTATCTGTATGGAAAGAAGTTTACAGTTAGGACTGATCAAGGCAGTCTGAAATGGCTAATAAATTTCAAAATGGTAGAAGGTCAATTAGCTAGGTGGCTGACTTTTCTGTCTACCTTTGATTTTGAGATTATACACAGAGCTGGCAGACTGCACTCTAATGCAGATGCTTTATCAAGGCTTCCATGTGTAGAAATGAACTGTACCTTGTAGCTTCAGGGTCTGAAAATGAAAAGTCAAACCCAGAATACTTTTCCAGACCCCTTCAGGTTACAGATTTTAAAATCTTGTATTGTTGTACAAAATACGCTTATGGGTAACGAGCATATCGATGTATGTACGAGGGGATATCTCAGAATGGCTACGCTGGACTACAACAACGTGTCGCTAGAATCAGCTAATCGGAAGATACATGAAGTAACGGCATAGCAATATATATATACATATATATATATATATATATATATATATATATATATATATATATATATATATATATATATATATATATATAAATATATATAAATATATATATATATATATATATATATATATATATATATATATATATATTCTCAATCTTATCATATACAAAACAATATCATATAATCAGACGCATTTCTCTGAAAAATTGCACTGCTACAAGTGTACACTGATATGCACATTCATGCTATGATATATCCATACATATGATATTCCTACAAGTATAAACAAATAGGTAAATTCCTATACTAATGCTGCACATCGTAACATTATATAAAGTTTATAATTCAATTCAACATTTGCAAATCTATAATATCAAATGAATACATGCATGAGCCTACTACGAAATAACTCAATAACGAATTACAATATTAATTCTACACATCACGTTGCTCATATCTCAAAATACGCATGTATATTAAACACTACGAATTAATCAAGCTACAATGGTGATTTTATATATGCTCAAATATATGGATATACTGCAATAATTAAGATACACGTACTTTGCATTAATATTTCGCAACAGTCGAGTAAATAATAACTGACCTGTTTCGATACTTTCTGATTATCCTCTGAATAATTCCGCCATTACGAATGGTCGCGGAGTAGTTTTTATTTGCCTTGTCACGCCAAATTTTGTAATACTACTAATGTTTGATTCTCAAGATGATATATTTAAACTTAAGATTCTAATGTCTGGCACGCCTAACTCAATTCCGATTGGAGGTTGGTTTCTAATGATCCGACATCGCCCTTCTCAGCCGTATGTCAAAGATGTTTACGATACAATTTTAGACGATGCCTTGTACCGACAAGAAATCGCAACTTATCTGTGAACAAGGTTACGTAACTGACTTTGGCCAAAATAAACCGCGCGCCTTGAGTTTTATGGCTATGTCAAGTAACTCGCGGAACACCTAAGACATTTTGCCGGTGAGAAATTATAGCCTCAGGTTTTAACACTCGCATGCTAATATCTGTCCTAACCCATACCGTGACAAACAATATAGTATGCAATTCTGGAATAACCCTTTTGAGAATAATTTAACATCAATCTACAATAACCGGATCCGATTCTTTCAAAATTGTTTTACACTTTTTTAAAAATCCCATTATACAATATGTTTGCCTATGTTGTTCTTCCTTTTCCTAGATTCTGTTGTTATTGTGTGCTTGTTTCGTTTCTAAACGCACACTAACTAACAAACAATAAAACGTTATTTTGACCATTATCTATAAACTAGGTTAGTTGCCCGTCCTGGGACGGGGGTAAAAGAAAATGTATACAAAATGGTGATGAGCATGTTTAATAGAGTGAACATGAAACTAACAAATAAGAAATATAATCAAAAACACGATTAACTCGAATCAAAATCATGACCAAAAATATATATAATATTGTAATCCTCATAAATGTCTTCATAGCAGGACAAAAATATATTTGTGAGATTATGGTTTTAACGATTGAGACACAGTAGAGCTGAAAAAAGTATGGGTAGACGGTTTGGTTTGTGTAACGTTCTTATGTACGACTGCATAATTATTAAAAATAACTTGTACCCCCATCGGATTCTGTTTTGAATGTTATACAAATACTTATAATAATTACTTGAATGAACAAAAACAACAATGAATAATAGAGTGTGATATGGTTATAAATGCTAAGAGATGCGTGGATGGCCCAAGGTTAAGCATAACTGGTTTTTTGGATAGCAGAATAAGGAAAGTAACATAATTAAGAAAGTAATACTGATAATATAACCGAGCTATTAGTTTTCAATGTGCCAGCATTCTGCGCGAATATTATCGGTCGTATATTACGTGATAGTGTTTTCTTTTAACTAAGCGTTGGGTGAACCTACAAACGTCTTTTGCGTTGGTTTGGAGAATACCCTAATTTTCATTACATTTATAATTTTGTGGGATTCTTTACTTCATTTCAATTTTTATTGTTGTATTTAGCCTAGTCGATTGTGTCGTTTGTTTTTTGATTGATAGCTTTATTAAATAATCTTTTGTTTACCGTTTTTCAGATAGAGATTGCCAGAATAGTCACATGTCTAACAAAAAGGTCCCATGCACACAATAATTATGATCAATGCGTCCGGCCCCATCTCTCATCAAAATGAAAATCTCACAAACTGGGCATTTTTAACAGATTTATTTATAATGATTCACCAAGTTATTTAAATTGACTGCTACCACATTTCATCTGATACAACGATATACAATTTACATAATCGACAAAACGTTTCTTTACTAAATGACCGACTTGAAATAACAAACAAAAATCTTTGATCAACTTGTCTCTTCTCATATGTAATACCAAACATAAATATATCAAATCAGAAAGCGTTTTTGTTATAATTATTATTTAACAGGTATATTAGCATGCTAAATAATAGCATTCCTTCATATTATCTCTGGTAATCGCAGACACTCTATTAGTCTTACTAAGACCATAATATCATCACGACTTTAACCTGATAGATAATCCCGTATGCCAACGTCAGGTAGATTCAGAAAGTGCATCTAAATATATTTTTATAAGCACATATTTAAAAGGCAAAATCGAATACTTAGTCTTAATGAAATGAAAAACACGATCGCTATAAACAATTTATTTGCAACCTTATAAAATATGACCATGTTTTAGTTGTTTTAACAGTACATTAGTATTCGAAGTGGTTCGAGTAAGGTTCCTTCGTTTGATTATAAATATAAAGGCTATTATTAACATTTCACTTCCTCAGATGCTATAATGACCAAGTGATAATGACTTAGGTTCATTACATACTAAATGCAACTTGTATTCCAACCTCTTTTGCATAATTTAGCAAATACAATTGTTGAAACTGCTCAAGCAAAAAAAATGGGATTACAAACCCTACTCTATAATAACTCAATTCACAATAGACCCATATCAGTTTGTTTTATCTAAACAATTAAAATAAAGAAATATTAGACCATGACCAGTTACACAATTACATATCAGTCATCCAGTTTCCTTTCTAAAAAGCAAATCATAAAATATCTATTAAACTAATGAGCATCCTGTAATTCTTACCATCATAACCAGTGAGTGAAACACATATAAATCAAAAGTATGTTATTTTACAAATGTCGCAAGCTTTAGTTACAGTGGCTTTTAAATTATTTTGCACTTGAGACTGTTTTGATGCCATTACAAATGCTAGGTTGAATGGGACCATGGGAAATATTATAAGAAAAACTATGAAACACACATACCTGATTTATTTTAGTACTTATAACTGTTTTCGCAAGCATAGTAATATAATGTAAAGGAGTGTCAGGAGACCAGTCCATATGGACGAACACAGTGTTCAGTGTTATTAATTAGCAAAACATTACATGATACATTTTGAATTAAAAAAGTGACATACGGTACTTTCAATTAAGAATATTAAAAGATCTTACGAGGTCCGCAAAATTAAGAGAATATAGAAGCATGCTATTTACGCATGATATTCCATGGAACTAAATAATACATTTTACAGGAAATTGCTTTCATTATTTAGGATACATTTTCATTTAGTAATATTAGTATATAGTACAATAGACATTATAACAATACATTTTACACAGATCTAATAAAAGCAATGACATACCCAAACTAGCATGTGCAGGAAAACAAACAATGAAACGAAATCATCTCTTACGTGTGAAATAATTAAAAGTATATTTGAAACAAATATAAATGTCACATTTAAATAGACTGGCATTTGCTTCGAATCAATCCATAATCTGAGCAGATTAATACTGGTCCGAATCAGCACGCTACCGACATTCAATAACATTTTACCCAATTTTTGGGTGTAGAAAACTTTCAACAAGTTATTAGTAATTATCGATTAAATGCAATTACCGCCATTTCTTTTAGGAACCAAATAATAGAATATCTAAGATTAAGAATGTAAAATAATGTTTGAAGACAAAACATTTTAAATCAATAAACTCTGATAAATTTGTTGACCTAAAAAAATAATTGACATTGTTTTTTTTTTAAATTATAGGATTACAATATTGTAGATATAAAAGCGAATTGTTACGAAGAAACGATCATCAGTAACGCATAACTTGGATTAGGCCAAACGGTCAAAAGCGTTTTCATTTAGCGATCACTGTAGGTCGATATATCATCCCCGCACATGTATAATATCGGCCATGAATTTAAGATAGTTATTTCCCGCGATTCATTTGACGATATGTACATAACATTTCCAGATCAAATCCTATGTTTGGCAACTTGTGAATCCACTTGGAATAGAAAAACTCTGTCGTATGGCAATTTTGAATTTCGCGCCATCACCAAATGCTGTTGTCTGAACTATATTCGCTATCACCAAATGCTGTCTGAACTATATACGCAGATGTGTTCGGAAAGATTTCATGCAGGAAAAGTGAAATATTTTAATAAACAGGTGACATTAGACCCATATATCCATCAGAATCAATACAAATTTCAGGTGGGTTGGCCATTTGATAATGATAATGATGTGGGCGTATGTATATTGTGTGTGTGCTATATTCGTTGTCTTGTCTGTGCTATATTTTTTATCGCAAGAACATGTGTATGTTATGCTTCGTGTTTATCTGCAAGGTTTTTACTAGTGGATTAAGTAGTGCTTTTTGTTTCCCAAGTGTATGTTATATATATATATATATATATATATATATATATATATTGGGGGGGCTGTTATGTTTTCTTCTCTAGCTATGGCAGGGTGGGAGACCATCAGTCACTCTGCATTACAATTCATAACATTGCCCGGTTCACGCTACAAGGAAGCAGTCTCCCAGAGCTAACCCATACAATGCAACAAATGGATTACTGCCCTTTCATTGTTAAACCAAAAATGATGTATTACACCTAATGAGAACCAGATTTTCTGTTGACCAATAAGGGGACAGTATTCCATTCAATGCATTGCTCTTGTATATAAAGCAGGCACAATCATAAACATGTCGAGCAGTAGCTTGGAAAATGGTCTGTCACTCCTTAAAGGTATTCTAGTTATTAAAACTTTCAGAAGGCAAATAAAATCAAATGCTTGAATTAAACAGTCATAACAAATTTATTACACTACGCGAAGTATAGCTTGGAAAATCAGTGTTGATTCTTAAATAGGTCGTGCAAGATGAGAGAAATGTCCTCCTTTGTTAATATATGGTACATGTAGGACTCGTAGATAAATTGTAATCAACTACAAGTGATTCTGCACAAAACAATGAGACTGACACATTATACCCAATAAATGTTATTGGTGCCATTCCTGCTACAAGAATCTGAATATGCCTTTGTATTGTTCGGCACTGATTATTAACTTTTTTAAGAGGCTAACTTTTTCATTTGGTTTCAACGTGCACCACCCACTGGGCACCACGTTTGCAAATTCTATATAATCAGTCTCATGATGCAGACATTTTGCATGAAAATTGCGTGCAGTTTAGAGCATCTGATTATCTAATGTCATATTTCCATCTTTTGTTTAAATACTGCAACAACCATATTTACATAATGTTTGCTTTAATTGGGCAAGTCCTTTTCTTAAAGGTCATTTTTCCTAAGACTTACAAACATATCACAAGGGTTTACAGGCCTGCGTTATGATGGTGGCTGAAAATTCTGATTTATGGGACGATGAGTGACATCTGCGACAACTGGATGATGACTGACATATCTGATGATTGAAGGATTTCTTGGTAAAGCGATGAAGAGGGAGGGGTATATCGTTTTCTTCATCATCTCATTCGCAGCGGGTAGACGAAGAGATGACACTATCTATTGCCGTAACTGACTGGTTACGGAGGCTAGTGTCTGCACTTGGTTGCTGTGACATGTTTATCAAATAATAAACACAAGCACTTGTCAATCTGTACTGCTGTATGAGGTAACGATGATGTTAGGTCTGCTTGGCTGTAATGCATTATATAGGTTCTATTTATCATACAGTAAAACCTGCTGTGACAGTCTGCCCCTTCTGACAACAAAAAGCAGTCTCTCAAGACAATTGGTCTCTCATTTTCCGTTTCAATAATTATTTTCTCCATTTTTAAAATTTGTCTCTCATTTTATTTAGAGGTTGATCCATTGTTATTAAGGTTCTTGTTGTTAAAATTAGTTCTCAATTGTGATATCGAAAGTAAAGATGGTTTTGACTGGGCTGTGGGAAAATATGAAAATTCTATACATGTGCATTGCATATCTAACAATTACTGAAACAAAAAGAAACAATTATATCATCAAGAAACAGAACCATTTGCTCAGATACAAAAGTCGACGGCATCATGCAAAGATGACATAATGGGATTAACTCTATAGGCAAAGTGTATAACCTGATTTCACCAACTTGAATAAACGACAGCTTTGTGATTGGGATATAATCACTAAACATTGGAGGGAAAAACAACATACGTTACAAGTCCTGAACACTATCAATCAAATCCTGCAAACGAAACTCTCTTGCTGGTTTAACAGACAATGACCTTATTCATCCCAGGCAATACGGATTAATAGGATTAACGATGTATGCAACTACATCAACTTTGGCTTACGACAGAAAATACAAAATACTATAAGCATAGCTAAAAATTCACACATCGGTAGCCAGACTTTTTTATATTTCCATACTCCAGGAGGTTTTGACACTGCTCAAAGAAATTATATATGAATGTAGTCTCATATCGTTAAGTCTAAAGTACAATGTAGTATGTAACACCAAATTGTTACAAGTCAACAATCATGGGTGATGAACATGGTTTACATGTTTTTCTAACGATAAATTTCCAGGATGAAATTAATTTTTGCATGGTTCGCATATGACCATTACCAAATATGCGCTAACCGTAGTTGATGTTGCTAGTAGATACAAGGAAGTTGAACCATTGTTGACCAAGTCATCAACTGAAGTAGCTTCTGCATTTGAAAGCATTTATCGAGAGGCCCTCTGCAGTGGCCAAATTTATTACAAGTTGATCTTGGCAAGGAATTTCAGGGTGCAGTGTTATCATCAATGAAGCAATATACTACCGCGTTACGACTTGGGCATACTTCAATGCACCGCGATCAGGCAATTGTTGAACGATTTAATCGGACGCATGCTGAGCGGTTATTTGGATATCAATACGCAAATGAATTCATCGAGGACATACGATCTCGTGAATGGGTCAAGACATTACCAGGTGTGATTGCTGGGCTAAATAATGAAATTACTCGAACAATCAATATGAAACCTATTAACACTATCAAAAACATAAATAGATAACCGTACAAAAACCTCGAAATGAGTTTTCAAAACAACGAATACTCGGCATTGTCACTGTGAGATATTTATAAGAACCAGGTGAACTTGAAGGTGATACAAAAAGAGCTACTGATCCTATTTAGAGTGTTGCATCGCATAAAATATCTAACATAGTAAGATCCACGGGTAGAACCGCATTATATAGATTAGATTCAACTGCTCTTCAGCGTGGATTTACACGTGAACAGTTATAAGTCATACCCGATGATACACAATTACCGACGCGTGGTCTTAACTAGCACCGCAGGGTCTGTTACACTCAAGACAGGACAACATCACATTATCTCTGGTATGACCATGACTGCTATTTTTCTGTCTGCGGTAAATTGACGAGATTCTTTATCCGAATACTGCCAAAGCATTATACAATAACAGCTCGCGCAATGATTATTCTGTTGTTGTTTCAGCGTAATTATAAATGCAACATCAATATCAATTTTTAGTTTATTTTTCTTATCCTGTTGTTTATAACTAGCGAATTTTTTTCTTATTATATCATCGCTGACAATATCACAGATTGTGGTATCATTAGCATCTAGAAAAACTCTTCGAAGTTGATTTATTCTTCGAACTCTGGACACTGCGAGATAAACTAAACTCGACCATTCGATGTGATCATCTACGATCCAAACAATCGTATCGGATATAGGCAATCCCTGCGAAGAATGTATCGTCATTGCGTATCCTATCGTACACGGAGATTTATCAGCGCGCAATGCACCTTCGACAACATTGATATCAGCCAACACAATAGCATTAGCACGAGTGTTTGATTTTCAGTCTGTCCTGGAATATCAACTTCAATATTCTGTCTTCGTGAATCCGTATGCGTATAACACAATGGCACTGGAAGTGTTGCAAATTTTTCTTGATGTGTTTGGAACAACAACTTTTGAAGTGTCTCTCTGACTATCTTTTTTTTACTTGCCACTATCAAATGGTTTGGACTCCACGATTCCCAAAAATACATTTAACGGGGTTTCTGAAATAATTTCACGCGCTATTTCACACTGGATTTTATCTGGTTGTAATCTGATTAATTTCTTGAACTCACTTAATTCTGGATCAAGACATAATAATCTGCAATTCTTCAACGAATCATTCGGAGACAAACCCACAAATGATGGTGGTTAACCTTGATCACCACACATTATCACAGCTGTATTTTTCGGTAACAACCACCCGAGAAACCTTTTTAATATATCTAACAACACTGTGCATATCTCATCCCAAATAATGATTTCAGGAATAGATTTCTCACCCATTCGATCAGGAGTCCATGCGTCACCTTTCCATCGAAAGAAACTGTGATATGTGCAGGATTTAACTCCTCGTTGTTTCATCTCTCTTGCAAGTCTGTGTGCTGGTGTAAGCACAGTAATGTTTCACTTCCATCGAAATAATTCGATCACTCGTGTTGTTTTTCCAGACCCACTACATCCGTTTAAGTAAACGGTTTTATATCTACATATTGGATAGGATAACAAAGGAGCACTCGATAGTTTTGATATTTGATTATTTTTCATGTAATTATCTTCAATCGTAACATCTGCTGATTTAGAATAATCGCGCAACATATCTTTTTTTATTCTCCATGATCCCCAACACTCATCAGAATTTGTAAATTAAGTCACTGCTTCTTTATGTTTGATAACTATATAAAATGAATCTGTGACGACTATAACCGCAAATTCAGGAAATCTAGTTATCATCGATAGCAATTTGATAGAAGCATAAGCCAGCATGGATGCCCTTAGATGTACTTATTGGGGACATTCACCATCAATGTAGCTAATAATGGTACCGAATTTTGTTCCATCGGACAAGAAAGCATCTTCACGATTGACATATATATCTCAAGATGTTGCATCCGCGATTATAAAATCGTAAAATAGCATCATCTAGAATTAATCGTGAATAATGTCGCTTGTGATCATATGCTCCATCCTGGGCGAATTTACCAATTATTTTGCTACCGAGATCCTTTACATGTTTTTTTCTGATTTCAAAGATCTCCTTGGATACTTTAACAATATATTCTTCGTCAAAATCAGGTAAATGTTTCTTTTGTAATCGTTAATTATGCTATCAAAACTATCGGGTTGTGGTAACCAAATTTCAGTCTGCGTGTGATATGACATAATTGCTTCGGAGACAGTCAACTACATCAGTATTTTACAATCGATCATATACCGTAATAATACTATTGGTACCCAGTGTTTTTCAGATATATATGTCTACCAAACCAAACATAACAAATATGATGAAGTCCTTTAGCCATCTTGAATGATACCACCCGAGTAAATCTGGTTAGATCAAAGTCTGGTAATGGTCCATTAATCGCAACTCGTGTCATCGAGAGGTTGGAATGCACAAATCGTTTAAAATGCCCAATGATACAGTCATAAGAACACCCCAGGACTACATTACTAGATTTTCAATAAATAATAATTAAACCAAATAATCAATTGGACAAATAATATATGTGTATATAAATGAGCCGAGAATTTCAACCACATCCCACGATCATCGACTATGAAGCGTCACGAGATGGTGTAGTCAGACACCGCAAACTGAACAAACCAGCAGGAGATGTCGATAATACTGGTTATCTTATATTTAATGCTGGAGGGAAAACTATCTTAATCATAGATTCGTGGTCTAAGTGTTTTTGGGAGAAATTCCAGGTGGTCTTGTGATTTACCATATTAATTGTATAAAAACTGATAATTCTTTATCGAATTTACGAGCTATCACTTAAAGTGAGAATACATTTAGAAAAACTGATAATTTTAAATCCGTTGGAAAAAGACCTGTAAAATCAATAACGGAGACGGGTGAAGAAAGAATATTTAAATAAATGAATGAAGCCGGCAAGTATTTTGATATTTGCCAACCTTAGAGTCGACGTGTTGCAGAGAAAATACAAAAATCTGCAGGTAAGCGATTTGGAAATAAAATTCAGTTTACATACATCTGAATTCCATTTTTGTTGCACGAGAGATAACTCTTTTAGTAATGTGTATAATCCGGTAAGGGAAATAACTCTTCTGTTGTTGTTACGGAAATACCTCTACGATATCATGGCGAATAATCACATAATATCTTTAGTTCTATCTCTGATCTATTTTTTTCTTATTCTGTCAGATAACGAGTCAAACAAATAAGTATTTACAGCAACAATATTCTTTCCTTTTAGTACTTCTGTCAGGTATCCTGCCTTGTTTAGATTCTGTCAGTAATTACAATTAAGTTAAAACGAAAAATCAAATTACAAACCTTTCCTGTTGATTTCCGTGTATAAGTTAGCTTATATTAGCATAGTCGGTTTTTACTAATGGGGCTCCATGCATTCAAGATCGAAGTTCAACTGAAAACCACTCTCCGTCACACTGTCACACGGTGTGAATGTGTTTTTGCATTCCCTCGGGGTGATTTTATGAGGACAGTGGTTTCAGTTGAATGTAGAGAAGGACCCCCGTATATGTGTTGTATTGTCCCATATAATCCTTTGTGTGAGTACCGTCTATATATAATCATTTGTATGTGCCGTCCTAATTGTAAATACCTGTATATATTTGTAAATAGTGTAAATACCTGTATATATTTGTAAATAGTGTAAATACCTGTATATATTTGTAAATATGTAAATATGTAAATACTATATGCACTCTCTCGTTGAGCCTGTTGGATTGTCAATGTCATTCCAAGAGTTCATACGGTAAATGTGCCGTCTTGTATATACAATATGATCCTGTGTCGCACTGTCCTTGTATCGTCATCCACCAGAAACGCCCTCTGAGGTTATAAACTGAGCAGGTTAGAGGCTCACACGGGGGTTGTGTTTCGTGCTGCCAGTGAGCCTACTCAGATGCGTAGGAACCTGTGGGCTCATATGGGGTTGTGTTGTCTTTTGTATGTGGGCTGTGGGCTCATATGGGGTTGTGTTGTCTTTTGTATGTAACTTCTGGACTTCTAACATGTGAAGGGATTTTAGAAGTTCACATGGGGTTGTTTATATATACCTTAATTAAGATTATATGTATATCTCTACCGTGATAAGATGTCGATGACACCTTAGAATGAATAGAGATTGTATCGTCCTTAGAATAATGTAAATATTGTGCATACAATGCTGTAAATACACGCTTAAAAAATAAAACGGGTCAAAAGTGACCCCCATTTTTGGATATTTATATATTAAAGATATATTTTAATATATAATGAATTATGAAAATATCAAAGACATAATTTCTGCTATTACGGATATGAAAAATCAAGGAATACAATTATCAGATAAATTAGATTGCGATAAATCTTTTCTGGTTTTTATATCTCGAAGATATATCACGTGAAAATCGTTATGTATTACCATCACATTAATCCTTTATCAAGGAAATACAACAAGCAATTAACGAGTCATTGGTTGTAAATAGAGAAACTTAAAAATTCGTACCTGTATTTACCGCAGTAGAGAAAAAAGAAAGGCTTTATCACAACACTATGAACTTAAAAATGTCATAAATTTCAGAGTTCGACTGTTACAAAAGTATAGTCAAAACGAAACATAGTGTGTTTGTTTCGTGTCAAAATTACGCTACCAGGAAGTGAAAAAATGTCTTCTAGTTATTGACAGCGAAACTAGAACAATGTTGTGTGTTCTTTGCACCCGCGCAACATGGAAGTAAAATAGTAAAATAACACTGAAATCTTAAGATGGGAATCTTACGCTGGGAAATCTTAAGATGGGAAATCCTACAGACTAATTTGTAGTATTTCCTCACCTAAGTCGATCAGATTATTGGATTTTGCAGTGAATTTAAAATTAATTCTCGTTAATGAATCATTATGACATCGCATATACACTGGATTCACGGGTTCATTTATAACTAAAAATCAGGGTGGAACCGTTGGTGCAAATGGATATAAAATGTATCCTTGCTGAGCCTGATTTTATCTTTCGAGATTTATTTGGTAACTCCTATTAATAGCATCACATACTAGATTTACTGCAATCACCGAAGATATATTGACATTAGCAGGTGCAATATGCCGCCCACCCCTGTCTGGGTCATTATTATATAGGAGATCATTAAAGGATCTTTTTAGTTCGTTTGCATTATACGCAGGAAACTTGAAATTTGATAAATCGGCTTATGTTATCTTATGTTTAAGTACAAAAATTCATTATTGATTTGTTTGTTTTGGTAAGTCCCGGATGGTAAGGAAACTATCCAAATCTGGAGTTCCATATTGTCTATTTGTACTTGCAAACACCAAGGAATTATTGGGTTGCTGACCACCAAATCATTTTGATGTAATATTTGGCCAACTGTGGTATACTCGTAATGTTGCTAATGCTATTTCTTTAATCGGAATTGCCGTGGGGGGGGGGGGGAATCACACTGAATTCATGGTTGGTTGAGGTTATTGAGATCATGCTTGTCTTTGGTGGATTTGTGTTCGTGGCAGTCTGCTAAAGTAGTTCCGTTGTCGATGTCATTATTATTGTGTTGTTTTTCTAATTTTTATGTTGCTGTGTGGTAGATGTTCATCGTCGTGGAGAACTCGTTATCTGATGTTGTTATGTCATCGAGACTAGATGATATCAGCGACGACGATTTGGAATACGCGGCTGATGCAATATGTAACTTAATTATATACTCGTATAGTTTATTCTGACTGCATATAAATATTTTTTGTGATGATGCTAAGAATCCCTGTAATTGTCGTCGCCGATGACACACAAATGGTGACAACTACAGGTGCCATTGCTGTTATCGCTGATAACAATGTACCCGTTCCAGCAATTACACTTGAAACCGAATACACAATAATGTCAACTCTGGTAATTCGCCTGCGGTATTTTTATAATCTTTTTTATTTTCGAGTATAGCACTCGTCAATAAGATTTATAAGTTTAGTTTGAAAGTCACGGACTTGATCAAATAGGTATTGTTGGACATTCATTATACTATTTACTGAAATCAATCACAAATTATACGTATTAAGTCATTGATGCCCGAGCTAAATTACCACTGACAGAGGTTATTGTAAATGTTTCCATGACACCCTTATCTATTATTGCAGTTGCAGTATAAATTCCTGTAGATTACCAGATGACACATTAAACTATATTGGTGAAAGCAGGGTCAATCTATAGATACCTTTGACTTCAACATTATTATTAATAATTTTATTTTGAAATGTCCAGGCGAAAGATCCATGATGTGTCGAGTACACGGTATTGATATTTTATTTATGTGGTATTCGGATTTTATCAAGCCGGGTCGCGATAGCTGGAAAATCACTAATGATTGTGTCCTGTGTTTGGTTAATCGTATCAATATTTGTTTTAATATCAGAAGGTTTTATTGGGACAGTCATCGGACTACCAAAAAAATTATCTGTGGTTTCATCAATTTTTCTAAAATTCCTCCGAAGATTCCAAACATGCCTACATGAACATCATACTCGGCTCGCAGTGTTGTTAGCTTATCATCTGTGGTTTTATGCTCAACATATAGTGTTGTTAGTTTATTGTCTAACACATCTACATTTTTTTGTCACAACATCAGTGTCCAAAGTTGGATCTTTGCTAGCATCATGGAAATGCTTAATCTGACGAGCTGTCAGTGATAGTTTATTCTGACCACCAGACATCTGATTATGTTTTAACGATATCGTAGTTCCACATTTTTTAGCTGAATCCGATTGCAACTTTTTAATCTGGCCAGGAGTCAGAGTAACACTAACATGACTATATGATATTTTATTTAATACGAGATTGATTTAGTTGTCTACGTTTTCTACTCGTGCATCAACTACCCTCATTCGTCCACCAACACCTTCGAGTAGCATTGATTTGTCGCTGAGAATGACAGCAATTGCTCTGTAATTAGGGATAGTGATAGCACCTGCTGGATTATTCGGAAGAGTTACACGAGCTCGGAAATGTATGTCAACGACGCACTGTCTTGTGAAATCATTAAGCTCCAACGAACAGTAATGAATCGGATATCGATTTATAAAATCTAATTGTGATATTTGCAGACCGGCATCACATTATTATCACGTCTCATGAATGTCAGCAAACGATGATTCACGCGTGCTATTTGGTTTTTTCCGTAATTAAGTAAAATAACCTCGGATCGTTTTTGTTGGCCTTTTATCCTTAATATGAGATAGTGGAATCGAGCATGAAAATAATCTACGCGGTCCTTGCAACATTGATACGCGTGTTGAAAACCTAGGTTGTAATTGGCGGCATTAACATCACTGATAATATCAAAAGCGCCACCTGGTCTTGTATATCCGGCTGGCGCTGGATCAAATGCAGCATCTCTTGTTGCCTTTACTTTAACATACTGAACATTTTCTGAGTGATTAGTAATATCCTTAGCAAACAACACAGATAGACCTTCTGATCTTGTATAATCATCACAATATCTTGCTAAACCCACTATTGTGGCAACATCAACATCAACATCATGCTCAATATATTTAATATCTCTTCCATCGATCATATATCTAGCGCTACTAAATAATGCCATAATATAATTAATGACAAAACCAACTTTTCAAATATGGGTCATATTCCCCATCAGCATTTGTTAGAAGATCCTCTTCCACTTTGATAAATGCTTCAGCGGGTGCAAAGTATTTGCTTGTATCTTGAACCTGAAGTTCGATTTTTGATGGACTATTTGGTTGTATTGCGTTATAGGAACAAAACTGATAATCGCGTACATAATCATCATTTCGCACTGGGGCATCCATATCCAATGCTGGGTCTGGTGAATATTTGAACATTTTATTATATATTTTCCGATTTAAAACGCGTTTTCAAACCACTTCACGCTATCATATTTGCATTATTATTCCCCTGAGCATCAAATCCTATATTTATTCGCTGTGCTATTTTTTGATCCATAGCTCTGTTTATTATTTTGCTAACACTCGCTGGCATAATCTACGTAGATGGTAGTTTTCCCGGTGGTGTTTTTTTTTCATCGCCGAATCAGCGTGATTATTTTACCGGCAACATCACCAACAGCGCTGATATCCTTATCATAAATAACATCAATTTCTTTCATCGATAATTGTTTTGAGATTGGTGCTATTTTTGGAGCCATCCTTGCAAATAATCCTTGAACAACATCTCCGAGACCATCTCCATAATACATCTTATAAACAGGCAATCTTGAATTTACTACGTAGGTCATGGTTGTGTTGTTGTGGTTGTAGTTTATAATCATCTTATCTAATTATTATTTATCTAATCTGGTGACGATCAGTCACCAGTGACAGTAGTCACTGTGGTAATCATCAACTACTTCATCGATAAATTCTCGACATACACTGATATCCATGATACCACCTTTTAAGAGTCGTCGGCAGATATCAGTGGCTTCAAAATCCAGCTGTGAATGTTTCACCAGTTGCACCTTGAGCATCATCATCTTCTTTTCCATCAGATGATATATAGAATGATTGAGGATCATCTTCTTTGTTTGTCTCCGTGTTTGTCTCCGTGTTGGTTTTTGATGTTTTTCTATTTGTCTTTGTCGTTCTTCTCTTTGTCTTTGACGTTTTGCTATTTGTCTTTGTCGTTCTTCTTTTTGTTGTATATCATAATCAACAATTCTATCTCGATAATTTATATAACCCAATTGTTTTGTATTTATACGATTAATCCCCTTGTTCCATTTATATAACCACACAACCCATTCATCACGTTATATTCTTTTTTTCTTTATATTGTTCTTTTAATAATTCACTTCTTAAATGATAGATTTTAGCAGCAAAATCACCAAAAGCGTGATAATCTTTTGGTTTTAATATTTGAAATTGTTTAATTGTTTTTTAGCCCGTTCGGTAAATTTTTCCATAAAGCAAAAAATTTTCTGAGTTTAACCAGCTGCACTTTCCTGTTCTTCAACATCTTGAGATTGTGGTTTAGCTCGAGCAATCTGTTTTAACAGTGGAAGTATACTTTTTTTCCAATCTTCATCGTCAACAATATCTCCCAATATAACTTTTCCGGTAGATAATGCAGCTTTCTCAGTAGCTTTAGTTACCGGTTTAATTAATTGTGCAGTATCTGTTTCAACATTAGCTTGAGAATCTGGTCGCGCTTGTAATTTATTTCTAACATAATCTCTCACAGGTATAAATCTCTTTATTGCATCTAATCGCTCTCGAGCTAGTCAAGTTGTTAATGATTCTCCTACCATTAGTGTTATATGACATGATTTGATCCAAAACAAATAACAAAACCACGACAATAAAATATGCGTTTGTGTTTCGGTTTCGTAACAAGCATTAGTGTTGTCTTTGGACGTTTTATTTCGGTTTTGAGAAAGCCTTAATTTAACAAATTTAGCTCTAAAATTGTTAAGCCTTAATGTGACAAACAGAGCTTTAAAATTGTTTGCTTGAAATCTAACGCAATTAGAGAAGTCCGATTTACCCTCATTGCTGCTATTATATTCCTATAAATTGGCATATAGAGTCATTTCAATGTATATAATTTAAATTCTAACTCTGCTTTTCTGTATTATGTTGCTAAGTTGCTAAGTGGGAACAACATAATGAACATAAACTATGTTTTATTTCCTTTCAAACCTTTAATTCGAAGGATTTATAGAAATATATACAGAAGCATCTCATAAAATGTAACAGTTCCTATTACAGTTCATAAATTTTAAAAATGCAACTAATTAGAATCTTGTATTTTAACGGAAAGAGTTTAACCCTGAATTTATCTGTGTTAATAAAATCCTTTTTTTTTCAAACATCATAATCTCCTTAAGACGATCTGGTTAAAACCCCATCATTTAACCAACATTATCAAACGGGTTGATCTATATTTTGACAAAAGATCTTCAAAATTATAATTTGTTGAATAAACAAGGACTACATTTTCTGTAAAATCAACTTGTATTCTTGGCATTTTGTTAAACCAATACCCTTTATTGATACAGCCAGGAGCTCGTATTGTTTTTTTAATATTTAATATAAGGGAAAAGAATTTCTCATTTCAGCTCTGAAATTCAACGGGTTTTTTTACTACTAATTTGACTAAAAATGAATAGCACTGTATATGTATCAGACTTTCAATTTGGAGTACACTTTTGAAAGATCCTTGAATACTCAGATTTATAAATAGTTTTTGATTTGTTTAAATTTCATTATGATACTTTATATCTATTGGATGACTTTGTAAAAACGTCTGGTAAAGTTTTATAGACAACTTTTTTCTTACTGAGGTTTATTATCTAAGTTAAAGATTTATTTTTAGATAGCTAGATCACCTGATAATTGACATGTTTTATTCTGATTTTTGTGAGGGACATTCTAATTACAACATAGATCTTTCTGTGTCGACTAGAAAAATGCCCTTTTTGACCCTGAGCTGGGGCTTGTCTTGCGACTTAATTTGTGATATGACTGGAGTATTCTGAAATTATGTCATTCGTGCTTTAAAACCTACTACAACCAATTTGTATTACTGTTGTGAACAGAATTGCACAAAGCAATAAAAGTACATACTGTTTAATTTTAACCAGAATTTGTTAAGGGCTGTAATTAAATTATTTAAATTATTCAAGTGATTCTTCACTGGATATAAAAAGTGCTCTCATAACATTCTTGGAAATAAAGACTTTGATATATTTCAGGATTTAATTTTCAATACTATAATTTAAAAAAAATTGTTTACTTAGGTTTTTTATAGGAAAATATGCTTAGAAATAGCTTTTCATTCTTTGTCATTCCAATGAACTGAAATTCACCTTATCAATATTGCGATTTTATGTAACTGTAAGAAAAGAAAAGAAAAAAACAATTCAGCCTAACTGGATCAAATTACTCACACATTTACTTGGCCTCTATGAACCTGTACGAACATCAGAAAGTTAAGTACAAATAGGTTATTCAAGTCTAGACTGTAGGCTCTCTTGAAACTCTGCCTTGACGTCAGTACACAACAAGTATTTGATCTGGAGATTCGTTTACTGTGAACTTCCTTGTTGTCTGGGCCTGGGCTTGAAGTGGAAGTCTAATTTGCATCTGACAAGACGATGATCTGTGTGGCGCTTTGCAGCAATGTCAATACCAAAGCGAGAGAGTTCGTGTGAAGTTAATGCAGAGCATAGTTCTAGTCTGTTGCTATTGGTTGAGTCTAGCATTGTTCTGATGATCCAGCAAGCAGTTTTAGTCTTTTCCCATGATGTAAGGGAAGTGGGGCATGCCTTGTTAATTCCGTTATGTTTCCACCGTGTTGGAAGATGTTCGTTGGCTGCGGCAGGCAAACTTGGTGTAAGGAGACGAGGTGTGGTTAGGCACCTTTTCTAGGCCTCAATCCATGTGGAGCAAGCAGTGCTATCCCTAGATAAGGCGGCTTGGTCACTCCGTCTGCTGCCGGATTATGTTGTCGTCTCCGAATCAACACCAGACGGCCAAAGGCCTTAGTCACCTGCATATACAATTGGGACTGTGGATGCCAGTAAATTTCACTTGCTGTTTTCGCCCCTTCCCCATTTCTGCAGGGCTTAATAAATGCGAACGTAAACAGTAGACAGAAGCCAGTTCCTTCATGCCTGCGAAATGGATCTTTTAGGTGGGGTGCAATCTGCGCAATCTGACCCCACCCTATAAACCTGGGGTCTATCTGCCATGGCCTAGCAAGCCAGGACGATGACAGTGAGGTCAGCAGGACGTAGGTTTTATATTAGAGTTTCACTCTCCTAGGCAGATGGCCAACTACGACTGAAAAGATCTGTCTTCCTTGCTGTTTCAAACCATAGCTGGTCGGCCATTGTCGCATCCACTAGTACATTTGGTGCGCCCTGGTGCCGAACACTTGTCTATTGATCTGTAGAGACCTTTAGGTCCTTCCGGTGACTCCCTTGTATAAGTTCATATGCCTAATGATGTAGTCTTGACACCACAACTTCAACGTCGTTTGGTCCGCCAGCTGATATGTACCGTGGTATGCCGGAAATGATTACTTCGTTAAGGCAGATGTGATAGATTTGGGAGATAGACAAGGACCGGTGCGTCCGTCCACTCAGAGAATGCAACCGCCAGGCAAAAACGGTGCCACCTCTATCCAGAGTCCCCTATACCCGTTTTTGTTACAGCTGTCTAATATATCAATCAGAACTTCGTTAAATGGGGTTTATTTTATTTTACTTGGTTTGTTTGCTTTGTTAATAACAGATCGTCAGTTCCTGTATAGTAATCGGACCATGATTAAATATCCTTTAGTCATACTCAATGAGTTTTCACAGTCGCCTGGCATTATTGTTGATGTTGTTCCTTGAAGACAATACACATTATATTACGAGTCACAACAAATAATCTTAATAAAGTAAGAATGATCTTTCCAACCTTTTATAAATATTTTTGTTAATTCTGAAGATAGGCAGAATAAAGTTTCTACAGCAAAGTAAACGAGAACTCTGCCGAAAAATAAATATCATAGAAGGCGAAATGTATAACTTTTAAATATTTGTTTTATTCAACCACTATTGACGTTTTAGAGTTCTGTAAATTTATAAGAGTTATCACAAACCTTAACAATGGATAACATCAATTTGCGTTGTATTTTCGATAATAAGTGCTTTGATGACTACTTAGTGCTACTTTGTAACACTTGTTGACTCGATGAATTTTAGTACCTTTAGTATTTATTAGGGTTATTTACCAGGACTAACTCAAGCAATGCTATTGTATCAATCCGCTAAAAAAATATTTACAAAATTAAAAATCTTTAATTTTGTTTGATAAGAGCGATTAATTTGTTAAAAATGCACATTTAGGCACTATATTTTAATTTCAAATTTGTAAAATTTGCTATTCTAAAATTATCGTAATATTTTTGAAAATTTCTTTGTATCAGTGTAGCAATTAAACCATTATATGCTTTGATATAGAATGATGTTTTCGGCGAGATTAGACATTTTTCCTTGTAATCGTTAATAACACTATCAAGACTATCATCATCGGGTTGTGGTAACCAAACCTCAGTCTGCGCGTGATATGATATAATTGCCTCACCGATAATTAGTGATATTGATGAAGAGATTCCGTCTGGTATATTTCGCCGTTAGGTCTTACAAATCGATCAAATTAACAATCTTCGTCGAACTTTGAAATAACCACACTGATACGGGATCGTTTTTACTTAACTCTTAAATAAAATCAAACATGTTTTACCAAGATGAGTTCTCCAGGTAATATTTTACAATTCGATCTCGTGGAAATATTGTTAATGAGTTAATCCACACTTGCGCATTATGATCAATGACATTTATTAGAGCTCCTCATGATTTATATTTCGATTCGTATAATACTTCTCAAGTTATAGTTGCTACGGTTATTCGAAATTTTAATGTTTTTTCTAGCTCGGATACATTATTTTTATTGTAGTACCAGTATCTTTGACTGATAAAGCCCATTCATTTTTTTTACGTCGATGATCTGTCAGACTGTTTCCACAAATCGAATTTGTACAGTGTTCTGCTGCTCGCTCAGCTACACAATGTATCATCGACAGTTTCATAGGTTTCAGATTTTCAATGTTGGGTTTTTCATCTATCAGATAGACTCCATAAATAACCGCGGTGACTGGATATGCTCAATCATAATAGGGTTTGTCAATTTCAGTCAATATTTCTGCTTTGGAAATTTTACTCACAATGACAGTTGTTTTATTGGCTAGGACAGGGTCGAATTTAAACAAATGTTCCAATTTCCTGTTTCTCCTAGTATAATGAATTTCAATGTGATAAAACACTTTTGATGTTTGAGATGCGCGATTCGAAATGTTGATCAGGTGTGAGATGCGCGATCTTTTTAAATTCGTTGTTAGCATCGTAAATGTTACTAATAACATTTGTATCACATACTAAACCTTTCACTTGTGCAACTACAGAGACTCTATCAAGATTAAATCTATAGATTTTCCTAGGTTTGATTTTAGATTATCTCTTAAACTCCTCCATATTATAATTAAGACAAGTATTTAAATTAAAAATATTTTAACAATGAAATATTTGAAATAGCTGGTGATATGATCCGTAACTCCTTGTAACAAATCTGAATTCTGAGGATATCATTGACAAAGTGTGCGGCGGGTGAGCTTAGGTCCAAAACCGTGTATACAATGTTGTGTTGGAGTACGACATAAACGGTATTATGATTATAAGAATAGAGATAATGAAAAAGCTGTAACAACCCTCGAGGCTTATATTCGAGATTCTCAAGTAACAATCTAGACAAATAATCAATTAGATAAATCGATATATATATATATATATATATATATATATATATATATATATATATATATATATATATAAATGAGCCAAGAATTTATAAGACATCCCGCGATCAAGAATAATGAAGCATCTCGTGATGGTGTAGTCAGAAACTGATTGCTGAAAAAGCCAGTAAGTTTTGTTAATAATCAGGGTTATTTGATGTTTACTGTTGGAAAGAAACATTATCTATGCCACATATTCGTATATGATTTCTTGAGGCAGGTGGTCAATGATTGTTTTGTGATTGACCATATTGACGATTATCCAAAGCATAATTTTGAAATGTGACCTTTCAGCTATCGCACAAAAACATTGAACATGGTTTAACCGGATTTCGCAAATCCGTTGGAAAAAGAATCGTAGAATCAGTGAATGCTGAGAAAATATTTCAATCAATGAATGCAGCCGCCAAGTATTTTGATATTTGCATGACCTCGATTCAATATCTCGTCGAAAATGTATATAAATCGGCCTTTTCGAAAACAAAATCAGAAACAAATTGGGTTTGAATATTGTAAATCGAATGCAGGTAACTCCACCGCGGATGTGTAAGGCTGATAGAGTTACTCCATCTCAGATATTTCATCGTTAAATCGTTACATTCTTTCTAGAAAAAATCTGACCTGTTATGTAGTAATGAATTCAATTTGTATTATTTTTTCTGCTATCTAAAACTACCGTAAGTGTGCGAGGACTCTGTTGTTTTTGAATTCCAAAACTACTAAAGGTTCCTTGATTATATAATAATTTAAAATATATATCAAATATAAAAAAGCTTCGTGGTGCAAATAGTAGAGCGTTAAACTATTGTACTAACAATCAGAGGTTCGAACCCCGTAACAGGCATATTGTCGACGGTTTCCAAAGCTCCACAGCAAAAAATATACACTCTCCCACGCCGTTATCACGGTGTGGTGCTATTTTGCACTCATGGGATTGATTTCGGGGCAGAGTGTGCAAAAAATATGTTGAATGTATAGAATGGCCATAATATATGTTGTGCCGTCCTAAATTAAGGTTTACTGTATATTTGTGTACTGTGTGTCGTCATTTACCAAACCACACCCTCTAGAGCCTGCTAGACTATTGTTTGACATGCTAGGGGGTCACATAGAGGGTTATGTGTTTGGTGCTGCCCTTACGCCTACTAATATGTCATAAAGAACCTTGGGGACTCATATAGGGTTGTGTTGTCTTGTGTATATCTCATAAGGTACCTTAACACGAGTGGAGATTGTGCTGTCAATATGTCTTGTTATTTACATTTGAAGTTATATTTATTATATAATGAACTACAAAAAAAATCAATGATTACTGCTATTACAATTTTATAAAATCAAGGATTACAATTATCATCTGAATTAAATCCTGAAAAAAATTTCTTCCTGACTTTGAGTACCTGCAAGAGCTTAAATTCGAAAATAAATATACACTACCGTCCCAGTATAGATTCATTAAGTAAATCCAGCTGGCTGTTCACGCATCATTAGCGGATAATAGTGAATTAAGTAAATTCATCCCCGTCTTTACCGCAGTAGAAAAAAAAAATTGGAATTATCAAAAGAATATGAAACGAAGAAAAACATTAATTCGCATGTCAGACTTCTAAAAAATATTATTCAAAAGGAAATTACAAACCTGATTTCCGGTAAATAAGGTGTTTTCTAAATAACGAAGCTAACGTGGTGAGCATAGAACTATTGATGCAGACAATTTATTTGACTACTAAAATAATACACACTGATTTCATCAACGTTGGCAAATTACTAATAAAAATTGTGTACATTGATTGCATCAGCGTGGTTGATTTCATAAAAAAAACGATTATACGACTGAAATATTTTATTTATACTATATAATTTTTGTACCCTGATGAAATCAGCGCGGATTGACATTTAAGATTTCACATAGAGACCTACTTGTAAAGAGTCGCTATCGAGATCAATTAAGTTACCAGATTGGTCAGTGAGTTTAAAATTTATTCTCCTTAAAAAATTATTATGTCACTGCACATAGTCTGGAGTCTCTGGTTCCAATGGTGTAAACGATTATTAAATGAATTCCTGCTGGGCCTTATTTGATTGTTCGAGATTTAATTGGTAGCTTCCATCAATAACATCACATACTAAATTTACTGCGATCACTGACATTATATTTAAATTTCCAGGAGATATATGTCTCCCACCCAGTCTGGGTCATTTGGACTGCTTGAGGATATCCGGCGGAGCTATTTTTTCCATGTATCGAATATTTTAAGAAAGTTCTCGTTGATAAGACAGTTGAGTGTTTTCTTTAGTTCATCTGTTTTAAGTGCTGATATTACAAATGTCTGGAATTGTTGTTCAATTTATTTAAAGTTATCAGGAAATGTCTCATATATATATATATATATATATATATATATATATATATATATATATATATATATATATATATATATATATATATAATATTTTGTTATTATACGAATAATACACTGAATATTTACTTGATCACGAATTTCGCGATTAATATACTCGATATCGTCTATAATCTTATTTATATGCTGAATTGATTCGATTAGTTGTTGTGTTAGGTCATCAGAATAATACCGTGTAATAATGACGAGTACATTTTGTAATCTACCAAATGCGCGAGTGAATTCTGATGTTATTCTTTCTTTATAGCTATTAATATACCTCTTATTTACAATCAGTTTTAAACGCGGCCTTGTATTATCAATCTTAAATAAATTAGTAATACCTCTGGATATTGTTTCGTCACCAGGTGAAATATAGAATAATTCCTCCTCCAAAATCGTTTTTCTGTAATCTGGTTTTGTTATAAAATTTTCACATCTGTGGTAAAATTACTCAGGTTTGGTTCTCGTGGTCTTTGATAAGATGGTGGAATTTCAGGACATCCTAGCACTGTTCTGATCGATGACTGATAAATATCTACAACATAGCCAGGTGAGTTTATCTCGATGGCGACTGATAATGTTGGTTGGTGGACTATAATAACAGTTTTTGAGTCTTTTCCCGTAATGGATATTTTTCTACGCTGGAATTCATTATTGATCTATTCGATTTGATAACTACCGGATGGTATAGATACATCGTTTCATTCTGGGTTTACATTCTTATCATTTGAGTTTGCAAACACCAGAGATTGTTCCGGCTGCTGTCCAACAAATGATTTTGATATGATGTTGGGCGAGCAGTGATATACTCTTATGTTTGCAAGCACGATTTAGTTTACCGGAAATGGGGTTGGAAAGTTCACGCTGAATTCAGGGTTTGATGAGGTTATTGAGATCATGGTTGTCTTCGTCGGGGTTGTGTTGTCGGCTATCTGTTTAAGTAGCTACCTTGATTCCATCAAGGATATTATAATTATTATTATTATTATTATTATTAATATTATTATTATTATTATTATTATTATTATTATTATTATATTTTTCTAATTTTAATATCGCTGTATCATAGATCACAAAGACTTTCTCATCCACATCCTTTACCTCAGACAATAAATATCAGCAACACCAACATTAAATTCTCACAGTCAGTACGGAATCTAGGTGTTACTCTAGACAGTACTCTGACATTGCACCAGCATGTCATGAACCTCTGCAGTGCTGCATATCTTGAATTGAGACGCATCAGTTCCATTCGTAAATATCTTTCTTTTGATGCCACGAAAACACTTGTGTGTTCATTAGTACTTTCAAGACTGGACTATTGTATCTCAATTCTCTCTGGTTCATCACAACATTTACTCCAGAAACTTCAAAAAGTTCAAAACACAGCTGCACGGATCATCTTTAGAGCACCTCGATCAGAGAACACCTCACCACTGCTCTGTACCCTACACTGGCTATCAATTCGATACAGAATCAAACACTAAATTTGTTCTCTGTGCTATATTTCAATGACAGACTCCAGTCCAAATTACCTATCCAGCCTCACCCATGTGTATACACCAGCTCGATCCATACGCTCTTCTTCTGATAATCGTATACTCATTGTTCCCACGGTGAAAACAAAGTTATATGGACAACGTTCGCTTGCATACCAGGGCCCGGCGACGTGGAACGAATTGCCCATTGAAATTAGACACAAAGACACAGTGGTCCCTTTCAAGAGTGCTCTCAAGACTCACCTGTTCCGACTGCAGGGACAAACTTAGCGACCTAATCATGTTTTGTATCTTATATATTTTCAGCAGGTTTTTATGTTTTCCAATTTCATTGTTTTTGTCATTTGTTGTTCTGTAGTGTAGTCATATCATTATTGATGGTGTTAAAGCGCTTAGATCTTTTAAAGATTATGCGCTATACAAAGTCCTTATTATTATTATTATCATTATTATTATTATTATTATTATTATTATTATTATTATTATCTTATTCATCGCCGATAACTCATCATCGGATATTACTGTATCGTCGAGGCTGGATGATATCAACGAAGATATTTGGGAATATGCAGCCGCGGCGATATTTTATTTAATTATATAATCATGTCTATTATTCTGGCTGCAAGCAGATATGTTTTATTGCAATTATATTAGCAACCTTTGTAATTGTTGTTGCCACTGACACACCAGTTGTGACAACTACAGGTGCAATCATTATTACCGCTGATAGTAATATACCCGTCTAGCAATAACAGTTGAAACTGAATACACGATTATTTTTTTAATTTTTTACCAGATTCACGTGAATGATATTTTTTAGTTTCGTTTGCAATTCCCGCACTTGATCGTATCGATATTGTTGGACGTCCATTATACTATTTACTTAAATCGATTACAAATTCCACATACCATGTGAGCGACGCTGATGCTAAATTACCACTGATATGAAGTATTGTAAGTGTTTCCGTGGATCCTTTTTCTACTATTGCACTTGTAGTATTAATTCCCATGTATACTTAATGATACATTAAACTGTAAGGCGAAATCAAGGTTAATCTATAGATACCACTAACATCTGCATTAACTTTAATGTTTTCCAGGCGAGAGACTCATGCTGTATTGAGAAATTTGTATTGATAATTTGTTTATACGGTATTTTAATTTTATCAAGCTTTTCAGCGACAGCAGGAAAATCGCTAACGATATCATCCTGCGTTGGTTTAATCGAGTGAATAGTTGTTTTCTAATTTCAGAAAGTTTCGTAGGGTCAGTCAGCGGAGTACCAAAGAAATTATCCGCGGTTGTATTCCTTTTTCTAAAATATATACGGAGATTTGCAAACTCGCCTACATGAATATCGTATTCGGTTCGCGACGTTGATAGTTTATTGTCTATGGTATCTACTTAGGATTTTGTTACCGCATCTGTGTCAGATGTCAGATTACCAAGTGATGTTATTTTATTTAAGTTTATGTCGAGTGGACATATCATTGTTTCACCAGATTATTGTACTCGTGCGGTGATATTATCTAGCACAGTTTGAGAAAGAACTCCGGGTTTAATCTTAATCATGGAAAGATGGCTCGATTTTAATTTTCCTTGTTTGTCTTGAAATAGGACAATATCGTTTTTTTTATTCTCACCTGCATGATTTAACACATCGGATATTTCATCTTCGATAAATTATTTTTACATCTTTCGTTGCCGATATTTGTTGCCGAAGGATTGGTTAAGCTCGAGAGGGATCTCACGAAAATATCAATCATTATACATTACAAGATCTCTCAAAATATTACTCGTGTATTCATGTAAGACTTTATGGGAAGGTTTAGTCGATGCTGATGTAGCTTCCAGTACATTAATTATCTCTTGGCCGCATATTGGTGGGTCGGTTATTGTCTGTGTTGGTAGCGTTGAAAACCAAAGCTGATTTTGTGAGGAATTTTTAATCGGTGTACATCGTACATAAATTCCTTTGGTGCTGCTAATCCGTATGAATAAAGATAAACGATTCCACGCGGATTAATCGCGTATGCGACCCGGTGAGTTTCAGGTCCAGTTGTGTTATCGAGACTAATGATACTGGCTTCAATATTGTTTGGGTGTTTAGGTAATTAATCTGATTTGTTTATATTTTTTAAATTCTTTTTAGCAACATCGATTAAATCAAACTTTTACAGGGGTGTTAGTAAACCGTCCCTGGCAATCTCATGTATGCGGAATCCCTGGTGACCTTAGACCTCTTCCTATTTTTTGTATCCCTGCCCAGTTGCTTTCTTCAGTTGCTTTCTTTAGTGCCATTCCTTCCGCTGTTGCAACTGCTCCTAACTCCGCAGCTTTCGTGACTGCGGGGGCGGCTGCGGAAATCAATGCTGATATAGCAGCGAGAAGTGAAAATATACCACCTGATTTAATTGGGTCGTTGATCGCGCCTGCTGAGAGAGTAACTTGAACACCTTTCTTATGTTGCTTCATTGAAATGCTTAATCTGATGCGCTGTCAGGGATAGTTTTGACCACCAGTGATCTGATCGTGTTTTAGCAATATTGTAGTTCTCGTCGTTTTAGCTGAATCCGACTGCAACTTATTAATCTGACTAGAAGTCAGAGAAACACCAACATGACTATATGACATTATAATAATATGAGTGATCAAATTTTGTTATGTATTTAAACATTACATGTTTTCAACTGTTGCATCAACGAGTCTCATTCGTCCACCAACATCCTTGAGTAACATCGATTTGTCGCTGAGGATAACAGCTATTGCTCTGTAATCAGCGATAAGTGGGGCTATAGCAGCGGAAAGAATTGCACGAGCTCGAAAGTGTATATCAACGACACTATCTGGTTAAATCAAGATGTTCCAACGAGAAGTAATGAATCAGATTAAGATTTTTAAAATCAAACTGTGATATTTGTAGGCCGGTATTTGCATTCAGATCACGTCCCGTAAATGTCAGCTAATGATGATATGCGCGTGCTATTTGGTTTTGGTCGTAATGAAGTAAAATATCATCGGATGGTTCTAATTTACCGTTTTTTTTAATGAGACCTCGGTAACATCCAGTTTATCAAATATCATATGGCTCCGTGTTTGTGAATTTAATCGTGTTTTATCCTGTAGCGATACAAATACATGTCGAGGTGCAGAAACACCCTGTTGCGATGCCATGTGCCAAGTAAATATAACGTTAATGCTAATCTCCATAATATCTGTCGAAACTATTAGCCATGATTGCAATGATTTACGACCTGTATCCATAAATGATAATAAATTTTCGTTTGCGGTGTTCTACAGAATCCTAATATATGAGACAGAGAATTGCACATGAAAAAAATCTACGACGTCCGTGCAAGATTTCCCTGCCTGTTACAAACTCTAAGTTGTAATTATCATTAACATACACAACATCTAAATCAGCACCTGGTCTCATGTCCAGCTGGTTCTGCATCAACGGCAGTATCTCATGTTGCTTTTAAAATATTTAACATGTTCAGCGTGATCAGTAATATCCAAAGCAAACATCAAAGATGAACCAGCCGATCTTGTGTAATCGTCAGAATATTTCGCTAAACCCACTATTGTTGTGGCGACATTGACATAATGCTCAATAGATTCAATCTCTCTTCCATCAATCAGTTATCTAGCGCTACTAAATAACGCTATAATACCGTTATTAACAAAACTAACTCGCACATTGAGTCATATTCCCCATCAGCAGTTGTTACAAATTCTCTTTCTACTGGAAAAAGGCTTCAGCGGTTAGAAAGTATTTACTTGTATCCTGAACTTGAAGTTCGATCATTGATCTACTATTTCGCTGTACTGTGTATTTAGAATAAAACTGATAATTGCGTACAGATTCATCCTTGAGCACCGGTGCGTCTGTATCAAATGCTGGGTCAGGCGATTGTTTGAACATTTTATTACATATTTCTCAAAATAAATTGCGATCTAAACTCGCTTCCCGCTATTAAATTTTCGGTAATATTTCGTTGCACTTCATCAGTTTCTTGATTTATCAAGGCTGCTAGTTTTCAATTCGAGGCTTTTTTTGTGATTTTACTGACATTTGCGGGCATGATTTCCGTGGATGGCAATTTTACTGGCGGCGGTGTTCATCGCATTAATCGTGTTATTCTTTCTTTGGCTGCAGGGAATGCCTTACTGGCAATATTACCAGTAGCACCAGGAGCTTTTTCACCAATAACATTAATAGCTTTCGTCGATAATATTTTTGCAATTGGTGGTATTTCTGGAGCCATCCTTGCAAATAACCCTTGTGTAACATCACCAAGACCATTTCCATAAATCATTCTATAAACGGGTAATCGCGGTTTATTATGGTGTATGACAATCTTATTTATTATCGTTAGATCTAATCGTGTTAAAAAATATGTCACTGGTGACGATTACTCACTGTGATAACCACCAAAGAGTTCATAGATAAACTCGCGATATAAACCGCTATACATGTTTCTGCCTTGAAATCCTCGTCGACAAATATTAGAGGCTTCATTAACTATTTTCGGAGGGTTATTTCCAGCTGTGATAATTTCTAATCGTGCTATGTCAGAAAGAATATTATTCGAACAATCAACAAGACCACTTCCTCGAGATCATTCATTACTAGTAGCATTAGAATCATCGTGAAATTCTTCTTCTGATTTTTATATTTTTATTTTGTTTTATTTGCTGCGGAGGAGGGATTTTATATTGTGAGCCGCGTTGTTGCTCAATCTGAACAATTATATCCAAATCTCTTATTTTATTTATGTACGATATA
Source organism: Unio pictorum (assembly GCA_030141615.1). Lineage (NCBI taxonomy): Eukaryota > Metazoa > Mollusca > Bivalvia > Unionida > Unionidae > Unio > Unio pictorum. Next base: position 4,667,687 of record JARLTB010000207.1, read on the forward strand.
AATAAAAGATCTTTACTTGAATTAGAATCTTTATCATATTTTATTCGCTATATCCACCTATACCAGTGTTTTTTATTTATTTGTTTATTATATTCGGCTTTTAGATATGTTTCTTTATGACGTCAATCCGCAAGCGCAAAGCCAGCTAGATCAGTTTTTTAATTAAAAAAAACTGCATTAACCGCTAAATCAGTAAATTATTCAGATAATATAATTTCTTGAAATTGTTTTCCGTAGATACTTCTTCAATGTCAACGACTTCTTGTGGTTGTGCTGCAGCTTGTGGTTGTAATTGTGCAGCAGCTATATTAGTTGAAAGATCTCATAAAATCTTTTTTTTCATATCTATTTTTTGTGATATTTTTTTCCAGTTCAGGAAGAATACCCTTTTTTCTTCTCCTTCCTTTCCATTTACAACTTCTTTAGTAGTTGCAGTAATAGGTTTAAACAATTGTTGAGAACCTTCCTCAAAATCAACTTGAGATTCTTGTCTCTCTTGTAATTTTTGTCTGACAGAATCACGTACTAGTATACATTTCATAATCGATGCTAATCTTTCTCGATCTAATTTAGTTGTTAATGATTCTCCTACCATTATTTTTACATGATATGATTTAATTCATAGCAGCAGAGAGGGTGCGACAAAAGATATGCGACTCGGTTGGTCAGAAGCCTTATTTCTGTTTTGTGACACTATTTGTTTTCGGTTTCGTTGGAGGCCTTGTTTGAACAAATAGAAGTCTCTATATTTTGGTCTATTCACCCTCTCTGCTGTTGAGCACGTTGTAGTTATATAAAATAGTTCAGATAAATGAATTCTGCCAAATAAAATCTAAACACGATATTGAATACTTTCTCCAGCAGAATAAATTACGAACAGTAATAGCAATGATTGATTGTTCACTACTTCCTCCTTATATACGTCTCCAAAACTCAATGTCGCAATAAATTCAGCGTGACAAATGTAGCAATGCTAATTCACGCCAATTCACGCCACGAATTATGTTTTAGTATAACGAATAAACTATTTACGAGAAAAATGAAAAATGGTAAAACTTTATAAAGGAACTTTTTGCCTCTATGGTGAGGCAACAGGCCTCTTTGGGGGCATTTTGCCACGCAATGTATTCGACATCTGTAAAAGTCCGTAAAACTACAGGGATACTATTGAACTGTAAAATCAAGTATTATTCCTATTTGGACATTTGATATTTGGCAAAGATGCAAAAATTACATAATGTTGCATCCTTCAAATTAGCATAGCAATGCAGATAAGACAGCAACTACAATAATGCTAAGATCTAAAAAGTCCCTAATTTCCATAGATAATGAAGAAAAAGACAAAGACATCTGTTTGTCCTCTACATGTCTGCCTCTTTTTGGTCTTCATTTCTTTATGTTTGCAAACCTTGGTTTCATTCCGTTTGCTCCTACCTGCCTGTACAGTTCAATCACATTTGTTTTTTGTATTTGTTATCGTCTTGTTTGTTTTGCTTTTCAATAAACATCTTTTAACACGGTGATGATTTTAAGTTCATGGTTGATTTCTTGTGCGCTGACTGGATATTCTAGGCTTTGGCGAAATGTTAAGCATTATGTTCATAAATACTGAATCGTTTGCACTTTTGTATTCGTTATGAGATACACCCAAGGAAGTACTTTCCGTTCTTCCAGCAAGAATAGCTTTGTCAAACATATTCTGACTTCCTGTCTCATCGACGGTGATGACCAAGTGATGTGTTTGTTAATTATCAGGGGAATGAGTATGTAGCCTTTGCAAAGGTTGGGGTGGGGTACTTCCAAAATATTAATTAAAATATTATGGAAGTTCCACCTGGCTCGTGAATAAATTTTAAATTAATGACCAAATAGGTATACGGCTCTGAGCCCCCAGTCAGCACTGCCGACGGTTAAATTATATATATATATATATATATATATATATATATATATATATATATATATATATATATATATATATATATATATATATATATATATATATATATATATATATATATATATAAAACTAGAAGATGAAATTCAAATAAAACAATTTAATAAAGCCTATAGATTTAAAAAATACACAATCACTCGTCCTCTAAGTGATAGTCTATTTCATCTCATGATTTCAGTGTGAGTTCGATTTTCCACCTGGCCTTTGGTTGTACTCATCTATTTATTCTATCCTCCCACTCCTCCTGGATTCCACTTCTCCCGACTTCTCTCCTTCCTTCTCTTTCCTTCCGTTCTTTATCAAGACTATTGGGACTACTTTCCCTGGTCTGTTCCCCGAAGCTTCCTCTCCAGATTTCCCTCTTTCCTTCTCTTCCTTCCGTCTATAACGGAGACACTGGGACCACTACCACTAGTCTGTCCCTCGAAGCTTCCTGTGAAAATCACAAGGCGTTAACATAGGGTTTATCACATCTCACCTCACACTAAATCATCAATTAACCATCAGATAAGGCTATTACTTTTTAGGACACGCATACATACACATCGAAATTCCCACACACTCTTATAGGGAACAATCGCGTAATAGCACGATATCATACATATATCAATACATCGTATTACATCAGTATATCTAATATATATATATATATATATATATATATATATATATATATATATATATATATATATATATATATATTTAATCTCATTGTACTTACAATATTACAACAACCAGACGAATGTCTGTACCATACACTCCCACAAGCGTACACAAATATTCAAATATTCATATTACCAATTTCTCACAGTGCAACCATTCCAAAGATACCATTGAATTGCATGGATAAGGTGCTATTGTACTATAAAATAACCACATAGCGAATAATAATATTAATTCTTACAACGGCTAGCAAGCAATATGATTCTTTACAAATATGAACTTATTCTTCAAAATATACAAACATATCAACATCACAAAATAATTATTCCTACTACGGTTTTAGTAATAATACGTATATATACGATCTACAATTAAATGCAGTCGCAGACAGCAAAGATGGAACAAATAGCTCACTGACCTTTTTAGAAGCTACACTTAGAATTCTGTTCCTAAGGTTTTTCCCGTAAATTAACGTATGGCCGCACGGATTTCCAATTCACGTAAGTTCTCTGTAACGACTATGGCAACTAACGCTCGCCGGCAGGGTTAAAGATAATATACTTTAAAATAAATCAGGGTCCCACCCCTATCTCGATTCTGATTGGGTTGCACTGGGGCCATATCCACTCGACTAATTCAATCTGGCGGTCAGTTAGCGTATCCAGAAGATAAGGCACGCCCACTCCTTCTGGCAGCTTCCTTGATGTACAAAACATCCTTCCAGCCCAAGGTGCTAATTACACTTCTGACGGGCTTGGGTCGGCTTCCTCCCTAGCTACGGCAACTTACGTAAGGGATGGTGTTAGCCTGCGGTCATGTTTAACAATAAACAGTGGCTTGTCCGACTTACTTGATCACACATGGTTCTAATTTAATTTGGGGTCGGGCCAACGCCACAGAGTATAAATTGCTTGGTCTGTCTTTCGATTACCCAACCCATCCGCAGTGGCTGTAGTACTGCCAGTTGGCAGAAAGTCAACCATTCTGCTTCGTTCAGGCAATGTGTTTGAATTATCAGAACTGATCATAACGTTACTTAGCGACTGGTCATCAACTAACATATTTCCTCATTCGATGTTTCTGTATCGCTTGACCCATCTGCAATAACTATAGGAATACTAACTGATTGTTTTTCAGCTGACTTGTCCACTTGAACAGATGTTTTTGCATCACCCGACCCCTCAGGCATGTATATGCAGCCAGTAACCGACAGGTGATCAGCAGTCTTTTTTATTCAATCAGTTGTAATGACTTAGGTAGTGCTTGTTGACACGCATTAGGCCTATCTGATACTAGCTGAAGTTCATAAGATATCATAGAAGTAGCGAAATCGTCTTCTGTGAATTTATTTTGAATAGAAGGCCAATGTACGCAGGTTTAAAAACCAGCTTTCTGTAAACTGACAGATCAAATATATACTGCATAATTAAATGTAACAACTTCAAATGCATATTCGCCTTCCTGGATTGCTTGTCATCCAGTTACCATACTCCAAATTGAAAGCTCCTTTTAGTGCTTTGAATAATGTGACATTAAGAGGCTGCAGCCGATGTGTGCAATGGGGAGGAAAAGTTATCACCACAATCCCTCCATTTCTTGCGTGTACAGAGAACAGCTTCCAACGTGTCATGGCTATGGTACCCATCAAGTAGAAGAATGTGTGGAGAGCCCTTCGTGCATTTCACAGAAGTAGTGCAATGTTCCAGCCATTGCAAGAAAATATGACTGTCTGTCCACTCACTTGGGCTACACAAGCCTAGTGATCGGGCTGGTGCGCCATTCATTAGTGATGGAACCATTCGTTTACGAAGATAGATAAATGCTAGCGGTGCAAAGGTACTGGCCGCTTAGTTTGAAACGTTCACCGCTTGAAACTTTACTAACTGATCTAACACCTTTTGATGCAATGATGCTTCAAAACATACATAACTTATTTTCTTTCGGTAGTTTCATTCAAACATACTGCAAAAAAATGGATTTAACATTGTGGAAGGAAGATGCCAAACAAGTATTATTTTTACATAAAACCATAAGAGCAGCTGCATCCAACAATGGATGCATTCAAAAGACCTATGTAACCTGTGCTATCTTGCTGTATAAATACCAGGCCATTTTCTAGCGCAAGGGCATCAACATAGCTTGGGGGTGTTTTACCCCATGGAGGCGTTTTGCTCCTTCTACCCTATACTTGAAAGAAGTCATACAATATAAAGAACGGGTTTGCTCAAATATATTAGACATGAAATCTGAAAGCAAACATCGAAAAGCCAACATCCGGCTTTAAAATTCACTAAATAGCACCGAATCATACTTTCACGTATTATAACGGTTTTGGATCTCATCCAGTTACATTATGTAATCATATATACAAAATGCAAAATGGTCACCCGCTCCTCTCTTCTTTGGATTCCATATTTGTAGATTTGTCTGCGTCATTATACATAATAGACCTACAAATCATTTTCGCTGGTATGGAGCTTTCGGTCTAGCTCTATTTCGGCCCTAATATGGGAAAGACCAATGTGGAACCAATTAGGTTCGATAACTGAGCTCGACTGTACGACTTTGTCTCACTTCCTGTTACAGATGGGGTCTCGTCCGATTGTTTGTGTCTTGTAGCTCGATCGAGGATGGATTTCGAGCACTTTGAACTATGAGCCTGGATCAATGTCAAAATAAGCGGCGAGTAATATAACGATTAGGTACACACAGCCAGTAACTAACCAATCTTTGTAGTCTAGACCTTCCGGTCTAGTGGTATGTGTGGTGAAGGGACCTGCTTCGACTCCAAACAGAAACAGTTATAGTTTTGTATCTCATTAGTTAATATGTATTCATATTTACAAATTTTTCTCAGTTATTTTATATTTTTTTACTGTATTTATTGATTCCCGGTTCTTTCCCTGTGTGTTTTACATGAAATGCAACTAGTGGCATTTATACTGAACCAACACAGCCACCAACCAATCTTTTTTACATTTATATTTGACAAGAAAAAGCAATTTTGAATATATTCCTGGGACAAGACAGCTAAAAGAATCAGCATGTGCCTTATGCATGAATACAGTTCACTAGTACTGTAACAAATCATCACCCCTCAACCATCAAGATTTTAGATATTTACTAAACAGATGTAAATACGTAAGCCAACTCGGATGTTCATTTGTAGCCCATGTTACGCATATGATCTCGAATTCTTATCTAACTGTGACAGGCAGCAGCCAATAAGTCAACCCATTTACAAGCCTAACTCAAAATAAATGTAAACCACATTACATATTTAGCTTTTGTGTGAATTTAAAAATACTAGGATTGTGACAATTAGGCTGATGCCTTCAACCTTTTGTCAAAATACGAAACCATACAGTGCGACCTAACAGGTTAGTTCTAGGACTGGTCGGCCTGATGTCAGGATAATGTGACTGGGACATCATGCTACATGTCTGCGGCATGATGGCCCAGTTCTAGACATCACTGCAAATATCGTAGCGATATTATTAAACATTTTTTAAACCTACGTTAAAAATCCAAATCACACACACACACACACACACACACACACACACACACAGTGGCACGCGCGCGCGATTAAATACCGATAACATTATCTGGAGCAAATTATTTCATTTTCACCATGTTTTCCATGCAGTTTTGAGCGATGCGGTCTATCAACTGTTCTCTTATTTTTGGTTACATTTCTCAATAATGTTGATATTTATTTTCTTTTTGTAAGAATTGAAATCGTTGAATGTAACAGACGTTATATATTATGTTTATTTTGTGGCTATATTCTACATAGTCATTGAAAGTATGAGATATATAGTACGAGTCAAATTTTGCGTACTTATTCTTATTTTAGCGAGTTATAAATGTGTTAAACAAGGTTAACAAACTGTACACATTTACTGTAATATGATCTAATAGTCAGTTTCATCCGTGTTATACGATGATTCATAATGTTATGCGGTAAATTGGGAAGGACATCCTTTCATTGTTTGAAATTTTAATGTACACCGTTCATACTTTATATCAGTTGTAAATGTAGAAATGTGCCGGACGTAAAGGATTTGTATGTTCATACTTGAATATGTCTGTTTTACATGTTGTATTCCTTTGCTTAACAGTCTTGAATATATCTGAAGGAAAAAACGTACAAGGAATAATTGGACGAAATGTGTCTTTTTCATGGACGTTCAAAAGAATAATTAATGATGATATCTTTATACTGCATAACGACACACGCTTCCATCTTGTAATGTCCCCAAATAATCCTTTTATTATGTGTGCATTGCCGGATAGGATGAGAGTGTCGGTTAGTAACACAACGGCTGACATTATAATGGTGAAAGTAGACTTTTTAAACATCACAGAAAATGATGCTGGGACATACAGGGTGATACGAGTATGGAAGTCAAAGGATTTGGACGACCGTGTTCATCTAAAAACTATTGGTACGTAGCTAAAACTTTATCAAGTCATTTTGCTTCAAACCAAATCATAATCATTAACGACAAATGAAGTTAAAAGACGTTTTGCATCGGCAGAAATGGAAACTGATATCAATAGTGACCATTTATAATTTAGCTTTACCCAAATTGTTCTTTCTGATGCAACCTCTATTGTTCAGGTGCTTTACGAATAGACATGGTGTTGTTTTCAAGCATCGGTCGAACGTATGTGTTAGTAATAAAGAGTAGTATCGTACGATGTAATTTGAAATGTTCAAAATATTAATATATTAACATATGTGAATATGTGTTGTTGTTATATATTTTAACGCCACTTTTCAGCCCAATATAGACTATACATGGTAGCCTGTATAAATGGCGCAGGGAGTACCCGAGAAAACTAATGAAAGAACCACCCACCGACGAGAAGCTACCGGCGAACTTTCTCTCATACTAACACTGGCCGAGCCCGAGACTCAAACCACCGCAGACAGATGTGAGATGGCAGTGATCAGTAACGGCGAGCGCTTTAGACGACTCGGCCACTCGGGGCCGCGTGAATATGTGTAAAACAGCATTAAAATATTGATTACAAAATTTTAACCTCACTTTATATGAAGGGCCTGTGTTCATAGTTGAGTGAATTAAACGAACTACACTATCTATCAGCAACGCCACCTCCTAAGCAAACATACTTTTTTAATCCAAACCGACAGTCCAAGCTCAAGAGGTTTTAAAAAAAATTGTACACCTTTTAAGAAATATGTACTCAATCTTTTGACAAAAATCAATGACATGTATTTTGTCTTGTAAATATTACTGATCGTATCGCATATACCATGAAGTGCTAATAAATGCAGGGACAGAAAGATAAAATAACGTACTGAGTCATCGCGTGTGTGTGGACGGAATTGATGTGATTGCGATAAACGATATCAATACCATGTGTAACGGAACATGTACAATGCACGGGGGATTAAGAAGTCCCTAACTCATCTACAGGCACGACAGATGGACGAATAGATTCACTACGATTTTGGTGGATACGAATGATATACAGTTAGTTGTGCATACGTACTTTAACATTTTACATTATTCTTGCCTGATTGTTACTTCAGTTTCATACATTAAGTTCAATCTGCCATGTTCCCCTTGATTTAAAACAAAATTCATTGTTTATCTTCTACTTCCAGATGAAACAACGATTCCAAGGATAGAAATGGCTGGACATAATATTTTGAACTCAACCTTAGTTTTAGAATGTAGGTTATCTAGTCCGTCTACTACGGAGTTATTCTGGAAGGTTAACGGATCTCTGATAGGAAACCATGGGAGATATTCTCAAAACGACAGATTCCTGTCTATAACGAATTTTACAGCTGACGACCAGTACAACTCATACAAGTGTAATGAGTCAGGAAACGCAATTGAGAGTGATCCTTACAGTATAAAAATTTGTAAGTTTTTCTTTTCAATATTCCTGTAATCGTTCTGTATTTTGGATTGGATTTTAACTACGCAAGCCAATCAGGACAACTAGTATATTATATTTTGCCTGCAGTCCGACATTTTAATTTATCTACTAATCTGACATGTGGCTTAGATAAAGTGGCCAAATATATTCTTGAAACTCTATTAATCTGTCATTATTGGTTGATTTACATATATATTGTACAACATCTCCCACTGCAAGCAAGGAAACATCATCTTCTTTATTGTGTGTCACGAGTTTGGGATATAATCTGTAATATCATTATACATCGTGAAGCAAATTACATACATGTTAAAAATTTACGTGTAGCACCATCTTTTGAATAAAGTATATACATTTTCGCGAACTCATCGCTCAGCATTAAATAATGTTACGTGCTTAGGCTCGAATAAGCAGCAACACAGAAAGAGTGAAAACTAACAAGCTTGTAAAACTTTAACAATGATTTTTATTAAGTACAATTATTTTCATAAAATAAATAAACTTACAGTTTTAGAGAATCAAATCCAACAAATATAGAATTCACAAAATAATCCACTAATGGAATTGCAAGTCCTGATAAATAAATGTTCTAATAGTTCCAGGTTCGAATCTTGACGATGTAATCCAAAATGGCTGACAATGTCACGTGGTACAGTTCTTGTTTTTAATCATCCAAATGAATATTATAAACATATGTCCTTTTCCAGATAATTCTTCTTTTCCAACGAATTGACACAAAGTCCAAATTAATTAAACTCAAACAGATAATACACAACCAATAACTTACAGCCCAAAGATTCTACTAAACTTAGCCTCCAAAACACAGCTATATATATATAATTCCCTCGTAAACAAGAGGAATCATGTGATTTTCTAGAAATTGATAGAGGTTCATGGAAGGTCACTACCTTCACTAAAAATCACATACTCTAGATATTTCCTACCCCTAAGAACTAAAAATAGAATGTTGTCCTTAAAATTAAGCAATAATTTTAGAGACTTGTTGACAATGTCCAAAGCAAGGTCAGGAATTAGATCCACTGTCAAAACTTGTTTACAATTAAAGGATGGTCAGCCTGTTTACAACTAAGAGTCTAGGTCAAACTAAATTTTATAAAAAAAAATCTCCCAATTAATGGACATTAAACCCCAAATGATAAATTTGGATTTAACAATTAAAAAATAAATAAATTAAATCCAATAGCCGTAACACCTTCCCCCATAAAATAAAAAGAAAGGTTTATATGATAAAACTTTCTTTTTATCACAAACCATTTTACATCTGACATTAAAAATTACACAATATAATGAATTATACACGGGAAAGAGCATCTGCAATAATATTATCTTTTCCTTTTATGTGCCTGATATCATGATTATATTCTTGTAATAACAAACTCCATCTGAGTAATCTTTGGTTTTTGTTTTTCATCTTACCGATGAAAGTAAGGGGGTTGTGGTCACTAAAAACTGTAATCGAAGAAGGAGCTGAACTTAAATAAACTTCAAAATGTTTGCAGAGCCAAAATCAACGCCAAACATTCCTTCTCGATTGTTCAATAATTTTTCTGGTGCTTATTCAATGGCTTAGAAAAATAACACACTGGATGTTCAATTCCATTTTTGTCCTCTTGAATTAAAACCGCTCCAACCCCAACATCACTTGCATCAACAGATAATTTGAAAGATTGACCAAAATTTGGAGCTGCAAGAACTGGTGCCGTTTCAAATATAGCTTTCAACTTATCAAAAGCCTCCTGACATTTTTCAGTCCAACCGAACTTATTCTTCTTTTTCAATAAATTTGTCAGGGGTTCTACTATTATAGAAACATTTAAACAAAATTTACGATAATATCCAGCCATACCTAAAAACCGCATCAGTTGTTTTCTATTTTCAGGCACAGGGAATTTAGAGATAGCTTCAACCTTGGCATCTATTGGTTTAACCTGCCCATGTCCCACAATATGTCCTAAGAAAGTTACACTAGCACGACAGAACTCACTTTTAGATAAATTAATTGTCAAACATGCATCAGTGAGTCTGTCAAAGAATTTTCGAATCGTTGCTAGATGTTCTATCCAGGTGTCGTTTATATAAGCATCACAATTTTCTAGACCATAAGTAATCATATTCATGAGACGTTGAAATATACTTGGTGACCCTTTCATCCCAAACGGCATTACTTTATATTGGTAAAGTCCATCTGGAGTCACAAATGCTGAGACTTCCTTTGCTCTTTCCGTCAGTGGAATCTGCCAAAATCCTTTAAGAAGGTCAAATTTGGTGACATACTTGGCATTCCCTATTTTATCAATACAATCGTCAATTCTTGGTAATGGGAATGAATCTGTTTTTGTCACACTGTTCACCTTCCTTCAGTGCACATACGGAAAGTTTTATCTGGTTTTGGAACAAGTATGCATGGTGAACTCCAATCACTTTTACTGGGCTCGATAAAATCATTCTCCAGCAAATATTGATTTCTTTTTTTAAGTATTCCTGTTTGAGTGGATTCATCCTGTATGGATGTTGTTTAATAGGTTTTGAATTTTCAATTTCAACGTCATGAAAAATTTTGTTTGTCCTTGTAGGAATATCTGGAAATAAGTGCTCATATTATAGTAATAATTGCTTCAATTCATTTCTTTCTTGCACTTGCAAATGTGAAAGTTTCTGGTCTAGATTTTTCATAATTTCTGAATTGCAAAGATTCGTCATTTCAATATCAGTCGTCACTTCAATATCAGTAGAATCTGATGATATTCCTTCATTGAGTGGGACAGGTACAACTAAATTAATTACATGTTTAGCATGGCTATCTCTTTCAATATACTCCTTTAGCATATTTATATGACAAAGTTGATTTTTTTTGCGCCTCCCAGGAGTATTTATAATGTAATTTAATTCATTAATTTTCCTATCGACTGTGTAGGGACCATAATACTTAGCCTGAAGAGGGTTTTGTGGCAAAGGCAAGAGAGCCAGGACTCTATCACCAGGTTGAAAGCTCCTTTCCTTCAAATTTTTATCATATCTTGCTTTCATTTTAGATTGTGCAGAGTGCAGATTTGTTTTTGCAACCTCACAAGCCTTTGACAATTTGTATCTAAAATCAGACACATAATCAAGAAGATTAATTTCAGTATCTTCATTAGTTAAAAGTTTCTCTTTCAATAACTTCAATGGTCCACGCACAGTATGTCCAAAAACCAGTTCAAAGGGACTGAAGCCTAGAGATTCTTGAACTGATTCTCTAACAGCAAACAATAGTAAATGAATGCCTTCATCCCAATCTTTATTTGTATCAAAACAATATGATCGAATCATATTTTTCAAAGTCTGATGAAATCTTTCTAAAGCCCCTTGGTTCTCAGGATGATAGGCAGAAGATTTGAATTGTTGAATGCCTAATTCATACATAACTTGTTGGAAAATACCAGACATAAAGTTTGAACCTTGATCAGACTGAACAGATTTGGGAAGGCCATACTGAGTAAGAAACTTTATCAAAGCTTTTACTATTGTTTTAGATTTTATATTCCTCAACGGAATAGCCTCTGGAAACCTTGTTGACGCACACATAATGGTCAACAGGTATTGGTTACCTGACTTGGTCTTAGGTAAGGGTCCTACACAATCTACCATAATTCTACTAAAAGGTTCGTCAAATGCAGGAATAGGTTGCAGATGAGCCTTAGGTATCTTCTGATTGGGTTTTCCTACCATTTGACAAGTATGACAAGATCTACAGTATTTGACAACATCACTTTTTATGTTTGGCCAATAGAAGTGAGTCAAGATCTTGTGATACGTTTTATTAATCCCAAAAAGACCAGCCAAAGGAGTTTCATGGGCCAGATTAAGTATTTCCTGTCTGTAAGGTTTTGGAACTACTATTTGATAGTTCACTGACCATTCATCACCGGCAGGTACCTCGGGAGGTCTCCATTTTCTCATAAGAATTCCATTTTTAATGAAATAACAGACAGGAACTTCAGTGGCTTCAGTCTCATTTATGGCCCTTTGAAACAAACAGGAGATCTCAGGATCTTTTTCCTGTTCAACGACAAGTGACTGTCGTTTATCACCCTGATTAGAATAAAGAGAATGAGTTGTTAAAAGAGGATCACTATGATCAATACCTTCTGATTGATCCAAACAAGGAGTAAAAGTGACCTCATCAAAAGCCTGACCTATACACGTGTCAGATAAAGGAATACTTCCTTCATTAACATCATTCTCAAGAGCTTTCTTTGCCATAGCTCTGGTAACTGCACAAGCTTGAAATATCTCAGGGAATTCTTTTTCAATTGGATCAACTTTCTGATCCAAATTAGGCTTGTCAGTTCCAAGTGGATTAACCACAACCTTGTCCCCAGCTAAGTCGTTGCCTAACAATAAATCTATTCCCTCAACGGGTAAAACCGAGACTGTTCCGATTGTCACAGGTCCTGACACTAAGTCTGATGACAAATTTAAACAATGGAGAGGAACATCAACAAAGCCGCACTTTACTCCCTGAACAAGAACACTTTCATTAGAAGAAGACTTCTCAGAAAAAGGCAAAGTACCTGATAATAAAAGACTCTGAGAGGCTCCTGTGTCCCTTAAAATTTTAATAGGGGTGGGATTGGCCGAATCACCCAAGAGTGATATAGAACCCTTCGATATGAATGGTTCATAATTCTCCATTTTAAAATCTGACTAGGATTTATTAGACCCAACAAATGTATTGATTTCAATACATGACTGTGACCTTGACCTCTTGTAAATAAGAGCATTTGGAACTGGTCTATCTTGATTCTGATGCCTATTTTTCAATTTGTAACAATCAGAAATAACGTGTCCTTTTTTCTTGCAAAAGTTACACGTCGGAAGAGACAAGGATCTAGAATCAAACTTCTCTGAAGTCTGATTTTTAAAAGTTGTGTTAGTTTGAGTTTTAGAACGGCTTGAATTAGGCGGAAATACTTTTCTGCCATTAAATTGTTGATTAGAAGTCTTGTTAACAAAAGGAACTTTATATGTCAAAGAATATTCGTCAGCAGCTCGAGCAGCATTTTCCAAGGTTTCAATCTGATGCTCATCAAGATAAGTTTTCACATCATTATGGACACAATTTTTAAACTCTTCAATTAATATAATTTGCTTGAGATTTTGATAATCTTGCTCGACTTTCTTGGCTAAACACCATCTATCAAACAACTACTCTTTTTGTCTAGCAAATTCGACATGAGTTTGTCCAGCTTCTTTTCTGTAATTTCTAAATTTTTGCCTATAAGCTTCAGGAACTAACTCATAACCTCTTAAAATGCATTCTTTAACTACATCGTAGTCACTACTTTGATGAACAGACAGTGAAGTGTAAATCTCGCTAGCCTTACCAGTAAGTACACATTGTAGTAACTGAGTCCAATTCTCTCTTGGCCACTTTAAATTTTCTGCAACTTTTTCAAAAAGAATAAAATATTTGTCTACTTTTTCTTTGAAAGGGGGCACTAATCTAATATTCCTTGCTAAATCAAAATTTTGATTTGAAGTATGATGGTGATTCTCACCTGCCAGCTCTATTTCTTTCATTTTAATTTCTTTCTCAATTTGCATTTGCTCTTTTTGTAATTCAAATTGTCTTTCTTTCTCCCTTTCCTGTCTCTCTCTCTCCTCTTTCTCTCTATCAATTAGCATCTGCTCTTTTTGTAATTCAAATTGTCTCACTCTCTCCTCTTTATCAGATTGTAATTGCTTTTCTTTCTCCAATTCCTGAAATTCCAGCTTCTTCAACTCTAATTCCATCTTTAATTTTAATTCTAATTCCTTCAGTTTAATGTCAGTCAGAGTCTGGTGTAGACTTACTGACTGGAATCAAAGCACTTTGTTCCAAAACATCCTGTTCTACCAAATATTGGACCAAAATCTTTTTGATATCTTGTTTCGTTAAAGAGGCCTTGACTTCAGAAAAATCGTATTTTCTGGCAAGTTGAACCAACTCGTCTTTTTTGAAAAGATCTAATTGCTCCTGGGTAGGATTAGAAAGAAATATTTCTACCTTAGATGTCATTTTGATACAAGCGTGTTAGTCTCACTAAAGATTTGAAATTTTCAAAAACTAGGGGAAATTCAAATTTAAATTCAAATTTATTTCAATCTCAATCTCAATCTCAATCTCAATCCCGAGACGATAGCCACCAATTCTATGTTACGTGCTTAGGCTCGAATAAGCAGCAACACAGAAAGAGTGAAAACTAACAAGCTTGTAAAACTTTAACAATGATTTTTATTAAGTACAATTATTTTCATAAAATAAATAAACTTACAGTTTTAGAGAATCAAATCCAACAAATATAGAATTCACAAAATAATCCACTAATGGAATTGCAAGTCCTGATAAATAAATGTTCTAATAGTTCCAGGTTCGAATCTTGACGATGTAATCCAAAATGGCTGACAATGTCACGTGGTACAGTTCTTGTTTTTAATCATCCAAATGAATATTATAAACATATGTCCTTTTCCAGATAATTCTTCTTTTCCAACGAATTGACACAAAGTCCAAATTAATTAAACTCAAACAGATAATACACAACCAATAACTTACAGCCCAAAGATTCTACTAAACTTAGCCTCCAAAACACAGCTATATATATATAATTCCCTCGTAAACAAGAGGAATCATGTGATTTTCTAGAAATTGATAGAGGTTCATGGAAGGTCACTGCCTTCACTAAAAATCACATACTCTAGATATTTCCTACCCCTAAGAACTAAAAATTGAATGTTGTCCTTAAAATTAAGCAATAATTTTAGAGACTTGTTGACAATGTCCAAAGCAAGGTCAGGAATTAGATCCACTGTCAAAACTTGTTTACAATTAAAGGATGGTCATCCTGTTTACAACTAAGAGTCTAGGTCAAACTAAATTTTCTAAAAAAAATCTCCCAATTAATGGACATTAAACCCCAAATGATAAATTTGGAATTAACAATTAAAAAATAAATAAAT
This sequence comes from Unio pictorum, assembly GCA_030141615.1. Taxonomy (NCBI): domain Eukaryota; kingdom Metazoa; phylum Mollusca; class Bivalvia; order Unionida; family Unionidae; genus Unio; species Unio pictorum. The sequence goes on from JARLTB010000207.1 coordinate 4,683,231, forward strand.
TAAATCCAATAGCCGTAACAATAACAAAAAAGCACCTAGCACAAAATTGGCTTCCGAAAAGAAATACAAACTATATAAGTATATGGCAAAATGGTTCCTAACCTGGTGTATTGTGAGACGATAGAAACAAGATGGCAGCTTTAATATTTTTCATCGGAATCATTATTGATGAAGTTGAATGCGTTTTGATTGATATACATTTTCTTAATAGTAATTTATAAATCGAGGACAATCTGGAACATGACATGATAACTTCAGGCAAAATACAACAGATTCAGGCACATTCAGTTGCAAATACAAGCACTACCTAATGTACACATAGGTGAAATAAAATCGTTCCAAAGTTCAGGCTTACTATCAACCACACTTTAGAGTGTTGAGCCAAATAATGTTATCTGTATCCTGAAATTCAAAGTCTACGTAATACAATATATTATCAAAATAAATGGTTAAAAAAATGGTAAATCGATTTCTTAATTATTTACTCGAATTATGTTATTATTAATATTATTATTATTATTATTATTATTATTATTATTATTATTATTATTATTTGTTCAGCATCGATGCCACGTTGTTATGACACATTCCCTTACTACGTTACAAGTATAACATTATTGGAATTATAAAATTCAAAGTGAACTATCTTGGTTAGTTATGCCCTAACAATTCTTATAATTAAAAACTGTATAGTCGGCTACATTAACGTACATTGTTTACAATCAAAGTAGTTCGTAATACATTATACTTTTTATAGATACATCTCTCGTGCAGTATTAGGCATGTGCACACGAAATATTGCACGATTCTATAATACAGTTATATAGAAAGGCACTATTTTATCGGTGTTACGAAACACCCAAATCCAAAATAAATTAAAACATTTAGAATATTAGTAGACATAAGGACGGCAATGAAGATTAGTGCCGTGCCTCTTCATCCAATAAGAAAAGATAGGTCCTCGTCATCTTTCTTTTCAAACCATCCCTCTACAACACCTTTCTCTTCTGATACAGAACTTCACTACTTATAAACTTTTCGCTCCTGAGTATGCGTTGGCTTAGGTTTTGCCTGCAAGGTGTCGATGATTATAGATTATATTTTAAAATAATTATCAATTGTCGGCAAATTTCTAGAAGCGAACATGTTGACGAATGTGAAGAGAAAATTACCCCATGCTGGTTCTTTGTTTGTCTTATTTCTATAAAAAGACAGTAATACACATACTTATTTATACAGATCTTTAACATCATTTGTGTTCAGATTTAATTTGAGATGAATCTTTTATTTAAATTGTTAATTCACAAACTGCTAAGTGGCATTAGGACTAGATAGCTATTGGAATTATTGTAATTTTATTCACGGATACTCTGTAATACATCTATGTGATACATCAACTAATGGTATCACGGTACCAATTGTTTTTTCATAGACCTCATTGCTAATGTTTTGTGAAATAAATATACTTTATATCCTACTTCAGCATGCATGTCACACACTGTCACACAGAACACTTTTAGCTTGTTAATTCGACAATGACACAACCAGGTATTCCACATCGTTTAAGAGAGATAACTCTGCTGGAGCTAGACAGGGGTACAAATAATCTAGTCACAACAGACCTAGTTTCACCCTTGTGTGCATTAGTTTAATAAAAATCACAAACAATAATACAAAATATAGTCGGCTGAAGGATTCTTTTGGTGTCGTGTACATTACATTTCCGAAGCCAATGCTGTTTTCGTGGAATTTCGCGCTCGATATAGCTGTTACCAATTACCAATAAGTCTCTAAAGTGTAGTCAGTTTTGTTCCGGAAAGATTCGCAGGCAGAAAAATTGCATATTTTAACGAACAGGTAACTTCATAACCACATGAAGTGTATCAGTATCAACACAGACGTGTGTGTGTGTGTGTGTGTGTGTGTGTGTCACTGGAACTGGATTTAATTTTGAATCAGTATATATTCATTTATAGATTATTAGACCTACTTTTGACTCTTTGTTCACATGAAAATTAAGATAAAGTCCAATGATATATGGGTTTTAAAATAATAATCCGATTGATTTTGTATTCAATGACTTTGTATTTAACCATTGCAGCTGGGCCAAATGCCATTAAGTTTGTACCAAATATTACAATGGTCCAACAATATTCTGGTCTGAATATGTCCTGCCATACAGACTGTTACCCGATTTGTTCCTGGAAGTGGACAAAGTTGGATTTTTCCTTGGATGAGGATCAAGTTATCTCAACACAAGACGTATTATATATTCAGAATATTACACGACAGCAAGGTGGAGTGTACGCATGCAGAGTTCTGAATAAAGTCACTGGTATATCACTTGAAAACTTTACACCAATACAAATCGTATGTGAGTATAATGTATGATACTGATAATTATATCATCATCATCATCATCACCACCACCACCACGACCACCACCATCATTTTCATCCTCTATACCAAACGAACAGCTCGATGCATACGATCATGAATTATACTCTAGTGACTTTTAGATTAGGAATGTTTAATTTAGATCACAAGTTAAGTTTATCTGGTAATTTTTCACAGTATAATTCTTAGATAAAATCTGTTTCTGCTATTGGTACATAGTTGTCTTTCTTTCACTGAAACATAATAATATCTGCATGGGCGCCCGCAGGATTAATGGCAGGGAGGTGGGGTCAGGAATTGTGTCAGGGCGGGTCAGTCAGCGTTTTGAACAGAATCCTGTGATATAACTTCAACTTCTCTCTCTCTCTCTCTCTCTCTCTCTCTCTCTCTCTCTCTCTCTCTCTCTCTCTCTCTCTCTCTCTCTCTGTATATATATATAGTAGACATAATATATATATATATATATATATATATATATATATATATATATATATATATATATATATAGTAGACATAATATATATATATTGCAGTATGATTTTCGGGGAGTCATTTGAGCCTCATGACAATTGTATGGTCTCCCATGACTATCATAAATATAGGATCTCAGATTGGTTTAATATTGAATTTGTGAAGCGAGTGAATAATGTTCAGCATTTGGGAGCCATGGCGAGCAAGACTGGACATTATTCATCTGGTTTCATAAGTTCAATATTAAATCATTACACACATGTAATCTTACATTTATAATACATTCAAAAAAAAGGAAATAATAATTGTTAATATGAAATAAAAATATTCAATAATTATTTGCTATCATATTAGTTGTTTACGGGGGCTATTTATGGACAATTGGAAAATACATTACAAAACCCCATGGGGATGTTTACAGACAAGGTTTTTCAGATCAACCTGGGGCTGTTTACTGACAATGGGAATTTAACATGGTAATATACGGCCTGTAGACGGACAATGGAAAGTGGGGTTGTTGTATAAGGAAAATAGGAATTGAGAGCAGGTGTGATGACGTCACAGTACTGAAGATTGGTAACAATGTCGCAACAATTGTAGAAACCAGTGTATACCGCGCTGACCTTAATCGGGACCAAAGAGTGGGGAAAAGACATAGTCTTATATAACACATACAACAAACAATACAATATTATCTACTATCCATAAAAAGGAAAGATAAAAATTATTATATACAATCAAATATTACAATATCTTCTATCCACACACTGCAAGGTGTAAATCAACTAACCAAAAATATTACCAAATACCGCAATATATACTATCAACACAATGGAAGGAGTTACACCAAAACGCAAAATACTGTCGTAAACCACAACATATACTATCCACACCTGGGAAGGAGTAAAAAAAAACAAAAAACAACCTAACCAAACAATACTATCAGAAATGGGTCCCGCGTGATATAGTGGTCTATAGAGCTCACCGCTACGGATCACTGGTATCTCACCTCTCTCTGCGTGGGATTGAATATCGGGCTCAGCAAATGTGGACATTTGAAAAAGCTCGCCGGTAGCTTCTCATGGATCTGTGGTTCCAGGGTTTCCCGGGTTCTTCCTCCACCATTAATACTGGCCGCCATGTATAGCTTATCGTGTGGTGAAAAATTGTGTTTTTCACCTCAAAAGACACTTTTACACGACGCACATAGAACCTGGCTTCTTGGATAATGGTTTTTCATTTGTTGCCATTATGCATCAATGGAAAGTGGTATTGCTAAGATTCAGTCTCAAGCAAATATCCACACGTTCAGCAAATACTTATGTTGCAACCACATGTACAAATGCAAACGATTCAACAGTAACAAACTACCACCATATGGGTTTTTCTTTCGATTTTCGTTAAAAGCTACATTGTTAGGATCGTTATCTGCTGGCAGAGCTGTGTCAAACTTGTCCTCGCCTACAGTGTAAGGTTTCCATGCCACGCAAGCATCAATATGCATGTTCATGGCATCTTTCCTTACGTCAAGAGATTTTCTAGGTTTGCATGGTAAGGGTAAGTATCCATGCAACTGCTAACCAGTTTGTTATTCAAGTAAAAATCCACCTCACTGAATAAGGAATGCATGCAATTGTTGACGGGAGGTACTCTAGCATCGGTTCCCGGTTTGGTGTTGTCCTTTCGATCACTTTCACTTTCACAAGTAACCGCTATTCGGATCTATGCATCAGTGGGAGCTCAATCAGTCAAAAAGGAGACGGTATTAATTTCAACCCATGAGGATTGGGGTGGCATGGCAACCAGATCCTGTTTCGACATGGATCAGGCACAAGACTCTCGGTGTAACATTGTTTTGTCTCTATTATTTTTGTACTGATCACCAACGTCTAAGTCTCGATCTGTTCTTCATTAATTAGTCTTTCCTAGCTCTAGTGATATGATGGCCTCTCGATGAATGTCTTCGTCGTCTCTTTCTGCCTTATCCTTGCTGTGACGTCAAGGAACCAGGAATGCCTGATTCGGAACCGGACAGAGCATTTATAGGAGTTTCTCGTCGGCCTAAATTATTTTTACCTCGTTCAAGCAAGCCATTTGTACCTGCTCTAAAGCAAGCTTCGTTGGAGTTTTGTCTATTATGACATTTTTGAGAAATTCTTTGCCGTGCGTCAATGAGGTATCTTTGAAGGTTTGCAATCCTCGTGTCACCATCGGTTTCAAAACGTGGACCATTGAACCAAATGCTGATTTTGACATATCCCCTAAACTATGTCCTCCATATCGAGCGAAAATGAACAATGTACTCTACTTTGAATGGAATGACACGCAGTAACGGCACGGATGTGTATCACACCACGTTGTACTTCACCACATCGGAGAACACAAAACTCAAATCGAGTACATTGTTCATTTTTACAGGAATCTAAACTATTTCCTAAGCTCCAAGTTACTGGTGTCTTCTGGAATTCGTTGCAGTATGTGTACCTAGTAGTAACAAAATTGAGAAACAACTCCATTGGTAAACCTCGATTGTTCTCTTGTAAAGTATCCATCCAGAGATTATTGAGGTTGCACCACTAAAGGTTAGTGACAATTCGGAGAGCATCGAGTATTTTCCAGGTAAACGGATTCTTTCTGTTCCACTGGTAAAGTGACACACCGCAGCTGAAACACTTGACCTTATCCCCTTCACCCAAGTAGAAAATTACGGCTCTGGTCAAGTCGTCCAGGGTAGGTCCTGTCATATTTTTTGGCCATCTTCCTTTGAAGGTTTGAAATAGACTTTCAAAGTCACAGTATTCAGGAGGAGGCACAGGGAAGGAATATTCGTCTCTCACAGGTTGATTTCGATGACGGTACGGTGAAATCCACATCAGTTAACTTTGATATCCGTATGGTCGTAGACGCATAGTCTCACGCAAAGGTTGACATCCGAGTAAAGAGTCCACGATAAAAAGTGGCATTGCTTTCGCATCCATCAGAATTGAGATGCACATCATCACTTTCCATCGTAGGTGTAGTAGTAGAAGTCATATAAACGCTCCCGCGATGTCCTGTTGCGTCGCTGAGGTCACTGCGTACGGTATCCATGCACTCGCAATGTTCAGGGTCGCACTCCGTTACGCAATTACTATGGTTACCACATGGGCACTTACGGTTTCCTTCCGTCGCAAGATCCCTCCGTGTTCCATGAATAATTCTCGAAATTTTCCATAGCAGCGCTGTAAAATGTTCACGTCGGAACGGCAATACTTTAACCTTTACCGAGGGAAAAACACGGACACGTTCAGAAAGAGAAGAAAATAAGACGAGAAGAAAGTGAGGAAGACGAAAGTAAAAAAACCTGTGACAGTGAAGACATTTATAAAAACTGAAATGAGTGAATGAAAAAAGCACAGAAGTCTATGAAATTTTTAAAACGTTGTGATGTGAATCGAATTGTAACATTTTTAGATGAAATGACCAGACAGAGAAGCATAAGTGTACTCACTCACTCACATACGTACATCATGGGGTAAAAAGAGGGATTTTGAGTTTTAATTGAGTAGAGCAAAATAAATACTATCTCTTTTTGAAAGAAGTGGGTGGCCCTGAAATAGATCGATGGACATTTGTTTACTTAATAAAAACAACAATACAGCAGCGGGACAGAATCAGCTTTAACTGTCTTAAGTCTTTGCCACGGCCAAGGCCTACCTCTCGACTGGTTCCTGTCGATGAGTTGGTATAAATCACTAGTTTTGGTATCTTAGGCGTAGGAACGGGGTTGCATTGTTTGGCACGGGGATGGCTTTTCCTCTTGGGCCGTAATAAAGAAGTCTGATACATTTGTTTCAGACTCCTTAACTTAGATAAGATTTATAAAATACCGTCACTGTTTGACTTTCACTTTCCTCCTTATATTCTATACCTTGTTTCTTTACTGCTGCTTCATCTTCTTCTTCTTGTTCCCCTTTTATTTCTTTTTCTTTCTGTTGAAGGAGAAAAGCTTGTTCTGCTACTTGCTGCTGTTGTAAAAATTTCTCCAAATCTTCTTTCTGTCTCTGTTTAAGAATCATCAACGTGTAGTAAAGAAGGAGAAGGTGGCGAATGTACTGATACCGGAAAAGATTCTTGCGATAAAGATAGAAAGTTATCTAAATTCCATCTAAAATCGGTTTCGCCTAGAAGTAGAATTGTGTTGATTTTGATAGCCACTGCTATACCATCGCTTCACGTCTCCACGGCTGGTTCATCACAGGTCATCGTCTTCGAGAGTTCCATCAAGATTGGAAACTGTCGCATGGATTCAGGACGCACAGACTCTAGCGCACCTGTATAGTGAATGTGACGTCAATTTCTTCAGATTGGACGACAGACTCCGCACTTTAACTAAAGTTTGCAATGCGTGTTACCATTGTTGAAAACACGGAAATTCTTTCGACCCGCTCTTCCACTATAATTAACGCAGATCACTGCATTCTTTTCAACTGTTCTCGTGACAAGATGTGGTCAAACGTATTCTCGTCTACTCTTATATCGTCAATGCTGCTCCACACAGACTTACCCATGTGTATGAAACCAACATGAACAATGATCAGTATCACCGATACGAGCGTTGGGAAAAGAAGAATATACACGGAGAGACAAGGCTGTCTGAAGAGAATCTTTATCTACGGACCAGAAGTTAGGCGAAGTTTAAGGAAGATAAGAAAATCTATGCCATGCCCTCTGTGTTAACGGAAGGATGTTAACATAAAACCCAACAGCCCTTTTCAGGGTCACTCATATGCCTCGATAAGATTTGCATTTTTGCCTAAATTTTCTTTTAGACGTTTGTATTATTGTTTGCGAATTGTTTGTGACTGCATATCATATGTTGTATGTGTTATATAAGTCTATGTCTATGTACCACAACTTTTGTCTCGAATATGTTCAATCCGGTGCACACCTGTTCCTACAATTGTTGTATATTTTAACCAATCTTCAGTACCGTGACGTCACCACACGTGTTCATTCATATTGTCCTTATACAAAAACCCCACTTTCCCTTGTCCGTATACAGACCCTATATTCCCATGTTAAATTCCTATTGTACGTAAAGAGCCCCATGTTGATCTGGAAAACGTTGTCCGTAATCAGCCTCAAGGTTTTTTAAAATGTTATTTCCCCTTATCCGTAAACAGCCCCCATACACTGCTAATATTGAAATTTATATGATACACGTATTTGAATGAATGAGCAAATTTGCTAGATTTTGCATTCATTGTTTGTTTAATATTTAGTTTTCATTATTATTATTGTTATTATTATTATTATTATTATTATTATTATTATTATTATTATTTCCTTTTCTTCTTGTAACTATTATTATTATTATTATTATTATTATTATTATTATTATTATTTCTTTATATTACCTTTTCCTTTTCTTCTTGTGATGATGATGATGATGATGATGATGATGATTATTATTCTTTCCTTTTCTTCTTGTAAATATTATTATTATTATTATTTTATTATTATTATTATTATTATTATTATTATTATTATTATTATTATTATTTCTTTATATTACCTTTTCCTTTTCATCTTGTGATGATGATGATAATTATTATTATTATTAATATTATTATTATTCTTTATATTACCTTTTCCTTTTCATCTTGTGATGATGATGATGATGATGATGATGATGATGATGATGATGATGATGATGATTTTTATTATTATTATTATTATTATTATTATTATTATTATTATTATTATTATTCAAGTAAGCATATTTTGTTCACATGCTAATATTCCTTTTAATTACCTTCTGGACTATGCCATAATGCAATTTACCGTTATAAAATAGTCTTCCTTTTTTTAAATATGGCATTACATTTCTTTCATCTCTATCTTTTTAGATGGTCCTGACCTAATTTTGTTTAATTCATCCGACATTATTCAGTTGCATGAAAATGATTCCATAACAATATCTTGCTCTGCCGAATGCTTCCCACCATGTCAGATAGTCTGGACTGAAACGAATGCGGAAAATCTGATACCGGGTGGAGAACTGAAGCTTGTCAATGTAAGCAGAAGTTGTAATTACACATGTCACGCGACGAATGCAAGAAACGACAATACCACGATTTCGGATACTATATATGTCATCGTGATATCAGGTAAATAATTATATGTGACAAATACGATTATTTAGCGTCAATCAATAATCATAAAATCGTCTCAAATCGGCATTAAATAACCTACGTGTGTTGCTGTGACTTATTAAGACATCAACTGTTACAAATTATATATATATATATATATATATATATATATATATATATATATATATATATATATATATATATATATATATATATATATATATATATATATATATATATATATATATATATATATGTATGTATGTATGTATATATACACTTTGTAACAGTTGATGTCTTAATTTAATATAAAAATACATTGACTTTGAAACACAAATAGTTTTTCTTATTTTTGTGACTGAACTTCAGCTTAAAAATGTTTACGTTTCTTTTCTTTTTTTTACCTCGTATTTTGATTTCGACACAGATAATTTGTATTCTTACTGTGTTTAGAAAGCTAACATTATTACATTGTAAAAATGTAATATAGGACATCACAGGCTTCCGCAATCAAAATGGAATTACAATTTGTTTTCAAAAGAAAGACCAACATTCAATAATGTATTGGGCTGTATTTCCATCAATGATTTATTGGCTATTAAATAAATGTACAGATAAGAACTAATACCCGTCGTTACCATATTTGAGATCAGCATATTGTGCTATATATTTCACATACCTTTCACATATTTTCATATATTTCACATACCTTTCATATATTTTCATATATTTCACATACCTTTCAATCAATTCACTTTCATCGTTTCAGAATCTCAATCGGCACCTTTCCAGTGGCTTAGTGGTTAGAGCGTCCGCTTCAGATGCGTGAAGTTCTGTGTTCGAACCCAGCCGAGTCATACCAAAGACTTATAAAAATGGTACTATCAGCTGCCTGGCTTAACGCTCAGCATTAAGATGTTAATGTTTGGTCGGCCTGGTGTCAGTATAATGTTACTACATAATGATACTACAAATGTGCGCGGCATGATGCCCCAAGTGCTAGATATTACTATAAACTGCCACAATGCAAACATCGTGGCAATATAACTGAACAATTGTTAAAGATCCGTTAAAAAAAAAGAAACCCCAATCGGCGTTTGGTCTCATCTTTGTCTTCGACAGTGATTCAAAATAGAATTGTTCTCTTATTTTTATTCATGTTAACGAGATTATATACTGATATTTGGAGAATTGTTTCATGTCAATATTATTATTTAATAGTAATGCTGGCTGTTATATACATCTGCATGTATGTAAATAAGTAGGTGCTGCAGGCTATGAATATTACTTCTAAGTTTCATAAAATACGGCATTATCCAGTGTTTTGGTATGGCGACCTTATATGGCGATATCTTTCTAGCCTAGTCATATAATGTCAAAGTACCATGTTGACTACATGTTGAAGAATGTGGCATGCAATATATTAGTCTGTATGTCTGAACACTAATTAGTTCTATATTACATTGACAATATATAGCTAGCTTTAAATATTATGCATTCAACATGATGTCCAGAGAATCGACGTTGTTAATTTTTTAGAGATCAGTCTTAAGACGACCACGGCAATGACATCGGAAGGGGATGATGAAGGTGTTGTATGCATTACAAATACTCCTTTCCATATTATCTATAAAGTTATAGAGCATTACATAAATAGCTGTATAGTACCATTATTTTTTTCTTGGTACAATGTTTGTGGATTTATTAAAGATTCGAATTAATTAATAATGTTTTTTTTCGAACTTAATATCTAAGCTGATTTTAATTTTTAAAAATTCTAACAAAATTTGGACCAAATGCACGAGGAATACATATTCTTCTACTTCTTCTTTTTTTTCTTCTAGGTATTACTATTATTATTAAAATTGTTGTTGTTCGTGTTGTTGTTATAAATCTCTGCATATATTTTTCATTTGCTTATTCAAGTAAATAACATGTTTAAAACAATTTAATGTGTTTAATTAAGAAAACGGAAATATGAAAATAAACAGACCTAATCAGCAAACTTAAAATAACCCAAATTCGAACAAATTTTGACTAGTGAGCTTTTTGGTTATATTACGATGTCCATGCCAGATAGTTTAGATATGTAACGACCATATGGTCTTAAATAAATAACAGGCACCAGTAAAAACAAACACGTTTTGTAAAATTACATTTTTAAAAGAAAATTTATGGCCTGGAATGCAAGTTCAAACTTTTAAAAGAATGTACATTATTATTAATTAAATCCCAAATAATCCTGAAAGTTATATCACAAGTCCAAACATGTAATGTTTCAGAATGAATTTCAATTTTGTTATGAATAAATTCCATTAGGCTGAATAGTCTAGAAAGTGATAATGTGCCAACAGTTTTGATGCGTTACAATGATACGTCAGTAATGTCTTTAAACGAATTCACAAGGATTACAGATTAATCATTTATTCCAAAGCATCTAAGAGCTCAAATTTATTTTAACAAAAGAGACATAATATCCACTTTCATCTCTTCTATGTGGATGTTATGTTGTTCATAATGGAACCGATAGCACACTCACACACACACACACACACACACACACACACACACACACACAAATACACACACACACACAATAGTAATAATATTCGCCTTCTCGTTTTAGAGTTTCCATTTAAACGTCATTTGCTGTACGTTCTTATCGGAGCTGGAAGTGTTGTAGCTGTTGCTTTGCTTGCCTATCTTTCGTCAAAAATTCGGACCTGGTAATAATAAGTACAGTCTATATATTTTAAAATATAAGTGAATTTTTGCCAGTTAAATACAAATGTATGTAGCAGGAAAGAAAGAGATTAACGCTGTTTCTTGAAATACATCCATTGTACCTATTACACTTCTGATACTCTCGTAATTTATACCTTTCATTTATTGAAGATAATAAGTATTAAAGATACTCTTTCATGAATCAATTCTACGAATAATTTTAGAATTGCGACATGGAATGTCGCTTAAAAACTATTTAGCTATAATTTTATTAAAAACTTGAATAAATATTAATGTGCCTACTTTGTATATGAAATATATATATATATATATATATATATATATATATATATATATATATATATATATATATATATATGTGTGTGTGTGTGTGTGTGTGTGTGTGTGTGTGTGTTTGTATTGGTCTCATACTTTACTGTATGTCTCTTCTAGCCATCGTGTGGATAGAGTGTCAAATGGCAACACATTTACAGTTTCTAACATAGTTGATAGAGACCAAGACTTAAAGGAGGAAGTCCTGTCTGGAAATTACTGGACAATTGTAAGCAATACCGAAGGAGAACTGAGCAGTGCCATTGAAAGAGATTTTGAAAAACGCAGACAACAACAGCTAATCGTACAAAATGTAAGTTCAATTCAGAGTGGATCAAACGAGCCAGTGAGGCACTGTGACGTCAAAGTTAATGAGGGACTCGATGACTACCTCAGTCCCATTGAAACATGTCCTGTAGAACTTGATGATTACAAAGTCAAAGTTAATGAGGGACTCGATGACTACCTCAGTCCCATTGCAACATGTCCTGTAGAACTTGATGATTACAAAGTCAAAGTTAATGAGGGACTCGATGACTACCTCAGTCCCATTGAAACATGTCCTGTAGAACTTGATGATTACAAAGTCAAAGTTAATGAGGGACTCGATGACTACCTCAGTCCCATTGAAACATGTCCTGTAGAACTCGATGATTACATCCATCCGATTCACTCAGATCCGGTGAAATCAGATTTTGCATCTACACGTCAATCAACAGAGTTTTGAAATGATATCATTTACAATGAACATAAACTCAACAACGTCACGTCTGCATAAATTTGAGTGAATCACCAGTATGTATAAGCAGCGTCGTGTTGTATTCTAGGTCAGTCCGTCTTCCTCGACATAATTTTAAAAGAAAATATATCCCATGAATGTAATTTATTTATTTTTTCTAATGTAAATACGTTTTGATTTAAGAGGTTGATAGAAACTGACAAAGATAAATTGTATTTTCTAGTGTGTGATATGTACATCGGTATGAGGAAGCAAATGCGTCACTATTCTCATCTTTATGTGTAATATACGGAAGAGTATGGTTATGCACATTCTGCTGTATTTGTGTGTATAGTATTCAAATATTTTGATGCCTACTTCCTGCATTTTCTCACTGCTGTACGGAATATATACATCCACACACACACACACACACACACACACACACACACACGCACATACACACACACTGTCTAACCAATGGACAGTTTGTCTTGTTTGTCGTATAGTAGTAAATTCTCGTAAAGATTTCTCCTCGTTATTCTCTCAATTTAGTCTCCAAATTATATAGGATTCTTTAGTCTTTTACATTTAACTCAGAATTGGGTACTTTTGCACTGTTGTGAATATATTTTACGGTAAGATCAAGTGTTTTATTGATGCAACCAAGTTTTCATAGTTTAAAATACCTCTTAACGTACTGCTTTCAAAAACTCAAGATCTATTTTGTAAACTATATGGTATGTTATATACAGAGGAAAGTGGTATACAGGGTTCCCACGCCACAGGGAAATCGCAAAAGGTCGGGAGAAATGATAATATTGTTCACGACCGTGAAAAGTCTTTACATTTAGCAAATATTGACAAAAGTCGGAAGAAACCCGTGAATTTTCCGCCACAACTTGACGCCCGGAACATACGTAATCGAGTCGTAACTGAAGTGATCGTGATTTAAATGTATCGATTTATAACCAGAATATTAGGAGGTTATAGTGTGGATCATGGTGTGCTTGCCATAAATATATTTTTTTGAGAATTCAAACACTCAGTGGATTAGATTCATCTAGTAGATTTTTTTGTCACAGACAGCTTGATGTCCGTATCATTTGTTATATTGAAGGTATGTGTTACATTCGGGATCCAAGAACACACAAACAACAAGTTAGGGTCAGAGAATGATATGTAAAATTAATCGAAATTCTTCACATAAACTAGACAAAATACAGTGTTGCTTATAATACCAAGCCCAAGTAAAACCTGCCTGCTCTACCACTCTGCTCTTGTTTGAGAAAGCATTCAAAATAATGTATCTTCATTAAATTAATATGTGTGCCTCATCTAGTCTCAGATATCCATGGGAAGATAAACAACAGTACTGAACCTGTTGACAGTCTGGTATCTAATTCTGAGATTATATGTTCCAGTGCTACTGCTACAAATCAGAATTGACTAGAATCTGATACAAGCACTCAGTATGAAATTATACTTATAAACATTTGTTTTTAATAGGAAAATGTATGTTTTCGATACGATTATTGTTTGTAAATAACTTGCTTGCTTGGTACATCAGTAACATGATAAAACTTGAATCAGGCTTACGTTACTACTAAAATGCCTACATATTCCATGAATCCTGAGCTTATCCAGAACGTTTCTCAACGCCCATGGAATGTACTAAGCACATCATAATATTTTGTGGTTAAATTTCTACATACTTCAGTTATATACATGATAGCCCATCTGCATTCCCATGGTGTTCGCCGTTCCTGTGTTTTATAATGAAGATGTATGGCTGGAGTACCAGACACCATCTACGTAGACGCTGATTCTTGATTTACATTTCAATTAACCATTTCAATGGGTTGTGGTCAGTCATGACTTCAAATGTTGTCCCTGATAGATAATCCCTTAACGAATAAACCCTTAACGACACAGTAATGCCCATCAATATAGTTTCCTTTCGCATCATAATGGTTATGTCATTGTTCCCTTAGAACATTACACAGATACGCCGTGTCGTCCATATTTCCTTGCATTGTGGCTGCTGACTTTCATAAGACAGCTCCACCCGGATCTCTTTCCAACGACAACCCTTTTGGATTAATCAGCCTTGCATATATGTTCATCCATCAGCAATTAAGGCAGGTGGCACGATCATTATATAAGATCATTTATGGTAGGAATTGATGGCCATCCAAAACACATAGACTCAAATTAATAACATACTTTGATTAACTAGCTATTGGATTTGCAGATACTATATTGTGTTGCTGGGTATTTTATTGTTTCAAATAAATCCAGAAAGAATATATAAAATAATAATTCAACAAAAGTAATGAATGGTTTCATGACTGACTGATTTTTAAAACATGAAATATTGATGAACAAATTCGAAGTGTATATGAAAGCAAACAAGACCACACCAAGTTTTGATATCTAGGTATTGAAAACTATAAAAGCAATGCATTCATAGATCAAACCAATAACAACAAAATATTAATTGAATGGCTATATTTCATATTCGCTAGATTCTCTACTAGTTAGATATATTTTCAGATCGATATTATATCTTAAAATTTGAATAGTAATTACAAGGAGGTATAAACTTGTATATCCAGCATATATGCTATCATTGAATGGAAAAGACGGAAATTACTCCATTTTTACCGTATGAGTTTAATATTTGTTTTAAATTTAAATTATATTTTTATGGGTTATGGTGATCTAAGATTTAAACTAATAGAAAAATGTAACCTGAAGTCACCAAATAAAACAATGATTTAAATCTGAAAATCACCATATAATATTTATACGATTTTTTAATTGAATCAGATGATACATCTACTGTACATATATTAACAAGAAGTTTTGATACTCAAATACATTAGATTTTGGAGGTCAATAAGATGAGATATATCAACACATGGAGAAAACAAATACGATGAACAGCTCACAGAATATAATAGTTGCAAAACATGATTGATGACAATAGTTAAAGGAAAGCATTTGCACATGACGTGTAAACCTGGATGCTGTGCAACGAAACAAGAAAGAGCAGATAAATTACTAAACATTTAACAGTACTTTTATCCAACAAAACATATAATACGTTTAGAAATATATGCATTGATTGAACGATGAAAAAAGTAAAATATATCAGGAAATGTATTCAATGATTATAACTTATGGACTGTGTATCACTAATTTCAACAATAATGTAATCATGTCTATATTTCATAGTTTACCAAACCCCACATAAACGTATACTGCAAAAGTTTATAATAAAAAAAAGCTGCAGCTAATATATTCATTGAAAACTAGGTACTAAAATTGCTGTGTAAAATTCACGAAATGGAAATGAATAACAAATGTTAATAGCATAAGCAGATGCAATAAAACTGGATTATAATGAACTATTAAGAAAGAATAATGTATGTATTGCTAGAATGGAATAATTAAAACAGATATGATACATGAAAAGGTGTTTGATGAATAAACAAGCTAACACTAGGATGCATAATACCTTTTGATATTGATATGAAGTCCGGTATATCCAGATAGATTTAAATCGTTTGGTTATGTATGTGTGTGACGTTTTAATTTAAACGTATCATTCAAATTTAATATTAGGTTTACTAGAGTTGGTATCTCTTGTAAGTACTTAATTATGGATTTAAATATATTCAATCAAAATGTGCTGAACCCAGTCTGCACAATTAACAGGTAACACATATATGTTATTAAAATAATAAACTCGGGTTGATAAATATTTTTTTTTATCTAAATGTGATATTGTAATAATACAAACAGTACTGACATATTTCAAAAAACATATTTTCCATAACAAGATGAATAAAAATATCTTTAAAAATCACTTGCTGTACCTTAAACGAGCTATTGTTTTACCTTTATTTGAACATTTCCATATTTTAAATAAACAAAATATTAAATTTGATTAGGTAACTAGTTATGTTTGGATTATTTGCCTTTCTTAAGAGTATACATCAGAAACAAAGACTGAGTGATCTTGTTTATGAAACGTTTGGTTTGATTTGATGGCAATGAATAGAACGTCGAGGCGGTATCATAAATACTTAAACATATTTAATAGATTGATTTCGACAGTACTTTTGTCTTCACGTACGTTGTTATCTCTCTCTCTCTCTCTCTCTCTCTCTCTCTATATATATATATATATATATATATATATATATATATATATATATATATATATATATATATATATATATATACATATATATATATATATATATATATATATATATATATATATATATATATATATATACATATACATATATATATATATATATATATATATATATATATATATATATATAGTAAATACATTTATCATGTTTGACATCATTCACTAGTCTTTATGCAACGTGTGTTTCTTCTGAGTTTAATTCTGATCAGAATTTTTTATGTAAGTATATCATATGATAGATATGTTGTTAATTATTAGAGAGAGGAATACTATTGAGTATTCGGTGTTTGGAGCCTTTTTATTATTACGTGCCATAAAATACCCATTTACCGTTTATTAGACGGATATTTTTTAACTTATACAAAAGAACGGACAATTGACAGATATATGTTGATAAAGCCGTTCATTTCTCACTGCAAAGACGTTTACAAATATACAATGAAACATCTATATGCGATCGTATTGGGCATCAATGTTAACAGAAAAATGCAATAACACCAATGTAAGAAATATATGTTTATCTTCATTATAAATTCAACGCATATTTGGGAGTCTCAATCGATTATGTGTTTCATTATTTCCTAGATATCGTGGCATTTCTCAATCTTTTACACACTCATTCACTTTAGACATGTATTAAAGACACTCATCAGTGTTAAAAGCGTTGACTAATATGTTGTACAAATGATATGATTATACATATATTTGATGGTAAGAACGGAAGTATGACTGAAATTGAATATATTCCGCTTCCAGAGGGGGTCAAACAAAACTCCAGATGCTAACTGTTCAATAGTAAACATTGAATTATATCATCGTGACGGGACAATGGAAATGACATCCTTTGCTTGTTTGCTCGGTTTATTTATAACATTTTTTTAGAAAGTAAAGACCGTATGGTATGTATTAATATACAGTGATGGAAATTGCCTAATTTTAACGGTTAACAGAACCAGACATGCTATATGTCTTTGGTGCATCTTGTGCTTTACTGCCTTCTAATATATACCTTTTCAAAAGGAAAAATCAGAACACTGCCCTTGGAAAATTAATAGCAGCTTCACTATTGTCTGTGTTTATTTCGGAGTTGTGATCCATGTGAATGACAATTGTCTCCCAACTAGCTCATTACACAATTACATATAAGACAATATTGCCTGCCAGGTATGCACATCGATATGCATTGACCTGACGTATCCCAATACAAAAATAATAGGATGTCTATGACATTAGTTAGATTGCAATATAATACCATTATTCCCAATATATGATACTGAAAATATCAATATCAGACGTTACCTCTCCCTTATATTTCCTCTGCTTACTAGCTCTATAAACCAACTAGTACAAGATATATCAATATTCATATCGGGGACAAACGTATTGGGTTGTTTTCGAAGCAGACTTAAACACAAACTACAGAGTGAGTATACAGTACACAAATGCGTAGTAAACAGCACCTGGGAGATTCATTTGCTTTCGCACAAGCATTGTTAGTGAAGGGTAATTTAATATGCCCAATTATGGGAAAATAACTTTGTGGCTATAGGAATCAAAACTCCAATGATGAACTTAGGTACCAGTCCCAAAATAGGTGTACCTAATCCATGAAGATGATTCTTGGATGAGTTGACACTGGAAACATATACTGAGAAATACATGGATATACAACGCTGATTGTGCATGTATAAAACTAAAATGGATCGTTATCCCAAACAGTATGCTATAATTATTATCTTTCCAACTCCATACCATCACGAGGATAATGTTCATATGTTCCTATTAAAATCCAATTTGCCATACTCCCAAACCAACAAATGCAATCGATGATAGATAAAGAAATTAGATCTCTACAGACCGCTCTGGTGGCCTAAGTGTTTAGCGCTTTCTCTTCAGAAGCAGTAGGTCGCGAGTTCGAACCACGGCCAAGTCATACCAAAACCTTATAAAATTAAGGTAAGCTGAATGATGCCCCATTGCTATAAATCACTATAAACACACTGCAGACATCGTATCAATATGACTGAAATTTGTTTTAAACTACCTTACCAATCTAAAACACACACACACACACACGCATACACACATACACACACTTAACTTATCATTACTTATTCATACTTCAGCAGTCATGCAATATATGGTGCGTGAATATACAGAGATGTCAATAAGTGCACAGACAGAAATATAAATAATCTTTACGATTTCCTGGGATCAAAACTAAATTCACTAGATGAGCTATTAAAAGAATGATATTTTAGATTGTTTCAAAATTTGCATTAGTTTTGAACCATTATTGTTGACTATATCTTGCAAGAAGATCCTGTACTTATCGTTGACGATAAACGATTCATTAATTGTGTCTTCTTTCAGACGACGAATGTTTTCCAAGCATATAAAAACTCAATATAATATTGACGAATTAGAACTGGTCTTAGAGTGAAGATCAAAACAACTTTGGTTTTATTCTCCTTATGGATAACATCGTTTCTCGAAGATCGCCACACCTTGGATTAATTTGATAAAATTCTGCTGTTCTGATCCCAAAATAGAATTGATATGAAAGTTATACATTTTGCAAATGTGTAAATACTTCAGGTTAGCTATCGGCGGTTGTCTTACGACTTTGTCTTCCTGTTTGTAAGCTGCGTTTAAATACGAATAAATATCATATATATCATAGATGTATAGTTGGTACTCTAGGGAGATTCAAATGCGATTAATCGCGGATTATATATATATATATATATATATATATATATATATATATATATATATATATATATATATATATATATATATATATATATATATATATATATATGTGTGTGTGTGTGTGTGTGTGTGTGTGTGTGTGTGTGTGTGTGTGTGTGTGTCCTTTATCTCTTAAAACGTCGTTTTCTGATTTCATCTAGATGTGCACTCTATGAACTCTCCAAACTACAATTAAATTTCCGACCCTATGTATAAAGAATGATTCACAATTACATTACTGGTATTGTAATTGAAAACAAAGGATTGTATCCTTATTATGATGTCCTGTCCTATTTCGATGATCCAGTTAAATATATGTTGTATTACTTGATTATATATTGCACCATCTTTTAATTCTTAACGTTTATTTGATGTACGTACCTCTTAAAACCAAAGATATTTAAAAGGTATCAACGAATACTTTGACTTTCTGGTATTAATATACATTACACATGGACTGAAATGTAAGAGTTTGTACTAACTTGATCAGATCATGGACACGCCGGATGCATACTGTGATATTATATATGAATCAAATTCAATGCTAATGCTCTCAGACTTAAAGCTATTGATTTATTGGTAAAGATATAATATCTGCCCAAACAGTTAATATTTCCTGTCTATTCTTTTCACTTTCTGATGACAAAGACCGAACCTTTGCATATATAATCTCGAATGTGTTCAATTTACACCATCAAAATCGGTCTGATTTTCGACTTTAAAAACAGATTTTCAGCTATATTTAAAACGTGAAAATATGACATTGACATGACAATTTGTGTTATAAAAGTGTGATATCTATAGTTTATGATGCGTGAATATACGACATTTATCTCACTGTTACTGTCAGTGATATCTGCGTTGATCCAATAGTGACACACAAAGTAGACTGAATAAGAAATTAGCTAGCAAGAAAGCATCGAAAAGTAAATTACACGTTCATAAGTTATGATAGAAATATAGGCTTAAGAAGCCTTCAGTTTAGTACGTACGCAAAAGTCTGTCAAAGCTTGACCCCTCCTCCTCCCTGTAAACGTGCGTATTTTTACACACACACACACACACACACACACACACACCTGCGTACGTACGCTTGACGCATTCCCTATTCTACAGAACGGCCTATATTTAATCCATGCTGAAACGATAAAGGATTAATAATATTAACGTGTTTAAGAAAACAAAATAGTCCACCGGAATTGAATGTCTGGCTGCATCAAAGAAATAAGCCGTGTAATATTAAAATGTTTGTCTAATATCCACTTAAATTCAAGCGCCGACTGAACCCAGTCGAACAGGTTACGTATCCGACAAATTATTATCGAGGTTCCCACCTACGTTTCTTATGCGTGCGTACATTTTCAATATATCCCCATCCGCAAGCGTATGTATTTGGGTTAACCCCTCCTCCCCCTCCATTCGTTCGTACTAATTGGACGGCCTCTACTTACACCACATCAATGGTATTAGAATTACAGTCTCAAAACAAAAGTGAGCAACCTTTAAATGTACCTTTGCTCTAGAAGATATGATTTTAGTATTAATGCACGTGATAGACTGTGAACATCTGTAAAGTACGAATTTATTTAGTGAAACGTTTCATTGCTTTATCTTCTACAATTTAGCAGATTCTGAAATATAGACTGTGAACATCTGTAAAGTACGAATTTATTTAGTGAAACGTTTCATTGCTTTAGCTTCTACAATTTAGCAGATTCTGAAATATAGTCTTAGTATAAACAAAGCCTTTATTTTTGGGACCCGGCCTGCTAAACGGGTCTCAGAAGGGGTTTTGCGATATCATTAAATGGTTTACAGCAACAAAATTCAGTGCAGTATTTACGACTTTACGAGTTTCAAAACCCGATCCCCGGCATAGTATATGTACACGTTTGACCTTGAAGGATAAGTGTACGGGTGGTAGTAAGACACTCTATTTTTACATGTATGCAACATTTTAACAATTCTGATTTCTTTGTCAGCTTTACTCACAATAATATACAGATGACACTGACATTCAAAATAGGCCGATTTTATTAAACCCTTAGTAAAGAATATATTTGAGTTGGTTTTTTTTTTAAAATTCGTATATATATATATATATATATATATATATATATATATATATATATATATATATATATATATAAAATTATGCATGCGTATACGTAAATGTCAGTGTATCCCCAAACAACCTGATGTAAAATGTTTCAAAGTGAAATTAATGAAAGCTAGCAGTATGATGTCAAATCAAGCCATTTCAAACTTCCATTCGAAGCTATGCCGCAAGAGTGTTAGCCCTAGCCAAAAGCCAGTCATTTAACACCATACATGTGTATGTCTTGATTCATATCCAGTAGTGTATACATGATTATGAGTACGACTGTTGTTATTTTACAAGTTCTGCTTCAAGGACATCTCTCTTTCTCATGATGGATTGCTCGGCTGTTTGCGTAGAAATCTCAAATACATTTGTCTCCTTATTAACATTAAAAGATTAAGTGTTTAATATAGGATTTGAAAAGTTTCCATTATATGTATTTCTGGTATGTCGTCACGTAACAAATATATATAATAATAACGATTGCGGAAAAGAAATGTTAAGCATCACGCGTGTGTATGATGCCCTACAATGCAACCACAGTGCATCCACAGTACATGAGTTCTAATGCGATTGTGGTAGTTGTTTATTTTAATGGGCTTACATAATAACAAAATTAGTGTTTTTGATAATAAAAATACAAATACTACTACTACTACTACTACTACTACTACTACTAATAATAATAATAATAATAATAATAATAATAATAATTTAATGATGATGGTCTGCTTCTTCATCTACTAAGAACAATTTTCTTCTTTTTCAGAATCGCTTATACCATGAATATTATGTAGTTGAAACACATCTCATTTCTCTTTTTCTCTTCTCTCTCTCTCTCTCTCTCTCTCTCTCTCTCTCTCTCTCTCTCTCTCTCTCTCTGTTTCTCTGTCATTAAACCTACCCTAATATTTTGGTTAAACGGGTTTCTTAATAATTAAATCATTGACGTGAAGACATTTAGAAAATGTGTTTCTTAGCTCATTTGAAAAATGCAAGTATTGTGTATGTGTGTGGTGTGAAATAACATGCTTATCCACTCACTATAGTTAACATTCATAAAATTCATTGTGTATTCAAATTGTTTGAAACACTGATATAAAATAATATTTTCGAGTTGAGAAGAAGAAAATAAAGGCAATACAGTGAACAGAAAGGCGAATAAACAAAATAGAGTCTTGCTGTTGCGATGGCCAGAACAAGAATAATAACAATTATTGCTTGGATGAAAAAAGTCCCACTCATGAATCACAGGGTTATTGATATCACACCGATCATCACAGCAAGATAGTAGATTATGTGTCAAGCAGAACGATTGAAAGACTGAATTACATATTCGTAATATGCATGGAAACTCATCACAGCGAAGAGGTACAAAGAATGGTATTAGGATATATAATGACAATAGCTACATTCTTTGAATTTGTGTTAGATGAAATGCATCAGTCCTCACATGCAATAAAGAAATCAGAATTCACGTGTGTTTTGTATAAAGACAACTTGAGCATAAAACCATATCTGTAACAGGATTAAAGAGAAAGATTGGTATTAATTTTTTAATTAATATTACATGTCAGCATTCAATACATATTTATTATGCGGTAATGAAATATGTTTCAATGTACTTGATCTGTATTTTACATTTTAAATGAAGTAGATAATATTTATATATGTTCGATTTTTATTTCATTAAATAATGAAAATAAATTTTCAAGAGGCTTGAGAACATACAACAATTAAAGTCACTGCTTACAATATTAATACGAACGTCAACGATACCTGGAGGTGGTTAATATACACCTGCTGATTGGGAAATCGATCTGCGTGATTGACATGTGGCGATAGGTCAATTAACTTCATTTGTTAGGTGCTTTGCCATAATTATCAAATCAATAAAGTATGTTTTATTTTTCACTTTGACCTAGCATTTGTTTTCTTGCGTGAAGAGACATCTTTGAAAAAATGATCTTAAAGAAATCGGATATGGCAAATGATGCACAAAATACCTAAATCTATTCGTTACACAGTAACTTTGAAAACTCAAAATTTGGAGAAAACGATGTAGTTTCAGCATACCATTCAGCTATGTTTGACGGATGAAATTCGTTACTATAAGACAATTTGCTTGAAAAACTCGTTCTATTGTCTTAGATATTATTAGAAACGCGTTCAACACAGACTCTCGTAACGTGTAGGTGCAAAATTAGACGAATTTTGGATGATCCAGAACGGAGAACATATTATGTATCGTCTGAAATTCAAAAAAGACTAAGGTAAAAAAAGGACTGATAATCTAGTGGAGACATCTATGAACTAGTTAAGGTCCAAATGGTTGATGTTCGACATAAATTATATGGAAAGAGAAATTACAGCTTAGCTACAAAAAATTAAAATAATTAATGTTACACGAGAAGAGAGGAAGAGAAAATAAAATTGTATCAAACGTTCATTCAGATTGGAAATTGGTTGAAAATCAAACAGTGCTTTCTCAAAAGATTCTTACAACGCACACAAAGTACCAAGACTGGCACAGAAGTTCAACCAGTGAACAATTTGATGTTTCCAAATCCCCTAAGAAAGTAGAATATCGTAAAGCAGCGGACGGGACATAAATGGGTTGCAAATGATTACATTTAGTGCATTAATTATCAACCAATTTCAATCCTAAAGAGTTCATTAAAATGAAAACAAATGGTGCAACGCACTCATTTGCACAGCTCCTTAAACTTTCTTTGGTAACAAAATGACGTTTCAGCGCCATGGTTGAAACCAGACTTTAAATTGGATGAAACAAACGAATGAAACAAATGATAACTTTTTTATGCTTGAAAATATTTCTGACTAGCACTCCTTGTGCATTTGTATGCATATGAGTACATTTTATGTTTATTATGCTGAGTTTTACTATAATATTTCATTTCTTCAGAAAAGTTGTTCGTTTTTCAAACCAGGCTTTCCTTTTTTTATCAGCATTACCCATGTGTATGGCATGTGCTGCTGTAATATTAACTGTTAATGCTTTTTACACATTCTGGTGAGATCGTGTGCTTTTTATTTGCCCTCCGACCTTTAATACCATCTGGTGAAACATATTGTCGAAGCAAACTTCAATAATTTATGAAGCCCGCATTTTATTCTACAGCAAAAGAGGCGAGTGCTGACTGCAACAAGATCTGTGAAAATGATTTGTTCTAGCTTTGAATATGCGATTGTAATCTGGAGGTTGTAAATTTTGATCGGAAATCATAAGGGTAGGTTGGTGTGTAATTACTATGGTATAAGTCAAATAAATAGATAATACTTCACAAAAAAAATGACCCGGAAACATCAGGTCAGTATCATGTGCACGCTTACATCTAATCAAATTGTAAGAAAAAAAAATCATCTGTCAATTCATAAAATTGTAATTATTTCATTTTGTATGCGAAAAGAAAGGAATATATGAATATAGCATTGAAATAGAAATCATAACGTAAGGACGTATTAGCCAATATAAACATATATTGCACCAGTCAATGATAAGACTTAAATCGACCAAAAGATCTAAAAACACTGGTCGATTGTTTATATTGTGCTCGAAATTATATTGAGCATCTGACTTAGTGTAATAGATTTTCCTCCTGTCCTGTGTTCCTACTCATCTGTATGATCTTTTTCTGGACTGGTAGTCCATTCCCTCCAGTCCGTCTAAATTCTGCCTCAGTTCTTCCTTTTTCTTTGTCTCCCATAGTCTTTTAAATGAATGTGAATGTGTAAGAGTTTGTTTGGCGGCATAGGCTAATTGGTATCAACACTGCATAAATACATTTTGTCTTGGATTACAACACTGCCAGAACTTAATGGGTACAACAAGGAAGGTATAAAGTACAACCAGTCATTTTACATCTGAAAACTCAAGAGGGCAAGGTTTCTTTGCCTGGTAGCCTGATCCCGGCATTCCTGAATTTGATATGTATATCTGAGCCAGTTTTGCATTGTAATTAGTACATTATATATACTATTCAGTATATATATACTATTCAGTATATATATATATATATATATATATATATATATATATATATATATGTGTGTGTGTGTGTGTGTGTGTGTGTGTGTGTCTAGCTACCCTTATTTTAAAAGAAATGCAATAGGAAACATACATGGGGTGGGGGGGTGGGCTTAACTTTAATATTTGTTTCTCTGCAATAGTTTGTTTAGGTGATGTACTAAAGTTTGGCATTGAGTAAATGGTAATCGCTTGTGTCAAAAGCATAGAAACCAAGCACAGATTACTAAAACGTCAATGTAATTTCTATAGAACTGTCTAGTATTTTGGAATGGGATGTCTGTGATCAATCTTTTGTAGTAATGGTACACTAGTTTCTAATATAAAAGTCTATGGGAGACAAAGAAAAAGGAAGAATGGAGGCAGAAGTTAGACGGACTGGAGGGAATGGACTACCAGTCCAGAAAAAGATCATACAGATGAGTAGGAACACAGTACAGGAGGAAAATCTATTACACTAAGTCAGATGATAAAATATGCCATTATTTGGTCGAGTTAAAGACGATTAATAGGGTTTTAATTTGAATTTCATTTGAGATATGACTGTTATTTAATGATATTAAATTGTTGTTTATTTGACTTTCACATTTTGTGTATTCATTAATTTAACTGTCGGCACCACTGACAGGGTGCTGTGAGCATTGCATCTATCACAACTTCAATTCCTCACAAAAACAAGCCGGGAGAAGGGGGAGGTCTTTTGTAATAATTTAAATAATATTGGGAGCAACCCACCCAACCTAAATAACACAGAAAACCTCTATATATGCCATAATTATTCTTAGATGATATCCTTCAGTTCTTTATGCTTGACTGTACTCTTGAATTCAAATTATGTCTGTACATGCACATTTGTACTTATATAAGTTTAGTACATTTCATAATATATAACAGTTCGTTTTATAGTGTATGCAGTTGTGTACATTCATCTGGGTATTCATATAAAGGGTATAATTATTTCTATAGTAAATGAACACATTTAAAAAAAATGAAAATTTGATGCTTTTAATTGGTGTGAAGTATATTTGATTTAGTTGTAATAAGACGGTTGATGATGCACCTATGTGTTATAAGCATTCAAGTTGCTTTTTGATGAACTAGTATTTTAGTCTTAAAATCCTTATTCTGTTTCCAGAGCCATTTTGTTTTACATGTAATTGAAATTAATGAGCAGTATCTGGATAGAATAGTATCCTAGTGTTTGTAGTTCTGTTGATATTTACAAGCCAATCTGTTTTCATGAAACACTGCAACAAGTTTTGCTTTCTCAACTCAATATGAATATGCGTTATTTATCATTTAACTTAATGTGCTACTGTATATGCACAATTAAAATCATATTCACCAGTGCACTTTTGTTCTTTACATCCTTTGCATTCCAAGACATTGCTAGTCAACTTTAATTCATCTTATGTTTTTAATAAATAGTCTTCTCACAGTTGCTTTCAAAACATAGCCATACATATAATCATTCTTTAGTGGGCAGGTAGCTATAAAAAAAATGCATACTACAAAATAAATGCTTTATACAACTTAAAATCAACATACATTATATTATTCACACATCATATCATTGGATATATAACCCAAGTCTTCCTTGAGTAAAGCCATGAGCCATGGTACTTGTCAAAATTATTTATCCATTATATCCCATACACAACAGCTTGGAATGACATGTCTGTTGCCAGTACTTAGGTATCCGTTAAGTCCATAAAATAAACTGCCTATTAGCAGTATGTCTTCCCCCCCCCCCCTTGTAACCATTATCTTCTTCTGCTACCAGGGCATCTTGTATATACCTTTGTGCAACAAGGAGCTCAACTTCATCTAAAACAAAGAGGTAAATGTCCTGCAGACATTTTTATAAAATTGTCAGTATAAAATATTCCAAATAAAAAAAATGCATTAAATGTTATGTTGGTAAATATTAATTGTTGTGTTATGCAATGAAGCAAACGTGTAAATATACAAACAAATGCGCAAATCACATCGACTATCGGATACGTGTCTCGTGAGCGCGAGGTGCTAATACAAATGCACAAGAAAATCAACTTTATTCTGAGCCTAAGAAGCGACTTTAGCGAGACCTTTTAATAGCGGTTATGATTACAATGATTCAAATTATCATATTTTTAGTTGGTTTATCTTGCAATGTAACACAATCTCACAAACACGACAAGTAAACACTTTCAAGAATGGCCCCTTAAAGGAACCTCTTATTGTTAGGATTTTCCATCGTATTTGTTGATGAGTGTCACGCGACACTGCGTCTTCGGAGTATATCGGTAAATTCCGTTTCTGCATAATTAATTAGCAATCCGTACAGAAAATCGTTATATTTTCATTGATTAAACTTACAGTTGTACATTTTTTGAAACTGAATGACCTGTAATTACTCATTATTTCTACTATACTTTTCATAATATCATGTATTTGCAAGAACAAAAAGTCAAACATTTTAGGTTGTATGCCTTTAAAAATCGTGTATTTTATCACAAAATTACCGATACTAGCCTGATTTCGGCCTCAGTAACAATCTGAATCGTAATTTTTCAACTAAACAAGTAATCACGAACTGAAAAAAGAAATATATAATTTCATTCGTTTTTACTTAGGTTGTATGCCTTTAATACATAAATGGACTTTTTTGGGTCAGGCCTTTCAGACCGGGACTTTTAAGTACTATTCTATTTTAGTCGTGTGCCTTTTTTGGTCTGTTATGACCTACACAAGAGGCATATAGAAGGAAGAAGAGGAAGGAAGGAGGAAAGAAAAGAAATTAGAAGAGTAATTGGGAAAACTCAATTAACAATAGGACAGTAATTTCTATATGACGAAGTAAAGAGTAAAAGGCATTTGGTCAACCCGGCCATTA
Source organism: Unio pictorum (assembly GCA_030141615.1). Classification (NCBI taxonomy): domain Eukaryota; kingdom Metazoa; phylum Mollusca; class Bivalvia; order Unionida; family Unionidae; genus Unio; species Unio pictorum. Next base: position 4,712,020 of record JARLTB010000207.1, read on the forward strand.
TTGTATTAAGATACATTGAGCTGAAGATTTATGTCCATGCAATTCTTGTATTCGTATATTTGATAAAATTGTTATTTATTCAAAGTGGACTTGTTATATGTATTTAGATTGTCGAAATTGCTGACTGGGAGATCGTTGGTCATTCAATGTTAATCCACACTTTTTACAGTATTATTTATAATACCGTAGTGGCTCCGTATTATTTATGATACATTAACGGGGTTTTGACAATCATCAAAGCTTGTTTTGATCAAAATGCAGCAAAAGCAACAAACGAATGTTGTGATTATTTATGATCTTTGGTCATTTTGTTTTGGCAAAGCCAATTTGTCAAAACCTCATTTACATACATGGGTTTTCCTTACATCAAAATCACTCAATATCTTAATGATTTGTACATGTCTCAAGACCAGACATCTGTTCAGATTGGTATATTCTTTGATTACTTTAAGCAAGGTATTTTGGACTAAAAAAGAACCAATATACTTTTCTATCAGTTTCAATCTTAATTCTTATTATATTTTTTAATGAAAGAAACCAAATTTTAAGTAAAATGTATCTTTAAGAATACTTACTGAAATCATAATACCTTTTGAGAGCTTGTCCTCGCAAAACCAGCCATCCCATGCTATAAACTTATAGTAAGCAAAGTTGATAGTTTTCTGCCCAGCTACATGGCAGGTGGACAGAATGATCTCATTTTGAGACAGGGATTAACACTAAATCCTGTTATTATTACTATGGGGAGGCTGGGAGAGTGTATGTATATTATGGGTGGGAAAGTATCAGAGACAAACTAGAAGTCACTATCATCATATATTTTGGAGATGATTTATTATATTCAAAACCACCTCAAAAATATGTGTCACTTAACTAACTTGACATATGGATGACATGTTTAATTTTCAAGTCGTATCAGAACATGACATCTTGATTCCTCCAAGACTCAACTAATCAGATGTTTGATCACCTCATTAATATGGACATCATTCATAATCAGACCCGCCAGAGATCTTAATATAATGTTGTATCCCAAGTCTGATCAAAATCAGATCTGAAGAAGAAAAAAAATGACTCAAGAATGTTTACAAACAAGAGATCATAATAGATGAATAATGGCATGCATTTATGAAAATTATTTCTGAAATTAGTAGTATTTGTTGAGCACAGGCTTGAAGGTTTCCCACAAATATTTGTCCATTGTCACCCAAATCTTTACATTGTGCACCCTCTGGCCAATTTATTCATATTTTATAGTTTAGGCAAAAACTGCAAATCCCAATAACATATATCCATTATGCAAATCCATGTAAATTAATTATGAAATATTACTAGTACATACTGAATGCAATGCTCTACATCACTCATTAATGTTTACACTGGTCTGTAAGAATATAAATGCTATAGCAGTGGCATAGTTTTTATATTACCCTTTTTAAAAAGTCTAGTCATCACATGATAATATGGAACTATGGTACATCAGTTGAAAACTTTGATGCAGAGAAGGTAGTTCCTAAGTTTGTATCGAGTAACAATAGGAGGAAATAATTGAATAACATCAGCATTGCACCTAGAATACAGTGGCCAAGGTAAACTGTGTCTGCCATCATCTTCATATTATGGATACATTTTTAAGGGACAAAAGAGATTCACAGTACAAATAACAAAAGTAGTAATAAAAAAACAGAATGCGATGATCATAACTGTCTCAGTTTTATTATCTGTGATTTACTATCATATCCTGCTTGGACGCTTGCAATACTGCAATAAACATGTTTCGTCTGCAGAAGTACATCATGAAAATAATTAACATGTTTGAATACTGTATTAACCTGAAATGAGCTGCATCACTGAATGTTCCATTCCAGCTCTTGCTTTTATTTAACTTTAGTGTTCACTCATTACTATCATTTTCTTTTTTAAATTAATAAATCATTTTTTAACTGACCACCTGTGTATTTGCCAAAGTATAGTCTTGTTTGTCATGGATTCAACATCAAAATAAATTAAAACTCCTTGCTATATGTGAGACAATGTTTAAATTAAATTATACTACAGGTCATCAAAGACTATATTTTAAGTTGACCAATTAACACAAACACTGAATGCTTTCATAATGTTTTAAAATTATGTTTATTGCCATCTTCCTATTATCTTCCACTTTAACAATATTTGCATTACATTACTAGGTTACTATAGCCAACATAAATATGAGTGGATTACCACTAAAGTTTCTGGTGTATTCTTTGATTTTGTCCTCAAGAAAAGTGTACCTACAGACACAGAGTCAACATTTAGAAGATATACAACAATAAACTGTGGGAAATCCACAATCACATGTATAACTTTCTTATTTCTATAGGTATATTTTTACATTTAATATGATTTGAGGAGTACACAAAGAATATATTAAAATTAGAAATAAAATCAATTTAAATTAATCTTTATCCTATTGAAATAACGTGATTTAATACAACAACACAACAGTGGTTCAAATCATTCCAATTATGAAATTGTATGCTTATGTTTACACTCTGGAAACTAAAAACATAAAAACCACTTTAGTAACCAAGTGATTATTTAACTGTCTAAAAGAGAGTGAGATTAAATACTATATTAATTTATCTAGTTGTCAAATGATAAAAACAAATAGGATTTAATTTAATGGAAAGCTAGGAAATATAAATTATAAAAGAGGCAATATAAACAAACAAGTAGATCTCCACCTTCTTTTTTATGTTAATGCTGGTGCTTGATGTTGGAATAACAAATTCGAGATCTACTTGCTAGTCTATGATGCATTTAAGATAAGACTGTTCAATTTAAGAGTCAATGTCACAACTCTCACTTTTACTCATTACTTGCAAACAAAATTCTTTTCTCATAAAATATTTCAAAGAAAATATACAAATAACAATACCTTTGATACTTTATAAATGCCAGACACACCACAAAATTATAAGACCATACTGTATTTATCACAGTACAAGATAGGCTATACATGGCGGAATGATGGAGGAAGAACCTGGGAAAACCCCAGAAAGAACCACCAACCCACGAGAAGCAACTGGCAAGCTTTCTCACATAACCACACTGGCCAAATCTGAGACTCGAACCCACGCAGACAGAGGTGAGATGGTAGTAGGGCCTAACCGAGTAGATAATTTTCGCTGAGTACCGAATCCGAGTATTTGGATGTTCTATTTGCCGGATCCGGGCACACATTGCTCAGTATAATTCTAGATTTTTGGATGCATTGTTGAATGCAACCTTTATGAAAAGGTCAATACTAGCTTTTGTATACCTTTTGTTATCATTAGTAAAGAAATAATTGCTTGGTTCCATTCCACCAGACTAGTTCCACCTGCACAAAGACCATTTTTGACAATAATCACACTGATTAGCAGATAGTTGGTTTAACACCTGTCCAATTGAATTGACAGGATTTATTGTACCTTGTCAAGGGTAGGATGTTATCAGGTTCTCAATTAACACAACAAACTAACCAATTAACCAAGAGATGGCAAGTAATGATCACTTCTGCCCTAATAGTGACAGGCAGTAATTTTACTGGCCCAACAGATTAGTAATTGTTCGATTTTAGTGATCCATTGACTAGATTAGAAATTTGGGTGAGAGGATAAGTATCTATTTTTGAAGCAATGATCTTCCTCCGAGTTATAAGACCATACTGTATTTATCAGTGTGTTCATTAATTTTACAAGAACATGAGTATTTCACAAAAATAGGATGGATTTATATACTTTTGTACTTCAAGAAAGATTTATTGTATAAAGGCAGGTGCTTGTAGCTAAGTTGCCTGAGTAAATCCTCAGACTATGACACCATTGATTTATTGCAACAGAATCAACATATGGTTGGCCATCCACTTTCACTTGATTAGAAACAGGTACATGATTATAAATAATGATCTTCTACAGCGGTCAGATACAATTTTTTCTGCCATTGATATCTCATTCTGAAGACCCATACCAACCCTTCTCAGTTATTTAGACATTTATGTTGGTGTGTGGATTCACCTGTGACCTCAGCAAAAAGTATACAAATATTTAAATGGGGTGGGAGGATTAGAGGAAACTTAGATTAGCCATACAATTCTTCTGGACTATTGGAAATTCACCATGTATATTTGTTAGCAAGTTTACAGAATAACATTTCCCAATCACTACACCATCATAACATGTACTTTTATTCATAACAAGAAAGTGTGCCATGTGATACAATGAATTTCTGCATGTATTATACAAATGTTTCCATGTTCATTCACAAATAAAAAGACAACTGATTTTCATTCATTCCTGTGTATGATGCATAACATCTCCCATGATAATTTTGTTTTTTTGTGCAACCAAAAACAAATATCAGGTGGACATCTTACATTATAATTCATGTGGAAGATGTGTTGTTTATTACTGGTATGATTTATTGTCCGCAGGTGCTGCGAGACATAGTTTTTACTGACTGTACAATTTCTCTCACATGGCAACAGCTCTTAAATCTTTAGTGTATTAAATCTTGTGTATTTAGCACTATATTTTTTGTCAGTTGTCTGGACATGTGTGTGGGGGGTCTAATTCACATATCTGGAGTTTCTTATCATCTCTGCACTCTGACCTCAGACCTGGTATTATGTTCGGTGCTTCATTTTGATCAGTCTATTTTTGGGTGATCAGTACTACTAAACATCACAAAGACAAAGATGGGTGATGCAGCAAGACAACCAAAAACAAGGCAATGATACACAAAGACATGGCAAAGATACACAAAGATTCACAAAGACATGGCAATGATACACAAAGACATGGCAAAGATACACAAAGACATGACAATGATACACAAAGACATGGCAAAGATACACAAAGACAACAATGATACACAAAGGCATGGCAATGATACACAAAGACAACAAAAATGATACACAAAGACATGGCAAATATGGCACATAGACATTTAAACGTTCAGTATTGGAAATATTTATTGTTGAAACAATTTTTATAGAAATAAATATATAAGGCTTAGAAATGTTTTATCTGCATTGATCATTTTGTTCTTTGTCTTTGTGATTATCCAATCAAGCAGGGAATGTTTACAATAAGAACTAAACTAGGGATGATATGCAGCTGCATACTCAAATTAAAGTTTCATCTGGTTTATTAACAGTCACAAAATCATATGGCAGTACAAATTTAAGACTCAGATTTCAGATGCATCACTTCTCAATAACAACACACTGATTTTATATCACAGTGGATAGTAACGTGCATTTGGACAAACAATTTAACAGTATATCATGATAGAAGTTGACATGAACATTAACCAATATCAAAGCTTTCATGCTCAGAATTTAAAAGAATACTATTGTTTAGTGATAAACTTTGAAACACGTGCTAGCATTTAATGTTATATTGGTTAATTTTAAACAAAGTCTCAAGAAACACGCAATAGCTTAACAGAATAAGAATAACGTAGAAATTGAACTATGAATTCTGCGCTTCGCAGGAAAAATTTGGTCATTTGCTGGGTAGCAACTACTGCGAAAATTTCAGACAAAGCACAAGGACACTTGCGATCCATTAGATTTTCTCAAAATGGCAGCCTCATTACCTACAGTCTATTAAATAATCAGTTTTAATTTCCTAAACATTAAAAATAAAATTACTAGAATTAATAGATGGTCAAGAAAATTAAGGAAATAAATATATAAAATAAGGCAATGATTGATCCAAAAGCAGTCAATTGATAACACTGTTACACACACAGGGGTATTGACTTGACCGAGCGGTGTCAAAACCCTGGCGAGAGTCATGCTGGAAGTAATATGTTTTCCCCACATTTCCACAGACTTCCAAACAACTTGAGTTGTAAAATGGAAAGACAGACGTGTCTGCTTTACTTGATAATCTTTGCTCTATGCCATTGGCGACCACAGATGAGACAACTTGCCCAAAAGTCCATTAACCGCACCTTTGCATGGTTTTTCTCCATTATCATCCGATATCCGTGCCGCCAGCCCGTCATGCCATAGAAATTACACTAGTATTCCCTTACTAACTGGGAAATATTTAACTGTGCGACCCTAGGCCAGTCAATCCACTGAATTTCCGGCGTATCACGCTCATATAAATACACCTATTTTCCACTATGGATACATAACTGGTATCTACCAAGTTCCAACTTATTGATTCCATTATATAATTACTGATTTCCAACCATAAATACTGCCATTTTAACCACAACACTATTATACACTGCTGAATTTTAATATGGACTATGTTACACAGGGACAGTCATTCGGCTTGTACCTAAATTCACTACTAACGACCCAAGCATTGTTCAAATTCACTAACACTCAGCTCTGTGAAGTTTGCTCCTACTAGTTGGCTAATTATTTCGGGTTAGTAATATTTCCATGGCACCGAAGACCAAATACTCACACAAATAAATCTAAGAATTGCTTAAAAACGGGGTGCTGTCAAATATACATACTCTAAATTTATTACAACACTATTGAATCAGTAACCAAATAAGCTATCATGTAAGCTTTCCCTGCCATTACATAAAAAATAAAATGACCTTTGTCACCAATGTTCTACACATATGCATTTTATTGGTTATTATATGATGTGCTTATTTTCACCACAGAACATATCAAACTGTACAAGTGTTGTCTAATAAAAGCATTTTTATTAATTGAGAGAGTGTAATATTGCTTCAAAATGTGAAAACATGACAAATTTATATATTTAATCAAAACAATTATAGAGTTTCATGATAACTGACCACTTTTTGATTGATAGCTCTAAGAGGTTAAAACATTTGGACCTTGGTGACAACTGACCAGTGATAGCTCAAATTAGTTTATAACAAACTGAGACTCCCAAGAACACTATAATATGCACCTTCCTCAAACCTAAAGGAAACAAAATTATTTAATATATACTCGAGTATATTTGTTACTGAAAAATTATAGCCCTTTATGCCATGGGAATTAACTCTTCCATTTGTAATGAACGTCAATTTTTTACCACAGAAAACAGCATAATTTCAAATATGAGAGCCATTAAACTATTTAATTTTGGAAATTATATTAATTGTAGATTTTACCTGTGTTACTGTTTGATGTTATAGTGGTCAATATCAACATACAACTAGAACTGCAAGTTTAATGAATTTAGGAGGGATATATAACCAATCAAACTTAACGCCTGTTATCTTATTAAATTAATTTCATACTACTGAGATTTTGTTTGCACTAGTGTGTCCTCTCAAAGATAGCCATACTATAAAGGTGGAAGGCTGCGAGAAGTCCACGCCAATAAAGGAGATTTTTCATGCTGAGAGATACCATTCTTTCTTTTTTACAACAAAGGTGGCTTCCCTCCACAATACTGCATGCTGTTATGTATTACACACATTTTCCTTCTATCTCATATAATAACTAAAAATGTGCATTGAAAATGTCAAAATCCACTTTCAGTTACATGGCATGGTATTCAGAGGTAACAAAATGATATATGTTTCATGAATTTAAAAATCACACATTTGCATTCTTGTCTTGGGTGACTTGTCCTAACAATTGGGAAGATTTCTCAATAACAAGCAAGGGCTACTTCATACAATTGAATGATATCTCTTAAAGTTGGATGTCTTATCTAAGGGGTCAAAATAAAATTAAATCACATATAGTGCACATTTATTTTATTCAAAAAAGATTGTTGTGAAAAGCTTGCTTCTAATAACTGCATAAAATCAAGCTACAAGCTGTTATAGTATTACTACCACAACGTAAGACACACATTTATTATCCTTGTAAAACCTTAAAAAAATAATATGTGAATGTTTCCATGGTGGTATCACATGTAGGTTTATAGTCTCTCTAAGGGGTAAAAATATATTAAATCACATATAGTGCACATTTATTTTATTTTTAAAAAATTGGTGTAAAAAGACATGGATATGCAATGAACGTGTAGAATGAGAAAACGATTATATTTATAGATGTCATTGAAAAAAAACAATTACAGTTTTTTTCCGGCCTATAAGTCGATACTTTATGACTTGAAATCAGGTCTTTGTCTTATACTCCGAATCGACTTATATATGGATTGTGTCATTGAAATTGCATCAAATTATATACTGATTACGGTAACCGAGGATGATAGAAACACTTGAAAAAAACAAAGATTCCTCATGAGAAAACCAACAACGAAGTATACACGATTCAACATGGATCCTTTACGTGGACACCACAAAATAGCATATTAAATATCACCGCGACCATCAAAGGTATTTATCGATTAACACTAGTGTCGCCGACTCAATTTAATATTTCATCAAAGATATATTTGAGTAGTAATTCATAATAAAACAAGATTCTTGTTTTCAATAATCACTGGAAGATCAGTGAAGGACTGACAACAATGTGGCCATGATTAGAAGGGCATTTGACAATCCAAGATATGTGCATATATTGGCCTTTTAATGCATAGATTTAGTAATTTTTCAGCTTTGCAGTTTTTAATGTTGTGGCCATATTTTTGGCCTCATGATTTTATAATAGACATGGATGATAAGTGGATGGCTGGCAACAATCTGGACCTAGTAGGGAACGCATTTGGCAAACCTGGAATTTGTGTTCTAGTCGGCCATTTTGTCTTTTTTATGGATATATTTCATCATTTTGGGATATATGTTTGGCTCCATAAGTCTAATAATTGGCATGGATGACAGTGGATGACTGGTCCAAGTCATAAAGACATTTGGAATCCTTTGGTATGTGTAGAATTTGTCCATTTTTGTGCATATATCTGATCATTTTTGAGATTGATGTGTGCATATTTCTACTGTATTTTCAGACTCATGATTCTAATATAGCCATTTTAGGTTTCTGTGCATGGATTCAGTCTTGATATGGGTAATTTTCAGTTTGGTTTGGTCCCATAATTAATAAATGACATGGATGACTCTCAACAAAGTGGTCCTAGTCATGAAGGAACTTGGTAACCTGAGATTTGTACACAACTCGGCCATTTTGGCATTTTATGCATAACGTTTACTATTTTTTATCTCGATTTGGATACTTTTGGCTTTTTGTTTGGCCCCATGATTCTAATAATTGGCATGGATGATCAGTGGATCAAAGGCAACAATCTGGTCCTAGTTGGGAAGGAACACGGCAACCTGAGAGTTGTGTGTGAATTGGCCATTTTCTATCGTATGCATAGATCTTGTCATTTTCGGCCTTGATCTGAATATTTTTCAGGTCATGTATGTGAAGATCAGTGGATAATTGACAATAGTGTGCTCCTAGCTTTGATGGCATTTGGCAACCTGAAATTTGTGCACAACATTGCCATTTGGCTTTTTGTACATAGATTTTGCCCAAAATTTAAGAAAATCACAATAAAAACTGGTAACTAAACTCTTGATATACATGCTTGTTTTATCATCAAAATTAGTAGATTGTACCTAGAAATTTGAATCAACATTATGATATTCTCAACTTTTAATAGGAAGTTATATATTTTATTAAACTTTCGTTCCAACCAATATTCATAATATAATACCAGAGCTGCCAACCCTGATGAGTCCATCTTAGTAAGGCATGTGATTGTTTTCCATAAGTTTCACCTGTTTTCAGTAAGATGTAACAAAATATCATAAACTGCTATAGTAAAGTTTGAAAACGTAATTAAAAGTTTGGTATTTTAAACATGTAGTGCCAATAAACATTATATTCAACTAAAAAGTTTGTAAAGTACACATAGACTTTATTTACCACTAGTACAGTTGCACAAAATCTTGTTCCAAGCCCTATGCAGCTCCATGGCTTGTTGCTATCTCTCTGTTTGACATAATTCTTGGAAATTCTTTATCCATTTCACATGAAGTTTTTTCTATGGTAATCAAGGGAAAGTCTTTACAAGCATCATACGGTTGGCATAGGTAAAAGGGTAAAGTCTTAATGGTATATAGCAAAGTTCAATTTCAAATTAAACTTTTTTCTTTTTCATTATTTTGGTTTTTATACAATCAACATGCATCTTATATTTAAAGTTTGTTCTTGAGATATTATATGTGATTAATAGTCATTTGCTGGCAATAAATGTCTTTAAATTTGCTAAATTCTGATCAACACCACAAACGTCTGTATTTATTCTTTCTTGATAAATAAATATTTAATTATACAGAATAATAACAGCCTTGAGCACACTAGATTCAAATGCATGCATCTTGTTATCAGCATAAGATTAGCTTGCAGGAATCGCAACATTCAACAATGATCACTAAATGGCAAATCTTGATACTAAAAGAATATTCAAAGGAAAGTTTTTGTTCTCTTTAAATATTTTTTTATATAGAAATTCTTAATATTTGGTGGGAATGATAGTTTGATTTTTTGTGGCTTAATATCACATATAAAGACAGAAAGTCTCCATTGCATGCAACACATAAACACATAGTAAACAAGACAATAGGCATTAAATTCATTATACAAAGATCAGTAAATATTGCATAGTGTTCTGGCACTGGACTAATTCTCTAATTATTGACTTGCAATCTCTTCTTCTGGTAAAGATCTCTTCTAGAGTTGAAGTTGCTCTGTAAAGAAAAGTTTTGAGAAATATGAACTAAAAGCATTTCTCCTCGATTTCTTGCTAAAATGGCATATGTTTGGCACAGTACAGAATTTCTGCATTGTAAGCATTAGTAATTGTGCATCATCCTGGACATGCAAGTCATCAGAGCATGAAGTTATGATTTTGTTAAATTATTAGCCCACATGATCACCCACAATAAGTTTTTCAATGACCCTGTCTAAATTTTACTGATCCTGCTCAAATCAAACACAAGTCGATGTTGTTGTAGGGTTTAACACCATCTTTTAGTACAAGATAGGCTATACATGGCGGAATGATGGAGGAAGAACCTGGGAAAACCCCAGAAAGAACCACCAACCCACGAGAAGCAACTGGCAAGCTTTCTCACATAACCACACTGGCCAAATCTGAGACTCGAACCCACGCAGACAGAGGTGAGATGGTAGTAGGGCCTAACCGAGTAGATAATTTTCGCTGAGTACCGAATCCGAGTATTTGGATGTTCTATTTGCCGGATCCGGGCACACATTGCTCAGTATAATTCTAGATTTTTGGATGCATTGTTGAATGCAACCTTTATGAAAAGGTCAATACTAGCTTTTGTATACCTTTTGTTATCATTAGTAAAGAAATAATTGCTTGGTTCCATTCCACCAGACTAGTTCCACCTGCACAAAGACCATTTTTGACAATAATCACACTGATTAGCAGATAGTTGGTTTAACACCTGTCCAATTGAATTGACAGGATTTATTGTACCTTGTCAAGGGTAGGATGTCATCAGGTTCTCAATTAACACAACAAACTAACCAATTAACCAAGAGATGGCAAGTAATGATCACTTCTGCCCTAATAGTGACAGGCAGTAATTTTACTGGCCCAACAGATTAGTAATTGTTCGATTTTAGTGATCCATTGACTAGATTAGAAATTTGGGTGAGAGGATAAGTATCTATTTTTGAAGCAATGATCTTCCTCCGAGTTGACACAAAAGGTTAATTAGGTCATAGCATTAACTACTTAGAAGCATAAACAAATGCAACCCAATATATAAAACAACTTCCGATTTCACTTGATCTTTTCCATTTACTCAAATCAGGCCAAAGTAGACAAGGCACATAATGAAAATCTTTGAAGAGCTTTTGATCAATATATAGTATATAACTATTCAATGACTCTACTGTCTGTGGAAGGAGCTAGGCAGGTTTTAAATTAGCCAAAATTTGGCTAAGGATCCCTGTTGCCATACTCAGTGAGGCTGGTACACAACTAATGTCCTTTTAGCCCAATTTAACTAATTCCTACAAAGCTGTTCTTCACACTCTTAGGTTGAAACCAAATCTTGGCTAAATGAATGCTTAGCCAAAATTTGACTAGTGTCTTTTAGTATAACCCCAATGTATGGTTGCAGAATCTAGGAAACTGATTAGCCAAAATTTGGCTAACTGCAATATTGTCCCTTTCCATAATGTACTGAATGACTTTTAGGCAAAGACCAAATTTGGAATAAATTTATCCTTAGCCAAAATTTAGCTAGTGTGAGCAATAGCATTTAGTACAAGCTGTATGTATGGCTGTTAGAATCAAAAAGCTTAAAAGCTTTATAATTAGCAACATTTGGCTATTCACCTCATTGTCTCATACCATAATGTACATTTATGACCTCTAGGAAAAAAACAAATTTTCAGAGAAATATGTTTTGCAAATGGATGATCAGCCAGCATTTGGGAAAATTAAAATAAAAGCTTGGAAAATAGAAAAATAATCTTTCCTTCTTTCAGAACAAGTGTTTATACAGTAGACTCATGCTGTATGGCACCCTTTTAATTGCAAATGGAGTAGCACTCAAAACCTAGTTTAGTGGCCACCTACTTCTAAACTCCATCCTTTCCTCGCTCTGGTTTCTATCAAGTTTGCCTGCAGATGTTGACCACCTGATCAATGACCACTGTTTTTTCCCATGGATCCTTGTGTACTGCGTAAGTAATTATCTAAGCACATTTCTTTCCCCATCATGGGACTAATCAGCCACAGTTAATACAAAAAATTTGCAATCTCAACTGCCTAACTGATTTCAGCAACTGTCTATAATTACATGTATGTGGTTGCAATCTTGCAATGTACTTTGTTTTCCTTATATGTTATCAATCATTCTACATATCCATCTTCTTATATGTACTTGACCAACTATTATTTCTGCTCTTTCTCTCTATCTGCTGCCATCCTCTCACATTTCCTCTCTCATTATGTTGTTTCATGCATATATCTTAAATCCTTGCATATTACACTGATCCAGCATATAAGGTTATCTGTTGGGCTACTAATGTTACATGTAATTTGAAAATGTACATAACTGAGCATAGAACGTAGAGTGTAACATTCAAATTTAATGAATGGGAGACTACCAAACCATCCCAGTGATTCTTTTAAGGTTAGTATTTTTATATAAATTCATGAGGTAAATATTCTATTTTACCTCCATCCACCACCATTCCATTCTAATGTGTGCCAACCCTACTGTTGATAAATGTGTAATCAGAATAGTCTAGTAAATACACCTTTACTGTGCTGTAATCCCAAGGAAATGAATAGAGAATCAAAATAATAATACAGTAAAACCTGTCTTGATACCACTGTTATGAGAGACCATAATTTCCATACACAAACTTATTGATTATGTAGTATTATGACCTGTTTTGAGAGACCATTTCTTTTGGCAGAAGGGGTGGTCTTTGAAAACATGTTCTACTGTACCACAATGCTTTTAAATATCCAAATTTGTAATGATTATATCACATGGCATTTAGAAATTCTTATTATAAATGTAAATTTAGAACAAATTGTATTTTATCAATCTGTGCTTGGTCAAGTTTTGCCATAAAAAGTTGTCATGACATTACTTGTGAAACTTTAAAATTCAGTACACTTTGGCCAATGTGTTTCCTGTATATAAATCTTTGTTAGGAATAACTTAATTGGCTTTGACATTCAGTGAACCATAAACATTTTCAGCACTGAAATAAAGTTCAGCTAAAATATATAATCTCTTCAACCATCAAATTGTCTATGCAATAAGAATGTAAATTAATAAATGACAGCTTGCAATTGGTACCATGTCTTTATTTGAATATTTCATAAAAAGGGATAGGAAGCACATATTGGATTATGTTAATTAGGTCAGATAGAGTAATAAAAAGCATATTATCAAGTATGTACCCTGGTAATCCATTTATTTTTAAATCTGACATCATATAAGACAAGTGACTGAAGCTTTAAATATAAAAGTAAACACAAACATAATGGTTTCCTTGTTTCAGGTTCAAATGTACATATTAATAATTGTGTAAAACTTTGTTTCTATATGATGATATTTTGTAACATTTAAATCTTAACACAGTTTTAACAAAATATATTCCATATATTATCCGTCTAAAAAATTCCATTTCCAAGATTGCATGAGGTTCAGCTTTGGTGATATAATGGCAATTGGTTAAATGTATAAATTTCTACACTCTAAAAATTATGTCTTCTGTTATAATTAAAATAGAATTTATGTTACCTAGTGGCTACAGAGATGCTGTTTTACCCATTAATAACCATTCAGTTGTAATATAATGTTTCTTTGATAATAATCACCCACACCCAATCATAATACTTGAGGAGAACTATTACTACTAGTACAATCCAGTGCTCACAGAGTAAAACTCATTAGCTACAAGGAGGGAGTATGCATTAAGGAGGCAGATCTTATTTGAGAGATCAACAAATGAATCTTTTGCAAGTCGTTCACTAATTCATACCTGAGCTTAACTTTTAATGTATGTTGTAATTGCATCCTTTATTTGTTCATGGTCCTTTTCTGTAACAGATATTTGGTTGTTAACTATCTCTAGTTCAAACTTGGTGATCAAATAAATTTCATTGATTTTCTGGATATCTTTCATATTTAATGTTGTTTCTAAACCATCAGCAAACTAAGATTTAAAATGTCCATTTCAAGTTTCCCTATTGGCGTTTTGCAGTATATCATATATTGACCCTCCAGTAGTTCCATGTAGATTGCACCAGCACTATACTCAACCAGCCCAACAATTTTAGGAGAGATTACCTACAAAGAAAATCATAATTGATAAAGCATTTTTGTCTTTCCTACTGGGACTGGAATAAAACATATTTACAAACTAATTAATTTTTTGTATATGATTATACCTTGTGCATTAATGTTACTTTAAAGATACAACTGTTTTCATAAAAGAAAAGTCTACTGACTTATAATGTCCAGATTTCTTAAATATGTTGTTGGTAACTGAAATGAATACTCTTGTGCTGATGATAGTGAAGGAGCCAATGCAGAGTATATGATCACATCATACCATCAGTATTATTAAAGTTTTGTATTCCTTAGCACTACATAATCTTAAAAGAATCAGAATCTCATGAAAACAATGGTGTTACAGAATGAGATTACAATTTGGAATTGAAGTCAGTCACTTCCCAATCATATTGATAGCTCTACCTGAAAACCCAAAGCAACCAAATCTCCTATATTGCATTTTAGCAAGTATCTGTCTTTGCAGGTCAGTAACTCGTTTTGTCTAATAAACAACTGAATAGAGTGCTTCCTGATGAAATGCCTTTATGTAAGCTATGTATGTACAATAAACAAATCGATACTTAATCAGAAATGTTTCCATTTTGTAATACATGTACACTGCATCATATGAACTTTGTAATATTTAATATGTAATAATAAGATTTCAAAAAAACATTTGAAATTTATTGTCAGTGATATAAAATAATGGTGATACATGTATTTGTGTACCTGCTGTTGTTGTTCCTGATGGTGTTTGTTTGAAGTGATGATGTTAATAAATCTCAAAAATATCATTAAATTCATATTGTTGTGAAAATGTATATATGTCTACTGCAATGGATAATTGACTGTTGAACTGTTGACTATCTCAATTACTCACATGATGATTTGGTTCCAGTTTCTTAACTTTAGTTCTTTGACTTGTAGTTGGCTCTGCCTCATTCTTCCTTTTTCCTGTGGTTTTCTGTACAATAATATATACATTTATGGGAATAAGAATAAAATATATAAATAAAAAATAGTGAATTGCATTCTTTAGCATACCAGGTATTAGTGTCATAT
Source organism: Unio pictorum (assembly GCA_030141615.1). NCBI lineage: Eukaryota > Metazoa > Mollusca > Bivalvia > Unionida > Unionidae > Unio > Unio pictorum. Next base: position 4,727,797 of record JARLTB010000207.1, read on the forward strand.
TATTTAATTATGCTTAGATATAAGAAAACCTTCAACTGAACTTAACAGCACTACAAGATAATGAATTTACATTTCTTCCTTTACATTAATCAATCATTTGCTTTTTTAATACTAAGTTTAATACCAAACAATAACATAAGATATTCATCTGATCCTTTTGAATATATTTTGGTCCCATGATTCCTTATCTTGGCTCGCTTTTACTGCCATGTCAGCCCATGGTAAATGTTGTCTGCTGCCCATATAATGTTGAATATTTCAAGCAATGAAGTTATTTACTGAATCAAGTGATTATTATTTTATGTAGAATGTCAGCCAATGATCCCAACAGAATATTTCATTCAATTTATATATACATAACATCAACATCAGTCTCTTGACCAAGTGTGATCATTGAGGGACTGTGCTGGTGAACATCTGACCAGTTTCCTCCACTTGTCTCAATCATGTGCCAATGCCTGTGTCTCCTCAAAACTTGTCCTGTTCCATTTAGTGATGTTGTCAGTCAAATGTTTTTTCTGTCTACCTCTCCTTGTGCCACCCTGAACACTGCCCTGCAGTACTGTTGTGGATAGGCTGTTGTCTCTAGTGACATGTCCATACCATTTCAGCTATTTCTTTGGTGATAATGGACCATGACATTTGAACTGGTTCAGACTGACTTTAATATTGGCTGAGATTTGTTTGCCACTATTTGTCATCAGTTTTGTCTTCTCAATGCTAATCTCTATGTCAAATGTGACGATGTTTCATCCTGATTCTTCACTAAGGTGTCATGTTCATCATCAATGATTGCCAGCCCATGAATGCCAGCACATTCAAAACAAAAACTGAAAATGCCTCAGAAGCGAGCGACATTTCAGAAAGATGGACTGAGTATTGTAAAGAAACCTGCAACTATCAATCCACAGAAGACTTAGAGGTGCATGAAGATCCAAACTCCACAAATGATGATGATTTTCCCATTTCCAATGAATTGGTGGAGTTAGCAATAAGAGCACTGAAAAATGGGAAGGCAGCTAGAGAAGACAAAATCCCAACTGAACTTATCAAGAGAGAGAGGGGGGGGAGACAGTGATAGAGCTACTAGCAAAACTTTGCAACAAGATCTGGCTGATAGATGAATGGCGAACACAGTAGACTCAGTTACTGATTATAACACTCATTCAAAAAGGCAATCTACAGCTGTGCCAAAATTACGGAATTATCAGTTTAATCAGCCATGCTAATAAGTTGATGCTGAAGATCATCTTGAACAGACTGAAACCACAAGTAGAAGAAATAATCACTGAAGAACAGGCAGGGTTCTGGAGTGGAAGAAGCACATCAAAACAAATATTCAATCTCAAGATTCTGTGTGAAAAGTACTCACAACATCATACAGAACAAATGTGTTTTAAAACACAAAGAATAAAATCTTAACTCCAATGTCACACCCTCCACAGAAAAAGGCAGAGTTTGAATCTTCTCCTCTGAAAAATACCCATGAACTTCTGGAATCTGAAGTGAAAAACAAATCAAATTAACTCTGTTACCATATATGCCCATCTATAAATTTTATTAAAGTGTTTTCTTAATTTACTTGTAATGATTACTTTATTACAGAATGAAATGAACACTCGACTGTCAACAATGGTTCAAAATTAGTATTGCACTAATTTCATATTCATATTGTTTATCTGTTATATCTATTGTATCTCATTTTGGAATAATTCAATTGCATTGGGCTAAAATTGCTCATCAAGCAGTTATTTTTATTATATTTTTTAAGTAAATCAAAGTGACATGTATAAAGGCTGCACATACAATATGAATATATTTTGACATCTTTGCACTAAATCTCTGGGCCCATAAACCATGTCAAACTATTACATGCGTGTAAAAATATTATGACAAAGAAAGCATGACAGAAGGTTTTAGCTTTAATGACACATGCTGTGGTTTGTTAACAATTTCAAATATTAGAGGAATACAAATTAATTTGAAAAATATTATATAGAACTGTTTCTTCTCAACACAATATACAAACTCAGTTTTATATCATAGACTATAATAAACTACATGAATACTCAAACTAGTTAATAAAATGAGTTATATCCCCATCTAGCCCCAAGAAAAGTGTGAATAATGAAAAACTAATATGGTCATCCAGTCATGTAAATGCAAACTATGGGTAATATTTATTAATTTATTGAAACCTATGTAGGACAAAATGTGAGGTTGCTTAGATTTTAACATATGTGTGTGATATTAAATAAGGAAAAGATTGCAACTAAATCAGTTAGGTCCTGTGGTGATTCTGTCACATGGATGATATGACTTAAAGAAGTTTCACAGTATTTTGATAATGATCAGTCTGACACACCTGTCTTGCAAGTTTCAAAGCCTCATTCAGTTTTTCGTTTTCTTTTCTATGTTCTTGAAGAACAAAATCATAGTTTTGCAGCTCCATTCCCAGAACCTGTAATTGATAAAATACTCTGTTAAAGTAAAATACAATTTGTATGGTACTGTCTGGAACATTTATTAATATCCTGACAGCAGCATATTGTATTTAGTTATATGTTTAACCAGTCCTTGCAACTATTTTGAATACCAAATTAAGAAGTTTAATTTAAGCTCAAATTTTTTGCTGAGACAGGAAATTAAAGACAAGTGAGAGTTCTTGACAATGTATTTTTTTGATAGTTTTTTTTTATCTCAGTGACTGGTTTATGAATTCCTAAAATAACAAAATCATCAATAATTATATCTGTCCAGATATCATTAAATCATTGAGGTCAATCGACCACCAACTTAATAAATAATTACACTTTTATTGGTTTTATCTAGCTAGTACACTGGGAGATTTTTGAGAAGCTGTTATGTTCTCTGCTGTTCTACTACTTCCGTTGTTTATCTAATTGTGTCACCATATAGGGTTGTAATTAAAGATTTTTGTACACAGAGTAGGTATATCTGTTTCAACCAAACAAATATATCATCATATGATGCTTTACAATCATAATTTGTTTTCCAGTGATCAGGGATTTGTCATATAATGATAACTCTATGGAATATTTAATCCAAGGGTTATGTACATGTACATGATTTCCACCCCAGAGCAGCCCTGATTGACTGCCTTTGTGTTTCCTTGGCAGAGGAAAGTCAATACTGTCCTAAATGGACACTAAAACCAGCAAAACCATCTAAAATGATATCATTATTATATGCTCAGCAGAATAAAACCAGCCAAGTTAATACATTTGCACAGTTTATTTTTCAAAGAGGTAAATTAATAATATTTAATAATTTGATAATTACCTCAAGTTCAGAATTTTTTTGTTTTAGTTCTTCTCTGCATTCCTTCACAGTCTCTTTCAATCTGGAATTTTCTTTCATTGTTGCTAAATGTAAGGAGAAATAAAATATATTTCACAGTTGAAGGTTGAATGAGGACTGTTTGATAAGCAGAAATAATAATAAAAAAAACTAGTAAAAAATACTTGTAGAGATATATTTTGAAAAAGAAAAGGCAATTATTTGGAGGAGGAGTTCTCGCCGGTCAATTGCTCGTGGTTAATTGCTCGCTATAACAATTGCTCGCGGAATGTACTTCTCGCCGGTCAATTGATCGCGAGAACAATAGCTCGCAGGTTTATTGATCGCCAATTGTAACTGAATAAGTTAACAATATTAAGAAGAACCAAATGACTAATACTTGTTTAACATTTATTAAAAATAAAGACAAGTTATACAACCAGTATCTTAAAAATACGTGTATATACCAAACTTTTATATCACGTATTAAAACGACAAATTATGCGACAAACCTCTTAAGTAATCCATCAAGTCAATTTCTTTATAAGTTTCAACAATCTTTTTGATTCTGGACGCTGCATCCCTGTATCTCTTCTTTTGAGGCTGTATAGGTTGGCCAGCCAAATATTGTTCAATTTTAGCTTCATTAGGCCTTGTTCCTTTTGCAAAACTGTTATAAATTTCCATATAGTTGGATGATTTCCACCGATCAACTCGCTAAACGATCGGTGCCATCCTTCACAGCTGTTGTTCGTCTTTGGAAGATCATCGTTAATGTTGTCGTAACAACTCCACATTGAGTGTGGTGTACGTGGCGGTCGACGTTTGTTGCCTCGTGTAGGCCGTCCAATCCATGTATCTTCAAAGTAGTCAAGTACTGGCTGTGATTCCAAAGGAAAATCAACACGTGAAAGAAATTCTTCAAATGCTAGAGCTACATCTTCAACAGGAACAAATGCAGTACATTCCGCGAGTAAATGTTATAGCGAGCAATTAACCACAAGCAATTGTCGGCAAGCAATTGACAGTAAATCTTCAAATGCTAGAACTACATCTTCAACAGGAACAAATGCAAGACTTGGTAAATGGCGCATCTGCATAGCAAAATCTTCACCATTTTCATAGCGATGTTGAAGACCGTTTGATTGAATGTTTCTGTATAGGCACTGACAAAAATGAAAACAAAAACATCCTCTGAGTTGTATTCCAATAAACTCATGCTGGAAGGCTTTCGCAGTCGCCGTTTCAAAATCGGTCATCACCGATATCGGTCTCATTGATGGCTTCAATTGCTTCAGTTTGCTGAAAACCATTCGATAGCTTTTCTCAGTTTTTTCCGACATTAAAACGAAAACAGCTGGTACACTATTATTGTTAATAAGTCCATGAATAGTGTATAACTGAGCGAATAATGGTGGAACAGTTTTAAACGTTCCGTCAGCATACCAGTGCTGTGATCTTGCTAAAAGTTGCAAGTTTCGATGAGTAGAGAAAATTATAGTTCTTTTGTCACCTTGCCCGTTGTCGTATAATAAAAAGTCTTGAGATTTGAGAGTTTTCTTAAACTCATCTGGTATAACTAAGTCTTGCAACGACAAGGGATTTGCTGGCATTGCTGCTCCTTTACGTTTGCGTACACGTCGAATCACCCTTTTCATATTGTTGACGCTTGTTAGCTGACCAAGTGCTGGTTGAGATGCAAGATTTAAAGCATCTGCAACAATGTTCTGTGGTCCATCCTGTGTGGTGACCGCTCTTTCAATAATGTTATGCATGACATCCATAACTTCCGCTCTACCTGCATTGCCAGAATGATTGTGTTCTCCAGTCCTTTTCGCAATACTATCTCCAATCGTATGAACTCGCCCATGACACCTTTTGCTTCTAGAATATTCGCACTTCCAAAACGTTTTTTCACCGTTAGACTTATCTTTGATGTATACATGACCATTATCAATAAGTTTGCGCTTTCCTTTCTCGCTAGTCGCGAATCTTAGAGCTGTTATGGCTATTGGATTTAATGAATTTATTTTGTTTTAATTGTTAAATCCAAATTTATCATTTAGGGTTTAATATCCATTATGTTTATGTTTCATGTTTGAGTGTTATAATTATTCTGGACTTTGTGTCAATTCGTTGGAAAAGAAGAATTATTCTATTTATTTGGAAAAGGACGTGTTTCATAATTCATTTGGATGATAATTAAACAAGAACTGCATCACGTGACATTGTCAACCATTTTGGATTACATCGTCAAAATTCAAACCTGGAACTATTAGAACATTTATTTATCAGGACTTTTACAATTCCATTAGTGGATTATTTTTGTGAATTCTATATTGGATTAATGTTGGATTTGATTCTCTAAAACTGTAAGTTTATTTATTTTATGAAAATACTTGTACTTAATAAAATCATTGTTAAAGTTATACAAGCTTGTTAGTTTTCACTCTTTCTATGTTGCTGCTTATTCGAGCCTAAGCACGTAACATAGAATTGGGGGCTCGTCCGGGATTGAGATTTGAGATAAATTTGAATTTAAATTTGAATTTCCCCTAGTTTTTGAAAATTTTAAATCTTTAGTGAGACAGACACGCTTGTATCAAAATGACATCTAAGGTAGAAATATTTCTTTCTAATCCTACCCAGGAGCAATTAGATCTTTTCAACAAAGACGAGTTGGTTCAACTTGCCAGAAAATATGATCTTTCTGAAGTCAAGGCTTCTTTAACGAAACAAGTTATCAAAAAGATTTTGGTCCAATATTTGGTAGAACAGGATGTTTTGGAACAAAGTGCTTTGATTCCAGTCAGTAAGTCTACACCAGACTCTGACATTAAACTGAAGGAATTAGAATTAAAATTCAAAATGGAATTAGAGTTGAAGAAGCTGGAATTTCAAAGAGAGAGTGAATTAGAGTTAAAAAAAACTGGAATTACAAAAAGAGCAAATGCGAATTGAGAGAGAGGAGAAAGAGAAACAAATTGAATTACAAAAAGAGCAGATGCAGATTGATAGAGAGAGAGAGAGAGGAGAGAGAGAGAGAGAATTAGAGTTGAAGAAGCTGGAATTTCAGGAAAGGGAGAAGGAAAAACAATTACAATATGAAATTAGAATGAATGAAATGGAGCTGGCAAGTGAGAATCATCATCATACTTCAAATCAGAATTTTGATTTAGCAAGGAATATTAGATTAGTGCCCCCTTTCAAAGAAAAGAAGTAGATAAATATTTCATTCTTTTTGAAAAAGTTGCAGAAAATTTAAAGTGGCCAAGAGAGAATTGGACTCAGTTACTACAATGTGTAATTACTGGTAAGGCTAGTGAGATTTACACTTCACTGTCTGTTCAGCAAAGTGGTGATTATGACGTAGTTAAAGAATGCATTTTAAGAGGTTATGAGTTAGTTCCTGAAGCTTATAGGCAAAAATTTAGAAATTACAGAAAAGAAGCTGGACAAACTCATGTCGAATTTGCTAGACAAAAAGAACAGTTGTTTGATAGATGGTGTTTAGCCAAGAAAGTAGAGCAAGATTATCAAAATCTCAAGCAAATTATATTAATTGAAGAGTTCAAAAACTGTGTTCATAGTGATGTTAAAACTTATCTTGAGGAGCATCAAATTGAAACCTTGGAGAATGCTGCTCGAGCTGCTGACGAATATTTTTTGACACATAAAGTTCCTTTTTGTTAACAAGACTTCTACTCAACAATTTAATGGCAGAAAAGTATTTCCGCCTAATTCAAGCCCTTCTAAAACTCAAACTAATACAACTTTCAAAAATCAGACTTCTGCGAAGTTTGATTCTAGATCCTTGTCTCTTCCGACGTGTAACTTTTGCAAGAAAAAAGGACACGTTATTTCTGATTGCTACAAATTGAAAAATAAGCATCAGAATCAAGACAGGCCTGTTCCAAATGCTCTTATTTCCATGAGGTCAAGGTCACAGTCATGTATTGAAAGCAATACATTTGTTGGGTCTAATAAATCCCAGTCTGATTTTGATATGGAGAATTATGAACCATTCATATCGAAGGGTTCTATATCACTCTTGGGTGATTCGGCCAATCCCACCCCTATTAAAATTTTAAGGGACACAGGAGCTTCTCAGAGTCTTTTATTATTAGGTACTTTGCCTTTTTCTGAAAAGTCTTCTTCTAATGAAAGTGTTCTTGTTCAGGGAGTAGAGTGCGGCTTTGTTGATGTTCCTCTCCATTGTGTAAATTTGTCATCAGACTTAGTATCAGGACCTGTGACAATCGGAACGGTCTCAGTTTTACCTGTTGAGGGAATAGATTTATTGCTAGGCAACGACTTAGCTGGAGACAAGGTTGTGGTTAATCCACTTGTAACTGACAAGCCTAATTTGGATCAGAAAGTTGATCCAATTGAAAAAGAAATCCCTGATATACTTCAAGCTTGTACGGTTACTAGAGCTATGGTAAAGAAAGCTCTTGAGAATAAAGTTGAAAGGGGCAGTATTCCCTTATCTGACACCTGCGTGGGTCAGGTTTATGATGTTATAGAAGGCAGACGCTTGTAAAGGTCAGGTTTTTGATGAGGTCACTTTTACTCTTGGTTTAGATCAATCAGAAGGTATTGATCATAGTGATCCTCTTTTAATAACTCATTCTCTTAATCACGGTGATAAACGACAGTCACTTGTCGTTGAACAGGTAAAAGATCCTGAGATCTCCTGTTTGTTTCAAAGGGTCATAAATGAGACTGAAGCCACTGAAGTTCCTGTCTGTTATTTCATTAAAAATGGAGTACGTATGAGAAAATGGAGACCTCCCGAGGTACCTGTTGGTGATGAATGGTCAGTGAACTATCAAATAGTAGTTCCAAAACCTTACAGACAGGAAATACTTAATCTGGCCCATGAAACTCCTTTGGCTGGTCATTTAGGGATTAATAAGATGTATCACAGGATCTTGACTCACTTCTATTGGCCAGATATCAAAAGTGAAGTTGCCAAATACTGTAGATCTTGTCATACTTGTCAAATGGTAGGAAAAACCAATCAGAAGATACCTAAGGCTCATCTGCAACCTATTCCTGCCTTTGACGAATCATTTGGTAGAATTATGGTAGATTGTGTAGATCCCTTATCTAAGACCAAGTCAAGTAATCAATTAAAGTTAAATATGAAACTATGGTTTGAAAGAACTAAAAGGGAGAGAACTTTTGAGTCTGATAATGGAGTTGTGTTACTTTTGTTCATTCTTCTTACTTTACTTCAAATTAGATATTACGGCCCTTACAAAGTTAAGAAGAAAATGAATTAGTTAAAGTATAGTATTAGTGCTCCTGGGATCTAAATTAATTATAGGAGTACCAGTATATTGAAAGAGATAGCCATGTTAAATATGTAATTAATTTAGTTGTGCCTGTACCACTTAGTGAAGAAATATCGTCGGATTCTACTGACATTGGAGCGACGAATTGTTGGAATTCATAAATTATGAAAAAATCTAGACCAGAAACTTTCACAGTTGCAAGTACAAGAAAGAAATGAACTGAAAGTTATTATTATATGAGCACTTATGTCCAGATATTCTTACCAGGACAAATAAAAATTTTCATGACGTTCAAATTGAAAATTCCAAACAGCATCCATGCTGGACGAGTCCACTCAAACAAGAATACTTGGAAAAGGAAATTAAGTATTTGCTGGGGAATGATTTTATCAAGCCCAGTAAAAGTGATTGGAGTTCACTATGCATACTTGTTCCTAAACCAGATAAAACTTTCCGTATGTGCACTGATTAAAGGAAGGTGAACCGAGTGACAAAAACAGATTCATTCCCATTAACAAGAATTGACTATTCTATTGATAAAATTGGGAATGCCAAGTACGTCACCAAATTTTGACCTTCTGAAAGGATTTTGGCAGATTCCACTACGGAAAGAGCAAAGGAAAACTCGACATTGTGACTCCAAAAAGGACTCTACCAATATAAAGAAAGTCCATTTCAACGTCTCATAAAAATGATCATCTCTGGTCTAGAAAATTATGACGTCATCATCTACAGCGACACCTGGAGAGAACATCTAGCAACAATTAGAAAATTCTTTGACAGACTCACAAATGCGTGTCTGACTTAATTTATTTAAAAGTGAGTTCTGCCTTGCTAGAGTAGCTTTCTTAGGACATTTTGTGGGACATGGACAAGTTAAAAATTTGAGGCTATTTCTTGATAATATAATTGTAGACACTCTTTCCCGTGTATAATTTATTATATTGTGTAATTTGTACTAGTTCTTTTAATCTCAGATGTAAATTTGTTTGTGATAAAAAGAAAGTTTTATCATATAAACCTTTCTTTTTATTTTATGGGGGAAGGTGTTACGGCTATTGGATTTAATGAATTTATTTTTTTTTTAATTGTTAAATCCAAATTTATCATTTAGGGTTTAATATCCATTAATTTGGAAATTATTCTAGAAAGTTTAAGCTGACTTAGATTCTCTAATTGTAAACAAGTTTTGACCTTGGCTTGTTTGACCTAAATCCTGACCTTGCTTTAGACATTGTCAACAAGCCTCTAAAACTATTGGTCAATTTCAAGGACAACATTTTTATTGTTCTTGAGGGTGGGAAGTGAATCATTTCCTTCTAGAACATTCCATTATTACGTGACTTGGAGAAGGTAGCTTCTTTCTGTGACCTTCCAGAATCACATGATTCTTCTTGTTTACGAGGGAATTACATATATAAATAGCTGTGTTTTGGAGGCTAACTTTAGTAGAATTTGGGCTTATTTTAAAGTTAAGTTGTTTATTTCATGTTTGAGTGTTATAATTATTCTGGACTTTGTGTCAATTCGTTGGAAAAGAAGAATTATTCTATTTATTTGGAAAAGGACGTGTTTCATAATTCATTTGGATGATAATTAAACAAGAACTGCATCACGTGACATTGTCAGCCATTTTGGATTACATCGTCAAGATTCGAACCTGGAACTATTAGAACATTTATTTATCAGGACTTTTACAATTCCATTAGTGGATTATTTTTGTGAATTCTATATTGGATTAATGTTGGATTTGATTCTCTAAAACTGTAAGTTTATTTATTTTATGAAAATACTTGTACTTAATAAAATCATTGTTAAAGTTATACAAGCTTGTTAGTTTTCACTCTTTCTATGTTGCTGCTTATTCGAGCCTAAGCACGTAACAGAGCCATTTAAAAAACAAATCTTATTATAATATTTAATATAGAAATTGTATTAGTAAATTTCTAGTAAGTTAATGTTACGTTTGAGAAAAGTAGCATTTGTCCTGCCTTATATACCTGTTGAGGCCCTTAATGAATGTATTTTAGTAGACAATAATTAAAATTGTTATTATTCCGCTAAGTATATTTCAGAAACAGTTACACCTGTTAGAGCACTTTTCAAAGAGATCAATTGGCCGGCGAGCTATTGTTCTCGTGATCAATTGACCGGCGAGCAGTCTAATTATGACGTCAAGACATATCACTTTAACTAATCACGCACTTCTTAGAGCAGCTGTGTTGATATTGAGTATCTTAACATTAACCTATTTTGCCATAATATTTGACTTTTCAAAGAGATCAATTGGCCGGCGAGCTATTGTTCTCGCGCTCAATTGACCGGCGAGCAGTACATTCCGCGAGCAATTGTTATAGCGAGCACTTAACCACTAGCAATTGACCGGCGAGCAATTGTCGGCGAGCAATTGACAGTAAATCATACATAGTGGCCAGTATATTTAATGCAGGAGTAACCTGTGAAAAACCTGAGAAGAACCAGAAAACAATGGTTGATACTGTCAAGCTTTCTCGCACATCCATACTTGCTATGCTGAGGCTCATACCTATACATACGGAGGTGAGATATCAATGATTTTTAAAGATGATTGTCAAAGACCACCATGCCACCTGGGGGTCTCTTACATTTGACTTGTCAAGAATATTAATTTTAATGACTTTATGAATTTTGTCCTTGTACAAAACTAAACATGATTTAAACAAATTCATTGATTACAGATTCTAACTGGAGAATGATAAAACTAATATTATGCATGCTTGCATTCTGAAGCTTTTGCCAGTGTAGATCTGCTTAGATTGCAAATTATGTTTGCCATCGAAATTTCACTATCAAGGAATCCCTCCCAACATATAATGAAATTATTCCAAATCTGCAGTAGTAACAAGTAACTCATTCTAAACTGAATTGATCATAATAGGAAAAACTGATCTTTTGCTTCAATACATAACACAGTGTTTACAAAATATCAAATTTCATTTATAAATATGTCTCACAATATTATTAATAATAAAATATTATTATTATATTGTTATTATTATGGGTAATATAACAGCATTTTAGATCATGCATGACAGGCCAGCTAAAAGTGTTAATGATTTATTTACCAGATCATTTCAAAAGTAAAAATATAGCATACAAATAAAATTGCTCCCACATTGAATGACATCTACATAAAATTCATAAATAATGACAAAATATATACAATTTGTATAATTACCTGAAGGACTCTAACCTTTTCTTCCAACTGGTACTTAAGCCTTGTATTTTCTTTTCCAAGTGTCTGTTAAAAAAACTAGACTAAATGAGCTACACAATTACAGTTTGAAGAGACTAAATTATTTGTAAATATACCATTTACTTAAATGGATTGTTAAGAATGTGTTAGGATTAAATTTTTAGTAAATTAATAACATTGATATTTTCTTTAAATTGTATTAAAGTAATGTTTTATTTGTTTATATTAACTAAGTTCTAAAAGTGTGTTAAGATTAATTTCATTTATTTCCAAAGCACAACTATATATTAATTGAAGGAAAATAGTTGATATACGAAGCATAAGTTCGCAACGCAAATCATTAGCTATACGAATATACAGTATTGTGTGAAAATAGGTTATAAAGCAAAAATCAGTCAGCTCTTAAGTTTATCAGTGAGACATATATTTTGTAAAACCAGGCATTGGCAGAAATCTTACTGAAGTTAGTCAACCCCTAAAGTCTTATCGGTAAAACACAGAACAAACTTCCGTACTGACGTAAATACAGAATGGTTCATGTCTAAATGTTAGACAGTATCTAAGGTTTGACGGACATTGCTGCTGGCTTAATATATTAAACATGTTGCTGATTTAGAATATTTAGGGATTATCATGTTCGGACGTAACTAATGCCAAACGAACTACAAATCTGAGTTGTACCTTATGTCAGATGATGTCAAATTAAGCTGGTTTGGACCAGGAAAAACTGACTTTTACTTGATGAGAGAATAAACATCTATTTCCAAGGGTACGTTAACCTGACACAGGATGCATATAAAAGACCACGCATTTAAGGGTCAGGTCAGTTCCGTACCGACAAAGGAAATAGATGTTTTGTCTTCTTATTACAGGTAAAATAACTTCTTTAGAAATAAGTATTTTTAATGATTGAGATTTTAATGGTAAAATTGTTTTGTGTGCAACATTGCTACTGAATTCTTTCATTGATAATATATTGTAACGGAATGTTTAAATGTTCTAAATAATTTATATTTAATTATATTTATGTACTTTTTATTGTAAGGTTAAGATTGCTACCAACTTCATGTTAGATTTAATATTGAAATAAAGTATTCTTTAAGTAAGAAAGAATATTATCTAGCAATATATTCTAAATCAATATTCTATTTTAAAATAAGTAAAACGCATTTCTTTAAATTAATTGTTACACTAATTATGTTCATTACATTTTTATATCTTGGCTATCTTGAAAATGATTGAAATTAACTATTTGTATAATATTCTAAAAAGTAGAAGTTATACGAATAAATGAAGTTGGAAAGCTGGAAAAAGGAAAATATAATATGTATTGCATGAACTTTTATTATAAAGTATTTAGATGTGTTTCTAGAATGTAGTCAATATATTTGTGTTGTTTAATTAAATAAAAAGTCAGTTCCGTAACGACAGAGGAAATAGATGTTTTGTCTTCTTATTACAGATAAAGCTGATGTAGTGCAGCTGTTTATCATCGCGGCGACGACCTTATCATTTCAGTGTGTAGCTGTCTTATCATCGTGGCAGCACGCTTATAAAAGAGCCTGAATTCCTTCTCTCTCTCTCTCTCTCTCTCTCTCTCTCTCTCTCTCTCTCTCTCTCTCTCTCTCTCTCTCTCTCTCTCTCTCTCTACCACTATGGATATTGACGCTCCTTAACTTACGAGTAATTCCTTCTCATAGCAAGAAATGAGAAGAAGGTTATGTAAAGCTAATAACAACATACATAACAGAAAATCTTTTACATAACAAGTGATGGAGAATTTTACAGATCTCTGGAACCTCTCGCAGAGCCAATGTCCCCAAGATCTAGCCTATCTACACCGTTTCGAGTGATTAATTCTTTTGAAAACTTATGGAGAAGATTCTTGGAAAAAACGACATTAGTGGACTAACATCTTCATAAAGTTTTCCGTAACAGCAAGAGTCTCATATTCCAGCTACGATTCCGTAACTTTCTACAAGACATTTCCATCATCATGTGACATTTTTTATCTAGGAACTCATCATTTTTCTCTTCTTCCTATTTTCCTGAGTTGACATTCCAACAAAAGTTCTTGTAAAAGTTGGAGAAGACAACATCATGAATAAAGCCGTCACACGTTTAACTATAATCCACGAGAGAAACTCGCACCAACATCTTTGCTATAATGAGACATCACGCCGTCAGCTACACTACGTGAACTCAGGAATGACAGAACAACTCTTCTGTGATTTTCGTATTTTTTTCGCCCACACGAAGGGTCAGTTCTAAGACATCAGCACCAGTATCATCACACCATGGGAATAACAACATGTACAAACTGAGACGTTTACCAGCATACAATGCTTATCGCCGATGAGAATTCTTCTTGTAGTATCGTTTGAAACATCCCACATGTCGAATGTATATATCCCTAGTCCAGTGCTGAAATCAAGGTACCAGCAACCCAGACTGAGATGCACCTATACCATAGACCTGGATTTCCATTGACCTAACAGCAACATCTCCGCCAGACCCAGAGTCAACGACAGCCGCATTGACAGTGAATTGAACTTTTTACAATTAGAACTCACAGACAATATGTGCATTGTTTACTATTCCTTAATATATACCATTCATTCATAGGAATAATATTTCTGGACTGTAGTAATTCACACACAGGTATGTTTTTTACTTAATCTTATTTTGTTTCTTATACAAATATTATAAGGTCAATGCGTTACTTGATATTCCTAAAGAACTGATCTAATTTTTGCTGTATTTCTTATGTAGTAACATAATTATTGCTTATATCTACTACAATATTCATCAGAGTTGTAATGTTTTGCCTACAGAACTTGAATGAAACACCTGACGTTTCTTGTATCCTTTGCCTACGCTATCAAAAACCCTGTTCGTACTGAAATCTGAAACTATCGTATACATGATACGCTAACAGCACATTCAACATAGTATTACCGTATTTACCTATCTGAGGGAGAATTGTAAATTCCGCCTAGCCGTCTCGAACTTATTGACTTCAGATGTATTTTGTTTGTCAGCCAAATGGTTCGACAATGTTTTAGAGGTTTTTCTCTCACAATTATCATACCATTGTATGAAGGTCTGTACCTCATGGTACGTACTATAGGAACGGCTATAATGCCTACCTATCAGCCAGTTAGAAGAGGCGATTTCCTTCACTGGTTTTGCAACATCCATTGATGTTGACTTAAATGTATGTGGAAATGTTATAAAATAGTCAAAGTGTCCTAGCGATTACTCGAATCCGAGTTAACGTAATGCATAGCTCTCACGATATGAGCAGCTATTGGTCTATATACGGCCAGCTTCTGAGTCAAATTTGTTGAAATGATAAAGGCAATACATTCTCTTTCACACGTCACAGATAATACACGTACATTTCAAAGATGTACAAACGCTTAAATGATATGTTCATTGTTCTTAGGTTAATTCAAAGGCGATACGTATTTCATACACGCACATGTCAAAGTTGATTGCAAGTGAACATACGTCATGGTTATTAAGGCTAGAAGAACATTAAATTGTCAGTTTCCTAACTCTTGATTAATACTAAATTTTTACGCCATCTTTATTGCATCCATTCTTACTTGAAAGCTACTGGTAATTCTTTGTGGAACTAGGAAGATCATCTCAATATCGGCTTACTAGCATTATTCATAAGAACAAGAATTCTTTCATTACACTTGGCTGAACCAATCTAATACCGTAGTCACCCATACATATGTTCTGCTGATGTTATGCAAATAAATATAAACGAGAAGAAGAGACAAAAGAAGACATAAAAAGAAAAAAGTATAAAAAAAGAGTAAACTAAAAAAGAAAAAGAAAAATAAAGATACCAAGGACTGCATGCTACTATTTTGTGTTACAATCGTTCGACAAGACTAGTTTCTATGTAGGTTTTGTAGAATTTTATATTGTAAAGCTGTTTAAGTTACGTAAACTTTTAATTTCTATCTAATGTCGTACCACGTTACGTTACTGTATTTTATGAAGGTATTCAATGTTGCTTCCATTGTATTTTTGGAATTTTATCACGATTTTTGCATTGTACTTTTTATTGTATTTGACTGAGTATTGTGCAATACACTTCCCATTGTTTTTTTGGAAATTTTATCAAATCTTTTGCATTGTACTGTACTTTTTGAATTTGACTGAGTATTTTGCAATGTACTTTCTCATTGTATTTTTGTATTTTATCTAGTATTTTGCAATGTATTTGCATTGTATCTTTCAACTTTGCGAAAGGTCTCGCAATTTTCTTTTATCATTGTATTTTTGATCTTTCACCTTTTATCTTGTTTTGATGAATAAAATTGATTTTTCTTTTCGAGCCTCGAGGACTCGTCTCAAATAAATCAGAGGGTATTGTTAGGATTAAATTTTTAGTAAAATTAATAACATTGATATTTTCTTTAAATTGTATTAAAGTAATGTTTTATTTGTTTATATTAAGTAAGTTCTAAAAGTGTGTTGAGATTAATTTCATTTATTTCCAAAGCACAACTATATATTAATTGAAGGAAAATAGTTGATATACGAAGCATAAGTTGGCAACGCAAATCATTAGCTATACGAATATACAGTACTGTGTGAAAATAGGTTATAAAGCAAAAATCAGTCAGCTCTTAAGTTTATCAGTGAGACATATATTTTGTAAAACCAGGCATTGGCAGAAATCTTACTGAAGTTAGTCAACCCCTAAAGTCTTATCGGTAAAACACAGAACAAACTTCCGTACTGACGTAAATACAGAATGGTTCATGTCTAAATGTTGGACAGTATCTAAGGTTTGACGGACATTGCTGCTGGCTTAATATATTAAACATGTTGCTGATTTAGAATATTTAGGGATTATCATGTTCGGACGTAACTAATGCCAAACGAACTACAAATCTGAGTTGTACCTTATGTCAGATGATGTCAAATTAAGCTGGTTTGGACCAGGAAAACTGACTTTTACTTGATGAGAGAATAAACATCTATTTCCAAGGGTACGTTAACCTGACACAGGATGCATATAAAAGACCACGCATTTAAGGGTCAGGTCAGTTCCGTACCGACAAAGGAAAAAGATGTTTTGTCTTCTTATTACAGGTAAAATAATTGTATATTCGTAACTTCTTTAGAAATAAGTATTTTTAATGATTGAGATTTTAATGGTAAAATTGTTTTGTGTGCAACATTGCTACTGAATTCTTTCATTGATAATATATTGTAACGGAATGTTTAAATGTTCTAAATAATTTATATTTAATTATATTTATGTACTTTTTATTGTAAGGTTAAGATTGCTACCAACTTCATGTTAGATTTAATATTGAAATAAAGTATTCTTTAAGTAAGAAAGAATATTATCTAGCAATATATTCTAAATCAATATTCTATTTTAAAATAAGTAAAATGCATTTCTTTAAATTAATTGTTACACTAATTATGTTCATTACATTTTTATATCTTGGCTATCTTGAAAATGATTGAAATTAACTATTTGTATAATATTCTAAAAAGTAGAAGTTATACGAATAAATGAAGTTGGAAAGCTGGAAAAAGGAAAATATAATATGTATTGCATGAACTTTTATTATAAAGTATTTAGATGTGTTTCTAGAATGTAGTCAATATATTTGTGTTGTTTAATTAAATAAAAAGTCAGTTCCGTACCGACAGAGGAAATAGATGTTTTGTCTTCTTATTACAGATAAAGCTGATGTAGTGCAGCTGTTTATCATCGCGGCGACGACCTTATCATTTCAGTGTGTAGCTGTCTTATCATCGTGGCAGCACGCTTTTAAAAGAGCCTGAATTCCTTCTCTCTCTCTCTCTCTCTACCACTATGGATATTGACGCTCCTTAACTTACGAGTAATTCCTTCTCATAGCAAGAAATGAGAAGAAGGTTATGTAAAGCTAATAACAACATACATAACAGAAAATCTTTTACATAACAAATGCATAATTTTATTTCTATTCTGATCAGTAGGATTTTATTTTTTATCTTACTTTCATAAAGATGGATCATCAAATTTAACAGTTGCTCAAATCTTTCTTAAAACAATAATGAAACATTAACTAATTTTTTTAAAGGCATGCATTAAATGTAATACATTGTCAAATATTTATCCTTTTATTTAAAAATGATGTTTCAAAGCTACTGAAATAGTATGACCACCAGAGGACATAAACGTTTTAAACATCTTTAATACTGTGTTTTTAATATTATCTGCATTATACTGAAAATGAAAAATACTGATGCAGTGGATTATGCATTAACCTGCACTTGTTCCTGACTGCTCTTTAGTTCTTCATTCATGCCTTTCTTGTCTTTTTCCTTTCCTGTTGTTGCAGTCATCACAACCTAAAAATTTAGACATAAATAAAATTTCATTACAAAAAACAAAATCAAAAGAGAAGAGCCTTTACATTGCTTCTCTGTATGAGGAATTTATCTCTCTTAAGCAGGACCTTATAAGACACAGGATTTTGTTGTTTATTTCCCCCAAGTAAGTGTGGATGAAGCAAATAACTACTGCAGTCTATTATGGTGGGGATCGGATGTTAGTACACTGGCCTCTTGTACCAGAGGATGCAGGCATGAACTGCCAAGAGCACTTTTCTGAACACCTCTTCTGGCATCACAGGACGAGAAAATGATAATGGAAAATGCATGCATTAAATGTAATAAAAAAATTTAGTACAGTCAGTTCATAATGGTGGTCTTTAGTTAAGGGAGGGTTAATTAAATCCAGTGAGAGTCAAAGGTTCCCTACTTCAATATTTAAACACTGAGCCTTCCCCTGGCATTTGAAAATGGGAACTACTTAAATGGCTGACTCGGCAAATCCCAGTGCCTTTTTATTACATTACTGACAACTCCTGACATCTCCCTTTCAGAACTAGGACCAGTGAGTTCTAGCTTGTAATGTGTGAAATATTAACATTTCACTGTATTTGAAATATTTGTATATTATAACTTTGATCTCCTCCAGAGGTTGATTCCCACGAATAATACACTCTCAAAGACCATTGTGGTTGTTCAGCATATGCACTTTCTTTACCAAGTTTAGCAGATTTCTAGGTAGTGGTGTGGGGGATACAGCTCTCTCTCTCTCTCTCTCTCTCTCTCTCTCTCTCTCTCTCTCTACATACATACATACATACATACATACATACATACATACATACATACATACATACATACATACATACATACATACATACATACATACATAGAATGACCTGAAATAATATGCCTAATTCTTTTACAAAGGAAGTCAGATAATCAGATATTGAATAACTATACAACACTGGTCATAGTTTCCTTTTAGTATTTATATATTTCTTTGTTACATTACATTCCATTTTATATGCATGAAAGAGTGATTCATATGTTGTGAGATGCACATAATTTGTGTTCAACAGGTGGGAATATTTCATCTTAAATGATTTCCTTCTCAAGGAAAAGCTATTATATCCACAAATACAAGCTTCTGAAACTTGTGCTAGCATTACAAAACAAACTTACTTTTGGCCTCCGGATTCTTTGTGATGCTGCTTCTTCAGAGGATTCTTTTGGTATTTGGGTACATTTTCTGCTTATCTCTGACAGTTTGTGTTTTTTACTGATGACGTTCTCCAGGATTAATTTTGCATTGATTGCTGATATATTAGTGAGTCCATTATAAATATAAAGACCCTGGTTGGTGTTTTCTTTGTTCGATTTTGCTAATCAGGTCCCAGCATTCCTGATCAAATGCTGCAATTCTAATTAATCTCCTCAAGCGCTTCTGTCTTCTGTGTTCTTCATCTTTGTTGTTTGTACACTGCAAGTGGATTCACAAAATATTCATGTCACCAAAGATCTTTTACATTTAAATTGCAGGTAATCGTTCATTATCTTTTAAAAATGTTTGGTAGTGCTCTAACCTAGTATTAATTTTTAAGAATAATTTAATGAATGAGAAAGAAAATATTTAAGAAACAATGGAGTTTCACCAACCAAGTAAACATATCATTATTATTAATATTGTTTGAAGCTGTCAAGAACTATACATATATTTAAAACTTTGCACTTGTTCTACTTCATGTGAGAGTGTTATTTCATATGAATCATGTGCTACAAAGAACATTACATAACACAAAATTCAACATATCATTGCAAGTCACACTTAAATTTATTTAAAGTGCAAAACTATGATGCAATTTAAAAAAAACAACGTGTTTCCAGTTGCACTAGTTTTAAAATAAGGGTAGGTAGTTTTTCAAATACAAATTATATAAATTATAATGATAAGTGTGTTTGTATATATATATATATATATATATATATATATATATATATATATATATATATATATATATATATATATATATATCTGGCATACTCCATGTATTCACTACAACCACTGTTAGTCTTGCACAGCAACATAGTTTGACAAGATTATTAAATCTCTATATTAAGACAGAAATTACAATTTTTTTAAAATTATTATTGTTGCAAATTATGTCACTTACCACTGCATTAAAAATTGGTAAATATGATGATACAAATGGATTGAAGCTTTCCCTTGAAATACTGAACTTAAAAGCTCTTGTCTGATTAAAGCTGTTTGTTCAAACTGTGTTGTTGGCTTGCTTATTGAAGCATTTTCATTAGCACATAACCCAAGTGCCAAAGCCTCCTGTCTGGTCAAATCTTTGTAGATGGCAACCCTTCTGTGAAACAAATTTGTATATTATGCACCATCAACTGCAATAAAACTATAAAATTTATAGAACTATAACATTATTATTGTGCCATGGGCAGATCACAAGTTGATATACATGTACCAATACACACACACATACACATATACATTTTATATGCAGTAATATACAAAAACTAGCACAGAGTCAGATATTTTCAAACTGTTTTTATTCAGGTTGGGAAGCCTTAGAACAGACCCTATGTATACAGTGACTCTTTAAACCCTTTAAATGCGACATGAAGAAAATTAAAGATTTCCCTTTAAGTTTATTATTTCACTTGCAGAACCTTTTGTATGAAGAGAACAAGAATGAATAACTTTCCAGATGCAATGATTTCAGCAAAGCGGCATTATCAAATGCTTTTCTCAGCTATCACTAATCTCACTTTCACTCTACCCTAAGCCTGGCTCTCTTCAGCCAGGCGATGAATCCAAATTAAAAAGTGTGTACATCTGCACACAGTCCCACCATTTCTCATTGTTATGATCTGTTGCCTAAAAGAGTCTGCTAGATTTTTAAAACACATTTACATAAATGGTCATATTAACATGATCCCATTCTTTTCAATGAAAATCATGTGGATAAACAATGACATAATATTCAACTAAAAGTTCTTCAATGGCACAAAAGTATATATGAAAATGAATACCTTGTTTTCAGGCTCTGTATGTCTTTGAACTCTTCGCAGAGTCTTTTTTGAGTAATTAAGGTATGGTTGCCATGAACAATCTCAATGATACCTTCAGACTTGAAATTCAGTTCTAATGAGTCATCACCAAACATCTACAGTTCCAATTGCAGGAGGAAATTCCTTGAAGTTTCCATTTTGCACCATAACTTTTGCAACAGAAATCAAATGTAAAGACACTGTATTTACTGATGAAAAAGCATATTACCTTCAAAAATGTGCTCAGACTTTCACAGAAATATGTGACACTGCTGCAGTCCATCTGTTTGTAAAACAGTGTAGTACTCATGACATGATCTGTCCAAAGCAATTCGACTGTAAATCCAGCACCCCCAATAAACTATAAAAAGATAAAGGCACATAGTAGACAATTTAGATTTCTTTTTGTTTGTTTGCATACTGACAATGAAATCCACAAAAGCATATACACAAAGTATTCCATATTAACAATCCTTTATTATCCACTGAATTAGAAAAATAAATATAACACGGGTATTATAAATGCTGCACAAAATCAAATTTATGGCAACATGAAAAATGCATGTTAATACTGGTTTTCAATACAATTTTGACTGAGTCATATTTTTCTGCACATGTTCTCTATATATTCTCGGGAATCAATGACCTACTGATAATCACACACTAAGTAGTTATTGAATTAACTACTTGCAGATTGCATTAATTACAGTTCAGTTTTGCTTGCCACACATTTTAGTTTCCAAAAATGCACACCTTGAAAACTGTTATTACAGATCTTAATTGTATAAAATTTACTACTAAACTGATGTAAAATGGTCAGTTTGTGTCCATATACATCTGTGACAAAGCTTTCCCAGATCATAAATGTATCCACCAGCAAGTTCACCATTAACTCTTATTCATTAATCTGTTTCCAACTAATACATCAATATAAAGGAAACCATTTAAAAAATATAAAAATTTGATCTATATTTTTATTACTTAAATTTCATTATCTGTTATAAATAATCATTCTTCATCACTGGCATTTTTGCTGTCAGGTTACAAATAAAAATTATATCATTGATGAAATGTAAAAATGTATAATTCAATGGAGTTATGAGACATTCTAATGGCTCAACCCATGAAAAGAGGTGTGCAGCTTGTTCACATCAAGTATATAATATACTGATCATGAATTGTCTAGTTCAAACTGTTCAATGTATGGACCATTTTAAACAAGAGAGTTTGCAATGTATATGTGCAAAAGAGAATTTAATATGCTTTTGTTAATTACCTTTATACATGTTTCATCACTACTAAGTCCACATTCTTCAACTGTTCCAAACTTGTAATTTATATCTGGATCTATAAGAAAAGATTTAATAGCATCTTCAATTCTAAACTTATACATACACTATCTGAAACCAACTTCTCTTAAATCACCCTCTCTTAATCTCTTTCATGCATATATTTCATGTGATAAATCAGGAGATTGACTGTTAAAACTAGAATATTGACAATTCTGCAAAGTCCAACTAAAATGCACATGATTTATTTTAAGTCAATTTTAAAACCAAAGACTTCTTTAACCTGACATGCATAACTTTTATATTTTTATGTTTGTCAAAATGTTCCTTGTACAGATCTGAATTCATAATTAATTGTGTTGTATAGTCACATTTGAGATGAGAAATTTGAATACACTATATTAGATCGATGTGAATGACAGATCACGTTTTTGACAAACACATAATGTTGGCAACTGATAATCAATTATAGGATATTTAAATCTTGTAATACTAGTATTAAATTAGTTTTGATTAGTGTTTCTATTTTTGTATAAAAAATTAATTATCTTTACAATGTAATCTTCAAAGGTGATCATGTTCACACAATATTTGGAGGGTGTGTGTGACTATCAATATAGGTCTCACCAATAAGACTGTTATAACTTGACACTTTGGAAACTATACCTAGTCACTGTCAGCAAGTGAACGGCAGCTTGATTCTCTAGTGAACAGTGGTGTAATTAATTTCAGAGATTGGATTCTCAGTCACTACTCAGCAATGAATGAATTTGAATTCAGAATTGTTCTGGCTCACAAAATTGCATATTGGTGTAAAAATATATGATACATCTATATATATGAGATTTGGTCAAAAACTTAATAATATGGTTTGAAAACGTATTCAGCAGAGATTAGAACTGCTGCATACAACCCGTCAATAAATAATAACATAATATAATTCTGTCATTATTGCATGTGTGGAGAGACATTTTGAATATTTTCTGTCATGGTAAAAATTAATCCCATTTCAGTTAATCTGTAGTTTTAATAGCAATACATATCCATAGAAAAACTTTTTTTGTTCCACAAAATTCAATAACGTTACACAATATTTTTCTATCTCCCTTTCTAGAATCTGGAGAAGAAAAAAACATGTTGGTAATATTGTATGGTAAAATATAGAAATATACTTACATTTCACTTTTACATAAGTATCAATATCTGTGTCATTAAGATTTATGTAAATCTTTCCTTGTCTGCTGAGAGTCAAAGACCATGTGCTGAAGGAGAGCAGATCATTAGTGTAGATATGACAGCTATCAGACCCTACAAAAAATGAGATATTTTATGTGTCAATTAATAACAGCATTAGGAATGTTCCTTTCTCTTTACAGTACAATTATTATTATTATTATTATTATTATTATTATTATTAGAAGAAGAAGAAGAAGAAGAAGAAGAAGAAGAAGAAGAAGAAGAAGAAGAAGAAGAAGAAGAAATTAATAAAAACATACTTAATACATAACCTTGTCAGTTTCTTGGAAAAATCCTGAACATTTTACTAACATATTGTGGATTTTAAATCAATTAGAAATGTATTTATGGAGCTGAAACAGCTTATTACAGTGCAAAACAAATGCTGGCTGGTTGTTCAATTGTTGCATTGTTTCATTGTGTATCTCTCCTGAACTAATAATTCTCATTTACAGAAAATTAAACCTTTCACTGAAATTTCAAAATGAAGATCATGCTTTCTTTAATTTGCTTGTTTATATGACACAGTATACAGAAACAAATCTTTATTTTAAAATTGTTTCAGGTAGAAATATAGTTTAGTAATTTCTATTTTCTGTGTAAAGACTTTTAATCATGAAGTGTCTTAATTGATATATTTTAAGAAATTATGTTGCATATAGCATTCATTAAAAACAATATTAACTGTACTTACTCTCTCCTGTCACACCAGCCTCTACTGTTTCATGCCCCTTCTCTGTTTCATCTTCTTCATGAAAATCATAAACTGATGACATTCTTAAACTGTATTACTTCCTGGATCAAGTGTGTGCTACTACTGGCATTTCTAAGTGGGCATACAATATTTAACCTCTCAAAGACATGCCTTAGTCCAATGTCTATATAGAACTTCTGACTTTTGATCTTGGAGTTGGATCACATGGCTTATTAGTCTGGTCTTTGATATTAATGGCCATGAACTGGAGCTGATGAAACTGTGCTGATTGGATTATCAGTGATGATTTGTTGGATGATGTATTGCTTTGTGCAAGATAAACAAATTATATAATACTGAAATGCCTATAGTCAAAGTGCTGATCTCACAATTTGCACAAATTATAACCATGTACAAATCATTTTTTTTAAAATCCTTTAATTATAATGCAACATCAATCTAAAAAATTGTATAGCTTATTCCACTTTCCTTATCTTAACCAGCAATTTTTTAGACAGTGTAACATCAAGATCTTCCACCCCAACCCCCTAATTATTTATTTCCACCTCCCTTACAACTCGTTAGTTTCCCCCTCTAGTTCTAACTTCTACTCCCTTGCCTAAAATAATTAATTTCTTTTCAATAATGGACACTTTGGTAAAAAGCTGAATGCAACATGTATACAGTGGGACCCCGCTATAACCCGCCCCGCTATAACCCGAATTCGGATTTAACCCGGTCGTGGCATGGCTCCCGAAATTTCGGGTAATTTATTACAGGTATTTTTCTCAAAGACCAAAAAAAAAAAAATTTAAGTATGAAAAAAAAATTAAGAGTTTAATTATCATTCTCATATTCGTCTAAACAGTGCGAAAAAGAACGTGTAGAACATGTATTATCAAATTTCTTCTATTTTTGTGTCAAAATAAACGTCGGAAATACGAACCAATTGCTGGGCCTACTGAGAACTTTGATCTTTGTTTATTGTTGAAAAATTACAGCTTATAAGTGTCAATATTATAATTACTGATTCCTGAGTAATGAAGCCATCGTGTCTACTTTGTGTTTGTCTTGAATGCATTCGGAATACAATCGTTGCCCAAATAATCTCCGATATATGTTCTCTTAATTTCATTCACAACTAAGCAACAGCCAATGCGGCGGTTGATAAAAGATTCTCACCAGAATGTATCAATTAATTTAAGAACATTGTTTATCATCAAAGTGAACTGCCGAGCTAAACATTGACACAATTCAGTGGTTAAAATACATACAGCCAGTTCTGTCTGCTGTATTTATTAGAGTACATCAAAAGAACATGACGCAATAACTGGGCGGCAAGTTCAAAGGACTTTGACTAGCAGCTTGGGTGGGAAATTGTGCTGAAATTTACAATGACTGAATTCAGAGACAGAAAGATCCTGAGATGTACATGTAGTTATTATAAGAATACACTTTAGCTTCCATTATTTAATCTATGGACATGTACTATTTCATCATTCATTATGTACACCCGTTACGTAAATTTTGTTTTTTTTTCTTTTCATTGAATTCAGTCACATAATGATCTGTGACAAAATTATTGAATATTTTACATCCGTGTGTGGATATTTTCGATGGAAATATTTGTATTATGGATTCAATGTATGTTACAAGATTCGCTGGTGAGTACACGGTGTTGATACTCTTTTCATGCAATAGATTATACATGTATACATAAATTAGACACGTGTATGTACCAATGCATGGTTCTCTGAATAAAGTAATATATTATATCTGCAATTTCTGTTACCACAGCAAATGTTTTTCTCATTTAATATATATTGATCAAAAATGGTAATTGTGCCATGCATTTTCGCACCCGTCTTTATGTAACCCCCACCCCACCCCCCTAAATAAATCCAAAAATGTGTTGGTATTGTACATGGCTGCTTATAACACGGTTCAGTTCATAGCCCGGTCGGATTCTATGGCTCCCAACTACCGTGTTATAGCGGGGTCCCACTGTATTGAGTATTCCTCATTTTCTTCAGGTAATTCATTACATCTCCAACCCATAGCAATATGACAGGATCAATTTTTTCACAAGGCAGGTCTTTTATATAAATGTCTACATGGAACTGCACATATCTTCAGGACTTATTCAGGCCTTTTCCAACAAAATACCAGTTGGGATCAATATCACATGGAAAACTTCTAGTACCAAAACCAATAACAGAGCAAATCAAAAAGGGTTTTCAATATTCTGGTACAGTTGTATGGAATCAGCTTCCACTACATGTAAAATCAGCTGAAAATATTAGAGTATTTAAAAAGAGATATCATGAGCATGCATGTGTTTATTATAGATAATGGAATTTAGTATTTTAATACTAAACATGCTAAAATAAATACTAATTATTGCTATTTTTATATAATGTGCATTTTCATACTCTCCTTAAGAGGGCCTCAAGGGAGAATAGTCCTTTACTAATGAGTCACCCTCTATAAATAAAGCATTATTATTATTATTATTATTATTATTATTATTATTATTATTATTATTCATAGAGGCAATTCTCAATGAGTCATCCGCTGCCTTTATTATAAAATTCTTATATCTGATATTGATCATTACATTACTTCTAGGATTTGCTGAGATATTCTATTTGATATTGAACATTTTATTTTTAAGGCTTAGGTTATATATAAAAAGAAAGTTCATATATTGTCATTAAGAGAGATAAAAATAAATAGAAAGAGCGAAGGTCATTTCTGAAATAAAAAATAACAAACAATCAAAGGTCATTCAATAAAGTTGATAGAAATAGAAATGCAAAAATATTAAAGAAATAGTAAACCCAATATCCAGTCATTAAATAAGAGTATTTTGCAACTGTCATCCTTGGGTTTTTTTACACAAAAATGGGTAACTTATCCTTTTCAGATTTAAGAACTTTGTTCTGTAGAATTTCGTTTTAGTTAAAATATCTTATGTACTTAAAATGATATGGCCTGTTAGTATACTTCATGTTGTTTACTTGATATTAGAGAAAAGTTTGTTGCTTTTGGCTTACCAATAGATATTCTTTTCAATGAAATGTCAGCCACATTACAGCAAAGTAGCTTCTATGCAAACAACTTCACCTAATATACATTACTCTCTCAAAAGTACATAATAACTGGTGAGTGCCTGCTTGAATGTATTAAGACTGGGCGTTTTATTTACATGGTGTACATCAAATAGGTATGTTGGGAAAATCTTGTATATTTTGGCATGGGTATCAAGTGTTATCTTCCTTATTTCAAGCTAGAATGAAAGATTAATAGTAAATACATTATTTTACAAACAATTTTGAAAAGTTGAATATTGACACTTGCTATAATAATAGTTAAGTCCTTGAAATGTCACCTTATCTGAACAATTTTGAAAACTAAACATTTTGTGAAAAGAAATAACATTTTCATTACATATTGTTTATGCTAAATAAAGAAGTAAATAATCACTTTTATAATTATTAGATAAATATTAATTTGGCTGAAAATGAGACAAAGGATTTAAACAAAATCTTTGAAATTCAAATTCATTTGTTTCTTTTTTGTTGTTGCATCATGACATTTACAAATCTTTATACATTTTGACATAGTGAATTGAACTTTGAAATTTAATAAACAATTAATGAAAGTAATTTGTGAAGTTAATAATTATTCATTAATATGTGTGTTTTATCAGTATATATAAT
Organism: Unio pictorum; assembly: GCA_030141615.1. NCBI lineage: Eukaryota > Metazoa > Mollusca > Bivalvia > Unionida > Unionidae > Unio > Unio pictorum. The sequence goes on from JARLTB010000207.1 coordinate 4,756,011, forward strand.
TCAATTATGTAGCTACAGATGTGATACTCACTGAAAATGCATGAGAATGTGTGAATGAATAAAATAAGAATGAAAGTAAACATATGATAACTGTTCCTTATATTTGTTGGTGTGTTTTTGAAAGGACCAAAATATTAAAATGAAAACTTCTTTTTAACACCGTTTGATAAATCAAAAAATCTTTAGAATTTTGAAGTATATAACTGATGAAAATAAGAATATATCATCATGAAATATGCATCAGTACACCAATTTTCACAAAAGTATGTTACTGGGTCAAAAATATTGAGGGCAAAATTAACAATAAGAAAGAATCACATTTTGAATCATTTTGGGATTTTACTTCCCACAATTTGCTAAAGACAGACTCTCACAATTTCATTAATTGCACATAAATGCCCAAAAGTTAACTTTGAAAATCATTTGCATTCTGCATGTATTTCTATGTGAGACATTAAATTTATTATCTGGATTTAATCTACCCACCTACCTACATATCTATCTACCTATCTTTTAAATAAGTAAAGGATGAGTATTATAACGTTTATTATGACAGTATAATAATCCACCATTTATTTATTACCTAAGTATCTAACCCACAGTGGCTCTTCAATAAATATTTTGAAGAGACTCAAAAGGTACTTGAAACACAAGAAATTTAGAACAAAATTTTACTGTTAGTTTAAGTTTCATTTTGAGTTTCCTTTCATGTAGCCCAGTGCTAACAGTTGGACATGTAACAAGGGTCATCCTGATTATCACCATCTATAATTCAAATTTCACAGCCACAATCACTAGGGAAAGCATGGTTAATTACACATTTGAATAATCTAATCATGTTGGCAAGGCTTTATAGCCAAACAAGCCTTTGATGATGTCCTATGGACCACTTGCTTGCAGCTAACAGTCTCTTACCAAAGTTATGGATCCTAGATTATTTCATTATTTGGATTTGGTTTAGCTGAAAATTTCTACAATTTTTAAAATATACCTTTATATGCATGTCACAACAAAGTCAAGATATTAAAAGGGGTTTTCATATATCCATATGATCAGGCAAAGCAGTACACTGACATAGTGAATTGAACTTAATTAATTGAAACATTAATGAAAGTAATTTGTGAAGTTAATAATTATTCATTAATATATGTGTTTTATCAGTATATATAATTCAATTATGTAGCTACAGATGTGATATTCACTGAAAATGTATGAGAATGTGTGAATGAATAAAATAAGAATGAAAGTAAACATATGATAACTGTTCCTTATATTTGTTGGTGTGTTTTTGAAAGGACCAAAATATTAAAATGAAAACTTCTTTTTAACACCGTTTGATAAATAAAAAAAAACTTTAGAATTTTGAAATATATAACTGATGAAAATAAGAATATATCATCATGAAATATGCATCACGACACCAATTTTCACAAAGTATGTTACTGGGTCAAAAATATTGAGGGCAAAATTAACAATAAGAAAGAATCACATATTGGATCATTCTGGGATTTTACTTCCCACAATTTGCTAAAGACAGACTCTCACAATTTCATTAATTGCACATAAATGCCCAAAAGTTAACTTTAAAAATCATTTGCATTCTGCATGTATTTCTATGTGAGACATTAAATTTATTATCTTGATTTAATCTACCCACCTACCTACATATCTATCTACCTATCTTTTAAATAAGTAAAGGATGAGTATTATAACGTTGATTATGACAGTATAATAATCCACCATTTATTTATTACCTAAGTATCTAACCCACAGTGGCTCTTCAATAACTAGAAGGTACTTGGAACACAAGAAATTTGGAACAAAATTTTATTGTTAGTTCAAGTTTCATTTTGATTTTCCTTTCATGTAGCCCAGTTGGACATATACCAAGGGTCATCCTGATTAGCACCATCTCTAATTCAAATTTCACAGAAAAATCACTTGGAAGAGCATGGTTAATTACACATTTGAATAATCTAATCATGAGGGCAAGGCTTTATAGCCAAACAAGCCTTTGATGATGCCCTATGGACCACATGCTTGCAGCTAACAGTCTCTTACCAAAGTTATGGATCCTAGACTATTTCATTATTTGGATTTGGTTTAGCTGAAAATTTCTACAATTTTTAAAATATAACTTTATATGCATGTCACAACAAAGTCAAGATATTAAAAGGGATTTTCATATATCCATATGATCCAACAAAGCAATACACTTACATAATCATTACTCATCAAATTTGAGCACAAGGGAGAAGATTAAATGTACAGATCTTGGTGCAAATTCTGTATGCACATAACATTCACTACAATTCTCATTGGCTAATTTTTTGGTAGCTGAAAGAGTAAATAAACAAACTAACTGAATCTTGATTGAACAATATTTGAAAGGACTGTAGATGTATATTTTAATAATCTTGACATGTAAATTCATGGAACAAATGTATTTTTAAAGTGGGTCTGATAATGTTATGAACTATATGTTAATAATCTACTTATCAAATGCATCATAGACTTGATCTAATATTTACATAAGAAAATAAAGTATCCTGTATGATAATTAGACATTATGAAATTACCAGTAGAGGCAGGTGTAGCAATCAGATCAATTGGTTTAAAAATTACTTTGAAAAGTGTGTACAATCTGTATGTTAACTTCAACACCTGTTAGAGAAATATACATTATGTTTACACCCATGGTTGAATATCCACTGCACTACTACCCTCAATGCAATGTGTTGATAAATATAGATTGCAGTTAAATTATAAAATTAATTCCTTTCATAAATACACGTGTGACTTTATTATTTTCTCAACTGCTCAACTCAACTACATGTATAACAATGCAAACACTATAAACTTAACATTGATACAGGTTGTGAAAAAAATAAGGTTGAATTGTTCATATTGTATAAACACCAGAACTTAATAACAGGGCACCTTACAAGCATATAAACAATACACAGCCTGTAGCTTTTTCACATATGGGATGATAGGTTGCTTTCTTTCCAGGTTAAAGTTCATAATTTAATAAAATAATTAAAAAGTCCTTTTAAACAGTCAAGAGAGATATATAATTGACTCTGCTTTGCATAGAAGATGGCAAAAACAAATGATAATAATAATAATAATAATAATAATAATAATGAGGACTTTGCACAACCGAACTCTACAGTATAATAAACACTCAAATAGATATAAAATGGCAACATGATTGGGACAACAGTACAAAAGGGAGAGTGTTGTACACTACTGTTAAGGAAGTCAACAGGCACAGAAAACCGCCCAAGGGCTCACTTAAAGAACAGACAATCATCAATAGGATAACTCTAGGAAAAACCAAGCTGGCAAACAGCATGGGAAAATATATAGGACCCTTTCCTCACAATATAAACTGCTACAATTGTAATACCCCGGAAGATCTACATCATATCTTCAACAATTGTAGAAAAACCAAAAAAGAAAGGGACAAATTCAGATCAAAACAACAGAATATCAAAGCCCCATATACATACCCAGAAATTATACAAAATACAAATCCCAATATGCTACTGACACATAGGAATATGTTGGAATTTCTACAAAACATAGGAAAAATAGGGAACATCTAAATCAACTAATATTAACCCCTACATACAACATATAAAGGACCCTAATACTTACCTATAAACAAACCTCTATAGGACAGGGAAACAAGGAACGGTCAGGTCCGGGGTGTGGAAACCGGGTGTATCAAGGGATACCTTTGACGTGTCGCTTAACGGCCCCGGATACTTCCGGCAGAGGTCCCTTGTTATTGCCTGGCCGCCGCGTCTCACGGACCGGCCGTGGGGAGGTGACTGGGTGTGGAAATGGATAATCCTTGACGTGTCGCTTAACGGCCCGGGACAATTCCCGCAGGGACCCATTGCTACTACCTGGTAACCGAACCACACACCTGAACTAAATCAAGGGGCCAAAACAAATATGGAAATAGGGTCACAATAAAACTAAAAGGGGAATCAAGAGCTACAACACTAATAGGTCATAAAAAACATAAATAAAATACCCAATAAATAACATCTCAAGAAATAACAAGATGACGAAAAATAAAAAACATCATAGGCAGTAAGGATGTAGGTCAACACTCTACTCTCCCTCCTTTCTTTTCTAGACACTTTTTCTCATTAGGAGTACAACCAAGTGTGCAGTGTTCAAAACATACGTATCAATCACTCAGAAAAGCTTAATTAGAACCAACATGTGCACCGAGACCGGAGCAATATAACCAGGCAGAGAAATATGATAGAGACCCCAAATTAAGAACATATAAGGTAGTCTAAAAGCCCAACGACTATCAGGTCCAGCGACACAAGGTCGCACACCAAATAGAAAAAGGAAGAACTTAATATAGGTCCAGCAAAATTAGAGCATATAAGGTAGTCAAAAGCCCAAGACTATCAGGCCCAGCAGCACAAGGCTGCAAAAGTTAAATAAATAACCTAAGAAATATGGCTTAATTAGAACCCCAAATAATAAACATAAGGTGATCAACACCCAGATCATCAGACACAGCAACACAAGGTTGCACAAAAAAATATTAGGAAAACAACTACACATAAATACACACCGAGCACCCAACATTATAAAACACTGTTACATAAACGTTGTATACTCAAAAGCAGCACAGAGTATATAAATAGGGATAGGATACGTCCAAAGAAGCAGCCCCTGCCAGGCACTTCGCCTTGCCCACTAAACAGCCGCAGCAACTACACGTGCTTAACACGTCCTGAACGTCCAAACAGAAATAGAATGAATTAATATGAGTGTGTGCTGGAACTATTCCCACTCATATAGCATGTGGCCCTACAATCACACAGTAGTAGCTCAATAGCTACTCCGATGTGACGGCCCAAGTAAATAGTGTTCCATGAACACATAAACGCCTGCAGGGTGGCGGCTCCATTCCCACCCTCAGGATAAAGTAAATAACCGTCTTTTGACGGATAAAACAGTGGTAAGAGCCCTCGGGACGAATCACTTTAAACAAATATAGTCAGTCAGTCAGTCCACTAGGACCTGTTTGGGTTTCAGAGAGTCACGTTACGTGGTAGGTACGTTCATAAAGAGCGTGGGAAAATAATTTACTGTTAATTACTACGAATACCATATAAGGAAATACGCAAAGATAAGGTAACACTTTTGTTTATTATTTTCCGCCAATCAGAATTCATAGCTATTTCACAATATCTACCTAAATAAATGCCTAAGAAAATAAAGTTTTTTTTTTTTAATAGAACAGTTTGGATAGCAATACAACTAAGTTTTGAAATCTACATCTGTGTACACAATACCTTTATAGATATTTATTCATTCTTTGCTATGTTTTAAATCAACTAAGTTTTGAAGTCTACATCTGTGTACAAAATACCTTTATGGATATTTATTAATTCAGTGTCATGTTTTAAATCAGCAACTTCAGCTTACATATCTGATTATCAGTTAAATAGTATTCCGACAGTATTGTTATTATCCTGTGAGGTCTAGTCAAGGTTATCTTACATACCTTGTTTGAATAATGATGTTTATTACAATTCAATAGGAATAGGATATCAAATACTACTACTACTACTACTACTAACAATAATAATAACAATAATAATTACAAAGATATAAAGTGAGTGTTTCTCACAGCCTCTCTAACAGCTATTTATTAAATTGTAAAGCTGCTGAGTGTTTCTCATGGCTTTGTGTATATACTGTTAGTTATTTTGTTATAGCCATTGAGTGTTTCTCAAGGCTTTGCACATATACTGTTAGTTAATTTGTTACACCAATGCGTGTTTCTCATGGCTTTGTGTATATGTTGTTAGTTATTTTCTTACAACCAATGCGTGTTTTTCAAGGCTCTGTTAAAAATTAACCTATATGAATTAAGTGTAAAGTTAGACAATGTTTCGAAGTATATACTCAAGCCATAACTTTAAAATAACATCTGAGCACTAAACTTTGACATTGATAACTGTTATAATGTCATGAAAACTGTTGATTACTTTACTTGTGTTAGTCCCACTGCACACTATCACTGTGATGTATAAATTAATGAGTTATTATTTGAAGTGATTTACCTGATGTTTGAGTCGTAAACGTTTAATACCTTACAAGTCTGTGACAATAAATCACATGAAACTTAAATCAGATTCTGCATTTCTTTCTTCACTAGTCCCATTCTTATTGTAAGTATTCCCCACTTCATTAGATAATCAGTCACCACTTGGAGTTAATATAGGTATAACCGTACCAATTACGCAAGTCCAGGTGGGAGGTGCTTAAGGTGTAGGGTCCATTGCAATCAGAAATAAACAGCAACACAAGCTTTGATTGGTGGATTATGTAAGAGTTGTACTTTCTGTTAGGCTTAAAAAAAGGTTTAGCCTCTTGGCAACATGTGAATTTATGCTAATTCCTAAATAGATCAAATTTTGTATTTTTTATTATTTTTTGAAAATGTAATACACATGACTGAAAATAGGTATGTTGTGACTAGATAACTCATACCCCTGTCTAGTTCCAGCAGAGTTATCTCTCTTAAATGCATTGGAGTACCTGGTTTTGTCATCGTCAAATTGACAATCTAACATTGTTCTCTATAACAGTGTGTGAGATGCACGCTAAATTAGGATAGAAAATATATTTATCTCTCCAAATATTAGCATTGAGGTCTATGGAAAAACAGTTGGTACCGTGATACCTAAAAGAAAATACCAGCTTCACAGTGTATCCATAGTAACGAGTATACATAGCCACCACTTCTATACTGTCATAGTGTCATTTGGTTAAACAATGGATATTGAGATGTTTTGGTCTAATATTGACAGACTTTTACATAGAAAATGTACAAAATAACACAGATTAGCTTTGGAATGGGGCTTTTGTAACTATATCTATAGCATATATAGACTGATGGCTTTGTGACTGTGTAGTCAGCTCCAATATTAGCATACAGGCAAAAACAAAGGTTATGTAAAGTTAATAGAGTTAATTTTAGCCAAAGTATTGACTATTTTATGCGCAAAAGATGAAAAATCATGGATAAAATACAACTTTTTTGTTCTTGTAAAGCATGTTATAGACCAAGATAGAGGACATTCCTGGTCCATGTGTAATAGTTCACTTGTACCATAAAGAATATTCTGGTATAAGTAGTTTAGGTAGTTTGCTAAAGATATGGTATTCCTTCCTACTTTGATTTTAATTGTCCTGCTCTAATTGTCTTTATTTGTAAACTTTTGTGTCTTTAAATAATAAATGCGATTCTCCAGTTAGTTACATAATCATTCTTGAGGTCTCCACTACATATATAATCCTGTATTTTAGGTTCTTGCTTTATCGGTAATACATTTTTGGATAATTTAATTGCATTGAAGTTAATACATGTGTTTTTGAACTCATCTGTATTACATGGATAATATATTGGAGGAAATAAAAAGTACAAACCTTATGTATACAATTCAGTTATCTCCCTTACAGCAGACATAAAATTTCAATAAATAGAAACCCACAATGTTAGTGATGGTGAATGAATATAAGAAAAAATTTGTGAAGTATCATATTAGCCCTCGGTCTTGATGCAAATTTAACAAGAAGTACTTTAATAATTTCTCCAAGTAAAGTTTACAAGTTTGAAAACTGATCCAACATGCTTTGTTTGGTTTAGATATTTTTTCTGCCTAACTGAAGCCCATTATTATTAATTTCTTATTTAGAAGAAATATGAATTACATGCATCTATATTATCTACATTATTCACCCTTTTATATTAGCTGGGAATGAACACCATATCACCTGATATTTGGTGCCTGTAAGGGATGTTATAGCACAGGTGCCTTTTTTATTGTCCCTGTACCTATGGTCCACTGCCTCCAAATATTGTCCAAGGTAACATCATCAAGCTCTCGCTTCTCATTTTTCTCATTGCTGCTTGTGTCTCCTTTAATTCCAGTATCATTAGCTACATCTCCCATTTAGATACACACTTTTCTCCTGTTTTTAAATCCATTGGACTCACTATACTCATTGTTAAACTTTAGCCTTTTTCTGTATTTTAGTCCCATTTTCACCCCCAAATCCATGATAACCACTTAGAAAAGCTGTTATCTACTTTATTTGGTGTCAGATTGGCTTATTGCATCAATTGTATGCACTACAGAAAGGAGGGAAGCTTTCTATTTGTATGACAAAGAGGCTGGGTAGCTTGACCTTTGTGTGAGAACTAGAGGTTAGTGACCTCTTGCATATGCAGACAGTGTAAAGTGTTCAAAGCTAATACTTTATAATTAGATTGGACCATGTCCACCTGTCCTTGTTGTTACTTTCTGTGTTAATGAAACAATTATAAGTCCTTTATTTTAGATCAAAATGTCTCTTTAAGAGTAGAACTGGTACATGCTAACTAGTGCGTTGACCTTTGACCATACTATTAAACAATATGACATAATGTGATTTATCCCATATCACTAAAGTGAAGTTTGATAAGTGCTAATATGAATAAAACACAACTCATAAAAGAATTCATTTTATTTCAAAACATGAGTTTGATAGTGAAGCAAAGGTATGAAAACAAGAGTTCCAACAGCTCAATAACATTTCTATACACAATCATATAGCACATAGCTTAGTGCTTCATAAAATTGTTTTTGACAAGCGAGACTAAGTACATTTGTTAGTTATATAGTCCCGAGCTATTTCACAGATTATTGGAAAAATCAAGGTTTGCTTTAAGGTCTAAGTTCAAGGAACTTTACTCTGAGTCTAAGGAGAGCTTATCAGCCGTAGAGAGCGGGGTGGGGTGGGGGGTGATTGAGTGTTCACTGGAAGTTGTAACGACCAAAGCGACCCCTTAACAATATCTTAAAATCGATACGTGTTAATGGTAATGACAAGCATGTTAGTTTGATATACATGTAATATTGTCTGATCAGCCATGTTAGAAGAAAATATTCAAAATTTTCAGGGACGGTCGCAAATGAATACTATACTAAGAGTAGCTGGCCATGGTGTTTATTCAGCGTACATTATTTTGCACAAGGAATTAACCTGAATAACTCCTACGAGCATGCGGTAGGCACAAATCATTGGTTTAATTTAATTTACATCTTTAATGTAGGCTTTTTTTCAGTTTTTTGCAAACTGTCATCATCTAATGAAAATTCACACACACACGTGCTCACTTCTGTGGAAATTATATTTCTTGTTTGTAAAGTAAAATAGCTGCCTTTTGCACAATTACTAATATTTACTAAAACATGTACATGATTAAAACAAACAGAAGCTGTTAATATATTTTATATTAATGTATTTACGAGACCCAAAATATCGTAGCAAAAGCCTTGGTAGACCTGATAGTTGGTGTAAGCCTTATTTTATTTTGAGGTAACGGCCGTTACGTCAAAATAAAAAAAAGGCTTAGACCAACTTGTTGGTCTATAGCCTTGGTGAACCGACCAGCTTCTGTTGTCATCGTTATGTAATATAAAATTTAACCAGCGCCATTGAAATTAAAAGGACAATACACAAAAACGATTTATCGTGAGTTTGGTTGTACTAGGATGTAATTCGCGTGTAACTAAAGTAAAGGTAATAATGTAAAGAAAGCATGCCAATAAGTACTTTAATAGCAATTGAAACTGGATTTTTAAAACTTAGTTAGGAAGACTATTCATGACAGAATAAGGTGGTACTCCTCAGTTTTGTATTTGCATGGAGTTAGATTATTATTTTTTCCCCAGGATTTCCTCATTGGGTATACAAACATTTTTTTTAAAAGCGCTCATATCTAAAGTTTTGTTTAAATAAATTTTAATACACTTTAATTTTGAAGTCTGATTGAATGGTGAAATTTGAATTATTATCAGAAGTGCATCTAACAAATAACTGCTAGCTCCGCATGATCATTTTGACTTCCTTGACTTCACATGTCAGTTTACAGAAAAGACCAAATACAAGTTTTTTGTTGTTGTTGTTTAACTACATTTTATCTATTTTATAATCCATTTTATAAGCTTTATGAAGCTGGTATTGTCTAGTCTGGCAATGGTCTTTTATCCTATTTCAAAAGCTGCTAAAGATACAATACTTAGACTAATTTTGGCTGTTTTTGTAGCACCTGGGATCGAACATATTAGTTAGCTGTGTGCTTATATCATTTACAATTTCCACACGTTCAATATCTAGATACATTTCAGGCACAGTAAATGAAAGTAAATGAGATATACACTAACCTTTTCTCCATTGTGCATGTTCGAAATGAGAAGAAAAAAAGTTCACCATACATGTGTTACAAAAGTTTATATTATCTGTAGAGCGCAAGTTTATATTATCATTTGATCAAAACAATACTTAAGTTGTCGCAGATGTTACTCTGTATTGAAGTTCATATCTAGATCAAAAAAATGTTTAAGCTTGTACAAAGTCTTATTTGTCCTTTTTGATAAGGAATCCAATATTGATCAAATGAGAAACACGGGATATAATGTCGTCATCCAATATATAACTCACATTTTCTTTGCACAATGTAGTTAAAGCAGATGATGTTGCAGCCATAAAGTGGGTCCTAGTGTTACGCGGGAGGCGTATATAATGCTATTATATATCACACCTCTTTTGGTACTCGGTATCTAAGAGATGACCGCCCTCTATGTAATTGCCCAGTTAGAGTGAATATAAGTGGTGACATTTATAGATGGCAATATATATATATATATATATATAGAGAGAGAGAGAGAGAGAGAGAGAGAGAGAGAGTTCTGGTAGATGTATAGAAACAAACACGAGCCCTCGTACAGATAAACAAACAATTTAATCAGTTGCATAAAACAATTATCTGAAGTCATTACATTAAAATTATCTCAGCTTTAAGAACCAAATCTTTCGCGATTTACAAAGGAAAGCACAATTGTATTCAAATAAAATAATTGATCTGTTTACTGTTTGATTTAGTTCATCATAGGATCGCGTGAACAATCGAAATCAAAGCCTTGTATTATTACATAACCTGTTCTCCGTTTCGCTCGACTTCCACCGTAGCTATTCAGATGCCTGGATCTCAGTATTAAATATGAAGCACGATTACGTCATATGATTCCACTTGTTCAATTTCCCCATCTCAGATTGCACTCTGAAGTTCCCTCTAAGAATAGCACGTTAAAGGCTATTTTCTCCCTTTTTAATAAATATAAATAGAGACAACCTAAATTTCCTGTTATTTATGATACTTGGAATTTTACATAATCCCTACTCAGATATTTCCATCAGTGCTACATACATGCTAAGACTATCAAACGACTTCTCGTGTCCCTAGTTAGTCAAATGGCTAATTTGTCATGCATTAACATCACTCAATAATACAGTACACGCAAGACCTAGCGGTTCTGAGGCCGCCACAAGTTACACAGCTAATAAATGAGGGAATTCCCATCATTTTTCAAATCTGCTATCGTAAAGCCACTGCTGAAGAAACCAACACTGGACCATAATGATTTAAAGAACTACCGCCCAGTTTCTAATCTCCCATTCATATAAAAAATCTTAGAAAAGGTTGCTCTAACTCAACTTGTATCTCATTTGAATTCAAACAGTCTTTTTTAGCAATGTACAGTCTGCATATCGCCCTTGCCACAGTACGGAAACTACTCTTCTAAAAGTATTTTAGTGACATTCTCTCTGCTTTGGATAGTTGAAAGATTACAGTCCTCACTCTCCTGGATTTATATGCAGCATTTGACATAACAGACCATGATATATTACTTTACCGTCTCCAATATGTATTTGGCATTCAGAATATAGCCTTACAGTGGTTCAAGTCCTACTTAGTCAACAGGACACAATTTATATCTGCAAATGGAATACACTCCAGCCCAGTTGATGTATGTTGTGGTGTTCCAGAGGGATCTGTTCTTGGACCTGTTATCTTCATTCTGTACACTCAGCCGCTCTCAAGTGTCATAGATCATCACCCAGTGTCACACCAATTGTACGCTGATGACACCCAAATATACAAGTCTAGCCACCCAACTGAAGTTGATGCTACCATCCATGGAGTAGAGAAGTGCATTTCTGATGTGAAATCATGGATGACATGTAACAAGCTGCAGATGAATTATGATAAAACTGAGGCTATTCTGATCACAACACAAAGACTTTCTCATTCACATCCTTTACCTCAGACAATAAATATCAGCAACATCAACATTAAAGTCTCACAGTCAGTACGAAACCTAGGCGTTACTCTAGACAGTACTCTCACATTGCACCAACTGTCATGAACATATGCAAGGCTACATATCTTGAATTGAGACGCATCAGTTCCATTCGTAAATATCTTTCAGTTGATGCCACTAAAACACTTGTGTGTTCATTAGTACTTTCAAGACTGGACTATTGTAACTCAATTCTGTCTGGTTCGTCACAATATTTACTCCAGAAACTTCAAAAAGTTCAAAACACAGCTGCACGGATCATCTTTAGAGTACCTAGATCAAAGCACACCTCACCACTGTTCTGTACCCTACACTGGCTATCAATTCCATACAGAATCAAACACAAAATTTGTTCTCTGTGCTATGTTTCAATGGCAGACTCCAGTCCAACATACCTATCCAGCCTCACCAATGTGTATACACCAGCTAGATACTTACGATCTTCTTCTGATAATCATATACTCATTGTTCCCAAGGTGAAAACAGTCATATGGACAACGTTCGATTGCACACCAGGGCCCGGCGACGTGGAACGAATTGCCCATTGAAATTAGACACAAAACCACAGTGGTCCCTTTTAAGAGTGCTCTTAAGACTCACCTGTTTCGACTGCAGGGACAAACTTAGCGACCTAATCATGTCTTGTATCTGATGTTTTCAACATGTTTTTATGTTTTCCAATTGAATTGTTTTTGTCATTTGTTGTTCAGTAGTGTAGTCATATCATTATTGATGGTGTAAAGTGCAGCTTCGAAAGATTAGGTGCTATACAAAGTCCTCATTATTATTATTATTATTATTATTATTATTAAATATGGCATCAAAAAATTACATGGAATTGTCACTTCCTTTGCTGCAAATGTCGATCCTAAACAGTTCGTCTGATTGCTTGGACAACACTTTTCTTACGAGGGTATTTCTTGTAAATTCCTCAGAGTATTCACTGGGTTTATATTTTTTTTCTTGCAGAAAAGCTTAGACTGATTAAAATTTCCGAAGAGGTGATACAAAACCTAGGAAATTTTGGGTGAGACCACGCCCATTAACTAGCGTAAACAACCAGTCAAATTTCTCGGTTCCTTCCTCAGTGGAGCCAAAAATCGGGATCAGCTTGACCTGGTAGTTTGATAATTACAGAGTTTCCGCAACTTTTCAATTGTGACACCTTTATCCTGAAAATACGTTTACTGTGCCCCTAATAGTTCGTCTGATTGCGTTCCAAAAGTTGCTATAAGTAGGATAGCATCCTACCCCCCACCTTGAAATGACATTCCGACATGGCAGTGTGACGATTGATTCGCATCCATTCTCTAGAGATCTAGTTAATGGTTTTCTGGTCTCAATTAATTGGTTCAAGATAGATCTCTAGAATTTTGCCCCGTCACACCTAGCATGGCCGTTTTCCACAGTTCGTGAAGCTAATGACATGGACTGAGTTTTGGACTCTCAGTTGGATACAACATCCAACTGAGAGTCCAAAACTGGTAAACGGCAGCTTTGAAAGCGAGTCGATGGAATTTAGTAGAATCTGCGTGAATGGGGATATGATAATGCACATCTTGCAAGTCTACATTAATTGCGTATTCTTCCCTCTAGTGGTGTTTCCATCGTGAACCAAGAGGCGCGAAGCTACTAATTGAGTGCGCTTAAATTGAGGACAGAGCAGAGAGTGCCACGTTTGTAGCTCAGGTAACCCTGCACAACGGAGGAAATGCGCTGGAAGTGATTCTAGGTCCCTCATATACCAATTGGAAAGTCTGTAATTAGTCATGGCTTATCCTGTCTCGCTCGGCAGCTAATGATTTGAGCCTTCTCCAACCAGGACATGTGATGCAGGCATTGTGAAGCTGATGTCATTCGTTGACATAGGCGGGCTCTTGTGAATAGAAACACCGTCAATAACGATCGCATTCTTTTCTACCTCTCGTTCATTTTTGTTCCGGTGAAATTTGATTTTCAACGGTTGTCGATTCGGAAGGACTTGTTCCATATAACTAGTGTCCTAGGGTTGTCTCTTTGATTTCTTATTGATCACCTTGCAAATGCCTCTGCTGTCGCTGTGACTGTCTAAAGAATCTTGAAGGAAGAGAGCATTTCAATTTGTTCCGCCAGTTGTAAGTTCATAGCTGCTATTCCGGCATTGGTCAGTGTGTGATGGAAGGTCTGTTAAAGAGGTGGCTCATTCTGGAAACATGCTCCTATGCATATCCTGTTTGAATGCTCACTCAGATCGAGTAATATAGATCACTATGAGAATGCTCACTCAAATGGAATCCAATAGATCACTGCGAGAATGCTGACTCAGATGAAGTCCTATAGATTGCTTAGAGAATGCTAAGATGGAATCGTATGAATCACTGTGATAATGTTCACTCAGATGGAGTCACAGAGCTCACTGTGAGAATGTGCATTTGTAGAATTTTCATCAAGGGGCGATAGATATAACCCTAAAGGAATGCACTTATTTCCATTACATACAACTTATACTGGACTAAGGTGTGTTCGATATCATTCCAAGCTTTTGATATGTTTACTATGATTACCACAGATTTATTACTTTTAAATCATTATAATGTATCAAAACTTTTCTCCATAAACATATGAATGAAAGATAGAATGAACAAAGAAATCAGTTTGCTAAACAATTCATCCTAGCCCACAACACATATTTGTATTGGTACAATAATATTTATTTTGTAGACACTGTCAATACTATCATAATACATTGTATCAAAATTGTTGGCAATCCCAAACTCAGTTCCTATATACACATGTTTGACTTCTAAATGTTTATGTGAATAGGGTGGAATGTTTTAATAAGGAGGCACGAAATGCATCTTAGACGAGTGCTTGTGAAATGTATAGTATTGATAGGGATGTTTCCTTTCTTTCATCACATTGTTTTGTGTCATTATTTGATCCAAGTATCCATTCAGGTATATCCTGCTACACACCTGTGTTAATAAAAGCATAAACGATTTTTATTTTTAGCATGTGATGACATTGTCTGTCAAAAAGTTTATTGGCATTTATTTTAAAGGGTGATGGGAGGATTCTGAGTAAAGCAATATTTAGTGCACCAACAAAGTCTTGTCTTTTCTGTGAGTTATATTACAAAATGACCCTCCAAAGTGTCAACTTCACTATGCATTACTTCCCTTAGTTTATCTTAAAAAGGTTTATATTCCTAAAGTTTCATTTTTCTCTAATTTGTAATGTTTATTTTTATTATAATTTACTTTGAATAACACAAATATAGACACTATTGTGTTCATGTGCCATTAAACACTTAATACATACATGTAAACATTACTTAATTTACATTTACTAATATCCATGATTGTCTCAACATAATTTAGTATTCAGTGCTAAAACATAGATTGGATTGTCTGATGCCCAGGGTTTTTTACAACAGACCACCATGCATGTTTTCTAAGTAAATTATTAAAACCGCTTTTAGGATCCTTCATAATTTGTTCAGTTTTAACATGTAGTACATCAAAAGCTCAATAGATGTGTTCTGGTTCCTGTGCCATTATGTGGCATTTAGACTAACCAAAGTAATTTGTAAATTATGAATTCCCTCATATGTATGTTTTACAATAAATCCAGCATGAATCATTTTAAGTTTTATCCTCTGTATAACGTTTGCAAAAATACATCAGTATTATGGATGCTTTGATTAATCTTGAAATTTGTATCGCCTAGTATAAGGCAAACCTATTAATAAACTCTGATAGTCTATGGCAATAAATTATGCAGAAACTGAAAACTGAAAGTAAATTTTTCAATTTTTTGGTTTCTCTTAAGAGCTAATCATGGAATCTAAAATTGGAAGTCATCCAAATATGGAGAAAATTGGAACATGTTCATAATGAGATCAAACCAAGAAAAATCCGCTTTGTCTCAGCTAAAATCAATTATTATTAGACATCTCTTTTATTTGTGAAGAGTACTATGTCTATCATGACTATTACAAAATAGTGTGTAGCTTGTCTACTATTCTGAGTCCATTTATCTGGTGTCAGCATTTGGTCAAGGTATTGAGGTGTTTTGCTTTTTCCTGTGTGCATCTGTGGTGCATTTCAATGCAGTAAGAATAAGGATTACTCTTTGAGATTAAAGGTTAAATTGAAAAAGGTCATTTAATTTGTGTTCTTCTCCCATGGGTCATTGGTTTATACATTGGTTTTTCATTGTTTCTATCTGCATCAGTAATAGTGGTTGCCATATATAGCCTATTGTGTGATAAGAAATGCAGAAACAATTCACATGTTATAAGACCTGATAAACTTGTAGTACAGCCATGCATCCCCAGTCCATTAAAATTAAATTTCTTTTGCCACCATGCAGGCCATTTTGATGCTCCAGTTTTAATTAAATTATGGATATAAGGTATTATTACATAACCATTTACATCTTGTATGCTTTATCAGGCACTGGGGTATCATGCCACAGACATGTAGCATGATGTCCCACCATCATATTTTCCTTACACCAGTCCGACCAGTCCTAGCACTAACCTCTTAATGCTCAGCACCAAGCGAGGCAGCTGTTAGTACCATTTATTTTAAGTCTTTGGTATGACTTGACCGAGGCTTGAACCCACGACCTCCCGCTTCCGCAGCGGATTCTATAACCACTAGGCCACCGGATCGGTTTAGTTTCTTTGCTGTTTGTGCTCAGACATGTTTAGATAGACTGAATCAAACTTTTATACCGGTAAATCCTTATTTGATTTGATCTGTATTTATACAGCTATATTTAGGCAGCATATAAAGGGGGATTATTAACAATTAATAAATACAAAACCAAATTTATGCTTTGTTCCAAGTCAGGGAAAGCTCTTATGATGTGACCTATGAATAAAACTTAAATATCCCTAAACCATGCATTTTTGTATGTGAAAATATGTGTATATTCATAATAGTTTCACTCTGAACCATCATTTATTCTGATTTTATATGCAATATGATAGTGAATAATTATTACTTAAGTATGGTTATGTGGGCTTATGAAAAAAGCAAATGTGTTATCTCCCCTAATGTGTTATCTCCCTTATAATCCTGACAAAAATGCACATTACCGGTAGTTGCCATCTCAGGTGTATATTTATGAGGTAGTCATGCATATAATTGGCTATAATTACTACCTATCAAGGGTCTGCATGTCTGATTTATTTTGAAACTTGGAATAAAACATTTTATCATATGAATGGATAAGCTCATCAACACTTTAGTGACATGCTATAATCAGATATTTGGCTAATGGCTATCTTCTGACCCGATCATGTACTTTATTCAGATGGGTGGTCAATTGGTTTCAAATCAAACAAGCTATATTAACATTAGCTGTGAAGTTGGTTGCTGAAAAATGATGTTAAACCCAACAACCAATAATACAAATACTCTCTAACTGGGAATAGTTTTTTTATGGTATCTTCTATTGTACACTAATTTAATTTTGACCATGTTATCATATAGAAAAACAAACTTAATTATTTTTGTAGTTCTCAATATGTTTCCACTTAACAATTAGATGTATCTAAAAGTAAGAAAGCAATTTAAATTGTGTCGGCAATCACATTAGGTCTCTTTTTCCAAAGGACAATGCAAGATAGAAAATATTAAGCAAAAATAAAGGTTATTAACAATCTACGATACATCAGTAGCTCATTAATATTTGGACCGTACTGGTAGTGGAATATTCAATTATATATATATCACATGTAAATAGGTATTGATGAAATATGATGATAATGTATTTTAAACAAATCAAATTGTATAAATCACATGTACATTGGTACTAAATAGATAAGATAATGGAAAAATCAATTGTATCTATATAATGTACATATACTGTATACTAAATAGATATATGATAATGGAAAAATCAATTGTATCAATATAAAGTTCATATACTGTATTCTAAACTGATATTATGATAATGGAAAAATCAATTGTATCAATATAAAGTACATATACCGTATTCTAAACTGATATTATGATAATGGAAAAATCAATTGTATCTATATAATTAATGTACATACTGTATACTAAATGGATATACGATATTGGAAAATCAATTGTATACTACTGTGTCCATATGATAATGATAATACATATGATATCCATATACTACTGTATCCATATGATAATGGAAAAATCAATTGCATCTATATAATGTTGTTGTTGGAGAGCTTAATGCCATTTTTCAGCACATGATATGCTATACATGGCAGCTAGTATTATTGGTGGAGGAAGAACCCGGGAAACCCCCCGGAAAGAACCACAGACCTACGAGAAGCTACTGGCAAGCTTCCTCACATAACTACATTAGTCGAATCTTAGACTCGAACCCACGCAAACAGAGGTGAGATGGCAGTGATCGTAACGGAGAGCGCTTTAGACCACTCAGCACCTCTTCTATATAATGTACATATACTGTATACTAAATGGATTTTGATTGTAATGGTAATCTAAAAACCCAACCATACCTATATCATGTACACATGTACTGAAGGAATATGATCATACTGGTAATAGAAAATTCAAATTGTTACAGTATTTTTGTCATGTAAATAGGTAATGAGGGATTACATCTCTACTGGTAATGGAAAATTCAAATTGTTACAGTATCTTTGTCATGTAAATAGGTAATGAGGGATTACATCTCTACTGGTAATGGAAAATTCAAATTGTTACAGTATCTTTGTCATGTAAATAGGTAATCAAGGGTTAAGTCTGTACTGGAAATAGAAATATTCCATTTTATCTGTATCATGTATATATACATTAAAGTTCTTTTACTGTACTGGTAATGTAAACATCTGTATTATGAAAACGTACTGATAATATGTGACTGTACATGTAAGGACAAATCGAATTTGTATCTATATCATTTATATAGGTAATAGTTTGATGACTATAATGGAAAAATCCAATACATACATACATGCACATACAATCATGCATACACACACTTGCATGCATTCATGCATAGTACATACATACATACATACATACATACATACATACATACATACATGATTCCCTGAATAATACCCAAACAGGAACCAATAGCAAATCATTATAACTATATATATAGATAGATATATAGATACATACATCCATACATACATGCATGCACACATACATTTGCATATTTACATATATTTACACACATGAACATACATTCATACATACATACTTACATACAAACACATAGATACATGCATGTACCGTATTTTCGCGCATTTAAGACGCACCTAATTATAAGACGCACTCTTATATGACATGGGTTTTGACGATTTGTGTGAAAAATATTTTAAATAAGACACCCACAAATATAAGATGCACGCGGCCTAGCATCTTATCTCCAGTGGTTACCTTTCCTTTATCATAAATGAAAATTTGTCCAATGTTCCATCGCCCGTTGGATGTAAACAAGGCTTCATTACCATTTTTAGTTGAGATCAAAAGCCAATAGCAGATGGGTTTAGTACCTGTTGTCTAGATTCTAGAACAATAAACGCCGGATGTCAAGGCGACTTCATTGATCCGTTAGGCCAAGTCATCAGCGGGTAGGATTAGTACATAGACCAATAAACGCCCGATGCATGCAGTTATCATATACAAACGTGGGAACAGTCTCTTGTTATATATAAATGAGTGATCAATTTGCTTAGCATTTTTAAAATTTATAAAACTGTCACGACGCCGAAGCGAAAATCATATACGGCATGGGAGAAAGTGAAAATTATGCTAATCATCAATGGTTTCAGAAGGTGTGGGATAATTCCCGAAACGGCTATCTATATCAGTTCTTCAGACATTGACTCAGCTGCATCCAATACCACTGACGCTAATGAGGATCAATTAGCATCAGTTATGTAGTTATTCTGCGACGACGACAGTGAATTTGATTCAAGTTTCGATGGATTTCAAGCCGAAACTGGTGACGATGAAAATGAAGATGAACAGAACAATACGTTACCTTGATTTTTGATCAAGTCCAACACTATTTAGTAATAGTTTATTATATTGTGAACACTTACCCAATTATTTTTACAACTAGGAATGAAAATCGTGAAACGTGAATATTTACCGCAATAATCGTCCTTCAATATCACACACTGTACCATTTGTTCATGTTAAAAAATACTTAGATAAGACGCCCATTAATATAAGATGCACCCTGGGTGCGGGGTACGTAAAATTTTGTATAAGACGTGTCTTATATACGCGAAAATACAGTAAGCATACATACATACATACACTCTTCAGATGATAGGAAAAGCACTAGGATGGCTGTATGCCCAATTCATGCATAACTTGCTGAAAAATAAAATTTGCCTCTTAATCAGATTGGATATATTAAAAAGGGAAACATATGCATAAAACTTTAAATAAACTGTTTAGTTTCATTTTCTTTTGAAGCTGAAGCTCATGGTCCATCTGGTCTTTTAACTGGAATTGTTTTAATATTTCTATAAAACTCAGATAAGAGACTTACTATTCAAGCCCAGAGAATATTTATGCAAATTAATTTACTCCAAATATTGAATCAAATTTTTGAGTTGTTGCTTTGCTTTGAACATATCTGGCAAGCTCAGTCAACCTGTCATTTCTCATTGCCTATAACTTCTCCTTGGTAAGATTGGGAGAAAAAGGTAACTACATTAACAAATTCAGTGAGATTGTTAATATTTGGTGGTTTCACTACAGATTTATAAAATATCTCAATTAATTCATAATACAAGGGACAATGACAATTTTTAAAAAAATCAGATTGTAATGCCATTTCATTAAATAGCTCTAAAATGTTTTTAAAAAATTCATATTTTCGATGAGCCAATGATTTGCGGCAGCAGTCATGAACTAAGTAACATAAATAAGCAGAACCGACATATGTTGTAAAATTCAAGAAAACTTGATTCTCTACAATACAAAATGAAAATTTAAAAGGAATTTACAATCTTGTGAATTAAGTCCTAAAGGTTATATCACAAGGTCAAAAGTGTAGACTATTCAAAATGATTTCAATGTTCTGTTGTACTAACAGTTTTGAACGAGCTTATGAACCAATAGTCTTGTAATGTCCCAATGATAGAATCCAAAATGAAATCATAATTATCCCAAAGTATCATTATACTCCAAAATATCAATGAGCACCTTGAACTTCCAAAGAAAATTTTGAATAAATGATTCCTCTCAAAATACATTTGAATACAGGAGTACATTATTCCACATAGTGAACTTAAAACAGGATAATTTTGTTTAGCTCCACAGTATATAATAATGTAGGGCTCAATAAAATAAGTTATCTTCCAAACATTCTTAAGTTTCTAAACGGGATAGACCTTGGCCTCAAATGGCAGTAAAAAATATTTGCAACTTAGAAACATGTAAAACTCAGGTACACACAAGAGCTATATCCTCAATCACGGAAAAGGACGAATCACACAAAAGAAATTAAAATTATATAACAATATGGTTGTAGCTAGTGCAGCATTTGGAGTCTTACTTGTTAGTATAGTTGTTACATAAGCATTGACTGTGTGTGCTGCAATTTTTTGTTGGTGATTTAATTGAATCTATCTTTTTTATGTAGGTTTGTGTTAGGATTTATGACATATCAACACTGTAATGGCTATATGGTTCTGATTTAAATAAGAACTGAACAAAAATTGTCTGATGATAATCACTTTCAAATAATATTAAACATGAAATACATTGTAATGGCTATATGATTCTAATTTAAATAAAAGTTATATAAATGTAAATATTAGAACTAAGAAAAATTGTCTGATGATAATCACTTTCAAATAAACTTATTCGACATACAGCAAGGTAAATCACACAACTGTTGCAATTCTGTACAATCTATATACAGTAAAAAATAATAATCTTGAAAAAATAACCTTTAAATGATAAAGTCATGAATTCTTATATAAACTGCATTCCTTTAAGACAAAGGATATTGTCTAATGGTATAGAATCACAATTTATGGTACCGGGTATAACCTGCATTCCTTCAAGAAAACAAAGTTTATTGTCCAATGTCCTAGAATCACAATTTATTTTATAAACTGCATTCCTTCAAGAAAACAAAGTATATTGTCCAATGTCCTAGAATTACAATTTATTTTATAAACTGCATTCCTTCAAGAAGTAAAAGAATTCTGTCTGATGGAATTTCAGAAACAAATTCCTCGAGTTCGCATCAAAAGACAAATATTGGATTTTTTGGTTGCAGATGTCTATGCTCTTCTCTTTAGTTCTGGAGCTCTTGGATCTAAAAAAGATACAAATGGTATATTTTGGCATAAAAAATAATCACTTAAAAGAATGTTCTAAAGGCAGATGGTGAAATATGTTAAATGTATATAGATTTAACTTTCTGATGGAACTATTGTTGTATTCAAATATTCTTGAAAGCTGTGCTTATTGATCTATACTGAGTAATATATGGATGCACGTCATCAATACGAACACCAGATGGATTCATGAGGTGAATACTGAGCACATGTGGGTGACTGTGGTCAATAATGATAAATAAATGGATACTTGATCAATATTAATTACATATGGACGTCTTTAGTCAATGCTGAGTAAACATGGATAAATGTGATCAACATTTAATACACAAGGATACAAGTGGTCAATTTCGTCAAGATATGGATGCATGTTGTCAATATTTAGGATGATGGATCGATGCATGTGGTCAATACTGAGTGCACATGGAAGTACATAATCAATATTAAGTACATACATGTGATCCATTCTGATTATTTATGGATGCATATGGTCATTAATTATAACATATTGATACATGTGGTCAACACTGAACACAAATGAATTCATGAAAAATTACATAATTCTTACATTAAACATGCTTTAGTGAGAACTTGTGTGATATGAAATCTTAGAAAATAAATTAAAAAGAAACATTGGTAGATTGTTGAGGATCATTTCTAAATGGATTAAAATCTTTGACAGGTATATTATTGTTATTTTCATTATTAATTATGATAGCAACTGTAATGAATCAATCATGGTAGTTTGATCACAAGGGATATAAAATGACTGTGTTCAATTGCTACAGAATTTAAAAAGGAAATGTACCACTTCAAGCAAGAGTCACAGAGTTCTGACTTCTGGTCTTTCAGCAAGAGTAACAGAATGGTACATTATATATAGATGCACTGTGTTTAACTGTCCTGTGTGTGAAATTGAGTGTAAATAAATGGTACATTATACATATGCCACGTAAGTGAGTGTCCTGTATGTCAGTAGAATTACATGAAGGGTGATATATATACATGTACTGTGTTTAATTGTCTTTGATATCAACAAGAGTACTTTAACGGTGATTCAAACACCTGTACTGTTTAATTTTATTGGATGTAAGCAGAAATACATGGCTGGTGATTTAAATACCTGTATTATGTTTAACCATATTAAATGTTAGAGCACATATGAGAATGGTGATTTATGCACTTGTATCGTGCTTAACCATATTGCATGTCAGGTCAGTTCATGTACATTAATGGTAATTTATTCTGTTTTACCATGTTTAATTGTATAGCATTTTGCTGCATTAATGATCTGTATTTAGTTTAATTGCCTTGTATGACAAAATGACTACATGACTGGTGATTAATACAACGGTACTGAATTTTATTTTCCTTATGTCACTGCAAGTAAGATCAAGTAATAGTGATTGAAACACCAATGCGCTTAATTGTCTTCCATATCAATATGAATACATGAACAATGATTAAAACACCTGCATTATATTTAACTAAAATCTATGTCAGTGCAGGTAATGTTGATTTATACACCTGTCTAGTGTATAATTGTCTTGCATGTCAACATGACTACATGAATGCTGATTTTTACACCGGTGTTGTGTATAATTAATTGTCTTGTGTGTCAGCATATATACATGAATGATGATTTATACACATGTTGTGTATAATTATCTTGCATGTCAGCATGACTACATGAAAGGTGATTTACATATTACCTGCATTGTATATAATTGTCTTGCATGTCAGCATGAGTACATGAATGGTGATTTATACACCTGCAGTGTATTTAAGTATCCTTTAACCTTGTTTCAATACAAGTAATGGTGTTATTTACACCTGTATTGTGTTTAACTGTCTTGCATGTCGGTGCCAGTAAAAGAGATTTATGCACCTGCATTTGTTTAATTGTCCTGTATGGTGGCGTTACAAGAGCAAAGTTGAATCTGGATGGTTCTGATCAACATGTTTTAATAACTTTGACCTTGACCTATTATAAATGGATTCCATCCTTGCTTGATGGACATGGTACCCACGCTGTTCTAAATATAAATTTCCAGGTTTTTTTCATTGGTCAAATTAACATTTTCATGGTTCACATATGACCATTACTGAAATGGAATTGAAGAAAAGTTTGTATTATAAAACATGCATTTTCCAAATCTGAAGTTTTTCTCTGTCAAGAGTCTCCAAAAACATTTGTGTTAGACAAGATGATCCATGTAGAAAACCACAAAATGAGTCACATAAAATAAATCTGATTATATTAGGATATATTGGCATTTAAAGCGATTTCATAATATAAATTTCAACTTTGCTGACCTGCATTATATTGCTACATGGTAACAACATAATGAGCATACATTTTTTTCTTTCCTTTCCAACCTCCAATCTAAAGAATTCTAGACCAATATATGTGCATGTTATACAAAGTAAACATTCCCATCGCAGTATAAAAAGCTACAATTGCAAAGTATTTGAATCTTATCTTTTAATGAAACAAGTTTAACCCTGAATTTATGTGCACCAATAAAGTCTCAAACCAGATTTTTCAACAAACCTAACCTCCGTAAGACAATATGGTTAAAAAAATTCCATCATTTAAAGACATTTACAAAAGGGTTGATTTAAAGTTTGATAAAAAACTTTCAAAATCATATATTTTTGTATAGACAAGGATTTAATTTTCTGAAAAATCAACTTCTTATAGATCAATAAACCAGTCTGCAAACCTGTATTAATACATAGGATCTTATCATTTCTTAATATATAATAAAAAGAATGACACTTTTCAACTTCTCCTGCATTTTCTTTACGATCTGACACCAATGCATCAAGCTACATGTCACTGTATAATTGTTCACACCAAAGTTCAGCTTAGAGATGCAATCCTTTTCTCCAAATATTCCACCCCAATTTTTCACATATAAGATGGAGTGTGGGTTCAGGGCAATTACATATGAAATATCTTGAATTTGCTGCCACCGTTAAGATTGCTTACCAATGGGCCTAGTAAATTTAAACTGTTATATCGACTTCTACCTGGATGAAAATTATAGGAAAAATATTTATTTTTCAAAAATGGCAAGTATTATAATCGTTATGTCTTTAATACGCTGACAGACTAGACGAAACATGGCATGCTAATCCATATGAATCAAAATAAACAATTGCACGTGGCTCAATCGCGTATGCAACCCAGTGGGTTCCGGGTCCTGTGCTGTTATCGAGATTAATGATACCGGTTTCGGCGCTATTTGGTTGTGCCGGCAACTGATCTTTCATAAAGACACCTCTGAAGTTTTTAATCGATAGTTTTTTAGCAGCATCGAGTAAATCAAAATTTGACATTGGTGTTAATAAACCGTTCCTGGGATTCTCAGACCCTTTCTGCTGTACCATGAATACGGGGTTCCTGGTAGTCTTAGACTCTTTCCTTTCTTTTTTTTATATCCCTTCCCAGTTGCTTTCTTTAGTGCCATTCCTGCTGCGGTACCAACAGCCCCTAACGCCGCCACTTTAGCCACCGCTGGGGCCGCTGTCGAAATCAGCGCTGGTAACGCAGCTAACAACGGAAATATACCGCCGGTCTTTTTCATATTGGCAATGACAGCCGCAGAGAGTTTAATTCTAATTCCTTTTTTATCTTTGAGCGCGTCCTTGAAACGTTTTGTTTGATTAGGTTTCAACGATAATTTATTCACCCCGCCAGTCATCTGATTAGGTTTCAACATAATTGTAGTTCCGCATTTTTCAGTTGCTGATGATTGTAGTTTTTTAATCTGATTAGGAGTTAACGTAACACTAATAACATCATATGGCATTATACAATAACAGATTGATCTAATTGTTACATATTTTCCACTGGTGCATCTATCACTCTCATTCTTCCACCAACACCTTCGAGTAGCATTGATTTGTCGCTGAGAATGACAGCAACCACTCTATAATTCGGGATACGGACAACACCCGCTGTTAAATCAAGATGTTCCAATGAAAAGTAATAGATCGGATATAGATTTTTAAAATCATGCCGTGATATTTGCAGACCAGTATCAACATTTTGATCGCGTGCCATATATGTCAACAAGCTGTGATACACGCGTGCAATATGATTGTTGTCGTAATCAAGTTGTATATCCTCGGATGGTTCCTGTTGGCCATTTATTCTCAGCGAGACTTCACTAACGTCTAATTTATCAAATACAATATGGCTACATGTTTGATTGTCTAATCGCGCTCTATTTTGTAGCGCAATAAATATATGACAAGGTGCTGAAACACCTTGTCGTGCTGCCAGGTGCCATTAAATGTACCAGTAATATCAGAATCTATAGTATCTGTACTCACTTATAACCAACTTATCAATGATTTTCCTCCTTGGTCCATGAACGATAGTAATCGCTCCTCTGTGGTAATTGATGGAGTCATTACTGGCATTCATAGCGATAGTTTTGATAAAATAACTTTACCTGCAGCAAGACCAGCTTCATCACCACGCCAGATTGCATCATTATCAGTACCCTTTCGCACGAGTACTACCGTATGCTTTGCTCCATAGATGACTTTTCGGACATTTCTGCAGAATCCAAATATATGATGCAGTGGAATCGCGCATGAAAATCGTCGACGATCTCCTTGTAGCATTGCTTTGCGTGTTGCATATCCTAAATTGTAATCGGGATTAGCAACTCCAACAATATCAAGCACATCATCCGGTCTAGCTCTGTGTTCATAAGTATCGGGGTAGCCTGGATCAATTGCAGTAGCTCGTGGTGTCTGTATTTTAATATATAAGTGTAGTGATTAGAGTAATATCAGTAATATCCTTAGCGATCATCATAGATGGACCTGCCGATCTTGTATAATCGTCAGAGTATCTTGCTAACCCTATTATTGTTGTAGCAACATCAACATCATTCTCAATGGTTTCAATTTCTTTTCCATCAATGAGATATCTAGCGCTAGTAAATAACGCCATGATCCCATTATTGACAAAACCAACTCGGACAAGTGGGTTATCTGCGTATGGTGTATAAGCTACAACATCTGTTACAAGTTCTCCTTCTACTTCAATAAACGCTTCACACGTTAGAAAGTATTTACTGGTATCATGAACTTGAAGTTCGATTCTTGATCGAAGATTTGGTTGTATTGTGTGATAGGCATAAAATTGATAATCACATACGGAAACATCCTTGAGCACTGGGGCGTCCATATCAAACGCGGTATCAGGTGACCGTTTGAACATTTTATTATATATCTCCTTGATTTATCAAGGTCTAAATCATCGACGTCGTCGTGTTTTTTTAAAGCTGCTTCCCGCCATCATATTTGCGGTAATGTTATCTTGGTCACTTGCAGTCAACGAAGTCGCCAATGACAGAGTCCTCAACGACACTAGTTTCTGATCTACTGCGTTATTTATTATTCTACTAACACTTGCAGGCATATCCGCTGTAGATGGTAGTAGTCCTGGTGACTTTGTCACTGATGATACTGGTGGTTTCATTCGTCGCTGAACTAGCACTATTAGTTTATCCTTCGCGGCTGAAAACACTTTTCCAGCAGTATCTCCAACAGCACTAATACCCTTATCACAAATAACATCAATGGCTTTCATTGATAACTGTTTTGCTAGTGGCGCCACTTTTGGAGCCATTCTTGCAAATAACCCTGCAATTGTATCAAAGAGACCATCACCATAGTACGCTTTATAAACTGGAAACTGTGAGTTTACTACATAGACGCTGGTTGGTTTATCATGGTTGTAGTGTATAATCATCTTATTTAAATGATATTTATCTAATGCAATGACTTCGTCATCAGATTAATCACTGTGATAACCATGATGGTGAAAATCCATAGGATTTTCTACTAACTCATCAATGAAATCTCGATATGTTTTGATATCCATGACACCACCTTGAAATAACCGCATGCAGACATCAGCTGCTTCATTAATTATTTCCGGTAAGTTATTTCCTGCTTGTTTTCCTCCGATGAGAACTTCTAATTGTGCTATATCGCTGAGAATATTACCAGGACATTGAATAAGACCACTACCTGAAATTCCACTCCCAGAAATCCCTTTCCGCTATTATAACCAGTTGCACCTTGTGTATCTGCTTTTTGACTTTCTAAATCAAGAAATTCATCATCTTCATCTCGATCAGATGGTATATATAATGGTTGTTGTTGAGGTGAGAAAGATATTTTCTTTCTATGTTGTTGTCTTTTTCTTTGCAATTTTTGCGGTTTTTGTTGCTGTTTTAGTTCTTCATATTGTTTATTCACCCACCGCAGTGATATATCCTATGTATGATACACTATCTGTATCAATTTGACTTGTTTTAGTTTAGATTTTGTAGAATACATCAGCCCAATGAGTTGTACTTCTAATATACTTATGATGTTCTGGTTTCAACATTTTTTTTCTGTTTTCATAAGTCGTAACAACAAACGCAGGAATTTCTGCTGGTTTAGTCTCATCAATTTTAGCTAACCCCTCCTCGTTAAATCTCGCGCGTAAATCATCTACTGTTCTTTTTTATTCAGGTGGTTCACTAACATCAATATCACCTAGTCGTTCAATTTCCTGTTGAGCTGATATATCACCGTGGAGTTTTTGTACAGCTTGTTTTGTTTGTTCAGTTCCTGTTGCTATTTTTTCAAGTTCACCAAACAGAGGTTTTTCTTTTCTTGGTGGTTTTCCCTCCTCGGGGATATCCCCCCATATAGCACGCCCAGTAGCTGATATTGCCCCCTTCGTTGCTGTGGTTATTGGTTTAAACAACTCTTCTAAACCCTCAGCAAAATCCGTTTGTAAACTCTGTCTAGCTTGTAGTTTATTCCTGACAGAGTCGCGGATTGGTATAAATCTCTTAATTGCATCTAATCTTTCACGAGCCAATCTAGTTGTTAATGATTCATTAACCATTATTTAAATTGTAAACAATTTTCCAATTTGAATCCAAAAAAAAATACTACATGCCAGTATTTACTAAAACCGACCATCTGAAGGGGGATTTTCATTCTGTTCAATTAACAATCTTATATTTCTGATTTTTGAATTAATTGTCCTTTTTATTTCATATTCCTGCCCTAATTCCTTTCTTATTCTTTCCACGATAGTAAATAACGGGGCAAACTTACTGACGTCATCACAGAATACAAGGGAGTCACGGATAGAATTCTGAATTCATTTAATAAGGGCATATTTTTTGGCTAGTACATATTTATTATTCATAGCGCCATATTCATTGTCCTGGAAGTCGGACATAATTTGATCGTAGTTTAAACTATCTGATATGTAAATCCCCTGAGATTTTAAAATTAAAATTTTGGTTATAACCTCATTGATATTTTTAGAATTCATATTATTGATAATTATATATTTCTAATATAAAAAATATATTTTTCAAAAATGAATCCAGAGAGATGGGCGCCTCAGACATAAACGAATTGAATATTTTGTCAGGTCTTTTTTGAAACCGCAGATCGATAAATTCCCTCTGCAACATATTGAACAGAAGGTGGACAAATATCGAAATACCTACCAGCTTTAGCTATTGATTGAAATACTATTTCTTCGTTATTTGCTGTATTAAAAGATCTTACAGGTCTCACTTTTTCAAGTATTGTCCAGTCTTTCCTCGTTTTAAATTTTCACTTTGTGTAACAGCTTGTAGATTTGACAAAGAATTGTTCTTAGGATTGGAATCAATGTGATCGATAACAAAACCATCCTTGATCAATCCATTGTGACATTCATTTATTATTCTATGATTAAGATGTCTTTTCCCTCCAGCGGTAAACACCAAATACCCTTGATTATTCACAGCACCAACTGGTTTCTTCAGTTTATGATGTCTGACAATACCATCACTGGATGCCTCATAGTTGCTGATCATGGGATGCGGTCGGAATTCTTGGTTCATTTATATACATAATACTAATGATTACATTTGGAAATCTTCCGATGTAGTCTTGAGGAGTTCTTATGACTTTGTCAGTGTCATTGATGAAGTTTTTAGCTCTCTTATCATAATAACGCTTCAACTCTCTATATCGCTTACCACCGCAACTGAGACACAACTGTGATTTACCACGCACCACTACCCCACATCGTATACAAGGGATCGGGCCAAGACTTCCACGTCGAAAACTTCGCATATGATACCCACAGAACTCCTTTTTGCATGATTTCTTACACAGGGTTACTGATCCAATCATAAGCCATTTGCGATGATTCATTATATATAAATTCTCTATTTAAATACTTGTTTAAATTACAGCATGAAGGAGTTCGTGAGATTATCAAAAATTACGCCTTGGAAAAATACTAAATTCAATCTCGATAGAGTCTCTGATACACCAAAGGGTAAAATTCGTGATAAAAGCAAGATAGGTAAAATTCGTGATAGTTTTAATGAATTCAAGCGTGATGGAGCATCTCACTGTTGGTCGACATTTCGAATCGATGGTGACGTTGATGGTACCATGAATGATAAAAAAGCAGCAGTGATAATCTCACATCTTGGGCGGAAAAGGTAATTTTTAGAGTGAAATTCATTATCCGCGCAGACACGGGAGATTGGATTATTCGGAATAAATACGGACCCATCTTGAAGGATAAAAGAACTGTCACTGTGAGTCAAGATTCCAAACCAGGAATTTTGATTGGGATTGACAAACGGTATTACGAGAGATCTTATCTTGTAACAGCAGTTGTTTATGGGATATATCCGTTAAATGATAAACCCAGTATTGAAAAACTAGCACCGATGAAACTGTCATTGTTGACTTCATCAAAAATGAATTGTGTAGCAGAATGAATATTAGAACACTTCACAAATGCATTGCGTGGAAACAAATTGACTGATCTAAGACGCAAGAGAATGACCGAGTGGGGACTAACAGTGAAGGAACATGGGGCAACAATTCAAAATGTGGCAGCGTTAGAACGAATACTAAAATTCCCAATATCAGTAATGACGATAACAGGCGAGATATTATACGAACCGAAATATAAATCGAGAGGAGCTCCATTTAAAACTATTGATCATAATGAACACGCATGGACACCTGCAGTAACAATATTTCCACGGGATAGAACCATAAAATATATACCTGCAGAGTTCTCCGGAGAAGAGAAACTATTTGATTTTATTCACCAGTTGAGTAAAAACGATCCTGTGTCAGTGTGGTTACTTAACTCCGAGGGTAGATTCGATTAATTTATAAGACCCAATGGAGAATGATACCGCACTGAGGCCCTCCTTGACGCGATGAAGAAACTAGCTAGTAGTTTCTCGAAGAGTTTCGACAATGAACAATTACTAACAAACTGTTTTACAATTCCATCGGTTGCAGCTCATTTTGCGAGA
Source organism: Unio pictorum (assembly GCA_030141615.1). Classification (NCBI taxonomy): domain Eukaryota; kingdom Metazoa; phylum Mollusca; class Bivalvia; order Unionida; family Unionidae; genus Unio; species Unio pictorum. Next base: position 4,787,951 of record JARLTB010000207.1, read on the forward strand.
AAGAGAAACACATGGAAACCAACAAGAGCTGAATTTCTCACAGACATCAAATCAAGTTGTATAGAATTTAACCACGGTGAATTATGGAATACAAAATACGACCATGAAACTATCATTTCGGTTGATATAGTTGCGTGTTATCCGGCGAGTTTTCTCGGGTACGGAGAATACGCTGAATACTTTAAACGATTTGGACATCCCACACACGAGATGGCCCGTGTTGCTATTAATGGGCCACTGCTTGATTTTGATTTAACCGGATTCGCTTGTGTGGTATCATTTGAATTAGCTACAGGACTTCATCCGTGCTGTTATGTTTGGATTGGTAGACATATATCTGAAAAACACTGGATGCCAATAGTGCTGTTACAGTATATGATTGATTGTAGAATGCTGATAGCGCTGATTGTCAGTGAAGCGATTATATCTTATCACGCGCAAACTGAGGTCTGGTTACCACAACCCAATCTAGATAGTATAATCAGCGAACAAAGAAAACAGCTTCCCGATCTTGATGAACAATACATCGTGAAATGGTCCAAACAGTTATTTGAAGTTAGGAATAAAGACGCAAAGGATCTCGGTAGAAGAATAATTGGTAAATTTACTCAAGGTGGAAAATACGACAATAAACGATATTCTTCGCGGTTGATTATAGATAGCATTGAGTATGATTTTATAATTGTGGATATAACATCTAAGGGTATATATGTCGATCGTAAAGACACTTTCTTGTCCGATGGAACAAAATTTGGTACAATTGTTACTTACGCAGACAGAGAAAATCTTCAGTATACACTTTGAGGGCGTCTATGCTAGCTTATGCTTCTATCAATTTATTTTCGATGATAAATAGATTTCCTGACACAGCAGTTAGAGTAGCCACAGATTCATTTTATATAGATATAAAACATTGAGAAGCAGTGGCCAAATTCACTAATTCTGAGAGTTGGGGATCATGGAGAATTAAGCGGGAAATACTGCGTGATTATTCCAAATCAGCAGATGTTACGATTCAAGATAAATATTTGAAAAATAATCAGATATCAGAACTATCTAATGCACTGATCCAATATGTAGATATAGAACAGTTTATTTAAACGGCTGTGGCAGGTCAGGAAAGATGACTCGTGCGATTGAGTTATTTCATGGGAAATGAAATATGATTTTATTAACACCAACACACAGACTCGCCAGAGAGATGAAACAACGAGGGGTAAATACCTGTACTTATCATAGTTTCTTTCGATGGAAAGACTATGAATGGACTCCTGAACGAATGGGTGAGAAATTTATTCCTGAAGTCATTATTTGGGATGAGATATGCACAGTGTCATTAGATGTATTACAAAAATTTCTCGATTGGTTATTGTTAGCGAATACAAAAGTAATAATGTGCAGCAATCATGGGCAACCACCACCTTTGTCGGTTTATCGCCACATGATTGGCTGAAGAATTTTGTAGACTAATATGAAAAAATTAACACCGATCATAGAGCACTTGATGAACAATTACGCGAGTTCAAAAAACTAATCAGATTACAACCTGATAGAATTTAATGTGAGATAGCGCGTGAAATAATTTCAGAAACACCATTAAAAGATTTCTGGGAAGCGTGGAGACCAAACGATTTGATAATCGCAAGTAGAAAAATAGTCAGAGACACACTTCTGATGAAGTTATTTGAATTGCATAAAGAAAAATTTGCAACACTTCCAGTACCGTTGTGTTATAGGCCTTCGGATACTCGAAAACAGAATACTGAAGTTGATATTCCAGGACAGCGTGAAAAGCAGAATTTAGTGTTAAATTATATTGTACTGGTTGATATCAGCATCGTCGAAGATGCATTGCGTGCCGATAAATCCCCATGGACGCTAGGTTACGCAGCGATGATACATTCTTCACAGGAATTGACTATATCAGATACAATTGTTTGGATTGTGGATAATCACATCAAGTGATCAAATTTAGTTTATCTCGCAGTATCCAGAGTACGAAGAATAAATCAACTTCGAAGAGTTGTTTTAGATGATAATGACACTACAATAAGTGATACTGTCAGCCTTGACAAAGTCAAGGACATAATCAGAAAAAAACTTTCTGGTTATAAACAGCAGGATAAAAAAAAATAATAGAGAATTTGATATTGATGCTGAATTAATGATTACGTTGAAGCAACAACAGAATAACGCGCGAGTTGCAATTGTATAATGAGTTGGTGTTGGTCGGATAAAGATCCTCGCCAATTTAACGTAGACAGAAAGAATAGCAGTGTTGGTCATACCAGCGATAATGTGATGCTGACTTGTCTTGAGTGCAACAGACAAAGAGGTGCTAGTTAAGACCACACGGCGGTAATTGAGTATCCTCGGGTATCACTTGCAGTTGTTGTCGAGTAAATCCTCGCTGAGGAGCAGTTGAATATAATCTATAGATTGCTGGTCTACCCGTGGATCGTGTTATATTAGATATTTTATGCGCGGTGACACTCCAAATAGGATCAGTAACTCTTTTTTAACCACGTTCGACCTCTCCTGGTTCGTATAAATACCTAACAGTGACATTACCGAGAATTGGTTGCTTTGAAAAATCTTTTTGCGGTTGTACGGGTATATACTTCTTTTTAATCGCGTTGTTAGGTTTCATATTAATCGTTCGAGTAACCTCATTATTCAGCGCGGGAATCACGCCTGGTAATCTCTTGACCCATTCACGAGATCGTTTATCCTGAATAAATTCCTTCGCATATTGATATCCAAATAACCGCTCAGCAAGTATACGATTAAATTGTTCAACAATTGCCTGATCACGATGTAGTGCAGTATGTCCTCGTCTGATGGTGACATTATGATGCTTCATTATTGATAGAACCGCACCTTGAAATTCTTTGCCAGAATCAATTTGTAATAGATTTGGCCAACGCAGAGGACCTCGTCGATAAATCCTTTCAAATGCAGAAGCGACTTCAGTTGATGATTTTGTCTTTAGTGGTTCTGCTTGTTTGTATCGACTCGCAACATCAACTATGGTTAGCGCGTATTTGTAGAAACCATCATGTGGCAGAAATAATATATCAGTTTGATGAACCTCATTAGGAACGGTCACATCAAAATGCGAGTAGTTAATTCGTTTAGGCGGCAGTAGATAAATTTGCCATATCGCCTGTTTAGATAACCAATCCGCTGCAGTGGTGTATTTCACCTTCGCGGCGCTAGCATGTTTACCAATTGCTGCTTTACCCCGCCAGTATCCTCTCGGAGAATAATAAATAGATTCCATGTTGTTATTAATTACCGGCACCTAATATCAATTTACCTTTCATAGCCGATTTTACTAACCATGAAGCCAACTTTTCTTTGAAGGATTTATCAGTGATAGAATCCAACGCATGAATTAATTTTACATCTGCGAGATGACTGTGTTGCAGATTACTGCTTTTATAAGCAACATCATGAGCATGACACGCCTTATCAATAGCATTTATTGGTTCTTCACCTGGTCGGGGTTGGTTTTGATCATCAAGTCTGATATCGAGTCTAGTCCCGGGTCCACAATAACTATACCCTGGAAGGTGTTTTTCTCCTGGATACTTCGCCCATGGTGTTCCTGGGAGTTTAGCTAGCTTGGCTGCAATATCATCTCGTTTTTTTTTTAAATCTTTAGAAACAAATCTAAATTTCTTTGTACTGCATTGTACACACTTACCGGAAAGTGCTGACCGGTTATTTTTAGTTGTAATCGTTGTCAAGTCATCTGTGCCAGTATGCGCCTTACACTTCACACAATATAGATCCATAATATATTTATAATAACATGAATGTAATTGATTATTCAGCTACCCGACGACGGGAACCTATTAAACACCATGCGATGTTGCCGAATTCAATTAGAATGATTATAATCGGACCATCTGGAAGTGGCAAGACACAATTGTTACTTAATTTAATAACGAGATGGATGAGATGGGACAAGTTGTATTTGATAGCTCCAAGTCTAGATGATCAGCGATGTTACAATGTATTAAAAGATTTTAACGACAAAGCGGTAGAAGAATCCGGCGAGGGTATTATTGAGTTTATAACCAATATCGATGAAGCACCGAGCATTGATGATATTGATGGAGGTATTAACAATTTAGTTGTATATGATGATATCATGTTAGACAATCAAAAGAATCCAGCTAGGATATTTTCCAGAGGTAGGCATAAAAAAAAACTGACGTGATATATGTCACTCAACGATACACACAAATACCAAAAGTGATCAGAGATAACTGCAATATTCTTGCCGTATTCAACGGAGTTGATACACATAGTCTTAGAAATATTTGGAAAACTTGGTGCAGCGGTGATATGGATCATAATCTCTTTAGAAATTTCTTTAGTCATGCTCAGTCAATCCCACATGGATTTGTGACGATTTATCAGATCCTCGGACGCGATATAGTGTCGAACTTGATAAAATATTTGGTTAAAATCGTTTACTGAATCTCGTAAAGAATTGTTAACCCATAGCAGCAGAGAGGGTGAATTCCAACGACAATGGCGTCTTTTTTTTTTGCCAAATGGACCCTTACGAGGAAGCGTTAGTATGACGAATCGACCCTTCTAGTAAATATTTACTAGGAAGCCTCAGTTTGTCAAATAGACCTTTCTATTAAATATTAACGAGAAGGAAGCCTCGTTGATGCCTACAAAGTTGGTCTGTTCACCCTCTCTGCTGCTCCTTCGTTCAAGTATGCTTTCTGTGAATTTAATTATATCATGTCGAGTGCAGTTTGTTTTCATTAGATTATTTTATTCTAATCTGGAAAAATGTGTTAAAGGCATTTTGCAAAGTTGTATATAGTAATTGTGAATTAGTGATGCATGAAAGACGATATCATAAGCACACTTGGCATTACTATTAGATGAGCTAAAAAGTAACCTCTACCCTGGTGTTTTACTTTCATTTCTGCAGCAATTTTTCCTCCTCTTCTTCCAACATTTGTTTAAGATGTTCGTGATTGGACTGGGACAGGCATTCTTTAAACATTTCATAGGTATGTTGGTCTCTTTGCTTAATCTGATAAAGGAGTTGTAATATTTTCTGCCTTCCTGTTGTCTGGTCCTGTAATATCAAATTAAGGAAACTGTTAAGTGATGTGGTCTGATGATGACAGTGCTAAATGATATGTCAAATGTTTTTTGCTCATCTAACATCACACAAAGCAAATAGTGTTATGCGCTCTGATATGTCTGATGTTTTCTGCAACTATGGAATCATAAAAAGAAACTGTTAAATTATATGATGTCACAGCGTGTTAAATCATGCGACATCAGATGGTGCTCACTGCTTGAGTAACATACAGGGATAATAGTTGTATGAGCTTGGAGATGATGTCAGGTATTGTTCAATGCTCCTATAACATAATACAAATAAAATCTTGTTTAAAAGATTTTTCAAACAGATGTTTAAAAATGCAAGATACTATAAATATTTAAATATGCGAAATCAAGCCCAAGTGTCACCAGCAAAACAGAAATCTAATTTAGAATCCAACAGTTAGATTGACTGAAAATGAATTAATTTAACTCACTAATCCTAAACATGTGCAATTAATATCTTTTGCATCTGATAACTTAGTTTGGTACAATGCAGAAAAATAAATTATAGCTTGATGAATTACTAGTATATATCAGTGGTAAAATTAACTTTGGATTTTGGCCGAGTACCTTTGTGGACAAGAGTAGCAGTCTGAGACTGACTCAGACATAGATGGGTGTCTTTTGCATTTAAAACATGACTTCATCAATTTTTCAGTCATTTCACTGTGATGTCAGTGTGGCAGTTTATAGTCATATCTAGCAATGGGGTATCAGGCCACACACACAAAGCATCATGTCCCAACCAGTCACATGATTACCCCGACACCAGCAGCAGACCAGTCCTAACACTAATCTCTGATTGCTGACCACTATGCAATGCAAGTGTTAGTACTATTTTAATAAGTATCTGATATGACTTGGCTTGGGTTTGAACCTGTGACCTCCTGTATCTGAGAGAGAAATTCCAACCAATTAGGCCACCAGCACAGTCTAAAGTTAGTGTGGTTATATTTATGTGTGTGTATGCATACAGACCTACTTGGTGTGTGATGCTATGCAATGTTTGACAAGGCTAAGAATTTAAAGACATTTCTGCTACAGTCTATATAAAATGATGCAAACAGTAAATATATTTTAGTTTATTTTATTCCAACCTGAATTAGTCATTTTTCTTTAATATGAATGAGTATATCATTTATATTTAATTGATTTAAGTTGCTTTCTTTGCGCCATGCACTCTGAACCCAGCAGATATGTCAGTACATTTCTGATTGTCAACTCAATGAATCAAGAAGGTTGGCAGTTAGGAAAAATAACAAAATAATGTGTTATATCCTCTATGTATTTGCATGCAATAGTTAAGAATCGCTCTCCTTACATTGATATCACATATTGTCACGTCGTCAAAAATTCCTTTCTGCTGGATGTGCTCCATTACATCCGAAACACGAAGATCCTTCATCAGCTTTTGCAGGCATCGATTCAGAACAGTCTGGCGCAGCTTTCCTGAAACGGTAAAAACACAGTACAGAATTACACTTGTATCGTTATTATTTGTATAATTATCTATGACCAATAAGAGGGTTACACTTATCTCATTCCTATTGTGGCCCCAAGTGCTCTAAGGCACTCTGTGTTATAGATCACTACCATCTCACCTCTGTCTTCGTGGGTTCGAGTCTCAGATTCAGCCAATGTGGGTATGTGAGAAAGCTTGCCAGTAGCTTTTCATCAGTCAGTAGTTCTTTCCAGGGTTTTCCCAGGTTCTTCCTCCACCATCAATACTGGCCACCATGTATAGCCTATCGTGTGTTGAAGAATGGCATTAAAACCTACAACAAAATTCCTTCTTGTACAATTATTTATGTCCAATGGGACAGCTGTCCCCCTTTTAGATGTAGATTAGAATCTAGTTGTCTGATGAGCATTATAATGAAAGGTACAGCATGAGTGATTTTATACTTGGGCTGTAAACCTAGTTGTGCTTATGCAGTTGAAGATGAAATTAGCTGTAATAGCATTCTGTTGTAAACCATTTCGACATTTCCTATTTATATATTAAGACGTGTTTTTGATTATAACAATATCTTTCTTCTCTATTCTGATATACATTTTGTAATTTCATGATAGTAATAAAAATGTCAACTAATTATTTTATGAGCTATGAAACTATTCCAAATGTAGTAGTTCAATAAATACCATAGGTACTTGACAAAAAGAAGGTTGCTGACTTGCTAAAATAAGTGCTGTAAACTTAACATAATTTTTCATCCAAAGCCTTTGTATGGGTGAAAAGTAGGCTTGAAACTAAAATATGTCTTTAAACCTGTTGTATGAATCAATTCAGGTGCAATTTGTTATTTGATTACAAATTTTTTACTTGCATTGTTAGCTTTTGGAACAACTTAATTTTTTTAAAACATGTGAGATAGCTTAATAACATGTTATATAATGCATTTTCTCAACCATTCAATTAATAACGTGTTTTCCATGCCATACTTAATAACCCACAATTTTCAACAGTAAGAGGTTAGATTATTATAGTGACTTAAGGGTAAGGAAATAAAAACAAAGTTTTTGGAGTAACATTTCTTTAAACACTCCAATTTTCTCTATTTCATTAAATATGGTACACACTGAATCTGGACCATTAAATGGGGTCACATGATAATTATCTGGTAGGTCTGGTATCCTGCTTGTGTAACTTGGCATTTAACTGATCAAAATGTTGGTAAAAACTTTTCATAATTTTGATCCATTTTATCAAATATTTCACTGAGTTCATTATGGGTGAATTTAAGTGTCTTGGATACAATGATCTGAATGATCAAGAAAACATGTTCCTTTGATAATTCAACACATATTACATTTGAGTTTTCATTAATACAAAATGGGACCCGATACTCTCTTAGAGGTAGTATTTGTCTTCAGAGAATTGATCCCAATATTCACTGCTCTTTTATATGGCAATAATGGTAAACACATACCTTTCATATAAACTTTTACAAGACATACCCCTCTCAAGGAAATATGAAAACTACTAAAATTTTGTAAATGCTGCCATGTAACTATTGTTAAAAAAGCAAACATTTGTAACATGCCATATTCAGCGGGAACCTACATATTGATTCACATGTTACATCCCTCTATCATAGTCATGGTACAACATGCATGAAAAGCGATATACTTTAGGATATATGGTACAAAACTCAATTATGGGTCACCTTAAAACATGTTGCATGCATGATGGAGATTTTATGTTCCCACTGAACCTGTCCTCCACCCAAATAGTAGTTAATTGGGTTGCATGGTTATATTCTACCCCTCTGGTGGGCATAAATAAATATAAACCTTATATGTGCTAAAACCTGCACATGTAGTATGATAAATTATCTTTATTTATCATGATATGCATAGGTTATCACATTTTGATGTTCTATAATATTAGCAATTTTTTTTTTTAAATCGATACCTTGGATTATTAAATGATTGTAATAATGAGTATAGAAAATTGAATACCAATAGTGAAGTCTTAATAGATTAAAGCTGCTTTTCATGTAAGGAATAACCCATCATTTGATGATGTAAATAACTTTCATTTTAAATTTTAACGAACAGATTTAAATACATTCACAAAACATATGATTGATGACAATGCGTTATATTCACGTAATAGGTGAAGCACTTTTAAACGAAGAATTACTGCTGATCATCTTATCAAATACAAATGGCCGTTAAATTGTAAATATAGTCAAAGAGGACCATTGCTAATGATTCAAAAATGAATAAAGCTTTGTATACTTTATCTTCTTTACCCATCCTCTTTGCAGGATATATTATGTTATGTTATGGTGTCTTATTAATATCATGTAGTTATGAGTCTTCTAGTTGTCAGATATAATTTTTAATATGATGTAAATATGGAACAGCTAGGTGACTGCCATAGTGTGATACACCTTCCACAAATGCCAGTGGTATGAAGATCTTGTGTCGAGTCAGATCTAACCAGTCACCTATTGGTTGAGTTGGAAATGTTATGTGTCTACTGATTATATGACCCATGGTGTCAGTGACTTGAAGTTCTTTTGGAAGAAACAATTTAAGTGGTATTTCATCTTTAGTATTAGATTTCTTATTTGTTCCACTCTCACTCTGTTTATTTGCATGATCTTTTTCACTACCGGTTTAGGTGGTTACTAGCAGAGGTTTTCTGGAATAAAATATGTGAAATAGTTTGATATTTTGGCTATGTAATAATGTCTGTCTGGGGATAGCATCTTTCCCACTTCAATATGGATGTGGCTACGATGAATTTCCAGGTCTATGTCACATATATAATGCAAGAAGCACAATGGCAACAGAGACATAGCAGAGACTATGTCTTTGTAATGGCTGAAGAACACTACTACTAAATTGCTCCAATTAATTATGCAGCCTCTGAAATGTATACCAATCAGTGAAAATGAGTATGCTAAAACATAGCTTGGTTTGATTAGTCAAATGATAAGACTAGATGCTTCTGACCAACTGTGAAGCCAAAGTTGGATTCTGATCTGGGTTAGAATCTGTTGGCCTCTTCTCTGCTCAACTACCAGGATTTTCTCTAATGACATGGGCTGCAATCCAAATCAAATGGGTTGCTTCCCTTGAGTTGCCTTTTACAATATGCAGGACACTTTTAATTAGCTAGTTTGATAATTAAAAACATCATCAGATCATCAACATGTCTTTCAGTGGGTGTAAATTCAGGTAGTTTGATAAAACTCCAGATTAGAAATATGGGTTTTAGACTAGGCACAATCTCGGGTAATATGGTTCTTGATGGTTAATGAGTTATGTTTATAAAACACTTAACTATCAGATTTGGCAAGGTATGCATCAGACATATGGTCTAGAAGAGTGGTAGCCAATTGTAAGGTTACTTAATTAATCTACAATAATCTCACTCTTTGTTAAATTTATAAACTGGATAAAAATAATGCATAGTGCACATCTCATGTGAGGGACATACCATAAGTTCATTAGGTCTGATGGTCAGGAGTTAAAAATGCAAGAGTTATCGTCTTCAAAATTTTAGTCACCACCACATCCATAAGAAAGTCCAAGAAGGAATTTACTTTTAGAATAAGAATGGATGTGACATTACTCATCTGGCTAACATGTAATTAACAATTACATGCTAACATCTGACATCTAATTAACAGTTAAATATTCATGAGCAGTTGGCCAAGCAATCTGTTTCAGCAGATTTCTCTTTGTAGCGTTTATCCAGTACATCATATTAGGCTGTACATGGCAGCTAGTATAACTGCTGGAGGATGAAAACCAAGGATGTGTCACCAAACCATATGAATGTACTGTCAACCTTTCTCATGTACATATATTGTCTACGCCCGAGATTTGTATCCAAATGTACAGATGTGAGATAGCATTGGTCAGCAAAGGTGAGCACAATAAACATATCACCAACCAGAGGAACCTTTCTCCAATCTGAGTACCCTATAGAGTTTGGACCACTATTTAAATTCCCCATAGAACTTAATGTTATTATATTGAAAACTGAAAATAAATGCCCTAGATTGGCATACACATTAGGCATGCTTTCATTCATTTGAAGATAATGGATACAGAGACACATCAAAGGATTCCTTGGCAACAGAGCCAGATATATAATGCAAGAAGGAAAATGGCTATGGAGACATAGCAACAAATTAATTGGCCACAGAGCCAGGTATATAATGTAAGAAGCACAATGACATTTACATTGTTTTTGTGGTAATTTCTAAGTGATTTAGTAATCATTGTGGAGCACATGTCTGACAATACTATTTCAGGAAATTTTGAAGCTGTCGTCGCTTGTAGCTTAAAACATACCATTACCCTCACCTCATACAATTTGCAGTGGATGAAAGAAGTGAGAAGAGAGAGAGAGATTAAGCAATAGAGAAAGACTGATATAGGAAGAAGAGCGTAAAACAGATGAGAGCCATAAAAACAGTGGAAGTGAGAGGAACACATGAGGAAGACAGAAAAGAAAAAGAGGAAGACAGAAAAAAGAAACATAAAGACAAAGATGAGAAAGGAAGAAAGATACAAGAAGAGATAAGAAAAATGGGAGTTTTATGAAGGGAAGAGAGGCGTAAAGAGAGAGAGAGAGAGACAGAGAGAGAGACAGAGAGAGATAGATAGATAGATAGATAGATAGATAGATTTTTTATGGTTCTACACCATTTATCAGCACAATATAGGCTATACATGGTGGCCAGTATTAATTGTGGAGGAAGAACCCGGGAAAACCCCAGAACGAACCAAAGGCCCACGCACGAGAAGCTATTAGCAGATTTCTTGATTTTATATTTGGTAGATTCGGACATTCAAAACACGAAACATACCAGCATTTGTACTAATTTGACATAGCTCACATTTTTACACAAATAGTATGAAAGTAAGGATTGACAAAACATGCAGACAACAGAAAGTGTCGTTAATCAGTCTTTCAAAGGCTTGTGAAATCGTGTATTTTGTTTTAATGTGCAATATATCAACAAATATGAAATTGTTTTGTCTTTCCAGCTGAGATGCAAGAACCATTACAGAAACCGATACCGATATCAAAAACGCAACCTTCAACTGTCATTGAATCAGATGAGAGAGAAAGAGAGAGAGATGGAGGGAGTGAGGGTGTCAGGACTGATTATTTTCCTGCAGGAAGAAAATCACCTGGTTTAGCTGAAAATTTCTAAAAATTTTAAAATGTAACTTTATATGCATGTCACAACAAAGTCAAGATATTAAAAGGGATTTTCATATATCCATATGATCCGACAAAGCAGTACACCGACATAATCATTATTCATCAAATTTGAGCACAAGGGAAAAGATTAAATGTACAGATCTTGGTGCAAATTCTGTATGCACATAACATTCACTACAATTCTCATTGGCTAATTTTTTGGTTGCTGAATGAGTAAATAAACAAACTAACTGAATCTTGATTGAACAATATTTGAAAGGACTGTAGATGTATATTTTAATAATCTTGACATGTAAATTCATGGAACAAATGTAAATTTAAAGTGGGTCTGATAATGTTATGAACTATATGTTAATAATCTACTTATCAAATACATCATAGACTTGATCTAATATTTACATAGGAAAATAAAGTATCCTGTATGATAATTAGGCATTATGAAATTACCAGTAGAGGCAGGTGTAGCAATCAGATCAATTGGTTTAAAAGATACTTTGAAAAGTGTGTACAATCTGTATGTTAACTTCAACACCTGTTAGAGAAATATATGTTATTATGTTTACACCCATGGTTGAATATCCACTGCACTACTGTCTTCAATGCAATGTGTTGATAAATATTGATTGCAGATAAACTATAAAATTAATTCCTTTCATAAATACACGTGTGATTTTATATTTTTCTCAACTGCTCAACTCAACTACATGTATAACAATGCGAACACTATAAACTTAACATTGATACAGGTTGTGAAAAAAAATAGGTTGAATTGTTCATATTGTACATTGCATATTGCAACTCCAGCAAAATATCAATAAGATCAAAAGTTGGGCCAGTAATAACGGTTTCAAATTTTCTAAATTGAAAACAGTATGCATGCATTTCTGTCAATTGTGTTACGTGCTTAGGCTCGAATAAGCAGCAACACAGAAAGAGTGAAAACTAACAAGCTTGTAAAACTTTAACAATGATTTTATTAAGTACAATTATTTTCATAAAATAAATAAACTTACGGTTTTAGAGAATCAAGTCCAACAAATATAGAATTCACAAAATAATCCACTAATGGAATTTCAAGTCCTGATAAATAAATGTTCTAATAGTTCCAGGTTCGAATCTTGTCGATGTAATCCTAAATGGCTGACAATGTCACGTGATGCAGTTCTCGATTTAATATCATCCAGATGAAGTTATGAAACATATGTCCTTTTCCAGATAAATAGAATAATTCTTCTTTTCAACGAATTGACACAAAGTCCAGAATAAAATAATAAAATTTAACACTCAAACATGAAATACACACAACTAATATCTTTAAGCCCAAAATTCTACTAAAGTTAGCCTCCAAAACACAGCTATATATATATATATATGTAATTCTCTCGTAAACAAGAGGAATCATGTGATTCTGGAAGGTCACAGAAAGAAGCTACCTTCTCCAAGTCACGTAATAATGGAATGTTCTAGAAGGAAATCATTCACTTTCCACCCTCAAGAACTAAAAGTTATCCTTGAAATTGACCAATAGTTTTAGAGGCTTGTTGACAATGTTTAAAGCAAGGTCAGGATTTAGGTCAAACAAGCCAAGGTCAAAACTTGTTTACAATTAGAGAATCTAAGTCAGCCTAAACATTCTAGAATAATTTCCCAATTAATGGATATTAAACCCTAAAAGATAAATTTGGATTTAACAATTAAAAAAATAAATAAATTAAATCCAATAGCCGTAACAATTGCAAAGACATCATGATGACCCTAAACTCACGCTGGATGGAACACTTATTCCAGTTGTTGAGGAAACAAAGTTTTTGGGTATTATCTTTGACAGAAAGCTGACTTTATACCACACATAAAGAATTTAAAGCTAAATGCTTAAAAGCTTTAAATTTACTTAAAGTAATTGCGCACACTGACTGGGGTGCTGATAAAAACGTCCTCCTTAATTTGTATTGAACATTTATCCGCTCCATACTAGACTATGGATGCATTGTTTATGGTTCAACTAGGAAGTACTATTTGAAAATGCTTGACCCAAATTCATCATCAGGGAATAAGACTCACTCTAGTAGCATTTCGAACATCTCCATGCGAAAGCCTTCCCGCGGAAGCGAATGAACCACTTTTATCGCACCACAGAGAAATGCTTTCTACACAGTATGCTCTTAGGTTAAAATCAAACCCTCTGAACCCTGCTTTTTCGGCTGTTTTTCAACCAAAATACAAAACTTTATATGGTAATAAACCAAATGCCATACCTTCATTTGGCATTAGAATATCATCCAGCCTTGACAATATCAAAAGTAATCTCTGTACAGTTCAGAAAACGTTTGTCTCGAAAACACCACCTTGGCTCCTTAAGCAACCCAAAGTGATTTTTACGTTACACGATGGGAATAAATCTGAGACCAACCCTGTCATATTCCTGAACTCTTATCATGAACTTCTCAACGATTTTACAAATTACACTAAATTTTATACTGATGGATCAAAGGTTGATGAAAAGGCTGCTGCAGCCTTCGTTAGTGGCAAGCACATAACCAAAGTGCGCTTGCCACACGATGTGTCCATATTTTCGGCGGAAATCAGCAATAGACCTTCCTCTGAAATTTATCGAACAAAAACGCATTTTAAATAGCATTATCTTCTGTGACTCATTATCAGTGCTTCAGTCACTACACAATAAAAAACTGGATAATCCATTATTAGTCAATATACTCGTCAAAAACTCTGAGCTTAGTACCTCCTACAATATAGTATACTGTTGGATACCTAGCCATATTGGTATTAGAGGTAATGAAGAAGCAGACCGGGCTGCTAAGATGGCTCTATCCCAAGAACCATCAGATTTTAAATTACCATTTACTGATTTTAAACCTTGTATCAAAAAGTACCTACGTCAGAAGTGGCAAGTGTCATGGGATGATGCAGTCAATAACAAACTTTATTCCATCAAACCAACCCTGGGAGAATGGACTCCTTCCTACAGAACTATCCATAGCGAGGAGGTTATCGTTGCAAGAATCAGAATCGGTCATACATATATTACCCACTCCCACATACTAAAAGCAATGTTCCCTCTAATTTTTGACGATGCTGTGCGGGAAAATAAAGGCGTGCGCGGAAAAACATGATGCACAATTTTAGTGAGCGGCATTTGTGATAGTCGTACATTTACAAATGTTTAAAACTCTATTACACAGCAGTCTTCTATATGATAAATTAGAAATTTCGCACAGGCATATGCATTGTTCAATTATGTTAATACAAATATTGTTCTACTTACTTTATATTAATGATGTCGGTAAAGTGCTACACATATATGTCATATTTAATTATAAAAACTACAAATAAAATAAATGTAGTTCGAAATTTAGAGCAAAACAGTTACTTTATTCATTTATTGCCGAATTTTCACGTCTGTCTTTGTGTGTGGTCCAATGCTTGTAAACCGCATCTAGATCAATAGTGCTTCCTGATGAAAGATAGAATTTTATCAAATGATTTACTTATAGCCTGTTTCTAGATTTTGTTGTAATTGAGTTCATTAGGCTAAAACCGCGTTCGCAGTCTGCACTTGATGCTTGAAATGTCCCACAACTATTTTGCAGAATCGAAAGCTCTTTCATGTCTTCATTCTTCATGATAAAGCTTACGACGTCAGTAAAAGTCTGAATTGATCCAGTCTTCACTTTCTCTGCAATCAAAAATTTGAAGTCATCATACTGTTAACCGATCTTTGAGATTACACTCTCGTGACAGTTTGGTATAATTCTTGAAAACCTTCTTATCTGTTTGTTCAAACTGTCTTTGCCAAATTCAAAACTTGAATTATTTGCAATGATGCAGTGGTCAAATGCTTGCCAATCCATTAATTCATCGTCCAGAAATCTCTTCTCAAGGTGATTACATAATAGTTCAACAAATCTAAGAATTACAGCCTTGTCGACGTCACGATCAATTAAATTAAAAACTTCTTTCACTGCATCACTCCAATGAACTGTTTCTCTAAGATACTGCGATCTTATTTTACATATTTTGGCCTTTACAAACTGAAACGCTTCAATAGTTGTCAGAATACTTCTTTGAAAATATTTGCTTATTGATGCCAGTTATCCCAAAACATCGTTAAGTACTGTCAAAGCCAGTCGAAACTGCGGATTTAGAAGTCTCTTCAGACAGAACTTATTGATTGGATCATTGCTCATGTTTACTTGTTCAGTGCAATAGTCAATCAAAACGTTGTAGTTTTGCACAAAAGCGGCAACTGCTAAATGCCTAGACAACCACCTTACCTCCTGCAAAGGCCGAAATGCCACGGAGTCACTTTCTGCGGCATTGGCCAATTCCTGGAATTTCTCATTTTTAACTGATGACCTGCTGAACATTGTATAAACTGTCCGAAGTAATGTTTCAATATCGTGCATTAATGAAACTTGCTTCCAAGCATCTTCAACAGCTAAGTCTTCGCGATGAGCAACACAACGTTGTTCGCACAAATGATGTATCTCACGTCTCAGAATTGCAGCCACACCATTATTTTTCCTTGGCATGACAGATGCGCCGTCTGATGTAAACATCACCATCTTCTGCTGATCAAGTTGATTTTCACAATAGAATTGTTTTATTGCTGTCACAATAAAGACACTGTCGCATGAGGACAACTTCACGATGCCACCGAATATTGTTTTGCAAACAATTTCTGTTTCAGGCCGATACTTGAAATATACAATCAGCATTTTCTGAACTGAAATATCAGTACTTTCATTTATTATCAACGTGTGGAATGCCGACTTTCTCAATTCAGTCATAAGCTGATTTTTTAAGACGAGGCTTATGCACTCAACAAATTCGAACGCATATTTTTTGCTGCGCCAACTTTGTTGAATTTTAACGTATTTTGCAACATGCTCATGGATATCTTGTACAGAAAACATGGATGCATTCAGTTTAATAGCAAGAATAACGTTATCAATCAGCACTTTTACCAAATCTGAAGTTGACCGCTTTCCCTCTTCCATCTCTACTCTGATGCTACGATCTGCCGTACTCTCCTGTAGCATACGCAAAATTCCACCACTCCTCTGATTCCGTAGCTTTTTAACTGATTCAGTGTGCACTTTTTGACTGAGATGCCGCTTTAAGTAATCAAGTTTCCATTCATCCCATTTTTATCCAGTGCTGAACTCTCCTGCAGCATTTGCAGTTGAGCAAATAGTGCAAACAACAGCGCCATCATCATTGCATGTGAAAATATCTCCAAGTTTTACCTTTTGCTTGTTAGACGATGACAACACATCCGATTCGATCAGTTCTGATAGACACTCTTCCTTGAATCTTGAACAAGTTTTCTTTTTCAACGAATATTGACATCCTTCTGCTTTTCGTTTGGACATTATGTGCGTGGGTAATTTATTATTTAATATGAAAGCATATTACAACTTCCTGCTTTATCGCTCGCCCACATAACTTCCGTCGGCTGCAGCAGGTAATTTTCACTCTCACATATTTGCTGCGCGGCAACTTAAAACTGCTGCGCGGCAACTGAGTAAGAGCTGCACGGCCGCGCAGCTTAGAGGGAACATTGACTAAAAGGTGAAGATCCACCAGAGTGCGTTTCTTGCAATGAACCATTCACTGTTAAGCACTTTATGACCGAGTGTTCCGACCTGGAACCTACGCGTGACAAATATTATAATTTACATGACATGAAGGAACTTTTTGATACTATACAAATCACTAGTATTTTAGATTTCCTGAAGGAAGTAAATCTTTATTTTAAACTATAACTTGTATGACATCACCTAAAAGCATTTTTTTCTAATGCAAATACCGCCTCTTATTTACAACATCTTATCATCAACATACACCATTTACATCTCCCATTGATTAGGAAGCTTCATATTTTCCTGTTACCAACATTTTATCATTTTATATTTAACTATTATGGTTTTGTTATATCGTTGGTCGATATTAAACCTTTCTTATTTTTAAACATATAACCTATTGTATGGCGCTAAATAGCCTAAAAGTGCTGGTGCGCCGTTAAAATTCAATTAATCAATCAATCAATCATATTGTATAAACACCAGAACTTTATAACAGGGCACCTTACAAGTATATAAACAATACAAAGCCCGAAGCTTTTTCACATCTGGGAAGATAGGTTGCTTTCTTTCCAGGTTAAAGTTCATAATTTAATAAAATAATTAAAAAGTCCTTTTAAACAGTCAAGAGAGATATATAATTGACTGCTTTGCATAGAAGATGACAAAAACAAATGATAATAATAATAATGAGGACTTTGCATTATGCCTAAAAGCTCTAAGCACTTTACAAAATATATAACGATATTACTACAAAAAGGAAAACACTATGAAATTAGAAAATAAAAAAAGCTCAAAATATTTAAGGTAGGAAACATTATTAATTATTTCAGTTCGTTCTTGCAGTCCAAGAATATGAGTCTTAAGACCACTCTTTAAAGGGATCACTGCATCTTTGTATCTAACTTCAATGGGCAATTCATTCCACATTGCTGGGCCCTGGTATGCAAAAGAACATTGTCCATATGACTTCATTTTCATAGTGGGAATAATGAGTATACAATTGTCAGAAGAGGAGTGTAAGTGTCTTGCTGGTGTATACACATGGGTGAGGCCAGATAAGGATGTTGGACTGAAGTCCATCAGTGAAACATAGCACAGAGAACAAATTTTGTGTTTGATTCTGTATCATATGGATAGCCAGTGTAGGGTACAGATCAGTGGGGAGGTGTGCAACGTTCCCTCTAAGCGAATGGTAGGTGTGCGCGCAGTGCTCGCTGCTCTGCTCTGCACGGGGATGCCTGAGCAGCTGTGCACGCATGCAGCTTAGAGGAAACGTTGGAGGTGTGCTCTGATCGTGGTACTCTAAGCATGATTCAAGCATGCTTTGTTTTGAACTTTTTGACATTTCTGGAGCAGATATTGAGATGAAACAGACATAATTGAGTTACAATAGTTGAGTCTTGAAAGTACTAATGAAGAAAAGTGTTTTAGTGGCATCAACTGAAAGATATTTGTGAATGGAGCTGATGCATCTCAGCTCAAGATAAGCAGTCTTTCCTATGTTCATGACATGTTGCTGCAATGTGAGAGTAACTGTCCACAGTAACACCTAGGTTCCATACCGTCTTTTTGACCTCTCTACTCCTTGGAAGGTAGAATCAACTCGAGTTGTGTGGCTAGACTTGTATATTTGGTTGTCATCAGTGTACAATTGGTGAAACACTGCCAGGATGATGATCTATGACACTTGAGAGTAGCTGAGTGTATTGAATGAAGCGAACAGGTCCAATAACAGACCCCTGTGGAGCACCACAACATAAATCAACTGGGCTTGAGTGTAAGATTGGCTGATACAATTTGTGTCCTGTTGACTAAGTAAGACTTGAACCAAAGAAAGACTGTGTTGTGAATGACAAATACATGCTTTATACAGTGAATTAATATATCATGGTCTGTTGTGTCAAATGCTGAAGACAAATCAAGGAGTGTGTGGAATGTAATCTTTCTGCTATCCAATGCAGAGAGAATGCCATTAACTACTTTCAGAAGTGTAGTTTCAGTACTGTGGCAGGGGCGATATGCAGACTGTACATTGCTATAAAGACTGTTTGAATTCAGATGAGATACAAGTTGGGTCAGAACAACCTTTTCTAAGATTTTTTTATATGAACGAGAGATTAGAAACTGGTTTGTAGTTCTTTGAAGCATTAAGGTTGAATGTTAGTTTCTTCTGCAGAGGCTTTATACTGGCAGTTTTGAAAAATAATGGGAATTCCTCTGATGAGAGAGAGGTTTTAATAACATCAGTTAGTAAAGGCAATATTGGATCAAAGTATTCGAGCAACAGTGATGTTGGAATTAGATCAAGTTCACATGACTTTGGTACACTCATCATCACAACTGTCAGTAATTAATCCATGTGCTGCTAATGGTTGTCGCTGAAATACTGTAGTGGGATAATTTGGCTTATTGGACTATGTTTGTGACATTCTTCTTGGCAGCTTCATAGATTAGCTTATGAAAGTGAGTCTGTTGGAAAGTCAAAGCCTCTCCACTTCACAGTGGTCTTTTTTAATGGTGCAAAGCTGGTCCCTAACACTGCTATACCATGGAGAACACTTTTGAATTGATACTCTGCACATGGTGGCTGAGATGTTTTCAAGCAATGAACACAGGCAGTTATCGAGTTCTTCTACTGTAGGAGGTAAGCAAGTTGTTAGGTTCGCTTGGATTACCCCTGCGAAAAAAAGTTCATGACTTCATGAATAATCATGAACTATTCATGAAGGTTCATGAACGTTCTTGAAGTGTTCATCATCAGTTCATCATTTTTGTTCATGAACAAATATTCATGAACGTTCATGAACTAAGTTCATGAACACTTCAAGAACCTTGATGAAACACAATTTTGAAATTCATGAACGCAATGATGAATTTTCATGAACCATTATAACTAAGTTAAAAAAATTCTTCAAATATCAATGTGAGTTCTTTGTTCAAGAACAATTCAAGAACTTTAATGAACAACTTTGATAATGTATTGAAACTGTTTAGGACAATTGTCAATACCATTATATTCCTGAAAATACACCATACACTTCTTTACAAGATTTGTTTCATAAATTAAACATTAACAAAATTAAACTTGAGATTTTTATTCTGATACTCTGAGGTAGTTTTAAATTACAAGAGTTTTCAAATACCTTCTGTTGAGTCAATTAACAAAACATACATAGTACATGTATCTTTGCGCATTCAAAGCGTTTTCTTCCATTGCCGTTATTAACAATTGCATACTCATTCGACTTCCGGGTCCAAGACTCGTTGCCATCTTGCCCCCAACTGATTAAATGTGTAAAACAACGGTTATCCTGATTGGATGCTAGCGAAGAAAGACGCGATTTGGTTGGTTAATAAAAGCGCGCGGTTTCAGCAGTTGAGTCTTCTTGAACTCGCAGAATCAAAAGAGCGTGTGAACGAAGAGCATCGAACATCTTACTGAAGGAATACAAGAAGAAAAACCCCAAACAAAACATGTGGACTCTCGTCGAATGGACAGAGGAGAATCTGTTCAGTATCATCTCTTTGAAGTCTATAGAAGCCCCTAGAAGAGATTACGAAGACTACAAAGAGAATGACTTGGTACATGCAAGGTTTGGTGGGAAAGTGTATCCTGCTAGAATCATCCAAAAGTCCAGTGAGTAGATTTGGTTATGTTCTACGGGTATTTTATTGTTCTGTGTTACATCCAAACTCAGAGAGATTTTCGGTTTCGCAAAATAACTGTTGCTCTAATCCGATCTATTGGATTTGTAAATAATTCAATTTTTTTTTTTAAAAGCCTTGTTGATGTATCAAATTGTTTACAACTGGAAGTAGTACCCCACATGTAGCGTCAAAACGTTTGCAATAGGCTTTTAAAACAATATCACGAGTCAGACGTTTTATCAATAAAATGCGACTAAAATTTGTGACAACACGAAATGAACCTTTTTTTTTGTAATATAAATAAGAACTGTTATTAAAAAAAAATTGTATGCATAGTGCCCACAAAGCTATTTCGTGTTAACAACAAATTTATTCCATTCTATGGCTGAAACCTAACTCCTGTTACGATACTTGCCGCTAATAAGCTACAATTGAAAGGTAATATTGCTGATACCAGTGACTAAATTCTCTTAAGTTCATGATTAAGTTGATATAGATTTTTATATTATATTTTATGGGATGAAATAATTTCAAGTTTGATCACAATTGTACAGTGAAAATAACAACATGAACTGTACAAACTGAATCCCTTGTCCCATGAATTTGTTTGAAAATCTTCAAAGGAAACTCCTTTGAATGAATCATAATGATACATTTAAATTATCAGGACTTGGGCTCCTGGCTTGCATTAATATGGTCAACCTAACTATTTTACTAGTGGACAGGAACTTCAGTGAGGAATAATGACATATCTTCAAGCATTTTATCGGTTGATCTTTGGAACAATTTTTTTGTGTTTCTTTTTCTTATTTTCATATACTCAGAATATGGTGATGGTGCCGGGCATGTTATGGTCGTGTCTCAGCCCATCCAATAACATTTCGATTTCTTGTTGAAAGACAATTGCAGATGGCATTGACTGAAACCTGTTGGTTTGGGGTCAAAACGTTAACGGCATTGAATCAGGAGATTTTTAAAAAAATAAAATAAACTTTACATAAAAAGTCTTAAATCCACACAAAACTAGTTTCAGCTTGGGGAATGACTTCTAAATTAGCCATAAATTTTTAGGTATTATATATGTTTAGCATGCTAATGATATTATGCCGTTCAAGATTTATAATTCAAATGCAGACATTATGAATCTTTTGTGAAAAACTATTTAATTATGAAGGAATTTTTGAGTTTGTGCTAATACACAATATTTTTTTCGCAGGTCGGACAGAAAACTGAAAGAACTGGAGGACGAAGTAGGACAATTGAGAAAGAAAGTGAGAAAGCTGGAAGATAGAATTTCCAAGATTGAACAATCTTCAAGTAATGACAAAGAGTCTAGTGACCCTAACAAAGAACCCAATGAGTTGGAATGTTTGAAGTCTGAGGTAGACAATTTACAATCATCGAGTGAAACGAAAATAATCAAGGTGTTGGCCTTGAAGGCATTTTCTACAAATGAGTTGGTTAACATGTCACTTTCTGGCAAAAAGTCAATCAAGTCTGGTGACACAGCAAGACCTCCTCTGAATCAGACAAAGCTTGCCATGCTAGAACAGGTGTTTCGTTATAAATGTCCAATAAGTTCTAGGAAAACATTTGTAGAAAAATTCCAGAACATTCAGAAAGTGCTCAGAAGGGAATCCAAAAAAGGAGAATAAACTGCTGGTTTAGATGTTCTTTGTTAATCTTGGTAGAATAAATGCTTTTCAAACTAACATGTGCATTTTTGGCTATTTGAAACCCTAAGAGCCACCCGGAAGAGATTATTATCATTCTGATTAAACCTTCATTTGTCAATATTTCAGGAACTATTCAGGAACATTTTGTGGAATTTAAGTTCATGAACTGGTCATGAACTGTTCAAGAACATGTCAAAATTAAGGTCATGAACTGTTCAAGAACATTTTGTCAAATTTAAGTTCATGAACTGGTCATGAACTGTTCAAGAACATGTCAAATTTAAGTTCATGAACTGGTCATGAACTGTTCAAGAACATGTCAAAATTAAGGTCATGAACTGTTCAAGAACATTTTGTCAAATTTAAGTTCATGAACAGTTCATGAACTTGTAGTTTCATGAATTGCCCATTTTCAGTTCATGCACGTTCATGAATAGTTCATGAACCCATTGATGAACGTTCATGAACCCAGTTCATGAACCGTTCATCAATTGTTCATGATCGTTTCATAGGGGAAGTCATGCATTAGTTTGGCTCTATTTATCATATAGAGGTGTCTTTCAATAGCAAGTAAAGGTGAAGGAACTGATACATTCAAATGGCATATAATGTAGTAGTTATCTGATGCAAGTTCGTAGGATACAAGGATGAACCATAGAATATTATAATCAGGTCCATGAAGACTTCAGTTTAAAATGTGACCATGTTTATTGGTGGGTTGGTTAACTGTTTCAGGTTGAAAACATGAATAGAAATAGGATCATGCTATTGTTATCTGTGTTGCCTCCAAAGTTAAAGAGCAGCACATATATTTTTATTGTCTAGCAGCAGTTGTGTAAATTACATGATTACTAGTATTTTCATTTTTTTCAGTTTTGCTTATTAATAAAAAGACATCATGTCCAAGTTTTGAATGGGCTGTAATGAAAACAATTCTGGAACAGTAAAACTATACTAGTAAGATATTACTTGATCTACATTATTGTGATTACTATATAATATCTGAGGATATTCCATCCATGATAACTTAATTGATGATTAGTTTAACGTTATTCTCAGTGATAATTTCCCACATATATTCATGAACTTAGTAGTATTTATCTAAATTCATCATGAAAGACTCATAATACACAAGTTTGATGGAAATAGGTGGAATATGATATATCTCTGTGTGTCTGGCTGGCTAGGATATGTTGATAGTGGATGCAATAATTTATTTTACAAAATATTTAGCTTATCCTTTTTTCAAATGAAAAAAGTAGAGTCTTAAAATAAGGTTACTGAAATTTCCACCAAATTCTTTGGTGCCATATTGAAAACATTTCAAACACTTGGAATAACAGAAAATGCCATAACTTTTGGCTTTTCAGTCTACACAGAAGCTGTCATTAAGAATATGCATATAAATATAGGTATGATCATCAGCATTTAAACATTTTTATTATCATGGAGTTTGCATACTCTACTATGATAGCTGGACAAGTACCACAATTCATAAAACCAAGTGCCTTATTTTAGAGTCAGTGTATGGCTCTCTCCAGGCCATTATATTGCTGTAAAATTCCTTTGAGCATGACAGGTTTTCATTGATCTTGCTAAGTGCTTAAATGCTGCCTGCTATGCACGTAATAGCCTTGATAGAGGCAGAACTGGTAGAAGGCACACAACAGGGGCAGTGGAATATCGAGAAATAAACAAGAATGTCAGAAACAAATTGAAGAAAGCAAAAGAAGATTGGATTGGACAACAGTGCACAGAAATAGAGAACAGTCTAATAAAGAATAACAGCAAAAAGGCATTCCAAATTGTGAAAGACCTTCCCAGAAAGAAGCAACCAAGAGTCAGTACCATTCAAGATGAAAATGGAAAATGCCTCACAGAAGCAAGTGACATTGCAGAAAGATGGACTGAGTAGGAACTCTACAACCATCTGTCCACAGGAGACCCAGAGGTGCTTTAAGTTCCAAACTACACAAATAATGATGATTTCCCCATTCTCAAAGAAGAGGTGGAGTCAGCAATAAGAACACTCAAGAATGGAAAGGCAGCTGGCGCAGACAACATCCCAGCTGAACTTATCAAGAATGGTGGGGAATCTGTGATAGAACTACTAACAAAAATCTGCAACAAGATCTGGCAGACAGGCGAATGGCCAACACAGTGGACCCAGTCACTAATTATAACACTCCCTAGAAAAGGCAATCTCCAGCTGTGCCAAAATTACAGAACTATCAGTTTGATCAGCCATATAAGGTGATGCTGAAGATCATCTTGAACAGACTGAATCCACAAGCAGAAGAAATAATCGCTGAAGAACAGGCAGGGTTCCGTAGTGGAAGAAGCACAACAGAACAAATTTTCAATCTTAGGGTTCTGTGGGAAAAGTACTCACAACATCAACAAGACATCTATCATGTGTTCATAGATTTCAAAAAGGCTTTTGATAGAGTGTGACATGAGGCATTGTGGGCCACAATGAAGAAGTACAACATGGGTCAAAAGTTGACCAACACCATCAAGCAGCTGTATGTCAAGGCTACCAGTGCAGTAATTGCTCAAGGTTCTGTGGGGGATTGGTTCAAGACTACAGTTGGAGTACGGCAAGACTGTCTCCTGTCACCCACGCTTTCAACATCTACTTAGAGCGCATCATGAGCGAAGCCCTGGAAAACTACTGTGGGACAGTCAGCACTGGAGGGCGTAACATCACCAACCTCCGCTTTGCAGACGACATTGATGGGCTGGCAGGCAGTGAAGATGAGCTTGCCACCTTAGTGAAGAACCTGGATAAAACATCTTCCAGATTTGACATGGAGATAAGTGCCAAGAAGACAAAGCTGATGACAAACAGTGGCAAACAAATCTCAACCAAGATTAAAGTCAGGGGACAGGAACTGGAAACAGTGGGCCAATTCAAATATCTTGGTTCCATAATCACGGAAGAAAGATCAAGAGCAGAAATTTTGTCATGAGCAGCACAAACAACGGCAGCTATGTCAAAGCTAAGACCCATCTGGAGAGACAAGAACATCTGTCTGAAAACTAAAGTCAGACTAGTGAGAGCACTAGTCATCTCAATCTTTCTGTATTCATGTGAGGCCTGGACCCTGACAGCAGAATTACAACGAAGAGTTCAGACACTTGAAATGAAATGCTACAGAACCATCCTTGGCATCTCTTACATGGACCACATCAGAAATGAAGAAGTGTGCGACACCATTAGGTACAAAGTAGGCCATTATGAAGACCTCCTCACCATTGTCAAAAAAAAGGAAGCTGAAATGGTATGGCCATTTCACTAGAGCCAACAGTCTATCCACAACAGTACTGCAGGGTACTGTCCAAGCTGGTAGAAGGAGAGGCAGACAGAGAAAAAAGTGGAGTGACAACATCACAGAATGGACCAGGAAAAGTTTTGCACAGACACAGGCATTGGCACATGATCAAGTCAAGTGGAGGGAACTGGTCAGATGTTCAGCAGCACAGTGCCTCAACGACCACACTAGGTCAAGAGACTGATGATGATGATTCAACCAGTTACAGCAGTATAAATAAAGTTAGTTTTCTTGCTACCAGAGAAGTTCAACTGATATGTCCAAAGTGTGAAGAGAATCAATGGACAATGACTTGTACAGAAAACTTCTTGGAAATGAGTTCAACAAAAGTGTGTATAGATTTAAATTGCTAATTTGTAAACATTCTATAGGTTAAAAAACAAACAGAATATAAACAATAGTACATAGTTATATTATGTTAAATTATCTACTAGTATTAGGCACTTTTATTAAAATTTAAACTATTCAGGGATTTTTATTCCATTCAGTAGGCATAGCCCACATCTAATCAGAGCATACTCAGCATGAATTAGATTTGGCATAGTTTTTAAATTTATGTTGTGAAATTGACCCTATGAGCATTTATTACATTTTATCAAATTTAAACGTAATATTTTCTAAAGATAGTTTTAGCATTACATGTAAAAGATTTCAGACCAGTAGATTTACATATTTTGACAAAGATATTCTCTCCTAAACCAGTAAATTTTATTTTGTCTTCATAAAACTTTATGTTGCAAGTACTGAAATGTTTTTTTCCTGCTGTAATATTTTCTCTCTGCATACTATAATATAACAGCAAGTTTTGAACATAAATCAGATTCAGATTCTGATGGAAAATGCTATAACAAAAGGGAATTATTTATCTTTCAGTTCATTGCAAAGATTTAAAAAAAAATAATTCAATAGCATTTTTAGTTTCCATCACAAGATTCCTGCCTGGTGACCACTGATGGAATTCATTTTGATTATTGAGCCTAACACTTACTGGCTATCAACAGTTCTCTGGTCCAGATTTCTACTTGAATAATAACTGTATTTCTTTTAAAATAATAGAGAATATACTCTTGATATCAGCATTTTTATAAGTAAAATGCTATTGGCATAAATGCATTCAAATATTTAGTTATCATCAGCAGTAGGAAAATAAAACTCAGAATGATAGTTGCGTAACTTTTAAAAGGTATGTTAGGTGAATTAAAGACTGCAGCAAGAACAGATAATAATAATAATAATAATAATAATAATAATAATAATAATAATAATAATAAAGACTTTATTTAGAGAAGGTAACTCAATTAGTTACAGAACTAATCTACCTTGAGGCCTTCTGTCTGTTATGTACAATATATACAATACATACAACATGATGTGAAGAGTCTGGCTCAACGCTAAATTATTAAGGAATTTTAAATTTCAAAGAATCAAGCCTGGAACACATTGAGACTTAAATTTTCTATCTTGCAGATATCGGTCTCCCATCAACAAGATTTGTACAGAAACGGTTGTCATCTTGTATGTCTAATTTAGGTAAATTACAATTTGTACTTGTTACACAATAAGAACAGCAACTACTACTACTACTACTACTACAGTAATTGCCACTTAGATTACAAACTTAAAGCATGGAAATAAAGCACTGAAATGGTAGAGTGAAACATATTTTCATTTCAGTCATGCATTATTCACCTACCCCACCAAAATAACTTTGAGGCTAATTAGTTATGGATATTTATATGCTTAATTATTTAAGTGCCATGATTTTCCTGCATTAAAATCATTTTAGTATCTTTACTTAATTCTTCTAATTTTATTTGACTTTTTCAGTAAATCTTCTTTGAATCTTAATAAAGCTATGTAGCTTAATTATATTAAAAGAAAAAACAGAAAGATACAAATTATTAAGCAGTTTAAATATATGCATTAGTATGAAAACATCACAAAATTACTAGCATCATCATATGCATAACATTAATGTTTGTTTGAAAATCTGTCTGCATACTAAAATCTGAAGACAATTTCAAATGCCATATGTTGCAGATTTCAATGTGAAAAGAAGAAGAGCTGCATTAGATTTAACTTGCATTGAAAAGGAAAAATCTGTGGCATGTGGGTGCAATATTCATTGCAATGACAACTTTACTGTGGAGGACATTTTAGTCTGGCGACAAAACTTGCATATACTACCTGAAAGACCTAAACGGATGACAGTACTCATTAGCATCATCCGAGAATGTGCAGTGACATATAAACATACAAAAAGACAGACTTTCAAGGTCAATGACAGACTGTATGCAGGCATGTATGGAATGTAAAGTCATATTTGTGATTTTCAGACACCTGCCTTGTACACAACAAGATTACCGTATATACTCGTGTATAAGCCGAGAAATTTAGGACAAAAATAAGGCCTGGAAGAAGGGGGGTCGGCTTATCTGCGGGTCAAGTTCCAAATCTGAAATTTATAATGCTTTTTCCCCTTGATTTTCAGTATTTACCGTATTTTCGCGCATATAAGACACACCCAATTATAAGACGCACCCGTATATAAGACACTGGTTTTGACGATTTGTGTAAAAATATTTTACATAAGACGCACCCATATATAAGACACGGGTTTTGACGATTTGTGTAAAAAAAAATTACATAAGACGCACGCGGCCTTGCCATCTGCCGCACTGAGCAATTTATATCCAATGGTTTCCTTTCCTTTATCACAAATGAAAATTTGTCCAATGTTTCATCACCCGTCAGATGTAAACAAGGCTTCATTACCATTTTTAGTTTAGATCAAAGAATTTTCTGAGGCAGGACCGCAACGATTATTGTTTATTCTTATCTGCCGCCGGGCCAATTGTGGATGGTATCTAGATTCTAGAACAATAAACGCCAGATGTAAAGGCGGCTTCATTGATCTGCTAGGCCAAGTCTTCAGCGAGTGGGATTAGTACCGTACATCAGGGATGGTCCTGGATTTTAAAAATCTGTCGCCAAAAAAATCGCCAACCTCATTATTTTGTCGCAAATTTTCCAAAAGTATCACCTGAACAAGTAGTGTACATTTTTCCAAGTGTTAATTTACTCTATTAATGTAACAGGCAATGAAAATTACAAAAGATGGGTTAGTTAATAATTTAATTACAACAAGAATTAACAAAATGTAAAAAAAAAAAAGTGTTACATGAAGATCCGTCACGATTTTATGGCTGCCCACTTGTTGAATGCAGTTTCAAAGTCTAATTTTTCACATCTGTACATGCTGATTCTCGTTAAATTCTCGAGAGATGAGATGCAGAGTTTATTTCTGATGTCAGCATCCAGCATCACCGTTTGAAGTTTGAAAATTGATGCTGATTATGAAGTGTTTGCCATATTTTGCCCACCATCTATCGAGTGGCTATTGCAGTCAGCTGACCACCCACCACGTGATAAAAATTCTGAGCAAATTACGAAGTTCGCCAAAATCTCCATTAAATGCTCTATTGCTTCCTAAATCCCAAAAGAATGATCACTGAATGCTGTATAAATTTTCTCAACAAGCAAATTAGGATCTCCATTCCCACGAATGAAACTTACACGAGTCAACACCTTGCAATATTGGACTGTATATATTAGCATAAGTTAACACCCAATATAGGGATTCTTTCACTCCTGTATTTTGAGAAATAAATAATTATTTTTAAATATGCAAAACTTGTTTATTTGTTGTTTGCTATTTCTTCTTGCAGAGTTTAAGTCTCTGTAACTGTAACACGGGATTGATGGCAAAAGGAAAAGATCAATGAGTAAAATGCACAAATATTATTTACACCGCCTGGATTCATGTTTGGTGACACTCCTTCTTCAAAATATCACAGCCAGTTGTAAATGAATTGACGAACTTTGCCTTGATACATACATCACAGAACATCTGTTTTAACTTTTATCATATCTCAGCCACGGATGCCCAAGTTACCAACTGTCTAGAAATTTTTGGGAAT
The DNA here is from genome assembly GCA_030141615.1 of Unio pictorum. NCBI lineage: Eukaryota > Metazoa > Mollusca > Bivalvia > Unionida > Unionidae > Unio > Unio pictorum. Next base: position 4,818,041 of record JARLTB010000207.1, read on the forward strand.
TTTTGCCCTGTTCATCATTATGTGGTGTTGCACTTGAAGCACTACATGTAGATGATGTTGGACTGCAAGGTTTATCATCGGGTTCAGTGACTGTATTGTCTGATGAATTTGCACTAAATCCAAACGCCGTTAATTTTGTTAATTTAGGAGGAGATGATGAACACGCAACGTCTAACTTCCGTTTGCTCATGATAATGTTGCACTGGCGACAGATATAATTGTGATTGAGATTTTTTCCATTTGCTTTGTATGTATACACAGTAGTCGGTACTTCAAAGGTTATCAGTTTTCTATGAAGGTTCAGCAAAACTATTGTATTGGTATATGTAAAAAAAAACAAAAAAACAGAAGGATTAGCCATTCAATTAATTTTATCTGTTCTATTCGCGTCTTCAGAAGTCGGTCAGTTGTAGGTATAGTACGCTAGCATGATTGACTGTATCACAGCATACAGTACTCAGCCCAGATGTCAGCATAAGCAGATTATGATGTAACAATGCACTGCTAAGATGGGGTTGTCGATACAAAGGATCATTTGTGTACAGATTGATTACAATGCATTGCTTAGTCAAGTTTGTGGCTTCCTTTCGTTCTTCCTTTTAATTTATCCAGTCCAAATCCATGATTGTTTGTACAAATTAAATAACCAAAAAGTATGTCGCCCAAAAAATCGCCAGATGGGACATTTTTGTTGCCAATAAGGGAAAAAAAATCGCAATTTGCGACATTGACGAATCCCAGGACGATCCCAGGCCCTGCATTGGATTGGTACACGTGGTAATTACTGAACACTTACCCAATTGTTTTTACAACTAGGAATGAAAATCGTGAAACGTGAATATCGACTGCAATAATCGTCCTTCAATATCGCACACTGTACCGTTCGTTCGTGTTAAAAAATACTTATTTTCGCACATATAAGATGCACCCGTATATAATACGCGGGTTTTGACGATGTGAGTAAAAATATTTTTACATAAGACTCACCCATATATAAGACGCACACTGGGTGCGGGGTATGTAAAACTTTGTATAAGACGCGTCTTATATACGCGAAAATACGGTATTGTTTCTGTCGATCGCCGAATATGAGATCACATGCCTAATGATGTCACATGGCTGATAAGATTTGTCCTGTCGTGAAGTAAAACAAATATTTTTTTTCTAACATAAGTGGTAGGATAATGAATGAAAAACATGTTTTAAATTACTAGACATCTATTTGACAGAAAATACAGCCATATGTGTTATTTCAACCACGCAAATACGTGTATTTTCCAAAAGAACCGCCATATTAGTAATCTCTATTCAAGTATTTAACCCTCAGCTAATCAGTAATCATTAAACTCTACAGTTTTGTAGAAATGAACGCTAGTTTATTTCAGTGTAAATATGAAAAGAATCTACATAAAAAAATAAAAGAATTACGATACTGAAGGTATACAGCCATACATGTTATTTGAACTACGGAAATACGTGCATTTTCCAAAAGAACCGCCATATTAATACTCTCTAGTCAAGTATTTAATCCTCAGCTAATCAGTAATAATTAAACTCTACGGTTTCGTAGAAATGCATGCTAGCCTATTTCAGTGTAAATATGAAAAGAATCCACGTAAAAAAAATAAAAGAATTATGATACTGAAGGTATATACGACAAACATTTTGATCGAGAGTAAAAATACATGTACGATAGTCTTAAAGAAACAATAGCGAGAGGCTCCATAAGGGTTTGTTGCACGCACGCTTAGGAAGGGTAAATAACAGTGCAATATACGAGTCAGCGTGAATAATTGTAAAACAATATAATTTGTTGGATTTCTTTGATATGTGTTTTAGACGTAATAGGCAGCCACAGTTTATATACTACAGTGTTGATTGGTTGTTTGTAAAGCAAAGTGGTTTCTCAACTGTAGAGTGCTGCACAATAGCTACCATATGCTTAACCCTTTGAACCTGACAGGCCGGTTTACCGGCCGGTTGTAACGGTGTATATACCCGAAAGGCCGGTATACCGGCCTAGCTATTTACCGTCATAACCCGAAAGGCCGGTATACCGGCCTGTGTTATGTTATTCGCTAGATGGTCAGTGAAATATAAAAAAAATATGAAAAATATGAAATATGAAGAAATTTCGAGACAGTTTGTTACATAGTCATAGTAATAAAAAGCATTGTATAAGCATGTTTGAAAAGAGACAATTTGATATTTGCTGTTATATCATAGTGGATTATCATTCTAAGGCATAATATTACTTTTATTTTGCAAAATTTTACTTTTTATAAAATTGTCAAAAATTGCCGGGGAGGCTCGGGTTATTGTGCCAAAATATGGGGGAGATTAGGGTTCAAAGGGTTAATCTGTGGTAAATGCCTCGGGGATAATAGTTTTTTTTTTTTTTTGCACAATGCCAATGACTTTACTAAAATATGCAGACTCTCAGATGTATCGTTTACTGAGATATGGTAGTGGACATGGTTTCTGCTCAAAGTTATCAACTATCACAATACTTGAATCATGTCCACGCTGAAACCAGTCATATTTTGATTAATTGAATCACACTACCGGTAGTTTAAAAAACACACAAATAAAGAACAATGATAAATAATTATCAAATACAAACTGATAATCAACTGTGGAAATAATTACATGGATTAAGTTATATAAATATTTCACTACCACTATAAGAAATTATTTTACTTTAATCTCTTTAGAAGTTTATATTCAATTCAATCGGATAACATGAATAGTATAGAAAGTAAAAGAAATCGTTTTGCGTATGATGAAGCCAAGTATTCAAACTTAACGTTATTGAATATGCAGAAGCAAATAACTGTGCTGCAGCACGCGAATTTTTGTGAACGAGAAGCAAGTACGGGAATGGCGGCAATTCGTCTACGTGCTATGCAGATGGCGCAAAATAATAAATACAAGTTGGCAGATTCAAAATTTGTTGCATCTGCCACCTGGTGCTCTCGTTTTAAGAGCCAGACTATCGGATGATCATGATAACAATGACGACGTATATGATGAAAGCACGTCCGTAACAGAAGCCACATTTCGTGAACTGTTTGGCGAGTCTGATACAGAGCCTAATTTTAAAGGATTCTAAAAGTGATTGAACTTTTATAATTCATGATTTTAGAATGATTAATTAAATTTCCATTAAGACTTAACACTTTAGAATTGTTTTTATTTCAACATATAAATTAGCTTTCTTACTTTCATTTTATTTAATAATGTGATTTGCCTAAAAAAACGTATTCAGAACTCACTTCGTGCATATTGTGATGTACATGTAGTCTAGAAATTATGGGTCAGCTTATACGCGGGTCATGCACTTTATAACAGTTTTACCGATTCAGTTGGGGGGGGGTCGGCTTATACGCGAATGGGCTTATACGCGAGTATATATGGTAACCTAATTTTCCAATCTTCCAGTTTCAATCAATCTATCAAACTTTCTTAAACTTATTATATAGTGTCTTGGCATACATGTTAAAAATGGCTCAAAATAAAATGATTTTCTTAAACACCTGACGAGTTATATTTTAATAGGCATTATAAATATTGTTGCAACTTTGTATACATCTAACTTTCTGCCAATCAATCGGGCCAATCAATAGAGGGGAATGACTGAGGTAACCATCACTAAATAACAAAAAGTTTGATAATGAAAAGTACACTTTACATAAAGTGCGTGCAGTTCAACAGTTTTTAAATTACATTTTAGCATATCATTTTATGCGAGTCTGTTTGGTCTAAATAAGACCATACCATTCTTTTGCTGTGTTCTCTGCAATGATTTTCCTTACCACACCTCTGGAACTTCTTTTACTTTTACTATTATTAACAACATTTTGACAGCCATTTTTTTCCCCGATTGCCCAAAGGGAATCATGAGAAAAGGTCACATACGTCTGAATGTGGTTGTGGCATTTTACCCGACCCAAAATTAAATTAGAAACATGTATAATTGAAGTAATTCGGACAAGCCACTGTTTATTGTTAAACATGACCGCAGGCTAACACTATCCCTTACATAAGTTTGCCTGGCTAGGATGGGAAGCCCGACCAAGGCCGTCAGAAGTGCAATTATCACCTTGGGTGGAACGCGCTTATGTAGATCAAAGAAGTTGCCAGAAGGAATGGACGTGCCTTATCTTCTTGATACGCAGACTGACAGCCAGGTTGAATTAGTCGATTGGACAGGGCCCCAGCGCTACCCAATCGGAATTAAGATAGGGGCGGGACCCTTATATGGGCTAAGTATGATATCATTAGACCTGCCAGCAAGATTTAGTGCGCTATAGTTCTTTAGAGAGATAGCCAGAAGATAGCGACTCCGGTCAGCCACACGTTGTCGGGAAAAACCTCAGAATAGGATTCTAAGTGTAGCTTCCACAAGGTCAGTGAGCTAGTTGTTCGATCTTTGCTGAATGTGACTGCATTTAATTGTAGATCGTAGTTACATTTATTATTATTACTAGATTCGTAGTAGGAATAATTATTTTGTGATGTTAATATGTTTGTATATTTTGAAGAATGAGTTCATATTTGTAAAGAATCATATTGCTTGCTAGCCATTGTAAGAGTTAATATTATTATAGTTCGCTATGTGGTTATTTTATAGTTGACTAGCACATTTGTCCATGCAAATAGATTTTGAAATTGCTGAATTGAACTGTATCTTTAAAATGGTTGCACTGTGAAAAATTAGTAATAAGAATATTTGAATATTCGTGTATGCTTGTGGGAGTGTAGTGTACAGACATGCATCCGTTGTTGTAATCTTGTAAGTACAATGAGATTAAATATATATTTGGATATACTGATGTGATACAATGTATTGATGTATGTATGATACAGTCCTACCAGTTTATCTCGACATCCTCGGGCCCGAGGAAATATTGTCGACATAGGCAGATGTCGAGATAAGTGTGGGGGGGGGGGGGGGGCCTCAAATTTTTTTTTAAAATTCGTCAGCAAAGGGAGACCCGTCGTCAGTGAATAGCATTTACACTTTGAGAAAGAATAAAAAAAAAAGGAAATTTTGAGTTCATGACAGAATCAGTGTTAAATACACTTGTATATTGACAAATTACATTTTGGTTACCTTTGTGTAATAAAATCCAAATTAAAATATTGCATTGATCGCATCCTGATATGAACAACATTACGATATTCAACGTTGGCATTAGCACATAGTTGGGAAGTTGTCAGTTACATGCTTCATGTACATGCACTTAAATTGGCCTCGATTTTGTTCAGTCTGTACCCATCTTATTGAGGCTACCAAGGGGATGGGGATAATCACAGGGAAGTGAAAACTGTCAACAGTACATGTATTCTCCACAAATACTTTTGTATCCGATGTTATGATGAACATTAAAGCGACTGAACCAACCACTTGTTGCAGCGAAGTTCTCCACACTAAGTTTTTTCGATAATGCTTCATTGAACCATTTTGATGCTTCCTCCACGTCTTCAAATGTAGCAGTCTTGCTTCTTCCTTTGGGGAGCGCAGTTACCTTCAACTTAGTCTTTCTTTATAGACTCAGCAGTTTTCATCCTTTCTGGACGTATGTTATTTTTAAGTGAAAAAATTTCACAGACCTCTTTGCGAGATGTTCATCCCTTAACTTCCTTAACAGCCAGATATTTAGTTTCCAAAGACTGTAAATTTAATTTGCCTTTTACCCTGCTGTCGGTAACCATCGTAAATGTAAATAAAGTTAAAAACGAAACTTTCACAGCAAAAAAAATTTGTTTTAATCACCGATCACTTTCAAAGGTCTCGAAAATGCGTAATCCGTATTTTCACGCAATTTTTATATATGGGATTCAGAAAATCACGTATACAGGAGTCCTCTGCACGCATCAATTTCCTGGACGGCTTGCTAGTCCTGCTTTGACCACCTGTTGATTGGGAAATTGTGTTCATCAATTGATCCTTTTAGCTGTGCTGATATTTACAATCAGAAAATTCTGTGGCTGAATGACCGACAGATGTACATGTTGTCATTGTAAGAGGACATCTGAAGAATATGACCCACAAGCTAGGCGGCAAGATCAAAGACTTAACTAGCTGCAGAGTGATGAGAAAATGTGCTGTTTTTTTTATCCAACCGCGACATCAAAAGCCTGGCGGCAAGATCAACTAATTGTTGAACAAAGTATTGGTCTTAATTGGCAGCTTGTCGACATAAACGTTTTGAAAACAAAGGATTTGTTCAAGCTGGGACCAAGGGCTTCTGTCGACATATACGTTTTTCTTTTATCTTGACGTCGATATAAGCATGACAATTTGATAGTAATAGTAGACCATGGGACCGGGACTTTGCTTTTTTGTCGACATAGGCGGCTTGTCGAGATAAGCGATGTCGATATAAACGGGTAGGACTGTACAGTGTTTTTACACCATTGTTTTCCCTGTAAGAGTGTGTGGGAATTTCGATGTGTATGTATGCGTGACCTAAAAAGTAATAGCCTTATCTGATGGCTAATTGATGATTTAGTGTGAGGTGGGATTCGATAAACCAAATGTTAATGCCTTGTGGTTTTCACAGGAAGCTTCTAAGGACAGACCAGTGATAGTAGTCCCAGTGTCTCCGATAGAGACGGAAGAAAGAGAAGGAATGAGGGAAATCTGGAGAGGAAGCTTCGGGGGACAGACCAGTGAAAGTGGTCCCAATAGTCTCAGATAGAGAGACGGGATAAAGGAGAAGGAAGGAGATAAGTTGGGAGAGGGGAAATCCAGGAGGAGTGGGAGGATCGAATAAAGAGATGAGTACAACCAAAGGCCAGGGAAAATCGAACTCACACTGAAATTCACGAGATGAATAGGCTATCACTTGGAGGACGAGTGATTGTACTTATCATTTAAATTTATCGACTTTATTAAATTGTTATTATTTTGAATTTCATCTTTGTGTTCTATATAATATAACCGTTGGCAGTGCTGATTGGGGGCTCAGAGCTGTACATCTATTTTGTCATTAATTTAACTTTATAACTTCACGAGCCAGGGTGGAACTTCCATATTTTAATTAATATATTGGAAGTACCCCACCCCAACCTTTGCAAATGCCACAGTGGTCAGTCTCCACCATAGGGAAAACAAAAAGTTCATTTACGCTTTTTTATTAAGTAGTGCTCTTTTCCTTGAAAAAAAACCCAACCTTTTAGGCATTAAAGAAGTTATGCATCAAAGATAAAATGACAACATTGTTATAACAGGCCAATGCAAATACTGCATTGTGAATGGCCAGGTTTGAAACCCACATGTAGTTTGCACAAAATTCAAGAATCCATTAAACCAGGAAAATAGAAAACATTTACCATTAGAGTCGGTGACATCGTTCCTTGGTGAAATGGGCACAGTTTTCTCTGAAAAGAAAATCATTTATTGATATGGTGTAACCAATAACAAGACCACTCTCTACATCACAAACATGAGTACCTTGAAGAGAGAGAGATCCTATACTGAATTAACAGAATCTGCAAAAATCCATTAAAATGGACAAGAAAAGAACTGTGTGCTCTATAGGACACACAGGATACTTATACAACCTTCTGAGAAAACCAATTCCTCAAGAGGTAATAATTCTTCATGAATTTAAGTATTGCTACATAACACAAATTTAGAGACCATCATTGTGTAAAAACAACAGGTTTCATTAATCAAATTTAAGCATGAATAAAAATTAAAATTTATTGTTTTAAAATGTACATCAAAGAAAATAAATTTATTGACATTAACATGAATGACCAGGTTAGCTACAACAAATATTTATCTTATTTGCACCCAGTCCTTGTTCAATTACATCATCCTAAAACTAACTCATAGCAAAATGGATGCAAACAGTTATGAATACATTACACATTTAAATTGTAGCTTCTTAATCCTAACTTAGCATAAATGTTATTCATATAGCCTAAATCAAATCTGAATTAATGGAGTAATAATTCTTAACTAACATCACATCATCTTTTCTTCTCTCTTCAGCTGATCACAAGTCAATCAGACATTACATATTAGAAATCAGCTAATCCCAAACCAATTTTCAGTGGTTGGACCTTGTATGTGGTACATTAAATAATCATTACATTCTGTAGTCCATGATTACTGAAGAAAAGATTATCTTTCCAGTTTCATAACACTTACATTTAAACAACAACAAATTATGATGTAATCAACAACTTAAGATTGCCACATGCAATTAAGCAGTGACCAGCTCATGTTCAATTATGATTAACTATGATAACTTTTATATTGTTATATTTATATGAAACTTTTCTTATTTCAAAATGAAATTAAATCAAAGGCAGAAAAATGGTATAAACATTATGTTATTAATGGCCCACTTAGTAAGACATTTTATTGACCTAATTACCTGGTTTAAAATCAGTGTCTATTGTAAAGGTAAGATAGCACCTGAAGGCACATTTTCTCCACATAATGGTCAGGACGAGGCCATACAAAACTTGCATGGCTACTGAGATTGAAAGTCATACAGGGTAACATGGAATATATTAATTCAAAATTCTAATACAACATAAAAATATATACTTACCAGACCGTTTCTGATGCTTGGATGTAGTTTCACCTGGAAAGACAAATGATGAAATGTCACAGATATAGAGTAATAACAAGAGAACCAGTCTTTGCATAAATTAAATAAAGTCTATCAGAATGACTTATGGTATACTGTCAGAAAGAATATGTAAGAATCTACAATGAGTCATTTTTCACCCTTTAGTTTTATGTGCGGAGTACTGAAACTATCTGAGATATTCTGGAGAAACATACAAAGACAAGTTAAAACATGCAGCCCCTTTAGCTTATACAGTTGCAGCAGACCTTTTTCATAAATCATTCATAAACAATTAGAATATGAAATTTAACAAATATTATAAAAAGGCTGATCACTACTTCATTACATAACTCCTGCAAGACAGATGCAAATATTATATAACTGAAACTAAATTACCTTCTAGCAAATAGAACAAAGATAGCAAATAGAACAAAGAAAGAAATAACAAACTCAAGAGTTTAAAAACTTGATTTCAAGATGGATGACCAAGCAGCACCATTTTTATTTAGGACCAACTATATCATCAGAAGAATGTGAGCATCAAGTTCCAAAGTCATACTTCTATTAATATACAATGAGTGGTGTTTCACCTAGGGTAAAAAATAATGGTCAGGAATGGGCAAAATTAACTGCATAGCTGATGAGATGGGAAGCTACACATCATGTTACGATTCAAGAACCTGTAAAAACTGAAAAATTAAAGATGCTTACCTGTTACTATGGAAGATGCAGGATTTGTATCATGCTGTGCTGACACCTGGGAATCAGGTGCCACTGGAAGGAAATGTAATAAAAAGTCATTTATGTACAATTAGCATATCATTTATGAACAATTAGAATATGAAACATAAATTTAACAAATATAATAAAAAGGCTGATCACAACTTCATTACGTAACTCCTGCAAGACAGATGCAAATATTACATAACTGAAACTAAATTACCTTTCAGCAAACAGAACAAAGAAAGAAATAACAAACTCATGAGTTTAAAAACTTGATTTTAAGATGGATGACCAAGCAGTGCCATTATTATTTAGGACCAATTATATCATGAGAAGAATGTGTGCATCAAGTTCCAAAGTCACCCTTCTAGTAATACACAATGAGTGGTGTTAACAAACATGTGCTAACAAAGAACTCGATAATGCACAACAGACCATAACACAAGTTCTCTTGGTCTATGAACAGGAAAACATAAAGCTAAATTTAATAGCAATAATGAACTACCTTCTACCACTGTATTATTGTATTTATCAGTCACAAAAGAGATATATGACCTAAAAAAAAAAAAGGTAGAAGAAAAGAACCTATGCTTAATGCAGGAGTGTTCTCTGCTGTAAGTTGGTACATGACATCGTTAGATGCTGTGTTGTTACAATTGGACCCAAATATTAAACGAGTTCACTCGTGCTCCTGAGATTGAAAGAAACAGGATGAAACCATGGAAAGTGGTTCTCATTAGATCATCCAAGGAGGCAGGATTAAGGTCAGTCTCATGATAATGAACTAATAAGTTCTCATGATCATGAGAACAATACACTGGGATACTGAGGACTGTCACGGAAGGAATTGTGTACGACTGGTATCAATATATATATGTGGTTAAAAATGTACTCTGTTTCGCTGCCTCTTACAGCATCACCCAAGGGTGGTTTATTATTTATCAGCTCTAGTTACATTGAAATACTGAGCGCGACTCAAGCCATGCTGCATGTGCAAATTGCCTGCAGTTTAAAATCTAAGTACCTAGCTGCGCATATCGGTCACAACTAGCGAATAGTATAGAGAAATTTCTCTGTAAACAACACATTATAACAAGTCTTGTCATGAAGCTTACCACTTTACGCGAGTAGACCCTTCTGCGAAAGAGGTAATTTAAATGTAAGATTGTGTTCTTATCGCTATTCATTTTATATGACAGAATTGTTTCATATATCAGATGTTTTAGTATCTATTCTAAATTCTACTGAGTAAATACCTAGGTTATACAGCGCCATGATATTCGAAATACTATAGTCTGCTTCAAGATAGCTATTTTTTGCAACAGAACAGACAAATTGAATTTAATTATACGCTGCATGCATTGAACGTTTAAAGTAAATGGGTAACTAATTGATGTGCGCGCATGCGCAACATATATGAATGTAGAAGTACTTAACCGTGTCATATGTATTACACGGTTTAGTTGTTTTAATTTTAGCTGCCGTCTGTATGCTGCCTTGTGTATGGTTGGGTGCTGCCTTATATATGTTATATACATATGGTTGGGTGATGTGCACAACTCGCAGAATTCTGTGTGGTTTCTGAGCTGTCTGGTGACGTTTGTTTGGAAGAGTGTACTGGTGTTCTCGATGTGAGGGACCAAGGCTTCGTGACAAGGGCAGTAAAAATATCAGAAGAACACTTGAGAGGGAAAGAAATTATTCTGACCCCTCCTTCTTATAGACAGCAATGAAGTCAATCTTGTTTATCACCAGCATATATATAACTGAGACTGGGAATCTTAATCGAAAAGTTGAAGTAACAGTAGCTGAATCTTAATTTAAGAAGTTAGGTTGGCAAACGAAAATTAATCATGGATACCACTGACCCATCCCTTCTCACCAACAAAGTATGAATATCACTCCTTCTTGCTTATGCTAACAAAGAGAGTGTCAAGGGCAATGTCCAACCATCCCTCCATCCCTCCACCCATCCATCGTTAGATTTGTTTGGACACATGAAGGGTGCATATTTGTGGTCAGGAAAGATCAATGTTCACTGACTACATAGTTTGAGCATGATAGCAATACTAGTGCCCGTACCGAAAAGTGGAAATAAAACATAACTAATGTTGATAATACCAGTGACCACTTTCTCTCACCTTTGCCAAAGCTGACAAAGTATACACATTGTTGTGGGGCCTACAACCAGAATTAATAAAACAGTGTAAACAATATATTCGGTAGCACCATGTCAAGTTATTTTGTGTCTTCTTCTTTCCATCTGGTTGATCTCTGAACCATCATTACCTACTGACACCAAAATTAGTTGGTGCCTTTCTTGTCTCAAGTGCAAGACAGCAGCAAAGTTTAGTTACAGTTTGTGATCTTGAGTTACTTTGTAGAAAATATTTCCAAGTCCCTCTGACCTTGATATTGGACACTTTAAACAGAAAATCAGTAGGTGTCTCCATCATCTCAAATGTCTAGTGAAGGCATTAGGTTCATAACATCAAATAGTTTTGAAGATCTTATTAATGACTGAATGTTTTCATGGAACTTAAATTTTAACATCTTGATTTAACTCAGATGTACTCCAGTGAGAAGGACATGCTTCCCTTGGGTCAATAAAGTGGGGATCACTACTGCATACTAATGGCTTCCATCCACAAAGAAGTGTTGAGGATCCCTCCATCTCTGGTGTTGACAACTTCCATCCACATATCAGTGATCCAACCCACCCTGGCAGAAGTGTACAATTTCCATACCTTTGAAAGAGGCATGGATCCCTTAGTAAATGGAGGATGTCAATCAGTGCTGAGGAAGAAACATGTTACCTCCTCATGGACTTGTAAGCATGACAAGTTTCCACTAAGTCCTCTATCTTAGCAGACCAAGGACAACACATGGAACAACTGACTATACATATTCTTGCAGTACACTTAGCAGGTGTGTGTGTGTGTGTGTGTGTGTGTGTGAGGGGGTTCCAAACAGCCTTTAATCAAATCATTTCCCTCACCTTACATAAGGCATTTTTTATTGCTAAAAGAAAATGTAAGAAATAACTCAAACTACCAGGGCAAGAACTGAGTAGAAAATACTAACCCTAACACTGTTAACTAATATAGAAGCACCAATCTGCAAGAAGGGTATATAAAACCTTCAAATTGATCAAAACAGGGACACAAATACACAAAATGTATGCAAGGACTGTGGACAACAACAAAAAACACTCAAAGGTTAATGACTTACCATATAAATGCCAAAAGACAACCTGCCTGAATGATAAAACACAAATAGTACCAAAAGCATTTGTACAAGTCCAAACATTTTAAGGAAATGGATGACATTCAAATCGTTTGTGGCTGACTACAGTTATATCAGACTGGAATCATGTTGTTTTTTAATTTTATTTTAGATCTCCAATTACAAATGGGTGACGGAATAAACTCCTTGGTTGGGGCCAGAACCAGAAACAAATACAAGAATGTAATATATATAATAGCAGGTAAAAATATTATAACTGTTAGGCAGATATTTTTTTTTATCAAAACAATGAGAATAATAATATAAAGAAAATGCCAGTTGTATTTTGTTAGGTTTCATCTCAACTAGCTACATCAATGCCCAATTTTTTTAGGCACAGGGCCTGGACTGGTGACTTAAAAAACATCCTTATGCCCCAATGTGCCCCTTTTTTTAATCCTATTTGTCATGCAACACTGCAAATGCTACACTTCATATAGCAAAATATAAAAACAAAACCTTATGAAACTGAATACTTTGGATCTCAGAAATTTAATGCAATGCTTTCCTCCAGGTCAACTTTTTGTGTCTATTTACTCAACAAATTTTTGTCCTTCTTATTCAGCAGATTGACATTTGATATTTATTAGCACCTGAAGCATGTCTTGATTTACATAGTTTCTAATTACACCTATGTTTATAGGTGCCAGTAACATGTATACTCAGTAACCAGTGTTTCAATACATTAGAATAAGCAAGAGCAAGGGACAGATTAATTACTTTTAATTAAACCTGAACTTTAAACATCTTGAATGACATAACACTATAAAAACACTTAAGAGGTTTTACCAAAATAATTTTAGTTGGGCTTTTCTTTTTATCTTAATGTTGTCAAAGGACAGTCAGATTTTAATTAATGACCCGAAAGCCAACATGATAACATTTTATACCTTTATCATTATAATTCTTCAGAAAACATCCCACATATGGCCTAAGCAAGTACTCAATTAACAGATTGTGTTTGCATGATTACATGACCACGCACAACTGCAACTGTTGCAAGTGGATGGTTAAGATACCCACAAGACTGGCTCTGACTGGTTTCTATCATGTAAATATCCAAAACGGTATTTTAGAATCACATGTATGTTAAAGCCATTTAAGCACTTGTTATAGTAACCCAGGGAATATGTTTATCATTCACAGATCACATACTTCGCTATGAACAAAATATTTACAGCTTTTGATAAAAGTATCCTAAATAGACCAACGTCACTAGGGTAAGAGGAATACATGGGGAATTAAGTTTTCTTCACTTTTTTTCTTTCTCCTATTCAGGACAAAGCTTGGATGGCACATGATTTGGGTCACAGAAAGATTGTGATTCTTCATATACATCAAATCTTGGGCGCTTTATTTGTGTAGATGCAGAACCGGATTGCAACCTGAATTGGTTGGTCACTCTTGGATATTCATAATCCATAGTCCCATGGTTGACTGTGTTGTGTGAACTCTTGTGGACACCGATTCTATTTTGTTAGGTCTTCCTGCAGCCATGTATTCTTAGATAGTGACTAATATAAGGTTGATGTAGTATTTGTGACATCATCGTTAGCAGCTGCTCCTGGTTTTGATGATCTTAGACAGGATGTATCATCATAGTCAGGCTGGGGCATGAAATTGTTAAGAAACACACACACACACACACACACACACTTTTTGTGCATAAAAGTCTGCATGTTTGGAGGATTTTATTTATTTGACCAAATAAAGCAGCCAACTTATTTCATTTTCATTGTAATCAATTATGTATGTAATCACCAATCACTTTCCTTGTCCATGGAATGGACTCACCAGGAGTTAACTCCCCTTGACTTTTTATTTCAATTTTTTGGGGCATACAATCATTAGTGCAGATTCAAATTTGGTTACTAGTACCAACGAAAAAAGTAATTATTTACAAACAAAATATACATTTATGTCTACTGTTATTAAGTTATAGCATCATGGACTTATTTTTCTTAATCCAATGCTGGACAATTTTTGCACTATTGCCTCAAACGTTATGTAATTTTCCTCACTTTTCTCACTTGATTTACATGTAAACATAAACAAAGTATAGTTTGCATCTTGGGAAGTGATCAGAATACATTATTTAATGCTTGAATTGAAAAAAAAAAACCAACAAATAATTCTTATGCATTTACTCTTGAATGTCTTTCTTTCATGTCAAAATTATAGCATTTCCCATTGACGCTAGAATACAGTTTTGACATCACGAAGCTACATTTAAGTTACTTCAGAGGGTTATAGTAAATTAAATATTGTCATTTTTCAAGTAAATACCGTGTATAAAATATCAATATGTTTGAAACTGACTGCAGAATATGACAAGTTTTTCAATAAGTTGATAACACATCTTCTGTGGTTCTTTAAGGTGGCACACTACAGTTTCATACTTTGCATAGGGTTAGAATTTTAAAGAAAAATAATTTTCTGGGGTTTCTTCACTGGTTATACTGGCAATATAATAAAGACTTTGTATATCTTAGGTGTTGGGAGAAGAACTTTCAATTCCCTTTATTTTGATGTATGATTGATGGGTGTACTTTAGGCTCTAGAGTATACAGCTTGGGCTAACTTAAGATGTGCTCGAATAAAAAACTGCTAGCTCTGCATGGTCATTTTCACTTCCTGTACTTCAGAGGTAAATTATAGAAAAACGATGAAACAAATTTCTTTACTTTTCAGATATTTTGTAAATCGTTCATTGCACTTTCAGAAGCTGCTATTGCCTACTTCAGCAAAATTCGTTTTCCCTAGTTTAATAACTGCTAAAGTTAGTTTACTTTTGATTAATTCTGGTTAATTTGTCAAGCACGTGGGAGCATCCATTTTGTTATACCACGTGCTTAGATCATGTATAATTTTCACAAGTGCAGTATCCAAAGAAATGTCAGCCACATTACATCAAAACAGCATAAAGATGTGCCAACTATATCTCAGTTGTACATGCTACAAATGTAAACAACTTCCAGTCACATACGTCACTCTCTGAAAAGTACATAATAACTGGTGAGCGCCCCCATAAAGACCATTCAGGTGTATACCCATGGAGTTATATTTCATGATGTTTGTATTAATATTGACACATTTAGTTTATATTCAACAGCTTTTATGGTGTCTCGGATTGAAATGTTGCATTCAAATGCATGGCTCACAGATATCACTCTTCATGAGCAGCAACCTTTGATGGTATCTTCTTGCTCTCAAGATTCTCTCACCAGTTTTTGTATTTTTAAAGTATTGATAGTTTTCAGATATGTTTTCTTCCTTGTTAAACTCTTAAGTTGCTTAAATTGTTTATGTTACTTTCTTATGTCTGAACGCATATTTTGAAATCTTACATGACCCTAAAGGAGATTATCTCACCGTAAATTTAATATTCAAGTTAAATGCTATAACACAGAAGGTACACAAATAAGAGGCTCGAGTGGGCTCAAGATTGCTCACCTAGTTTGCTTCTACCTAATACATAAATTCAAGGACACTTCACCAAGAAATGTTAGTCAGCATGAAGATTTGTGACATTTAATAGTCTATATCTGATTTAGAAATGAAAGCTATAATGGAGGTCAATTCATCATCATTTTCCAACTTTAATAGCCCTGTGCCACTACACTTTCGGTGAATTCCATCTAATAATGCTATGTTGTTTTGAAGAAGTCATTTAAAAGCTATTTCATTTTAGTAACAAAGGCCAAACAGAAGAGATTTTTATCCCAAGATGCATTTGGGCTACTTTGGTCTAATTCAGTTCTATTTTAAGAAGTCTTGTGTGTAATTCATTTATCAATTTTCAGTACTGAAACAATTTTTTTAAGTAGAATGGTATTGTGCATATAAGAATGAAGGGTCTTCTGTCCCAGAAACCTTTTGCAAAACATTTGATCCAGTGCACTTCAGCAGCTCATTAAATGTTTTTTATATGCTGATTTAATGTATTAAAATTGTATACATGTAGTAACAGTGACCATATTTAATCCTGGATGCATTCTTTCCCCCAATAACTCAAGCACAACAACTGACCTATCGCCACTTTGTCAATCATACTGATTGATTAACCAATCAACAAGTAAATTAGACATACTTCCAGGTATTGCTTATGTCTGCAAATTTCCTCCAACAAACTGCTAGTGGTGCTAATGAATTGATTATGACAAATATTTACAAATTTTGCATCCAATGCAGGAATATAATTACCAGGATATATCAATATTTTCTATGCTGGTTTGGAAATTTCATTGAATATTAACCGTCAATAACTATCATGTATTCTGACCAATCCATGGTGGAAAAAAACCACAATATGCAGAGAGAGAGCTAAATGGAGTTATAATGTGAAACAATTGTGGATGGGTTTATGCAGAGACCATCAAAACTACTCAATTGCTAATGGTCAAAAACAAATAGGAAGAAATTGAAGATATTCTGTTGTTTTGTTCTATTCTAAAGTTAACCCCTTTCTTTCAGACCAAGGCACATGTATATACCAAATTACATCAGAGTATATTGAATTCTTCTTCAGCTCTGCAAGTCACAATGAATATCTTATTCAAAGATATTAATTTAATTCTTGAATGCCATAACTCTACACAAAATGGAGTCAGCAAATTGGAACCAATACAAAAAGGCCATTATTACTGCTATGCAACATGTGTCCTTGACCCCAAGATCAAAAAAGTTTGAGTTAGCATGTTGCTGAATGAATTTTCTTAGCTTCATATCAGTTGACTGAAAATATGACAAGAATCAATCAAATGGTTTAGGAAATATAAGCAAGGCAAAAAGTTTAACTTAAACCTAACACGAGTTTTCTATGAATGTCACTTTGACCATGAAAATGAGCAATGGCATGTGTTAATGAAAGAACTGTGCTAGGTTCATAATTATTCTTATTAAGTATTAAAAAAATCAATCAGTGGGGTTAAGAAATATAAACATATCATATTTGTTTTTTTAAACCAAAAACCTTGACACCAATTTTCTACAACTGACAGTTTTTTTTAAACCAAAAACCTTGACACCAATTTTCTACAACTGACAGTGATGGAGCATGCACGCTGTAGAATAAATTATCCTAGATCACAATCATCTGTGTCAAGTATATTGAAAATGTTAAGAGTGGTTTATTATATGAAATAGAATACCATACATGGGGCATTATATTACCATACACTGCTGAACTGTCCATGATGAGGTACTTATCACACTAAACTTTATGTGATTATTTTCTTATCAGACTTTAAACTATGAAAACCATGAACATTTAACTTGTTATCCCAGAATCTATATGAAGTCAGACTTGAGGAAAATACATAAAACATCAGATTCATTCATCACTCAATTCCACTAAAAAGGACTCAATTATGAAATTACTTTCAGGGTCTACATTAAATCCAATCCAAACCTGGTTTCATCCTGATATAATAGTGACCTTTAACTTTACCATTTTGCCCCAAACCAAGAGGACTGTCTCTTTGGGTTTCTCCTTGATAGAGCCCCTACTTCCAAGTCTGATGAAGGTATATGAAACAGAACTCATACTGGTTATCATAAACCACTGCTGTAAGGTTGGTCAATGTCCCTGACTTTACACCTGTGTTCTTAGTCTCCTTTTTGAGCACTTTCCATCTGTCGAGTTTTGATCATGGTAAATAATTCAGAATTCACAAAACTGCAAAAAGGCTTAAGTAGATCAGTTCTGACTATGACAGTTGAAAGTAAATCAAATGAGTTTTGACCCATACAAGGTAAAACACCAGCAGAGTTGGCTGAAGATATGCAATGCAAACTTTAAGTTCCAAAGAAATTATATTGCAAACAGATGTACAGATATGATGACAGCACAATATCCAATTCCTTATGAGTGTAATAAAAACTATATCTGTTCTAGATACTGCTTATATGAATTTTCATACCTGATACTTCGATAAGACTTTCATTCTCTTGGTTTTGAGGTTCATTTTCAGGCATGTGTCGGCTACAAAGTTTCTTTTGAATCCAATCTTTCATGTTTATCAATACCTTTCTGATCTGATTCCCTGAAAATAATGTCCAAACCAATTGTGTTACTGCCCTTCAGCCTATGTGTAATTTTATTCTGATAGATCTACAAAATTAATGTGAGAATAGCAGCACACAGAGTATAAATATAATGTTCACTTTTCAAAATTAACTACATTTAAGAAAGAAAAAAAATTAAAAAAATAACATAAAACATAAAGAGTAAAGAAGAAAACAAATAATAGAAACAGATCATTACATACAAATCATCTGAAAGAGACAAACAATTTACTGTCTTGTTATTCTTTTTAACTGCTAAATATTCTAATCATCTCAGATATTAGGGAGAAATTCCAACATACTGAAATTGGTAACAAAATGATTTTCTTGCATACTTCAGCAAACATGGCTTCACAAGTACAAAGTTCTTTGTATTGGTCTTTGACCATGAACCTGATGTTATTGATCAGTGAATCTGTCTTGAATGATATCAATATATTCAAACATGCTATGCTTAGCTAATTTTATATTTTTTGAAGGCCTACTACCCCAAAACAAGACCATTCTGGTGGCCTAGTGGTTAGAGCATCCACCATGGAAGCAAAAGGTTGTGGGTTCGATCTCCGGCTGAGTTATATCAAAGACTTACAAAAATGGTACTAACAGCTGCCTCGCTTGATGCTCAGCATTAAGAGGTTAGTGTTAGGACTGGTTGGCCTGGTGTCAGGATAATGTGAATGGGTGGGACATCATGCTATGTGTCTGTGTCATGATGCCCCAGTACTAGACATCACTATAAACTGCCTCACGGCAGACATCGTAGCAATATGACTGAAAAATCTTTAAAGCTACATTAACAATCCTAATCACACAGACACACACACACACACACACACACACACACACACACACACACACAACAAGCTAATGAATTTTTATAATTTAAAATATTCATAAGATATATCCACAAATTGAATCTGAGAACAATCCATGAAAACTGGTGCTATCATGCTCAAAAGCTGGTTCAGCTAAAAACGTGTCAAGAAAACCATAACTATTATACTAAATATTATATTAAACTATTCAATCCCAAACCATAAGATTGTAGGGTCGAGAAATGACTGCACTCTCCAAAAGTTTTATTATAAACCTAAATCAGATGTTTACACTTTAGCCAGTGAGGTCACAAGTTTGAAATTTTTCACATAAATATACAGATGCACAGGCTTGTTATTAGAACTTTCTAATACACAGTCTACTTTTACTTCTCATTACAAGAGAATTTCACAGTTAAATTGGACTTCCAATGTCAAAGTTTGATTATGAATTTATTAATGGCAGTTTGAGATATATATAAATTCACAAATTACTTATAAGTCTGACAATAGCACTACTTTTGGAGAGCCCATTGGATTAACTTGCATAGGGAACTGAAGCTGAACAACACAGTTGGTTTTCAAATATTTGGGTAAATCAAAAAGATAGATGCTGATGAAATAAAAGTAATTACACATGCTTTGAATAAGAATGTTAAAACCATATTTATAACCTCTCCAGTGACCTAGTGGTTTGAGAGTCTGCCGCTAATATGGGAGGTCATGGGTTCGATCCCCAGCCGAGTCATACCAAAGACTTACAAAAATGGTACTAACAGCTGCTTCGCTTGATGCTCAGCAATTAAGAGGTTACTGTTAGGATTGGTTGGCCTGGTGTCAGGAAAATGTGACTGGGTGGGACATCATGCTACATGTCTGCGTCATGATGCCCTGGTGCTAGACATCACCATAAACTTCCTAACTGCAGGCATTGTAGCGATATGACTGATTTTTTTTTTAAAGCTACATTAAAAATCCTAATCAAACAAACAAAAAACATATTTATTACAAAATACCAGCTACATTCATGATTCATGCTAATTTACACAGGAAAAATAAATGAAGCTGAACAAGGCTACTGATTTTAGGTAAATCAAACAGATAAATGCTGAGAAATAAAAGTAATCACACTTGAACTGAATGAGTCATTTTTATTAAAGAATACATGTAGGTGTGTGAGTATTGGCAAAGTTTGTAATCCAAGGTGATGTTTCTCTGAAATCAAATCTCACTACATCAACAAAATTCAAAGGATAATTATTTCCATATTCTGAACAGTGTGGAATTGTGAAAAATGTCAAAATGCAGATGTATGCAATTTAGAAATGGCTTAGCCATAGCAAAGCCCAAGAAAGATAAATGACAGAACTCCAGGTTGATAGTATTCTGATTTTGTAAAGTGCATCGGAAAGAGAAAGCACTTTATTCTTTGCACATACTGTAAACATCATATCAACATTAGTCATCATGAAGTGTACAACATCCAACAATATAACACCATAAAGTATGAGGCCAATGCCCAAATGCTCAATCTTAATCATGTTTGCCATGCAAGAACTACATACATCACATGCTAATGACAAACAAGAACACTTTTCACCATTCTTGGAAATGCCAGAAACACCACTGTTGAGCTGCATGCTTCACTTTCTTTCACACAGTCAATAATAGCTACAAGCATGGGCATAAGCCAGCTAAACAGGCAACTGTTTTAAATCCTGATACGACACAAATATATTAATGTTGTAACTGTATGTGCTTTCTATTAAATTTGGTGCAAACTGATTAAGTGGTTTTTAAAAAAACATCCGAATGGGCAATTGCAAATGAAGTTGGACATTTGAAGGAAAGCCTATACCATTATCTCACTTTTCTTAAATATTGCTAGGTTACAGTAAATATTTAAATTTTGACATGAAAAGTAAACAGAACTTACTGTTTGCTAGTTTCATTAAAAGCGTTATCGTTACTATTATAAACGTAACTATCTGCAATCCAAGGGATAGCGGGTTCCATCCATCTGTAATAAAAGAAGATAAAAACTGTCTTTTAAGAAAGATATGATCTGACTCTAGATGAGTTGTCAATATACCAAAGCACACCCCATGTCCAAAACCAGTTGCATGATCCACAGGCAGTAATGAGAAAGCAAGAATATAATGTATATGATGTTGTTACATATTCAAAAAAGAAAGTAAACTGGATGAGGTAAAATATCCATAATATTGTATGATATTGCATTTTGAGAGGCACGATTCAAGAGCTGGAGTAGAAGGTGACATGTCAGCATGTGATGATGTAGGTCAGCATTTAATAAAATAAAATCGTCATTGTCATCATAATCACAAAGAGACTAACTTTTTTTAGCCAATCCAACTAAAGTTTATAACCCTGGGTCAACAGTGGTATATTTGGAGACAAACGTTTGAATTATATAATATTCTGACCATGAAGCGAATTTATTGAGGGGTTATTTAAATATTAGAAACAAAAGACCCAACTGCTACTGACAAGGCATGACATTTTTCTTTATAAAAAAAAAAAATCAACCACCACTAATGTTATGACACACTCACCCACAGTTATATCTGCACAATATTTCTTATGATCAAAAATTAAATAAAATTTGCTGAAAAATAATCTAAAAGTATATTTTTTTCACTTATTGAAGTTGCAGTAATATCTTTATATATCATATTTTCAATGGATTATTTTGCATTTCATGCATTTTCTATTCATTAAAGCACTTGTTTTAGTAAGGCAAAATATGAAAGCTAAAGTTGTTTCCTTTTCAAACACAATGTGAAACATGGAAGTGGCAAACACAAAATCTAAATGTATTTCTGAGAACACAATAATCATAACAGATAAACTACTACTATTACCTCACTTATCCAATCCTAACCATTTTTTCCAAAAAAGCAAAGTTATCTGACCCCCTAGGCTGCAGTTAGATTCACCAGCCATTTATGCTGGGATTCGGGACAAACCAAGTGAATTATAGTTAGCAGTGATCCGTAACGGAGAGCGCTTTAGACCACTCGGTCACTTGGGGCCCCTTTCTGCTTTTGTAGAAGAAAGCTTAATGTTGAGTCAAAGAAAAAGAAAAGGACAGTATAGTAAAGCCAAATAAAAACAAAATATACCAGACCTTCTTTTGTGAAATCTGGATGATTATTTAGGCACTCTTGAGGCTGCTCTTCTATCTGTTCTTCTGTAAATAAAATTAAGTACTTGGTAATGTTTTGAATGTGATGAACAAATGCATTTAATATTTTCAAAAAATTGGTACTCTATGTAATTCTAAATTACTATCCAATCAGTGTGAAGTTAGGTAAATCTAAGATGCATACTTAAGAAACATTGGATATGCAACAACTGCACAACAGATTTTTATTTATGCTTGTTGGTAACGACAAATTCATATGTCAACTTTTAGAACAATGGTTGCTTTCTGAGTGGACCATGAGTGATATTTGGCCTAATGAATACTCACACAAATTAAAGACAACACAAGCAAATACATAAAATACAAGGTCAACGTGTTTCTAATAGTTTACATCCAAACCTATAAAGTAGGACCACAAATGGAAAATAGTCAAAATTTGTGTGGGAATGGGTGGGTAGAAAAATTAATTGTAATAATGTTATATTTTCCAACCACAACTTCATTGCTTACATTTCTAGGATGCTAAGTCCCACTTCCAAGCACATGATTATGCACAATTCTTTCCACAAAATATTATGGAGGGGTGGGGTGGGTGGGTGAGGGAGCTCTAGAACTGAGAAATGAACCTGGTCCCAGTCTGATGTCTGCTTAATACACACCACATCTTGTCGACTATATTCTTCACTTTGACCCAGAGGGCAATACATGAATGTGGGGATTAAGAATTAAATATTTGCTATTATTGTTGAAGATAAATAGATATTTAATGTACAAAAATTAGTCTTAACCCACCAGATTAAAAAAAAACATTAATAACAGAAACTGTAATACATTACATACCACCTCATAAAATGGTATCAGAAACTACTGCAGCACAAAAAAAGTTGTTCGAACCCAACAGGTATCTCATTTCAAATCAAAGTCTTTTTAGCAATGTACAGTCTTCATATCGCCCTCACCACAGTATGGAAACTATTCTTCTGAAAATTTAATGACATTTTCTCTGCTTTGGATAGCAGTAAGATTACAATCCTCACCCTCCTTGATTTGTCTGCAGCATTTGACACAAAAGACCTTGATATATTACTTCACCGTCTCCAGCATTCACAGTCTTACAGTGGTTCAAGTCCTACTTAGTCAACAGGACACAAATTGCATGCATGCCAACCCTTGACGAGGAAATGGTGTAATCCAAGTGGTCAAAAAGCGGAATCCAGGCAGAAAAAGCGTAATCCATGTATAACATGCTAAAATTTCAATAAACAACGATTATTTGCCCTTCTCGTCTTTTAACATCCTTAAGTTTACTGTTTCAAGTTTTCATATGTAGCACTTTTAGCTTTACAAACATCGACTAGAAACCATCCCAAGACTTTTAGCGCTAATTTTTTTTTAAAAATTACACATGACCAGAAATAGATGTCACATGATGCTGTACTATTCTCTTAATATTTAGAATATTCGGTTATATTTTGTTTCAGGTTTTTTCAGTTGCCATCTGGGAAATTTTTGAAAGGGGATACTTTTGTTCACATAAATGCATAGACTAAAATAAAATATACTTTTTAAGCACCAAAATATCTTTAGACAGGTTCTGCAAGAAATATGAATCAGAAATGGAATCTGCGTGTAAAGATTAAATTTGGAAAACTAGTCTGCTCTCTCCTCACTAAGCATACATTCTATAAATAGAATTCGAGGTCAACAGTAGAACCAGGTTAGCTATAAATAGAACAGGATACTGTTACAAAACTCCACGGTGAAGCATACTCTTATACTGTAGTTACATAAAAGCTGTCTTTTCTAAAATTCGGTCTGTGGGATTAATGGAATGTTAATAATAACAAGAAAACAAAAAATTGATTTTTTTGGGGAGGTGGATATACCGAAAAACTGTAATCCATATAATTTAATTGTATCTGCAAATGGAATATACTCTAGCTCAGCTGATCTATGTTGTGGTGTTTCACAGGCCTGGGGTTTGTTCTTGGACATGTTCTCTTCATTCTATACAATCAGCTGCTCTCAAGTGTCATAGATCATCACCCAGTGTCTCACCAATTGTACGCTGATGACACCCAAATATACAAGAATAGCCACCAAACTGAAGTTGATGTTATCATCCAAGGAGTAGAGAGGTGCATTTCTGATGTGCAATCATGATTGACATGTAACAGCTGCAAAATGAACGATGATAAAACTGAGGCCATTCTGATCACAATACAAAGACTTTCTCATTCACATCCTTTACCTCAGACAATAAATATCAGCAACACCAACATTAAATCCCATCAATCAGTACAAAACCTAAGTGTTACAACAGACAGTACTCTCACATTGCACCAACATGTCATGAACACATGCAAGGCTGCATATCTTGAGCTGAGATTCATCTGCTCCATTCACAAATATCTTTCAGTTGATGCCACTAAAACATGTGTTTTCATTAGAACTTTCAAGGCTGGGTTAATGTAACTCAATTATGTCTGGTTTGTCTCAATATCTACTCCAGAAACTTCAAAACACAGCTGCTTGGAACATCTTTAGAGTACAAAGATCAGAGCACACCTCCCCACTGCTCTGTAACCTATACTGGCTATCCTTTCGATCCAGAATCAAACACAAATTTGTTCTCTGTGCTGTATTTCACTGACGGACTCCAGCCCAGCATACCTATCCGGCCTCACCCATTTGTACACAAAAGCAAGATACATACACTCCTCTTCTGACAAATGCATACTCATTATTCCCACAATGAAAACGAAGTCATATGGACAACGTTCTTTTGCATACCAGGGTCCAGCAATGTGGAATGAATTGCCCATGTAAATTGGACACAAAGACAAAGTGATCCCTTTCAAGAGTGCTCTTACAACTCACCTTTTTTGACTGCAACAACAAATTTAAAGACCTCAAAATGTTTCCTACGTTAAATATTATCAGCATTTTTTTGTTTTCCAATTTCATGGTGTTTGTTTATTGTTTATATTTTTGTATTCATATCATTATAGATGTTGTAAAGTGCTTAGAGCTTCTAAAGAACAGGCGCTATACAAAGTCCTCATTATTATTATTATTATTATTATTATTATTATTATTATTATTATTATTATGGGGCTCTGTCAAAGACTAAATAACAAATGACAGGTTCCATCCAGGCAATAATGAGTGAGAAGTTGGTCTCTGAAACTCAAAATAACTGAAGAGATCAGAAAGATAAAGCTCTAATCCGATAACAAGGCCTCAACAAAACTTAAATTGATTTAAAAATGCTGTGATATAGCCTTTAATAATGAACATCAAGCAATATCTCTCCTAGAAAAGAAAGTGAAGAAAGTATCCACTGCACTTCATGCAGGAACGTTAGCTTCAATGCATTCCCGACTACTCCAACCAGACAAGATTCTCCTGGCTGTGCATTGTAAACAAAGCGAAGGGACCAATTGTCTCCAACGGAAAACGACTCTTTAAGATTTGTGCAGACATGTATTCCCCTTATAAAAAAATTCTGAAAAGAGATGAGATCCAAACTCTCCAGGTATAGAATAATCTAAAGACAAAAGACAAGTTATTGTTGTTGTTGCTGTAGGGTTTACCAGTAATGCAATTTCTCAGCACACGATAGGCTATACATGGCAGCGAGTGTTATTGGTGGAGGAAGAACCATAGAAAATCTTCAGCAAGAACCACCAACTCACAAGCAGCTACTGGCAAGCTTTCTCTCATACCCACATTGGCCGAATCTGAAACTCTGAACACATGCTGACAGAGGTGAGATGGCAGTGATCCGTAACGGAGAGCACTTTAGACCACTTGGCCACCATTACCGTATTTTCGCGCATATATCCCGCACACGCAGATAATCCGCACCCTCATATAGCCCGCGGGTTTTGGGGTTTTGTGTAAAAAATCGTTGGCATAACCCGCACCTTTGTATAACCCGCAACCATAGATATATTTATACAGCTACAATCGGAAATGAAATCAATTACAGGATCACGGGGCTTCGCTGATGTAGCAAACTGTGATTCTGTTTTCCGTTTTGGTGACAAAATATACCATCTGGTGATATTTGTGGCGACACCAATTTTGGCTGATAAAAACCGTATATACAGTCTTGCGTTTGGAGTAGAGAAAATCAAAGGCACCATGACAGGAAACAATGTACTGGAATATCTTGTTAAAATAACAAGTCCTTGTCTCATACTGACAAACCACACTAACAGTGCACTGTTATATCATAATCCGCTAATGATGATATCTGGCCTTATTACTTTATGCAACGGACTAGTTAAAATCCGAATCCGCAGAAGGCGGAAACGTAAAATGAGTACAGTCAAGCAGATGACACTAATTTAAAAACAAATACCAGATGGAAGAAGAAAAAATACGTTTGCTGACACTTCAAAGAGAACTGATTACCTTTGAAGCACTGATATATACTAAACAAATAAAACAAATCTGTTTCAATGTTCTACAATTATCTGAAGTTGCCGCAGCAATAACAAACAGGTATTTGTTTGACCCTTCAACTGGAGCCTTTAGCGGCGCCATCATCAAAGTAAGCCGACGACCTTTGCTAAAAAAAAAGTCAGCAAAAATCACGGTCCACAGTGCTTGTGTGCGTAGGCTGTCTATAGGAGCTGTGCCTCAACTACAGGCTACATAAACACGGACATTTCTAAATAATCTTGTATTCTTGTGAAGTGTAGATTCGAGTTTAAATAATTTCTTTCTGTTTAATTTAAAAAATGCCGAAATGAAAGTCTTACACGGCCGACTTCAAGCTAACTGCCATTGCGTATGCTGAAGTGCATGGCAATAGAGCCACAGGCAGAAAATTTGATATTGATGAGAGTAGCAAAACAAAACTAGAACAATATATGTTATGTAGTTACGTTTTTCAAACAATATATTGAAATATTATTATGTGTAAAAAAATTGTGATACAGCCCGCACCCTTATATAACCCGCAAACCCCCCCCCCTGCGGGGTTTGTAAAATCTGGTATAACCCGCGGGATATATGCGCGAAAATACGGTAGACAAGTAACTGAACCAATAAAAGGTAATTTCATAGGACAGCACTGTAAACCAAATACTTGTTGAAATACACATAGATCAAACACTGATCAGCTCAGAGGGAGTGAGGCACATGTATGTATGTATTACTGATATTAAACTGACCTTGGACATTGGTGATGCCTGTATGCAGAGTTTCATCTTTCATATTTGTTCATAAATAACATGCACCAGATACCATAAACCTTATCAGCATTATTATTTAACAAGAGTTGGTTTAGTGCACTTACTCAATAAAATGAAAATAGATGTAGTACATGTATGTTGTTTTCATTGTAACCTGTGTTCTCTAGAAAGTAACTGTACTCTGTTCACTTTAATCCAAGGTATAAAGAAAAGCTAACACCGAATCTTTACAAAAATCACTGAACTTTGTGTTGTTCAAATAAAAAGCAATAATTTCACTGCTATCGGACAGCCTAAATAAAGAATGAAGCAGAGAAAAGACTATGTTTGACCAACTTGTAAACAGGTATTCACGCTTCAGAACAAGGCCTGCATTAACCAGCTGCTCATCTTGCCAAGATCAAAGAGACAAGTATCTAATGTTTGTGTCCCATAACGAATGAAAAACAAAAGCCATCTTATATACATCGAACAAAACTTTGCCTTCCCTGCAGACAAAAATATTAAAGACTGAATAACTGTAAACCTAATGAACATGGATATAATTTTTATTTTTCCTCAAACAAGAACTTTTTTTAACATAGACATGTTCAATTCACAAATCGATGAAAGTACTGAACTATACCCATCACAATGGCACTAAAAGAGATTCATTTCTACTGTGACAACATAACTGCTTTTCCAAAAATCCTGTAATTGAATTTATTGACCTTACCCCAAATGATAAAAGCTGCCTTTCTTTTGATTTTGACATACTGATACCTTTGGGTCACAAATCACAGTGTGACTGAAGTGTGGCATGAAATAAGAAATGTTTGCACATTAAATCACAAATTCAAGGTCAAAAAACTATATCAGAATGTTCTCTTGTCCACTCAAAACTGTGAAAAACCATTTTTTGGTTAGAAAACAGATGGCTGATATATTTATAACATTTGTCTTTACCGACCACTCACATCTCGTATGTATTTGTATGTGTCCGAAATTCTGTTTAATCAATATTAGTTGCGATGGGAATCGGTCAGAAATTCATAATCGATAATCGGTTCCACTTAACCAACTGATCATCGATTATAATCGGTTACTAAGAGCAAATTAAAATTTTTGTTACTTATATCTTTGATCAAGAGTTCAATATGTTTATAAATGTATAGGAGTAATCTCTTTTAATGGCATGTATTCATTAACTTGACAATAATATTACATTGTGTTACTTTTGTTCTATAACTTTGTTAAATGAATGCAACTTTTTATGGCTGATCAGTTCATATGTAACTGAAATACCGCTACAATCCCCCGAAATTCTTTCATTCATATGTGATGTGTCTATAATTTAAAGTATAGAAGGACATGATTTTCTTGTTTGTCATTGTTTATAAATACTACAAAAGATGTTGCAATTTAACTGAAACAAATCAACAAAATGTGTTTAAATTTATTAACTCTACAATTTAACAACTTGACCATATAACTATATATTCCTTATTATGAATCATAAGTTTTTTTATTTGTAGTTGTGAAGGGAATAATAAATTTCAGGTCAACTTTAGTGGCTGGGAGTTTTACTAACCTTTGTGCTTTGCATACATATAAAAGTAGTCTCCCTTTGCACACAATCGATTATGGAGTTTCACAATCGATTATCTTTTTGATTTGCTCAACCAATTGATGATCGATTATAATCGATAATCGGAACAACACTAAATATTAGTACACCACTCCCTCGATAACTCGCGAACCCGTTTATAATGCGGTGTCTGATGTGGATCACGATTTTCCCCAAAAGAAAATATATTTGAATGATCTTTCAAAATATGCTGAATGTGAAAAAATTATGATAAGAAATGGTAAATTAAACATTTATACATTTCTCATCAATAATGGTGATTAATGCCCATAAAGATCGATTCCATATTGTGAAATTTGCAAGTTCTAAATAAAATATCACATCTTATGTGAGGGTTTATTTGTTGATAAATAGTCATCAATACACTGTAAATACACAGTCTGTTGAAATAGCGATCAATGAAAACGTCTGGTAAATGCTAATAGGTGGCAACAGAGAAATGAGAATGAAATAAACAGCAATTAAATATCTTGCTATGTGAAAGTCACATTCTAATCCTTTATTTCCGTTTCAATGTAAACATTATAATTGCAAGATATTCTTTTCTATTAAAACATGAAAAGTATCAATCAACTGTCACATCGAAACCTGTGAGTACTTCTGTGAGAACCTAATTAACTGCCAGCTTTGATCACAACAGGGCAAAGTGTTTGTTGCACTAAAATAATCCATTAAAAGTGAACTGTGTCGTTTTATCACTTTGATTATGCCTTGTGTATCATGGGACAAGTTTGCTCGGCAGCAGCAAAATCAGGGAGTAAGAAAAAATTAACTGATTTTTTTCAAAAAGTGAATTTTCGTTTGTCAAGAGTACCACAATCGGCATTTTTTTTATAGTGTTCTAATTTACATTGTTTTAAACTTGTAGACCCACTAAATTCATGTTGAAAATGACTAACCCTTGTTTTTTTGTTTTTCATTTTACTTCAACTGCAATCAAATATATCTATCCAACAATAGATCGACATTGTTTCTTGAAAAGAGAGTCGATCTTTGTATTTAAAAAAAATACATCTAATTTGGATCAAACAGTAAAACTAGAATTTTATCCAATTCAACTCAAAAATTTGTGATGTAATACACAATGTCTGAAGTGGTACACATGTTAAATGAATGGAAACCACGTGGAATAATGTTTTTGAATAACTCCTCAATAAACGGTGATTTATCCTGAAATTAATGTTACTCTATGAGGAAAAAATAAACTACACCATTATGAAGAGATATTTATTCACAGTTAATCACAACATGATTATAAAGTGAGTATTCAACACTATAATCTGCCACCCACCCACCCTTTTGCCTTTGTGTCAATCCTTTTATTGTTTTTTATTATTATAGGCCCCTCGATAACTCACGCCTCACTAATAGTGCAGTTGATGCTTTTGGACCCCGATGTGAGCGAGGTATCGATGGAGCAGTGTATGTGAGAAAGCTTGTGTATCACCCTATGGAATGTTGGTTCTTTCTGGGATATTCCCAGGTTCTTCCACCACCAAATATACCTGCCACTATCTTTACATCATATGCTGAAAAATGGCATTATTCCCATGAAACTGAAAACAAACCTGTCTGAAATCAGGCAATCATTATACATGTACATGTATTACTTTTATATAGGAAATTGATGTATGGGTTGGATTAAAATTACCACCGAGAACAGGCAATCATCGCTATATAATTACGCTAGATCGATGTAAATGGCATGACTGACTTTGGAGATTACTAACGAGTTTCAACATCTGGTCAATGTATACTGCTCTGAAGTAACTTGCTATACATTTATCATCATTTTTATTAGACTCACCTCTGGCCATCATAACTCAAAATCTCTTGTTTTGGTTTTTTTCTTTTAAACACTATCCTAAGTGTGAACCATCTACAAAATTTGGTAAAGGAACTTAAAATACTGGAACAAAAAGTACCGGATTGCAAATCACTTTTACTTTCAACTTTATTACTTTGATCTTTAGACCTCCATTCAACAGATTTTTCATTAAACCAAGTGCAATCCATCCAAAGAAAATGGCATAAGTGTTGTGTTGAACTTGGTCTTATTTATTGGGAACTCTTCTTCTTTATTCAAAGTTTTCTAAGTTGACCCTAAACATCAATAGGTTTATCATGTTCTCCAAATGCCCACATTCCACAAAGTCCGGTCTACAATGTTAAAATTGTTCTATAACCATTTTACTTCTTCAAGTGACTGTGACCTGTAAAGCACTAACTAAAATTCCACAAGCCCCAACTCCAATTTCCACATTCCCAAAATATCCCCTTTATTATATTATTAATATTGTCCCACAATGTTTAAATAGCTACAGTTGAAATATAATTTAATAGGGTTCAATGGAGTTAAAGGTAATGCACAAGTCAATACAATGCTTAACTACACTGGAGTAAAATTCATAAAGTAAAACTGTTCTGAATATGGCTTAAATCAAAATAGTAATTTGTAATATATTTTGTTCTTCTATATGCATCCAGTATATCCTTTTTTATTATTTACCTATAATGCTTTGTTCCACTTCCGGATTCTACCTTAGAACAATGGCTCACCCATTGCAGTGTTCAAATGCATCTCACCATAATAACTATTGTGGGCCAATTAAGTTATATGTGAAATGGTGGATTATACCCTGTCACCTCTTTGCCTTTAATTGCCACTATTTAAATTGCCCAAGGGATAGTTCTACATCAGCTCCAATCAGGACTGTTTAGTGTTTATACATGCTACATGTAACTGGCATATACTGAAAGTGATGTTGTGGGGGTATATTTTGTTGGTTGTTTTTTTTTGTTTTCTTGTAAGATTGCTGAAAACAGCGTTTGCTGGAAAAACGACTGTCAGTGGTTGTAGGAGTACAAGATCGTATTTTCAGTATAACACAGCATGCTTAAATCTGAATAAAATCAGATCTAAATTTCTTGTAGGACAGAAGTTATCTGATTTAGATTGTGCCATGTTATGGCAGGTAAGTCAACATCATGAAAATGCATTATACGTTGCATGATTTCGATTAAAGTTTCCTCTGGCAAATTATTTTCTGACAAGCCCAATGGACACCTCACTTGAATACAGAACAGGCCCAAGCTGTCAAAAGGGTCCTGGGCATCAGGCTACTGGACTTTTTTTTAGCAGAGCCAATTGTTCTATTTCAGTCACACTAACCTTGACCATCATTATTTCAACCCCAAATCAATGTGTTCATTATTTACCACAGGTGCAAAATATCAACAAATTTTGTCAACTATACATGGTGGAGAATGCACAATGAATATCAAATAACAAGCAATGCATAATAGATAATGGACTAAACCTTATGTGAGATAAAAGCTTCTAAATCTTGGCTAAAGCTAAAATTAATTATTCCATTATGATGACTGCAAAATTAATAACCAGGTGGAATTAACATATAATGTATTAATTTGTACAACACTGAATCAAAAACTGCAATAGAACTCATCCAGAATGAACACATAAGTGACAGAAGTTGGATGGATGCACTGACATTTAAATAAACAAAGATTACAGCTAACATGGAAATACATTTAACAACCTATGCCTAATGCAATTATATAACAAAGCACACAAACAAGTAATTGACAACAAGTTATCAAGATACAGCCTCCTCTTAAACTGATTAAGAAAAGGGTTTATGTTGAGCTCAAAATACTAAGCAAAATGAATATATGTACTAATGTATTATAATATTTACATGTATGAAAATATACCATGTAAGCATAGATGGTGGAATGAATGTATAAATAAATGAATCAATTTCAAAGAACTCACCCATTACAATTAATGTGATTTCATGTTGTTCCTCAAGCAGGCCAAATTTTAAATAATAGCTTCCATTATCTTTTCTGTCCACATCAAACATCCAAATGTTTCTCTTTTTGTCCATGAAAATTTTTCCATCATAAGAAGAAATTATATCCATATTGGTAGTCCCTTTCCATGAAGCAATGTATGTTGCATTCTCTCTATACAAAGATATATCTGCATAATCACTATCGATCTTGTATAAGAATTTAACTTGTTGTCCAATGTAAGCACATTCCTTTACTGCAAAAGAAAAGTGCATTCAATTACATGTACTGAAATTCATGTCATTATTTAAAACAAGAAACATATTTGGGAATTTGCATGAATCTAATGATGTACAGAAGAGCTAAAGGCTAAATTTAACAAAATAGGTATGACACCCATGAGACTTCGCATGAGATTATTTAGGAAGGGGGATGGCTATGTCTTTTGCATATGCGCTGGTGGCTGATAAGCCAAATATGTTACAGGCACGGACCTCTACAGAATATGCAGGAGAATATCTGGATTGTGGTAGATGCTGCCGATGGTTCCCGTTCTTTTCTTTGCCATCGTTTTTCCTCCAAGCTGGCCCATCTATTTTGTTCAAAAGTAGCAATGGCCTTTTGAACTCTACTTAGCCAGATTTCACAGTCAGAAGCTAGTGATTCCCATTGGCAGTTATCAATGCCACAGGTGGTGAGGGTCTTTTTCAAGGAATCTTTATATCTCTTTCGCGGTGACCAGTGGACAGCTCACCATACAGTGTGATCTTTGGCAGGCAATGATCCTCCATCATAGACACATGCCCTGCCCAGCGTATCTGTATGTTCATGTGCATTGCCTCAACGCTGGTGATCCCTGCTTGTTTGTGGACTTAGTGTTGGTAACAAAATCACTCCAGAGTGTTTAGGATGGTGTGGAGGCAGCACTGATGGAAACATTCAAGGAGGCAGAGGTTGCAGCTGTAGATGACCCATGATTTTGCACCATATAGGAGGGAGGTCAGTATGACAGCTCTGCAGATGCCAATCTTTGTACCCCTCTGGAGACTGGCATTATACCACACTCGTTAATTGAGTCTGCCGAAGGCGATGTTTGCTTTGGCCAGTCTGTTGTCTATTTTCAGCTGATCTTGGCATCAGAGGATGTCACACAAACCACTGTGACTAATTAACAGTTAATTCTCATTGCTGTAATTATCTTGTATACAGGACTGTTCTCTGAACAGCTGAAAGTTACTCTGGAACCAAAGTTCTGTGGAGTGTGTATGTAAGCCCCTGTGATTGTTTGGCAAATAAAATTGTGGCATATTTGACTGGAATAGTGTTTAGATTAAACTGTTGATGACAAGAGTATAACCAATGAATAAAATCATTCTCAGCATCCGACTTAAACAAATAATGTCATATCATTGATATGCAATAACACCTGCTATTCAAGTATGCATGCTGTAGAACTACTATACTAGTAGAGATTAAGTATACAGAAAAAAGTCCACTGAGTTGCAATCTCTCTTAATTTTGTTGGAAACTGACTTGTGATAAAAATCACACTAATGCCAACAAATAATTCCATTTGACTTACCTACTGTAAAGATTGTGTGAATTCATCTTGACAACAGTTCCCATTTATGGTCTCAAGCTATAATATTATAATAATGTTAATTTACATTTGTATTGATACTGATAGTGCCGAGTAATTACATGTGTACTTGTGTAAATTTCTTTGGTGTGAATAGAGAAGTTATTTTATTTACGAAAACAACACACACCATTTTAAGGCAAAACAAAATATATGTGTTGCCAGTCAGATAACAGTCCCTTATTTGTGTTGCCAAAACCATTGATGATTTTAATGTTTTTTTTTTATTTTTTCACTTTATTGCAGTTGTAACAATTATAAATTTACATAAATAATGTTTCAACTTTACATTCTATCAACATGTCAGGGAATTTTAGAAATAAGGTGTGGACTCATGAGACTGAGTGCCAGAAATAAGAGTCCAGCATGGACACTTCATCCAAAAACACCTTCGACAGCCATATACCTGTACCCAGTACTACAGTCCTTTAAAGTACACTGGATCCAGCAAGGGATTATGTATCATGATACAGGGATTGACTAAGATAATTGTAAAAATTATGTATCATGATACAGGGATTGACTAAGATAATTGTAAAAATTATGTATCATTATACAGGGATTGACTAAGATAATTGTAAAAATTATGTATCATGATAAAGGGATTGACTAAGATAATTGTAAAAATTATGTATCATGATACAGGGATTGACTAAGATAATTGTAAAAATTATGTAACATGATACAGGGATTGACTAAGATAATTGAAAAAATTATGTATCATGATACAGGGATTGACTAAGATAATTGTAAAAATTATGTATCATGATACAGGGATTGACTAAGATAATTGAAAAAATTATGTATCATGATACACAGATTGACTAAGATAATTGAAAAAAGCGACAGTCAACAGAGCAAACCAAGTGTTATGCACTTATGTGCTTTTGGCTCTCTTTATGTCTTTGTCAAAGGCAAATTTACAAAACAGACAAATAATACACACTAATGAAAACATTAAATGTACAAAAGATAACATCTTTTACAACAAATTCAAATGGTTTGATTAAATTATACTTGTCATATTTCACAATACTAATACCATATGCTGGTGTACCAACAATGGCTAGTCCTGTTTCTTCAAGGGCTGACCTTAAGGGCTGAGTAGAATGGACTGTGATTTGCATTTTTAAGGTAGCTTTAACAATTTTTCAGTCATATCGTGATAATGTCTGCATTGTGGCAGTCTATAGTGATGTCTAGCACTGGGGCATCATGCCACAGACATGTAGTATGATGTCCCACCCTGACACCAGGCCGACCAGTACTAACACTAACGTCTTAATGGTGAGAGCCTGGTGAGGCAGATGTTAATACCATTTTACAAATCTTTAGAATGACATGGCCGTGTTTTGAACCCACGATGTCTCGCATCTGAGGCAGATGCTCTAACCACTAAGCCACCAGAGCAGCGCTTTATCAGTTAATGATCAGAACCACATGTGGATTAATGTAGTTTTTATGTAATGGTTGTCACCAAATACCCAACTACCTACCAGTTACATGGATATAATTTGGGTACCCTAATGGAGATATAGCGAAACATTCTATAGATCCAATGTCTATTGCAGGAAAAATATAAAACTCCATCATAATTCTTACATAGTTTTATGAGTTGCCAAACCAGGCATCCAGACTGGGCAATATTGTTGCCCACCATTCATGTTTATTTGTCCCAAGGTATTGGTGTTTTCTATCCCTAATAGAGTCTGCATTATGATTGCTACAGAAAGGCAAAATGAATTACAAAATTACAATTAAAATTATGGGCATCTTCTAGAATATAAATACTCGTAAAAAAAACGTGTCATTGTAGCAATAATTCTGACCATTCATCAATTAAAAATAATTACATGATGGCAAGACCATTCTACACTTTAACAAAGTTTTAGTGAATATTCGAGAACAGAAACATTTTCTTAATGATAAACCTAACCTATGGAACAACAGTTATTTTCACTGACACTCCAGTGATATTCAACAAAGCTTCAAAAGAAATAAAATATTTAAGTTTCTCTCCTATAAAAAGATAAATATTAATGTGTATTATTGGAGTACAACCTACCTGTAGACTTTACTCCTGCAACTGAAGGAAACATCAGAACACAGAAGCATATTGCAATAAACCTGTAATGTATAAAACACATGCATGCATAAATAAAAAATATTTCTTAACCGACACATCACTTTGCACTCAATTTACATCTCCTGAAACTATTTTGCCTGTATAATGCACAGAACAATGAAAACAAGACTTACTTGACATGACAAAAATATATTGGAATTTACAAGAAATTCCAACCATAATACTCTTACAAAGTAATTTATTTAAGACATACATTTACCAATATTCATCACATATAATATACTTGTAAGTCAACTTCAAGTGACTCTTCAATTTATTGGTAACAGCTCCAGCAGGGTAAGGAGTTCAAGTATCCAAACTGAATTTGGGAGTTTGTGGTTTGATCCCTGCTAGAGTCATAGCAAAGACTTATAAAAATGGTACCCACATCCGCCTCGCTTGTTGATCTGCATTAAGGGGCTAGTGCTGGTACTGCTTGGTCTTGTGTCAGGACAATGTAACTGGACAGGACATGATTCATGCTTTACATCATAGAAAAACTGCCACACTGCAGACATTGTAGTGATATGACAGATTTTAATTTTTAAAGCTATGTTACAAACCCAAATCACACACCTGTATGTGACATTGAGTTGAATGATTAATAATCTAAATGCAAATTAAGCAATTATATATGTACTATACTTTACTGATCAGCAAAGTTATTTAAATATAAATGCAATGTGGGTCATTCACATGGTGTCTGTGGACAAGTGGATGGACATACTTGCAAAGTTGTAATCCATGTTGACTATATTATTGCACAGCGCAGAGGTTCAGCAGCATCTAATGATTGCACATTTCATGCCAGGCATGTCACAAGGTTCCAAGTGAGTTGGTGTAGAGCATCTAAGCAACAGCTGTATTCATATGTGTGCAAGACTAAATCAAGATCTTGATAAGAAGAGTAAAGACCACATTTGATGTCCAAAAACAGTTTCATGGAAATGTTGAAGACATGGTCTTTCATGCAGAGGAAACCATAATGATTATATAACAGTACCAAGACTGATCCATTATGCCAAGGACAAGCTAGATTACAACTGGGTGGTGTGTGTGTGTAGCATCTATATAATTCAGTTGGCCTATGATTGGTATATTTCAAACATTTGATAACATGGAGCTAGGTTTGGGTCCATAACCATCAAATGCATTATGTAACAAACCAGATCATAACGAGAAATATGTCACATGGAAAAATGATACACTGAGAATAATATACTGAAGCACAATAGAACACGCACAATGAAAATTGGGTAAACAGGTGTTTTGAAAAGTTAAACAAAGATCCAACACTTAACTTCACCATGTCTTCTTTCTGCCTTTTCATAATGTGTGTGAGTGTGATTTGGATTTGTGGCATAGCTTTAAAAATGTTTTAGTCATATCACTACAATATCTTCATGGTGGTAATTTATAGTCTAGCACTGGGGAATCATGCTATATACATGAGTACCGAGTAAGGCAACTGTCAGCATCATTTTAAGAAGACTCGGCCCGGGCCCTCAATAATGAAGTAATGTGACTTGGCAGG
Source organism: Unio pictorum (assembly GCA_030141615.1). Taxonomy (NCBI): domain Eukaryota; kingdom Metazoa; phylum Mollusca; class Bivalvia; order Unionida; family Unionidae; genus Unio; species Unio pictorum. The sequence goes on from JARLTB010000207.1 coordinate 4,856,644, forward strand.
AAGAACTCAAGAACAGCAACCAACAATTTAGCAAAATGTGATTATTTTAAACCAGTTGTCAGTAGAACAAGGATGTAATTTAAACCTTAGACAGCATAGAAAATAACAAGAAACTGCAGAAGACTATGTAGAGGGTGATATTGTGATTAGATCTGCAGTGTATAGTTGTTCTGAGAATAAATTTATCTAAATCACTATTTTTTATTTCATCTTTCCATTGGCACAGTCGGCAATAATAAGAAGTAATCATCATGAATATGGCTGCAGTGACAACCAGCTATAAACTATTGGCCATGTACTATGATAATATTTGAAAACACAAATGTAATTATTCAATGGACTGGATTCTACAATTAGATTTGAGTGAATTAAACATAAAAACTCCCCTATGCATCTGCTGCAGTTTTCAAATAAAGAAGGAATGTGTCACAGAGTCATATATCTCAGTACATACCAGCAAATCGTAGGTGGACGTAACTTTGTCAGAAGGCAGAATTAACACATTTCTTTCTTCAGGGCAGATGACTTCAATGTGGCACAACACAGAAAAATTATGGTTTGATTATTAAAAAGATGCATCAGGAATAAAATAAGTTAGAGATTAAGATTTAGTACCTTCATGATGAAAGTATCAGCCTGAAATTAAGGAGTTGGTGTGGAACACACCAATAAACAATTTCAATGTGCCCCTGCACACACTGTAGAGTAATGCAAGAGTTATTGTTCTTGAACTGAATTGAATTGCAAGTAAAACATGGCATTACTTTGTGCTTTGAAGCTTTAACTGTAGCAGGTCAAGTCAAATTTGATTAGGCAAATAAAAATAATAATAAAAAAATGTCTTTCGAGCTGGCTGAATGAACATTTCTAATTGCCGACCTGCAACTTTTTCCCCAATGGTATAACATTTGATTTATGTATCTATAGTCTTACTAAATATTCCCATTTGTTTGTATCCCCTACCAATTTCAATAATAAAAACGTTTAATGTGATAAAAAGTGCAGAGAACTATGTGTGCACATAACTAAGTCAATTGAATCATTGATTTATAATTTCTAACCTGACTGTAACCATAATGGCACAAATAATGGCAACCCCTGCACTTTTCATGCTTAACAGTTTTTACAATCAAAGAAACGGGTTTTGTTACGTATATTTGATTTAAATAATTTATTTATATTTTGTCAGATTCAAATGACATTTTTGGGTTTAAAAATTCATTCGCTGGGAAATTTTTCTAGAAATTTTCACTCTACAAGTAAACAACAGATGTTAACCTCATTTTCTGACCTTGCTTCAGAGTGTCAACAAGCTTCTAAAATGATTGGTTAATTCCAAGGACATTAGAACTTTATATAAAAATGATTGGTTGATTTCAAGGACATCTTTCTAGATCATACTGTATACGTGACTTTGCAAGCATGGGTTTGTTCTGTGACCTAGAAAATCATGTGACCCCTTCCTGTTTATGATGGAATCAGTATATAGCTGTGTTTTAGAAGCTAATGGTTCAGTAGAAAGATTAGGCTTATAGACTACAAAGATGTGTATTATAGTTTGAGTTATATTAGAAATTATTTCAATTCGTTTGGAACAAGAGGAATTTATTGTGTTATTACCTTGCATTGGAAATTATACCAATTCATTTGGATCAAGAGGAATTTATTGTATTATTTATCTGGAAAAATGTGTGCTCATTTGGATTATCATAAAACTAAAACTAACTTCATCATGTGACATCGTCGTCCATCTTGGATTACATTGTCAAGATTTGAACCAGGTACTATTATGACATTTTATTATCAATACTTTTGTAATTCCACTAGTAGATTATATTGTGAATTCTTTTTGGATTTATTTTCGGACTTGATTCTCTAAAACCGTAAGTTTATTTATTTTCTTTTATGAAAATATTTGTACTCAATAAATTGTTTGTTAAATTTTTACAAGCTTGTTAGTTTTCACTCTTTCTGTGTTGCTGCTTATTCGAGCCTAAGCACGTAACAATATATCCATGTATATTTCATATTTCTGAGTAACCTCTATTTACCATACGAAGTCTCAATTCAGGAGTCCTATCTGGTTGTTTCAGCCATATCTGATATGACTGGTGTGTAGGCCAAATTATCTCACAAATATTCAGCACATTGACACCATTGTCGGTCAACGGCGTTAAGAGTGAAAAACTCAATTTAATAACTTCTAGAAGTTATTTCATATAATATATATACAGTGGGACCCCGCTATAACCCGCCCCGCTATAACACGAATTCGGATATAACCCGGTCGTGGCATGGCTCCCGAAATTTCGCATAATTTATTACAGGTATTTTTCTCAAAGACCAAAAAAAAAAATTAAGTATGAAAAAAAAATTAAGAGTTTAATTATCATTCTCATATTCATCAATACAGTGCGAAAAAGAACGTGTAGAAAATGTATTATAAAATTTCTTCTAGTTTTGTGCCAAAATAAACGTCGGAAATACGAACCAATTGCTGGGCCTACTGAGAACTTTGATCTTTGTTTATTGTTGAAAAATTACAGCTCATAAGTGTCAATATTATAATTACTGATTCCTAAGTAATGAAACCATCGTGTCTACTTTGTGTTTGTCTTGAATGCATTCCGAATACAATCGTTGCTCAAAATAATCTCCGATATATGTTCTCTTAATTTCATACACAACTAAGCAACAGCCAAAGCGGCGGTTGATAAAAGATTCTCACCAGAATGTATAAATCAATTAATTTAAGTACATTGTTTATCATCAAAGTGAACTGCCGAGCTAAACAGTGACATAATTCAGTGGTTAAGCCAGTTCTGCCTGCTGTATTTATTAGAGTACATCAAAAGAACATGACGCAATAACTGGGGGGGTAAGTTCAAAGGACTTTGACTAGCAGCTTGGGTGGGAAAATGTGCTGAAATTTACAATGACTGAATTTAGAGACAGAAAGATCCTGAGATGTACATGTAGTTATTATAAGAATACACTTTAGCTTCCATTATTTAATCTATGGACATGTACTATTTCATCATTCATTACGTACACCCGTTACGTAATTATTTTTTTTTTTCTTTTCATTGAATTCAGTCACATAATGATCTGTGACAAAATTATAATATTTGTATTATGGATTCAATGTATGTTACAAGATTTGCTAGTGAGTACACGGTGTTGATACTCTTTTCATGCAATAGATTATACATGTATACATAAATTAAACACGTGTATGTATCAATGCATGGTTCTCTGAATAAAGTAATATGTTATATCTGCAATTTCTGTTACCACAGCAAATGTTTTTCTCATTTAATATATATTGATCAAAAATGGTAATTGTGCCATGCATTTTCGCACCCGTCTTTATGTAACCCCCCCTCCCCAATTAAATCCAAAAATGTGTTGGTATTGTACATGGTTGCTTATAACACGGTTCGGTTCATAGCCTGGTCGGATTCTATGGCTCCCAACTACCGTGTTATAGCGGGGTCCCACTGTATTGATTTTCATTCAGATAAGCAAAAATAATGTTTATGTCTTGTCTTCAAATGTATGTATCAAACTTGTTTAAATGAACGGTGTCAAGGCAAGATTATATCTGTATGAATTTAGTCCTAGAAAGCTAAATTCAAAATAATGACAAAGAATGATGTAAACAACAATATGGGGTTGTTTAAAAAATTTCCTATTTTTCTCTACTAGAAATGTTCAGTACAAAATCAAATGTCAACAAATATAAATTCAAACTATCAATGCAATACTTCTTTTCTATTGAAGGTACCAACTATTATATTATTATAAGGTGTCACTCCTACTCAAGTCAAGATTGCAACACAAGTAGCAGAATTTTTTTCAATTAAGAAATGAAACACCGAATGTAAACAGTTTGATAAATACTTCCATTTTATAAGGCTTATAAAATGTAAGTATTGGTTGGGTCAGGAATCTGGGCACTTTTTCACATCCGGACATTTTCAGTGCATGGTTACGACCTCCAATTTGAAAACAACTGCCATTGTTCTAGTTACTTGAGTAACGTGTGCCGTGTAGGGATATTTACACATTTCAAGATATGTCTAAGATTTGCAGTGTTGGTGTTTGCACAAACCATCATATGCAAAAGAAAAATTTAAATAATTATACAATCTTCCTAAATTACCAAATACGTCTTTTCTCTCTCGCCAAAAACTACATAAATATACAAGTGTCTATTATAGGTACAAAAAAGTTTAACATAAACAAATACGCAACAAATTCTACCATTAACTGCTTAGCTTTTCCATCGTTTGTATCTTCCCCAGATTATAAATCGTATCGAACCACGCTTATTTCCTTGACAATCCATCGTTCATATTTACCATTATAATGCAAACTCCAAACTAAATATATGTCATACGAGCCAACTATATGTACCGATCCTGAATTGTTCTTTTAACTGATTGGCTACTCTGATTGTGTGCCATTTCTTTAATCCCTTTAATCATGAGAACGACTAGGATACTGCAGTAATTAGCAGGTTTTCATTAAATTCACATACACATAAAAACAGAAATTTAAAAACCGAAAACTGTCTTTTTAAACTGTCATATGTTGACTGATTTTAGATGCGAGTGGGGTATTTGAATGATAAATTAAGCATTAATAGCATATTAAATGACAGTTCATTTCACAAACCTACTGTATATTAAAAAAAAATAGTCTATATTATTTTATTCTCACTGAAGGTCTCAAACATTGGCAAGATATAGTAGTATCAGCATTTATTTATTGATTAGAATTAAAGATTTCTTGCTGCACACATGATCAAGTAAGCTCTTATCTATCTATTTATCAATCTATCTGTCTATCTATCTATGGCTGGCTGTATGTATGTCCATCAGTCCATCCATATATCCGACGTACCAACAAACCAACTACTTTAAAAATAAACAGCACGCAAAACTTGAAAGGGGTTTTTAGTGCTAAGATAGCTTTGGACCCACAATTTTCGCTGAAGCAAGAAAAGGGGATTCTCTCATTATCGTCATTAAAGTTTAACAACATAATATGCCAATTCAAAATCTTATACAGAAGTTAAATTCCAGTCTACAAGCAAGTAGAAAAATGAACTGATTTGGCAAATTTGTCAGGGTCGAAAAGCAGATTCTTGAGAGTTGAGAGAATCTAAGGTGATGGAGTCAAGTTAAAAAAAATAATCTACATTCATTTTATATTGAAATGAGAAGGAAAAAAATTGCTGTCCTTCTTTGCATTTTCCTATGTACGTTTTACATGGTTATGTAACCTAACAAAAATATAGAAGTATTTTTTTTTATGTTTAAAGACAGGAAAACCGTTTCCAAATCAAATGAACCAAACGCCATCTCTCTGGTATCTCGAATCACTTGTACATGAGCAATAGCAACAATGCTTAGCAGTCACCATATTAAAAAAATAATTACTTTTCCAAAAGAATATATAGCCTGATTATAACTTTCAAAATGCTGCCAGCATCAGTGTTACTTTGCGTCGTTAGCGGCTTTGTCCAAAAACAATATGTATCCAGCCAGGGGCAATGACATCATGGTTTAGTTTTAGCACAAAGCTGAATTAAGTACATGTACAAGCGGCTAATGGACAAGTGATTTTTTGTAACATATATTTTGACAATTCTTATATAATGTTTTTTAATAAAATTTGAAACATTTTATGAACAAGATAAATGTTTTCCGTCAATCCAAACATATAACGCATCTATCAGAGACATAAGACAAGAGACTGTTCATTAAATATGTAATCGTTTTCACTGTTTTCCCTTTTGATCATGAAAATTTTGCATCAAATTATCACAATTATGTTTGCTTAACCATATTAAACACGTACATTCTTCATTGTAGTTATTTATCCTGTATGTGACAGCGGAACAGCATTATTCACATGATCATTTCTGATATAATCATTATGGCTTATTTTATATTTTATAAGAAGATGAAATGAATCAACATTTTTATACTAAATTAAGTTCTTTCACAAAACTTAAAATGAAAAATAATGTATTGTTAAAAATGTTTTGTGATGTAGAATGGTAACGTATGTGTCGTAGTGTAAACACGGATATATTCTAAAGTTCAAAGAACTTAAATTTACACTTTTGTGTGCAATTAAAATGGCCTGAACTTATATACAGTCTCACATATAGAAAACAATATTTTTAGTCGATGAAAACGAGGAGTTCGTTCACGTGTACTGTTTAGGTAGCGTGTGTATTGCACATCAGACATTTTGAATATTCAACCCATAAATAATCTAATATAGAATACGACGTCATTTTAGAGAACGTGACGCTTTAATGCCTTGTTTCAGGTCTAAACTGCATTTCATACAAGGAGTTTTCGTCTGACAAGATTCCGTCTTCTTGTGTGTTTGTGTCTGAGAGAGAGAGACAGAGCAAGAGAGAGACAGTGAGAGAGAGAGAGAGAAGAGAGACTCGTACCAGTTAAGTTTATGTTTTATTCATAGTTCCCACTTCACAAATTAGAAATGAATAAACTGATTAATAATCTTAATTATGGTACTCATTGTCTTTGTTCCCTTGTAAGCTGCTACATCTGAATGCATCTGTCTGTGTGTGTGACTCTCTCTCTCTCTCTCTCTCTCAAATGAAAAAGAAAATAATTGCCTGAAAGTGATAAAGTGAAACAAAGCAAAATACATCAGCCCGTATACGTAAGACTCACCAGCTTGAAGGCATATATATATATATATATATATATATATATATATATATACACACACACACGCACAAACACATACATACATCCATCCATACGTACATACATGCAGATATGTAATAATTTCATGACATATTTTCATGATTAAAAGTGAAAACTGAGTGAAAGCGATTACATATTTAATGAACAGTCTCTTGTCGTATGTCTCTGATACATATGTTATATGTTTGAATTGACTAAAAAGGCATAAACATTCGCGCTAATATTTTGAATCGGAAACTGTTATAATTAGAATGGTATTAATTTGACAACTTAAAATGTTTGTGGTGTTTTGAATATTCATTATCAAATTAAATGAAATTTAAAATACAAGAAATTTTGGTAAAGATGCATCTTTCATTGCGCACATTTATCTGTCTTTCTCGTAACATATAACAGCAAAACGGAATAATGTTCTGAATTAAATGTCAAATTATCGCAAAATAACTAATTATGCAGTTTTCAACCATTTTATCTGTATAAATTTATTTGTAACAAATACGTTCAAATACAAGAATATCTCATGTTTTTTACAAATAAATACTTGTCAGTTGTAGTTTAAAATTGGGCCAAATTGTCTTTGGTTGGGCCGAATGGTCTTTCGAGTTGGGCCGAATTGTCTTTAAAGTTGGGCCGCATTGTCTTATTTTCGTTCCAAGTTGGAACGAATTGTCTTTTTCCGAATTGTCTTTGGTTCGAATTGTCTATAAGCTGTACACGCGCCATTGAAAAAAATTCTGCTATTTGTGTTGCAATCTTGACTTGAAACGCGACAGTTGGCAGCTATGCACGATTGACTACTGTTCTGTAATTAACTCATTCGGCCCCGATGCCGTGTTTACGCGTAATCCAGTTTCTGCATTCCACACGCCGATACAGTGTTTTCGCGAAGTTTTTCGACAGCATTCAATGGCCGGTACCGCTTTTCTACGGTCCGAATGTATGGTCGAGAGAAAGTCTCTGATTGGTTACAAATGGGGCTTTTCCTAGCATCAGACCCACTTGTAGCCAATCAGAAATTAATTTACGTTCGTTTGGGCAAACTTTAAATGTTCAGAAAGCAAGAATTACTACTTGGGATCTGTTTCAATACACGTGTTTTTCTCTTAAAAAATTGTAAAATGATGGCGGAAGCACGAGTGGTTTTTGATGGCAGTGAGAGCGAAAATGAGGAGTTTCTCGGGTTTGATCTCGAAAATACTGAGTAATTAGAGGAGAGATATGTTCAACAGTTGGATAATTTGCGAGATTTAGAATGAGACATTGAAAATTCTTGAGATTGAATAGTCAGAAAAAGCGGATGCTGATAGCGAAAATGAAAAGAGTTTCTGCCGATCTAGCAGATTGGAGCGATCGTCTTCTGTCTATCCAAATCAATGATTTTTGTGGAATGAATCCTGAAATTACAACATACAATGACAAATTGACAAGGAAAAAAGAGAAATATATCTTTTTTCACTTACAATTATTTCCGGAGATACTGTAAACGGACATCACAAACAAAACCAATCCATATGCCTAAAAATGCAAATTGGTATCACCAAACAAACATAGTATCCAACCTGCAAAATGTGTTTATTGAACAAAGTTCTATCTTAACCAAAAACTGGATGTCAACATTGCCAAGTAATGTATGTACAAATTGTTTCAAACCATATCACATATTAAATTTTGCTGGTTTATTTTAATGGAATTAAGTGCTGATGATGATTCCTAACAATGTTGCACATAATTTCTAAAAAAAAAAATGTATAAATTGTGAAAGACTTGGAAAAATAGAAAGAAAAATATATCACTGTGTAGGCAAATTAATTTGGATTAATTGGTGAAATTTTCATGGATTAATATTGGATACAAGAGAAATTAAAGTAAATGTGAAGGCATGTGCATGATTTCTACAAAATTTTCCAAACAGGTAAAACACTCTGGGGCACAAGCAGCTAGTCACAGCTTAGTCAAGTTAGTGTGGCTGGGCACAAACAGTGTTACTGATAAGTTTCTTGGGGCTGAAAGAGTTAAAGAATTCATGTATCGTAGAGCCGCAAACATGGTACATGTAGCTCTTGTAGCGAAAATCCTTACCGCTTCAATAACGTATAAAACGCTCCTACATTAAAACTGTCTTTATCCATTCAAATTTCTTTTCAACTCAAATGCGCAAAAAGAACCGGAAGTCGGGTATCTCTAAACACCCAAACACTCTCCAAGAAGAGTATCTTAAACTTACATAATACTCACTTAAAATTTCAACAACAGCACAAAAAACCAAAAACATGCAAACAAACAAATAAAAACTGCGAATATTTAGCAATATTTGGTGTAACGGTGAAATTAGTAAGGTCGCAAGGTGCCAAGGAAAACAACTCCCGTTTTGATGAAGAGTGTTCTGGTACAGTAACGTGAATATTAATCTATATTTAATAATTAGCAATACCACAAATAAGTCGTTAAAAAAAATAAAAAATTAAACAAAATCGCAAATGGTATATTAAAAAAAATGTTTATCTCAATAAAAATAACTATTCCTTCATTCCATTTTTTTTGACAAATATTAACATGGAGCCTAAACAATTCAACAATTCAAATAAATGAGAGAAGTATGGAACATCGCCATTTAATGAGGAAATTGTTATATATATATATATATATATATATATATATATATATATATATATATATATATATATATATATATATATATATATATATATATATAATTAAAGATATTAGACCAGCGAAAGTTGGTCTCTAAACCTTTTTTTTATTTTGACTTTGCGGCTAAGCCGCAAAGTCAAAATAAAAAAAAGGTTTAGAGACCAACTTTCGCTGGTTTACGTGTGTCCTAGAGGTATCACGGTACCAATTGTTTTTCCATCGACCTCAATGCTAATATTTGGAGAGATAAATATATTTTCTATCCTAATTTAGCGTGCATCTCACACACTGTTATAGAGAACAATGTTAGATTGTCAATTTGACAATAACAAAACCAGGTACTCCATTGCATTTAAGAGAGATAACTTTGCTGGAACTAGACAGGGGTATGAGTTATCTAGTCACAACATACCTATTTTCAGTCATGTGTATTACATTTTCAAAAAATCATAAAAAATACAAAATTTGATCTATTTAGGAATTAGCATAAATTCACATGTTGCCAAGAGGCTAACCTTTTTTTTAAGCCTAACAGAAAGTACAACTCTTACATAATCCACCAATCAAAGCTTGTCTTGTTCTTAAGGTCTGAATGGTATGGACCCTACACCATAAGCTCCACCCATATGGACTTGCGCAATTGGTACCGTTATACCTAGAGCAACAGTGTATTCCCTACACCATAAGCTCCACCCATATGGACTTGCGCAATTGGTACCGTTATACCTAGAGCAACAGTGTATTCCCTACACCATAAGCTCCACCCATATGGACTTGCGCAATTGGTACCGTTATACCTAGAGCAACAGTGTATTCCCTACACCATAAGCTCCACCCATATGGACTTGCGCAATTGGTACCGTTATACCTAGAGCAACAGTGTATTCCCTACACCATAAGCTCTACCCATATGGACTTGCGCAATTGGTACCGTTATACCTAGAGCAACAGTGTATTCCCTACACCATAAGCTCCACCCATATGGACTTGCGCAATTGGTACCGTTATACCTAGAGCAACAGTGTATTCCCTACACCATAAGCTCTACCCATATGGACTTGCGCAATTGGTACCGTTATACCTAGAGCAACAGTGTATTCCCTACACCATAAGCTCCACCCATATGGACTTGCGCAATTGGTACCGTTATACCTAGAGCAACAGTGTATTCCCTACACCATAAGCTCCACCCATATGGACTTGCGCAATTGGTACCGTTATACCTAGAGCAACAGTGTATTCCCTACACCATAAGCTCCACCCATATGGACTTGCGCAATTGGTACCGTTATACCTAGAGCAACAGTGTATTCCCTACACCATAAGCTCCACCCATATGGACTTGCGCAATTGGTACCGTTATACCTAGAGCAACAGTGTATTCCCTACACCATAAGCTCCACCCATATGGACTTGCGCAATTGGTACCGTTATACCTAGAGCAACAGTGTATTCCCTACACCATAAGCTCCACCCATATGGACTTGCGCAATTGGTACCGTTATACCTAGAGCAACAGTGTATTCCCTACACCATAAGCTCTACCCATATGGACTTGCGCAATTGGTACCGTTATACCTAGAGCAACAGTGTATTCCCTACACCATAAGCTCCACCCATATGGACTTGCGCAATTGGTACCGTTATACCTAGAGCAACAGTGTATTCCCTACACCATAAGCTCTACCCATATGGACTTGCGCAATTGGTACCGTTATACCTAGAGCAACAGTGTATTCCCTACACCATAAGCTCCACCCATATGGACTTGCGCAATTGGTACCGTTATACCTAGAGCAACAGTGTATTCCCTACACCATAAGCTCCACCCATATGGACTTGCGCAATTGGTACCGTTATACCTAGAGCAACAGTGTATTCCCTACACCATAAGCTCCACCCATATGGACTTGCGCAATTGGTACCGTTATACCTAGAGCAACAGTGTATTCCCTACACCATAAGCTCCACCCATATGGACTTGCGCAATTGGTACCGTTATACCTAGAGCAACAGTGTATTCCCTACACCATAAGCTCCACCCATATGGACTTGCGCAATTGGTACCGTTATACCTAGAGCAACAGTGTATTCCCTACACCATAAGCTCCACCCATATGGACTTGCGCAATTGGTACCGTTATACCTAGAGCAACAGTGTATTCCCTACACCATAAGCTCCACCCATATGGACTTGCGCAATTGGTACCGTTATACCTAGAGCAACAGTGTATTCCCTACACCATAAGCTCCACCCATATGGACTTGCGCAATTGGTACCGTTATACCTAGAGCAACAGTGTATTCCCTACACCATAAGCTCCACCCATATGGACTTGCGCAATTGGTACCGTTATACCTAGAGCAACAGTGTATTGCAGTGCACATCCGCAATAAGAACCGGAAGTCCACAGCTAAAACCACTGTCAAACATCCACGCTGGGAACCAATTCAAGAGTAATTTCCCTTTATTGACATTAGTACGACGAAGAAGAACTAGAACAACGAAAGAGATAATAAATATGTTACCTCTGTCTCTTCAAGTAAAGTAAAATAACAATGTTTCTTTGTGCCTGGAGTCCTGTAATATAAAGTAATTTTTTTTTTCACGGCTAAAGCAAAGGCATATGAAAAATCTCTCTCTCTCTCTCTCTCTCTGTCTCTCTCTCTCTCTCTCTCTCTCTCTCTCTCTCTCTCTCTCTCTCTCAGATACGCACGCGATAGGAATTAAATAAGGGCACCAGTAACCGCACCTTATGGAGCGTATTATGCCTGCACAAAACTGAGGTGAAATTAAGGGAAATTTTGGAATCTCTATTAATATAGATAAACTCTGAGTCTGACAACCAACAAACAAATCCTAGTACAATGGACTTAATTATATTTCCTATTGCAGGCTTCCTTGTACCATCCTCACCTCAAATAACGCAAATAGTTTAAGAAGGTTTAAAAATATTGACAAATCTCGCATACAGATCTCAGAAGAAATATCTGATCCTTGTAGCCCTATTCAAATTAACGAACCAAACCAACTTCATACATAAAATATACCATGCTCTAGGTAAAATATTTAATAGCAAATTTGAAATTTCGTGTGCTGCGTAAATCGACATATTTTATACTGTTCCTGACTTTCATGTTATTTTACTTACATCATAGATTCACGCACTTGAGCAATACAGTACCGTATTAATGTTTGCATCCGTGCTCAGAACCAATGCTAATATTTCTCTTTGTTAAAGTCTGGGTCATACATATTTCCTTTCTTACACATCTGCACACGTCACGCTATCTCCATGTATATTTTTTTTCATAATTAGATATTCCAGTTTATCAGCTTTATTCTTAACACATCGCTTCTTTCAAACGATGCATCTGCGCTCAGAACCATGACTTTCTTATCTCTGCCTGTCACAGCACAGGTTGATGCCAAAATAAAAATCAGTATAACTATTGTTTACAAAAACCATCTGATACTAACCACCAGAAAACGAATGAATTAATCCTTCTCTTATAGACACAACTCGTATCATGAGGATATATAGCAAACAATCGAACAAAGTCTGTTCATTACTGCATGCTGACTTATAACATCCGTGCCTAGAACGAACAATTCTTGGTGAAAGAAAGTTTATAAAAAGTAGAGTTCCAATAATCGCACATCTTTCAGAACATATGACAATAAGAATCAAATCTTTATTACCGCATATCAATTCACGTTCTCATCACAATCATACGTGGATAACATGTAGAATACGGATATTTACTTCCTCGATGGTAACATCCCCTCTGGGAACCAAACCAGCTTCATACATAAAATACCATGCTCTAGGTAACATCTTTAATAGCATATTTGGGGTGTTACGAAACACCCAAATCCGCTAAAATCAACCCCAAATCCACCTCAAATCCACCCAAACCCAATAAAATCAACCCCAAATCCACTAAAATCAACCCCGAATCCACCCAAATCCACTAAAATGAACCCCAAATCCACCCAAATCCACTAACATCAACCCCAAATCCACCCAAATCCACTAAAATGAACCCCGAATCCACCCAAATCCACTAAAATGAACCCCAAATTCACCAAAATCCACTAACATCAACCCCAAATCCACCCAAATCCCCTAAAATCAACCCCAAATCTACCCAAAATCACCCCAAATCCACCCAAATAACACTAAAATCCCAACAAGAATCTTTGCCAATATGGTTTGAAAACTGCCAATTGTTCTAAATAGGGTTCCTAATTCTGACATCTGTAATTAAATTCCGTATCATCTTAGGCAAATGTTATTTTAATTTTTTTTTCAAAAATGATTTGGATTATTCGTTTACGGGCCAGTACACATGCCCCATTTTCTTGATGATGTCGTCGGACATAGTCATTAATGTGTTCGGTACATAACAAAAATTTTGCCTGCGGTAATTTGACTTTGAGGGTGTTCGTCATGCTCTTTTTAGTTGATACTAGTTTAAAGTAGTTCTAAACCGGTTAGAACCGGTTTACTCCTAGTAACATCTGATGAAAGAAGGACTTTTTACTTAGTTTAGTTAGTAAAAACCGGCTTAAACCGGTTCCAACTGGTTCCAACCGGTTTTCACTAGTTGATATTAGTTGAAAGTAGTTCTAAACCGATTATAACCGGTTTACTCCTAGTACATTTGATGAAAAAAGAGACTTTTTTTTTACTTAGTTTCGGTTTTAAACCGATGAAGATAAAATGAATGAAAACAGAAAAAGAGAAAGATGAGGATAAACATTTTTCAAATATTAAAAAAACATACCGCCACTATTGTGCTGTCATCCTCCATCGTTCCGTGGTAGAGATGACGATATGGTCAGATTGAAAGTAGTTCTTTATCATTTTTTTGGACAAGGGTGAACTGCGTGTAACAAATGAAAAAGTTCTGTTTGCACCTGACTAAAAGATAGCAAGAAATCTCTTATAGATGGGAATAAAAGTATGCAACATTTCTTCCAGAATTTCCAGTACTGCACTTGAGAAAATCCAAAATCATAAATATAATATCAGCTTATGAAACAACAGGTCTCATTCATATACTAAGATATATGAGACATGATGATATTGTAAAATACTGCAGTAAATTAGTAACTATCGAGAACATCGAGATAGCCACGCGAAATGTTTGGCGATTGTCAGGAGCTTTGCATATCTCGGTTATCGTCACGTTCATCAACTCGCTACCAACTAAACATGCAGATGACATAAAAACAATTTGTGTGATCAGCAGTTATCCGTCAGCCAGCTTGAACTGAGATGGGGGCACATGTTGAAAAAATTCATTAAGCAAATATCCATCGAGAATAAAACTTTTCCCTCATATTGATATAATGAGGAATTGTGATGAAATTGTAGCCATCGTCGTTGCTGAAAGACTAGGCGGAAAAGATACAACTTACTTCTGGCCGGTGTGTAATCTTCACTCCCGTTTGCATTCTGAGATGGAGCTTCCAGTTCTGCTGGATTTTACGCACGGCTCGATCAATCTCTTGGCATCCGTTGGTCTACGTGAGACGATACGTAGCTCCAAGGCTAGCTGTTCCTTCTTTCTGGCTCTTTTTTGGAGCATGCTTCCTATTTCTGTCATCCTCAGCTTTGCTAACTTCCTACTTGACAGCTAGGCGCCAGATAAGACGGTCAATAACAAAGCTCTCCCATTTGTTGACATCGATGTTGGCCGTCTTTATGTCCCTCTTGCAAACGTCTTTGTAACGCAGGCGTGGGCGTCCAGTTGGACGTGTACCTTCTGCTAGTTCCCCATATAATATGTCCTTAGGGATGCGGCCCGGGTACATTCTCTTGAAATGGCCGAGCCAGAGAAGGCGCCTCTCACTGAGAATGGCGAACATGCTGTTGATGTTGGCGCGTTCTAGAACCTCTGTGTTCGGTACTTTGTCCTGCCACTTGATGTGCATAATGCGCCGCAGACATCTCAGGTGGAAGCTGTTGAATTTTCTCTCGTGACTTGCATAGATGGTCCATGTTTCGCTGCTGTAGAGGACTGAGCTGAGCACGCAGGCTTGGTAGACACGCAGTTTGGTCTTCTCGGTGAGGTTGGAGTTGTTCCATACCCTCTGGTTATGTCTGGGCATCACTGCAGTTGCCTTGGCAATCCTACCATTCACCTTATAATCAATTGAGAGTGAGCTGGAGATGTTGGACCCGAGGTATGTGAAGTTCTCGACAACTTCCAAGTTGTATCTATCGATGGTGACAGAGGGAGGGGAGTCTGCATCTTGCGCCATGAGGGGTAGGGTTTCCTCTGGACTGGCCGGTCATCCACCAGCTTTAACCCGAACTCGACAGGCGAAGTTCTCCTGGGTATTTCCGTAAGCACATCAGAATACCCGGAGCAGCAACGTCTCAATCTCTTCCCGCTGTGCCACAGTCAGTATGAGGTCACACTTCACGTCCGAGGGTGTCTCAGTCCTCGTTAACGGACAGCTCGGGACAGTGTTGGCGCCTTCCGTATCGACTTCGGCGTCCTCGGTGACTATCGTGGCGATGACAAAATTGCTGACGGTCTCTCTTTCCCGGTATCTCTTAAGCAGATTAGCGTGGTACAATTTCTCCTTCCTTGGCAGCCGTATCCGATATGTTTGACCTCCGACCTTCTCGGTGACGACGTATGGACCTCTCCAGGAAATTTGTTGTTTTCTTGGGGCAACAGCAACAACACCTTGTTCCCTACTTCATACCGGATTGGTTTTGCGTGCTTGTTGTAATTCTTCGCCTGACGCGCCTTCGCTCGCTTGAGGTTCTCCTGTGCGAGGGAACAAACTTCCTCCAGTTTGTTGCGCAAGTCCGCGAGGTACTGGTAGGTAGTGCGTACCTCCTCTACAGCGTGGTCGTCCGTCCACAGCTGTGTTAGTACGGCGATTGGGCCAAGTACAGTCCTCCTGTACAAGGGAGAGAACCCTAAACTCGCTTGTGGTACTTCCCGGTATGCGAAAAGCATGGCAGGCATATACCGATCCCAATCCTTGGGGCGGCCATCGCACAGCTTTTTGAGCGTGTTCTTTAGGGTCCCGTTGAACCGTTCGACCAGTCCGTTACATTGGGGGTGATACGGTGTAGTCGTGAGGTGCTTAATTGACATTAGTCGGTTCACCTCCACCATCACACGACTCATGAATTGCGTCCCTTGATCGGTCAGGATCTCGTCGGGTACTCCGACTCTTGACCAATTCCGATTAAATCCATTTGCGACGCGTCGAAAGGGTTCATCGATCAGGGGTGTACTCCCCAAGGGGACGGGTCGATGATCCATTTCCGGTGCCATTCTTTGACACTTGTCACAGGAGAGACAGAATCGCTTGACATCACCCTGGACACCTGGCCAGTAAAATTCTTTGACAAGACGGTCACGCGTCCTGGCAATTCCCATGTGTCCTCCCATGAGACTCTCGTGTGCGAGTTTTAACACTTCGCCTCGCTTCTCTTTCGGCACGACAACTTGCTTTAAGTGTTCGCTGCCTTTCCTGGCGTTGCGATACAAGATTCCCTTCTTGTACGCGAACTTCACCGCGCCATTCGGAGTTTCTTTCTCTGTTCCTGCTACAGCATGGTTGTGCAACTGGACCAGAGTTGCGTCTTCTTGTTGCAGCTTCCTCAACTCGGCCAGATGAACGTTACTCACCGGTGACGATGTAACTTCCATCGGCTTCGCTTTCGTCTGCCGACTCTTGGACCTGGCATCCACAGCACTCACTGGTATTGGTGTGCAGGTTTCGGAATTCGGTTGTGGCAACACATAACGACATCCCAGTATGAAGTCATGTGATAGACCATCCAAGCACGCAGCTTCAATTTTCCCCTTCACGTACGGCGAATCGAGGTAAATGTCAGCCACTGGCAATGAGTCACGCGCTCTGTTCGCGTACTGAACTTCGATTACCTCCCCTGTGTAATCCCCGGGCTTAACCTATTTCCTGTCGACTAGGACTGGGACACTACACCCGGTGTCATACAAGATGGTGTCACCTTCTCTGTTGACAGTTGCAGACGCGAGATTTGAAGGTTTGCATCTTACTCCCGGCTCGTAATCCTTCCTAGCGACGGCATTCACCTGAGTCTGTCTTCCCTTGGAACAGTCCCTGGCTATATGCCCCGGACGCTTGCAATTGTAACACGCCAACCTGCAAATCCCGCTTTCGGGGGTGAGGCCTGTCCAGGTCTATGGTTGACATCCCTACCTGTAGATCCTCCTCCGGCTCTCCCGTCGCCCTGACGGTTACGGCCAGCCGGCTCCACCTCAAGCACCAGGCGCGACTCAGTGGGTCGGGGTCGGTCCACAGCCCCGGAACTTCCACTCTTCGAGTGCGCCTGTTCGTATCGCTCCGCCATGCTAGCAATCTCTTCGAGCGTACGGCGCACCCTCTCTGCTAGGAAAATTGTCAACTCGCGACGGTAAGTACTCAAGACATGTTCTTTGAGTATAACCTCACGTAACCCGTTGTACGATCGTTCGACTTCGGCCATCTTCATCCACTTCTCAAATAACCCTCGAACAAGGTTGTGGAATTGAGAGTGGGTTTCCGTTGCCTTTTTCGTCGAGTCCCGAAAACGTTTACGGTACGTTTTGGCGGTCAGCCGATAATGGCAAAGAAGGGCCTTCTTGAGCGCATTATAATCGTCTGCATCGTCTGCAGCTAAGCCGTGGTAGACTTCACGAGCTGCACCTTGCTAAATGGCTGAAACATTATCGCCCAATGTTGCTCAGGAATTTTATGAGCGTGAGCAAGTTTCTCAAACTGCACGAGAAAATCGTCGATAGACTCCTCCTTATCGTTGAACCGCAGCATGTTTATCTGGGCTATTCGGTGGTCGATGAAAGGTCGTCGGGTCCCTCCGGAAGTCATACTGGCGTCGTCCCCATCGATGTCCCTAGCTGCTATTTGTACCTTCTTCATTTCGAGCGTGTGAGTAAGTCTGGCTAGCGCTAGTTCTCTCTCTCTCTCTCTCTCTCTCTCTCTCTCTCTCTCTCTCTCTCTCTCTCTCTCTCTCTCTCTCTCTCTCTCTCTCTCCGCTGCTTCGGCTGCCATCACTTTCTCTGCTGCTTTTTCTGCCTTCAATTCCTTGATTCTTTCTTCGATAAATGCTGCCAGGCGATCTCCCTCGTATCCAAGATCTTCCGACCCCATGGCACGGTAATCCTTGATCATTTGCCTTTCTGTAGCCATGATGTTATACTAATACGAAGTGATACCTTGCCTCGACCCTACTAACAATGGGCAGATATTACAAGTTCCTAACCAAATACTTACCTGTCGACAACAACTAATTTCGTTCAGGTAAGATATTTGCTCGATATTTGCTTCACAATTACTGCAGGTAATTAAAGATCTACAAAGCATGCAGATATCAAACATAACAAACACAAGATGAGAAAATCATAAAAATGCAAAATACACAGGATGGAAAATAACTCACAACTGTTTCACACTGTTCACTAATACTCCTAACAAATAAACTTTAGGTCTTTAAAATAATATTTATGTCTAATTCAAATCCCGGACGAAGCGCCCACTGTGGCGTTTGCAAAGGTTGGGGTGGGGTACTTCCAATATATTAATTAAAATATTCTGGAGGTTCCACCTGGCTCGTGAATTTATAAAGTTAAATTAAAGACGAGATAGATATACAGCTCTGAGCCCCCAGTCAGCACTGCCGACGGTTAGACTATTTAGAACACGAAGATGAAATTCAAAACAATAACAATTTAATAAAGTCTATAATTTTAAATGATAACTCAATCACTCGTCCTCCAAGTGATAGCCTACTTCATCTCGTGATTTTCAGTGTGAGTTCGATTTTCCCCCTGGCCTTTGGTTCTACTCATCTCTTTATTCCGTTCTTCTCACTCCTCCTGGATTTTCCCTCTCCCGGCTTATCTCCTTCCTTCTCCTTTATCACGTCTCTCTATCTGAGACTATTGGGACCACTTTCACTGGTCTGTCCCCCGAAGCTTCCTCTCCCAACTTCTCTCCTTCCTTCTCTTTTCTTCTGTCTCTCTATCGGAGATACTGGGACCACTATCACTAGTCTGTCCCTCGAAGCTTCCTGTGAAAACCACAAGGAGTTAACATCTGGTTTATCGAATCTCACCTCACACTAAATCATCAATTAACCATCATATAAGTCTATTACTTTTTAGGTCACGCATACATACACATCGAAATTTCCACACCCTCTTACAGGGAATACAATGGTGTAATAACACGGTATCATACATACATCAATACATTGTATCACATCAGTATATCCAAATATATATTTAATCTCATTGTACTTACAAGATTACAATTACGGACGCATGTCTGTACACTACACTCCCACAAGCGTACACAAATATTCAAATATTCATATTACTAATTTCTCACAGTGCAACCATTTCAAAGATACAATTCAATTCAACAATGGCAAAATCTATTTGCATGGACAAATGTGCTAGTCGACTATAAAACTCTTACGACGGCTAGCAAGCAATATGATTCTTTACAAATATGAACTCATTCTTCAAAATATACAAACATATTAATATTACAAAATAATTATTCCTACCACGATTCTTGTAATAATAATAAGTATATCTACGATCTACAATTAAATGCAGTCGCATTCAGCAAAGATCGAACAAATAGCTCACTGACCTTTTGGAAGCTACACTTAGAATCCTATTCTAAGGTTTTTTCCGACAATAACGTGTGGCTGACCGGAGTCGCTATCTTCTGGCAATCTCTCTAAAGAACTATAGCGCACTAAAGCTTGCTGGCAGGTCTAAGGATATCATACTTAGCCCAAATCAGGGTCCCGCCCCTATCTCGATTCGATTCCGATTGGGTAGCGCTGGGTCCCTGTCCAATCGACTAATTCAACCTGGCTGTCAGTCTGCGTATCAAGAAGATAAGGCACGTCTACTCCTTCTGGCAACTTCTTTGATCTACATAAGCGCGTTCCACCCAAGGTGAGAATTGCACTTCTGACGGCCTTGGTCGGGCTTCCCATCCTAGTCAGGCAAACATACGTAAGGGATAGTGTTAGCCTCCGGTCATGTTTAACAATAAACAGTGGTTTGTCCGAATTACTTTGATTACACATGTTTCTAATTTAATTTAGGGTCGGGTAAAACGCCACACACTACATATCCTCATGATACGATTTTTATTTTATATAAGGAATATTCATTTCATTTACTGGTGGTTAGTAGCATATGTTTATTGAAATTATAGTTTAACTCATGTGTGTTTTGGCATCGACTGATGCTGCGAATGGCAGTAGCAAGTAGGTCGTGGTTCTGAGCGCAGATGCATCGCTTGAAAGAAGCGAATTTATGTAAAATAAGTGGGAAACAGGTCTTGGGAACAATGATTTAAGAATAAAGCTGATTAACTGCAATATATAATGATGGAAAAAATGTGACATCATATACATGGAGATAATGTGACGTGTGCATATGTGTAAGAAACGAAATATTTATGACCCAGACTTTAACAAAGTGAAATATTAGCATTGGTTCTGAGCACGGATGCAAACATTGATACGGTACTGTATTGCTCAAGTGCATGAATCTATGATCTAAGTAAAATAACATGAAAGTCAGGAACAGTATAAAATATGTCGATTTACGTAGCACACGAAATTTCAAATTTGCTATTAACGATTTTACCTAGAGCATGGTATTTTATATATGAAGTTGGTTTGGTTCCCATGATGAAGTAAATATCCGTATTCTACATGTTATCGGCGTATGATTGTGATGAGAACGTGAATTGATATGCGGTAATAAAGATTTGATTCTTATTGTCATTTGTTCTGAAAGATGTGTAGGTATTGGAACTCTACTTTTTATAAGTTTCTTTCACCAGGATTTGATGTTCTAGGCACGGATGTTATAGGTCAGCTTGCAGTAATGAACAGACTTTGTTCGATTGTTGCCTATATATCCTCATGATATGATTTGTATTTATAATAAAAGGAATAATTCATTCGCTAACTGGTGGTGGTTATTGTAAACAATAGTTATACTGATTTTTATCCTGGCATCAACTTGTGTTGTGACAGGCAGAGATAAAAAGGTCGTGGTTCTGAGCGCAGATGCATCGCTTCAAAGAAATGAGTTTAGGTACCTTAATTAGGAAACAGGTCTTGTGAGCATGGTATTAAGAATAAAGTCGATAAATTGCAATATCTAAAGATGAAAAAATGTGACATGATATACATGGAGATAATGTTATGTGTGAAGATATGTATGAAACGAAATATATATGACCCAGGATTTCACAAAGAGAAATATTAGCATTGCTTCTGAGCACGGATGCAAACATTGATACGGTACTGTATTGCTCGAGTGCATGAATCTATGATGTAAGTAAAATAACATGAAAGTCAGGAACAGTATAAAATATGGCGATTTACGCAGCACACGAAATTTCAAATATGCTATTAAAGATGTTACCTAGAGTATGGTATTTTATCTATGAAGTTGGTTTGGTTCCCAGCGGGGATGTTATCATCGATGAAGCAAATGTCCGTATTCTACATGTTATCGGTGCATGATTGTGATGAGAACGTGAATTTATATGCGGTAATACAGATCTGATTAATTTTGTCATCTGTACTGAACTATGTTTAAGTATCGTAAGTCTATTTTGTTTGTAATTATCTTTCAACAGGAAATCTTGGTTCTAGGCATATATATGCCAACCTAACCACCTGTCTTATGAAGGATTTATATGGAGAATAACCGATAAAATAAAATATACATGAAGATACAACATAAATTAATAAATTACTGCCATATTGTGTGCTGTTGTTGTTGTTGTTGATGATGATGATGATATTCTGCTATATTGTGAAAAGCAAGAAGATGGAATATATTGTTAATTGCAAAATGAAAAACTAAATCTACAAATTAAAATATATATTCACTTTTCATTCAGGTAATTAGTAGATTTTCTGCCAGTGCTTCCCAGAATCTGAACTAATTGCAGTTGAGCCGATGTAAGTTTATCTGAAGAATTTAAATTTCATTAGGAAAACCAGTAAAGAAGTAACGGGCATTTTCTTAAATGTTAATTATGATAACTTTATATATGATTAAGGGGCCTACATCAATAACAAGCTGCCAATAGTTATACTATATCAATAGTTGTGCAATGATTATATCTTTAATGTGGTAATGAACAACAACAACAACAACAACAACAACAATAATAATAATAATAATAATAATAATAATAATAATAATAATAATAATAATCAGGAAAAATGTCATAAGTACCGGACTCAATATTGCTTCGATGCGCTTTTTATGTATGGCTATTGGTTCCCACCTCAGATGGAATCACATCACAATTAATACTTCCAGTTCAGTACCCCACGAATGTAGTTCCAGTCTATTTTTAGAACATTTTTTCCTCTCTCATTTTGGTGGTGATAGAAGAGTTATATTGATGCATATTTGGTAGGGATTTAAAGGTAATTGTTTATTCTTGAGAATATGAGCAGAGAGAGTGGATGTCAGTGTGTAATTTGGCGACAGTGCACATGGAGTAATAAGGTCTTGGTAATGATCTGGAAGTGAAATATGTGGTCTGTGTACATGCTGTTATGTTTACAGTGCAGCAGCTCAAAAAAATGCCGGTCAACCCTTGACAAGAATTTCACTGTGAAGTCATCTTTGGGGGTATTTTAGATTTTCATATGATTTGTATTGATTGTCACACTGTGGAAAGGTCAGTGCTGAGAAATATATGTAGAGAACATATAGTAAAGTTAATTGTGGTGTATGGCCTGTACAGGCAGTTATTATTAAACTTTAAATTGCTATAAAATTTTTATTATTAATGATCAACACATGAAATTTGAAGGTGTTATATATATTAACATTTAAAATAGAAAAAATTACATTAGAATTTAAAAATTGATTTTATTTTTTAAAATTTTTAAAAATTTTTTAAAAAAATTAAAAAATTAAAATTTGCCCCTTAAAATGCACATAGATAATATTTTTGGAAATTATATCAAATGATATCAGCATGTTTATACTCCTACACCAGATACAAGCTACAATGATGGATATTTGTCAAATTTTGTCAGAGAAAATATCTTTGTAAGTCAAAATGAGTCATACATTTAAAATCTATGAGAGACAGATTCTATTTTGTATTGATCATTCAAACTATTTATTAGGGGTCCAATCAGTTAATTTACGTGTTTATGATGGGGTGACTTCCTGAGTAACACATATCTGCTTATATAGCCTTTAGTAATTGTTAACAGATATAGTTACAGGGTGTTTAGTGAGAGGACAGCGATGCAAATTTTATACTAGAACCTACTCAAGTTCTCTACTAAATCAGTTTAAACTTTCTGAGAATGAAATGCAGGCTGAAGGGATAAAATATACTTTCCACATGTATATTTACCCTTGGATGTAAGAAAACAGCAAAATGATGTAAGTTGAACACAAAATACATTCAATTTTATTGTTCAATTTGGTTAAGATATTAATTAGTGAAGTGCGGCATTGTTGCCTGTATGATGTTATGTGAATTCTAATGATCCATCTTAATTTATGCATTGTTAATTACTAATAATATTTGTTAACTGACACTCTAAAGATTGCATAAGATATATTCAAACAGATATTTTGAGTTTAACTGTGTACAACTGATCTTAGCATGGTTACATATCCCACATGAACAAATATTCACATATTTTAGAATGTTTGGGATCCAAAGTTCACATTCAGTATATCATATAGGCTGACATTGTACCTACAGTGAATCTGTAAGACACATTTCTGGCTGTGTGCACTAAATGTATCCCAAAATCTTATTTTCTTCATTAATATGCCCATGTATGGTAACATATTTCAATTCAGTACTTGGATAGAGTGTGGTATTGTAATATCACCTGATATCTGATTCTATTGAACCATTGAGGTTAATAATTGGTATCAAACACCCTTAAAAATACACTTGAAATGTTCAAACAGATCATTGGAATTATTTTTGCACATTTGATCATAACAATTACATTGTATATGTCCCACATATGCAAATTTCCATTCTTGTTTACAAGTTTTGGGGATCAGAATTTCACATTTAGTTTATGATATAGGATGTATTGGTACCTGTAGTTGATATGTGTGGCCACATTTGGCTGTATTCTCTTGCAATATCCAGAATTATTATTTCCCTCATGAATAAGATTGCTTATAGTAATATATTCTTTATTACTACATTGTCGCTTTACTTTCCTGTATACTGGCATATACTAATGTTTCCACCAATGATCAAACCTCACCGTCCCTGCATTTCCTTAAAGTTTGTGATGCATAGTCTACCTGATTAGTTATTTAACCTGTAAATGACCAGATATGCTTATAGAAACTTCATATACTTTTAGGATGAATTTATTACTTTAATACATGACTATTACTTCACATTTCTGAGTGTCACTCTATCAAGTTTAATATTTATTTCCTATGCTTGCAGCCTGAATGTTAATTGGAAATCACTATATCAAACACATTTTAACTTCATTTGCATACATCTTACTGTTTTCTAGATATAAGTGAAACATTTTATATCTTTTCAGGTCTAGGCTGGTATCTGGAACAAAGTGTTAGTGGTGGATCAGCTTGGAAGCTCTCCAGTAGTCTGGTGGTGATAGCAAGGTTTCATAAGGACATATGCAGTGTACTGCCATAAGTGATCATGATATCACCATACTAATATACAGCACCTCAAGGATTTGGCTTAGATCTTCATGAGAGAGATTAGCACCATTGTTCAGTAAGGTAAAGCCTGCCTAAAAACTGTATTTTCCTATCTTATTGTCGCTTTTTGTAGTTATCGACACTGAAATGTAATGCAATTTTCTTATAAAACATGGAAGTGGTCCCATCAGATGTTTCAATCTGAGTGCACTATTAGTTATACAAATAACTGCCTAAATACCTGACACAATAAATATGGAACATAGCCAATGTTGTTGCTTCTTTAGTGTGTACACCTATATGCATCTTGACAGGCATATTGCGGTTTGTTGCCAAAATCACTATGAGTCATGCTACTTCACTACCCCTGGGAAAAATGTTCTCAGTTACACAGACCCAAACCCCCATTTATTTTAAAGACCATTGATTGATCAACTTTTCTGTTTTAACTTTGACAAAATCTGTTTTCAAACTTTTATGAAAATTTAATTTTTCAATAAAATTTAGTTTATAAATTTAAATGTTTATTTAAATTTCCATTTAAATTTTATTTGATCAAAATGTATAAACTTTAAACATATTTTCAGACAGGCCTTATCTTGTAGTACAATTAGGTTTTTACAGCATTGAAAAAGTCCTATAATTAAGGAAGATATAGCAAATTTAGTTTTGGTTTCTCAAGAGCACATAGATCAGCCTTTGCACCCTGTGGAACACCAGCACTACACACTTTCCAGCAGGTGTCACATGTCTTGTATGCAAGGAAATTCAAAAAGACTTCATGTATAAAGTTTAAATAGGTGTGGCATTCAAATATAATAGTTTCACTAAAATTTGCCCCAACAAGTTGGGCCTGTCAGGAATCACATCACAATTAATACTTCCAGTTCAGTACCCCACGAATGTAGTTCCAGTCTATTTTTAGAACATTTTTTCCTCTCTCATTTTGGTGGTGATAGAAGAGTTATATTGATGCATATTTGGTAGGGATTTAAAGGTAATTGTTTATTCTTGAGAATATGAGCAGAGAGAGTGGATGTCAGTGTGTAATTTGGCGACAGTGCACATGGAGTAATAAGGCCTTGGTAATGATCCGGAAGTGAAATATGTGGTCTGTGTACATGCTGTTATGTTTACAGTGCAGCAGCTCAAAAAAATGCCGGTCAACCCTTAACAAGAATTTCACTGTGAAGTCATCTTTGGGGGTATTTTAGATTTTCATATGATTTGTATTGATTGTCACACTGTGGAAAGGTCAGTGCTGAGAAATATATGTAGAGAACATATAGTAAAATTAATTGTGGTGTATGGCCAGATGTTCAGTGGATCTGAGCAGAGATATTTTGGTTCCTATCGCCGATGTGAGCTACATAACCCTACTCGTTTAGAGAGACCGCCGGAAGTCTACTCATAGAAGTGGCGCTCTACAGTTTTATACATAGAATTATAAAGAAAATGAATTTTCCAGGATTTCTTCACTAGTTATACTGGTTATATAATAAAGACTTTGTATATCTTAGGTATTGTTAGAAGAACTTTCAATTCCTTTTATTTTGATGTATGATTGATGGGTGTACTTTAGGCTCTAGAGTATACAGCTTGGGCTAACTTGCTCGTATACGGAATCACATCACAATTATTATTTCCAGTTCAGTACCCGAATGTAGTTCTAGTCTATTTTTAGAACATTTTTTCCTCTCTCATTTTGGTGGTGATAGAAGAGTTATATTGATGCATTTTTGGTAGGGATTTAAAGGTAATTGTTTATTCTTTAGAATATGAGCTGAGAGAGTGGTTTGTCAGTGTGTAATTTGGCGACAGTGCACATGGAGTAAAAAGGCCTTGGTGATGATCCGGAAGTGAAATCTGTGTTCTGTGTACATGCTGTTCTGTTTACAGTGCAGCCGCTCCATAAAATGCCGATCAACCCCTGACAAAAACTTCACCGTGAAGTCATTTTAAATTAACATATGATTTGTATCGATTGTCACAAAGTCGAAAGGTCAGTACTGAGAAATATATGTAGAGAACATAGAGTAAAATTAATTGTGGTGTATGTCCATCAGGCCCGGCTTCACGGTCGTTCCGTACCCAAGTCGTTCCGTACCCAAGTCGATTCGTACCCAAATGAGTCGTTTCGTACCCAAAGCATTAGTCGTTTCGTACCCAAAGCATTAGTCGTTTCGTACCCAAAGCATTAGTCGTTTCGTACCCAAAGCATTAGTCGTTTCGTACCCACGGTGCTGGTCGTTTCGTACCCAATGCTATCGTCGTTTAAATATCATTACAAGAAATTTCATACATATTTGTAATGTTGCTTTTTTCCTTTGTTATAGATATACACATTAATAATAATAATAATAATAATAATAATAATAATAATAATAATAATAATTTGGACTATGTTACTAAATATTACTATCTTACTTAAAGAATACCTTTCCTCAACTTTGAATCAAACATGAAGATGTAAGCAGACTTGTCGTTTACAATAAAATTTACCATAAATATAAATGATTACGAATTCTTTCAAACAATTTATCATTCCATTACAATGTATTATAAAATAGTAGAATTCAGTAAAACATGTTGCAAACATATGAACTTTATTTTTACGATCTCATACATTAAAATGTATATTCTTCTTTAAATATGTTTATGAATATAGACGGTACTTACCTATAATAAGAAAGTTTTTTGTGGCCTAATAATAATAATAATAATAATATGATTTTCTATACTTTAACGGGAATTGAAATTGAAATGTTATCAAATGCTAAAAAACCACGGATATCTAGTAAGTTTACGCTTTAAAGCTTAATGCAATTTCACACGTGTTTGATTATGTATTTGTTTGTTTTTTATTTATTTTGAAATAATTAAAAAAAATAATGGTATTTAGAATTTGTTTTCACAGGCACATATGTTTTAGTATAAAGAGCATATGGTAAACTTGGAGTTGTATACAATGAAATCAATTTAGCGTTAAGCCAAAAAGACTCAATTAGCAAATTCATTCATTTGTTCTCATGGACGCATACGCTGTTAATAATTGTCTTTGCTCTTACTCTCCTTTGTCGGTTGCATTATAATTGACATATGTCCCACTCCTAATTGTTTGACCGTCAGGTATTGTAATATGCACGTTTTATTTTATCTCAGTTTATTTAAATGTTTATTTTATCTATTAATATAAATAAATGAAGCCAGTTTTTTATAATGTCTCTGTGCAAACAACATATGACTAGAAAACACGATACAGATATAAATAGTTAAAATGGTTTATACAAAAGTATTAGAAGAAATAGTCAGACATCAACACACATATGCAAATAGAAGCGAGACATGGACAATTGTGTAGTTTGTTTCCAAAGAGTACGACCACGACAACATGCTTTACAATGTGGCAGCATCGTAAATGTGAGACAGGTATGTATATTATTATTATTATTATTATGAGAGAGAGAGAGAGAGAGAGAGAGAGAGAGAGAGAGAGAGAGAGAGAGAGAGAGAGAGAGAGAGAGAGAGAGATTTGGACATTTTAACGTAGCTCTTACAATTTTGCATTCATATCGCTACGGTAATTAGTAGTAATATTGGTAATTGCCATAATATCATCATCGTTATTGGTCATATTTGTAGAAGTGTTGGCGGTGGTATCATTGATATTCGCACATTTATGTTTTAAAATCTTTTCTTTTAGCGTAAAAGGGCAGACGTAACATACTGGTGGTGTTCTGTCCGCTCTAAAAAGATGCGATGCCCAGCCACCATAATACAACGTGGTGATTGTTACGAGAGAGGACTACACCACCATATACACAGCATCGATCCATGGATCGTCGCCAAGGTTAAGGTGTCATCGGAGGTTAGTTGCATGTTGACTACGTCTTGGTAATTTCAAAATACACATCGCTCATTACCCTGCACCTGTCAATATTCATTGTTTCTATTAGGAACATCAACGTACGTGTAAGTAGTATTTGAAATACACATCATTAACTATAACGTTCTACTATATATACGCTCGCTGTTTTAATATTTATATATTCATTTATTTTTTTGTAACGCTCACATATTCTATAATATATTCCATAGGTGAAGAGTGTAGCGAAGCAGCATAAATATACATCAGCTGCTACGATCGTGGATAGAGTTTTAAATGAATTAGTGCCAAAGGATGGTCACTTTCTTCCCGAACCAGCGCTCTTAGTTAGAGCTGCCAATAGGACTCGCCAGAAAATGCGACCAAAAGAGCCGCGCTACTTAGAATTTGTTGTAAGTAGCACTAATAATTTTGTATTCATATTGCGTTGGTTGTTTTGCACCAGGCCCTTCAATATGTATTATTTCCTTATTTAACATCTTTCAGTTGGACGAGTCACAGCTTCCCGACAAATTTCTTCGGAAAGACATTCATGTTGGCAGTAAACGTCACATTTTATTGGCCACTGACAAACAATTGGAAGTTTTGGCGAGAGCAAAAAGCTGGTACGTTGAAGCCACCTTTAAAATAATCAGGGACCCGTTTATGCAGTTGTTTTCTATACATGCCTTTGTTAAGAATGACGGAACATGAAACAAAACAGCTGCCGCTGGCGTTCGCTTTGATGTCAGGACGAAGAAAAAAGGAAACCAAGTAGGTAAATATTCATTTGTTTTTCATTTTATATGGATTTATTTAAAGACAGATTTGAGGTTAACTAAATTTTAACGTTTCTTACAATTTGATTTTACATTGGTTACAAAAGCATTCATGCAAATAATATTATCGATTGTATACGATGATAATATAGTTATCGTATTTTATCACAGTTTATTGTTAGTAGTAGTAGTAGTAGTAGTAGTAGTAGTACAAATAATAAGAATATTTTTATTATTTTTAGTAGTAGTAGGTGTAATAGTATTAGCAGTTAGTAGTATTTGTAGCAGCAGTATTTCATGTTGTAATGTTGCATATTACAGTAATTTATCTCGGTCTTTTTCATTGCTTGTAATTAGGTTTTCAAAGCGTTGAAGCGACTTCTTCCGTCTCCTCCCACTGTCAACGGTATTGTTGCAGACTTTGAAGCAGGTTCGTACAGTAGTAGTAGTAGTAGTAAGAGTGGCTTTAGTTGTTGCTACTCACGTAATATTAATATAAAGAATTTTGTTATTCTTCTCCAATTATTAGCCAACTAAATACTTTTTCTTATTTTTACCGATGAACTGTTTTCAATATTCTGGCTAGCTGTTAGCTTTCGCGCACACGCACAAACTTCTTCATCACATTAAATATTTAATTATTTAGGTATCTGGCTAGCTTTCCGGCGTGTTTATCCAGGAGTGCCTATCCACGGCTGTGCATTTCACCTGGGGCAAGCTATGTCGCGAAAACTTCAGGAATTGGGGTTGAGAACAGCCTACATTCAAGAAAAAAGTGTTCATCAGTTTTGCAGGAAGGTAATGTATAATATTGACATTCGAATGAATTGGCTAATGCGTGCTATAAATGACATTTGTCATTATGATGTGTTATCTTATAAACAAATTGCTTTCATTTTGTGTCTCTTTATCAGGTGATGGCGTTACCATTTTTGCCCGCAGAACATATTGCCCCTGCCTTTGCCCGTCTAAAAACTCAGTCCAAGATGATTCCAGTACTATGTAGTTGGGTTGACTATGTAGAATCAACCTGGATTACAAACAGCACATTCCCGATCGACTCGTGGTCTGTGTTTCGGAAATCGGTACGTACCAACAACGATGTAGAGGGTTGGCATCGAAGAATCAATGGTAAAGCCGGCAAAGCTAATCTTGCCTTCTATGTGCTAGTTGGTCTTTTGTACGACGAAGCCAATTCAATTGAAACACAGATTCAACTGGTATCTGAAAAAAAGCTAAAAAGATACCAGAAAAAAAAATATCGACAAATGCAGGCGAGAATATTCTCGGTGTGGGAAGAATATCAGAACGGCGTCATATCCTCTTCAAAATTACTGAGACGTTGCAGCAGTATATACGGCCCGACAACTGAATGACAAGGCAGTTTCACTGCAGTATGATACCATACATATTGTAATTGTATTATTTTTTTTTTGTATGCATGTAATAAAACTCTAGAATGTACATTTGTGAATAATGTTGTTAGTCTCACTGTATGAAAAGTTGCCTGTACAAAAATATTTAAGTTTTACTTAAATACATGTAAAGATGTACAATGTATCAGTATCACCTTTACAATATCTTTACATAACAAAAAGATGAAAGTTCATCTTTAGTCTCTGTAAAGACTATAATAACAGTTGAGTTGTCTTTACAAAAATTAAAGATATATTTTCAAGCAGTGTCTTTTGTTCTTAATGAAACCTTTCAAGCTAATAATTTGATTTACTGAGTCATCTCCTTCAATCATTCTTTGGATGGTAATTTTTACTGTTCTAATCTGGGAATAAAATATGCTGTATTGAATAAGTTTCACTACTGGCTCAAACAAAGCATGCATACATATCTTAGATTATTTATAAAATTTAAAACAAGTAAATATTTAAAATGCAGTGACAAATTCTCTCTCTCTCTCTCTCTCTCTCTCTCTCTCTCTCTCTCTCTCTCTCTCTCTCTCTCTCATTTATGTGGAAGATAACAAAAATGAGCAAAAATGTCCACATGTATGCCAATGCGATCGATTGTCCCCCCCCCCCCCCCGGCATGGTTACCCGTATAATATGCCATGTTCAACACTTTAAAGCAACACAAATAAAAAATAAACATCAGTAATAGGAGAAAAGAAACTTACACAAACAACACTACTGTATCTGCATCCAGCCCCATTTAATAATCTTTCTTCTAGCGTAAAATGACAGGCGTAACAATCTGGTGGTACTCAGTCCGCTCTAAAAAGAGGCGATGCCAAGTCACCATATTACTGATTCAAACAAAGCATTCTTATATATCTTAGGTAATTAAATCTGTTTCAAAACAACAAAGTAAATATATTCAAAAAGTAGAGCCAAATGAAAGCTCTCATATAACATTAATAGTCTCTCTCTCTCTCTCTCTCTCTCTCTCTCTCTCTCTCTCTCTCTCTCTCTCTCTCTCTCTCTCTCTCTCTCTCAGTTATGTGGAGGATAACAAAAGTGACCAAATATATACACAAGTATGAAAGTGCGATCGGCTCCCCCCTCCCCCATAATATACAACGTTCAACACTTTTAAAAGCAGCTAAAAAAAATTAAATTAACACCAGTATTAGGTCTTGGAGAAGAAAAACTGACACAAACAACACTAATGTATCTGCATTTTCTCTTACTGTCAAAGTGAATATTTTTTAAAACTTTAAATTAAGTTATTTTTTTGGTGTAAATTAATTGGGTACGAAACGACCATCACCTTGAGTACGAAACGACCATCACCTTGGGTACGAAACGACCATCACCTTGGGTACGAAACGACCAATTTATGTGGGTACGAAACGACTTAGGTACGGAACGACCAGGTTCGTCAGGCCCGCACCTAGGATATTCTGGGCCCCAGGCAGCTGACAAGAGTTCGGGCCCCTTTCGTGTTTCAAATATGTGCGTATATTTTAAAACGCGGGCCCCTATCTAGCTCGGGACCCTGACAAGTGCCATGGCTGTCCCCCCCCCCCCCCCAGGTGCGGGCCTGTGTCCATACAAAAATTCTAGCTCTGCAGGGTCATTTTCACTTCATGGACTTCATAGGTAAATTGTAGAAGAACGTTCATACAAATGGCCAGATCTAAACCAACAAGTTGGCCTCTAAGCCTTTTTTTAATTTTGTGAAAATAAAAAAGGCTTAGAGACCAACTTGCTGGTCTAGGGCACAGGTGCTCGACACAAGCTTGATGTGGAATACAAAACAATAATCTAAAGAGAAAAAAATCATGCAGAGTGATAAAAATACCTTAGATTACCCCAATGACCCATTGTGACATATGACCCTCTCTATATATAATATATAGAGAGGAGAGGGTAATATGTCACAATGGGAGCAGCAGAGAGGGTGAACCCTACAACTTTCCGAGCGTCGATTCGGAAATCTGAGGCTTCTACCAAATAGTAAAAAAAATGGCGTCTATTCGATAAAATAAGATTTCCTTATATACGCCAACGTCGTTGTCATTCACCCTCTCTGCTGCTATGGGTTAATAATTCTTTTACGAGTTCAACCAAATATTTGACCGAGTCTTTAGGACTTTACAAACAAACTAATCGCTAACACCTCCTCTTGTAGATCAATTAAATTATTTGATTGGTCGGTGAGTCGGAAATTAATTCTCGTTAACGAATTATTATGGCATCGCATGTAGACAGGATTAATTGGGTTTTCAATAATTAGGAATCCTGGAGGAGCTGTTGGTGCAAACGAATAAAGAATATATCCTTGCTGAGCTTGATTTGATTGCTCTAAATTAATTTGATAGCTTCCTTCAATTGCATCACATACTAAATTGAGCGCAATCACCGTTGAAATAT
Organism: Unio pictorum; assembly: GCA_030141615.1. Lineage (NCBI taxonomy): Eukaryota > Metazoa > Mollusca > Bivalvia > Unionida > Unionidae > Unio > Unio pictorum. The sequence continues at coordinate 4,890,284 of JARLTB010000207.1, forward strand.
TCACATTATGCGGGGCGATATGCCTACCGCCACCATCTGGATCATTATTATACCTGAAGAGGACAGCTGAATCTGGTTTTTGTAACGCCTTGATATCGATTCTAACAATTCTTGCTAGTTCATCAGCGTTGTATTTGGGAAACTTGAAATTACGCAGATTGTCTTCTGTGATATTGTAATCGGTTAGGAATCGTTGTTTATTGTCGCTGTTGTCATTAATTATTGTTTGAATAATTAGTTCATAGATATATTTCATGTCAGATATAAGTTGATTTATTATTTCAACGTGTTTTTGCGATTTTGTTTTCCGTAGTTGTTCTAGTTGTGTTTCATATAATTGTTTAATTTCATTAAAATAACCACGGATGTCAGTTAGCGTAAATGAAATAGTAACAGATGAGTCGGCTGTTCTTTCAATGATAAAATCCCATTGCAATGTGTCTTTGTTGGTAAATATAAATCTATCGGCGATTTTTCCTTTTCTTATATCAGATAAATTATCTCGATAACTGGGATTGATTTCATGATATGATTGTACGTCCGTGGTTAAGTCGGTGGCGGATTTTTCCGGTGGTTTTTCAGGCCATCCTAACACTGTTCTTAACGAGCTGTTATATTTATCTACAATGTATCCCTCTGTGCTTATTTCGATCGACGACGAGAGCGTCGGTTCATGAAGATTAATAGCTATTTTTGATTCTTTTCCAGTGATTGATTTTATTCTACGCTGAATTTCAGCATCGATTTGCTCAATTTCGTACGACCCAGTTGGTAACGAAATAGTTTTCCACACTGGAGTACCATCGGATTTATTCTTATACGAGAACACCAGTGCGTTATTGGGTTGCTGACCGCCAAATGCAACCGATCTGATATTAGGCCAGCTATGATATACTCGTAATTTTGCCAGCGCGATCTCACGCACTGGAATCGGAGAAGGGAAGTTCACACTAAATTCAGGGTTTGTTGATGTTATTGATATCATGCTTGTTCGTATCGGAGTGGTATTCTCCGCGATTCGTTGAAATAGTTCGAGTGACATTATTGTTAACGCTGTCTTCAATTTCCAATTTCAACATCGCGGAGTTATACAACTGGGTCATCGTGGAAAATTCAACATCGGATATGAACGAATTATCTATCGACGGCGAGATCAACTCGGATAATTTCGAGTATGCGTCAAATACCACCCGGTACCGAGCTGTATAATCACTGAGTTTTTTCTGAGAACACGATGATAACTTTTTAGTTATCGCGGTGGCGACTGCCGCAATTGTTGTTGCCGCGGAGATAGCAATTGGAACTGCAATCGGAGCCATCATGGTCACCGTCGATAAAATAACTCCCGCGGACGCCATCACACCGGACACCGAGTACACAGTTACATCGATGACGGTAATTCTTCTGCGGTATTTTTTCATTTTTTCACGATAGCGCTCAGAAAGCGATTTCAAGTTCGCGGAAAACTCTTTCACGGTATCGTATCGATATTGCGATGATGAAATCATTGGCGATTGTGATTCCACTGACTCTGTCAACGGGACTATTATCGGTTCAATTGATTTCATCGACAATGATTTCATCATTGTCATTGTTATTTTAAACCCGCTGGTGTTTTCAATTATTCGCCATCGTTAATGGGTTGGGATGTCGTAGGTATGGTAGCTTCAGCCGGGAAAATCATCTACTAATTCTAAACACCAGGTTATTTTTGATCTAATGGTGGAGCTTTTAACCGCGACGACATTAAAGTCTAGTTTGCGACCATTAAAAATAAACGTCGCGGTGCCACCAGAGTAGGTTTTACCGTCCGCGATCATATTAAATTGATCTACAGAGATCCACGTTAGCCTGTAGATACCATCGAACCACATTATCCCGATGATATCATCGAGACTCGTTCCGCCCAAGGGACCGATGGACAGCGTAGTATCAACGTCTCTTGTCCAATCCATGGTTCCATGCTCGACCGTATACACGATATTTTTAACTTCAGTGTCTGGATGCGGAATCTTTATCTTTTCAAAATTTTCTTTTAGTTCAAGAAGATCGTCGGAAATATTGAGATAATTTACCCTGATTCTGGCAGGATCTATTGTTTTCCCCTCCTCCTCCTTGTTAGAAAAGAATGAAACCAGAAGTTCGTTGATTCTAATCCGTGCTTGGGTTTTAATATGGTTGTCGATGTTAGAAAATTTCGTCGTGATATCTTGGAGGCTACTGCCCTCAAAGAACTTATTAACAATATCGCTGGTGCGCTTTTGTTCGTCAATAGCGCTTTTAATTTCAGCGAGAGTCATGCCTGTCAACGATGTGGTTTCAGACATAGGTGTTCTCCCTAAAAATTTATCTACGATGGTATTAAGTGTTGCTTGTCTCACCATAAACATATTAATATCTTTGAGAGTTATCGTAGATGTAGCCGAGACGCCAAAGAAACTATTAGCGAGGTAGGCATTGTGAGTATGCCTGCCAATAAACTCGCTAATTTCAGCGAGAGTCATGCCTGCTACAAGCGGGTTTCCAAAAAACTTAACAACAACGTCGTTAGTGGGCTTTTGTACCTTTTCAAGATTTTATATTAGTTTAAAAATATCGAGATAATTTGCCTTGATTTCATCTTCATTCATCATCCTCGACGCGTCCTTGTTAAAAAAGAACAGCGATAAAACGTTTTTAATTTCAACGAGAGTCATGCCAACCACAAGCGGGGTCCCAAAGAATTTATGTATGACATTTTTGCGAAAATTAATATAACCTCGTATATAATCATCCAGCTCACGGCCGCGGGCGGTAATCATGCTGTCGTGGGCGGCAATCTTGTTGTCGTGGGTTGCAATCCTGTCGGTGATCGTGGACACAAGAGCGCCTGGTTTAAGTTGTCCATCGTTGGAATACAGCGCAATAGAGTTTTCAGCGGCATCGTGTTGTCGTATCAAAATGTCATTCACGGATATATTACTGCTTTTCAATTTACCCTGGCGATCTTGAAATACAACTATTTCGTTCGGGTCAACACTTGTTAAATTTAACGTCTCAGCGATTTCATCTTCAATTATTTTTTTTACATCCTTGATAGAATCCGCAGATGTTTTCGCGGTGGGTTTCGACATTGACAGAGATCGTCCCCAAATATTAATCATTATTGGAAATACTCTAGTATTTTTAATTTATTGATTATCTAAAATTACCTTGTAATTTCCCACTCGTGTATTTATTTACAACCAGATGAGGTGGTTTCTGTGACGATGAAATCTTCGCGATGACATTTAATACTTCACGGCCGCATATCGGTGGATCATTTAATTGTTGTGTTGGCAGCGTGGAATAAAAAATCGGAAACTCTTTGAGTTTCATCGAAGAATTTATATACCGCATAAACTCGCTTGGCGGAGCTAACCCATATGAATCAAAATAGACAATCCCACGTGGATCAATCGCGTATGCAACCCAGTGAGTTCCCGATCCGTTACTGTTATCAAGATTGATGATACCGGTTTCAACGCGTTTAGGTTTTCTCGGTAATTGATCTCTCATAAAAACCCCTCTGAAGTTTTTTATCGCTAGTTTTTTAGCAGCATCAATTAAATCAAAATTGGACATAGGGAGAATTGGGCTTTCAACTAATAAACCGTTCCTGGTATTCTCAGGCCGGATCCGTGAACGGATCTCCCGCTGTACCATGAATACGGGGTTCCTGGTAGTCTTAGACCCTTTCCCTTTTTTTATATCCTTTTCCAGTTGCCTTTTTCAACGCCATCCCTGCCGCGGTCCCAACGGCCCCCAACGCTGCCGCTTTCGCCACTGCTGGGGCAGCCGCTGCAATCAATGCTGGTATTGCAGCTAACAATGGAAATATACCACCTGATTTTATCATGTTCGCGACTGCGGCTTTTGAAAATACAATTTGAACCCCTCGCCGTTTCTTCATTGCATCATTGAAATGTTTTATTTGACGATCCGTCAGTGATATTTTATGTGTACCGCCGGACATCTGCGCTGGTTTCAACGTTATTGTGGTTCCACATTCTTTAGCGGATTTTGATCGTAATTTCTTGACCTGACCATCAGTCAGCTTGACACTAACAACAATATATGGCATTTTATTGTAAAACACATTTATGCTTTCAATTGATCTAATTGGAAACTCTTCAAGTTTCATTTACATATTTTCCACTGGTGCATCAACAATTCTCATTCGTCCGCCAACCCCTTCTAACAACATTGATTTGTCGCTGAGAATAACAGCAACCGCTCTATAATCAACACCACCAGGATCTATATGAGCCCTAAAATGTATGTCAACGACGGATTGTCTCATTAAATCAAGATGCTCCAGCGAAAAGTAATAAATCGGATACAAGTTCTTAAAATCGAGTTGCGATATTTGCAAACCGGTATCAACGTTTTGATCACGACCCATATATGACAGCATCCGATGATACACACGTACTATTTGGTTATTGTTATAATTAAGCTGTATATCCTCAGATGGTTCTTGTTGTCCGTTTATTTTCAGTGAAACCTCACTTACCCCTAATCGATCAAATATCATATGACTGCGTTCTTGGGAGCCTGGTCGATTCCGATTCTGCAGCGCTATAAATATATGACTTGGAGCTGAAACGCCTTGTTTGGCTGCTAAGTGCCATGTAAATGTACCATTAACATCATCCTGTTTGACATCAGTTGTTGTTGTTAGCCAACTTATCAATGATTTGCCGCCTGTGTCCATAAATGAAAGTAGCCGCTCTTCCGTGGTAATTGATGGGGTCATTACTGGCATCCACAATACTATTTTACTCAAAACAACTTTACCTTCAGCGGCACCAGTATGCCAAATTGCATCATTGTCATCGCCTTTTCGCACTAACGCGATTGTGTGTTTGGCTCCATAGATGACTTTCTGACATTTCTGCAGAATCCAAATATATGATGGAGTGGAATCGCACATGAAAAATATCGTTGTGGTCTTTGCAACGTTGCTACTCGTGTTGCAAACCCTAAATTGAAATTACCATTAACTTCTTTTATAATTTCAAACGCAGCTCCATGTCTGGTTCGACGTTCTGGATTAGCTGCTTCTTGTTGATCGGCTTCTGCATTATCTCTTGCTGTTAACACTTTAATGTATTGAAGGTGGTCAGCGTTATCAGAGGTATCCTTTGCAAACATCATAGACGGACCAACCGATCTTGTATAATCATCGGAGTATCTTGCTAGTCCGATTATTGTTGTTGCAACATCAACATCACGGTCTATTGATTCAATTTCCTTTCCATCAATGAGATATTTTGCACTGTCAAATAACGCCATTATGCCGTTATTAACAAAACCAACTCGGATATTTGGATCATTTGCATATGGTGGATCATTATGAGTAGCATCGTTTGTTACCAGTTTTCCCTCGATTTCAATAAATGCTTCACATGGCAAAAAGTATTTACTGGTATCTTGAACTTGAAGTTCAACTCGCGATCGTAGGTTGGGTTGTATTGCATGATAGGAATAGTATTGATAATCGCGGACGGAATCGTCTTTGCGCACTGGGGCTTCCATATCTAACGCGGGATCAGCTGTTCGTTTAAACATTTTATTAAAATACTAGTGTTTTCAATTGCGAAACTCTTTGTAATCATCGCCGTTTTTGTTTTCGTTTCAAACCACTTCCTGCTATCGCGTTCATGATAGCGCTATCTGTTACCGGTGAGGCCGTCAATGGCGACGGAGTCACCGAAGCAGCCAACGACGCTAGTTTTTCTTCCACTGCGCTATTTATTGCTTTGCTGATTTTTGCAGGCATCACTGTAGTTGATGGCAGCACCGTTGGTTTCTTTCGCACCAATGATGCTATTTTATCTTTCTCAGCAGAAAATGCCTTTCCGGCAAGATTTCCAACAAAATCTCCGATTTTGCTGATTCCCTTATCACGAATTACATCAATGGCCTTCATTGATAATTGTTTAGCTAATGGCGCCACTTTTGGGGCCATTCTTGTAAATAGCCCCGCAATGGTATTGCCGAAACCATCTCCGTAATATGCTCTATAAACAGGCAATCGTGAGTTCACCACGTAGACGTTTACGGGTTTATCATGGTTGTAGTGTATGATCATCTTGTTATAAAACTAGTAGTTTTTCAATTAGTGATTAATCGCTGTAATAACCATGAGCGTCTTTGTGATTTTCAACTAATTCAGCAATGAGTTCTCGATATACATTAATGTCCATGATACCACCGGCAAATAACCGCCTGCAAATATCAGCGGCCTCATTAATTATTTCCGGAGAGTTATTTCCGGCTCGCTTCGCCCCGATGAGAACTTACAGCCGTGATATATCACTGAGGATGTTACCAGGACAAGGAACGCTAGTGTTTTCAACTATGCCGCTGCCTAAATATCCATCTCCAGATGACTCCTCTTTACCAAAAAATCCAGTTGGATGCTCTTTATTTACTCTGATCAATACTTCGTCTTTAAAACTCTCAAAATCATTGCGGATACTTTCTGTGATTCTAAATCTACCACGGTTTGCCAGGTATACTTTTTTTATCCAATCCTCGTCGTTTTTTATATACTCTTTATACTCTTTTTTTACAGTTATTTCTCTTTGATCGAGTGAAAAATTCCGCGCGGTAAAGTTAATTAAATTATTATCATCTTTAAAATTTTTAATTTTGTTGTATGCATCGTATGTAAATATACTTTGCGGTGAATACATTTTTTCTGAAGTAGCGTCTCCTTTCTCTTCTTCTGGTTTTCTTACAGTAGCACCTAGTTCTTCTAGTACGCGCTCTTTTTTTTGTTGTTGCCGTGAAGTAGTTACTATATCTACTGGAAGTGTTTCTAAAGACTTTTTTGTTTGTTCGGTCTCTGCTGCAATTTTTTCAAGCACACCAAGAACGGGCACTTCTCGTCGCTTGCCTTCCTCAGGAATATCCCCAAATATTGCTTGTTCAGTTGCTGTTTTCACATCGCTGGTCGCCTTAGTTACCGGGGCGAACAGTTGTTCACTTGACACAGAAAAGTCAGTCTGCGCTTGTTGTCGTTGTTGAAGTTTCTCACGAAGTCTGTCTCGAACCGGTATAAACTTTTTAATTGCTGCTAGCCGCTCTCGGGCTAATCTAGTTGTAAGCGATTCACCTACCATATATCGTTTGTGAACTAATTTTTCAAATGTGAAACTATCACAATTAAATACTGAGTTATTAAATAATGTACCATCAAGCTAACGTATCCATCTCCGACAAGGTTAAACTGTACGACGCTATCCGCTAGTGTTTCAGAAATAACATCGCTGGGGTTTTCAAAATTGTAATATCTGAGAACGGTGATGAACGATTTTTGTTAACGACGCGGCAACAACAACAACTACGTGAAAATGGAGGCGTCGCGGTGATTACTTGCTACCACGACCAGATCATCCAGTACGCACATAGCTGCATGAGTAAACCCAAACTGCTGAGTATCATTTCAGGAGAAAATCCTATGTAGTTACAAAAAACGCTAAAAAAAAATAAATTTTTTAATAAATTTACTGAAAGCCTATTTTTTTATAGTAACGCTCACGTGGTTAGGATACTGGTTTTTCCTCGTTTAATATTTTTCTAAGATCACGAACCTTAGAACTAATTTCAGTTCGTTTTTGATACTCTTGGCCGAGCTTTTGACGTATTGCTTCAACGGTGCCAAATAGCGTTATAAATACATCAATATCGTTACCGTACAAACAAGCATAGATGGACTTTTAAACTCCTTTCACGAGTCTGTACATCTTAGGTAAAACATAACGACCCTTACTAGACTGATACTCAATGTCTTCATATTCCGAGGTAATCTTGTCACAGTCGAGATCTTTAGATAATACTACCCCTTTATTTTTTAAAATTGAAATTTCAGCAATTATAGAATTTACATCTTTGATATCCATATTTTTATAGTATACTATATTTCTAATTATTAAAAAAAATGTAACAATCATTTGGCAATCTCGCTGGCGCCCTATGACGTCAGAGAGACCCAGAGATTACTTAATTAAGTTAATTAAGTCCATGTATATGCTGTACTGAAAACCCCATTTGGAAACCCCTTCCGCGTCAAATAACGTGAAAGAGACCCAGAGGTATGTGACAACACATATCTTTGGAACTCCTTGGGTGCCTTCGCATCCATGTAAGCCCAAAGTAACCCGAAACATACATCTCCGGCGGGAGGCCTAAGGTGACAAACATCATCTTAGACCGCCCAGAAGATATGCTTGAGGTGACGTAATACATGTACTTAATTACCTTAATTAATGGACGGCACAACATGAAAACCCCATTTGGCAATCCCGCTGGCGCCTTATGACGTCAGAAAGACCCAGAGGTTACATATAAGACAACACATCTTTGGAACTCCTTGGTTGCCTTCACATCCAAGTAAGCCCAAAGTTGGGGGACGGCACAATTCCATATAAGGATGGTATATACAATGAAACGATTGATGGTAATGATGTGGGACGGCACAATGCCATATATATTTCCACTCGAGTGTTGCGGCAAATTTAGGCATAACATATACTTAATTAAGGATGGTATTTATTCAATGAAACGATTGATGTGGGACGGCACAATGCCATATATATCTTCACTCGAGTGTTGTGACAGATTGTAGGCGTAACATATACTTAATTAACTTAATTAAGGATATATATTCAATGAAACGATTGATGGTAATGATGTGGGACGGCACAAGACAGCACAAACATGAAACGACGGGGGCAGATTTTCTACGGCCAGTCCAACCAATCAAAAGCAACCAAACTAAATTAACCCGGTTGCATGATTGACAAAAGACAACCACACGCCCGTGTTAATGGCGTTGGTTATTTTTGATCGGTCGGAATTGGCTTTCGAAAGCCCCAAGCTTATTACGAGCCGTAATATATATAAGGCGACTAATACAGCCGCGTCTATTCACGAGTGTGTTATTTTATTTCCTTGAATTACTTATTAATGCTGTTTCACAACATTTAAAACAGACAGATATTTTAAATGAAGCACTAAACAAAATAATACAGTTGTTAAATAACAGCGTATATTCCCTGTTCTAATTCTCTAGACGAGTACATTATCGATTAAATCACAAAGAGCTGTATACAGAGGAATTTTAACCACGCCCACCTACTTCAATGAATGGGAGACACTAGTGTTTCTCAATGTTCGTTTCGGCTGAGCGAACATAGGTAATACGCTGAACCGCGTTTGTACTAAAAGTGTATTATAGATGGTGTAAATAAATATAACTGTTTAAATTGCAGTTTTAGCCAAGCGACAATAAAAGGTTTTAGAATTGATAAAAATACAACTCTACCTACTCCATTACAGTCACGTGCGCGCGCCTAGTTAATTATACCTCTCTACAGGTGTAGCAGACGACTCACTTCCTTTGACGTCATAATACAAGGGAACTTAGTGAGTAGTGTTATGAGTGACGGCGGATTTATCCATAAAGGATTTATCTCCCTTGAATCGTTTCAGATGTATACGAATTTTATTTTATGACCATTTTTTTTAGACAGAGCAGTTTTAATTATATTTTCTGAAACAAATCGTATTGAAGCCCTACAAATGTTAAAGTATCTACTGGCTTTATTTATTGATTGAAAGTTTCTTTCTTCATTATTTTCTAAATCAAACGATTTGACCCCCCTAGGGCGTTTTGCATGTTTGCCAGTTCCACCTAATTTTGCATTCCGACTTTGTGAGACGGCTTGAAGATTCACAAGACAATTATCAGTCTTGTTATTATTGATATGATCAATCACAAATCCGTCTTCGATTAATCCGTAAAATGCTTCATAGATGGCTCTGTGACAGAGATATTTCTTCTTCCCAGCTGTAAACATCAAATATCCCATATTATTTACCCATCCAATCGGTTCTCTTAGTCTGCGGTGCCTGACAACACCATCACTGGAGACTTCGTAATTAATAAGCACTGGATGAGGTCTGAAATCTTGGCTCATTTGTATAATAATACTATTTGTCTAATTTATTATAAATCTCTGGATATAATCTTGAGGGGTTTTTATGATTTTGTCCTTGATTTTATCAAGGACGTTAGGGTCAATGACTGCATTTTTTATTCGTTTGTCATAATAGCGTTTTAGTTCCCTGTATCGTTTGCCGCCGCAACTGAGACATAATTGTGATTTTCCCCTTACCGCAACCCCACATTGGAGGCATGGGAGTGGACCGAAAGAACCGTTGCGAACGCTTTGTAAATGATACCCACAGAATTCGCTTCTGCATGATTTGTTACACGGGGTTGTTGATCCAATCATAAGCCACTTGCAGTGATTCATTATACTATATTTTTCTATTTAAATACTTGTTTTAATTATAACATGGAGGAGTTCAAGAGATTATCGAAAATTAAGCCCTGGAAAAATGCTAAATTCAATCTCGATAAGGAGTTCCAAAGATTATCGAAAATTAAAACCTGGAAAAATGCTAAATTCAATCTTGATAAAGAGTTCCAAAGATTATCGAAAATTAAGCCCTGGAAAAATGCTAAATTCAATCTTGATAAGGAGTTCCAAAGATTATCGAAAATTAAGCCCTGGAAAAATACTAAATTCAATCTCGATAGAGTCTCTGATACACCAAAACGTCTAATCGGTGATAGAACTATACTGGGTAAAATCAGGGAGTGTTTTAATGAATTCTACCGAGACGGTGCAGCATACTGTTGGTCGACATTTCGAATTATTGATGAAGATGTCAATGTACTCAACATCGATGCTACTATGAACGATGAAAGAGCAGCTGAGATAATTTCACACCTTGGCGAGCCAACGGGGGGGAAATCCAAGGGTGTAAAATCCAAAGGATTTTCACGGAAAATCAAAGATTTTCAACAAAGCAATTCTCAACAGAAGTATTTTTTCAGAATAAAATTCATTATCGAAGTCGAAGGCAAATGGATTATCAGGGATAAATTTGAACCAATCCTCAAGAGTAAAAAAACTGTCATTGTGAGTAGAGATTCCAAACCAGGAATTCTAACTGGAATTGACAAACCATACTACGAGAGATCTTATCCTGTAACAGCAATCGTTTATGGGATATATCCGTTAAATAATAAACCCGATATCGCAAAACTAGCTCCTATGAAATATTCTAGTTCACTGAATTGTGTAGCAACAAGGGTAATGGAACACTTCACAAATGCATCCCGAGGAAATAAACTAACTGATCTGCGACGTAGGAAAATAACCGAATGGGAACTGACAGTGAAACAGCACGGTGCAAAGATTTCTGATATAGCTAAATTAGAAACATCATTAAGATTCCCAATAACCGTTATGACGATAACCGGAGAAGTTTTATACGAACCGAAATATAACAAAAATGGAGCGCCAATACAAATTATTGATCATAACAAACACGCGTGGACACCTGCGGTAACAATATTTCCACGAGAACGAACCGTGAGATATATCCCCCAAGAATTCGTCGGGGATGTTTTTTATAATGAGAAATTATTCGATGCTATTCATGCGTTGTGTAAAGATGATCCTGTGTCAGTATGGTTACTTAGAAGTGATGAAGATCCCGAAATAGGATTTGATCAATTTGTAAGACCAAATGGTGAATTATATCGCGTTGAAGAATTAGATAACAGAATGAGAAAAATCGCTTGTGATTTTTCACCGGAGAGTTCCCATGAAAAACTACTCACGGATAGTTTTACTATTCCATCAGTGGTAGCTCACCTCGCAAGAGAAAAAAACTCATGGCGTCCAACACAAAGTGATTTTCTCGAGGACGTTAAATTGAGTTGCGTCGAATTTAGTCATGGAGGACTGTGGAATACAAAATACTCACGTGATGGTATGATTTCAATTGATATATCCGCGTGTTATCCTGGAAGTTTTCTCGGGTATGGGAAATGTGCTGAGTACTTTAAACGATTTGGACACCCCACGCATGAAATGACTCGTGTTGCGATTAATGGACCATTACCTGATTTTGATTTAACCGGATTCGCTCGTGTGATATCATTCGAACTCGCTACAGGGTTACATCCGTGTAGTTATCTTTGGCTTGGTAGACACCTATCTGAAAAGGCCTGGATGCCAATAGTGTTACTACGATATATGATTGATTGTGGTATGCTAATATTGTTGATTGTTTCCGAAGCTATTATATGCTATCGAGCTCAGAAAGATGTTTGGCTACCACAACCCGATCTAGATCGTATAATTAGTGAACAGCGAAAACAGTTTCCAGATGGAAATTCTTCGAATTTCAGTGAACAACAAATCATGAATTGGTCTAAGAAGTTATTTGAAATTAAAAAAGAACAAGCAAAAGAATTTGGACGAAGAATAATCGGTAAATTTACCCAGGGTGGAAGATACGACAATGCAAAATATTCTTCGCGGTTGATCATAGACATCGCTGAATACGATTTTATTGTAACGGATTTAACGAAACAGGGAAAACTTGTAAATCCTAAAGACGCTTTCCTATCCGATGGAAGACGATTAGGTACAATTGTTACCTATTGTGATGGATATATTAAACAATATACGCATTTGAGAAGTTCTATGCTAGTTTATGCTTCTATCAATTTATTTTCGATGATAAATAGATTTCCTAATACCGCAGTTAGAGTAGCCACTGATTCTATGTATATCCACGAGAAATACAAATCAGATGTAGCTAATTTCACAGATCCGGAGGTAAATTGGGGATGTTGGAGATTTAAAAAGGAGACGCTACATGAGTATTGTGAATCGGCAGATGTTACCATGGATGAAAAGTACTTAAAGTTTGATGAGATTCAATCCGAATTTTCTAATGCACCACCGGTATCTGATCCAATATGTAGATACAAGACAGTTTATTTAAACGGTTGTGGTGGGTCAGGAAAGACAACTCGTGCAATTGAATTATACCGCGTTTCAAAATCAAACATGATTGTCCTAACACCTACTCACAGACTCGCCAGAGAGATGAAACAACGAGGGGTAAATGCCTATACTTATCATAGTTTCTTTCGATGGAAAGGCGATGAATGGACTCCTGATCGAATGGGCGATAAATTCATTCCTGAAATCATAATTTGGGATGAAATATGCACAGTATCGTTGAAAATATTACAAACCTTTCTTGAGTGGTTGTTATTGAAAAATACAAAAGTCGTCATTTGCGGTGATCATGGCCAACCACCACCATTTGTCGGTGCATCCCCACATGAATGGCTAAAGGGTTTTGTAGACTATTATGAAGAAATTAACACTGATTATAGATCACTTGATGAACAATTACGAGAATTCAAAGCGCTAATTAGATTACAGCCGGATAAAATCCAATGTGAAATAGCGCGTGAAATAATTTCAGAAACTCCCATAAATGATTTTTGGGAAACGTGGAGACCAAACGATTTGATAATTGCAAGTAGAAAAATAGTCAGAGACATACTTCAGATGAAGTTATTTGAATTGCATAAAGAAAAATTTGCAACACTTCCAGTACCGTTGTGTTATAGGCCTTCGGATACACGAAAACAGAATATAGAAGTTGATATTCCAGGACAAAGTGAAAAACAAATTCTCGTGTTAAATGATATTGTGCTGGTTGATATCAGCGTCGTTGAAGATGCATTGCGTGCTAATAAATCCCCATGGACGCTAGGATACGCAGCGACGATACATTCTTCACAGGGATTGACTATATCGGATACAATTGTTTGGATGGTGGATAATCACATCGAATGGTCGAATTTAGTCTATCTTGCAGTATCCAGAGTACGAAAAATAAATCAACTTCGAAGAGTTGTCCTGGATGATAATGACACTACAATGGATGATGCTAGCATCGTTGATGTTAAAGTTATTGATAAAAAAAACTCTCCGGTTACAAACAACAAGACAAAAAAAACAACGAGAATTTGACATTGATGCTGAATTAATAATTACGCTGAAGCAACAACAGAATAATCACTGCGCGAGTTGCAATTGTATAATGCGTTGGCAGTATTCGGATAAAGATCCTCGCCAATTTACCGTAGACAGAAAGAATAGCAGCATTGGTCATATCAGAAACAATGTGATGTTGACTTGTCTTGAGTGCAACAGACGAAGGGGGGCTAGTTAAGACCACGCGGTGGTAATTGAGTATCCTCGGGAATTACCTGTAGTTGTTGTCGAGTAAATCCTCGCTGAGGTGCAATTGAATCCAGTTTATAGATTGGAGGTCTACCAGTAGATCGTGTTATACCGGATATCGTATGCGTAGTGACGCTCCAAATAGGATCGGTAGCTCTTTTTTTACCAATCTCAAGCTCTCCTGGTTCGTATAAATACCTAATAGTGACATTACTACCAAGAATTGGTTCTTTGAAATCTTTTTGTGAAATTCCTTGGATTTCCATTTTGGTATAGACGCTTTCTTAATCGCGTTGACAGGTTTCATGTTAATTGTTCGAGTAATCTCGTTATTGAGCGCGGTAATCACAGCTGGTAATCTCTTAACCCATTCACGGGATCTTTTATCCTGAATAAACTCCTTCGCGTATTGATATCCAAATAACCGTTCAGCAAGAGTCCGATTAAATCGTTCAACAATTGCCTGATCGCGATGTAGCGCAGTATGCCCTCGTCTGATGGTGACATTGTGATGTTTCATCGCTGATAAAACATCGCCTTGAAATTCCTTACCAGGATCAACCTGCAATAGATTTGGCCAGCGTAGTGGGCCTCGTCGATAGATCCTTTCAAATGCAGAAGCAACTTCAGGTGATGATTTTGTTTTTAATGGTTCTGCTTGTTTGTATCGACTCGCAACGTCAACTACGGTTAGCGCGTATTTGTAACCGTTGTCATGTGGTAAAAACAATAAATCAGCTTGATGAACTTCATTGGGTCTGGTAACATCAAAATGCGAGAAATTGATTTGTTTAGGCGGTGGTAGATAAATTTGCCATATAGCCTGTTTGGATAACCAATTAGCCGCAGTGGCCTTTTTCACTTTTGCGGCGTTGGCGAGTTTATTGATTGCAGCGTTACCCCTCCAGTATCCTTTTGGAGAATAACAAATAAATTCCATATTATTAATTACCAGCACCCATCATCAATTTGCCTTTCATAGCTGATTTTACCAACCACGAAGCCAACTTTTCTTTAAAAGATTTATCAGGAATAGCATTTAACGCATGAATTAATTTCACATCCGCGAGATGCCTGTTTTGCAGATTGCTGCTTTTATATGCAACATCATGAGCATGACACGCCTTATCAATAGCGTTTATCGGATACTCGCCGGATCGGGGTTGATTTTGATCATCAAGTCTGATACCTAATCGTGTTCCGGGACCACAGTAGCTATATCCTGGAAGGTGCTTTTCTCCCGGGTACTTTGCCCATGGGGTTCCAGGGAGCTTTGCAAATTCGGCTGCGATATCACCTCCTCGTTTTTTTTTAAATCATCATTTCCTGCAGATCTCATAGACACAAATCTAAATTTCTTTGTACCACATTGCACGCATTTACCAGAAAGCGCTGATCGGTTATTTCTAGTTGTAATCGTCGTCAAGTCATCTGTGCCAGTACGCGTTTTACACTTCACACAATATAGATTCATAATTTATGTATAGAAATATGGATATAATTGATTTTTCAGCGACCAAAGCAAGAGAACAGGTTAAGCATCATGCAGCGCTACCAAACTCTATCCGCGCAATTATAATCGGGCCATCTGGATCCGGTAAAACGCAATTGTTGCTCAATTTAATAATGAGATGGATGAAATGGGATAAGTTGTATTTAGTTGCTCCTAGCGTAGATGATCAACGATGCTATGAAGTGCTAAAAGATTTTAACGAGAATGCATCAGAAATTAAGGGTGAAAACGCCATTGATTTTATAACTGATATTGAAGAGGCGCCATCCGTGCATGACCTTGATGGGAACATTAACAATTTAGTCGTATACGACGATGTGATGTTAGATAATCAAAAAAACCCAGCTAGGATCTTTTCCCGTGGGCGTCACAAAAACACTGACGTGATATATGTCACTCAACGATACACTCAGATTCCAAAAGTGATTAGAGACAACTGTAACTTACTGTGTGTATTTAACGGTGTTGATACTCATACTCTTAGAAATATTTGGCAGACATGGTGCTCTGATATGGACTTCAATCAATTTAAAAATTTCTTTAGTAACGCTCAGTCGACTCCGCACGGATTTATAACAAGAAATTTACATGATCCTCGGACACGATATCGTATCGGACTCGATCAAATATTTGGTTGAACTCGTAAAAGAATTATTAACCCATAGCAGCAGAGAGGGTGAATGACAACGACGTTGGCGTATATAAGGAAATCTTATTTTATCGAATAGACGCCATTTTTTTTACTATTTGGTAGAAGCCTCAGATTTCCGAATCGACGCTCGGAAAGTTGTAGGGTTCACCCTCTCTGCTGCTATGGGTCATTGAGGTAATCTAAGGTATTTTAATCACCCTGCATGATTTTTTTCCCCATTATATTATTGTTGTTATATTTCACATCAGTTGAGCTCCCGTCGAGCACCTGTGGTCTAGGCCAGATCCAGGTTATATTTCATCAACGATGTACTTTCGTGTCATCTATCAGCTGATTAAAGACATAACGAATGCTACGCTCACGATTTGTTAAAAAAATAAATCATATTTCTGTCGATTTCATGCAGGTATATCTCAATTAAAGAGTGTTTAAGTTTGCAGGAGCAACAAGTAAGAGGCTACCCCAGGGCCCATGCAGACACCAAATTTACAATAGGGAATGCGCTCTTACCCTACACCCCAACTAGTCCTACCTGTAAGACGTAGCACATGTTGATTTTGTTTAGGTAAACGTAAATATCAGCGTCGGGTCTTATATATAGGACTACACCCCAACATGAATGTCCAAATATAAAACAAAATGGGTGTGGCAAGGGTCAGAGGAAACTCGGAATAGTGGGAGCATCCATTTTGTTATACCATGTGCTTAGATCATGAATAATTTCCACAAGTGCAGTATCCAAAGAAATGTCAGCCACATTACATCAAAATAGCCTAAAGATGTGCCAACTATATCTCAGTTGTGCATGTTACAAATGCAAATAACTTTAGTAAAGGTGTTTGCAAAAACTCCAATGGTAAAGTCTTTACGTCACATATGTCATTCTGAAAAGTACATAATAACTGGTGAGCGTTCGGGTGTATACCCATGGAGTTATATTTCGTGATGTTTTTATTAATATTGGCACATTTCGTTTATATTCACGGCAATTTAGAACGTTATGCCCCTTGTTATTGTACGCAATAAGACATAGACTAGTGGCAATTAGAAACCTTTGTGTGTCATTGTTTGTAAAAATGTTGCATTTATTTCACCTTTCTCAAGGAAGATGCTATCAGTTCTTCTTTGAACTGGTAATAATTTGGATTTTTTCCCCTTTTATTTCATTGTCAAATTAAAATTAGAACAAAGTTCATTTCTATGGTGTTAAATAATTTTGTATTGTCAGATAAGAATTTTTTTTTAGTATCATATGTTCTTGGTTTATTAAGCTATGTTAGAAATATTTCAAACTAAATTAACAGTTCAAGAATTAATGACATATAAAAGAGCTTTAGTTTGACATACACAAGTCACCAGCAATTGTCACATTTGGATAGGCGCGCATGACCAACATGGTTATGGAATAATTTATGTAACCTTTCATGGGAAAAGAAAGATTGCTTTGTTTCACCGGCTAAAGTTTTAGGTCGAAACTGTGGTAAACTCACATAGTTGCCATACAAAAACATGATCATTTATCACTTGAACCAAAAATAGTAATTATGGCTAGAAAATGATGTAAAGCCTATGGTGAATGCCAAGGCAATAAGGGATAGGGGAGGTATAAACTGTGATAGTCAGATACATTTAATAATTGTTACATGCATTATTCAATTTATTGTAAATGATTTAAGGTGTATGAATGTTCATTGTGTACAAAATTATTGATTGAATTGGCAAACATTGAATTTTGTTCAAGTTTTATGTTGCATTTTTGTTTGCGTTTGATGTAGCATATGTACTTGTACTGAAGACTTGATTTCCTCTCCCTATCTTTTACTGTTCTTTGATCTCATTCTACTCTGTGCTGAAATACTGGATCATATTGATTAGAACAAGTCCACGAGACTTGGCCAGTAGGAGTGTAGACCTTCCTGTACCATACACAGAGCTATGAGGGGATGAATGACGTAATGCAAACAAAATTCTGCTCCATACTGATATCTTAGGAGTATAGGTACAAATCCTATTGTGCAAGCTCTCGCACTTATTTGTGCTAAGAAAGTGTGAAATTGTACTTAGCTTGACATCGAAGGCAAAGTTTTTGAGTACAGATTCAAGCTTTTCAATATAATAAGAAGAAAGATTTCAATGTTTACCATATGACAGAAATTTTGATGAATAGGCTGCCAAATGGGCAAGTCAGTCACTCCAACTTTGGTATTGTAGCAAGAAAGTGTAAACATATCAATTAAATTTCATGTGCCTGAGCCTCACTTTCTGTGTCCTTGGCACTTTTATGGAAAGGCAGCCTGTTCTGCTTCCTGCACATTGCAGTTTGTACATTTAACTGTTAAAATGGCACACAGTCCTTGAGTTTTGCTTTTATACATCGGTGGATTATATTGCTTGCTATTTCCAACTCAGTCATGCGCAATGTTTCCAATATCCTAGTTAGTTTTGGTATGTTGATAATTACATTTCCATTGATGTTGACAACACACTGCCTCGTGTAACTCAACAATTAAGTTTTCTTCATTTTTTTCTTTCTCCTTTTCAGGGCAAAGCTTGGATAGCATGTGATTTGGGCCACAGAAAGATTGTTATGCATCAAATATTTGGTGCTTCATTTGTGGAGATGCAGAACCGGATTGCAACCTGAATTGGTTGGTCACTCTTGGATATTCGTAATCCATAGTCCCATGGTTGACTGTGTTGTGTGAACTCTTGTGGACACCTATCTATTTTGTTAGGTCTTCCTTTAGCCATAGCAATATAAGGTTGATGTAGTATTAGTAACATCGTGGTTAACAGTTGTTTCTGGTTGTGATGATCTTAGACAGGATGTATCATCTTAGTCAGGCTGGGGCTTGAAATTGTTAAGAAGCACATGCACACACACCCTTTTTGTGCATAAAAGTCTGCATGTTTGGAGGATTTTAATTATTTGACCATATAAAGCAGTCAACTTATTTCATTTTGATTGTAATCAATTATGTATGTAATCACCAATCACATTCTGTTCTGCTTCCTGCAGATTGCAGTTTGTACATTTAACTGTTAAATGGCACACAGTCCTTGAGTTTTGCACTTTTCTGATTTTGAGATCTAATTGATTTTGGCAAAATGAATACTATCTCTTTTAAAAAAAAGTCAGTAGCCCTTAAAGAGATCGTTGTGTGTTTGTTTTCTTAATAAAAAACGAACTCAGGAACGGCATGAAATCAACTTTAAACGTCTTAAGCCTTTATCATGACCAGGGCCTACTTCTGCACTGGTTCCTGTCGATGACTTGGTAGATATCACAAGTTATGGTATCTGAGGCGTAGTAATAGGGTTTGTCTGCTTGGCTCGGGAAGGTCTTTTTCTCTTGGGTCGTATTCAAGAAGTCTGATACATTTGTTTCAGACTCCTTAACTCAGGAAAAATGTCTAAA
Source organism: Unio pictorum (assembly GCA_030141615.1). Classification (NCBI taxonomy): domain Eukaryota; kingdom Metazoa; phylum Mollusca; class Bivalvia; order Unionida; family Unionidae; genus Unio; species Unio pictorum. The sequence goes on from JARLTB010000207.1 coordinate 4,910,029, forward strand.
AGTACTTTTACCATTTGACTTCCACTGTCCTCCTTCTCTCCTAAACTTTGTTTCTTTACTGATTCTTCTTCCTTCTAGCATGTGATTCTTTTTTTTTCTTTATTTTTAATTTTTTTAATTTTTTATTTTTTTTTTAATTTGGAGAGGTCTTCTTTCCTCTGATCTTCTCAGACCATTTAAAGGAAAGGCTCTCCCTTTTTTGATATAAGTGTGTGCTATAATTGTTTTTTTTGTTTTTTTTTAATTAATTTTTTTTTTATATTTATTATATGTTTGTATTTTAATATATATAACTATATTCTTTTTTTTTTCTCTCAAAATTTACATCAGGCATTCATCAAAATACAGATCTTTTTGTCTCTCCATTTGTTCTTTTCTGTCTCGTCTTCTTTTTTCTGTCCTTCTTTGTTTCCTCCCTTCTAAATAGATTTCCTTTGCTGACTTCTCCACCACTATCGTTTCATCATTATACAGATAATCCCATCTTTCTTGGTCTTCTCTTTCACTTTCGCTTGATAGCATGTCCATTTGCACAACATTACTTACTCTTAAGGGTTGTTCTTTAGTAGCCATTTGTACTATTTGTTGTTTCTCTTGTTCCTGTGGTTTATTTGTGTTTTCTTTACTGTTTCTTTTTCTGTCCAGTTTCCGTTTCTTTTTCAGTTTTTTTATCCTGTTGTATTGTTGCTAGTTGTTGTTCTTGTTCTTTCTTTTGAGTCTCATCTTTCTTTTGAGTCTCATCCTTGGTTGTGGTTTGCTGGCCGTTTGATGTTTCATGTACATTTACGTTTGATGTTTTGTTTTGTGATTTTCTTGGCCTTGGTTGTGGTTAGCTGGGCATTTGGGGTTTCAGGTACTCTTGATCTGTTTCTTTTATTGTCTTGTTGTTTATTACTTGGGAGTTCGTAGTTTGTTTGTTGAGGATTGGTCTTGTTTCTTCTATGTTCCTCTGTTCTTTTGTTGTTTGTTCTATTTCTGGTCTATTTTGGAGTTCTTCTCTCATCTCTTCTCTCGTGCAATTTCTGGGTGTATGACCTACTATCCCGCACTTGCTACATTTTCTGTAGTAGATACAGCCTTTGTACCATGTAGTAATTAGAAATCCCCGTAGGAAACATATTCTTTTTATTGTCCTAAGTTTTGTCCTTTCTATCTCCAGTATTCTGGTTTCATTAAAGATATTGAAACCCGGTACTGTCCCTAAACGATATTTGTCCACCTTTACTCCAAATTTTTCCTCAGCCCATGATACTACAGTTTCAGTTGGTATTTCCATTGGTACCCCATTTATGTACAATTCTCCCGTTTGTTTCTTTATCTTTCTCATAATTGGTTTCGGACTTTGGACTATTGCTCTTTGGCCGCATATAGTGGTTTCTCCATATTTCAGTGCTGGTGTGTTCCGCCTGTATCTAATGTCGTATCCATTTTTTGTGTAGTTTATGGAGTAGATTTTTGGTATTATTTCCTCATCTATGATTTTTAGATGTACCAGTACAGATGTTGTTCCTGGTAGCGCTGTACCGTTAAGGTCTGGAAATATTACTTGTTGTGTCCCTTCTTTATATCTACACTCGATGTAATCTCCGTCTTCTAGTTCTACCCTCTTCGTTCTGAAATATTTTTGTAGTTCAGTCATTGTTCCTCTAGCAGAAGCCATTTTTTCACGTGCTGTCCGTATGTTATGTCTGAGCTCGACTCACTTCTCTCCTTGATGATTTTCTTCTTCTTTTAGTTATTTCCTTTAGTCTCCTTTAGTATTTTGTTTCCATCAAATTGTTTCTATTTTGTTGCAAGCAAGCAAACAATCCGCACTTACATCTTTCCAGTGGACTTCTCAACACCGGTGGATTTCCTAGCCGTTTGCTTGGTCCTTGCCATTTTTTGTGATCAGTATCCTAGCGAAGGCATGTGATTCTTGCATCTTTTTCTTGCTGTTGCTGTTCAAGCAGAAAAGCTTATTCTGCTTTTTCTGTTGCTGTAGAATATTCTCCAATTCTTCTTTTTGTCTCAATTTACAATGCTCTACGTGTGGTGAAGACAGAGAAGGTTGCAAAGGTACAGGTACCGGAAGAAATTCTTGCAAAGAAGAGAGAAAATCCACTAAATCCCAATTAAAATCAGTCTCTTCTGGCAGTAAACTTGTGTTGACATTAGTAGCCACTGCTATTTCAATGCTTTGTTGGTTTTTTTTTTTTGCTTGGTGGCGGGGGCACCAGACAGATAATACCCCCCCCCCATCATTTCGAAAAAACTAGAAGTTTGTAAGTATGTCGTTCCAAACTTGTATTAATTTTATTTATCTTATTGGATTGACTGCGTTCGAGGCGGGATCTGTACATTTTAAAAAAAAAAAATTGTACTTCACCCGTCTCGACTATGATCGTCCTTTCTTTATTTATATTAATAAATCTATTTCCAAATTGCCGAAATAGTTTATTTGCCCTCGTAAACTGGGCTCTCTGAATAGTTCGAAAACTATACAGACCGGTTGAGTGATACAGGTAAACAGGGTTTAGGTCACTAAGTAACTAGGATTGTCAACGGGTACCTGGGTACTCACATACCTGACCGTAGTGAAATACCCGGGTATTAAAAATTAATCGCGGGTACCCGTTCACAAAAAATAAATTGTCGCCAGACTCACCAACACTATCAAAATATCATATATCATCAGCAATACGCTTGTCTCAGTTACAGCTCCAGTCTATATTTAGGAGTAGGACTACCCGTTATCAGCGGCCCACTACTAAATCGTTACACAAGAAACCACTTCAAACACGTGTGACAGTTATTGCTTTAATTAGAAATCAGATCCCTGCTTAATATAAATAAACAATACATCCGAGCGTCTGTTTGGATTAGTAAAATTCATTGGCGTTGTGCAACAGGAAAAACCCCTTACCCCTGAGGCATAATATGCCAAGGTTAAAACATAGTCATTGTTCTACAGGTAATTAACCTCTTTGTGGACGATAACTATTCATTGTGGGTGCTAAATGATCGGTACATTGTGTGCTCTTTTAATGAAGTCTGGATGGCTACCTTTTATTTCCGAACACACATGTCAAAGAAATCCCACACGTTATGTTATTAACAATTATCACCTAGTCTTCAACGGATGGCGCTTCGTCAATATCTGTGATAAATTCAATTACGCTTCCGCCGTAAGCTTCTGAAGCATTTTCGTTGTAATCTTTTAATACTTGATAGCAGTGTTGATCGTCTACGCTAGGAGCGATTAAATATAATTTATCCCAGGTTAAATACTTCATTATCATTGTTAACAGCAACTGGGTTTTACCACTTCCAGAAGGTCCAATGATAATCATTCTGATCGAGTTTGGTAACATCGGATGATGTTTTACTGGTTGTTGTTTTTTCAACGCGGAGAAATCGATCACTTCCATTTGTTGATATAACATAAATATAATTATGGATCTATATTGTGTGAAATGTAAATCGCGTACACCGACTATTGACCCAACGACTGTTACCACAAAAAATAACAGAAGCGCGGTCACCGGCAAGTGTGAAATATGCGGTACAAAAAAATATCGATTTGTGAAAATGGAATCTCAAAGAGATTCATCAAAACATTTTTTAAAAAAAGCGGAGGAGATATTACAACCAAGTTAGCTAAACTCCCAGGGTTACCATGGTCAAAATATCCAGGTGAAAAACACCTTCCAGGGTATAGTTATTGTGGACCGGGAACGCGATTAGATATAAGACTTGATAGTCATGATAATCCTAACCCGGGAGAAAATCCGATAAATGCTATCGATGAAGCATGTCGGATACATGATATAGCTTACCGGAGTGGTGATTTACAACAACGTCATCTCGCGGATGTGAAATTAATTCATGCGCTGAATGCCATTCCCGAAAACACTAGTGTTTCGTTCAAAGAAAAATTGGCTTCATGGTTGATAAAATCCGCCATGAAAGGTAAATTAATACTTGGTGCGGGTAATTAATAACAACATTGAATCTATTTACTATTCTCCGAGAGGATACTGGAGAGGTAAGGCAGCAATCAGTAAACTTGCTAGCGCTGCAAAAGTAAAAAATACTACTGCAGCTGATTGGTTATCCAAACAGGCGATATGGCAAATTTATCTACCGCGGCCTAAACAAATTAACTACTCGCATTTTGATGTGACAGTTCCTAATGAAGTTCATCAAGCTGATATATTATTTCTGCCGCATGATAGCGGTTATAAATACGCGTTAACCGTAGTTGATATTGCGAGTCGATACAAACAAGCAGAGCCGCTAAGGACAAAATCATCAACTGAAGTGGCTTCTGCATTTGAAAGGATTTATCGAAGGGGTCCTCTGCACTGGCCAAATCTATTACAAGTTGATCCTGGCAAGGAATTTCAAGGCGCTGTTTTAACAGTGATGAAACATCATAATGTCGCCATACGACACACTGCGATACATCGTGATCAGGCAATTGTTGAACGATTTAATCGGACACTTGCTGAGCGGTTATTTGGATATCAATACGCAAAAGAATTCATCCAGGATAAACAATCCCGTGAATGGGTTAAGAGATTACCAGGTGTAGTTACCGCGCTAAATAATGAGATTACTAGAACAATCAACATGAAACCTAACAACGCTATTAAAAAGAAGTATATACCCTTACAACCACAAAAAGATTTCAAAGAACAAATTCTTGGTAATGTCACTGTAAGGTACTTATACGAACCAGGAGAGCTTGAAGGTGATAAAAAAAGAGCTACTGATCCTATTTGGAGTGTCACCAGCAATCTATAAACTGGATTCAACTGCTCCTCAGCGAGGATTTACTCGACAACAACTACAGGTAATTCCCGAGGATACTCAATTACCACCGCGTGGTCTTAACTAGCACCTCTTCGTCTGTTGCACTCAAGACAAGTCAGCATAACGTTATCTCTGATATGACCAATGCTGCTATTCTTTCTGTCTACGGTAAATTGGCGAGGATCTTTATCCGACCAACTCCAACGCATTATACAATTGCAACTCGCGCAGTGATTATTCTGTTGTTGCTTCAGCGTAATTATTAATTCAGCATCAATGTCAAATTCTCTATTATTTTTTTTATCCTGTTGTTTATAACCAGAGAGTTTTTTTCTGATTATATCCTCGATGATATCATCGGCGCTGATTGTAGTGTCATTATCGTCACTGGCTTCGTCAACAACAATTCTTCGAAGTTGATTTATTCTCCGTACTCGAGACACTGCAAGATAAATTAAATTTGACCACTCAATGCGATTATCTACTATCCAAACAATTGTGTCTGTGATAGTTAATCCCTGTGAAGAGTGTATTGTCGTTGCGTAACCTAACGTCAACGGGGATTTATCAGCACGCAATGCATCTTCGACGACGCTGATATCAACCAGCACAATATCATTTAACACTAAATTCTGCTTTTCACGTTGTCCAGGAATGTCAACGAAAATATTTTGCTTTCGTGTATCCGAAGGTCTATAACAGAGTGGTACTGGAAGTGATGCAAATTTACATTTATGCAATTCAAATAATTTCATCTGAAGTTTATCTCTGACTATTTTTCTACTTGCTACTATCAAATCGTTTGGTCTCCATGTTTCCCAAAAATCATTCATGGGAGTTTCTGAAATTATTTTACGAGCTATTTCACATTGGATTCTATCCGGTTGTAGTCTGATTAGTTGCTTAAACTCACGTAATTGTTCATCAAGTGATCTATGGTCGGTATTAATCTCTTCGTAATAGTCTACGTGTGATTTTAACCAATCATGTGGAGATAAACCAACAAATGGCGGTGGTTGACCATGATCGCCGCACATAATAATTTTTGTTGTTTTTGTTGATAACTATTCAAGGAATATTTGTAATATTTTCAACGATACCGTGCATATTTCATCAATGATAATGACATCAGGGATAAATTTCTCACCCATTCGATCAGGAGTCCATGAGTCACCTTTCCATCGAAAGAAGCTGTGATAGTACAAGCATTTACCCCACGCTGTATCATCTCTCTTGCAAGTCTATGAGTTGGTGTTAGCACAATCATGTTGATTGTATCTTTGAATAACTCAATCACACGAGTTGTTTTTCCTGATCCACCACAACCGTTCAAATAAACGATTTTATATCGCGTAATCGGATCTGATATCGGTGGTGCATTAGAAAATTCTAATAATTGGTTGCTTTTCAAGTATTTATCGTCCATCGTAACATCAGCAGATTTACAATATTCATGTAGCGTCTCCTTTTTAAATCTCCAACATCCCCACGCTTCCTCCGGGGATGTGAATTCAGCCACTGCTGATTTGTATTTGTTGTGTATATACATCGAATTAATGGCTACTCTAACCGCGGTATTAGGAAATCTATTTATCATCGAAAAGAGATTAATAGCAGAATAACTAAGCATAGATGATCTTAAATGTGTATACTGGGAACTATATCCATCACAGTACGTAACAATTGTACCCAACTTAGTCCCATTGGATAGAAAAGCATCTTTACGAGTTACGAGTTTTCCTTGATTCGTTAAATCTGCTATGATAAAATCGTATTCAGCGTTGTCTATGATCAACCGCGAAGAGTATTTTGCATTGTCATATCTTCCACCTTGAGTAAATTTACCGATTATTTTTCGTCCAAAATCTTTTGCTTGTCCATTTTCGATTTCAAGTAACTGCCTAGACCAATCCATGATTTGTTGTTCATTGAAAATCTCCGATTTTCCATTCGAGGAATTTCCATTAGAAAAATGTCTTCGTTGTTCGTTAATTATACTATCTAGATCGGGTTGTAGTAGCCAAACTTCTTTCTGAGCTCGATAGCATATAATTGCTTCGGAAATAATCAGCGATATCAGCATACCACAATCAATCATGTATCTCAATAACACAATTGGCATCCAGTGTTTTTCAGACATATGTCTACCAATCCAAACATAACTACACGGATGTAATCCTGTAGCTAATTCAAATGATACCACACGAGCGAATCCAGTTAAGTCAAATCAGGCAATGGGCCATTAACCGAAACACGAGTCATTTCATGTGTGGGGTGTCCAAATCGTTTAAAGTACTTAGCACATTCTCCATATCCGAGAAAACTCCCTGGATAACACGCGGATATATCAATTGAAATCATACCCTCGCGGTGGTATTTTGTATTCCACAGTCCTCCATGACTGAATTCAAGACAGCTTGATTTAACATCCAATAAAAAATCACTTCGTGTTGGACGCCATGAGTTCTTTTCTCGTGCAAAATGAGCTACCACTGATGGAATCGTAAAACTATCCGTGAGTAGTTTTTCATGGAAATTATTCGAGTTTTCAGATGAGTATTTTACAGCGGTTTTTTTCATCCTCGAGTGTAACTCTTCAGTGCGATATAATTCTCCATTCGGTCTTACAAATTGATCAAATCCTGATTCGGAATCTTCGCTGCGAAGTAGCCACACTGACACAGGATCATCTCTACACAACGCATGAATAGCATCGAATAACCTCTCTTCGTGGAACACATCCTTACAAAACTCCTCAGGGATATATCTTACGGTTCTATCTCGTGGAAATACATTTACTGCAGGTGTCCACGCGTGTTCGTTATGATCAATAATTTCAATTGGAGCCCCTTTTGATTTATATTTAGATTCGTGTAATACTTCTCCGGTTATCGTCGCTACCGATATTGGAAATCTTAATGACGTTTCTAATTTGGTTATATCTTCAATTGTTGCCCCATGCTGTTCCACTGTCAGTCCCCATTCGGTTATTTTTCTACGTCGTTGTTCAGTTAATTTGTTTCCCCGGGATGCATTCGTGAAGTGTTCCATTATTCGTTCTGCTACACAATTGAGCCTTGACGAAGTCAATGATGACGCCGTTCTCATAGGTGCTAGTTTTGCAATACTTGGCTTATCATTTAGCGGATATATTCCGTAAACAACTGCTGTTACAGGATAGGATCTCTCGTAATATGGTTTGTCAATTCCAGTTAGAATTCCTGGTCTGGAATTTCTGCTTGTCCATTTTCGATTTCAAGAAAATCTCGACTCACAATGATAATTTTTTTATCCTTGAGAATTGGTTCAAATTTATCTCTGATAATCCAATTTCCTTCCTCTTCAATAATGAATTTCATTCTAAAAAAATACCTTTTTTTCCCAAGATGTGAGATTATCTCAGCTGCTCTTTCGTCGTTCATGGTAGCATCGATTATGGGTACATTGACATCGTCATGTATAATTCGAAATGTCGACCACGTACGAGATGCTCCATCGCGCTTAAATTCATTAAAATAGTCGCTGATTTTACTCAACATGGTTTTGTCATCTATTAGACTTTTTTGTATATCAGAGATTCTATCGAGATTAAATCTAGCATTTTTCCAAGGCGTAATTTTCGATAATCTCTCGAATTCCTTCATATTATAATTAAAACAAGTATTTAAATAAAAAGTTTTTTATATAATGAATCATTGCAAATGGCTCATGATTGGATCAGTATCCGTGTGTAACAAATCATGCAGAAATGAGTTCTGTGGGTATCATATGCAAAGCGTGAGAAACGGTTCGAAAGGTCCTCTCCCGTGCCTCCATTGTGGGGTAGGTGTTAGAGGCAAATCACAGTTATGTATCAGTTGTGGTGGTAAGCGTTATAGAGAGTTGAAGCGTTATTATGACAAAAAAAGAATAAAAAATCCTGACTCTGTCAACGACAACGTCAATGACAGGATTATAAAAACTGCTCAGGACTACATAGAAAGATTCCCCCCAGTGTTATAATTCAGCCAATTAACGAATTAGACAAATAAAAGTATTATGTATACAAATGAGCCAAGAATTTCAACGACATCCTGTTATTAAAAACTATGAAGCCTCTCGTGATGGTGTTGTTAGACACTGTAGACTCAAGAAATCTGTTGGGTGGGATAATGGTATGGGGTATTTGATGTTTTCTGCTGGAGAAAAAAAATATCTCAATCACCGTTTCATATATGAAGTGTTTAATGGATTGATCAAGGATGGCCTTGTTATTGATCACATTGATGGTATTAGGACTAATAATTCCTTAAATAATTTAGAAGCCGTTACACAACGCGAAAACACAAAACGAGGCGGGACTGGTTATTATAAATCAATTGGGAAGAGACCCGTAAGATCGTTTAATACTGACAACGCGGAGATTACATTTCCGTCTATGAAAAAAGCTGGAGATTATTTCGATATTTGTGAATCCTCAGTACGAAATGTAGCAGAGGGCATTTGTAAGACCGCTTTTTCAAAACGTTTTTGTAAAAAAATTCCATTTGTTTATATGGATTAACGGAGATAACTCGCTGGTATATGGCGAGTGACAAATCACCAATGACAGAGTTACCCTTGGTGAAACCAAGGAGGTAGTTTTTGATTGGCTGTTATAATTGTCATAAATATAATCAATTATCCGTTTGTGAAATCATAAATGATTTTCATCCATGGACTTTCGGAAACAAAATTGATCATAAGTGTTTATAAACAATCATATTCTTTTTTTTAGTGTTTTTTAAGTAGTAACTGTTAATTCAGCGCTGTCAATAATCAGAATTATACACAACAGGAAATAAAATCACACAACACTATGTTTGACACTTCCTTGTATTTAACAGCTTATATACTACCTCGTCTGTTATATATTTGGGCTTTAGCGAAGTTCAAGTGCAAACTCAAATCACACCGTCATACGTGGTGTGAATGTTATTATTGACATTCAAACCGGGTTGATTTTGGGGTTTGTTTTTGCACCTGAATGTAGAATAGCCCGCGTCATCCATTGTCATTTCATTCATTTTCATTTCATTCATTGTACATACCATTGTCATATATCCATTGCATTGTAAATACCATAATCTATTGTTGTACCGTCGTCATCCATTGTAATTTCATTCATTGCATATATACCATTGTCATTGTTAATACCATAATCTAGTGTTGTGCCGTCCTATATGTATACAACCGCCATACACACTAGATCATTGGGGTTGATGTGCTGTCGTCATCCATTGTATATATACCATCATCATCCTATATGTATACAACCGCCATATACACTAGATCTTTGGTATGATGTGCTGTCCTATATGTATACAACCGCCATATACACTAGATTTTGGGGTTGAATGTGCTGTCGTCATCCATTGTATATATACCATCATCATCGCATAAAGCTTCTGGACGTGCTAAGATGACCAACACCTTAGCGGGTCCATAATTCATTTTGTGAAACTCACAATTAAACAAACATATTTTTATATATATATGAATTCTGAAAATATCAGATGTATTATTTCTCAAATTAACAAACTCAAATATCAAAATATTCAACTATCATCGGGGTTAAATTGTGATCAAATAATGACCGATTTTGAGGATATGGAATTTGCACAAAACAATGGAAAGTATGTACTCTCTAAGCAGTATTATCTAATCAAGCGTATTCAAAAATCTATACGTGAGAGTTTAGTTAATCATGAAGACGTTAGTGTGTTTGTACCATTATGTACGGTCGTAGAAGCTGTTAGAAAACAATTAGGTGTCGAGTATGAACAAAAGAAACTTATCAATTCCAAGGCGAAACAGATAAAAGCTCTAATCGAGCAAGCTGAGTCCCACGCGTAGAGAGCCTCCTTCTAGTATAACCTCGTGTACACAGGTAATGAATGGCATGTATAATACTACCTGTTTGTGAAGCGCGATTACTCAACTAGAACAAGTTTTGTAAAGACAGGAAGTAAAAAATTGTATGACATGTATAATACCTGTTGGTAGATTAACTACAGGGAAGTATAATGGGTTGGTGTAATTTTCAGTGATTTCTTTTTTTTTCTCATGAAATTCTTGAATTTCCATCGAAAATGGAAAATCTTTGATTTTCACTAAAGAATTTTCAAGATTCTTCTAAGATCTCCCACGGATGAGCATGAATGCGTATACTGCATTATTTGATCACGGGTTAATCTCACCACGATAACATTATTTTGCTGAAGATTTAACATTTGATAATCCGTCAATAAAAACTTCTCTTGGGGGAAATTCGAAGAATTTCCAAGGTTATCTATGACTATATCCACGTGGTATTCTCCTGTTGTTGCTCCACTACATATCTCTCTGATAGCGTATTCAAGAAGGTCTTTGTCATGGATAGATAATTTCGTGTGCTGATACATTATTGATGTTCTTTTTAAAAATCTAAAAGTAAAAATCCAGAGGATTTTTCAATCGTAAATTGCTTTGCAATGAAAATTCCAATGGAATTTCACAAAGAGAATCTCAATGAGATCTTGAAAGTCCTTTTAGGACTTTACATCTAGCGTTATTTGTAGTGTTTCCCCGCGAAGATCAATCAGGTTAAATTCTTGGTCGGTTATTGAAAAATTCATCTTGGTTATGAACGGATTAATGGACTCCAAGTAAGTCAAATTAGGTGGATTTTTCACTATGAGACTCCCGGGAGAAACGTCTGGAGAAAATGTATACATGATATATCCCTGGTTGGCTTTGTTTGATTTTGAAACGTCAACGGAGAAACTTCCTAAGATACCATCACAAATAACATGTATCGCAATAACAGATGATATATCAACGTTGCCGGGAGATCTATGTTTGTTGTTGCGGTACACTGAATTCGTTGATGTTAAACTTTCCGTGGAAGGATTTATCTTAAACCATAACGCGTGAATCTGAGGAAAGAATTCGTCAATGAGTTTTCTCAGTGATGCTTTTAACGCTGGTACATCCCAACCTTGAAATTTAACGAAGACTAAATTGTCATTGGTGATTGGAAATACTTTATCAGTTGAAAATACTTTTTTGAACTTTTCCCTGTTTGGTGATTTATCTTCGTATACAAACAAAAGTAATCTATCATTGAGGAAATTCATATTAGCGATAATTTGATTTAATTGTTGTTGTTTGATTGCATCACGCTGAGTTGTTAGATCTAGCAATAGAGATCGTTGTAGGTAATCTCTCAATTGTCCCAATTTTGTTTGGAACATTTGCTTCATCGAGTTGAAAATCCCAAGGAGACTTTTCTCTGTGATCAAAAATACACCTGGATCACCAAGAGCAAATCTCCATATTATTTTACCATACTCGTTGTATTCGTATTTCCTAAGCGTATCAGTTTCTGTTCCGTCGTAGACATCATATGAATACTTGCTATAAATATCTTGAGGTCGTAGAAAACTAATATCGAAGTTATAATTGAACTTTGGATCTATCACTGGTAGATCATCAGTGAAAAAGTCAGATTTTTTAGGCTCTGGCAACGCGTGATGAACCGCGGGAAGACTATCTAGCCATGCTTGGCGAATCCGTGGGAAATTTTATCAATGGTATCACTGAGTTTTTTACGCATCCATGGTACGTTATATCCTGGAAGTTAAACGTGGGGAGATCTTCTTCACGGATTTTATAATGTGCTGCAAATGCTGTTTTATCTGCACTCGTCCCCCTCCCTCCTTTATTTGTTAATATAAATTGAATAATATTCTGATTATACTCTTCCATATCAGAGATAATTTTATTACACACTTCCACGTACTTGATGACGTTATCTCGGTTAGGTGGGATTGTACTGACTTCAGTTATTAAATAACCGTTAAATCTCTCAAAATCACTATGCATTAATCTAAACGCATTAGCAATAGTTACATAGTTATCTGTCGGAAATCTTAAATTTTCTAGAGTATATGTTAATTTGTTTCCTATGATTTTACCAAAATCGTCAACAACATCATGTGGACCATCAAAACCGTGATAATTCTCCTTCGTGGAAACATAGTCAGATTTCGATGGCTCACGTGGTAGATCTTTTATGTCGACGGTGCCTGGAATAAATTCAGGATACCCCAAAAGAGTTCTAATTGAGCTATTATATATATCTACGGCGTAGTCAGGTGAATTCACTTCGATGACCGTTGAAAGTAACGGCTCATGTCCTTTTATTTCAATGGGATATTTATCAGGTTCATCTTTGACTTCGATGATATTTGGTCCTGTGATTGCCTGGATTGATTCTATGATTGCGTCATTGATATCTTCGATATCATATACACCCGTTGGCAGATGTATTGTGTGTGTGATTGGTTCTGTTTTTGTTCCATCTGGGTTAGTTTTTCTATACGTGAATGTAAAACTGTTATTGGGGAGTTTACCATTGAATGGTGCTGATCTTACATTTGGCCAACTATAATAGCATCTTAATTGTGTTAGCGCTATTGCAGATACTGCCAACGGAGTATTAAATTCAACGCTGAATTCTGGTGTTTTTGTTACCAGCGAGATCAACTTTGTTTTTGTCGTGGTAGTATTTGTTGCTATTCGTTGAAGGATTTCTTGCGATGACATTGTTGTTATTATTATTATCACGTTTCAATTTTGAAATCGTTGAATCATACAACCGTACCATCCTAGAGAACTCTTCGTCTGATATTATTTGATCATCAATCGATGATGAGATCAACATTGACAATTGCGAATAGGCGTTTGACGCAGTAATAAGTTTAACAGCGTAATCGTGTAACTTCCGTTGAGAGCATGATGATATTTTTTTTGTTATCCCGGTGAATAATCCAGAAATTGTTGCCGCTGCGGATATACAAATTGGAACAACAACTGGAGCTATCATAGTCACCGAAGATAGTATTATTCCAGCGCCGGTAATTACGCCTGATACTGAGTATACAGTTACATCTAACGCGGTGATTCTACGCTGGTATTTTTTCTTTTTATTTTTATACTCGGTAATTAATGCTTCAAGTTTATCTTGAAACTCTTTGACGGTGTTATAACGATACTGAAACACTGTCACTGACGGTGATTTTATCACTGTCGTTGACGTTGTTGACATTTTATCTATTAACGTAGTCAACAATTCTCTGAAATCCTTTGTGAAATTCTTCGAATTTTCGATAGATTTTAGTTTAACTGTTTACTTAAATCAGCTACGAATTCAACATACCATGACATTGAAACCTTAGCTAGATTATTATCAGTGGATGTAATCGTGAATTGTTCAATCGTATCCTTGTCGATAATTGTTGATATCGTATTATTGACTCCAGATGAACTCGACGATGATATATTAAACAACGTTGGTGTTACTAGCGTTAATCGATAAATTCCCTTTACGGCTGCAGTAACGTGTAAAATATTATTTGTAGGTGTCCGCGTATATGATCCGTATTGAATCGTGTATACTACGTTGATAGTTCTATCATGAGGAATTTTTGTTTTTTCAATTATTGATATCATCCTTGTTCCATCCGTTACGATGGCATTTGTGGTCGTTTTGAGATCATCGATGGATTTCTTTATATCTGGAAGTTTCATCTCGAGTTTATCAAATGGAGATCCGAGAAATTTATCAACGATATTTCTTCGAAATGTATTAAACGCTTTTACGTGATCTTCGTATTTTCCCTGTAATACTGTTAACTCCAACAGAGAATCCTTTATCTCTGTAAGCTTTGGTGCAGTCACACGCGGAACACCAAAGAAATTATTTATGGGAGTTTCAATGGCATCAATGATATCTTGTTGGAGCTGATTAAATTTGGTTATATGATCGTTATAATCGTCACGTAGTTTTTTCATATCATTGACGGAGTCACCAGCAGTGACTTTAACGTCATCGATGGTTTTTTGTAATCCCGTTATAGCATTTATTTGATCATATATATTTTTTTAATTCATCTAAGTTTACTATCGATGAGATAGCTTTGTTGATTATTTTTTTTACTTGTCCAATAGTAACTGTTTCGGAAGGACGTGGTACTGATCTTCCAAAAATATCTGCCATGTTATATATATACGTTTCTCTTTGTTAAAATCATTCATGATTTTTCATCATCGTGTATTCATGGATGGCCTTGTGAGGTAATTTAGAACTCGTTGAAATAGCCATCAACGCGTTAAGAGTTTCTTGCCCACATATTGGAGGATCTGTTAATGTCTGCGTGGGCAACGTTAAATACCAAATTGGGATTTTCGATGAAATCATCGAAGTATATTTGACAAATTCAATCGGAGGTGGTAATCCATACGAGTCAAAATAAATAATCGATGTTGGATATATCGCGTAACAAACCCAATGAGTTCCAGGTCCAGTGTTATCATCTAGATTAATTATGCCAGTTTCTGGTATTTGTGGTTGTGCTGGTAATTGATCTTTCATGAATACATCTCTGAAATGCTTTATTGGGAGTTTTTTTTTTCACAGCGTTAATTAAATCAAAATTTGACATTGGATTTAACTGGGGTAATGTCTTGTGAATCGACTTCCTGGTAGTCTGAATCCCTTTCCCTCTTTTTTTATACCCGCTTCCAAATATTTTCCCTATGAGATTGCTACCAACCGCACCAGCTGCGCCTAGTCCAAGAGCTTTAAGAGCGGGAATTGCCAGTGCAGCAAGTGGAAATATACCACCGGTTTTAATCATATCGTTGACAGCAGCTTGTGAAAAAGTCAATCTGATTCCTGTTTTTCCCTTTAATGCTTTATTAAAATGACCAAGTTGAGTTTTCGTCAACGATAATTTATTTGATCCACCTGTCATCTGTTCTTTTTTAAGCGTTATCGTTGTGCCACACGCAGTAGAAGTTTTCGATTGAAGTTTCTTTACCTGACCAGGTGTCAGAGTGACATTAACATGATTGTACGACATTTTATTTAGATAGTGATCATCTAATTGTTCCAATACATATTTGGAAAATCTTACATGTTTTCCACTGGTGCATCAATAACTCATTTTTCCACCACCACCTTTAAGTATCATAGATTTATCACTGAGAATAACAGCAACCGCCCTAAATCCTCCAAGAGCATCACCGATACGAGCTTGAAATTTTACATCAACGGTTGAATGCTTAGATAAATCAAGATGTTGCAGCGAAAAGTAATAAATCGGATATAATTGTTTAAAATCCACCTGTGATATTTAAAGTCCAGTATCGACATTTTGATCACGACCCATAAACGACCATATTTGATGATAAACTCGTCCTATTTGATTGTTTTCGTAATCGATAAAAAGATTTTCCACGGGTTCTTGTTGATTACTTATTCGTAATGATACTTCACTGACATCACAAGGATCAAATATCATATGAGATCTTAATTGTAGACTATCATTTGCAACACCAGCTATTTTTTGAGTTCTATTTAAATTTTGTAATATAACAAAGACTTGTCTAGGTGCAAAGACTTGTCTAGGTGCGGAAATATTCTTCGTCAATGCAAGTTGCCAAGTAAAAATTCCAGTACCTGTATTAGATGTAGTTGCTGTTGTGACATCATACCAACTCAGCAATGATTTTTCTCCTTGGTCCATAAACGATAACAATTGTGTCTCAACAGTCAATGATGGAGTCATAATTGGCATCCACAACGCTAACTTTGTTAATGTTACAGTACCATCTCGTACAGGATCAGGACCGTGCCAAAGAGCATAATCATCGGTTGATCTTCGTGTAAGAATTACAGTATGACTAGCACCAAATATAACTCTTCGGACATCTCGATAAAAGCCAAATATGTACGATAACGGAATCGTACATGAAAATCTACCATTGTCGTCGATGTTCTTTTTTCGTGATGCAAATCCCGCGTTGTAATTAGGATTATCACCCACAATTACAGGTTCACTTTTACTACCGTCAGCGAAGGCAGTATTATCTAGCTTATTTGGTGTTCTTGTAGTAAATTGACGATGATCAGCGTGCTTGGAAGTATCCTTTGCAAACATCATTGAATGACCAGCAGATTTAATAAAATCATCAGAATATCTAGCTAAACCTACAACTGTAGTTGCGATATCAACATCATTATCGATAGATTCAATTCTGGTAGAATTAATCATATACTGAGCGTTGTTAAATAGCGCCATTATTCCGTTGTTGACAAACCCAATCGGAATATCTTTAAGATTATCGCCAGCTGCAAACTCAGTACCATCATGTTTTCTTAGTTGTCCTTCTACTTCGATGTATGCTTCACTCGGTAGGAAATACTTAGATGTATCATTAAATCTGAGTTCAATTCTTGATCTTACATTTGGATCCTGTGCTTGATATGAAAAAAATTGATAATCACGTACAGAATTATTTCTTAATACGGGGTCATTTACTTTAAAAGCATCATCAATCTCATCCCTGAACATTTTATATTAACGTAGTTGATCTAAATGTTTAACCGTTTCAAACCGGAACCAGCAATTAATCTCAACCTTGCCTTTGCAATTTTATTAATTGCACTGCCTATTTTAGGTGGCATTTGTTCCGTAGACTGTAATTGAAAATTTCTTAGATTTTTCTTTGAAAATCCTTTGTTGAAAATCTTCGATTTTCCATTTCCACCTCTCGCCAACGACATAAGTTTTTCTTTTGCATCACCTAACATATCAAATGCTTTATTACCAATAACTGTACCAGCTCTTTCACCGAAAACCCCAATAGCTTTTGACTCTATTTCCTTACCAACAGGTAAAATCTTTGGAGCAATTCTAGTAAATAATCCAGTGACAATATCACCAAGTCCATTTCCATACGTGAGCTTGTAAACTGGTAAGCGTGAGTTTACAACGTAAACAGGTCTTGCCCTGTTCATACTACGATGTACTATCATTTTATTTAAATGCTATATATCTAATCGTGAAATCTCTTGAGATTTTCAATCGAAAAATCCAAAGTAAAAATCTCAAAGAGATTTTCCATTTCAGTCGCTATAATAATCATCGGTAAGTTCATCGATGAAACTGCGATATAGTCCGATATTCATTACATGTCCTTGAAATAACCGCTGACAGATTTCAGTTGCTTCATTAATTATTTCCGGGGAATTATTTCCAGCTCGTTTTCTTCCAATAAGAACTTCTAACCGTGATATATCATCGAGGACACTTCTTGAACAGGGTATATTACCACCGCGATATCCCTCGCAGGATTTTTCTTCTTCAGGTTCTTCTCGTTGAGGATCTTCCATAACAGGTTCTTCTTGTTTTCGTGGTCGTCCTCGTTTTTGTGGAGTTGATTTTGTACGTTTTCGTTCTTCTGCTCGTTCTTGTCTTAATCGTTCTCGTTCCTCTTTCTCTCGTTGTTTTTGTTCGGTTTTTAGTCGTTGTTGTTCAGTTACTAATAAACCTCTTTTTTCCTGATTTTCGAGATATTCTCGTTCAACAGTGGTCAAATATGCCTGATATATGGGATCATCATTATCAATTTGTGGTAGTTGATTTTTAATTTTGTAAACTGCTTTAGCAAAATCACCTACGTTTTTTATATAACCTTTTTGTCCAGGTTTTAAATAATTTTCTTTAGTGTAATATCCCAGCGCAGCAAACTTTACTAAATCAGTTATATCATCTTGATCAATCCTCGCTAAAGTTTCCTCAGTAAATTTATCTCGTAGCTCTTGAACTTTATTATCTGGTTTTTTAGGTTTTTACCTCAGGTGCAACCACAGGTTTAGATTCTTTTATCGCGGTTACAACTTCACCAGTTGCTGTAGTTATAGGCTTAAATAATTGTTCAGTGTCGGTGGTAAAATCCATCTTTGCTTGTTGACGCGCTTGCAAATTATCTCTGAAAGAATCTCTCACCGGAAGATATTTCTTAATTGCGGCCAACCGTTCTCTAGTTAATCTAGTTATTTGTGCTTCTCCGATGTTTGCCATTTATATAAAAAATATATCGCTAATTCATCATTGTATCTATAGCTAATTCGGTTAGCTTCATAGCAGCAGAGAGGGTGGTGACAACGACAACATCGAAAATTTCGGCGTCGTTTTTTTAAATTCTGATTTTACCAAATGGACGCTTCTATTAAGCATTTATGAGAAAGCCTTAGATTACCAAAAGGACGCCCGTAAACTCTTGTCCGATTCACCCTCTTCCTACATTTCTTTTGGTTTTGAGAAACCCTTAATTTGACAAATAGAGCTCTAAAATAGTTAAGGCTCCATTTGGCAAAAGGACGCCTCTATTTCAAGTTGTCCGATTCACCCTCTCTGCTGCTAAATATTAAAGAGAGGCGGATAACAATTAGTTGGTCTAGGGTTGTACATGTCTTTCATGTTTCTAACGGGTACCCGTTAAATGGCGCAACGGGTACGCGGGTAAGTTTTTCATAATTTTTTCAGCCCTACTAGTGACTATATTTTGAAAGCATGCTTATTGGGAGAATACATTTTGTCTAATCCTATCTAGTGTATTTCTCCTGCGTTATTGTGCTGGTTTTTCTCTAGGTGAGTTCTTTTCCCAGCTCTTCCAAGTTATGTTGTTTACACAGTGGACATTTTGGCCATACTCTGATCATATGCCGTCTCATTGCAAACTCTCCTGTCAACCGCACATCATGCATGTATTTGAATAGGAGGCTTTTCATTTTAAGTGATCCTAATTTGACCCAGTTTCCCCAGGCCCTATCCCAATTAATGTTTATGTTTTCTTGCTCTTTTATTTTCTTCCCCGATTTATAGTGTGTTCTGTGATCCATCTATATGTTGTTTGTGTGTCAATTTCCCATAATTCCCTAGTGTCCCTATATTTATTTAATAGCTCTTTTATCAATCTTAATTTCCGCAGCATTCTATTTACATGTATTTCTTAAGAAAACCTGGTACAAAGGGTGTATCTACCACAGGAGATTTAATAGATGTGAAAAGACTGGACACACCCAGCACAAATGCCTTAACAACCGAGAAAGTCAGACAGCAAATGAAGAAATATTGGACGGAAGCAACAAATAACAGACTGAAACAGGAACAAAAAGGAACAAATATGAAAAAAATCAAAGTCAGGGGAAAATACCAAGTATCTTTCCCCAAAATACCCAGAAGCAAACATAAAAACAACTAAATAAGTTTCAACAAAAAAAAAACTAAAACAACAATAACAACAGCAACACAACAGCAGGTGGATAAATATCAAGTTAACATACATGAAGTAAGGAGAAGAAACCAACAAGTAGAACAAGAGCAAAGCAACAAAATGAACAAATACAAGGGAAAAGCCAGCCAGAAAGAATACAGAACAATGCGCCAATAGCACAAGATCCAAACGAAGATTCTTTAAAGAGAAATCAAAGAGAATTCATAAAACAACATCAATTAGAGTAAGAAAGGAAAAGAATGGAAGAACAAAAACAGAGGGACGAAATAAAAGAATGGTGGAGGTTACAAAAAAGAAAAAGTAAAAATGCGCAATGAAGAACCACTGACTGAAGGTCAGAGAGAAGCGACACAAGTATACCAACAAGAACAAAATAGGAAAGAAATAGAAGAAGAAAAAGTACAGGTGGAAATGAGAGAAAGCTTTAAACTACAAAAAGAAAAACAAGAAGGAAGAAAAGAGGAGTAAACAAGGATACAATCTAGAAGATGATGAATGCATTGAATAAGAAACAAAATAAAAGGAAAGGAAAATCAAGATGATCATCCGAAAGCGGCAAATGAGCAGCAGCAACTAAACACAAAATCCTAACAGCAGCAGATAGGAACAAAACAACTGCCACCAATACAACATACTTTAAACAGCAGCAAGCAAATAAACCAGAAATAGCGACATAAACGGAAAGAACAATTTAACGAAACAATACTATTTATAGGAGCGCAGGAAATCCTTATATGGAAGCTTAAAAGGCAAGAAGAATATCAAGAAATGATGGAGAGGAAAGCATAGATGAACACAATATTGACAATTCAGATTAATAGACAATTATATATTTTAAGAAATTTTATTTTAAAAAAAATTATAATTTTATATATATATATATATACAATACATAAGCAGAATAAATACAATTTCAACAAACTATAGCATACATACCTCGATGAGGCAACCAAAGTTAGGGCAGGAGGGCATCCCAATAATGGTATGCGAAGATCAGCCAGGAGAGAGCACCCTCCACACACACACACACACACACATACACACACATACAAAATTGAAGAACGTCCTTATCTACGGAACAGAAGTTTAAGGAAGAGAAGAAGTTCTGTGAGATGCCATTATCTTAACGTAATGATATTAACATAAAACTCTTTTCAGGGGTTTCAAAAAGTTGCTTTCTTTGCCTCAACCCACCAACTAATGTGAATGTATGTATGTAAATATGTATGTAAGTGTGTATGTGTTTTATCACTCTATACATATTGAGAGTATATCTCTACTCCCCACTGAGGTTAATTCGATGCACACCTGTTCCTATCATTGTTGCAACATTACTGCAATATCGTTACTAATCTTCAGTATCGTGACATCACCACACCTCTCCACTTTCACTTAATACTAGACAGTCCCAAATATTCCCCATGTTAAATTCCACTTGATGCCAGACGTTCCCAGTGTTATTTTTAAAACCGCGACGCCAAACATTCCCATGGGGGGTAGGGGTGGTCTGTAATGTATTTTCCCATTGACCTTAGAGTATCCGCTATTACTACTTTTGTGGGAAGGAGCTGAACTTGAAACAATTTGTTGACTTTACTTGGATTTTATGCCTGTAATTTGCCCTAGTTTGGCTATATCTATTTATGATGAATCTAGCAGCTCTGCTCTGAACGATCTCGTTCTTATTTATTATTTTTTTTTTATTATGTGGGTTACACACAGCTGATCAGTAATGAAGGCCTGGTCCAACCAGCATGAAATATGCTGTACTTTTGACTTCAAAGTTGTTGATTTTGAGGTTGCGGCGCAGAAAGTCAAGGTTAATATTCCCGCCTATCACTATCCTGTTTTTGTGCCATTTCCAAGAGGGGTCTCTGCACCATTGTAATAGCAGTTGACCCCCAAATGTTTTGGCCCCAGAAAGTTTTCATAGCCTGCCGCTGAAAGACAGACATATAACCATGCCATAATCTCATATTATAAACAATAATCAATTACCTTTAAATCCATACCAAGAATGCCTAAATCTAAATCTTGTATCACCACCAAAAGGAGACCGCAATAAATGCTACAAAATAGATTGGGACTACATTACTGAACCGGAACAATAAATTGTAAAATGATTCATATGCTTCCTGTGATGGAGTTCTATGCTGGTAGAGGATAGTTTCATAAATTGGCCATTCAAATTTCGTATTTAAGGTTATGGTGCGAGTATTGATGAAAATATTGACAATTTAGTCGTATATGATGATGTGATGCTAGACAATCAAAATAATCCAGCTAGGATATTTTCCAGAGGTAGACATAAAAATACTGATGTGATATATGCCACTCAACGATACACTCAAATACCAAAAGTGATCAGAGATAACTGCAATATTCTTGCTGTATTCAACGGAGTTGACACACATACGCTACGAAATATTTACCAGACCTGGTGCAGTGGAGATATGGATTGTAATCTCTTTAGAAATTTATTTAGTAACGCTCAATCAATCCCACATGGATTTGTGACGATACATTTTCATGACCCTAGATCAAGATATCGTATCGGACTTGATAAAATATTTGGTTGAAACCATAAAAATTTTTATTTGTCTCCGTAGCAGCCCTATTTTGTGAGAAACCGACACCATTCATCATCTCTCTTTTTTTGTTGTTGTCATACATAACACAGTTTTGGTTGAAATCCTAAAGGATTTTAATGAAATAGTTTCGGTTTGTCTAAAAAAGAAAAATAGTTTCGGTCTGTTCCCTCCTCTACTACTAAATATATCTTTACTTTCCCTTTCTGTAGACCCGGGTGACGGAGTGTACTAAAGCGCACGCATCACTGCCATCTCACATCTATCTGCGTGGTTTCAATGAAAATGAGATTGCTGTTAATAGTTTTCAGTGGCTCTGTTGTTCTTACTGGGATTTTCCCGGGTTCTTCCTTTACCAGTTATATGGTTGCAATGTAAAGCCTATCTTGCGCGCGAAAATGGCGTTAACCCCCCCCCCCCCCCCCAACAATTATTACTTGTGAGCCATATAAAATGGTAAGTAAACATCCATATAATAATGTACACATGCGTTGTCAGCAAGATACAACTCTTCTTCAACTATAACGAGTGATCGCAGAATATTCAATCCTTCAGGTCTTTCCAATGTATGATTAATTTCAAATTTCTGTACTCGATCGACTCTTTATTGTGAGCCATCATGTGTTGTTTTATGTAGAAAATTGTTGTCCAGAAAATCTATCTCTGTCTTTGACTATTCGGTGTAGTTCGATCAGTTTACAAGATCATCAAATTGTAGCGTAAATTTAGTTGAATAAAACAAATACATGCAGTTATTCATGTCATATACTTAATTTATTCCTCACATGGTATTTTCTTGATCATGTTGCATTCAGAGTTGATACTGCTTATCCCAATGATACAATCAATTGAATACAATTTGTTAGTCTTCACCTTTCTGAACCTAAACAGGATACCATTAAAGTCAACAAATTGACATTCATATTATCCTGAAAAGTATTTTTCAGTACAACCAGCATTGACCATATTTTTATCCAAACTTCTAAGCAATAATACATCTTATCTTGACATCTAGATAGATGTTATTATGTTAAATATTTATTTTATCTATCAAAAGTCTGCGTAGTGTTGCACATTGTAGCAAAGTGTCATAGTTAGGTTTGCATACATTTAAAATCATTTTTTCATTTTCATTTCTTTCACCAGTTTCGTTCATCTGCAGAAAAGTAGGTGGGCCCTTGCTGTTATACATGTTGTGGGTGAGATGAACAGAGTTGATGTTGTCTGGGCATGCAAGCATGTCGAACTAGAAGTCAGCTTTTTTCTTTATGCCCAGTCTTACAAATTTTCCCTTTGCTTATTTCACTGATAACTAATATGATGTGTAGATATGTGTCTTATTATTGAAATAAATCCATACCCCAAGTAAAATAAATCCATACAACAAACTCCACCTCCTCCAAATACAACCCCAGACTCGCATGGTTTTGGTCTCAGTTTTTACACTTAGGGCTCCGTACTTTGGATTATTTTGATAAATTTCTGCTATTCTGATTCAAATAAAAGCTAGATTTATACTTTACCATTTTTGTTTTGCTTTTTCGTCTTATTTTCTGTCATTATTTAATAGAGATTCACTCTGTCATTCAAAAGTCAAGTCCTGCAGATTGTTAGGTTAGCTCTTAGCTCTGGGGCGTAGCGGGATGTGGGGGGACGGGGTGATGGGAGGCAATCAGCCAACCCCCATCAGCCAACGTATACGTCTTTGTCTTGCTTGTTAATAAGTTTCATTCAAGGATCGGGTCATTTATATTGATTGTGTTCTTGCCAGTAAATAAACTAATAAGTAAATTACAGTAAATGAAGTTGCTGTGTACATGTTAATTGTCACATACTAATTGTAATTTAAAACCTGTAACGAAACGGAATAATAAAACTGAAACTTAGACGGACACCCAGTCAAATACATTATGCCGACATTAGTGAGCTTTTTTATGCAAATTGTGTTAAACATAAAATATACAATTTAGTACATGCACTTTTGGAATGATAGGTGGAGAAATTTTGAGCTTCACACAAACAGCCTGGCAAGATATTTATCACAGAGGACAGGAAATGTAAAACTTAATACACGCAGACTTAAGAAACGGATTAAAACGTACAACAGCAATTACGTTACATTTTTAAACAGAAAATAACTTATGTCCTGAAAATGTTAGAAAGATCCAAGGTTCTACATTGGAATAAACGTCCTTAGCACATTAACATCCGTTTGTAAATAACTAAAATAAATGACATTTTTGAATTTCTTTTTCGTTTTCTAATTCTAAAGTCAGAGTTAGGTACGGACCGAATATAATTCATAGCATTATATTCGGCAACCATACTGACATGCGTGATAGGAATCAAAGATGTGATTCGGGATCCATACAAATAATCATATTTGTAATATTAACACATTTGTGACAAGTAAATTTATCTGTAACAGAAACTTCTATTTTCTAAAAATTGCAAATTTGTAGCAAATAAATTAATTTGTGACACAACTATTTTGAAAAAATATAAGAAAGCAAATCATTTTTCGAAGGACCGGTACAGTGAAAAACTACAGTGGAACGTTACAACGACAAATAATACCGTGATAATTCGGCATAGTGGTCACACACACACATACGCACACACATATGAAGCTTGTTCACATCTTTCTCTCTCTATAAACACGCACATACATACATGCATACATACATACTCTCACGCACGCACGCACGCACGGATACATACATACATACATACATACATACATACATACATACATACATACATACATACATACATACATACATACATACATACATACATACATACATACATACATATTAAACTTGCTCACATCTTTCTCTCTCTCTCATATCTATCTATCCATCCATCCATCCATCCATCCATCCATCCATCTATCTATCTATCTATCTATCTATCTATCTATCTATCTATCTATCTATCTATCTATCTATCTATCTATCTATCTATCTATCTATCTATCTATCTATCTATCTATTGTACTTTAATATATTAAAACTGAAACTATTTCCTTTTCTATTCTGCGTCTTGTTGAATGAATGGAAGAGTGATAATATACATCCGACATCATCAGAAAAAAATGATTCAAGGTTAAAATACATGTAAATAGAAGCCGTTGTAGATTGCTTTTGAAATAATGATTTCCATCCATCTTTTTTATTTTAACACATCATAATCTTTAAGATATTTCTATCCTTTATGTAAGAATTAAAAAAGGCACATGTATGTGAAGATGTCAAGGAATGATTTGTCTCTATGGTCATTAGAAAGTCATCATCAGATGTTGCAAAGGATATCCTGTCATTGTTTGAAAGTAGTATTTGTAACACCTAATATAGAATCACTATCTGTGATTAATGTAGAGCAATACAAAATTAGGACGGACAATTTTCAATGTCACAGACAGGAATATGTCTTTCCTATATCTTGTATTCTGCAGCTTAACGATCTATAGTGTCTCAGATGGAAGAATCGTATTAGGCATAATTGGACAAAATATGTCTTTATCATGGAATTTTAGCATGATACAAAGTGACTCTTTTTATATATTGCATAACGCCTCATCTATCCATCGATTTTTTCCCAATCGCAATGCTTCTGTTCCACTACAACCACCGCAACGAGGATTTTGTACTGTATATTACACTATGCCAGAAAAAGTAACTGTGACAATCCATATTCTGGACTTAACCGAAAATGATGCCGGGACGTACAGGGTCGTACGACAATGGAATTTAGAAGATTTGGATGACCGTGTTGATCTACAAATTATTGGTATGTATGACTGAATTTAAATAAACATATAGTAACTTCTCTGGCAAAATGGAATCGCATGAGGTTAACCTCTCGCAAAGTTGAACCAAAGGTAAAAACTTACTAGTTTTTTTGTTCTTTAATCTTAACTGTTGCCACGAATGCGGTATTCATTTTTCTGACCATTATGTACGTTGTTTTAAAAAATATTTTATCTTAGCATTCAGTTTTAAATATTTACCCTATTCGGTATGAAATAAGCATAAATATGAAGTGATTTGTATATTCAGTAAGCATCAGCAGAAGAATAGTTAATTCACCATGTGATTCCTTCTTTTAACCGTTTCAAATTATGTAGATACTGTACATACGCAGGGCACGTTTTACCCGTGCATGAACATATTTCCTGCATCAAGGGTTTCTTCCTACGTTTGTTTTAGTAATAATGTGTCAGTTCTAAGAACAGTTCTGTAAAAGCAAGACATGGGTATTTTTTAAATACATACAATGATTTAGATTTTATCAGCATTCACCACATTTTCTGCATCACTGTTGCATATACATGCGCGATTATCAATTTACAATGAATAACTAGAACTACGTGTTTGTACATACTTATACTCGCGTTTCTCAGTTTTGATATCTACTTATCGTGTCCTGCCCAGTAAGCATGCAAATGGTTAAAATATGCAAATCAGGATAATTCTCGGTAAGCATGCACAGGGTTACGCGTTACAAATCTGGATAGTCCAATTCGGTAAACATGTACGCAGTTAAGAGATGAAAATATCGATAGTCCGACTCAGTAAACATAGTTAACATATGAAAATTAGTATAGTCCTACTCAGTAAACATGTACGTAGTTAAGAGATGAAAATCTGGATTCTCCAACTCGGTAAGCATGTAGGTAGTTAAGAGATGAAAGTCTGGATGGTCATTTTCAGTAAACGTGTACGTAGTTAACAGATACAAACCTGTATAGTCCAACTCAGTAAACATGTACCTATTTAAAAGGATGACGTTCTGGACAGTCCTGCTCAGTAAGCAGATACATAACTTAAGGAAGATCTGAATATAGTTTTAAGCTTGTTAATTATTGTCATGTAGCCTAGCGGGTAAGGATGGTCCACGGAACTTATGTAAGTTATACATCTGAGTTCATCTTCTCATGGTCAGTAAATGCATGTCTGGTGATGATGACGAAAGTAGGTTGGTGGTTGAAATGGAAAATAAAATAGACAACTGACACGCTTATTTGACGATCACAGCACTCATTTTGAAGGGGTTATTATAACTGCAACATACTGTTGGAGAAACATTACACTTATCGTTGCATTTATTAATTTATTTATTTCCAAATAGTGTCGTTATATATGGTATATCTGGCTATTTTGCCACGTAATGGCTGTGACTCTGCGGAAAGTACTTCTGATTGCAAATGCTATATAATTTCTCAGAAATGTTTTGTAAACGGATTTAACTGGAGACATATAACACTAGATAATCCACACCATTGTTGTCTTCCTGTATCAATCTTCCACGAATCCCTTCAACTATCGCACCAGAAAGCATTTTAAATGATAGAAACTTGGAAGAGAAAAACTCTTGTACTCTAGAGTTTTCTGTAATTTATCAGAAGCCTCCTGACATTTGTCAGACGAAAGAAACTTTGTTTTCTTACCCAAAAGATTGGTCAGGGTTTCAGCATTTATGGATAAAACAGAGTTAAATTCCCGATAATATCCAGTCATCCCATGAGTCTCATCAACTGTTTCTTACTGATATGCACAGCGAATTTATTAATAGCCTTGAACTTATGATTTATAGGTTTAGCTTGACTGTGTCCTACAACATTTACTAAAAATGATACACAAATGTTCACGAATAACTCGATTATACTTCTTGTATACTGAGTACGCACAATACATTGATTTATATATTCGGCCCATACCTGCATAAGAATGATTTAAGTATTCACTGAAAAATTATAAAAATTATAAATTAAGTTGAAATTAAACGCCAAAGCGAGGTTTGCCAGTGATGTATCCACACCAATATCTAAGAGAAGCTAATTATGTCATATAGGACATTAAATAGACTTTATATTTTTGGATATACTAGACCTCCTGTGATCGGACTGGTTGAAATTCGAAGCATACTAAAGGAATTATTTATCTTTTTAATAACTTGAGCGACATACAATAATCGTTTTTCTTTCAGGGATCACGTATTACACACCCGTGGCGAAAACCAAGATGGGGACTACAGAAGGTAATGATTGTGCAAACTCTTTTTTCATTCGATTCAGACTCGGCAAATATGTAATGATTGTATAAAGCGATCTCACCCGACTCTGTTATGTCGTGTGTGTGTGCGTTTAATTTTATTTTAATTACAAAGCGATCTGCGACACTTGTTTGCGATAAAGAGATTTACCATAAACAAAAAACGACACTGTTGATTAGCAACATATTGATTTGTTGGAAATGTGGGTTGTTTAGGGGAAAGGCAATATGGCGGTGGTTTGTGGGTGTTTGAAATAGAAAATACAATAGACAATCGTATTTGACGGTCACATGATTCATTCCGAAGGGTTTATTATAGAGGCAACATATTACTGGCCGCAAAATTACAATTATCTATTCATTTATGTGTGTGACAAAGGTTATCATTATATATGGTAGTTCTGGCCCTTTTGCAACTTAAAATCTTTCGACTTTGTGGAAAGTACTTATGATTGCTAATGATATGTAATTTCTCGTAAATGTTTTGTAATTTGATTCAACTGAAAAATAGCACACTTGAGGAACTACACCATTATTGTCTTCCGGTACCTAATAATCCACCCAACCCTCTAAATCACTCGCATCAGAAGACACTTTACATGACTGATTTAAACCTCAATGAGAAACAACTATTGTACTCTTGAGAATCCTTTAATTTATAAAAAGCTTCTTGACATTTGTCAGACCAATGAAACTTTGTTCTTTTTACCCAAATGACTGGTCATGCGTACAGCAATTATGAAATAAGTAGAGTTGAATTTCCAATAATATCTAGCCATACCCAAGAGTCTCATCAACTGCTTCTTACTGATTGGCACAGCGAACTTATAATAGTCTTGAACTTAAGATTTATAGGTTTAGCTTGACCGTGGCAAACAGCATATACTTAAAAGGATACACAAATGTACACGAATAACTCGATTATCCTTCATAAGAATGCTTTGAGTATTCACTGAAAAATTGTGAAGTGGAATAACATGCAATCACGAAACTTAAGTTGAAATCGAACGACAAAGCGAGGTTTGCCATTGATGTATCCACACCAGTATCTAACAGAAGCTAGCTATGTCATATAGGACATTAAATAGACCTTATATATTTGGATATACTAGACCTCCTGTGATTGGACTGGTTGAAATTCGAAGTATATTAAAGAAAGAAGTATTTATCTTTTTAATAACTTGAGCGACATACAATAATCGTATTTTTTCAGGGATCACGTATTACACATCCGTGGCGATAACCAAGATGGAGACTACAGAAGGTAAAGATTGTGCAAACTCTTTTTTCATTCGATTCAGACTCGGCAAATATGTAATGATTGTATAAAGCGATATCACCCGACTCTAT
Source organism: Unio pictorum (assembly GCA_030141615.1). Taxonomy (NCBI): domain Eukaryota; kingdom Metazoa; phylum Mollusca; class Bivalvia; order Unionida; family Unionidae; genus Unio; species Unio pictorum. The sequence goes on from JARLTB010000207.1 coordinate 4,939,967, forward strand.
TATGTCGTGTGTGTGTGTGTGTGCGTTTATTAATTTATTCATTTTTTAAAATGCCAAATATTATCATTATATATGGAGGGCCTAGCTCTTTTACAATTAAAATTTTTCGACTCTGCGAAAAGTACTTATGATTGCTAGTGATATGTAATTTCTCGGAAATGTTTTGTAAGTCGATTCAACTGAAAAAGAGCACACTTGAGGAACTACACCATTGATGTCTTCCGGTACCTAATACTCCACCCACCTCCCCCTTGCATCACTCGCATCAGAAGACACTTTAAATGACTGATTTAAACCTTAAAGCGAAACAACTCTTGTACTCTTGAGAAACCTTTAATTTATCAAAAGTTTGGTCTGGTGTATATTGGTAATCTTCACACCCACCCCGTGAAATTTGTTTAAAATTTCACCATCATCTTCTAAGTGCCGCTGACTTTCTCGATATAGAGTTTGTGTTTTCTAATGCCTGTTTTTCTTCTTTGCTCTAGAAACATTTGTAACTTAGTTTCTTAACTCGGGTATACACTTGTATACAGATTACGCACAATACAATGATTTCCACATTCATCGCTTGCATGAATAAGAAAGCTTAGAGTATTCATTGGACAGTTACGAAGTTAGGTGACATGAAAAAAAATGCCAAAAACAATATGTTTGGATATACTAGACCTCCTGTGATTGGACTGGTTGAAATTCAAAATATACTAAAAAAAGGAGAAATATTTATCTTTTTTTAATTGAGCGACATACAATAATCGTATTTTTTTCAGGGATCACGTATTACACACCCGTGGCGAAAACCAAGATGGGGACTACAGAAGGTAATGATTGTGCAAACTCTTTTTTCATTCGATTCAGACTCGGCAAACATGTAATGATTGTATAAAGCGATCTCACCCGACTCTGTTATGTCGTGTGTGTGTGTGCGTTTAATTTTATTTTAATTACAAAGCGATCTGCGACACTTGTTTGCGATAAAGAGATTTACCATAAACAAAAAACGACACTGTTGATTAGCAACATATTGATTGGGTGGAAATGTGGTTGTTTTTGTGAACGGCAATATGGCGGTGGTTTGTGGGTGATTGAAATAGAAAATACAATACACGCTCGTATTTGACGGTCACGTCATTCATTATGAAAGGTATATTATAGTAGCAACAGATTAGATTATTGGCGCAAATTTATAATTATCTATTCATTTATTAATTTTTTTTGTATGCCAAATGTTATCATTATCATTATATGGAGGGTCTGGCTTTTTTGAAACTTAAAATGTTTCGACTCTGCGGAAGGTACTTAGGATTGCTAATGAAATGTAATTTCTCGGAAATGTTTTGTAAGTCGATTAAAAAATAGCACACTTGAGGAACTATACCATTCTTGTCTTTCGGTACCTAATAATCCACCCCCATCCTTCTACATTACTCGCATCAGAAGACACTTTACATGACATATTTAAACCTCAAAGAGAATCAACTCTTGTACTCTTGAGAATCCTTTAATTTATCAAACGTCTCCTGACATTTGTCAGACCAATGAAACTTTGTCTTTTTTACCCAAATGATTGGTCATGCGTTCAGCAATTATGAAAAAAGTAGAGTAGAATTTCCAATAATATCCAGCCATATCCAAGAGTCTCATGAATTACTTCTTACTGATAGGCACTTGGAATTCAGATAAAGTCTAGACCTTAAGGTATATACGTTTAAACTGACCGTGTTCCACAACACATACTTAAGGTAATACACAAATAAAGTCCGCAAAGACCGATCGATATATTTATTCACATACATCAACACAAGTGACTTACTATGCATCATTATCGTAGGAGTTAGAGAGAGCACTTTCTGTTTGGTGTGGTGTATATTGGTAATCTTCACACCCACCCCGTGAAATTTGTTTAAAATTTCACCATCATCTTCTAAGTGCCTCTGACTTTCCTGATATAGAGTTTGTTTTCTAATGCCTGATTTTCTTCTTTGCTCTAGAAACATTTGTAATTTAGTTTCTTAACTTGGGTATACATCTTGTATAGAGATTACGCACAATACAATGATTTCCACATTCGTCGCTTACTTGAATAAGAAGGCTTAGAATATTCATTGGACAGTTACGAAGTTAGATCACATGAACAAAACTGCAAAAAACAAATTGAAATAAAACATAGCCACTTTTTGCCTTGTTATCCAAATCAATATCGATTAAAATCTCTTTAAGCTTAGTTGCATGCTAAATACTCGACAATTCGTTAATATGTGTTTAATTATATATATATATATATATATATATATATATATATATATATATATATATATATATATATATATAGTACATGAACAGCAACAATGATATAATCACTAGTATTACTTGTTTCATTGCTACAATTACTATTACCGATACTACTGGTACTACTAATTTACAATAATAATAATAAAAGCAAACTCAGTCTGTAAATCAAGTGTTCTTTTGTCCACTCGGAAGCCACCCGAATTCTCAACTTTTGCCTTCTTTTTCTCAATGACTTCGTATACAGTTGTCTTTTGTTCTCTTAATATGGTTACAAGTACAATTATGTGATCACAAACTCAAGTAAAAGAAAAGGAACAAAGCAATAAGTTTTATAAAACTTACCAACTAATTTAATTATCAAAGTTAAACATGAAAAAAATGAGAACAAAATTACAGTATTATGAAGTGAATTCAAACTAACCTTATAAAGGTATATGAAAGTCTTAAATGAATGGAAAGTTCCTTATAAATTTCAATACCAGAAATATACTGGTCCTCTAAGAACTGTGATGTTGTCAAGATGGCTTTGTTCAGAATGCCGTTGACTAATTTATAACAGTTCCAGATTAACATTATTATCCAGCTAATGAACACGTATTATCTTCCTTAACAGTTCAGACAAATGTTTGTCCTCTCGAATAATATTTAAGTACAACATAAAACACGTCTGCAGCCTTACAAGAGGAACTCAATAACAGTGAATGACTAAAATAATCTGTATAAAACTAAATGCTTGCTTGCTTGCTTAGATTTGCTTAAGGTGACTCGTCCACGAAGGCTCTTGTCACCGTTTTATCCTTCAATAGAAGGTTATTTAATTAGTCCTGAGGGTGGGAATGGTGCCACGCACCCTGCAGGCGCTTATGTATTCATAGAATACTAATTAATTTGGCCGTCACATCGGGGCAGTTATTGAACTGCCACTGTGTGAATGTAAGGCCGTTGGGTGGGTAGGAATGGAACCTACACACACCCACACAATCATTCAACTTGAGTTGCCTATCCATCTGCAATAGCAGCAAAGACAAGCGAGAGAAAAATAGTTTTCTCATATCGCCTGAGTCCGCTTGTAGTTATTGGGGCGTGCAAGCACGTGGAACTACTGCAGCAGGTAGCAAGGGAGCGCAAGGCCAAGCACGCTCATATATATCAAATTCAGTCCAGTTGTACTAATGGACAACCTAACAACCAATAGTGTGTAAGCCACCTGTGCAATTAGTCAAATATCTGAGCTGAGAATTTTTATTTATCATCCTATCGATCGAAAGAGACTAGTACATAAGCGTACATGTGGAAGTCCCTAACAAATTTAAAAATTAAAGAATGTCTAAGCGACATATAGTAGTGTAGTCAATGGTAGGTTGTATTGGTTATGAATTTTGTCGGAGGCAGTGCCAATAAGGCCAAATTAGTTTTTTCAGGGCCAGTTAGTTGTTCAAAGAGGGTGACTCGTAACCAAATGAGTCCCCTATTATTCAGGCAAAATGACTATAACAATGAAACTCTTTTCATTGTGAGGCTCCGCGTGGTCCGATGGTGGCCGCCATGCTTGTGAGACCAGACATTCATGGCGGTCATATCTTCCTTCAAGTCGTAGTTATTTGTAGTAGCTACCATTATTTCTTCTTCATTTCCGTTCCTGCCGCAAAGCTGGTTCGGGACTTGCGGAACTTCTATGTTGAGTCCATTGTGGTAGCCGCTGCTTTCCAAGTCTCCCTCCATTTCCATCCCTGCCGCAAAACTAGTTCGGGACTTATGTGATTTCCATTTCGAGATACTTGTAGTCGCCATTGTATTACGAGTTGAGTTTACTTTCTGAGGTAGTGACGGGGTAGCATCACAATATTCGTCCTTAGTAAAGCCCGGGATATCATCATGCTTAACGTGGCACCTTGCTAAGCGCCAGGCGACCCATTCCACGCTTTTGGACAGCACTCCCATTGTGACGTCACCAGGTCACCAGCTCCAGTAAAGCCGTCCTACACGGTCCGCAGTCGTTGCCTGAATCTATTAGAATAACGGGCACATACAGAATGAACTAAATGCTTAATCACCTCTCTACTTTTATACACGGTATATTGCGACTGTACCTCGCAGTAGACCCCACGTGACAGCATACACTACTGAATTTGCGTTGAATTGAGCCAATTCACTTGACCTAACGCATCCAATGGGACGTTACAGAATTATTATAGAAACGACGAAATCACATCAGTCACTGAGAAATCACGCCATGTGACCATTTAAATAAACATATATTTATACATATATTTATAGATCCTATACAATATTATGATCTTAACATATTCAAGTCACGTAGGCCAAACTTAATTAAATTGATTCTGTCCACATTACATCCATAATAAGAATTATAAAAAAAGATAAAAATAATTCACCAGGAGTTACAAAAATATAGAAATACATAGTACTACATTTCAAACATTCCATCATTTTAAATACCTTCAACAGCCAAGGTTCCAAAGTGTTTGCATATTGGCAGATCGTTCAGATATTTCAGTGCTTAGTGTTAAGTCACCTCGTACAATCAAAGTCAAGTTGTTCAAATTTGAACACGATTCCTACATAATCGAAACCAGGGGAACACACAACTAGAATGGGCGGATAAATAGGTGATGTTCCACTTCCGGTATATGCTTGCAAAAATTACATCCTTTCCTTCAAATATAATGTTTTGTTTTATGTCTTAGACAAATGATAGTAAACTTGCAAAGTTTTCTTCTGACGTCAATTGCCCCAACCATATTCTGCCGATGTTCACGGCGTCATTGCTGCTCGCTATGGTTAGATAGTATCACATACTAAGGGAGGAAACTAGTGTAAACCGATATACGTCGCTAGTTTAATGCAATTAAATATCTGATCGATTGGCCAAGGTATAGCTAGGCTAACATCGCGGACCCTTGACTAGTGAAGATGTCCTTTTAAACAGAGGTGTAAAATATACTTTCCAAATAAGCCAGACACTCCACTCACTTTTATTTCATTTTATTTCAGGAATATATGATTATACAACCACTGCTCTGAACCAGAAAGTAATTACAGGAGGTACTTTAGCTATGGATATGACGTTTGTCTATTTTTGTTTCAAATGTCGTTTTACATGAGTTGGACAATAGTTCCATTGATTTTACAATCGATTGATGCACTGTAGATGCTCTCATGACTGGAATTACATTTCATTCCAAACTTTGCATATATATATATATATATATATATATATATATATATATATATATATATATATATATATATATATATATATATATATATATATACACACAAACAGAAGCATTCAATATATGTATATGCCTTGATATACGGTATTTTGCAAGTAAACGGATTGAGATTATTCGCTGCACTGACTTATGGTACATAACTTTAGTGCCACGTCAATAACATGATTATCACGAAATTCAAGTTATTGTGTGATGTTAATGTGGCTGTAGGGTTCATTGAAAACGAATCAAAATCTAATCCATAACGGCGCGAATTACTGTTTTCGTTTCTTAATTTTTACTTCGAATTGGGAAGAAGAATTAATTCGCTGTATATATTGTCTGTGTCAATAATCACTAAAACACAACAGAACACAAACGTTAAACGGCAGAAATCACGCTATATTGAGATATCATGAGGGATGAACTGCAGAGACAGATAGCTCAAATAAATAAATAAATAAATAAATAAAAAAATAAATAAATAAATAAATAAATAAATAAATCTCCATGATGATTTGTTGTCATTTGTGTAATGTCTTATTTGGAGAGAAAAGCTTACAGTACCCGTATTCATGAATATTTGTCTAGTGTTTGACGCGTCCATCATATTTGACAGATAATAATTATGTATTTTTATAATGGTGGATTATTCGTAATTATTTACATTTTGTTTTTCTCAGGTAACAATCATGACAAGAGCACAGCTATAACCTCAGAAGTGGATGCAGAAGGTACTGTACCAAACCTTTCTAATATTTGTAAAGTACTCGCATGGACTTCCAAAGCTTCATTAACAATGTTGATTCCATAAAAATAAAATCTTTTTAGCTCGTATCATTTTCGTTACAAACGTTTTGACATTTACAATCAGAACGAACATTTGTGACCAAAATATACAGGTCGACCTTACATGGCCCTAGAGGAGAAAGAAGGATTTGAACTTCGGCTGATGTGACCCACTGACCTGTATACAACATTAGTTCCCTTATCGTTATAACCTCAGTTGTGAAATAACATTGCTACTTCTATTCGTTTTCACAGATTATTTCACCTCATATCTTTGCTTGACATATGTTGCCTATATTTTATAATCAATCTCGTGCGTTGTCTTGTCACTTGATATTCAGGTTAACGACACGCACACACGGATGAAATTGTATAAACTATAAAAAAATTAAGTATGCCTTTTTCTACTTAACTCTCAACGAAATGAATTAGTATTTGATAAAATTCACTTTTCAGCTTATTGAAAAATAAAATATCCATTCCTTCACTGCCTAGCATGTCATGCATGTCGGTAAACGTATATATATCTTTCCCTTATTATGTACTTTTAAACTTTGTATCAAGCAGATCTTTTGCGTTAATATATAAAATGACGGACCACTCCAGTGGCCCAAGTGGTTAGAGCGTCCGTCTCTTATGCGAGAGTTCACGGGTTCGAACCCCGGCCGAGTCATACATACCAAAGACTTTTACAAATGGTACTAGCAGCTGCTTCGCTAGTCGCTCATCATTAAGAGGTTAGTGATAGAATTGGTCGACCTGGTGTATGGGTAATGTGACTGGGTGGGACATGATGCCACATGTCTTCGCCATGATGACTCAGTGCTAGAAAGCACTAAAAATTGCCACAATGCAGATATCGTATAGAGATGACTGAATTTGTTTTAAGCTACGTTGAAAATCAAATCACAGACATACATACAATCACACACACACACATACACAGATATATCAGTTAGTTGTCCGGGATAATAAAGCTACAGGACCTGATCCAATTCGACATTAAACTTTTGAAAAAGTAAATGAGATCTTAGTCTGAGCATCTAAATTATAATGAAATTGTCAATTGTTAGACACCATCCAATCCCAAAAGAAAACACCAGGTAGCATTCCTACCTTCAACAAAATGATTAGCATCAAATACATGAAACTCCAAATATCTTTCAGTTGATTCCACTAACACACTTGTGTGGGTTTTTTTTGTTTTTGTTTTTTTTTAAGTTTATTATCCCCGTAATAGGTAGACCACTGGGTCGGGGAACCATCCCAAGGTCACCTTACAATGTAACATTTATAATAATCTAAGGATAATAAATATAATCTACAAACACACACACACAACACACACACACGTGCATATGATCAAGATGATATTGCAGTATTATGTTCCTGTTTAGCGTAAAAAGAGAAACCTATTACATATTGATTATAGAGGTCCACTTTTGAAGAAATTGGTCTTCTTTCTTTTTTACTATAGCAGTGTATTTTTCTATGTTCTTATGCATTGCAACTATTTGCTTAAAAGCATATATAGAAGGATTTTTCATATTGAATCGGCAAGTATAAATATAATACTTTGCCAAAATAAGTAAGAAATTACATAAACAGTCCAGTTTTTCACTTCCTAGAAATATTTCTTTCTTATATAAATGTGCAATATTTGGGTAAAAAGTTGCAAAATATTCAATAAAACGGTACCAAAACTGTGAAGTAATATTACAATCATAGAAGAAATGCTCAATGCTTTCATTTTCACTCTTACAAAAAGTACATTTGTTGTCTTCTAATATATTAATTCTTTTCAGAAAATCATTAGTAACTATTATTCTATGGATTAATTTAAAGTTAAAAGCGATCATTTTGGTATCCTTTGTACATGATCTCGCTCGGATATATATCTTAGACCATTCTTCACTACTTATACTTTTATTAAATACTTGTATCCAAGTTTCATGTTTAGCAGTGTGTTGCCTTTTGTATTTTTTTAAAAGATCTTTATAAACAAACTTCAGTGAATTTTGCTTTCGTAAGTTCATTATTTTATCCTCCTGCTTTTCAAACTTATTTTGTACTAAATGTTTTTTTATGGCATCTTTCCATGCTTTTGGAATTTTGGATATTAAGGAGAAGTATTTTAGGAAATCATCACTTCTAGTTTTTTGTCTTATTATTTCAAAAGATATTAAATTGCCATTATCATCTATTAGATCCTTCAGATTTTCAAAACCCGCCTCTCTCCATGAATTGTATTGATGGAACAATTTAGTAGGGACAAAATTTAAAATATTTATAGATAGATACTCATTTGGACCCTGCGGTTCCTCTTTCCAATTGGCTATTGCCAAAATTACATCTCTCCAAAAACTATTTTTAATGAGCTTACTAAGTTCTTCTAATTTCCTTCTCCCCAAAATCCAAATATTCTTTTTATTTCTGAATACAGTTGAATTGACTAAGGTTTGCCACACTCCATTCTCCCCTTCCAGCAATCGTTTTACCCATCTTATCTTAATATATCTAATGAATGAAAACATGTGTATCATATTTAGTCCTCCCTCGTTTTCTGGAGATACTAGTATATCGCGTTTTATTCTCTCTACTTTTCCACCCCATACAAATTTAAATAGTGCACGATTTAGTTCTGCTTCAACTTTTGCTGATGGATTTGGAAGTGCTGAAAAAAGATGTATGAATATCGGCAGAACAAGAGTTTTTACCACAATTACCTTACCAACTAACGACATATGTCTTTGACTCCAACTTGCCAGTGTTCGTTTAGCTTTTGTCAGTTTCTTCATATAATTAATTTCCACCATTTGTTGTAAATCTAGAGAAAATTCTATACCAAGTAGTGTAAAATTAGAAAAGGACCAAGTTAGGCCCATTTCTGGACATATTCTTTCATTGGAGAATTTCTTGTTTCCAATCCAGATAGCTTTTGTTTTTGTTATATTACATTTAAGTCCAGATAATAGATAAAAACTCTGCAAGATATTCATAGTTGTTTTAAGAGAAAGTTGAGATCCATCAAGAAGAATAAAAGCGTCATCAGCATACTGACCCAATTTATATTCAGTGCCGTCAAAGATCAATCCCCGTACATCTACATTTTGCTTTAACGTTATAGCTAAAATCTCAACCCCAATGATAAACAAATAGGGAGCAAGGGGATCTCTTTGACGACATCCTCTTTCTAGTCTAAAAAATGATGACATATGCCCATTATTTATAACACAACTTTTAGAGTCATTACAAAACAGTTTAAACCACTTACAAACAGATTCACCAAAATTAAAAGATTTTAAAGTTTCTTCCACAAAGGTCCAGTCAATGGAGTCAAAGGCTTTTTCAAAGTCTATTAACAATAGTAAACCATATCTATTTTCATTCTCAAGTTGGTCCATGATATCATATAATAACCTGGTATTTTCTCCAATGAATCTACCTTTCATAAATCCTTTTTTGAGTATCACTGATTATTGATGGAAGAACCTTTTTAATCCTGGCTGCAATGGCTCCCGAAGCAATTTTATAGTCAATATTTAAAAGTGATATCGGTCTCCAGTTTTTTAAATATCTTCTATCTTTTTCTTCCTTTGGTAGGCATGAGATAACTCCTTGAGTCTGAAAATCTGAAAGTTTACCTACAGAATATCCGTAATTTATTGATCTGCATATAAATCCCCCAAGATACTTCCAAAAGAATTTATAGAACTCTACAGTGAATCCATCTGAGCCAGGACTTTTTCCATTTTCCATCCGTTTTAGAGACATACCGACTTCATTAATTGTTACCAGACCTTCGCATGATTCTCTTTCTTCATGGCTAAGCTTAATATTGTGATTAAGAAATCTATTTAGAGTTTCTTGAGTAGCCTCGTCATTAAGCTGAGCAGTTTTACTTTTATACAATTCCATATAAAACTGTTTTTGTGCTTCTAAAATATCAATTTGGTCAGATATAATTGTCTCATCATCTAAAATAATTTCCTTTATTGTTTTATTGACGTAATTTCTTTTTTCAAGACTTAAGAAATACTTTGTGCTTTTTCCCCAGATTCGTACCATCTAGCTTTAGATCTTAATATAACACCTTCTATGTAATTTTTCCTAGCTTCCTCTAATTCTAACTTTTTTCTTTCTAAATTTTCTAGAGCTTTCCCTTCTATGTTATTCACCAGTCCCCCCTGAATTTCTATTATTTCCTGTTCAATTTTCTTTAATTTTTTCTGTTTTTCTTTTGTTTTCTTAATAGAATAACATATAGTTTCAGATCTTATTTTCATTTTTAAAATTTCAAAGAACATTTGATCATTACAGGATAGATAAACATGGAGATAGTCATCTTTATTTCCCCTTACATAATATTCATTTACCAAGTCAGTTATACACTTTTTAACTAAATCAGTATACTCAATGTTCTTCAACAGTTGGGCGTTAAATTTCCAATATCCTTTTCTTCTTGGACTCGTTGAGAATGCCACACTTAACACAACAGCTGAATGATCAGTCTTATACCCTGGTAATATACGCACATCAACTGTATTCATGTGAATGTCATCTGATACAAGAAAGTAATCTAATCTACTTTGTTTCAAGGGAGACTTTTGCCTCCAGGTATACATCTTTAAGTCTTGATTGCAATTTCGCCAGGGGTCAATTAATTCCAATTCGTTTTTGAGGTCTTGAATCGCTGCCCTGGACTGTTGATGTTTGTCATGTAAAATGTTATAAATATCCAAATCTAGGTCTTGAACAGTGTTCCAATCTCCACACATAATAATTGATGAGTTCTCAAAAAATAAGATCTCCTCTTTTAACTCTCTAAAAAAGCTAGGATTATCATCATTATAACCGTACAAATTTACAAAGGTTATTCTGTTACCATTAATTGTAATGTCTAAAATAATAAATCTACCTTGACCGTCACATCTTTCTCTATGAATTATGAATTCAAAAGTATTTCTAAAAAATATTGCTACCCCAGCACTTTTGTTAGAACAATGACTAAATATACATTTGTATCCCCATTCTGCTGACCAATAAGATTCATCATTCTTTGTACTATGAGTTTCCTGCAAGCATACTATAGATACATTCTTTTGTTTTACCCAGTGGAAAATGTCCCTTCGTTTAAAAACTGAACCTTGCAGGCCTCTAACATTTATAGATATAATTTTTATGTTATTATCCATAACAACAGTATAACGTTTACATATACATGTTCTTGTACAGGAATGTATGAATTAATTATCACCTTAAGTTTATCATATGCATGCCTTTCACACTCACTCTCACACAGAAAACAATCATCCATAATAAAATCCTCCTTGGGACACACTCTCACACACATAACCACATAATGCTTAAAAAATCGATAAGTGTAGTACAGTGTACACACTTGTGTGTTCATTAGTACTTTCAAGAATGGACTATTGTAGCTCATTTATGTCTGGTTCGTCTCAATTTCTACTCCAGTAACTTCAAAAAGTTATTAAACTCAGCTGACCGGATCACCTCCCCGCTTATCTCTACACTGGCTATCCATTCGATCCAAAATCAAACACAAAATTTGTTCTTTGTGCTACGTTTCACTGACGGACTCTAGCCATATATATATATATATATATATATATATATATATATATATATATATATATATCTGGCCACATCCATGTGTACACACCAGCATGATACTTACGCTACTCTTCTGACAATCGTATACTCATTATTCCCACTATGAAAACGAAGTCATATGGACAACGTTCTTTTGCATACCAGGACCCAGCAACGTGGAACGAATTGCCCATTGAAATTAGACACAGAGACACAGTGATTCCTTTCGAAACTCACCTTTTTGACTTTAAGAACAAACTTAAATGTCGAATAATGTTTCCTACCTTAAATATTGCTGCATTTGTTATGTTTTATAATTGTATGACGTTTGTATTTGTTTTTTATTTTTGTATTCATATCATTATAGATCTTGTAAAGCTTTAAGAGCTTCTAAAGATTATGCGTAATACAAAGTCCTCATTATTATCATTATTATTATTATTATTATTATTATTATTATTATTATTATTATTATACCAGTACGCTTTTCAAATATGCTAGTTAAGTTGTTACGAATTTCTTGTATTCACGCATGCATACAACTGTAAAAGGAGTGCCGACACAATTCAAACTATTACGATCGGGAATTAAACCCTATTCGTCTGCTTCGCAGTCAGTCCAGCATAGCACTAGACCACTACACTCGTCGCCCACTTTCTTTGAGATTCGTCCTCACTTTGTTGTCTAACTCCAGTCAAAATATCCCCTACTGAGAGTACGACAAACTCAAATATAGAGACAAATTCTGACTAGCAGTCGTGTATAAACCCGGATTGCCTGTCTTACAGTCGAGTGTTCATTCCACTAGAGGAAAAAATTCGGACCGGTTTGGCTAGTTAGTAAATTGTTAAACTTATACACAGTTGTGTTCTTATTTATATGTTTCACTTGTGTCGTATTTACTGATATACGTACGTTTACTTTACTGAGTATGTCATAGCTGTTACAAAGTTCTTGATGTGAAATATTTATTGTGGTTTGTATTTAAAATGCGCTCGAGAACGTGTAGTATACCATTATCGATTTAAAAACTCCCTGATATTTTAAGTTTGTAATTTATGATCTGAAAACAGCACGTTTGTAAATATTATATATCATATACGTTTTAATCATTTGATACTTGCATTTCATCAATCCCATATTGTAACAACTTTAGTCGTTTATTATTCACTGATACTGCAGAAAATTAAAAAGCTGACGATTACTTGTTTAACTAAAACAAATTCCTACGGCTGAATTTGAACATACTCTTAGAAAAGACTTTTTATGGGCTCTTGGATTGGGCATAAGTGGGAATAGTGTAACCCTTCCCCAACCACCCAAATCAACGCAAACACGTGGTTTTCATTTTATGTCGACAACACTTAACAGTTTAATGCATCACCTAGTTTTGAATGACACCGATATTGAATTTGTTGTTCTCCATAAGTACTATATATTCTTCTAAGTGAATATGCAGTTATTGTTTTTGCGAAAGCAATTCCTTCAAGTTGATGTTAAAGAGGTTGAACTGTTTTCTTTATCTTGTCCTCCTAGCTCAATTAATGTTTGGAAGTTCATCTGCTTCGACTATAACTAATCTCCATATATGTACATATTACAAAACTGTATATATCAAAATTATATTTTTTTACGAAAGAAAATATAAAATGAAATATTATCCTACAAAAACTGTACTTGTATTTGTCTTAAAGTTGATTCATATCGTGTAAATCTTGTAAACAGACCATATTGGTCTTAATGCTCTCCTTCACAAAAGGAACTGTTATTTTTTCTCCTCAGCTTTTCCATCTAAAAGCCACTTGCTGTATATTGTTCTCGGAATGGGAGGTATTTTGGCCTTTGCATTCATCGCCTGCATTCAACATAAAGTTAGAATCTGGTAATTATAAATTGTCAATGTATTGAAAAGAAAAATCAGAAATACAAATTAAAAGTTGATATGTAGTATCTGAAATACAGATTTATCGTTGAAATAGATACTTTTTTATTGTGACTATCTTAATCAGCTGTTCTAACAATGCATACATTTTGATAGTAGATACTATACACAGCCGTGTGTGTGATACTTCATATGAGCATATTGGTTTGAAAACCGTATTATTGAACCTTGATTTGATTTTTTTCAATTGTAGGCGTACATCCGGCGACTAAGGTGATGCAATTGTTTTGTTGTAATATTTACACATAACATTTCGTCACTATTAAGTACCCACTCTACGTACTTCATATCTTAGTAATCTTATTATTGCTAGTGCATCAAGACGTATTGCACATGCTCATTTATCATTTTCTTTAAAAGTTATGATTTCCTTCTCTAGCTTACGTACGGACAGAGTATCCAATGATAATAGAGCTACCAATTTAATTAAAGATGACGGAGCGGAAAATATACAGGACGATAATCTGTCTGGAAATTACTGGACAATTGTAAGCAACCCAAGTGGAGAACTGAGAACCGCCATTGAAATGAATTTGGAACGACACAGCGAACCACAGTTGATTGCACAAACCATGGTTCATATAGATATTGAATCAGAAGAGACTTTGAGAACCAGTAACATTACGAGGAAGGAAGAACTCGACGGGTATCTCAATCCAGTCCACTCAATTCCCACTGAACTCAATGACTATATCCACCCTGTACACTCCGATCCTGTAAATGCAACAAGTGCTTGCATCCAGTACATTGAAATCCTGTGAATACAGCTTTTTTAAATTCATTTATCAACCAACATAGTTTAAAGATAACATCATTAAAAACGTGCATACATTTAGACTCGGTATTTATTTGTGTTAATCTTTGACTTTAACCGTGATTTTGTGTTGTGAGCGGAGAAACAAATCTAACTCATTTCAAACTCTCAGACATAATTATCAACGAGACATTAGATTCAGATAGCACAGACCTAATTGTTTAATTTGATCTGCATGAAAATAACATTATTGACTTTGATTTGTATTATATTAAAAATCTAATCAGCCATTTACGCCTTTTTGTGGAATAAAATTTGTAAAATATTGCGTTTCACGCTCCAAATCGATAAAAAAGGTGGAATGAAAATCCCAAATTTAAAAATGAAAAAAAAGACAACATACCTAAACCGTATACATAAACTCCAGGCCACACCCACCCACCCATGGCAGGGATTATACATTTATTGGCTTGGGTTTATGTTATCGCATCAAATTGAAATCTACAATAACAACAATCTGAAAAAAATTAACATAGCCGTCGAATATTGCGTACCTACAAATACTAGCCCTAAAAGAAAATAGAGCGAAAAATAAAATATGGGTGGAGAAAAGTGTTAAAGACATCTATACTAAATTAAACACAGTCAAATTACCCAAAAAAAATAAAGTAGAAGAGAGGAAAAACAATTTAGATTGGAACCAAACATAGATACACTGGAGTAGACTTAAATACCCTATAGAAATCATGCAAATGTATTATTTGCATGATGCGTGGTGGACAAGGGAATTAACATACAAAAGAAAAGTCATTAGGAAACTCCCCAAATGCCCCCTGTACCACAGTTGCATTGATAATATAATACATCTGATAATATCATGTGAAATAACGTTGGAACAACGGAAAGACATTAATCAGAAAGGTAAAAACCGCTATGGGTAATTTTTGACAGATAAACGTAATGTCGGATGATGTGATCTCAACAGTAAAAATTGTGGACACTGCGGGATTGCGTCCAAATGAAAGCCATAGTGGGACCCTCGTACCCAACAAGCCGTACTGTATAATGAATTTAATAGGAAACAACTAACTTTGCTACTTTTGTTTTATTTTTATTTTTACAGAAGACAAGAACCCGCCGATCTAATGCGCTTAGGAGCAGAAACAATGCATCGGAAAAGGGAAAAAATGGATACGGCTCACATCAATATAAAACTCAAAAGCCTTACTAACACCCACCCACCACCTAAAATAAAATATAGTAATAAAACAAAAAGAATCAAACACTAAAAAATTAAAAGAGATACTGTACACAACGCATAACTACGACAATGTACAGGGAAGAAAGAGAACGATATAAACAACCAAAACTAAACAACAACAAAAAAATAAAACAAAATAAAACATACTGACATGCATAACACAGAAACTCAAATATCTTCCAAAACACAGACGATACTTTTAAGACTTTTTTCTTCTTCCAAAAGCACACTAAGAAAGGAAAAATAACAATCATAAGGACAAAACCAAAATGAATTTGACATAAGCTTCCCAGATTTCATACAAAAATTACGAACATTATGGAAAATGAATGATGGGGTCAAATGACTCTGGCAAAGTCACTTCGTGAGAAAAATAATAGCTAAAATAAGAAGAGAAAAAAAAAGGAAATTAGCCCTGAGAATATTCGTAATCTCAAGGGAAAAGAGTACAATCCTTGTTAAAAGGTAGCCTGAGAAGGAAACCGGAACTTTCTGGAAACCCGAACGGAGAATGCAATAACCAAAATCAGCACAGACGGAGGGTCGGGAGTATCATCGGCCTACCTTTATTTGGGTAAAAAAAACTACTATACAAGGCAAACGAAAACAAAGAATAACCCTTTCAAACATTATATTTATTAGAAATAAATGGGAAACACAAAACAAACAAAAAGAAAACACATTATAGCACACATGGGCAGACAAGTCAACGATAACCAAAAATAGACAAAATTAGAAAAAATCAAGGGTGTTAACCAAAACTCAAACCAGCTAATGTGCTGGAGAGAGGTGAAGGGTATCAACATAGAATATAGCGCATACGTAGCCTGGCTGATTTTCATATTGAGAGTCAGCAGTTGAGAAGTCACGTAAGTGTTTATAATCACAATGGCGCGCACGAAACAGACTGCGAGAAAGTCAACCGGATTATAATTTTGGATTAACTTTGGGAAAGGTGATCGTTTAGTGATACTTGCTCATGTTTTGGTGATCCAAGCACACATTCATGTATACTACTGATTAGTAGATGCAATAATTCACAATACTGATTTACATGTTTTATGAATCGTGCATTAAACGTATCGTCCTTTTTTGACATTTTTCTATATTCTTTGCAATTTATTTAGTTACATACACGTTTCCCGAGACACTAAACCATTTATTTGTAGTGGTTTCTTTACAATTAGTTATTAGCTTCCCGACGATTAAAACGACAAATACAGTACGACTGGACTATAATTGGAAACATGACAAATACAAAAACATGTAGGATAAAACTACCAGATCAAGAATGACCAAATACTTTAACACTGTCCTGGAAGGAAAACAGAGAAACCAGAAGGTGCTGGCATATCATATGGAGGGTTGACAAACATTGGATTTCAGAGAAGCATAACAATTCCCCAGGTACGCAGAGGTGCTGACTGCGATGAAAATTATAGGGATTAAAATTGAACAAATCCAAGGAATACAATATGGCGGCAGGAAACTAGAAGAGATCCAAAGTCTAGGGTGCGTAGTAAAAATAACGGGTACGGCACGAATAATAAGAGAGGTTGAGGCCAGAGCAACGGATGTCTTTGTCTCTGGTCTCCCTGTGGAAATTGCCACCCAGGAGATAGTGGACAAATTAATAAACGTCCACATGACTAAAATATCTAACGACTAAATAGGAAATATATACGGGTTCGACGGAATCAAAACAGGCGAGCGATAAATCCAGGTACCCAGACAAGAGGCAAAACAAAAAATCCCCTCATTATTTTATGTAATGGGTTTTCTGCTACGCACCTGGTACAGGGGCTCGGACTTGGAGTGACCCTGCACAAGATGCCGCACAATGGGACAAAAGATTGCAAAGCACACACACAAAATCCTCGGGACCCTAACAGCTACGCGGGAAAAGTAGCGAAGGGGGCTGGCAGGCAGAGAAGACGATCTTGCCACCTTAGAGAAGAACCTGTATGAAACATCCTCCAGCCTTGACAAGAAAGTTGATCAAGATTAGGATCACCCCAGAAGACTGACATTAATTGAAGGGTTCAATAATGCACCCATACTATTGTCAAGACCTAGCACGACGAGCAAACGGTTGAAACATTGGACAATGCTGGTCACAGAGCTGATGAACATTCCTTGACACATCTTTCATTGTCAAGAAATATTCTTCTAAGGGACACAGAAGTCTTCACTTTTATGTGACATAGAAACATTCTGTTTTATGTAATTATTACGTGCGGACAATACTAAGCTAATTATGCCATATATGACCTTAAAACATTCATATATTTGTTATGTTTTAATTCAAAGTCAAAACATACAAAACAAAAGAAACGTAATAATAGTATGTCATCTTTGATTAATTCAGAGACATATTAACATTTTTAAGAAATCGTCCATTATATAACTACGGAGACAACAGAGAATGATGCAGAAGGTATTGATTCTACAACTCGTTTTCGTTTCCTACTCATAATCGATAAACATGTAATGATTGACAGAAGTGCGACCCCAAAATTACTGGTTGCATGGAGAGATAGAGCAAAAATAACGAAGAGAAAGAAATATTTTTAGTGAATACAGTATTTTCATGAACAACCAAAATGTTATATGCGTTCTTACTAAACGTATAATGTTGTACCATAAAAAAACCGAAGTTCTGAGAATGAACATCAGTTAAAAAACATGAGTTAATTTGGTGATCATAGAAAAACGGAGACACTTCTAAGGAAACATCGAAATGTCCACATTTTATTGGAATTATCGGATTAAAGTTATCAGCATTAAGCGTTTCAGACCAATGAGCAATACGCATCTTTATATAAATTTAGTATTCATGTTCTTCATATCCTTTCAGAAATCAATTAGTGCATAGCTTAAGTGATAAGAGGATACACAAATTAAGTATTTGCTAAAATAAACTGTTTAAATTTACATTTATGTAATAGCAGCAATATTAATTGTAATGATTATTATAATAAAGAAACAACTACATGCGAAACTCAAGAGTTTTGTCTACAATGGTCGGTCGTCGTCACTGGTTGTTCGTATTTCTACACACTTTCTATATCTACACTCATTACAAGGACTTGTACTTTGCGTGCAAATGGGATGTGTAAGACTGGAAACATACTTAATTCTAGAGGCCATGAATAGCAATATAAGAATTTGATTGCACCATCAAATCAGTAATAGGTTCATACATGCTGAAGTTATGCAATTTACATTACCATTTTCCAGAGGTATTTGAGTTGAAGCTTGAATCCATACGTCACTCTCATCTGGTTTGTAGCTTGAATCATCAGACTCCCTTATCATGGAACACTCATCTTCAATATAATGAGCATCAGTATCAGGGTCTGTGTCCGGTTGATCAAAACTGTCTTTTTTGTTCTCCATTTCGCTATCTGTGTGGATGTCTAAAGAACACTGAATGCCTTTGCTCCTTTTCTGCACATGAACATTTACCTGAAAACCTGTGAAATATCATACATGTGCATTCTGATTATCATGGTTTTCACACAGTTGAGTAACTCGTGAATATTATATGCTTATCAATAACAGTGTAATATTGCTCAGTAACAAAAAGTGGACAAGTGTATGGTATATAGAGACAATTTCTTACACTATCATACTGAACTTAGTTAATCTATTGTTACATGTATCATTTGCTTGTTGACTTTTAATGATGAGATTATTGCATTGAGTTATACGTGTATTACTATTACAAAATCAATTTGCTTTCCTCTCACTAATGCTTGAATTCTCTTGGATCTCTTAACTGGTCATAATAGCTTTCACACAATAAATAATAACATATCTTTATTGATTTACTAGTAAACTATCATATATGAGGTCATATGAAATCATATTAAGCTATACCAACCATTTGAACACAGGAAATGCAAGGAAAGTTCTCTGTGACATCAGTATGCAAACCAGGATATGTCGCACCATGTACTGTTGACTGTGTGATTGGTGTAGTTTGGGTTTTCTCTTGTACGTTGTCTTCTGGATGCTGGTTTTGAAAAATCTCTTTCCACATCTAACAAAAAGATACAAGTTAATCAAGCTGCATTAGAAGTTTAGATCATAAACAACATTAAAGCATAATTCTTTTTATATTACCTTGTATGATTCTGTACACAATCTGAATAATAATAATAATAATATACTTATTACATCAAAGAAACATTGATATTACATCTGCAATCAATAGGTTGTGGGCGTGAATCAGACCTAAAGCGAGATCTACTGACATAATAATGAAAGTAATTTACTCCTAGATCCTCAGAACTAATTAGTCCTTACAATTAAAAACAATCAATACAGAAACTATTCACACCATTTAAGTATGAGATGAACACTTGTGATATAACACTATTATTATTGAAAACAGCAACAGACAGGAAAGAGGCTACAGTATCCACAATAATTTTTTTCTAGGTTGAGGTCCGAACAATGCGGAGGGTGGGGTTTGGGGAGCAATATATATATATATATATATATATATATATATATATATATATATATATATATATATATATATATATATATATATATATATATATATATATATAGATAGATAGATAGATAGATAGATAGATAGATAGATAGATAGATATGAGAAATTATATTTGTTTTACGGGAAGTAGTCATTACATCAGCCGGAAATAAAACAATTATCCATTTGTGTTTAAAATACAATTCGACACGTTTGTCTACACATTGTTGTTTTCACATTTGTATGATGGACTTTATATGTTTTCATATTTGGAACTATCTTTAGTTACAAATGAAAGTTAAAACAAGTTATCCATAATCTACAAAGAAGGCACGTTATTCTAGTAGTGGGGGGGGGGTGAATCGGACAACTTTTATAGGCGTCGATTCGCCAAACCAAGGCTTCCTCGTAAATGCTGTATAGAAGCGTCCACGGGGAAAAATAGAATAAAAATAAAAGGACGCCATGGTCGTTGTCGCAACCCCCCCCCCCCCCCAACCACTACTATGGGGTTTAACATTTTTTTTACGATGAAAATCATTTAAGATGAAAATCCTTTGAGGATTTCACAAACAGACTAATTTGTTAAACCTCACCTCGTAAATCAATCAGATTATTGGACTGGTGAGTGAGTTTGAAATTAATTCTCGTTAAAGAATTATTATGACATCTCATATAGACTGGATTAGTTGGATCCTCAATGATTGAAAACCCTGGAGGAGCTGTTGGTGCAAAAGAATATAAAATATATCCCTGCTGAGCTTGATTTGATCGTTCAAGATTTATTTGATAGCTGCCTTCGATAACATCACATACTAAATTCAATGCAATCACCGAGGATATGTTGACGTTTTGAGGAGCGATATGTCGCCCGCCTCCGTCTGGGTCATTATTATGTGTCAGGATAGTTGTTTGTTGTTGTGTTATTTTCTTCCATGCGTCGTGAGTCCTTTTAAAACCAGCATCGATGGCATTACTTAGAGCTTTTTTCATCTCTGGTACTTCATATCTTGGTAACTTAAATGTGGGAATATCTTCAACACGGATTTTATGTTTTGCTGCAAAATCTGTTCTCGTTTTAGTATTATTGTCACCTAATATCTCTTGAATAATTTGCAAATTATATGTTTCCATATCATCGAGGATTTTGTTACATGTTACTACAACGCTGATAAATTCATCTCGGGTGAGAATACCGAATTGAAGAGATATTAACAACAACACAAAATCATTATCCATCGCTATGAAATTTTCAGTGATTGTATCTTGTCGAGTTGTGTAGTATCTAACTCTATTTTCTATTATTCCCGTGAAAAAATCCAACTTGGAGTATTCTCTATAACTTTTTATTGGATTATCAGGTTTTATCTTGTCGGTAATATAATCAAATTTTTTTGGTTCGGGTATTTGATAAGATGTCCGAGGTGGGTTTTCAAGCCATCCTAGCACGGTTCTTATCGAGCTGTTATAGATATCTACGACATATCCGGATGAGTTTATCTAAATTTCAGATGATAGTGTTGGTTCATGAACCGTTATAGCGATTTTCGATTCTTTTCCAGTAATGGATTTTATTCTGCGTTGTAATTCAGCATTGATTTGTTCGATTTGGTAGGACCCAGATGGTATCGAAACAACGTTCCAGTCTGGACCCCGTCTTGTTTATTCTTACTCGCAAACACCAAGGAATTATTCGGTTGTTGACCACCAAATGGTGCTGACCTAATATTAGGCCAATTGTGATACACTCGTAACTTTGCTAACGCTATCTCCGTAACGGGAATCGGAGAAGGGAAATTCACACTGAATTCAGGATTCGTTGTGATTATTGATATCATGCTGGTTTTCACCGGGTTTGTGTTTTCCACTATTCGTTGAAGCAGTTTTTGCGGTGTCGCCATTGTTATTATTATTATCTTTTTCTAATTTTGACATTGCGGAATCGTAAATACGTACCATCGCTGAAAAGTCGCTATCTGATATTAATGTATCATCGAGTGACGACAATATCATTGAGGATAATTGCGAGTACGCGGTTGATACAACATGAAATTTAACTACGTAATCTTGCAGTTTGCGCTGGCTGCATGATGATATTTTTTGTGTTATTATCGAGATTATTCCCGCGATTGTTGTCGCCACTGATATACAAATTGGAACAGCTATCGGAGCAATCATTGTCACCGAGGAGAGTATTATACCGGTCCCGGTGATTACACCACTCACCGAGTACACGGTAACATCAACTGCGGTGATTCTTCGTCGGTATTTTTTTTATTTTTGTTTGGTACTCCTCAGTGAGTGTTCTGAGTTTAGTTTGAAATTCTCTGACCTCCTGATCATATCGGTATTGAGATACTGAACGTATCGTCGGTGATGACATTTTATTTTCAAACCTTTTACGATTTCAATTTAGTTGTTTACTTAAATCCGCTACGAATTCCACATACCATGTTACTGAAACCATTGCAAAATTATTATCAGTGAATACTATCGTGAACGGTTCAGTTGTATCCTTGTCGATGATCGTTGATATCATATTGTTGACCCCAGATGAACTCGTTGATGAAATATTAAATTGAGTCGGTGTCACTAGTGTTAATCGATAAATACCTTTCACGGCCGCGGTGATATTTAATATGTTAGGGGATGGTGTCTATGCAAATGATCCGTATTGAATCGTGTATACTACGTTGTTGGTTCTCTCATGAGGAATTTTTTTTAGTATTTTTATCATCTTCGGCATATCATCCCTGATAATATCGTTGGTCGTTTTAATATCAGTGTTGATAGCTTCTATTCGCCGATTAATCGCGGGTATTTCATTACTGGTTGCCTTAAGATCATCGATGGATTTTTTAATATCAGGGAGTTTTATGTCGAGTTTATCGAATGTGGTTCCAAGAAATTTATCTACGATGCTTTTACGAAAAGTTGAAAACTGTTTTACGTGTTCTTCATATTTGGATTGAAGTGTTGCAAATTCTAACATAGTTGTTTTTATCTCCGTGAGTTTCCGTGTTGTCACTGGTGGATTTCCAAGGAAATCTAATAGAGGCTTGTCAATATTGTCAATTATATTTCTTTGTAATTTAGAAAAAATCAAATTTAGTTATATGGTCGTCATATTCATCGCGTAGTTTTTTTTAAATAATTCTATCGTTGATGAATAATTATTACCGAGCGTTGCTAATTTATCTGTGAGCGTTGAAACAAGCACACCTGGTTTGAGTTTACCCTGATCAGAAAACAACGCGATAGTATCTTCTACTGCGTCGCGTCGTTTAACTAAAATATCATCCAGGGAAATATTACTAGTTTTCAATTTACCCAGACGATCTTAAAATACAGCTATTTTATTGGGATCAACACTTGCTAAGTTCAATATCTCAGCTATTTCATCTTCGATTATTTTTTTGACATCACCGGTTACAGTGCCATCGGCACCCGGTTTCTTCAGCGCTGAAAAAGGTCTCCCCCAAATATCAATCATGTTATTGTAAAAAAATTACTTCTCTAAAATCTTCGATTTTCAAATCTTCGATTTTCAAATCTTCGATTGCCAGCGACTACTCATATATTCATTTACGACCCGATGAGGTGGTTTTCCAGATGTTGAAATAGCGTCAAGGACATTTAGTACTTCGTTGCCGCATATTGGTGGGTCATTCATTTGTTGTGTTGGTAGTGTAGAATACCAGCGAGGAACGTTTAAATGGTTTATATAACGCATAAATTCATTCTGTGGTGCTAATCCATATGAATCGA
The DNA here is from genome assembly GCA_030141615.1 of Unio pictorum. Lineage (NCBI taxonomy): Eukaryota > Metazoa > Mollusca > Bivalvia > Unionida > Unionidae > Unio > Unio pictorum. Next base: position 4,964,129 of record JARLTB010000207.1, read on the forward strand.
AATAAACAATCGCACGTGGATCAATCGCGTATGCAACCCAATGAGTTCCAGGTCCGATACTATTATCGAGATTAATAATACCGGTTTCAACGCTGTTTGGTTGTGCCGGCAATTGATCTCTCATAAAGACACCTCTGAAGTATTTGTATCGCTAGTGCACTAGCAGTATCGAGTAAATCAACATTTGACATGGGAACTATAGGTTCTCGCGACAGAACCTTTGGTTTTCGAGTTAATAAACCGTTCCTAGTCTCAGGCCGCTTCCTTTGTACCATGAATATGGGGTTCCTGGTAGTCTTAGACCCTTTCCCTTTTTTGTATCCCCGTCCTTTTTTTGGTTCATATGATTGAGCAATACTATTTACTGCTTTTGCACCAAGAGCTCCAGCAGCCCCTAACGAGGCGGCTTTACCTGCTGCAATTAGCGCTGGAATCGCGGCTAACAACGAGAATATACCACCTGATTTTATCATGTTTTTGATATTAATTATTTTTTATAGCAAAGTGTAGTATTAATTATTTTTTATAGCAATTATGACACTTTCTCCATTTTTGACATGTCGGATGATTTTTGATACCACCGTGGAAGTGTTATTTCATCGTGAAACAGCTTCGTTCGCAGATGGAGCAAGTCACATAATTGCTATAAAAATATATGATACTGTGACTTGCTCCATTTTTTCCTTTAATTAATCTGAATCATCGTATCGAGAGAACCATCCATTAACGGTCCATCGATTTTTTATTCAGTATGAAATATTTTTTATTCAGTATGAAATATTTTTTATTCACTGATCTTGCCTGTTTTTCACTGATTTTTTGACAGTTTTGGTTGTTTTTTGTGCCATTTTGTGTCATTTTTGTGTCATTTTGATGGTTTTCAGTCGGGTCAAGTAGTCCATTTTGCATTGGATTTTCCGTAGAGAAAAGCTGTTAGGATTGATTTTCAATGATTTTTAGTAATTTTTCATCAATGTTTGCCTGTTTTCATCGATTTTTGGTCATTTTTCACTGATTTTTATCAAAAAACCTCGTAGGGTAAAGTAGTCGATTTTGCATTGGATTTTCTGTAGAGAAAAGCGGTTAGGATTCATTTTATTTTCGCAGTGTAATATGAAATAGTTTTATTCAGTGTGTGGTGATATATTTTGTATTCAGTGTGATATATTTTTTAACACCACCGTGGAAGTGTTATTTCATCGTGAGACAGCTTCTATCAGGTATGAGGAAAGTGTCATAATTGCTATAAAAATAAATCATACTGACACTTTCCTCATTCTATTTTGAAACCATCCATTAACGGTCTATCAATTTTTTATTCAGTGTGTGGTGATATATTTTTTATTCACTGATTTTAACACCACCGTGGAAGTGTTATTTCATCGTGAGACAACTTCGTTCATTGATGTTGAAAGTCACATAATTGCTATAAAAATAAATAATGCTATGACTTTCAACATTTTTTGACATGTAGGATGATTTTTAACACCACCGTGGAAGTGTTACTTTGATGTTTTAACGGTTCTATCAGGTATCAGGAAAGTGTCATAATTGCTATAAAAATAAATAATACTGACACTTTCCTCATTCTATTTTGAAACCATCCATTACGGGTCCATCGATATTTTTATTCAGTGTGAGAAATATTTTTTGACATGTCGGATGATTTTTAACACCATCGTGGAAGTGTTATTTCATCGTGAGACACCCTCGTTCATCGATGGGGAAAGTCACATAATTGCTATAAAAACAAATAATACTGTGACTTTCCCCACTTTTCCATTGATCAATCTGAACCGTCCATCGATTTTTTTATTCAGTGTGAGAAATATTTTTTATGTCATAAAAAGTGCACCATCGTGAAAAGTGTGCCAGTTGGAGATGTTGTTGTTGTTACCAGTGATAAAATCACTAATGACAGAGCCACCAGTGACAAAGTCACTAGACGAAAGAAAAAACACAAACAACCCTCTGATGACTTATGGAAGAAACATATCCCTGAACAGGACCGTGAGTTTTTTTAATGAAGTTGATGAACTACTAGAACAGACTCGAAGAAAATTGTGATTAATTATCAAGTCTAAGGCGATTCATTTCCGTGATAATTTCTTCATCAGGAATTCCATTTTGTATCATTCTGTTGAGACGTTTTTCTTGTAGTCTGCGTCGTGCATGTTCTGATCGGTTTTCAACCATTCTAGAAATAAATTTCCCTCCTTCTGGGGATTTTTGTACTGTTCTAAATTTTCCGTTATGATATTTTACTTTCACAGCTGAATGGGGATTTATTGATAGTTGCCCCTGAACAATTTCTGGTAAATGATCTATACTGCATTTCAGGTATGTCATTTGTTATTAAATTATTGGACTTCAATTTATTGTGTTCGGCATGAACTACTGGAAGTCAAAATTTTTTGTTGATATTTTCTGGAGAGACGAAAACGCGCCTCCGAGTCCCTATTTTCATGGATAACACATTTGTGAGTGATTCCATCAGGGCCTTTTTCTGTTATAATTCTTCGACCGGTGCCTGTTATTTTATCACGAACTGATAATTGTGGATAACTGCGGCGATAATTATTAAGTGCAGCCTCAAACTGTGACATTATAATTAAGGCTGTTATTTAATTAGATTTTAAAATGATATCAGAATAATGTGTACCAATGCGGATATTATCGCATTGAATATAATTCGCAAGGATCCCTTATATTTCTACAACAAAATGATTATTGACCCTGATGATTCCACCGCGCACTATTTGCTTCCGTTATATCGTAATATGACATTTGTGTTACAAGACAATGAAATTCTTCCAATACTCGGACGAGAATCGCCAAATCTGATAGCACATTCATTGACCGATATCATATCGAATTTTCGCAAGGAATTCAACCGACGAGTTCAACTGTTATTATTACCACGTAGCATCATAGAACAATTATTGAACAGACCACTCACTGACGAAGATATCGAAGGTGCCAAAATAGTAACGACGATAAAAAATAACCCATCGATAATAAAATACGACGGAGAATTATGTAACGTTGAAATAAAGTCGCCAAACTGGACAATCAAAGGAAAGGTGTATCATTGATCATAAATACCAAACATTTTTTTACCGTCACAGACATGTCGGATGATTTTTAACACCACCGTGGAAGTGTTATTTCATCATAAAACAGCTTCTATCAATGATGGAGCAAGTGTCATAATTGCTATAAAAATAAATAATACTGGCACTTTCTCCACTTTTTGACATGTCAGATGATTTTTAACACGATCATGGAAGTGTTTTTTTTTGTTATTTTAACGGCTCTATCATCGATGGAGAAAGTGCCAAAATTGCTATAAAAATATATAATACTCACACTTTCTCCACTTTTTGACATGTCAGATGATTTTTAACACCACCGTGGAAGTGTTATTTTGATGTTTTAAGGGCGTTATCAGGTATGAGGAAAGTGCCATAATTGCTATAAAAATAAATAATATTGGCACTTTCCTCATTCTATTTTGATCAATCTGACATATCATATCGAGAGAACCATCCATTAACGGTCCATACATGATATTTCAACATTGTAGTGTGTGTATCAGTCGCAGTAATGTCTTTACCAGCGAATCCTATATCATCAACAGTTTCATTGAGCCATATCGAATCATCTATGAAGTCCGATTTAGGCCATTCAGGATAGTATAGCGTGTAATTCGATCGATCAGTGTGTTTTTTATCATCAGATTGTAATCTCCCACCGAACTCTTTATAAATCAATTTGAATTTTTCAATGATATTTTTTACTGATAGTGTTTTATTTCTAAACCACACGTCCGGAAATATTTCATTGAAGTGTTTTAACAGTGCTTGATACTTATCGAGTTGGTCCGGGTTTTTTAACATGTTATTGATGTTCTTGATTAATTCAGTACGACTCACTGAAACACTTTTCACTGATAAATCATCCTCAACGATATCAGGGAGTTTTAACACTTCAAGGACACTTCTGACAATTTCGAGTTGTTGCCGGGGAGAGATTTTATCAGATCGGCACGGTGTAGTTGTTACAGCACTTCCTTGATTGTGTTTATCAACAAGAACCCGCTGGTATCACTGTAATCTATTAGCATTTTTATAAAGATCCCCAATCGTGTTTGTATCCAATTTACTCACATCAGTTTGAAATATATGATTCAGATACATCAGTTTCTTCGCGTATGGTTCTAATCGTTGTTCAGGGTCATATCGGTGATAACTGGTGGTTTTATCACCAGTGACTTTATCACTGGTGACTTTATCACTCGCCGAAGCAATTCTTTCCCCAATGGAAGATTTCAAAAATTCATCTACGCGCGGACTGTTATTAATTGCCGCGGCATCGATTTTTTGTTTTATTTTTTCACACTACAAATCATATTCGTCTGGTAATTCCCAAATAACCTCATACCCGGTTCGTTTCATCATTTCAACAAGTCGTCCCGTAAAATAACATTTTGAGTTGTTTTCGTCGATGATTGTACTGATAAACGCGTACCCGTAACTAGAATTCACATCGCAACGATTCGGGGTCCTGAAAAATAATTCCGTGGATGATAAATTTCTTTCATGTGATTCAATTGTGGAAATAATCCCATCGCGTGTTAGTGGCAATTCTGTGCAAACTCGTTTTGTTGCCGAATAATGGATTTCAGTAATGTTCCTAAATCGATGAATTGCTTGTTTAGTTGCTTCTACCGATCCTAATTGTTCAGAAAATACCGTCATATACTTGAATCGTTCGTCCACGATCGATATTCCCGCTTCTACGGTACAATTATAGATTACAACGTCGATGTGCTCAAACGCTTCAACGGGATCAGCAAAGTCTCTTTGTTTTTCTGCCGAATCGGTATCAGCGTGATAGTATTTCACTCGGTATCCTAAATGCTGTAATAATTTAGCGAGGGCTTCGACAGAATAATTTCCGTGTCGTTTGTTTTGTGTAAAAACTACTTCACGATTTCCCCGTTGCAGCGTGTCTAACAATTTGATGTAATTGTCATGATGGGACTGTTCCACAATAAACTTCCTTCCATGATCGGGTTGATACTCGTTAATGATGAATTTCATGTCCGGACGATTTAAGTGTTTTCTAAATAATTCCAAATCGTCGTTGTTGGCATCTGCGTCAAGTACAATAACCCGTTTCGCTGATGAAATTAACCATGTCAGTGCTTCCCAAATTTGTTTTCCACGGCACGATGAAATTATTTGACGAAGAATTCCATGCCATTCATCTAACAATAGCACATCAGGAATTCCCCTGACTCGTACAATCGATTAAATCTGCGAAATAACCCTTCGATGAGTTCTTGTATCAAAAATAATTGTTCCATGAATTTGTTCGTACGATTCGAGATTGTAGTCGATGGTGGTCTTTCTAGTAAATGTCTTTTTGTATGACAAATAGAGCACGGATTGATCATCTCGTATTGATTTCCATGCCGACTTTGACTTTCCCATCCCACAAGCTCCCCACTGTGGTCTTCACGGCGATAATTATACGATTTTAAGTATTTTTCGTAGCGGGTTTTACTATCATCATTTCTGTCAATCGTGATTTTATTTTTTGTGGTACGGAAACAACCGATCACAAATCGATCAGAATACACACACACACACAAATGCGTTTTTTGGCCCTTCCTTCAATGAATCCAGTAAACTCGTTATATCCATATCGGCGCTGGCAAATATTACAAAATGATCCAGGAACTCGTCCAAGCGATATCATGTTGGTGGTTTGATTTGTTATTCCAGTGATTTGATCGGGTTGTCCAGTCAGCGCTGTTGAGATCTGTCGAATTTGTTCACCAGTAAGATTATCATCATCGCTATCTTAAAAAATGCTATCGTCGCCAGTGAGTTTTTCGTAACACGGTTGTACAGCAACAGGACATGATAATAAATTGCTAGTAAATCCAACAGGATGAATTAATCGTTTATCAATGCTGTTTGGTTTTGCTGACCTCGTTCCGGGTAATTTGATGCTGTACAATCCAGCCTGTGTATCAACGTTCCATGATGGTTTGTCTGCGGCAATTTTCTTCAACAATTCCCGATGAGTATCAAAATCGATCGGAATCGTTTTCAATAAAACGTGATAACCGCCGCTGGTTTCAAAAACAACAATATCGTTAATGGAATCAACTAAGTCGCAAAAAAACAATAATAACTCCTCCAACGATGGGTTTTTAGAATCAATGTCGATAGAGGGATATCTCAATCTCTCCCGGGGAATAATTTCATTCACCGCAGAACACCCTTGAAATTCTGTTATGTCCGGATCATTCACAAACACATAAAATTTTCCCCGTTGTTGAATAATCACACCACGGAGTAGATAACTATCCTCGGTGAGTAATTCCATCGCGGATTTTTTACTAGAAACATTCCATGACGGTCCTAAACGCCTTTTGTAATATTCTCGAAGATCGTGATGAGTTTCCGGAGATTGAAAAAATTCATCATCGTACCCTATCACGTTATTGGAGTAATCACTAATCATTATACTATACACTTTGTAACGTCTAATTGAATGTGTATTAACGATTAATAATAATGGTGAATCCAGCACTAGCAATAAATAAATGTCGTTGGTTGTTTTTAGGATCTACACAGCCATGTGGAAAAAAATTCCTACGGGGAATTCTGTGGGGTACATAATTGTACTGCAAAACAAGGACGTCCCGAGGGGCCAAGACCCTGTCTTGGTTGTGGAAAGGCGTACGGGGAAAATATCAAATTTGTATATAGCGTGTGGATCCCCACAGTACCGTTCCACAATAGCATATCTTCGACGAAAAAATAGACCAATACCGACCCCAGAAGAGTTTTTAACGACGCGGTTACAAAACATACCCCTGATACGGTTAAATCATCATAATCACAGTAAAAAATGGGCCCAGCAGCAGAGAGGGTGAACCCACCAAATTTCCAGCGCGATTTGGACTCTCCATGGGGAAAAAATTTCATAGGACCCCCATCAGAACTAAAAAAACTTCTCAATGACACCATCGATATTGGTTTTAAAATAATTCATGATACGTGGAAAAAAACAACAAAACCACAAACAACTATCCTGACACATAATAATGACCCAGAAGGCGACGGCAGGCATATCGCTCCTCAAGATGTGAATATTTCATCGGTGATAGCGCTCAATTTAGTATGTGATGTTATCGAAGGAAGCTATCAAATAAATCTCGAACGATCAAATCAAGCTCAGCAAGGATATATTTTGTATTCGTTTGCACCAACAGCTCCTCCAGGGTTTCTAATTATTGAGTCTCCGGTGAATCCAGTCTATATGGGATGTCATAATAATTCATTAACGAGAATCAATTTCAAACTCACTGACCAGTCTAATAATCTGATTGATTTACAAGACGAAGTTTTACAAATTAGTCTGTTTGTGAAGTCCTAAAAGGATTTTCGTCCTAAGACCCTCGGACACGATATCGTATCGGACTTGATAAAATATTCGGTTGAAGAGTTTTTACCCATTTTGAAGCCTCCTGCAAGATCATGTTTTCAGACAAAAATGACTAAGTCTCCATTTGCCAAACGGAGACTATTTTTTTTATTTTGCCTGTTTTCATTAATTTTTCATTAATTTTTGCCTGTTTGATTGATTTTCAGTCATTTTTTGCCTGTTTTCATTGATTTGCAGCCATTTTTTGCCTGTCTTTATTGATTTTCAGTCATTTTTTGCCTGTTTTCATTGATTTTCAGTCATTTTTTTGTTTGATTTCTTAAATGCTAATCCAAAAAGTCTTTTTTGTTTGAAATCCATGTCCGATTCACCATCTCTGCTGCTTCCCCACATGATTGGTTGAAGAATTTTGTAGACTATTATGAAGAAATTAATACTGATCATAGAGCACTTGATGAACAATTACGCGAGTTTAAAAAACTAATCAAATTACAACCGGATAAAATCCAATGTGAAATAGCGCGTGAAATAATTTCGGAAACACCATTAAATGATTTTTGGGAAGCGTGGAGACCAAACGATTTGATAATGGCAAGTGGAAAAATAGTCAGAGACACACTTCAGATGAAGTTATTTGAATTGAATAAAGAAAAATTCGCAACACTTCCAACGCCGCTGTGTTATAGACCCAAGGATACACGAAAACAGAATATCAAAGTTGATATTCCTGGGCAAAATGAGAAGCAGATTCTCGTATTAAATGATATTGTGCTGGTTAATATCAATGTTGTCGAAGATGCATTGCGTGCTGATAAATCCTCATGGACGCTAGGTTACGCAGCGACAATACATTTTTCACAGGGATTGACTATATCCGATACAATTATTTGGATGGTAGATAATCACATCGAGTGGTCGAATTTAGTTTATCTTGCGGTGTCCAGAGTACGAAGAATAAATCAACTTCGAAGAGTTGTTCTAGATGCTAATGACTCTACAATCAATGATATTGTCAGCGATGACATAATCAGAAAAAAATATCTGGTTATAAACAGCAGGATAAAAAAAAAATAAACGAGAATTTGACATTGATGCCGAATTAATAATCACTCTGAAGCAACAACAAAATAATCACTGCGCGAGTTGCAATTGTATAATGCGTTGATGTTGGTCGGATAAAGATCCTGGACAATTTACCGTAGACAGAAAAATAAGCAGTATTGGTCATACCAGAAATAATGTAATGCTGACTTGTCTTGAGTGCAACAGACGAAGAGGTGCTAGTTAAGACCACCCGCCGGTAATTGAGTATCCTCGGGTATCACTTGCAGTTGTTCATGAGTAAATCCTCGCTGAGGAGCAGTTGAATCCAATCTATAGACTGGCAGTCTACCAGTGGATCGTGTTAAACTAGATATTTTATGTGCGATGACACTCCAAATAGGATCATTAAGCTCTTTTTTGCCGCCTTCGAGCTCTCCTGGTTAATATAAATACCTAACAGTGACATTGCCGAGTATTGGTTGTTTTGAAAAATCCTTTTGTGGTTTTACGGGTATATAGTTTTTTTAATCGCGTTGTTAGGTTTCATGTTGATTCTTCGAGTAATCTCATTATTCAGCGCGGTAACTACGCTTGGTAATCTCTTGACCCATTCACAAGATCGTTTATCCTGAATAAATTCTTTCGCGTATTGATTTCCAAATAACCGCTCAGCAAGTGTGCGATTAAATCGTTCAACAATTGCCTGATCGCGATGTAGTGCAGTATGTCCTCGTCGTAACGCGGTATTATAATTCTTCATTATTGATAACACTGCACCCTGAAATTCCTTGCCAGGATCAACTTGTAATAGGTCTGGCCAACGCAGAGGACCTCGTCGATAAATCCTTTAAAATGCAGAAGCCACTTCAGTTGATGATTTTGTCTTTAGCTGTTCTGCTTGTTTGTATCGACTCGCAACATCAACTACGGTTAGTGCATACTTGTAAAAACCATCATGCGGCAGGAATAATATATCAGCTTGACGAACTTCATTAGGGACGCTGACATCAAAATGCGAGAAGTTAATTCGTTTAGGCGGCGGTAGATAAATTTGCCATATCGCCTGTTTGGATAACCAATCTGCTGCAGAGGTATTTTTCACCTTTGCGGCACTAGCGAGTTTACCGATTGCTGCTTTACTATCCGGTATCCTCTTGGAGAATAATAAATAAATTCCATGTTGTTATTAATTACCGGCACCCATCATTAATTTACCTTTCATCGCTGATTTTATCAACCATGAAGCCAATTTTTCTTTGAAGGATTTATCAGTGATAGAATTCAACGCGTGAATCAATTTCACATCTGCGATATGTCTGTGTTGCAGACTGCTGCTTTTATATGCAACATCATGAACATGACACGCCTTATCAATAGCATTTATTGGGTTTTCACCGGGACGGGGATGGTTTTGATCATCGAGTCTGATCCCGGGTCCACAATAACTATAACCCGGAAGGTGTTTTTCTCCTGGATATTTCGCTCATGGTATTCCTGTGAGTTTTACTAACTTGGCTGCAATATCACCTCCTCGTTTTTTTTAAAATCCTTAGAAACAAATCTAATTTTTTTATACTACATTGTACACACTTACCAGTAAGTGCTGATCTGTTATTGCTAGTTGTAACCGTTGTCAAGTCGTTTGTGCTAGTGCGCTTCTTACATTTCACACAATATAGATCCATAATATATTATGTTATATGGGTATGAATGTAATTGATTATTCATCAACAACAAAAACACAACCCGTAAAACATCATACAAAGCAACCAGATTCTGAACCGGTGATTGTTAAACCAATTGTTGGTATACGCTTTATACACCACAAATCCATAATATTAATATATTATTCTGATGGAAGTAATAGTCAGACCAATTATCAGTGTACGCCTTATACCCCTCACACAATATAAATCTATAATATATTTATGTTATATGGATATGAATGTCATTGATTATTCAGCAACACGAGAACCAGAACCAGTAAAACATCATGTCATGTTACCAAACTCTATTCGAATGATTATCATTGGACCTTCATGGAGAGGTAAAACACAATTGTTAATTGATATGATAATAAGACATATGAAATGGGACAAGTTGTATTTAGTATCCCCAAGTTTAGACGATCAACGATGTTACCAGGTGTTAAAGATTACAACGAAAGGGCAACAGAAATTACCGGCCAGGATATTATTAAGTTTATAACAGATATTGAGGAAGCCCCTTCCGTGCAAGACATCGATGGAAGTATTAACAATTTAGTTGTATATGATGATGTCATGTTAGACAATCAAAAGAATCCAGCTAGGATATTTTCCAGAGGTAGGCATAAAAAATTATATACTGACGTGATATATGTCACTCAACGATACACGCAAATACCTAAAGTGATCAGAGATAACTGCAATTTGTTATGTATGTTTAACGGAGTTGACATTCATACACAACGAAATATTTGGCAAACCTGGTGCAGTGATATGGATTTTAATCAATTTAAAAATTTCTTTAGTCACGCTCAATTAACTCCACATAGATTTGTAACAATAAATCTAATAGATCCTAAAACAAGATATCGAATCGGATTAGGTCAAATATTCGGTTGAAATCCTAAAAAAATTGTTAACCCAAAATAGTAGGGGGAGGGGGTGCGACAACGACCATGGCGTCCTGTTTTTTTGGATTCTATTTTGCCCGTGGACGCTTCTATAAAGCATTTACGAGGAAGCCTTGGTTTGCCGAATCGACGCCTATAAAAGTTGTCCGATTCACACACCCCCCATCTACTATTCTAGTAAATACATCAATACAATATTCTCCACTCCACACCACGTAAAGTTGATAAAAACTTAGTAGAATGCTGAACAGCGTGATAAATGTAGAGAAAGAACTTTTTATTCTGATGCTGCGGAGTCTAATCCAGAGACACACTTAGACAACGTACGGGCTCTTCTGACTTGATTCGAAACCATTTTTGTTTTGATGAGGATAGTGACTTGTCCATCAGTTATATTGAGAGATTGAGGCAAAACGCAGATAAAGATAATACTACTGTTCAATAATTAAACGATGAATCAAAATCTACCGGGAAGATGATTTTACTGAATTCCTATTTTGAACAAGTTTTCAGCAAATTCTTATATTATTGTTGTTTGCCCCTACATGAGGACCAAGACATTAACACTACTATACCATGCAGCTATAAGAAGGAACCTTTGTAATTCATTTGAAAGATTTTTGGCTTTGTAAAGTTAATCAGTACACACTGACCGCTGAGTATAACACTTTATTTAGAAAAGTTTATATAGTTACTGTACACAAAACACTTTTACATATTTTATATACAAGTTTTACTGAAAATATATATATAATGTGTGTGTGTGTGTGTGTGTGTGTGTGTGTGTGTGTCGTTTTCTGATTTCATCCAGATGTGTACTCTCTGAACTCTCCAAACTACAATTAAATTCCGACCCTATGTATAAAGAATGATTCACAATTACATTACTGGTATTGTAATTGAAAACAAAGGATTGTATCCTTATTATGATGTCCTGTCCTATTTCGATGATCCAGTTAAATATATGTTGTATTACTTGATTATATATTGCACCATCTTTTAATTCTTAAAGTTTATTTGATGTACGTACGTGTTAAAACCAAATATATTTAGAAAGGTGCCAACGAATACTTTGACTTTCTGGTATTAATATACATTACACATGGACTGAAATGTAAGAGTTTGTACTAACTTGATGAGATCATGGACACGCCAGATGAATACTGTGATATTATATACGAATCAAATTCAATGCTAATGCTCTCGTTAATATTTCCAGTTTATTGTTATTAGAAGAAGAAAACTATTTTCACTTCCTGATGACAATAACCGAAACTTCGCATATATAATCTCGAATGTGTTCAATTCACACCATCAAAATCGGTTTGCTTTTCGACTTTAAAAACAGATTTTCAGCTATATTTAAAACATGAAAAGATGACATTGACATGACAATTTGTGTTATAAAAGTGTGATATCTATAGTTTGTGATGCGTGAATATACGACATTTATCTCACTGTTACTGTCAGTGATATCTGCGTTGATCCAATAGTGACACAAAAAGAATCGAAAAGTAAATTACACGTTCATAAGTTATAATAGAAATATAGGCTTAAGAGGCCTTCAGTTTAGTACGTACGCAAAAATCTGTCAAAACTTGAACCCTCCCCCTCCCTGTAAACATGCGTAGTTTTACACACACACACACACACACACACACACAACCACACACACCTACCTACCTGCGTACGTACGCTTGACGCATTCCCTATTTTACAGAACGGCCTATATTTAATCCTTGCAGAAACGATAAAGGATTAATAATATTAACGTGTTTAATAAAACAAAATAGTCCACCGGAATTGAATGTCTGGCTGCATCAAAGAAATAAGCCGCGTAATATTAAAAAGTTTGTCTAATATCCGCTTAAATTCAAGCGCCGAGTCGAACAGGTTATGTATCCGACAAATTATTATCGAGGTTCCCACCTCCGTTTCCTATGCGTGCGTACATTTTCAATATATCCCCATACGCAAGCGTATGTATTTGGGTTAACCCCTCCTCCCCCTCCATTCGTTCGTACTAATTGGACGGCCTCTACTTACTTACACCACATCATTGGTATTAGAATTACAGTCTCAAAAGAAAATTGAGCAACTTTTAAATGTAACTTTGCTCTAGAAGATATGATTTTAGTATTAATGCACGTGATAGACTGTGAACATCTTTAAAGTACGAATTTATTTAGTGAAACGTTTCATTGCTTTATCTTCTACAATTTAGCAGATTCTGAGATATAGTCTTAGTATAAACAATGCCTTTATTTCTGGGACCCGGTCTGCTAAACGGGTCTCAGAAGGGGTTGTGCGATATCATTAAATGGTTTACAGCAACAAAATTCAGTGCAGTATTTACGACTTTACGAGTTTCAAAACCCGATCCCCGGCATAGTAATGTACACGTTTGACCTTGAAGGATAAGTGTACGGGTGGTGGTAAGACACTCTATTTTTACATGTATTCAATATTTTAACAATTTCGATTTCTTTGTCAGCTTTACTCACAATAATATACAGATGACCGTGACATTCAAAATAGGCCGATTTTATTAAACCCTTAGTAAAGAATATATTTGAGTTTTTTTTTAAATTCGTGTGTATATATATATATATATATATATATATATATATATATATATATATATATATATATATATATATATATATATATATATATATATAACATTATGCATGCGTATACGTAAATGTCAGTGTATCCCCAAACAACCTGATGTAAAATGTTTCAAAGTGAAATTAATGAAAGCTAGCAGTATGATGTCAAACCAAACCATTTCAAACTCCCGTTCGAAGCTATGCCGCAAGAGTCGTAGCCCTAGCCAAAGGCCAGTCATTTAACACCATACATGTGTATGTCTTGTTTCATATCCAGTAGTGTACGACTGTTGTTATTTTACAAGTTCTGCTTCAAGGACATCTCTCTTTCTCATGATGGATTGCTCGGTAATGCGTAGAAATCTCAAAAACATTTGTCTCCTCATTCACATTAAAAGTTTCCGTTGTTTAAGATATGATTTGGAAAGTTTCCAATCAATGTATTTCTGGTATGTCGTCACGTAACAAATATATAGAATAATAACGATTGCGGAAAAGAAATGTTAAGCATCACGCGTGTGTATGATGCCCTACAATGCAACCACAGTGTATCCATCGTGAATTCTAATGCGATTGTGGTAGTTGTTTATTTTACTGGGCTTATATAATAATAAAATTAGTGTTTTTGATAATAAAAATAAAAATAAAAATATTAATACTACTACTACTACTACTAATAATAATAATAATAATAATAATTTAATGATGATGGTCTGCTTCTTCATCTACTAAGAACAATTTTCTTCTTTTTCAGAATCGCTTATACCATGAATATTATGTAGTTGAAACACATCTCATTTCTCTCTCTCTCTCTCTCTCTCTCTCTCTCTCTCTCTCTCTCTCTCTCTCTCTCTCTCTCTTCTATGTTTCTCTGTCGTTAAACATACCCTAATATTTTGGTTAAACGTGTTTCTTAATAATTAAATCACTGACGTGAAGACTATTAGAAAATGTGTTTCTTAGCTCAGTTGAAAAATGCAGGCATTGTGTATATGTGAGGTGTTAAAACAACCTAGAGATCAATTTACATTTTCGTGAGTTATGAAATAAACAAACTAACTGTTCTATCATATTACATTGCATGCTTATCCACTCACTATAGTTAACATTCATAAAACTCATTGTGTGTTAAAATTGTTTGAAACACTGATATAAAATAATCTTTTCGAGTTGAGAAGAAGAAAATAAAGGCAACACAGTGGACAGAAAGGCGAATAAACAAAATAGAGTCTTGCTGTTGCGATGGCCAGAACAAGAATAATAACAATTATTGCTTGGATGAAAAAAGTCCCACTCATGGATCACAGGGTTATTGATATCACATCGATCGTCACAGCAAGATATTAGATTATGTGTCAAGCAGAACGATTGAAAGACTGAATTGCATATTCGTAATATGAAAGGAAACTCAGCACAGCGAAGAGTTGCAAAGAATGGTATTAGGATTTACAATGACAATAGCTACCTTCTTTTGAATTTGTGTTAGATGAAATGCATCAGAGCTCACATGCAATAAAGAAATAAGAATTCCCGTGTGTTTTGTATAAAGACAACTTGAGCAAAAAACCATATCTGTAACAGGATTAAAGAGAAAGATTGGTATTGATTTTTCAATTAATGTTACATGTTAGCATTCAATACATATTTATTATACTGTAATGAAATATGTTTCAATGTACTTGATCTGTATTTTACATTTTAAATGAAGTAGATAATATTTATATATGTTCGATTTTTATTTCATTAAATAATGAAAATAAATTTTCAAGAGGCTTGAGAACATACAAAAATTAAAGTCACTGCATACAATATTAATACGAACGTCAACGATACCTGGAGGTGGTTAATATACACCTGCTGATTGGGTAATCGATCTGGGTAATCGATCTGTGTGATAGACATGTGGCGATAGGTCAATTATCTTCATTTGTTAGGTGCTTTGCCAGAGTTACCAAGGCAATAAAGTATGTTTGTTTTTTTTCACTTAACGCGATTTGACCTAGCATTTGTTTTCTTGCGTGAAGAGACATCTTTGAAAAAATTATCATAAAGAAATCGGATATGACAAATGATGCACAAAATACCTAAATCTATTCAAGTTAGACAGTAACTTTGAAATCTCAAAATTTGGAGAAAACGATGTAGTTTCAGCATACCATTCAGCTATGTTTGACGGATGAAATTCCTTATTTGAGCGCCAAATTTACAACGTGTTGGCTATGGAATTATTTCTAGAAAGAGCTGTGAGGCGTATGGACTTTGGTCACAATTATTACTTCCTGATCATTACCACTGAATGTATTCCCAATAAAGTTTTAGGTTTTAGAGCATTTTCCTCTTTTTTCGGGGGGTGGGGTGGGGGTGAGCTTTTTATCTTTGGCTTGTATTCAGATATTTTTTGGGACTGGTTTTAAAAAATTGTGTACTCATTAAATTATGAGCACTTTGGTATGATTTGCTGTGGGATTTTTTTTTTACTTGTGGCAAATTGATTGCATTCCTCCCAACAATATCACGAAGGCTATCAGTTTTGTTAAAGTATTTTCTGATTAATCTAGGTACGATTGACATGTGTAATGGATTATTGGTGATATTTGTGTGATCATTTTTAATATTTAAAATCAAAAGTTGTATTTATAATAACCTACTGGGTATTATCGAGCATTTTGTGATGTAACTTAACGTATTAACGGTATTTGCTTTGTACATTTCAGTATTATTTATTGTATTCAGTTTAATTCAATTTTCTTACACTAATAATCCCACACCAGATTAGTGTATGTATGCGGAATGACGTAATGCTGAAACCTAATCAAGGATTAAGTTGTGTGATTGCAAAGACATTTATGTACTAAAGCAATGGTTTCCAACTCCCAGGTCGCGATCAAAATGATTACGTCTGGGTTCGGGGTAATGCACTGTGGCCAGGATTTTTCCTCTTCTTTTTTTCTTGAGAGTGGCAAAACTTATCAAAATGTGGAAACGGGATTGTGAGGTTCAGAAATGTATAGGTTTGATTGGGGGGGGGGGGGGGGCAAAAAAGGCTGTGAACAACTGCATGGTCTATATTCTTTGTCTTGCCTTCTCAAGTAGTGTGTTTAAAAAGCATTTTATTTTAACATGTTGTTATTGACGGTATAAATGTTGCATAGAGATAAAGTATGATACGTGTCTAATAATTCAAATAAAAAAATTGTTAAAATGTTGATTTTATTGGAAAAGAGGGAGAAAAAGAAACAATTTTAAATTAAATTCAGTGTTGAATGAGAAAAGTCTGAGGGTCAACATTCTGAATGCGCTTGTGGAATTTTCCTAACCAACACGAATGCATAATGAAGGATTAGTTTTCTTACAAAATGAAACGAATAAAATCAAGCTAAATGATAAACATGATGGTTAGTGTACATACTGAAGGAACTTCATAACAACAGATAATTTCAAACACTTAAAAAAGTCTAAGTGTTGTGCAATGTTACCTTTAATGTAAATTTTGCTCCTGATCATATGTGCTTGGAGCGACCTCTTCGTTCGATCGATCGATCGATCGATCGAGAGAGAGAGACCTCTTCAATTGTGACCTAAGTTTGATGGATTTCTTTAATCAATAATAGGGTGACGAGTTTATTTTTAAACAAACTAACAATTAGGAAAACTGCATTTTCGAAAACGGAATATAGAACGTGTACCACTATCTGGATCAATCAAGACAACACATTATAGTTTGGAGTCACTAATTGCAACCGTGCATGGTTTTGAGTGTAAATGTCTTGAGATTATCGTTTGTCTGATTATTAGGAATGGATGTTCAAGTGGTGATTTAAATCGCTGCATGTTGTTGTGTGCGATACTCTCAGTAGAAAGTCGCGTGATTAATGATTAAGACGTAATAAATCGATATGTATTGGATACGCAATCTCAAATACATAGGAATGTGAAACATTACTAGCTCCAGTGAGTATTTGTGTTATTCAATGGGGATAATATGATACTTTATTTCCCACGACAGTTCGAATAAAGCAGCGAATCATGATGTAATACGTATAACGGTATTGCTGAGTCACTGAATCTTAAATCTTAAAGGTCACCTGCCACCTATTTTGTAAAAAACTGCAATATCATTATAGTCATAATAGAAATGCATCTGTTATATATGTACACCATACAAATGTTTAATTAGACTAAAAAATCTATTTTTTAAATGAAAAATTTTACTCGGCAATCTCCGTAAACAATCGGTAATTTCCGTGTGCCAAAGACGGATATGACTTACATTTATCCCTTCGGTTCAACCTAGCCATTCATGCGTTGAATTTCCCCGCGTATATGTCTATCATCTGTGTGATAAATTTTAAAGATCGTGATTTTCTACAACAAATATGGTGCACTGTGTTGCTTACGGATGTAACCAAAAGAGCGATGATGGGACAAAAGGGTTCTTTCTTTTTCCGAAAGACCATGTTTACCGGAAAAAATGGATTGAAGCTGTTGGGTCCAATAGAGAGAGGGATGGGAAAGTTGTACCGTTTGTACCAACTGCAACATAACGCTTGTGCATACGGCATTTTGAGGACAGTTGCTTTTTACACCCTCCTTCCGTGATGGTATCAATTGGTGTTCAAATGAAATTGAATTTGTTAAAGACGGCAGTGCCTACAATTTTCCCAGAGACTGTCGAATATAAGAAGAAAACCCTTCCGTCACCAGAGAAGTTTGGACCACCTAAATCCCGTAGAAAGCTCTATGGTGCATATGAGAAGATGGATAGAAAGAGGGTAAGTAAAATACATCAAATAAAGATTACAGTACAGTATTGTTATTGCAGATGTAAAATATTATTGTTTACAAAAATCATAATTTCTGAATGTGTAAATTTTTGATCTCGAAGAAACTATTTAGCATTATTATACCGATTATGAACTCGAAATATAAGGTATTAGTGTATGACGTTTATCATTACAGTAGGTGTACAAATCTGTTGAATCAGTGTCTGGTTGAGTGTTTCTGCAGAAATCAAGGCTGTTATGGTTGTACATACAGTCCTGTCAACAATTATCACTCGAATTTAATAAATGAAACTTAATTCAAATGTAATAATTGTTACTACAACAAAAACCAGTGGTAAACTTATCCCATTTGACATAAATAATCACTGTGGTCAGTTTTCATAGAGTGCTTGATAAACTGGGTTCAATATCATTTTATTTTGATTTGTAGACTCTTGATGAACTGCTGGAAAAGCATGACTCCCAACAGGCTGAGGCTGCATCTGAAGAAAGACATCTCATAGAAGAGCAGCTTCGTATGGAGGAGCTACTTCAACAGGGACGGAAACACGAGAGTCACACTCCTCTGAATTATCAAATCGGTCTTGATTTCCAGCATGCATCATCAGACCATATGTCAAGAGGCTCTCAAACAACAGAGGTAAAAAACACTACAATTACATTTTGATTACTATATTTTTCTTTGCACAACATAATACTGTTTGCAAACACAAAATAAAACTCCCATGCACAAATTCTGTTGTGATCATATATGTTTTAAATTTGGATGTGACAATAAATCCAGGCTGGAAATTTCATATATTCTGGGTAAAAGATGCACAAATTATAAATTAATATGGTAATTTGTTCACATGAAGTTTTAAAATGACGAGACTTCACTTTGATTGTTGAGTATGATACATTTTTGATAATTTACTTCATTTGTGGCATATTAATAATAAAACGTGTATTCACAAATATATATCAAGATCTGAATAAAAAGTGGATAATCGAAAAGAATTCTGCTTAGTGGTCTTCAGAAAGAAAAGGCACATACATTTTTATACTGTTGAGCATATGACATTTGTGCTCACTTGTCCCTCATGCACTAGTCTTGCCACAAGAAAGTTCAAAGAATTGTGGAACTAATTTTGATGTAAAGTTTGAATTTGATATTAGATATTCATCACTATTCATGGATTTGTATTTTTTCTTTCAAGAGTTTTCTGCATAGGCCCACAGTGAACAAGGCATCCCAGGTCAAGCCTCAAAAAAGGGAAGTTGGTATGACAGCATTGCCAGAGATGAAATCAGTTGCATGTGGCCCAGATGAACTATCATACTTTGTTGACAAAAGTTTCCAGTTTCCAGACCCTGATGACCATCCAGTGGTAGAAGAGGAGGAAACTTTCTTTGATGCGGATGAGTGCGGAGACTTAGTCGACAGTAACGAAACTGATCCAGACTGGGAACCAGATGGTGGAGATGCTGATATGGATTATGAGGAAGAAGAACAAGCATGGTATGTGATAAAGTAACATGTACTTTAGTTTTGATCAGTTCACATTCAAAATCAGAGAACAATTTGTATGTAAATAACTATCATGTGAATAAAGAACATTTACAATATTGTGTTGTAAAGGATTATGAAGCTCGGTAATCTATGTTATTGCCTAAAAGCAGAAGGTAGTTGACTATTTTTTTTTCTTCTTTCAGTGATGAAACACTTGAAGAAGAGGTAAATACTTTGAAGGAAGCTAAATATATAGTGTATGAGAGCTGCTTGAGACAACTTTTACTGTTGTGCTTCGTTTGTGGCAGTACTTGTCATGTGATAAAAAAGAAATTGATGGGAACAATGGTTATGTTAGAGGCGGTGTGTGAACATGGACACAGTAAACTTTGGAGCAGTCAGCCACTAATTCGAAACACTCCAACTATGAACCTTCTCATGTCTGGGGCAATTATGTTCAGTGGAGCATCACCATCAAAAGTTTTGAACATTTTCAAGTTTCTCAATTTGCAAATGGTAGCAGGTAGAACATATGCAAGGTTTCAAAAATCATTTGTTTTACCTGCCATTTCAAATGTATGGGAAAGAACTCAGAGAGAAATATTGAGAGAATGCAGAGGCAGACCTATTAAGGCTGGAGGTGATGCTAGATGCTGTTCCCCGGGTCATTCGGCTAAATATGGTAGTTATACCATTATGGATCTGCAAACTGGGCTTGTGTTGGCTGTGGAGCTAGTGCAGGTATAATCACTATGAATGTATTTTTTAAAATACTTACGATATTGATTCAAAGGCTGTTGCATGGAAACTTCAGTTACTGGTCATTTAAAATTGATAATATTTTACTGAGTGAATGCTGAATAGAAACTAATGATATATGTATTTAATTAAAAAATGTTATATCTACCATAACATACATTCTGTTCAATAAGATAATGTGCAGTTGACATTTTGTAACGTTTACCATACTTTAGCAACATTTGCACAATAATTTGTACCCCTGAAACACAAAACAACATAAGCAAATTCATAGTACATTACCATGCTGTCATACAATTCAAAGAATAAAACATGTATTAGTCTTAAAAACATGTCATTTTTCATAGAGTAATGAGGTGAAAAATTCTAATGCAATGGAGTTGGAGGGTTTGAAGAGGGCACTACGGAGGATAGCTGATTCTGGTGTCTCCATCACCGACATCACAACAGACCGGCATATACAGGTTAAGCGCTACCTGAGGGAGGAACAGAAAACAATTAACCACTGGTTCGATGGGTGGCATCTTGCAAAAAGTTAGTAAAGTTTAAGTCCTATGAATTTGTTTTAAAAGACAAATTGTTATTTTGACAGATTTTAGTGGCACACATAATTTATTTGATGAAAATTGCATTCGTTCATATCCAGCATACAAATAAAAAAAGCTGCATAAATAGATTTGCTTGGAAGACATGTAAGCTACCACTGCACAGAGTGTGTTTTTGAAAATCCTCTTTATATTGATATGCTAACAAACTTGCCTACTAAATTTCATTTATTTCATATATGCAGTGGTTTGTCCTAACTT
Source organism: Unio pictorum (assembly GCA_030141615.1). Taxonomy (NCBI): domain Eukaryota; kingdom Metazoa; phylum Mollusca; class Bivalvia; order Unionida; family Unionidae; genus Unio; species Unio pictorum. Next base: position 4,985,710 of record JARLTB010000207.1, read on the forward strand.
TGCTATTTATAATTTTTTAAAATTCTAAATTTTAAATGTAAAAGATAATTTGATAATTATTTTCTTAGCCTGAAATGAAGTTATGTTTAAGCAACAAAATTTTAATATTCCATAGCTACATGGTCATGTGACGGATTGACTGACAGAAAAACTGTTTGAGATAAAGACAACTGACTACACAAGAATAAAAAATGTTTTTGATTGTCTCTTTTGTTTCAGTCATTCTAAAAATATATCCTTTAGGGACCAGAGGGAATTAATCAGTGAAGTGGTCCGAGTCTCTGGGAGACGAAAGAAAAGCTAGTAGAAAGTTTTAGGGACCAGAGGTAATTATCCCAGCAGTTGACAAAAGAGAGAAGGAAGAACAGAGGGAGAAGTTGAAGGGAGAACGGAGGGAGACAGTGAAAATATAAGAAACATAAGATGAAGAGGACTCAGGACAGAAGGGAAAATTTCACACACTAATTCAAAGGATGAACTAGGCCGTCACTTGGTCGAGTGATAGGATTTCAGCTGGATTTTATTTGAGAGATTACTATTTGAATTATAATAAATTGTTGTTATTTAAATTTCACAATTTGTTTATTCATTAATTTAACTGTCGGCACCGCTGACTGGGGGCTCAGAGCTTTGCATCTCACGATCACTACTTCAGTTTCTGACAAAAACGAGCCAGGGTGGGTCTTCTGTATTAATTTAAATAAATTGGAAGCATATATATATATATATATATATATATATATATATATATATATATATATATATATATATATATATATATATATATATATATATATATATATGTATGTGTGTGTGTGTGTGTGTGTGTGTGTGTGTGTGTGTGTGATTGTGTGTCTGTGTATACTGTTATACAGTTACGTGTTTAGGCTGTTACAAACAAAATCAAATAAAGAATGAAAATAAGCTTTGTAAAATTTAACAAATAAATTATTTCCCTGGAAACAGGTTGTTAAAATGGAGAAATATTTTTACAGTTTTAAGAATCAAATCCAAAAATAATCCAAGAATAATCCATGTATTAAATTATCAAAATACAAATAATGAAATGTTCTAATATATTCAAGTTCGAGTCCTGTTGCAAAATTCAAAATGGAAGACGATGACTTATGCTGAAATCTGTTTTGTGTTTATCTATAGTTCCTTGTAGAATCACAAGATGTAACACGGGAGTGTTGGAAATCCAAATTAGATTTTGATAAACTTTCTTTGTCCAAAATTTATGTACGAGCACATCAAATATTTCCAGAAATATGAATGATTTGTTTTGTAAAATCCAAGTGAACTGAAGAAAAGTTAACACGGATTCAAAACAGGTTACACGAAAAGAAAATGACTTAACTTCAGTTGTAAAAGCCCACAATTAACTACATATTTCACTAACTCGACGATTATATCGTATTCTAATACGCAGTTTCGAAAAAATCCCCACATTACGAAATCTCAAAGGGGTGGAAAGGAGTCACGTGATCATTTATATCATGTACTTCTAATATGACCTTGACAAGAACCATTATTTTTACTTAAAGAATAAAAGATGTTTATTTCTTTAGAAGTCCCATCATAACCTTGACAACAACCAATCATTTTAATAAAATAATAAAACCTCTTAACGTGGATGCTACTAACCTTGAATCAATGTCATGATGTAGGTCAACATTACTTGTTTACCAAAGAAAAAACCGGTCGACCGATTTTCTAGCAAAACGACATCTCTTGTAAATCTATTTACATTACAACAGCATGTGATGAAAAATAAAATTTATTTAAAACTGACAAACAATTAAATATATATTAAATCAGATACATGTTACAATAACTATAATCCATATCTTAGCTCCCAGTGAATATGTTCGGATTAATGAGCTTTTGTTAAGTCTTTGGTATGACACGGCCAGGGATCGAACCCACACCCCGCTTCCGCGGCGGACGCTCTTACCACTAGGCCACCGGAGCGGTACCTCTCTTGGTAGCATCCATTACTGGTATGTAAAAAATAAATACTGTTCTAAATATAAAATGCACAACTTTCAAATATAAGTGGGTCAATGCTATGTTTATGAAGAAAGGGTGGAATGGGGAGGGGAGGGGGGAGACATAGAAGGATAGCAAAACTGAAATGTAATGTTGGGTTTCAGACATTTCGTTACTGTATACATTTATCTTATTTTCTCATCCAGCAAGATATCTACATTTACATACCTAGAGAGGTGACATTCTATTTGGCACTGTTTTGTTACTTTAACTGAAGAATATTTTAATCGAAAAGTTTATTTAAGCATATGCTTATATGATTAAACTACTTGTGAATACTGTATCTGAAACCAAGCAATAATAATGTCATTAGGTAATATAATGTGAAAGAAGTAATACAGATTAAGTCGTGTGGGTAATTAGTCCATGAAGCAAACATGTACCCTAAAGTCATTTTGGAACCATATCAACATAATATATATTTTACCAACATTTTGTATTAATCTCAAATACCTCTGCCAAGAAACAATAAATCGGATTTCAAGTGCAACATATTATCATTTTTATCGTTGGCTGTTGAGTCCACAAAATTAAAATATAGTTTAAAGACCGATGTTCTATTAAATGAGATTTTGAAAGAGTGCACTACATATAAATAGATACATATTATTTTCAAATAATACTCTTTGCTATATGAAATATTAGTTTTGTAACCCACATCCCCAAACAAACAAACTTTGAATGTTGTGCACACCAAATTAGCTCCGATGTTATAGGACAAAAGCAGAAGGAAAAGACATTCGTAGTCGTAACCCGCAAGAAAATTACTTACCGGGTCGATACATTTATGCAATATCATCTTATCTTAAATACCTATCATGTCGCCTGACTTATATTAGCATGAACAATATGTCATACCTGTGTACCAATATCTTTTCAACTACCATAATAAAAGTTTGGCAAGTATTCAAAATGAAGCGAAGTACACTTGAAGGATTACGAAATAATATTAAAATGATTTTCAATGGTTTAAATATTCGATTCAACTCTCCTGGTCTGAGAGTGGGTCCTAAAGGTTCAATTTGCTCTTGTTGTTTCAGAGTTTCGAGTTTGGATTGCGAGCTATGTCAATAGGACAGTTTCACAATACCTGAAAGAAAATTCACCAAGGAATGATAGCTCTTTTTTTATTTATTTTTTATAGCGATCGAGATCAGGAAGGTCAACACTTCCGAAAGTCATATTGTGAAAGAGTTTCGTTACCATAAATCCACTAAAATGGTGGGATGGGAAAGAAGTGTTCAAGTGAACGGGAATAAACAATACGAGCTGAATCATCGTTCAAAAATGTTTGGGAACGTATATACTCAATTAATGAATCTACGTGCATGAAAAATACATGAATTATTGTCAGAAATAATGTGATTGATTAAATAAAACTTAGAGAGCAATAACAATTTAACAAATACAGACCGAACAACTGCACTCTTCTTGAGGTATTACATTACACACAAACACACACACACATACATACATACATACATACATACATACATACATACATACATACATACATACATACATACATACATATATACATACATACGTACGTACGTACATTCATGCATACATACATACATACCGAAATATATAAATACGAATAATTAAAGAAACAAAGTCGTTTCCTTTAACTGTGTGATACAATGTACATCAAATACTTTGATCATCAATATAACAATAGTTGTGACATCCACATTTAGCAAGTGAATATGGATATTACAAGATATAAATGCAATACCTCTGCAGTGTGCAAAGATAAAAATGGAGGGGTACTTGCAAGAAAAATAAAAACATGCACCAATATTGTACAGTGTCAGAAAAAAAATTGTAATATCATTATAAAAAGGAGGGCTGTAAAATCATTACTCAGCTGGATGGATATTATTAGTGATAATTCAGATCCTTTTGTAATTTGAACAGTTTATCATACAGTGAGCATATGTATGCGTTCGCACATCCGTTGAATAAAGGGATTAATAGCACGCATTATGCGCATTCAAAGGAATAATTCATGTGCTCTCCTATGCCGTATGACAAATACACTAGTGCGTGTATATGACATTCTTTTATATGATAACGTTAACTTATAGCAGTGATTTAAAAGTCAATTATATTACCCTTAAAATAAAATAACGACTACAAATAAAAATAAAATTAGCTGAAGGCATTACGAAACTCTCCGAAATTAATCTTGGTAGTTTCTTTACGACAAATAGTTTAGTTTACTGCTTGGTGTGCACCTTCTCTAAAAGGAAGAAGCTATACAATCAGGGAATCAGACTATAAGACGAACCGGAAATGACGCGCATATCGGAATGGTGCTAACTACTCTCGTAAATATGATACTTGATTTGGCGTTCGGCTGGCACATTCTTCTGCTCAGTCAACTCAAGAGCCGATCGGAATATTGCTCGACCATTGTTAGGTCGTGAAATAAACGAAAATCATAATTAGTCGCCATTGAGAACTATATTTTGAACATCTTTTATTTATAAGGTACAACTTAATGTCGGAAGGAGACTGTCATAATCGGAATAAAATCGGACTTGCTACGTAATAAATGTGGGTCATTCTAGGTTCCAAGGCTTTTTATCGCCTGGTTGGATGTGGGAGATAAGCACCCACTTCCTTTGGAAAAGCCCCAATGACTTGCATCTGATATAACCCTGACAACCAAACTAAGGTCCAAGCCGAGTGGAGAAGGGATGACAGGCGAGTTTCTCGCGCCTCAGAACCAGACGCTTCGACCAGATGGGTTTCTTAACCTTGGGTTGTCGCCCATCTAGAAGAATGTAAACTGACTTCAAACCTTCGCTTCCTTGCGACTATACCCTATGTTAGTAAAGGCTAAGGAAGTAAACCCTTAGAGACAATCCGGAATCGGTTTCCATAACGCGACATGGCATTGTTTTCAGTGTCATCTCGGCAATCCTTGGACGTCGCTGGTGCCATGACGCATCGGCTTGTCCTTTCCCTTGGATCCATCAGCTGCGTGGATAGGGGGAATCAGCTGCGTGGGCAACAACTGAATATCCATATCATTCTGCCAAGGCGTGCCCCTTAAAGAGTACACTCCAGTTTCATTTCAGAGCGTCGACACAACACGGGAATCAGCAGTTTACCAGTTATGTCATCGCTCTACTGGTGTCGTCAGACGTCAGTGGTTGCCTCTGACTGGGAGAGCACAGCATGTATTACTGGACAGCTTCCGTCCTCCTCAAGATGAACAGTACCCAGAAAAAAGGCGCCTTCCCGTCACAGTTCGTCTGCCTTTCTGGATGCGTAGGGCTTATGGTACATGGGTACCTGACAAAGATAACTGGAACTACTGCACCAAGAAATAATAAAACGAAAACCTAACACGGAAATATCCAATCATCAAACTAGGTACATGGAATATCCGGACCATGCTGACTGGACTCTCATATGATCTCCAGGCAATCAGCGATGTTCCAATGACTTCAGTCATCAATGACGAACTTGCAAGGCTCCAGGTTGATATTGCCGCACTACAGCAGACACGACTACCAGATTACGGGTCCCTCTGAGAAGAGAACTATATTCTCTTCTGGCAAGGAAAGAGCGTTGACGACGCCAGAGAGTTTGGTGTTGGATTCACCGTCAGGAAGTCTCTGCTGCGGATGATATAACCATGCAAACGAGGAAAGAGAAGACTGTTATCCCTCTGCCACCACACCTGTCTACCTAAGCGCCACCGCAGATACCAAGGACGAGTTCTAAGACGAATTAAACTCGCTCATCGACAAAATTCTCAGGGAAGAAAACTTGATACTACTGGGCGACTTTAACGTTAGGGTGAGTGCTGCCATGACTATTGGCCTTCCTGTTTTGGCCAGTTTGGTATTGGGAAGATGAATGAGAACGGATAGCGACTCTTTGAGATGTGCTCGTACCACGACCTCATCATCACCAATTAATTCTTTCAAACAGAGTGTCTTGGAGGCATCTCAGGTCCAAACCATGGCAACCACCGAATTTGATCATTACGAGACGGTCTGTAAGGAAGGATGTGCTTGTTACGCGTACCCTTCACAGCGCTGGCTGAGACACTGACCACTCGCTGATGTGCTGTAAAATGAAGCTTCAGCCAAAGAAGATACACCGATCTAGGCATGAGGGTAAATCACGCATTGACGTGAGCAAGATATTATATCCCCAAAACTGCCGAGAAATTAATGAAATGTCCTCTCCAAGACGTTTGATTCAGTACCTCCGAACGGCAGTGCCAAGGAGATGGAATCACATTAGGGACTGTGTACAGCGCAGCCAGATGAGACTTTGATAAGAAGCAGTCAAATAACAAGGACTGGTTTGAGACTAACTCAGCCATACTCACTCCAGTCATGGATGAGCTTCGCAGTGCTCACCTGGAATATAAACGATCCCACTGCCAGATGCCTCTACAGGGATACATGTCTACAAGAAGTATGGTGAAGAGATTAGCACTGCAGTGCGTCAGTGAATTACTGGATTCAGTTCTGTCAGAGCATACAGTCAGCAACAGATATCGGAAACATCAAAGGCATGTACGATGGTATAAAGACAGCAATGGGTCCCACGAAGAAAGCGACAGCACCAGTGAAGACTGCCGCAGAAGATACCATCAACGACAAGAGCAAGCAGATGTGTTGGGTGGAGTACTATTCTGACCTGTACTCCAGAGAAAACCATGTGACCAACAATGCCCTCAACAATATTGAAAACCTACCGCGCATGGAGGAAATAGACACGAAACCTCCTGTGTCAGAACTAAAGAATCCTTAGAGAAACTGTCTTTAGGTAAAGCAGCAGAGAAGGATGGCACCCCATCAGAAATCATCAACTACGGCTTCAGCGTGCTGATCACACATCTGCACGACCTCCTCTGCCAGTAATGGGATGAGTGTGCAGTGCCTCAGGACATGTGAGACGCCAAAATTGTAACCCTGTACAAGAACAATGGCGACATAAGTGACTGCAATACCTACTGGGGTATTTCTCACCCAAGCGACAGAGAAATCTAGCTGTTTTACTAACTTTACTTTTCTTAACTCAGTCTAGTCATGTCAGACCAATCGTCTCAGTCATGGTGTCCACGCGCTTAGAACTACTTTTAACAAAAGTAACCCTTCTTGTCTTCTGCTGTACCATAACAGCAGCAACAAATAATATATAACCAAAACATAGTTACTTAAGGTCAATCTGTCTTAAAAAACACACCAAAACAAAAACATTTTGATAGAGACAAATACAAACATGCATACAATTTCGAGGTTTTGATATTATGTTAGTTCGTTCTAACTAGCATGGTCAAGTTTATCCTATATGCAGGACTAGCTCAGTACATTTTCAGATCATTAAGCAACATAACTAGTTGTAAACACTTCGCGTGAAACATAGTATATACTGTTAGCTACATTTAAAGAAGCTGACCAGAAAATTTACTGTGCTACAGATAGGATAAAATTCTCAATGGTGTTTGAAATGAACTATGTCAGAAAACACTGATACATGCACATAAGACTATATACCTATACACTTCATAGCATCCCAACTCTCTAAACAACAACGGAAAACTTAGCAACAGCCAGAAATGTGTTATGTCAAACATGTTCTATTATAATTTTGTTAAGCATCTCCGTTGTGCTCAAGCTGAATATACCTGTAATATTTATTTACAAATAATACAAGCAGAAGGAATCATTTATCCCTCAACACACTAATCCATAAGCAAATTTCACTGCATCACTTGCCATATTTCCAAGACAGAAATATAAATTTTCAAAGAATCCGTGAACCTGAAAGTTTAGCACATGGTTATCCTCTAGGGTCCGCATATTTGGAGGGTGACGAGGGTCTTTTATACGGCAGAGTGGGGTACTCAAAATTGGAAATGATGAAAGGACGTAGTTTATTTCTAATAAATTATAACTATTTATTGTCAATTTCATATAACATTCATATATTAAATGTGATATCTCATTACTATGCGACGTTTTATGTTGTTAGTTTTCTTTGCTCATGCATATGAAATGTGTACTTTGGACGCAACGGTCACACCACAGCCCTCATTAGCATATTTGTATTCATGTGACACAGGTAAACATTGCGACGTGGACACTAGTAAAGAGTTCTTTTTACTTTAAAGGATAATATTGGATGAGAAAAATAATATACGTTGGGGTTTGGACTGAGACAATAAAATCCCAACCGCGGGGTTACATTATATGTCTCCCCACGAGGCTTATATAATCCCTAGGCAGGGATTTCATTGTCTCGGTCCAAACCCCAACATAGATTCTATATATCCGTTTTCTGCATCGTGGGTAAAGTCTTTGCACGTGTCATCCTGAACAGACTGCAGACGCTTGCTGACAGGGTGGATGCAGACTCGCAGTGTGGGTTCCATGCAGAGTGGTCCACAATCGACATGATCTTCTCAGGCAAATGCATGAGAAATGCTGAGAACAAAAAAAATACTTCTTCCTGGCCTTTATAGACCTCACCAAGGTGTTCGATCTGATCAGCAGAGACGGACTTTTTCACAATTCGGCGAGGAGTGGATGCACTCCAAAGCTGCTAAGCATGATCCAGTCCTTCCACGATGACATGAAAGGCACAGTGCAGTACGATGACTCAATGTTCAACCCCTTCAAAATCCGTAGTGGGGTGAAACAGGGTTGCGTCCTAGGCCCTACACTCTTCGGCATCTTCTTCATTGACCTGCTCAAGCATGCCTTTGGGACGTCCACATAAGGTATCTACCTGCACATGCAATCAGATGGATAACTTCATTCTAGCACGACAAAAGGCAAAGCGTATGAAGCAGCCATCTGGGACATGATCTTCACAGACTACGCAGCCCAGCCACTTATACAGAAGCTGCGATACACCACCTGATGGACTAGTTTACTAAAATTTGGATTTGGGCTGACCATCTGCCTAAAAGAAATAAACGTGATGGCTGAGAGCGAGACGCCCCCCCCCTCCAAGAACTTTAGGAAGTCAGTCAGTTCATGCACCTTGGCTCTACCATCACCAACAACCTATCGCTCGATAAGCAGATTGGAAAGGCTCCAACAACTATCCCCAGGTTGTTTCAATGAGTGTGGAACAACAGCATGCTAACCCTGAACACTAAGATATTCATGTACCGTGCCTGCGTGCTAAGCACTCTCCTGTTTGCCAGTGAACTCTGCACTTTGTATGCCTCACAAGAGAAAAGACACCGCTTTTCACGTGTTATATCTCCGACACATTCACGGGATCACTTATAGTGATCTAGTAACAAATGAGGTGCTTAAATGTAGCAAGATTATCAGCATGGTCACACTCCTCCACCAACGATACATCAGATCGCTGAGCCATGTACGGCAGATAGATGATGCACGAATCCCCATAGACCTATTCGGAACCTGCCTCTGGCAAAAGGTCGATAGGACAGCCACATTTTCGCTTCAAGGATGTCTGCAAGCACGACATGAAAGTCACTGACATCGATGTCAACTCCTGGGAATTGCCTGCTCCAGACAGACACAGCTGGTGACACACTCTGATCACTGGTTTGAAAGTCAGCGAGGAGACCCAATGCTTGCTAGCTGATAAAAAGCGACCTTGGAGCAAGAAGCAGCTCCAAGATACACCAGACTCAACTTTCAAGTGCAGCAAGGACTGCCACTCATGTGTTGTGCTACATAGTGACTACAGACAATGCACAACCACCAACTGGGACATCTCTCATTGGCGCACTTCCATCATCTCAAGAGACTAACAGATGCCAACAACAGAGAAAAGTCATCAATCACATAAAACTGACGTGTATTCCTCCAATTACTTCTGAGGTTATTTCATGACTTGACGGATATGGTCTATCACTGTTCCAATTGGTCAAGTGCCAGAAAGTGGAATAAGAAGGTTTTGCACTTTCTCAGCTCTAATTGCATGGAGTGTAATAACATAATCACCTTTGAGCTCCCGTCCAATGCAACATTTAGGAGGGTGACGAAGTGTAGTGGAGCAAGACACAGATAAGAGAGCCGATGAAACTATAAACATACTTGAAACAAGGCAGACAAGAATGGGGGTAATGGTGTGTGTCTTGCAAAACAAGTAAAGATACATAGTGGAAAAACATGTTTGGTAACTGGCACAGATTCCAGTATCTTCACATCAGTAGTGTAGCAAATGCATACATCAATTGAGAGTATTTATTTTACTACAACTTGTATGTTTAAACTGCTTTTTTTGTTGTAACTATTCTGTCTTCACCGTGGAAGAGTATCCTTTCAAAAGGTGCAGAATTTGTCACCTTATAAGCTGAGAATCGCTATACTTAACTATACAATGCTATAGATTTAGCAATTTGAGCAACCACACTTATCAAAAGACCCATTCTGAGGCTGTGAAAGTAAAATCTGTTTGAAAAGACCACTGCCTCTAGAAGCAAAATTGATTGCTTAAGACAGGTGGTCTCTCATACCAAGTGTGTGCAAAATCAAACTGGGCTGAAGAAGAAACAAATACTCATAATTACTGTACACATATTTATTTACTCATCATGTTTGTGAAAATATTACTTGCACTTGTTTCAGAAAACTGAATACAGCAAACAAACAATACATTCATTATAACCATTATCACTTTTATATTTAATTAAAAAGTATTCTGTTGAAAATTAAGCATAATAATTGCAAAGGTAACTAAAACTTATCCTTTCATTTAATTATAAAGTCATCTAGTTAATTAATATACTTATTTATTGTGAAAGTAAATCCTAAGTCACCGATGATATAAGTATTAAATAGATCAAGATAACATAACCATAAGGATTAACAAACATACTAAAGTGAAAAGATAAGAAGATCTCCATTGCATGATCAGACTCATGAGCTGGTTTTAAGAACAGTAGCATTATTTTTAATTAATCACGATTCAGTGAAATACATGAAAATCCATCAAATTGATCTAAAGAAACACAGCAAATAAAGAAACTTTAACCTAAAACATAATACAAATTTTTTGGTTGTGACTGTAAATGGCCTCAACAGCTTTCTAACAATTTTGTGCATAAATCAGATTAGCAAAACATGTACAGGATACAAATAAGACATGCTAATGAACACATTAACACTTAACTGTCACCATGCACTGGTAATGCTCTGAGCATTATCAAAATTTATATTTGAACAGAAATACAGATTAGCAAAATCAATGACAAAAGATTAAAGCAAAATCATGAATTTTACAAACATATAATGACATTCAGAAAGTAATCAAATAAACTTTAAATATATTAGATATTTTTCTTTAAAACTTACTCAAGAAGTGCCTGATGTAACTGGTGTGGGCTAAAAATTCCATATTCTTTTTAAAACAATATTTTAAACTACTTCCACTTTCCAAATTAATTGTGTTATTTGGTTTGCTTTAGACTTTAATGGCACAGCAACACAAGTGTGTTATTTAGTGCAAAAGCAATCTGAGTAAATGTTTGTTGGTGTGGGTAGATATGTCAAATAATTGTTTGTGTGAGGAGCTGCTTCTTCATATATGAGGATTTAAGTATTAAGAAAGCTTTACTGTCACAAATTATAGAGTTGGCCACAAATTAAAATGCTTAATCAATCAAAACAATTCATTATTATTTGTACTGATATTATAGTTATATGGTACAGATCTTAAAAGCAAATTAGACCTTTTTCAAGATGGCTAATACAGCAGCCATACTGTACAGAAGATCAGCAGCATTTTCATTAGAATCAGCCAGACATCATATGAGTCTCTTGATAAAACATCCATGCTGATATGAATATCCATTTCACAGAAGTAATGATACAGTTTTCAGGATAGCCACAGTGGTGGCCATAGTAGATGTGTAAGTGTCCCAGTTTTAATGTTGGACCAACTAGACCATGGGATGATAGTGTGTAAAGATTCATGGCAATTTTAGAAGCATTTCAAATAGTTGAAAAGAAAATGTATTGATAACAGACAACATCCCAGCTAACACACAACGTTGCTATATGGTTGTGGTTTGATTATGTGGGAACATAACGTTTTGGCAACATTGCTAAAAAGTTACACCTGAAAATGAAATTAAACAGTCATCTGATCTAAAAGATATAGTAAATTACAAATGGTTTGTAATTGCATTGATCCTAATACCATGGACAAGAATTAACATAATTATTCCAAAGAAATTATATAACGTTTTTACAACGTTGTACCAATGTTTTGGTTAACTTTACATGATCAACTTTTCATTATTAAAGAAAACACTCATAGTTTCGTAGTTCATCCATTTTTATTTTCAAAACCAATAACTAAAAGAAGGTTGCAATTTTTGTAGAAAAACATTTTACTCGTCAGCTTTTTTTTAATTACAAACATGAGGTACTGGCATTGCCTTAACAATATTTTACGTATCTACGAACCAAAGGCTAGCTCATCCTGTACCGACCGAATTACACAATTGAGGCCAGAGACGAATCTCCTGTTTCCCGCTATTTTTAACCACCAAGGTAAGAGCATTAAATAGTTAAATAGTTAACGTATATTCGCTTATTTAGTTGCAGAAAATAATGGTTTTTTTCATTGGTCAATGTCTGCTGATGCAATCAAGCACTTGTAAACTGCTACGAGCCAGGCGCGAGGCACTACCGTGGCCTCAAAGGACCAATCGCATTTTCAAACAAAGAAAATGGGATACATGTATATCACCAGCATGTTCATCTTGCTTGTCATATTTCTATGACTTTTATCCGACTCATATTAAGTAAATTATACTGTTATATTTTTGGAATGAAAAATATCGAGGATAGGATATTATGTTACCATGATAAAATGCCGTCCGTTAGGCTAGTATTTCGAATTATTTCAAGAGTGTAAGATTGACCAATATATATATATATATATATATATATATATATATATATATATATATATATATACACACACACATATAAATACTGAGTAATTTAAATTGATTTCAATCACAAGTGAAATTCAAATAAATGTATGTTTAGACATATGTATAAATATACTGATTTATATAGATGTGAAAAAAGAATAAATTTTGTGATTATTAGACATGGGGGTGGGTTGGATAAGATGAAGCGGTTAGCTATTAAATGTCATGGATGTAGGTCAAAATATGTATAGACTGAGATGAACATTTACAGGTGTATTACTACATATACTCCATTACATATTTTCTGGCTATTTTAATTACATCTTAGGGTGAATGTCATTTATGAAGTTAAATGATTCACGGTGGTTAATTTGTTATATAATTGCTGTTAGTACATTGTGTTGCATACTTCGTGTTAGCAAATTGTTTCAAGTTTGAGCAAACAAACTTGCATGCAAACTCATGACAAAAAACTATATCAAAGCATTATTTTGTCACATTTTTATTATTGTTATTATTATTATTATTATTTTCAGATATACTACTTGAGCTTCTTAGGCGGGTATAATATGAGGGATAGTGTCCGCAGGATGATGAAACGGCTACGAACAAAAAGACTCTGGTCAGAGTATCCGCAGGATGATGAAACGGCTACAAACAAAAAGACACTGGTCATAGTATAGTCTAAAGGGACTTAAAGGGAAAAAGCATTTAAAGACCTTGTGATATGCCGAGTTTTGATCAGTAAGAATGACATGATTTCACTTGTCTATTTTTTTAAAATTACTCTCCAGAGATTTTTCCTTGAATGGAAAAGGTACAACATGTTTCTTCACGCATACTGCAATTACATCTATATGAAAGAACATGGGACCACATTTCAAAGTACATATTTTATAAATACTCCATTGATAATTGTTGGCATTTAGAAAACTGCAATGCATTCTTTGCTGTGAAACTTATTTTAAAATATTGTGTTTCTCTTGCAGAATGGCAAAGCGAAAGAAATTGAAATTGAAAAGGCCATATCGGAGACCTTTCAATGTGCACCCAACCAACGTGGAGGAATAAAATACAAGGTTGGCCATTTGACTTTTATTTCATCAATATTGGATTCAGTCTTTTAAAGCATTGTGGATGCATCTCTAAATTGCAAACAAAATCAGCTTATTAAAGCTTGAGTACAGCTAACTACAATTGCTGCAACGTTGTAGCGACGTGGAATTGTTAGCTGGGATACCACCCCAAAAAGTCTTCTAGTTCATGACCAGTTCAGCTAATGATTGCTAGCTGACAAACCGTGCAACACAGACAAAATTTAAAAGCATGCAGTTGTTCTCTTAATTTACACTTTTTATCAATTTGTAATACTTGATTATAAGAGCTGCCACATCCCACAGCTAGAAAAATAATCTCCAATGCATTTATGTACATATTGAAAACATGTAGAAAGAGTGTGAATTCCTTATATACAATACATCAGTAAAATCTCAACAAGATCTTCTTACACAAGGCTAATTTTGTAATTATTCACGATGCCATCTCATTCACTGAACGTACTGTCTTGTTTTAGAGGGTCTTCTTGTAGAAAAATGAACTGTGGAAAGAAATGAAAGAACAATTAACAGTATCGATAATATAAATGTTTCTATGAAAGTGTCACAACAGTGTGTTCAGTATAACTGTCAAATCATTCAAACATATTAACAACATACTGGTGTCAGTTTCTTGATACAATTTGAATCTCATGGTCAACACACTGGTATCTATCTGCAAGACAAACTGATATTTACTGCATTCTAAGGATTAGTAACTACATCATTCTGGATATGCATTTCAGCAGGACCTGAAATAAGGATTTTCTGTAATTAACCTGCACAATCATCAAATTAAGTTTTTACTGATTCTGCCCAAGTTTCACTGATCCTGTTTAAGTGAAACAGAAACCATATCAGTATCTAATTCAACATTTATTCTACATTAACATCAACTCAAAATCATACATGCATATTTTCATCAACAAGACTCAAAAATAAGGTACCCCCTGCCATTTTGTATTTCTCCAAATACTCCGTGCAAGTACATGCTCAACATCACAGTCACAATTGCATCTTACTTCTGACATCTGCATTAACTGATTTCTCTTACTTTCTATTATTCTTTTTTTAATCATACTCTCTTATCATCATTTATTTCTACTGTACAGTTTAAGATGTGGCTGCATACCTTTCAAATACCTGCAATTGTTTACAATTGTTACTGCAAAATGGAGTGAATGCCTGGTTTAATTGGCGCTTTACGGCACAGAAACACAAATTATTAATTGCCTTGCTTCAGTGCAAAACCATAGAATCAGAATATTTTGCCGATAAAGTCACAATGTAAGTTGTGAAAAGTTTTTTAAAAACTATGTACATATTGCTATTGTGTTTCAGTGAAAAATCAATTTTGATATTAGCATCTGGCGAAGTAGCCATTGAGAATGGTTCACAAAGTCATCATAATATCCACATTACAACCACATTTGCTACTCTTAATTTAAACATTGTTGTCAGAATAACAGCTGAACAATTTCCCCATTTCGAAAAATGACTTGTTTCTTGGAGGACGCTCTATAGTTGCATATATTTCCTTGCAGAGGATGCAGGAGGTCAGGGGTTTGAACCCTAATGGAGTCTTACCAAAGACTTATAAACATGGTACTAACAACTGTTTTAGGACTATTCGGACTGGTGTCAGGATAATGTGACTTAAAGAGACACCATGCTATATGATGCCCCATGGCTAGACACCACTTTAAACTGCCACACTGCAGATATCAAAGCAAAATGACTAGAAAATTGTTAAAGCTATGTTAAAAATCCAAATCACACAGACACAGATAACACAGCACCATTTAGAAACGCCTGAGGCCCTACGTCAGTGTCAAACTTGCTGTAATGTACATCTTAAGCACAAAATATGAGATCAATAGTCAATACAAGTTACAGTTAGAATAATTACTTAGAAAGTATGAATAGACAGTTTCTTTTCAAAACAATCCAGCCATTTAACTAGACATTTTATGACTGGTTAAGAAATAATTCTGTTGGACATGTCCAGCATATATGATTTGAGAGTCCTAGAATATATGTATGGACAGTATGTCTATAATTTACTGTCTCACATTCTATTTTCATCCCAATATCTGACCATTTACATCATGTAGCAAACTAACCAAAATACAGAAATCATACAGAGATCACATAGTACGGTACTCAGTATATGTAAGGGGTTCCAACTGCATACAATAATTACAGCCATTATCCTCTATGTAAATGCTCCTTAAGCTGTACCTTGTTTCCATGGTGACATGCAAATAATAAATGCAGAATATTCTAAATTCAAAAGACTTCTCAATGCAGCTTGCTTGATATGTGTGCCAAGTCTGGTTAAAATATATTCAACTGTTTGAGATTGAATTATGCTCTGGAAAGAAAAGCAACTTTATATACAAGTTATACTATTTCCCACTGTAAAATGTACTGAATGTAGACCTGTAACCTTGCCAATAGAACTCAAACACGGAATAAAACATATCCTCTAGCGAAAATACAAGTTTGCCAAATTTAATTTCTTTATCTTAAACAGCTCATAAGTAAGTAATACAGAAGAAAGGAAAGTGTTGCTGAAATGTAAAAACACTGGGACCATGATAAATAAGAAAGAAAATACAATATTTGGGGGGAGGGTTACAATAGAGCATATTTTATTTCTTAATCTCAAATGGCTATGATCTTATCAAAAGAAAATTATGAAGGAAAAAATGCTATATCTACCCTAAATATGTAATATATTGCACAAATGCTCGATAACAAATTTTAACTCAAACTTTACAACAGCTTTTAGATGAAAACAGTGAGTGATAATGAAAATTTACAATATATGTGGTGCACAAGAAATGTCCCATTACTGAGCCATGACCTTCACTTTGTTTCACCCCCCCCCTCAATTTGGTGCACAAAACACCAACTTGTGACATATAACAAGTTTTATCTCATATGGCTTTAAACTGCATGATCAAAACCAAAAGCGTAACCAATTGACAAATGGACAAAAAGTAAGATGACCAGTAATGCAGATAATATGTTCCCCAATTTTTGTAAATATATGGGAGTAATAATCAGATGGGAAATGCATACAGTTACTGGGCATATGGTATACAAATTATAATTGTTTCTTATCTATATAAATAGGTCCATTATCACACCATGGTATCTGATCCAGGCTAGTATGATGATAGGTTTAAAACCCACACCCCTTAATCTGCAAGTCGGGTACCTTAACCACCATGCAACAGTGACTCTTTATTCTATAAACAAAATAGTATATGTAATCAAGAGCATGAAGAATGGAATATTATATGCATGCCCTGTGTTTAAGAGTAATATAGGTAGATAACTGACATGTATGAGCAGAAATAACACAGTGATAGAAAGACTGGTCTTATTGGATGCCCAAGCAGCACAATTTTAAATTTGTACCATCTAGGTATTGTCACAATTTATCAAATGAAAAGTAATTATGACATTCCATTTAGAAATAGTAGCAATAGCACAAGTCTGAAGATGATGGTCATGCTGGATGTCCAATCTAAGTAAAGTCCATGTTGATATGACATTCCATTCAATAGTTTTGGAAACAGTTTCAAGATGGCTGTCATACAACAGGTCATCAACATTTTCATTTAGAGCATACACGGCATCATAACCCTTTTATTGAAAACCTCATGCTGAGATAATCATCCATTCAGGTTAATAAACCAGCTGGACCCTAGGATGTATGTATGTATAACATTTCATGGTAGATATTATAAACAGTTTATGAGAGAGAGAGAGCGATAACAAATTATACTAACGAATGGACATATGACAGATAACAGGCTAGAACAAAAGCTCATCCAGTCCATGTCCAGAATAGCTAATTTTAAATTCTAATGGCTAACAAACAACACTGTAATCAGATGGATTTACATTTCCTTACAAATAATGCAGCCAATTTACGCTGTCTACATTATTCAATATTGCACAAAATTTAGCAGGAAAGATGGACAAAGAGAACCAAATCAAAATACTGCACTATAATATCAGTAAAAATTATAATGGATTGTACTGATTGATTAAGAATTTTAATCTGTGGCCAACTCTATAATTTGTGACAGTAAAAGTTCTTAATCCTTGATTAATGAGGAAGCAACTCCTTACACATAACAAATCTTTGAAATTAAATGTATTGCCTGTTTCTGCATAATCCAAAAATCTCAAGTCCAATCAGGTCAAGAAAAATAGGTCACTGTGACCAAATTATTTTTAACTGTGAAAATTGCATTAAAAAATGAATGCATGTATTAAGTCTGATGACTGTAAAAGTCTTAAGGAAGTGGAGGTAAGAGTAAACTCTTGCATTATCACTAGAACAGTAAGTAAATGTGACCTAATTTTGCTACTCTGAAAGAAGGATGTCCCTCAAAAAATTTCCAGACAAAATATACAACAGCTATATATAAATAAATATCAGTAACAAAACCTAATGCAAACACAAATAGGATAGATGACATACTGCTGTGTAAGTGATGCATGTATCTCTACCTTGACTATACTTTAAAAATCAGATAGCTGTTCACATTAAAGTGCTATACCTGTCTATAACACAAACTATTTCAAATATCATGTTTCTGCTTCACTTTGGGTTGAAGGCTTTGCCAAGGAGGGGTTCATTGTTATCATCATCAGAGTTTGGGTTCTTCTTCATCCACTTTCCAGATTTGTCCAAACTACTGAAAATAAGCAGAAATATCGAGAATAATGATCTAGAGCATTACTAAACATGAAACAAGTCATGCCTTATGGCATAAAATAGGTACATGTCTGAGCCAAATGAACTGCAGCTCTGACACATAAGCAATTAAAAGATGATCATGCAATATTTTACACAATATTTGCAAAGCAAAGTGGTCTGTTATACCCTAGGATTATTATGAAGCAATAAATGATTCACAATTAAGATAGATGTAGTATTTCTGTTTCAAAAGTTTCTGATAGTGGAATTATGAGATTAAAGGTATTGCAATGTTCAAGCATGATCTCATCTTTATATTACAGCGTGATTAATGTAATTAAAGTAAAGATAATTGTAATGGCTTGTTTGGCTAAATTACACAAAACTATGTAAGAACAGATGGAACAAATTTAATTCCACATGCAATACAATTGTTGGTACTACTCACTGTATTAAATGTTCAGTCCTAAAATAATCATATTATCCCAAACTGTCTTTTATTATTGGCACAAGAGAATCTACATTACCATTTGAAATATTATTGGTGTTAGTATTTTATACCATTCCTATATTTACTGTAATTTATTTGTGACTGGATATTTGCATTAGTTAATGTGAAATGGTAGACTACAGTAAACAAATTAATTTCATTTTAAGTCAGAAATGCATCACACATTTACTGTATGTTGTGGTTAGATGAAGTTCTGTCTGTTGGGAGCCTAGTTTATATCCACATTTGTCTGTAAACATAGCTGAGTTTCTTTACTTCTATCGCTTACTATTTAAGCCTTGTTAGTATATAGGGTGGACTCAATATTACAGGGAAACCAGTTTAAGTAAGGTCATCAAGTGTGTTACTATCAATATTTAATCAAACTATATTTAGCAAAAACGATAAGATCCTGTGTCACAGGCCCAGAAAGACTGAATCGGATACTTAGATCCAAGACAAGAACAAAACAATGGAGACGAAAAAAGATGTACTAATAAAAAATCTAAGGTAAGGATAAAAATATACAATGAGGTATGATAAATATAAGTGATTTCTCCATGAATATATTTTGTTTATATGAGCGACACAGCAAAGTTGGATCAAATATGCATGAACAATCTTGCACTTCCAATGACATTAGGTCTGGGGAGAGATTTATAGTGAGAGTATTTGAAATTAATAAATCTCGTGTTATTTATGAAATTAATAAATCTCGTGGAAATCTGGAAAGAAAAAGGTCTTCTTGAACGTAAGAGACTATACATTTGCAGTAATCCTTAAATCTGAACTGGATTTTTGCAGCCAGCTGTTAGACAACAACAATGTCCATGAATTTTAAGGTCACTTCCATGCAACTGATAAAAGTTTACCTATAAATAACTCAATCTCACTTATACGAAGAATGTAGATAAAGAAGGCATCACAATTGTTTTCACTTGTATGATACTTAAAAAGATTAACATTTCATTTCATTACATATACATATTACCAATTTGTCCTGTATAAGTCAAGTTATATATCACATAATTATGTCAGAATAAGGAAGATCCAAAAGGGAGTTAGCATGGTGGAGTTCTGCAGACCTCAATCATTGTGCATAGTATAAGGTTCTTGATACTTTTATACTGAATAGATTGCATATCTGGGCAGGGAGATATTCTGTTGGTAAGTATGATAGAAAATTCCATTTGATCTACTTTATATAGTGTTGACAGCATTCAATTAATGCAGACATTGTGTCTGGTGTGAGACTAATTCAATTTATGGTATTTTTTTAACATTACAACCCATTTTGTTCAATACAATGTTAAAAATTTGGACATGATATATTTTTACTGATAGTTAAAACTGAAGAAAAAAATGAAAATAATCTTGCAATTTACACAAATGTTGCAAAACAACAAAAATATCTCTGCTGCACTTTAGCTTTGGAGGCAGCACAAATAAAAATAGCCTGATTATGTTTATGCCATTTTATATGCAAAGCAGAGACAACTATATGTCTCTCTTGACTGTTTGAAAGGGCATTTTAATTATTTTATTAACTTGTGAACTTTGACCTGGAGAGAAAGCAACATATACCCCTATATGTGAATAAGCTTTGGACCTTGTATTGTTTATATACTTATAAGGTGCTCTGTAATAAAGGTATGGTGCTTATATGATAAGAAAAGTTCAACCTAATATTTTTTCATAAACCTGTATCAATGTAAATTTTAGTATTCACATTGCTATACCAGGTGTAGTTCAGAAAAAATAGTCACACTTGTATTCATGAAAGGAATTTTATAATTTATCTGCAACCAAAATTTATCAACAGACTGCATTGAAGACAGTAATGCAGTGGATATTCAACCATGTGTGTAAACACATACATGTAATAATATATATTTCCATAACAGGTGGTGATTATAACATACACATTGTGCACACTTTTCAAGTAATGTTTAAACCAATTGATCTAATTGATACACATGCTTCTACTGGTAATTTGATGATGCCTAATTACCATACAGGATGCTTTCAGTTTTTATCATGTAAATATTAGATCTATTCTAAGATGCATTTGACAAGTAGATTATTAACATATAGTTCATAACATTATCAGACCTATTTTAAATTTACATTTGTTCAGGATTTTAGTGTCAAAATTATTAAAGTATACCTACATCAACAGTCGTGTCAAATATTGTTACGTCAAGATTCAGTTAGTTTGTTTAACGACTCATTCAGCTGGCAAATTTATAGTGAATAGTGAATTTAATGTGCATATACATGTATAACTGTGTCATAAACATCTGTAAATTTAATTAATCAAATGTGATGACTCTATACAGATTATATTTGGTGTACTGCTGTGTTTTATAATAAGGATATATATAAATCCTATTAATATCATCTGAGTTTGTTGTGACATGCATATAAAGTTACATTAAAAAACATTTAGAAGTGTTCAGCTAAACCAAATCCAAGAATCACAAGGTTGGTAAGAAAAGAGACTTAGCAGCAAGCACATGTCCCTTAGGGAAATATTAAAGGTTTGAATTCCCATCATGATTAGATTATTCAAATGTGTAATTGACCATGATCTCCCAATTGATGTTGGCTGTGAAATTTGATTTTGAGATGGTGCTAATAAGGATGATCCTTGTTAGATGTCAAACTTTTAGCATTGAACTACATGAAAGGAAAAGCATTATAAATCAAAATGAAACTTGAACTAACAGTAAAATGTTACGCTCCACCATGTTCCAGTTTCAAAGTGTGTTACATCTACTACTTCTGTCAATTTCTTGTCTTCCAAGTACATTTAGAGTCTCGTTCAAAACAGTTATTTAAGAATAACTGTGGGTTAGATACTTAGGTAAAAATGGTGGTGTATTGTACTGTCATAATATACATCATAACATTCATTCCTTATTTAAAGGATAGGTAGTAGATAGGTGGGTAGATTAAATCAAGAGAATAAATTTAATGTCTCAGATACAAATACATGCCGAATGCAACTTATTTACTAAGTAAACTTTTCGGCATTTAAATACATTTAATAGTATTGTGAGAGTCTGAATTCTGTCTTTAGTAAATTGTGGGAAGTAAAATACTAAAACGACTCAACATGTAATTCCTTGTTAATTGGTTCATTATGCTCACAATGTCTTTGACCCAGTAACATCTAGTCTTGTGAAAATTGGCATCTCAGTTAGAATCCAGGCAAGTCAGCAATTCAAACATTAAATTAGGTCAGCATGACTTCATTTTCAGGCTATAATTGCATTATTTTTGCTTCAGCTGTGCGCTTATTACAACTTTGCTATGTGAAACTCTATTTCACTCTCACTCACGAAATTCGGCTTGTGAGTTGTTTATAAATTAGTTATGGCATATGGATATACTACAATGAAAATAGTTAAGTCTTGTCCAAAGTAAATCAGTGTGACCCAAGTTTAATAATTCAGAGATATGGATTTTCAGCTATCTGTTCATTACACCCTCAGTGCCATTGGCCCTATTGCACCTGCACTCACAAATTGGTATCAGTAAAACAGAAGATAACTCCACCATGTTAAACATATGTCACTGTTGACTAGTTTGCATGCTTTGGAAATGTCTCTCATTTTTAGCTATCTGGTGAATACTTTAGGCCCTATTTTATTTATACTCACGAACATTAGCATATATATATATATATATATATATATATATATATATATATATATATATATATATATATATATATATATACAATGAATAGGTCATTGTAACTTTCACACATTAGAGTATTTTAAACTATATTTGCTACATGCTTGATATAATTATTAACTGTAATGGGCATTAATGAAATCTGAAGTACCGGTAAATATCACAGAGTGAGTAATTTAGTCATTTCAAAACAGCTCACTACAACTATTGTTTCAAGTCGGAATTATGTTTTATTCTTCAGACATTTGCTGACATGTTTGTCTTTTCAACCATTTGTTGCTAAATGTTTTGTGCCTACATCCATATTACAAATGAGTTTAGCCTAAACAGTGTGTACCATAATGAGACCATGCTATCTTAATGCATCTAAATGTATAGTATAGAGCAGTATAAACATTTCCTTTTTGGCTTTAATGGGTGTAGCAAAGTGTGTATCACATGCCATTTTGCCATTATGATACTGATGTCACCCAGCACTCTGTCCTGTGTAATCTATATTATTTGGTACATTTACTGTAAATATTCCCACCAGCATTTAAGTTCACAATGCATCCGTGTAAAGACAATATTTAGCAAACTGATTGCCATAAGCTTTCATTGTTGTTTTTTACTTTTTAACTTTTCCTGTGTAATTTTTTTATACCAGTAATTATTTCATTTTTACCCAAGATTATACTTTTTATCCAATTGTGTTAAAATATTTTTTATTTAACATTTTGGTCCATACCAAAACACACCAACTAAACTAAGGAATAGTTTTTATACATTCACTTTTGTACATATGATTTTTTCATCAGATCTATAGCTAGATAACTGAATTATATAACTGATAAACACACATATTAATGAATAATTATTATCTTCGTAAATTATTTTCATTAATTGATCAATAAATTAAGTTTAATTCACTATGTCATGTATAATAATTTGTAAATGTCATGAAGACATAAAAGCAACAAAGGTATGTGACTTTCAAAGATTTCATATAAACCCTTTCTGTCATTTTCAAACAAATTATTATTTAATTAGAAATTAAAAAGGTAATTATTTACTATCTCATTTAGCATAAACAATATATAATAAAATTGTTACTTCTTTCCACAATATGTTTAGTTTGCAAAATCTCTCAGATAACCTGACATTTTGCTATCAAACTATTATTATAGTTAATGTTGATATTTAATGTTTCTAAATTGTTTGTAAAATAACATATTTAGTATTAATATTTCATTTAAACTTGAACAAGAAATATTACTATTGTGAACTATGCCAAAATGTACAAAATTTCCCCAACAATAATAGTTTTAGCAATAATTTTTTTTAGGGCATAACCGACTTTTGATCCGGAAATCGGATTCCACCGGATAGTATGAACTTCCGATTAATCGGAGTCGAACAAGGCAGGAACGACCGATTCGGATAATAAAAATAATAAAGTTGAATTTCTATAGCACCGTGTCTAACACTGCGTGTCATTCGATAGTGCGTTAATAAAGTTAAATAAGAAGTCAGAAAAGTCCAATATGGTCAACACAACCACGCTGTGAGACAATCTATTTGAACTGACGGTTGAAAACCGGAAATGAAGCCGGATATGGTAAAGTACTAAGTAACATGCTAGACACGGCAAAACCAGATACCAGAAACCCGGAAACAGAAGAAGAAATTTTTTAGAAAAAAAATACGGATTTAGCATTTCCGATTAATCGAATCTTATCCTGAATCGGAAAAATTTCATGCCCAAAATCCGGAATCGGAAATCGGTAGAAAAATGCTAATCGGTTATGCCCTAATTTTTTTAGTACATCTTGAGCTCTAAATAATACTTTCAATAATAATAATAATAATAATAATAATAATAATAATAATAATAATGAGGACTTTGTATAGCGCCTAATCTATAGATGCTCAAAGCACTGTACAACATTAGAAAACACCTATAACATAAAAAACATATACCGTAATATGATTACAAAAAAAAAGAAAGCTCATGTACTTACCAAAACATTAGAAAACCAGTGTGCATTAATAAATCAAAATCATTTAAAGCCTTACTGCTTGATTAGAGAGCAGATAAAATCAAGTTCTGTGTGCACGCAGATGCTCAGGCATCCCCATGCAGCTGAATTGTCTATCCAACGTTAAATTTTACTCAATCCAACGTTAAATTTTGCTCGTCTCCATAATGCTTGCACAATGCAGTGAGCACTGCATGCACATCTACCATTTGCTTAGAGGGAACGTTTTATGTAAGGTGAAGTTGTTTGCATATAAAACATGCACAGTGGAGAGAATGTTGGCATACCTCTATGCTACTTTGATGTAATATGGCTGGGATTTTCCTTCCATCTTGTACTTTTGAAAATTGTAAATAATCTTAAGCACACTGCTAACTAAAACGACTGCTCCCTTGCCCAAAAATCAGCCAGAATTTGTCTAAAGTACACTATCTTTAGCACATATTAAAATAGGGAAAATGAGTTTGCCAGAATGAACAATATCAGCTTCAGAAAGTGCAATGAATAAATTACCAATATATGAAGTATAAAAGAGTTAATTTTTAAAATACAATTTACCTCTAATGTTCAGGAAGTGAAAATGACCAAGTGGAGTTAGCACTTTTTTTTAAAGGTGCACATCTAAAGTAAGACAAAGCTGTATACATGTACTCTATAATCCATATTACACCCATCAATCATACAACAAAATAAAGGGAATTAAAGGTTCTTTGAACAATGCCTAAGATATACAAGGTCTGTTTTAAATAGCCACTATAACCAGTGTGAAAACTTGGGTAAATTCTTTTTCTTTAAATTTTTTAACCCTATGGAAAATATGAAACTGTAGATCGCCAACCAAGGGAGGTTGGGGAGAGGTATCTGCTGGTAAGCCAAAAACAACAAAATTTTCTCTAATATCAAGTACATGTAAACGACATGAAGCATACTAACAAACCATATCATTTTGAGTAGATTAAATATTTTAAGTACGGTAAGAAGGAATTCTACAGAAGATCTTAAGTCTGAAAAGGTTACGTTACCCATTTTTGTGGCAAAACAAATATCATGACAATTGCAAAAACACTTTTATTGAATTACAAGACATTGGTTTTACTATTTCTTCAATAGTTTTGCATTTTTATTTCTATCAACATTATTGAATGACCTTCAACTTCTTGTATTTTTGGTTTATTTCAGAAATCACCTTTGCTCTTTCCAGTTTTTCTCTCTCTCTCTCTCTCTCTCTCTCTCTCTCTCTCTCTCTCTCTCTCTCTCTCTCTCTCTCTCTCACACACTGATAATATGAACTTTCTTTTTATATGTAAGCTAAGAGTTACAAATGTTGGATAAGAATGTTGGATAAGAATATTTTGTCAAATCCTAGAAGTAATGTACGGATCAAAGTCAAATATCAAGAATTTTAAAATAAAGACAGCAGATGACTCATTTAGAATTCCCGCTATGAATTGCCAGGGGTTGGGAGACCCAGATAAAAGTAGCAATCTATGGAATTACCTAAAGAAAAGAAGGAATACTCGATATATCTATTGCAAGATACACATTTTATTAAATGACAGGCCACATATTAGATCATCTTGGGGTTACACATGTATCATTTATTTGCATTCAGATTCAATGGGAGTATCTAATGTATTGAATTAAAATGTCAAGTTTCTTTTTTCTGTTTTTAGAAACATGAATAACACTTAATTTTTATTTAATCATCTGCAATTGGTTCTCATTCAAATATGATAAGATTTGTTAACCCAATCATCAACATAATCATTCAAAGGAATATTATGTTTTTCCCAATTCAGAGTAAGATTAATGGGTTACTTATTACTCTAATTGGTAACATGTTGCACAATTGATGTGTGCAAGGCAGAAATGCTTTTTGATGCCATACAAGTTCTGCATCAAGGGGACATAATCAGTGTCACATAAGATTTCATTGTAAGTGATTGTCAGACACACCCACCAAATATGCTGCACACAACATTTTAGAACAATAATATAAAACAACAGTACATAATGCACTAATAATGTTATCAAATAGGATAATCATATTTGATTTAACAGTTTAGCCACCTTAACTTAGAAAAGTTGTCCATTAGTGAATTATATATAAGCCATGTAGGCAATAGATTCATTTTTGCTTGCCTCTTTATTGTGCTTCACTGATTATCTAAATATTGCATTCTCAAGCTCTGGCTGAATGTATGCATCTCTGGTAGTACCAGACCTTTTCTATAAATACTGTCACTGTAACCTACAAGTCATATAACCACTTTGGCTTTTACACCATGTATACTTATAATGATGGGTTACTGAATGTATATTTCATTTTTACAATGGCTGCTGGAGACAAAAGAGCTGTTGCAAATCATTACTGTTCACATTTTATTTTGATTAGGGGTTGTATAACTGATATATATGCATCCACCAGTAACATTTTAAAGAGTTATTGCATGAGGTCTAAAATATCCATGATCGTATTATTGTTGGAGTTCATCATACACAAGTCATGATGACCCAATTTAGTAGTCATATTTAACACACTCCCCTCCCTGAAAACTTTCCTGGGTACAGAATTGGCCAAGTGATTTTATTCCTACAGGACCAGCAAAGTCTTTCCTCCTTCATCTGAATGTTTTTTTCCTGAGGAAAGAATTGGCTAGGTAATTCTTTCTCCCCTCCAAAATAACTGGCCAGCAAATTCTTTTCCCCTCAAATGTGGGCCTTAAGCAGATTAGGAAGGAGTCCATTAAAAAAAGAAACAAATTGCTTTTGGGAGAAATATTGTACTAGTTGATCATGTCACCACACCACAACCCCAATTAAGTTTATGACCTGTTATATGTTTGGTATTTTCTTAAGTTTAATACCAAAGTTACAATTCATAGTAAGGAAATAATTGGTAGTGCAATGTGGTGAAATAATCAGTTAGCGGATTCTTTCTCCCCCCCCCACCACCAATTGTTAAGGGATCCATTATGTTTTGGTATTTCACTTGTATGTCTTAAGTGTATTATCAATGGGATCATTAATGAAAAAGATGAATTGGTTGAGAGGGGTAAAGAATGAGATGGCTGACTCTATCCCTTTTCCAATTGTTAGCAGACTTATTACATATATACATGTGGCAGTCAACTTATTTCCATAGAGTCCATTATTGAAAGGAAACTAATTATTTGAGAGGAGGGTGCAAATAACTAGAGGGAGTTGTAAGGGAGGGCAAGAAATAATTAGGGGGTTGGGGTGGAAGAATTAGATGTTACACCATCTTTGAAAACTGCCAGTTAAGAAAATGAAAGTGGATTAAGCTAAAACATTTTATAGACTGATGTTGCATTATAATTAAAGAAAGATGTTTGAGAAATGATTTGTACATGGTCATAATTCCAGCACAGAGCGTGGTCAGCAATTTGACTTAGGGCACTTCACTATTATATAATTTGTTTTACAATACTCAGTATCTTGCACCAAGTGATACATCATCCAACAAATCATCACTGATAAGCCAATCAGCATAGTTTCAACATCTCCAGTTCATCACCATTAGTTTCAAAGGCTAGAGTCAAAAGTCAGAACTTCTATATAGGCCTGTAGAGAATTTCATTGGACTAAGGCATGAATCTGAGAGGTTAAATAGTGCATGACCACCTAGAGAATGCCAGCTTAGTAGCTCACACTTGAGCCAGGAAGAAATACAATTTAAGAATGTAATCTGTTTGTGATTTTCATGAAGAAGATGAACAGAGAATGATGATGAGACAATAGAGGCTGGTGTGACAGGAGAGAGCAAGTACAATTAAATTTTAATGCTGTTTAAATGAAAGGTAAATACAGCAGAATATTTAATATTCTGTTTGTTTACTTGAATTTTAACGGCGCACCAGCACTTTTAGGCTATTTAGCGCCATACAATACGTTACATGTTCAAAAAACAAGAAAGGTTTACCATCGACCAGCGATATATATAAAAAAAACAATAGTTAAATATAAAATGGTAAGATGTTAGTAACAGGAAAATATGAAGCTTCCCAATCAACGGGAGATGTAAATGGTGTTATGTTGATGATAAGATGTTGTAAATAAAAGGTGATATTTGCATTAGATAAAAATATTCTACGTGATGGTATACAAGTTATAGTTTAAAATAGAGATTTACTTCCTTTAGGAAATCTAAAATACAAGTGATTTGTATTGTATCAAAAAGTTCCTTCATGTCATGTACATTATAATATTTAGCACGCGTAGGTTGCGGGTCGGAACACTCGGTCATAAAGTGTTTAACAGTGAATGGCTCATTGCAAGAAACGCACTCTGGTGGATCTTCACCTTTCAGTATGTGGGAGTGGGTAATGTATGTATGCCCGATTCTGATTCTTGCAATGACAACCTCCTCACTACGGATAGTTCTGTAGGAAGGAGTCCATTCTCCCAGGGTTGGTTTGATGGCATGAAGTTTGTTATTGGCTGCATCATCCCATGACGCCTGCCACTTCTGACGTAGGCACTTTCTGATACAAGGTTTAAAATCAGTAAAAGGTAATTTAAAATCCGATGGTTCTTGGGATAGAGCCATCTTAGCAGCCCGGTCTGCTTCTTCATTACCTCTAATACCAATATGGCTAGGTAGCCAACAGTATACTATGTTGTAGGACTTACTAAGCTCAGAGTTTTTGATGAGAATATCGACTAGTAATGGATTATCCAGTTTTCTATGGTGTAGCGACTGAAGTACTGACAGAGAGTCACAGAAAATAATGCTATTTAAAATGCGCTTTTGTTCAATAAATTTCAGAGCAAGGTCTATTGCTCTGATTTCCGCTGAAAATATGGACGCATTGTTTGGCAAGCGCACTTTGGTTATGTGCTTGCCACTAACGAAGGCTGCAGCAGCCTTGTCATCAACTTTTGATCCATCAGTAAAAATTTTGGTGTAGTTTTTAAAATCGTTGAGGAGTTCATGATAAGAGTTCTGGAAAACGGCAGGATTCGTCTCTGATTTTCTCCCATCGTGCAACGTAAAAATCACTTTGGGTTGCTTAAGGAGCCAAGGTGGTGTTTCCGAGACAAACGTGTTCTGAACTGTAGGGAGATTAATTTTGATAGTGTCAAAACTGGATGATATTCTAATGCCAAATGAAGGTATGGCATTTGGTTTGTTTTCGTACAAAGTTTTGTATTTTGGTTGAAAAACATCCGAAAAAGCAGGGTTCAGAGGGTTTGATCTTAACCTAAGAGCGTACTGTATAGAAAGCATTTCTCTGCGGTGCGATAAGGGTGGTTCATTCGCTTCTGCGAGAAGGCTTTCGCATGGAGATGTCTTAAATGCTCCTAGAGCAAGTCTTATTCCCTGATGATGAATTGGGTCAAGCATTTTCAAATAAGACTTCCTAGCTGAACCATAAACAATGCATCCATAGTCTAGTATAGAACGGATAAATGTTCTATACAAATTGAGGAGGACTTTTTTATCAGCACCCCAGTCAGTGTGCGCAATTACTTTTAGTAAATTTAAAGCTTTTAAGCATTTAGCTTTCAAATGTTTGATGTGTGGTATAAAAGTCAGTTTTCTGTCGAAGATAATACCCAAAAACTTTGTTTCCTCAACAACTGGAATACGTGTTCCGTCCAGCGTGAGTTTAGGGTCATCATGATGTCTTCGCGATTGACAGAAATGCATGCATACTGTTTTCGATTTAGAAAATTTGAAACCGTTATTACTGGCCCAATTGTGGATCTTATTGATATTTTGTTGAAGTTGCCTTTCAATTGTATGCATGTGCTTTGAACGATAACAAATTAAAAAATCGTCTACATATAAAGAGCAGTCCATACCGGGGGTTAAGCACTTGGTGATGCTATTGATTTTGATATTAAATAGCGTCACAGATAAAATACTGCCCTGGGGCACACCCATCTCTTGCTGGTGCATATCGGAGAGGGTAGAGCCCACGCGTACTTTGAACTCTCTGTCGGAGAGAAAACTGGAGATGAAAGTGGGCAGACGGCCTTTTAGACCTAGATCGTGCAGGTCATTTAGTATCCCGTACTTCCATGTTGTATCATAGGCCTTTTCTAAATCAAAGAAGACTGCTACTAAATGTTCCTTCTTTATAAATGCATCGCGAATAAATGTTTCCAGTCTAACCAGATGATCGTTAGTACTACGACCAGAACGGAAGCCACTTTGGAAAGGAGAAATTAAATTGTTACTTTCCAAGTACCATACAAGCCGAGAATTAATCATTCGTTCCATTGTTTTGCATATGCAGCTTGTCAATGCAATAGGCCGATAGCTGTTAGGATCTTCGTTATCTTTGCCTGGTTTGGGAATCGGTATCACTGTTGCTTCTTTCCAGCTCTTAGGTACATTACCAGCAATCCATAAATCATTAAAGATTTTAAGAAGTAATGTGAGAGAAGATTCTGGGAGGTGTTTCAAGAACTGGTAATGTACTTCGTCAGGCCCAGCGGATGTATCATGGGCCTTGTCTAATGCCTCCCTAAGCTCTAATAAAGAAAACAGCTGGTTATAATTTTCAGTGTTGTTCGATGTAAATTTTAAACGTGACTTTTCTTTTTGAGATTTTAATCTTCTAAAGCCATCTGAATAATTAGATGATGATGAGTTTTTCGAAAAACTATCGGCAAGAATATTTGCTATGTCACGTTTCGAACTGAAATTGATATTGTTTATTTTTAGGTGTCGAATAGAATTGTGTTTCCTTTTTCCATTTATTTTCCGAATAGTATCCCAAACTTGTTTCATTGAGGAACGAGAGTTTAAAGAAGAAATATATTTCTTCCAGGATGCACGCTTACATTCTTTGATTGTGCGTCGAGTTTTAGCCCGGGCAATACGATATTTATTTAAATTTTCGGGCGTTGGACGAGTGTTGAATGTTTTTAAGGCTTCTCGGCGTTGTCTAATGGCTTCTTTGCATTCCTTGGTTACCCAAGGTTTTTGCGATCTCTTCCTGTTCGTTGAGGACTTGGGAATGGATTCATCTGCAATTGAAATTAGAACGGAGGTAAATTGCTGTATAGGATTAACAGCGTTGAATACTGTATCATTATTTAGTCTGGTTTTACATAATGCTTCAAACATGGCCCAATCGGCCTTCTTTATATTCCATTGTGGAATTGTATCATCAATTTTAGTGTTATTTTCAAGAGTGATCGGAAAGTGATCACTGCTGTGAAGGTCATCAGCGACCTTCCATTCATAGTCCAAAAGCAGTGAGGGAGAGCAAATTGTCAAATCTATGCATGTGTACGTACCGGTTCCTGGGTGTAAATATGTTGGTGAATTAGTGTTATATAGACACAGATCGTGTCTAGAAATGAAATCTTCTATTTTATGGCCTCTGTCGTTTATGTGATTTGATCCCCATAAAATGTTATGGGCATTAAAATCGCCGAGTAAAACGAAGGGCGCGGGAAGTTGTTCAAGAAGATTGTCTAATTCCTTTTGTACTAGGTTGGTGTTTGGTGGTAAGTAAATGGAACAAAAAGTAATCACTCGATGTAGAGTGACACTTACAGCAATGGCTTGTAAATTTGTGTTTAAAGGAATGACTCTGTGAGGTGTTCTATTGTTCACAGCAATAGAGACTCCTCCTGAGGCCCTGTCTGCGTTTTGAAAGTACGCATTAAACAGGGAAAAGTTTTTAAAAGTAATTTTATCTGTCTCTTTCAGGAATGTTTCCTGTAAACATAGTACAGCAGGATCGTGTTCATTTAAAAGCAGAAGAATATCATTGTAGTTAGCTTTAAGTCCTCGACAGTTCCATTGTATGATGGTGTTCTTCATTCTAATGTCATGCTGGAAATTCTGGAACTAGGTTAGACTATTCGCGAAGGAAGTATGTGTTGTTATTTGTCTGGAGGAAGTACGGGGGTATATTTAGTTTTATTAGGTTTGGAGCTACTTTGAGTACACGGAGCAGTTTCTTCTGCATCCATGCTCTCAATGTCTCCAAACCTGTTGTAGAGTTTAATGGGGTCATCTGACCCCTTTTGCTGTTTATTTGTTTGTGCTTTGTGTTTCTGTTTTGGTGATTTTGGTGGTGGATTGTTATTAAAAGTTGTCTGAGTTGATGTTGTGCTTTTCTGTGGCTTATAATTAGGGATATTGGCACTTGTGGTTGAATCGGGCTGATCCGTCTGTGTTTGAGCGTCCTTCGTGCTTTTTGGATTGTGTTTTAAGACTGTGGAGAAGGATGGGCCAGGAAGGGATGTTTTCGCCTGGACAAGTTTTCTGGCCTCTGGGTAGGGAATGTTCGAGGTAAACTTTACCCTCTGAATTTCCTTCTCCTGTTTCCATGTATCACAATCTTTGGAACTGGCGTGATGTTCCTTGCCGCAGTTGACACAATGCGGAGTTGCTCTACAATCAGCTTCCTGATGAGAGTGGTCTCCGCATCGGCCACATACCTTGGCTCTGGAACATCGATCTTCGTGATGGCCGTATTTTTGACATTTATAGCATCGAAGGGGGTTTGGAATGTAGATCTCGACCTTTACTTGTAAAAACCCAACCTTGACCACTTTGGGCACTGTTGGTTTATTAAAGGTGAGTACAAATGTATTGGTGTCCTGCAGGGTGTTATTACGTTTAATACGTATTCTTCGCACTGCAGTGACACCTTCATGTTTCATCCCTTCGATGATATCTGCGTCGGTGACTCCAGCCAAGTCACGACATCGCATCACGCCTTTGGACGAATTCAGAGTAGTGTGGGCGAATGAGGTCACTGGAATATCAAAGAATGTTTTCATTCTCATGATATTGTCTGTTTGCCTCTTTCGCTCACACTCTACAAGAAGACAACCCGATTTTAGTTTTTTAACACTTTTTGGTGTGCCAATGGAGCCGGAAATTGTTTTCTCAATAACGAATGGAGATAAACTTGAAAGCGGTTTTGTATCATCCCTGGACTGAATAACCATGAAACGTGGAAATGATTCCACGCCACATGGCTCTTCATCCGAATCAGACAATGGTTTGGTACGTTTATTGTTGGATTTTTTGGTTTTGTTTTCCATGATTAATTATTTAAAATTTCAGCACCCATGCTCCCCACCCGCCACGGAGCCCAACGAGGGGACACTTGTCAAGTGCCAGGGATACATAGATGCCATACTCGTTAGATAAAATTACCTGGGATTGACCCATGAAGCTTCCTTCTAGGGTCGGTAAAATTACCTCCCGATTGACCCGTTGAGCCACCGCTATCTAGGAAGTCTTCTAAAACTTGTGGAAGTGAAAGCTAAAGGAAAAGAATGTAGGGGAAACGGTGGTAGCAAGATAGATACAAGAAAAAAAAGAGAAGATAAGTAATAAAAAAGGAAAAAAGACCTCCTAGTGCTCGGCGTGACCAGCCGATTTGTCGAGACCGGGCCCATCTCGACCACCCGTCTAGGAGAAGTAGAGGCCAAAGTAGTGTGTTGCAACTACCAGGATCCTTTCCTCCCCCGACACGGGACGCAACCCACGGCAAACAGGTTGCCTCTACTTAGTCGCCTTTTACGACACGTGGCGAGGCACGTCGGGCCTATTCTACAACCCCGAACCCGCAGGGGGGTTTAATATTCTGCAAATGAGAATTATTATTCCAGGAATGATACACAATGAAACAATGCAATAATCAAAACAAACCAGCCATATCCTTTGGCCCTGTAGTGTATCGAGTTTATTCTCAATAATAATAATAATAATAATAATAATAATAATAATAATAATAATTGTGCTATAAAGAGAAAGGAACATTCCTAATGCCTTATCAAAAGACACATCAAATATCTCATTTTGTAGGGTCTGATAGGAGGTTTAATATTGCAAGGGATCTGCTTTCCTTCAGCACATGGTCTTAGACTCAGTGGAAAAGGAAAGATTTGCATAAATCTTGGTGACATAGATATTGATACCTATGTAAAAGTGAAATGTAAGTATATTTCTTATACACTGTATTAATATATTTTACCAGACAATCATACCATCAGGTGTTTTTCCAGATTCTATCTAGGAAGATGGCACAATATTGTGCAAAAATAATAAATTTTGTGGAACAAAATAGGTGTTTCTATGGATATGTATAAAAAATGCAGTTTAGCTGGAATTGGGATTCAATTTTACCATGGCAGAAAATATTCAAAATGACAATATGTATCCTCACATGCAATAATGAGAGAATTATATTATGTGATTTGTTGACTACTTACATATGAATCAGTTGTAATCTCTGCTGAAAACATTTTCAAACCATAATGTAATAACGATAACTGCTGGATGAGCATTTATAGCCCTATGCAAATGAACTATTCCAAAATGAGATACAATATATGCAACATATGCACAATATAAAAATGAAATTAGCTTAATACTAATTTTGAACCAGTGTTGACACACAGGTGTCCATGTCATTCTGAAATAAAGTCATTATTGTGAGTAAATTAAGAAAACACTTGATTAAAATTTTATAGATGGGCATATATGATAACATAATTAATTTTATTTGGTTTTCACTTCAGATTCCAAGAATTCATGAGTATTTGTCAGTGCAGTTGATTAAAACTTTGCCTTTTTCTGTGGAGGGTATGATAGTGGAGGAAGGTAAGATTTAATTTTTTGTGTTTTAAAATACATTTGTTATGTATAGATACATTGTATGGCATACTTTATTTGTATTTCTTAGAACATATTGTTACAATATTAGTTTATATCATTTCCTGGCATTCTAAATAAAAATATTTATCTTTTGATTCAGTAAATAACTTCATTGCTTGAAATAGTCAACATTATATGGACAGAAGACATTTACTATTGGTGGACATGGCAGAAAAGGTAAACCAAGATTTGGGAGCATGACACCAAAGTATATTCAAAAGGAATCAATAAATGTAATTGACCTCAAGACTATTCATTTCAGGTACCAACACCATGTTAAAGAAATGTGGATATATAAGTCTGAAGACTTTTCTTTTATGAAAATAGTTGTGTCTTTAAAGTAACATTAATCCACAAGGCATAATAATGTACTAAAGGTTAATTTGTTAGTAAATACATTTATTAAGTCCCAGTGGGAAGGAAGAAAATGTTTTCTCATTTTTGATTTTCTTTCTAGGTAATCTCTCCAAAATTTATTGGGCTGGTGGAGGACAATGCTTGTGCAGTCTACATGGGACTACTGGAGGATCAATATAAGATTTACTGCAAAAAGTTATTAGGGATATTTGAGACTGGAAATTTTAAATTTCAGTTTGCTGATGATTTAGAAACAACATTAAATATGAAAATATGAAGAAAATCTATGAAATTTATTTGACCACCAAGTTTGAAGTAGAGATAGTAAACAACTAAATATATGTTATGAAAGAGGACCATGAACAAATAAAGGAAGCAGTTGCAATATACATTCAAAGTTAAACACAGGAATGAATTACTGAACCAATCTCAAGAGATTCATTGGTTGTTATATTTAAAGCTTCAGTCACTTCTCTTCTTTGATGTCAGATCAGAATTAAAAATAAAATGGATTACCAGGGTACATACTTGATAATATGCTTCTTATTACTCTATTACTCTATCAGACCTAAGTACCATCATCCCACATGTGCCTCATATCCCTTTTCATGAAATATTCAAATAAAGAAATAATATCAATTGCAATCTTTTCTTTCATTCATTTACATTCTTTTTGCATAGATTTGTTGGTTGAACAGATTATACATTTTATCTGTACCTTATTTCTGTGCTGCAAAGGTTTATGGTTTTCTGAAGGTCAAAGTCAATTACCGACAACAAGTTTCTTACAAAGATTTATATACAGGAAACAAACTGGTCAAGTGTACTGAATTTTAAAGTTGCAGAAGTTATGTCATGACATCATTTTACGGCAAAACTTGACAAAGCACTACCTGAAATAATATAATTTCAGAAAGTTCTAAATTTACATTATAATAAGGATATTTAAAGTCCATGTGGTTGATTAATTGATTGAATGTTAATGGTACACCAGCACGTTTAGGCTATTTAGCACTTTACAATCTGTTATATGAATAAATGTTTAAAAAAGTAGAAGTTTTAATATCGACCAGTGATATAAAAAACCAAAACGTTGATAGTTCAATGGTAATAATAATAATAATAATAATAATAATAATAATAATAATAATGCTTTATTTATAGAGGGTGACTCATTAGTCAAGGACTATTCTCCCTTGAGGCCCTCTTAATGAAAGTATAACAAATGCACATTGTGTGAAGAAGCAATAATTAGTGCTTATATTAGCATGTTTCGTATTAAAATACTAAATTCCATTATCTGTTAGAAACACATGCATGCTCCTGATATCTCTTCTTAAATACTCTAATATTTTCATCCGATTTTACATGTAGTGGAAGCTTATTCCACAGAACTGTACCAGAGTATTGAAAACTCTTTCTGAATTGCTCTGTTCTTGGTTTTGGTACTAGAAGGTTTCCATGTGAGATTGATCTCAACTGGTATTGTGTTGAAAATGGCCTGAATAAGTCCTGAAGATACTCTGGAGCAGTTCCATGTAGACATTTATATAAAAGAACTGCCTTGTGAAAATCTATCCTGTCATATATTGTGAACCATTTGAGTTCTGTAAATAATGCTTTTGAGGGATGGCCAACAGATGTATCTAAAATTACACGTGCTGCTCGTTTCTGGAGTTTATAAATCCTGTCAAGCTCAGATTTAGCACAGTTTCCCCATACATTAGAACAGTAATCCATTGTTGGAAGAATATACGTCTTGTAGTATAGATTGCGAGTTTCCATAGGTAAATATTTCTTGATTCTACTGAGAAGGGCAATTTTGGATGACAGTGTTTTACAAAGCTTATCAATATGGTCATTCCATAATAAATTATTATCTATGGACACACCTACAAGCCTTTCATGATTGACATTTTCTAATGGATGATTATTTATTGCAAGAGATAGTTTTGGGTTCCCTGACTTGTGTAGCTTTTGTGTCGTCCCCAGAATCATATATTTTGTTTTACCTTCATTAATTACCATCCTATTTTGTTGTGCCCAGTTTTGGACTCTAATAAGATCTGAGTTTAATCTTGTTTGGATAACTTCAGTATCAGAACTAGATGTATACAAGGTTGCATCATCTGCAAACAATTCTGTATTGGTGGATTCATTATTTAATGGTAGATCATTGACATAGATAAGGAAGAGGAGAGGGCCTAAAACTGAGCCTTGAGGGACTCCTGAATGAATAGTGCGAGTTTGAGAGCTAATATTGCCAATGCTTACTTGTTGAGACCTTTGGTTTAGGTATGATCTAAACCAGCTTAAAGAAGGATTGTCAAACCTGTAACAGTTCAACTTTTGCAGCAGAATTTCATGATCAACAAGATCAAAAGCTTTCTTGAAGTCAGAAAACAATCCCAGTCATATGCCCATTATCCATTTCCTTCAGCCAAAGATCAATTAATTTGGTAAGTTCTGTTTGGCATGAGTGGTACTTTCTAAATCCTGATTGTGCTTTATGAAATAGAGAGTTTGTTTCAAAAAATTTATAGACCTGAATGGCTACATGCTTTTCAAACAGTTTTGACAATACAGGTAGAATTGATATTGGTCTGTAATTTCCTGGATCTTCTTTTTCTCCTTTCTTAAAGATAGGTGTTACCTTTGCACATTTCAATTTTTCTGGAAAATTACCACTCATTATACGATACTTAAATTTATGATATGCGTTAATGACTTTGTTATTACTGGTGCAGCAATTTTAAGGATTCGTGGACTAATACCATCCAATCCAGAGGATTTATTAATATTCAACTTAATTAGCATATCAAAAACGTCCGCTTCACTGACATTAGCTATTGAAAAATAATTATCTTCAGGAATTTTAGCTCTTATAAATAACTGTAGAGCATCAAGTTCAATTGGGATGTTAATCTGGTTCTGAATACTGTTACTGGATATGGTTATGAAGAAATTGTTGAACATATCCACAATGTCTTGTACAGATGTTGCTATATCATCATTTTGCTTAAGTCTAGGGGGAAGATGGTAACAGTAAAACATAGAGCTTCCTGATTAACAGAGGATGGAAATGATGTATTTTAATGAAGACAGATGAAAATATGTTGAAAACAAGGGACGGTATTTACATTACATAAACATACTCTAGGTATTATCATTCAAAATATGGATATTTAATAACAATGTGGTAGTATCGTTTTGATTCTCTATTCATTTCCTCTGGATTACAGCTCAGACAATGTCTATTCACTAGAGAGTATTCTGATTACACATTTATTAACAGTAGGGCTGGCACACATTAGAATGGAATGGTGGTGGATGGAGGTAAAATAGATAATTTACCGAATAAATTTAAATAAAAATACTAACCTTATATTAATCAATGGGATGGTTTCGTATTCTCCCACTCATTAAATTTGAATGTTACACAGTAAGTTCTATGCTCAAGTATATACATTTTAAAATTGCATACAACATAAGGAGTCCAACACAAGGATCACATGTGTTCTTTATAGATGGCCTTATATATTGATAAGTGTAATGTGCAAGCATTTAAGAGAAAAGCCTGACACAAGAGAGAGAGAGAGAGAGAGAGATAGAGAGAGGGGTGTGTGTGAGAGGAAGGCAGCAGATTAAGAGAAAGAAAATAAATAATAGTTGGTCAAGTACATATAAGTAGATGGATAGGTAGAAGGATTGATAATAGATAAGTTGAACAAAGCACATTGCAAGATTGCAATGAACTGAGCTGTATATGCAATAAATCTAATTAGGGAAGTTGTTGAAATCAGGCAGTTGAAATTGCATACACAAGTCTTATTAAGTGTGATTGATTAGTTCAGTGATGGGGAAATAAACATGCTTAGATAATCACTGTCACAGTACACAAGGATCCATGAGAGAATAACAATGGTCACTGATCAGGTGGTAAAAATCTGCAGGCAAACTTGATAGAAAACTGGGAATGGAAAGGATGTGGTTTATAAGCAAGTGACCACTAAACCAGGTTTTGACAAATTAATACCAAACTTCGCTTGCATTTAATAGGGTGCCATACAGCACGAGTCTACTGTATTGATGAACACTTGTTCAGAAATACATACACACAGTTTTTATTTAATTATTTTTCCAAGCTTTCATCACATTCCTCCCAAACTATGGCTGATCATCAACTTATGCAAAGTATATTTTATATCTTTGATACACACCTTCAGTTTATGACAATAGTTTTTGCAGTTATTAAACAAATATTTGCTAAATATATATTTCTCAAAACATTTGGTTTGTGCCTTGAGGTCATACATGTACATTATGGTAAGAGAGACTGAGGTGGAAGGCCAAATTTGGCTTTGTACAACTTGTACTAAATTCTACTGATGACACTAGCCAAATTTTGGCTAAGCATACATTTATCCAAGATTTGGTTTCTACCTAAGAGTGTGAAGACCATATTTGTAGGAATTAGCTAAATTTGGCTAAAAGTAAATTAGTTGTGCACCAGCCTCACTGAGGATGGCAACAGGAATCCTTAGCCAAATTTTGGCTAATTTAAAACCTGCCTAACCCTTCCAAAAGACAGTCAAGCTGTTGTAAGTGATATACCATATATTGCTCAAAAGCTCTTCCAAGAGTCTCAATATGTGCCTTTTCAACTTTGGGTTAAGAGCTTTTAGCCCACAGCAGAGGGCTGATTTGAGTAAATGGAAAAACTCAAGTGAAATCGGAAGCTGTTTATAGACGTTTTATCCATTGCAATACTTGATGCATTCAATTAAGACATTAGGTCTAGAGTGAGATTTATAGCATTCTTTATGTAGAAATCATATATAGTTTAAGACTTGTTGCATTCAATGAAGACATTAGGTCTGGTGTGAAATTTATTGCATTCTTTATGTAGAAATCATAGACTTGCTGCATGCTTTATGTGTGATTGTCTCACAAGTAAAAAAGTGCAAGATACAGGACCATTTATCGGACATTGTTGACATAGTCACATTTGTTCACATACATTTAGAACTTAATTCTAAACTAATCATAATGTACGTTTTGATGACCTATACAACGCTTTAAAAGCCAAGACCTTTCAAAGATTTTGTCCTTCTGCAACTGTGTCATCTGAAGCATGACACATTTTTATTTCCTTGGCTATTTCAATGACAGCTTTGCTCTTTAGGACATCCTGTATTTAAAATGGTGCACGTGAATGTAAATGTACATTTTTCCTCTAAGCTGTGGTTGTTAATATTTAAAACCAGACTTACTCAGTCTGTGCCTTGTCTCCTTTTGGAGCAGCCTTCTTCTCATCCTTGTGGATGGACTGCATGCCTGAATAACCTGTGTTTCTGAATGATTCTATGGCATCTAATGGAGAAATGTAAAGATAATATCTCAGTTAATGGTGATTAAATATATATTACTAATACATTATTTTCCTTCTTGTTATCAGTATCATACTATCCAGTTAAATAATGAAAATTTAAATGATTATGGTCTTTTTCCATGCCAAAACGTTATGCACAGCTCTGAACAATGACACTGGACTTTTGATTAGTCTAGAATATATCAGAATAATGTAACCAAGCTGCACATAGTTGTGGTTCAGCAATTATTCATGTGTGTGTGTGTATGCTAAAGAAACAAATACGCAGAAATTTAGGAAGAACAAAAAGTGACATGCATACATATATGTTCTGGAAATACATATGTGTGTCATAAAGACAGATCTGAGAAATATGAAGAGATTAAGCAGAAATCATGTAAGCTTTATTGATTGCAATATGGAAGAACCAAATCTGCAACATGCTGCAGTTATGCTGTTGTTTTTTTTTAAAAATATGCTACCCACAACAAATATGGCATATTTTGTTTTAAAACTAACTAATGCTGTTCGCAAAAAACTGCAAACAGTTTTAAAAATCAGATTTTTGTTTGTAAAGCACATAAACCTACCAGAACAATTACAAGCCTTAGAAAGCATCTATAGCTTTACTTAGCAGTATGAACAAAGATATATCAGGATAATTGCAAAAAATTATGAGATCTCCTGGTTAAATACTCTGCAGTCATCTGTTTTTTAAATAAGCCTGTG
Organism: Unio pictorum; assembly: GCA_030141615.1. Lineage (NCBI taxonomy): Eukaryota > Metazoa > Mollusca > Bivalvia > Unionida > Unionidae > Unio > Unio pictorum. The sequence continues at coordinate 5,027,818 of JARLTB010000207.1, forward strand.
ATATCTTGAACTCATCTTCAAGACAGTTCAGCAGGATCAAGAAAATTATGTTATTTATCAGTTAACTGAAGAATGTCTCTCTTGATTTCTTTGCAAAAAATGCTTCCCATAATGCAGGTTTAATGTTTTCGTACAGGTTAAGGAAGGTAAATAAAACTATCTTCCCAAAATTTGACTTCAAAGTATTTTTTAATGGATTTAACTTTAAAATAAGAATATCACAAATTGAGTAATGTGCTTGTAAAAGATACTTTAATTTTCAACTTACCTGTATCCAAAAAATGTCTTCATATTCAGAATATTTTATATAATAAAATCAAATACACATTTTACAGTATTTTTATGACTCCATTTCTCAAGCATACACTAGTATTTTATCTTATCATTTGATTTATCCCATAAGTAATTTATTAACATAAACAAAGCACAACAATGTTTGTAAAAGCGCAAGTTTTATTTAAACTATTCTGTTGCAATAATTTAGTTCCGTCACTTTTCCCAGATATAATGTGAATTCAGTGCTAAGAATACACCCATTTCCTAACATAACAAATATTCCTAAAAATTTTTGTTTCATTTTTTTTTTTTTCTTTTTTCCAAACCACAGAGCTAAGTCTTCTAATTTTAATCTTAAGTTGATGATGTGTGCATAGAACTTTGATGTATCTATGGCAGCCGTCAATAACATTTCGGAATTATTTTAAGTAGTTGGGGAATTGGTCTGCATAATGGGGATAAAACTATATTATCAGTATGTGCACCTTATATCAAAGGTTTTAACCTAATGTCCTAAACTATATACATATAAAACAATAATGGATCACCACAACTGCATGCAAAAGAAAAATATTATGAAACTTTGCCAACTGGTTCAATAGCAAACTAAAAAAGTAACAGAAATTTTAGAAACTAAATGAAGCATATTACGTACATGTTGAAAAGGATGGGAGGATTTAAAACAATTTAACAAAAATCTGGGAAAAACGTTCCTCTGACACTATGTCTGCTAATGGTGTTCATCAATTCATAATAACATCATTTCCTTTCATAACTAATGGTTGACTTCAGAAACAACCTCTGATATTCTTGAGCAGTAATACAGATTTTCAAATTTACCTCTGTGGTGGCCATATCTGATGTAAGATTAGCATCATTTTAAATTTGGACCATCAAGACATCAATAGATGTCCATTGGTGTAAGCCCCATGTGAATATGACCATTTTATTCTGTATGAGTAGTAGGGGGCCAGAGTAGTCTAAAGCGCTCTCCGTTACAGATCACTGCCATCTCACCTCTCTCTGTGTGGGTTCGAGTCTAAGATTCAGCTAATGTAGTTATGTGAGAAAGCTTGCCAGTAGCGTCTCGTGGGTTGGTGGTTCTTTCCAGGGGTTTTCCCGGGTTCTTCCTCCACCAATAATACTAGGCGCCATGCATAGCCTATCTTGTGCTGAAAAATGGCGTTAAACCCTACAACAACAACAACTGTATAAGTAGTAAGAAAAATATTCCTAAGGTGCCAGCATATTTGCAACATTGGATATAAGATCAGCAATATTTTTAATCTTGGATCAACTATACAACAAAAACCTCATGCTGACAGAGACATCTGTCTTTCAGGAGTATCAATAACAAGATTTTAAAATGGCTACCATGAGAGCCATATTTGCTATAGAACACACCATTTTCATCTAATCTTATTAGATATTATAAGTTCTGGTTATTACCTCATGTCAGTATCACTTCCCAGTTACAAGTAATAACAAATCACTAGATTTTCATGATGGCTGCCTTTTTGGCATTTAGGACCAATCAAACCCTATAACAAGTCTTCTGGTAAAAATCTGATGTTAACATTGTCATCAATCTGATTGGAGCATAAATAACAGAATTTTCAAGATAGGTAAGGCAACAATATACTGGAGGTAAACATTTTAATGTTTTAACTTAGATTCTCTAGTCAAAACACAACTTTCCATTCAGGAGAAACAGCAAAAATAAGATTTTAAGGATGGCCGCCATCGTTTTCATTTAGGGCAAACCAGATATCATGTCATTTCAAAACAAATATTGTGATGCAACAATCAATTCAGGAAGAATAGCCACAGACCGCAGTCGACATAGTGACTATCCAAGTGATATCAGTTTTAAATAGGATCAACTTGACCATGCAATGAATGTGTGAATAATGTTACCTTCATGTAGTTTGGAGTTTTGGCAACACCAAAATTGGATTAACTAGACCATGTAATAAATGTGTAAATAAAGTTGCCATCATGTAGTTTGGAGGTTTGGCAATGACAAAATTGGATCAACTAGACCATGCAATGAATGTGTGAATAAAGTTGCCTTCATATAGTTTGGGACAAAATTATGCTAACCAATATATTGATGATGCACATATTTATGTCAGACAAGTGGCCTTTCCATAAGCTCTTCTGGTGTTAAAGCAGTAGAGATACAAATGAATAAACAATAATAAGGAATGAAAACGGACAAGAGAAAATGTGGAATATACATTACATTTGTTTTTATTTACAAACATCAGGGCAATGATATTGATCTGAAAATAGAACATATAAACTGGGTAATGGTTTTATGCATGAGAAATATAACATTTAGAAAAATAGCTTTTATCTTCAACAGTTTTATAGTTGAATAAAGTATTCAAAGACATCTGGGATAAGCTCTGTATTTTACAGATTTTATTTTCAATCTTTTCCCTCATTTTCCAATTCATGTTGACTTCATTATCAAATGGAATTATGACCTTTATACAAATCTGAGAAGGAACAAAACATATTTTAGCTTATTTATAATATGCATTTGTTCTAAGAGAGGAACTCAAATAGTGAAACAAAATAAATTTCTCTTGAAGCCCACAACTACACTACAAAAAACAATATAACAAAGTAATATCAGTAGCGGGGAATTCACATAGTAAAACACAATATATTTTATTGAAGCCCACAACCACACTACAAACAAAACAATAGTACAAAGTATTAATGATAGCCACTGGTTTTAAAGTCATTATCCAGTTCTCATATATTCAAAAAAGCTGCAGAATAAGAGAAGACATTTTCCTTAATCAAGAAAAGCTGTCAGGAGAAGATGGTTATGATTGTAAGTTTCTGCTAAGAGAAAATGAGTCTGCTGTTCTTTTAGTCATTTATATATTTTGCAACTGTACTGAATCGGAGATGAGAAAAATAATTGACACAGTTATCTGCAAATTTAGCATGGCAAAATCTCAATCATCCTGCCTGACAACTACTGGGCTAGATAATACAACAAAGTGTTAAAACAAAAATTATTCTATGATGCAATGGGCTGGGAGGTGTGGTGGTGGATGGGAATAAAAAGAACAATGGTAGAATGATATGCATAGAAGTATATAATTAGTTGATGTGTCTCATTCAAATAAATTAGTGCAGTCTTTCTGCTATTGTTTCTATGAGACAAAGGTATGAATTTAATAGCTGGGGAATTTGGCGACCAATTTATTTGGGATAATATAGAGGTAACTGAATTTTGGAGTGAAGTATTTTTGTGATTCAGCACAACACATCCGAGGTGCCTTGAGTTAACTGAATACATCATGAAGACTTCTGTTTGCTCAATCAACAAACAGTAAATCATAAACTTAAAATTAAGTATCCCTAAACACTGAACTTTTTCCAACTAAATGCTGTCAAACCACATTACCAGCTGGCTCAATCCCGCACCTAATATGTCCACAGGCTCAAAATATGCTGTTCAGCCTTGACTGGTGTGGGTGGTGGCATCTTAATCTCAGCTGATGCAATTGTGTGGTGGTGCTCCTCCCTCATAGAGGGGGTGAGGCACAATTGGCTGTCCTACAAGAGGGGACTTTAGGTGGTCCAAAGCATTCACCTTTAGAGTTTGCTGACATCTCACACTCTATCCACAGTGTGTGTGAGAAAGCTTGCCAGTAGCTTCCTGTGAGGTATGGGTTTGTCCTGGGACTCTTCCTCCTCCAGATATGCTGGCTGTTATACATATCCTATCATGCACTGAAAAAATGGGCAATAAGACCACAACATCAACTATCCAATTCAAAAGAAGAAGGTGCTGTTACTTGATAGCAGGATGGTGGAACTCACTCTCTGTCATATGGAATTTGATAAGATTCTGCTCCTCCCCCACAGGAGGGTAAAACTCACTATCTGCTTATTCCCTTGGAAAGAGTCTCTTGAACACAAAGTGCCTCCAAAAAAACTTTGCTAATCTTTCTCTGAAGTAAAAAAACAAGAGAAAAATTATGAAAACTCTAAAGAAGAAAATAAAAGTGCTTTCCTCTTCCCCCTTGTAAGTTGGCAAGTTCTCAGACTCATCCATCCACACTCAAAAGGGACAATCATCTGCACTTTTAAAGGCAATACAGCCACTGAGGTGGGTTGGTTGTCCCAAAAGTCTTTCTTGTGCCCACACCTCCCAAAACTGTGGTTAGACATTGCTACAAGCAAAAGCTGGAGACATAATTTACAGAAAACTTCTATGCAGGTTTATTTGTAACACTATACTGGACTTTTGAGAAAAAAATGCTAATTCTGACAACAAGACCTCACCTTCTAGGTATCATACCATATAAAAATTTGAAACAACCACTGATGTTTCAACTCCAACATGACAACATTTCTTAACTTAATACAGGTTGAAAAGTAATTACACAATAAAATGGATGTTTTAATACATTAAGACAACCATTCTTATTCAAGTACTGGAGATGAAAAGGTAGCAAGATAACAGCTTGGTAATATTGCTAAAATGAAAATAATATCATTTAAGCAATACCATCTTATACTGACTTTATATAAATCAATAGGTGCTCAACACTAATACACATATGAACAAAATGACTGGTGTACAACCTCCTTATGGGTGTTGTTGTTATTGTAGGCCATTTTTCAGCGCAAGATAGGCTATACATGGCGGCCAGTATTTGAGACTCGAACCCAAGCAGACAATGGTGAGATGGCAGTGATCTATAACGGAGAGCACTTTAGACCACTCGGGGACCCCACCTCCTTATGGAAGTCCAAATAAGGGAATATAAATCATATGAATCATAAATAAAATAGTCCCACAAGTATCAAGATGTGGCTAAAAACTAATTCTGCAAACTGGGGAAATCTACATACTTACCTAAAGAAAAAGAAAAAGACGAATAAAATTAATTCTCAATGACAATAAATATACCCTGAAACATCTATGGGTGGTAGGAAACCTATACATATGGTATATGAAAAACTGTTAAGTGAGACAATTCCAATTCCAAACAGGAATAATACTCAACCTGAAAGTAATTCATGATTATAATAATGATGTACATAATGAAAAATGCACAATTTGTGATTGATGCTCAATGTCAAGACAAATATGTACAAAGCGTTATCTTTTTAATCCATCTAATCTATGGCTCGACAGAAAATAATCAGGATTAGTACACATAGGGAAGATTATTACAGGTTGGACTTCAGAACTTTACAGTCACTCTATGAGCGGATTAATCAGTATCAAATATTTGTGCGTATTTTCTGTTGTCGTAAAATAAAAAAGCTATGCAATAAAACAGATAATGTATTAATGATATTAAATGTTGCCTCTTTAAACACATTTCAATGACTGGCATCAAGTTCATAATGTGATGGGATTCTTAACATTTAAGGTAGATGTTTTATGATAGATGGAATAAAAATAAGAGGTCCAAGTGAGCCTGATATTACTTATCGAACCTGCATCTACTTAACAGGTAAATGCAAAGACAGTTCACCAAGATATCTGATGATACATTTTGTTTTAAATTTTTTTTTACAAATGTGACCCATTTCTACTATTGATATTGATCAAAAGTCTGCTTGCCAGAATTTTGACGAGTTAAATGATAATCAAACATCAATGTCACCAGCATCATCATAAGTTCTGACAGTCCAACAACTGATTGAAAGACCCAACGATACACAAAACTGTTAAGTATGGAATTGGTCATTTTACAGACCGGCTTACCTTGATAGATATTTATCATTAGTTTCCCGATGTCCAAAATTTCAGACACCTATCTGTAGACTGTCATGCAATCACTTACAGCCGATCAGACATCAGTTCAATAAAACAATGCAGTATGCATGTGGCTATCTCGGGCTTCGGTGGTCCTCTACCATTAGCTAACACAACCATTTTTTTGTGATTGCAAGTTGGGATTGAACTTATATCTGCTACACCTACTCTGGCTACATATGCCGCATGTAGGATTCTTGTCAAACCTCATACTAAAACATTAAAATAAATAATGCCACTTCCTCCATGTCTCACCTGAGCTAGAATTGCTACAAGTCTCATAGGTGACGATATTCTCTTGGGTTGACATCCACTGCTTTTGGTTATCCTCTCTTCCTGTCCCTTGAACTGTAATACCTAACTCGTCAATGGTTGGTGGAGTGACTTGGAGGTGGTTTTCATGCTCACCTGAAATTTGTAAAATATTTTCTTCGTTCATAACTGATCAAACCTTTAAGTGCAGGCTCTTAAAAAAAGGTGAGCATACTAGCATATTTTTAAAATATTTATAATTTTGCAGATTTGATTTCTTCCTTTTTCAAAATTCTTAAGTTATGTAACTTGTCTCTGTTATGTTTTTATGTCAGTGCACATGAGAACATTACACCTCTTTCAGAGATTGACAAAACAGTGATGGTTATGATGCTGATATTATCTTTACGTATTTTTGTAGATGTAAGAAGGAAGGAGTTAAAAAAAAAAGGTGCTATCTTTTAGTTTACTCATAATAAGACATGATTTCTTTTTTAAAAATACTAGAAACATTTTTCTCAAGAATAACTGTCAACATCAAAACTCGGTTTCTTTAATGTCTTACTAGCCAAAGATTGATGCCATGATTTCTTTGCATGTAACAGTGAATCTGCTTCAACACTACAAACTCTTATACTCATGTCTCCATAATAAACGGTTTATGTGAAACAAAACATTTAATTCAACAAGTATTCATTTTTTGCTTTGTTTTGATTTAGTGTTTAACACCATTTCTCAGCACAAGATAGGCTATCCATAGCGACCAGTATAAATGGTGGAGGATGACTTGGAAAAACCCAGGAAAGAACCACTGACCCACAAAAACTACTGACAAGCTTTCTCTCACACCCTCATTGGCCGAATCTGAGACTTGAATCCACGCAGCCAGTGGTGAGATGGCAGTGATTCGAAATGGAGAGCAGTTTAGACAACTCTGCCTATCGGGAGTCCACTCATTTTTTATGCCTTGATATCCTTGATCACACTATGGAATGAGTATGGACTAAGCTAAGGTAGCTCAATTATTCTGCTTAATATATAAAATTATTTACAGCAGTGTTTGATTGATTGCTTGATATCAGATGACCTGACATATGACCATGACCACTCACACTTTGAAAATAGGATTTTCATGCCTATGAACTTTCTTTTATTCCATCATCTTTATTTTAATTCATAAAAAGATGCACATATTGGCTTTTAACATAATTTATTCTCTATCAGCAAACAATACACCCATCCATCTCTGTCAAAAAACAACAATAGCTAATGCAGTGTCAAATTTGTTCATCTCTATTAAAACCATCATCTTTGTTTTTCTGATTGATTAAAGTCACACTCTTTAACTTTATGTGCCAACAAATGTTCATTACAACATCAAAGTCATGTGATTTACATGTAAAGGTGTCATGCACAACTATGCAGACAGATGATTGGATTGAATTAGTTAAAACACAACTATGCATACAGATGATTGGATTGAATTAGTTAAAACACAACTATGCATATAGATGATTGAATTTAATTAGTTAAAACACAGCTATGCTTACAGATGATTGGATTGAATTAGTTAAAACACAACTATGCTTACAGATGACTGAATTGAATTAGTTAAAACACAGCTATGCATAAAGATGATTGGATTGAATTATTTAAAACAGAATTATGCTTACAGATGATTGAATTGAAGTAGTTAAAACACAGCTCTGCTTACAGATGATTGGATTGAATTACTTAAAACACAGCTATACATAGAGATGATTGGATTGAATTAGTTAAAACACAGCTATGCTTACAGATGATTGGATTGAATTAGTTAAAACACAACAATGCTTACAGATGATTGAATTGAATTAGTTAAAACACAGCTATGCATACAGATGATTGAATTAGTTAAAACACAACTATGCTTACAGATGATTGGATTGAATTAGTTAAAACACAGCTCTGCTTACAGATGATTGGATTGAATTACTTAAAACACAGCTATACATAGAGATGATTGGATTGAATTAGTTAAAACACAGCTATGCTTACAGATGATTGGATTGAATTAGTTAAAATACAACTATGCTTACAAATGATTGAATTGAATTAGTTAAAACACAACTATGCTTACAGATGATTGAATTGAATTAGTTAAAATACAACTATGCTTACAGATGATTAAATTGAATTAGTTAAAATACAACTATGCTTACAGATGATTGGATTGAATTAGTTAAAACACAACTATGCATACTGATGATTTAATTGAATAAATTAAAACAATCTCAGTTATCACTGCCATAAAAATATCCATTCACAATTATGAACATGTGGATTGTGAAATTTGTCTAATCATGTGACTAGGAATGCAACTCGCAAGGAATAGGTCAAATTTCATCAATGTCAGTTTCCTCTCATCTTTCAGCAGATTAAAGCCTTATACAATGAAATAATTTCCTTGCAATTTCTGAGAGAAAAAAAAATAATTTTCATATTGATTTCATGCAGATATGACTTAACAGAATTTACATTTGTTAGGACACTTGGTAAACAGTTACACTTGACCACCACCATGCTGATTTCTAGTGCTGATAGACTGGTTTTCAAAGGATGCCAATATTGAACTGTGAGTCTGTTTAACAGCCAGTCCACTAGCATACTCTAATCCACTAAGTGTTGGGATTGACTCAACAAATATGTTTATGGCAAGCACCCAAGTTATTTATACTGCAATCTCCAAATATTCTGGCCAGAACTCGATACCTTTAACTCATCATCAGTTCAGTTAGGACTCGGTTATGTAATTGCTTCTGGCATCAAGTGATGGCAGAAAAGTCATTGGTTTTGATAGAAAAGCAACATAAAAATTGATGTCATGAATACATTACAAGAAATACTAAATTGTCTTCACATCATTGAGGAAATATGAGTGCTAATTCAAAACTTTTAAGTTCAGTTCAAACCCTGAAACTCGCTACTCCATAAATAAACTGTATTGGTGAAACAAAGTTTTTATTCACCCAATACTCCAGTTTGCTTGACTGCATTGCTATCTTTGATCAAAGGTGTCAATGAGTATAAAAAAACGTAGTTTTTCTTATATTACTTACAAGTGTGTATGTGTTGGATTTGTAATGTAGCTTTAACAAATTTTCAGTCATATTACTACCATGTCTGCAGTGAGGCAGTTTACAGTGATGTCTAGCACTGGGGCATCATGCAGCAGATATGTAGCATGATGTCCCACCCAGTCACATTATCCCGACACCAGGCCGACCAGTCCTAACACTAACATCTCAATGCTGAGCACTTAGCTTCCATTTCAGTGGCATGATAATGCCATCAATTTTTATAAAGTGCTGTTAAAACCTACCCACCTCCACCATTTTTGACAACATTGTCTATGTTATTTTTAAATTCCTAATTCAAACATCTGGATAGATAAAAGTTTCAGTTGATCATCAGAAACATGTACTGAAAATAATACAGAAATAAAGATATGGTGCGACTATAATATGCATGATTTACAAAAGGGAAAATAAAAAGAAACTAATCCTATTTAAAAGAAGCACATTTTTAAGTAAATCATGTTTCTCCAAGAATATTTGCCACAATCACATTACATTACAATACAAATATTATCCTGCTACCTCACAATTCCAGCCTTACTAAAAGATGAGAATGATCTTTCCCCATGCTCATATGAAATTTGTATAATTTTATATTTTCAACTGATCAAACCTCTAATTAATCTATAATGTGTGCATGATGCTAGGTTGTACTTCAGAATACAAACACTTATATACATACTTTTAACAAGATCAGCTTTTATTTCATTGCTTCAAATTCTTTTATCATATAGTTCAAGCAAAAATGTGTATTATTAGAGATTCGATAAATAATTCATTCCTGCTTTAGATCAGTCTATGTGAATTAATTTGTGATCAGAGGTTACAGTTCTGTCAGACATAATTTGAGCAGAATTATTTATTTGAAATATTCATTAGAATTACTAAAGTGCTCAGACTTTTGGATTCATACATTAGTTTGCATTTTTGTAATTTATTCAATTTATTTATTTATTCAATTTATTTTTAAGTAAAATTTGCCCCAATTATATTACATTAAAATACAAATATTAACCTGCTACCTCACAATTCCAGCCTTACTAAAAGATGAATATGGTCTTTTCGCTTCTATTTCAAAGGGCAATAACTCTTGCCCATTAGTTCCCCATGTCCTGCCAGGTATCGCTAATTTTTAGCTGAGCAGGATGCTGGCATGGCAGGATAGTTGAGACAGATTTTAAGTAATGTTAGTAGTAAGTAATGTTAGTAGTAATTATTGTTATAGTTTACTTCAAAATTTGCAAGTGTTTCAGCTTCAAATACACCCATTTGCATACTCAAATTTAAATGAAACTTTTGAGAAAGAACCTGTATCTGCTAAAACTTCACTGACTACATATGTCCTTGCAAGATTTTTTTTATCAAACCTCATTCTAAAACATTCATTCAATACAACAACTTCCTCACCATCTCACCTGAATTCTGACTGCTACCTGTCTCAGAGGCAATAACCTTCATTTCTGTAGACACACACTGCCTTTGGTTGACATTTTCTTCAGACCATGTATCTTTTACTGTAATATTTAACTCATCAAGGGACGGTATTTTGGATTGGTGGTAGTATTCATGCTCATCTGAAATTTGTATAATATTTTATACTTTAAACTGATCAAACCTCTAATTAATCTATAACGTGTGCATGATGCTAGGTTGTACTTCAGAACACAATCACTTCAATGGAATTACATGCATCATGGGTGAACTGCATGCCATGATGGCATGATAACAAATGATGATGATACCCTATTCATAATACAACATAAGTCGGGGTATTATCAATCAACGTGTATTTTCAGAAAAAACAAAAAAAATTAGTAAAACTATTTAAGGCAAAGTAATAATCTATAAATATATTATCCATCCATTATTTTGAAAAGTTGTATTACAACAATCCATTAAGTATTCGTCTGATACAACCCCGATTTGTTTATATTAGACATGAATACATCTATATCTATCTATATATATATATATATATATATCTATCTATATATATATATATATATATATATCTATCTATCTATATATATATATATATATATATATATATATATTTATATATATATATATATATGCGCCAATGTGGTGTTTTCTGAAAAAATAAAAATACTGTAAAACCCTAAATTGATATGAACCCGCTAGTAAAGCAATCCAATTGTTTGGACCCCAATTATCGTGTTATAGTGGGGTTCCACTGTACTTGAGACAACATTGCAAACATTTAATAATGTACAAACTGGCTATTGACATTTACTGACACTCAACTGCCAAATGTTACAGTGCTGACTTGAACTTGATTAGGTATGCCACCAAATCAGATTTGTCTGAGTTTACCAGCCAGGTTGTTTCTGGTGTCCACATGAGTGAGCTTGTAAGATCGAACTGGCAAGGTAATTTAAAACTGACATTCAAAGGCTTTGCTCCAAATAATCTGACCAGGGTAAGTGATGTCTGAGTAATCAAAGACTCTTATATCTCCATTATGTTTATCAAAGACAATGATGATAATGGATCAACAAATCTCAAATGTGCGTAGTAATCTTATAGAGCACAATTACAGGAATATAAGACAATGAAGGAAATGACTGAAATCATGATTTAAGCAATGATCAACTTGTTTTCCCTTCACATGAAAGTGGTTTTGATAGACGTAAACATCACAATAATATTAAAGGTGTATGAATTCAAATCATACTTGCTTATCATCACTGGCAGTAAGTAGAAGTACATGGGGTGAATTTTTGGTATTTTAAAAAAAAATTTAAGCATCATCATGGTTTTGATTTGGTATGACATATTACACAAAAAGACAATGATGAGGTTTGTATAAATACAATATTAACATTACTACCCGGAGATGAAATTTAGCGCAAAAGACTAAAAAAAATTCCACAAGGGTTTGCAATCAGCTTTGGAGTTAGATTGGGCTCATCACTACATATAAGTGACAGATTCTGACCACAATGATAATATTTCAGAATTTACAGATGAAGTAACCGATTTTCTAACAATGGATATAAATTCTGATAGTAAATTTGTACCACGCACTAAAGAATGTTAGCTTCACAATGGCATTACCAGACCCTTATATACATTCAACTATAATTATGTTACGGGTCAAATGAAAAAAACCATTGGAACCACCTAAATGTGCCACACCAATCTTAGGCCAGCTTTAAATCAATGCACATGCGAACTCCCACTTGTTGACTGTACTACCAAATGAGAAAACACTCAGGCATTGATTTTACAAGAAAAGAAGCAGAATTCACTGTTGAATCAACAACAATTATATTTCATGTTGATTATGTTGAACCAACATTGACTCGAATGGCATTCAGCATGCATACACTTTTCCATATAACAATTCTAAAGAAAGAATGATTGTTTCTGACAGTATTCAATGGTGTAATTGGTTAATTTCAACGTAAATGTGGTGCAAGGCCCCCAAAACACACAATCACTGGTGACTTAAACATTCTTTAGACAGATATATTATGACAGATATACAAGTCAAAAAGGGTAACTGCAGGTAAAGTGTGTGTATGTTGCACCTGAACTATAACTTAGTACACTACATCACTCGCAAATAAATCATGCAATGATTAAAAGTTAGGCAAACAGAATGTCAGAAAATAAAGAAGGCAAAAAGAAAACAGACTAATGAAGCATTAATAAAATATTACCATTTTTCTTCATAAAATCTGGATGAAGCTTCAGGAAACCTTTGACTTGGGATTCTGTCAATGATTCTGCAAAACAGATTAATTATCTGTAACTTCTGTGATAAGATGAGTATCAATGCATTTAAAGGACAGTGTGTGTGCGTGTGTGTGTGTGTGAAAATTTGTGAAAGTTATACAAAGGATAAATGCTCATCAACTTTTACCAGAACCATGGCTTTGATGTTATGCTTTGATAGTACAGCTTTCTGAAGTTTGCGTCCTGTGTGAGGCCCTTGGGTCATTTTGTTATTTCCTGTACTATCCCTGTATGAACAAAATGGTTGCTGGGGAGGGAAATTGATCTCTTTGACAGTTTTCCTGCAGACTTCTTCCACCTGTCCATTAAATATAAAAACTCTGCTCTTGGCACAGAGTAATTAGTTGCGTTCCTTGAGATGTAAATTTGTAACTGCAGTTATGCATTGGTCAGAGTATGCTGAGTGGCTCTGTTCAGTACTCTGGCCATTCTGGAGTCTGAACTCCCATGCATGTCCTGAGGTACTGGGAGAAGATATTAAGCTATTTTCTGCCAGCTGGAAGACAGCCATAAAGACAAAATCCAAGATCAAAGCCATCGCAATGATATTGTAAACTTAACTACTCATTGTCATCAAATGCCATCTGACCCATACATATGGGGTGTGGCTTTGTCATCCTCAAAGTGGTGATAGCACTAACAACTGCTGGGGTTTCCAATAGTGATGTATGACCAAAGTAGAACCGCTGACAAAAATATGATGAGGTAAGTCAAAATAACCCTAACTCTCCCAGACTGTGGAAGTAACTGAAGTCAGGCTCTTCTTTTTCTTTATAAGATCAACAGGTGCTGGAGCTCTGGTCCAGAATGTTGATAGAATGGGAGGAGGAGGGCAGAATTCCAGAGGTCAGAGTGGAAGGCAAACACTGTACAGAGAGATGTTGCAATGACTGCAGTGTATATGAAATCTTGCTAAAAGATGAATCAAGCACATGCCCATGGGACTTAGGCATCAGACTGTTGTGTTATGTTATTGTTTCTTTCTATATTCTCTTTGAAGGTTCTTCCATAGAAAGACAAATTCTTATTATACAGATGTGATTCATTTCTTCCCTCTTTGTTCAACAGTCAGTGCCTTTCATATAGACAAAGTGAGTGATTCAAAGGTCTTTTTTAAAAACTGAAAACTAGGCATCAATACTGTATATTTACTAAACTAAAAATCCAATCTGTATTCTTTAGTGATCTGGATGAAAATAACATCACTTAAAGTGCATTGGAACAATTTTTGTAAGCTACGAAATAGACAATCAGATCAATGTTTTATAAATGTGAACAGCATGAAATGGCATTTACAAATACATGTCATTTTTGTTTATGATAAAATCTATGCACTAACATTTGTCCATTTGATATCTAAATGAATAACTATAGCAGTTCAGTAACTACATGACTGAATTTTCATCATCACGAAGTCTAATAGAATGGCAAAATAAAATAACATATTACCATTATTCTCAAAAAATTCTGGATGTCCTTCAAGCCAATTTCGCACCTGATGTTCTGTCAATTCTGAAAAACAGTTAGGATAATTACCTTCAATTTCTCTTTGTTCAATCAATGTACTTAATAAACAGGGATGAAGCATACAAAGCAATTACATCTGTGATAAAAGGAAATGGAAATCAATCTAAGAAATAGATCAAATTGTCATAAATTTATATAAAAACATTAATAAGAAAATTTGAAAGTAAAAGAAATTGAAGGAAATTGTATTGTTAGCAGATTTACAACTCCATGCCATCATCTGCCTTTGGTGTATAATAAAAATTATCTATAAAAATGAATGTTTGTTTGTTTGTTTGTTTGTGTCATATGCGTTCCTATACCGTTCATCCGATTGCGATAAAACTTTGGTGAGTTGTTCCGCACACGCCCGCGAAGGTTTCTGAATTAGTACAACCCTTAAAATTGTAACAATTAACAAATGTGTTTTTGCGACATTCACCGTGTGTACGCTGTGAACTGTAGGCGCCTTTAGATACGTCACGTGATCGAACAGTAGGCGCCTTTAGATACGTCACGTGATCGAACAGTAGGCGCCTTAGATAAGTCACGTGATCGAACAGTAGGCGCCTTAGATAGTCACGTGATCGAACACGGTCTGTAGCGATACCTAATTTCGCGTGTCTTCGGTGTGAACTGTAGGCGCCTTATGTTTACTTAGTTACGTTTGGTTCGCGCCTTGGTTACGTCAAACAATCGCGGTGTGAATTTGTACTTCACGTGATCGAACAGTAGGCGCCTTAAATACATCACGTGATCGAACACGGTCTGGATTGGCTGAAACTATGATGACGTAAATCAACAGCTGTATGAAATTCATAATCGGTGTACGTCATGTTTACTTAGTAACGTTTTGTTTGCACCTTGGTTACATCAAACAATCGCGGTGTGAATTGATAGTCATTACAAAGCATTACTTTCGCTGTCTAATCAATTATGCCACCTATACGAAAAGATATTGGTCGCTCTGACTGCGATAAAACTTTGGTGAGTATTACCAGCTGTATGAAATTCATAATCGGTAGCGATACCCAAAATCGCGTGTGTTCGGTGTGAACTGTAGGCGTCTTAGATACGTCACGTGATTGAACACGGGCTTCATTGGCTGAAACTATGATCACGTAAATCAATAGCTGTATAAAATTCATAATCGGTAGCGATACCTAAAACGCCTTCGGTAAGGTAACCACTTATTGTGGGCTCAATAAATACCACTAAATAATATGAGATGCTTTCCAGAAACCACTCAAACATAAAATACACTTTCTTTCTTTCAGTGGCATTGCAACGCATGCCATGATTAAAACACAAACACTTTCTTTCTTTGAGTGGCATTGCAACGCATGCCGGGTACTTGCTAGTATCTCTTCTAAATATTATGTATTTGAATTTTCATACCTGATCCATCAATGGTTACCATTACACTTGTGTACGCATGAGATTGAGATGACTGTTTCTTTTTAATCCAATGTTGCCCGGTTATCCAACCATCTCTAATGTAAGTTTCTGAAAATACTAAACAATATGTTGCCAGCCTTCAGCCTGTTTGTAATTACACTTGACATAATCTACAAAATTTTAATGTATAATTTGCAGGCCACCAAGATACAAGTAAATATAATGCTTACTTTACACAATTAATTATATGGATTAAGAAAGCTATGAAAGAGTAGGGAACTGAATATGTCCATTTCTGGTAAGGAAATCACAGCAACTGAGGTATATCAAGCAGTATATGAAATTATATTTGAATACTATATTAGTGTAATTACTATAGGCTGGAGAAAAGACTCCACAAGTATTACCAATAACCTAAATGGAACGGTTACACTTTAGCAGTGCTGTACTAGCAAGGTCCCAATATTAGAAATTATTCAGATAAATATATCAGATGTACAAGCTTGTTATTTTCTCATCTAGAACTTTCTAATACTCAGTTAACAGAAAAGGTACTTCTTGTAAAAGGGAGAAAAAAAACACAATTAAACAAGGCTTACCAAACTCAAAATTTGATTAGGAATTTATGAACCTGTAAATGCCTGTGGAATTGAATGCCTACAAAAACATCTTGTGTGATATATCAGTTATGTCAGGCACAGAAAGTCCCAATCAAACTGACTTTGGCTAAGTCATATTTAATGGTAAAATTAAAGCAGTCAGAGATAAAGAAATGGCAATACACAAATTAATTGTATAATTGACAATAACTATGGTGATTTTGTGTTGCAGTCCTTTCAGCACTAAAACTGGGGGAGAATCTATTAGGCTAATTTGCATATATAAAGTAAATGAAGCTGAACAACATGGTTGATTTTCATTTAGGTAAATCAAACATATATATTAAAGAAACACAAGTAATCATACTTTCCTTGAATAAGAATGTTTAAGCCATATTTAATTAAAAAAAATAATGGCTACTTCGTGATTATTGGCTAGTCTGTGATCAGTGGTGACATTTCTTTAAAATCATTGCTTATCCCAAATACAAAATGTATCATATGATTATTTTCACAGATGGAATATTGCAAAATATCAAAATCGAGCTGTATATCAGTTAGAAAAGATAAGCCATACTAAAGTCCAGCAAAACAAATCTATAAACTCATTGATGACAGTATTTTGACTTTGCAAAGTGCAGTTGATTTTAGCACATTTTATTCTTTGCACATATACCATACCACCTTTAGTCATTATGAAATGTGCATTAACCAGCAACACAATGCCATCAGGTATCTGGACCATGTGCTAATCAGAATTCAATCTCAAATGAAACTACCATGCTTAAATAATCATTGACAGATCAAGTAACATCAGCTAAAGTACTTTTCTGCTATTTCATATTTGGCAGCAGAGCACAATCTGTCATTTCCATTTGTGGATCATTTTTAGACCCGTGTAAGAAATATTCCTGGATAGTGATATGCTAAAGAATTATGAAGCACAGGAACAAAATAATGACAAAAATTTAACAAGGCCTTCTGGGAAATTTGAACAAAAGCACCAGCCAGTCTATAATGATTGCAAAACTGAATGCCATGGTATTGACCAAGAAAGTTATTTGAAGGGAAGAGGCCTGTTTTTCTACTCAACACATTCTTAATTTAGCATTCCGGTGTCTAATGCATTTTAAAAAATTAAGCTTCGTGTATGACAATGTAAAGTCCACTAATAATGATTTCTTTGAAATACTTTTATATGGTTTAAGGAAAGAAGTTTGTGATTATATTTTATTCAAATTTCAATTTCCAGTTATTTTCTAAAGGCTTATATGTGATTTGTTCTCTATTCTCAATGGTTCTATGTTGCTATCTTGGGTCGTGTGCACTGAACACAATGTTACCACAAAATAAACTTGTTATACATATATCAAACAGAGTTGCGGATATGCATAATTTTAAAATTCTGTATTATAATTTTTGTGTTAATAATACTTAAAATAATCTCATCTGGCAGGTTACTGTGTAAAATCCTGATACTACAAAACTTGTACTTAGTGGAAAATTACACAATCATGTTGTTTACATATGAGATCTGCGTGCACTGGATGGCAACTTTCCAAGGACGGAATGTGTTACTCAAACAAGGCTGTGTCAGAATGATCTCTATTAAAGTTAATGCAAAGTGTGCAAGTGGCTTATTAAGATTAATTTGAAAAGAACTATTGTGAATGACATTGAGTATTTTAAGCATAGCCTATATCACAGACCCACCTTTATTACATACAGCTAGGTGACAGAAAATTAGAAAGTGATCTGAAAAGTAAACATAACTTACTGTTTCTCAGAACTATATCCAAACTCAATATAACTAATATAGCTGACAGCAGTCCAATCATCAAGGAGTTAGAACTTCCTGTAAAATGAATAAAGAAAAACTGTTTTCCGAAACACATAATTTGACTAAGTTATGGCATGACCTAGTGTTGTTCCGATTATCAATTATAATCAATCATCAGTTGGTTGAGCTGATAATCAATTGTGAACTCCATAATCGATTGTGTGTAAAGGGAGACTACTTTTTAGATGTATGCAAAGCACAAAGGTTAGTAAAACTCCCAGCCACTAAAGCTGACCTGAAATTTATTAATTCCCTTTACAACTACAAATATGAAATCTTATGATTCATAATTAGGAACATATAGTCATTATTACATGGTCAAGTTGTTAAATTGCTGACCTAATACATTTAAACACATTTTGTTGATTTATTTCAGTCAAATTGCAACAACTTCTGTAGTATTTATAAATAATGACAAACAAGAAAAACATGTCCTTCTATATTTTAAATTGTTGACGCATCACATGTGAACAAAACAAAATTTTGGGGGATTGTAGCAGTATTTCAGTTACATATGACTGATCAGCCATAAAAAGTTGCGTTCATTTAACAAAGTTGTAGAACAAAATTAACACATAATGTAATATTATTGTCAGGTTAAAGTATACATGTCATTAAAAGAGATTACTTCTGTACATTTATAAACATACTGAACTCTTGATAAAAGATATAACTGTTTAAAAAAAATTAAAATTTGCTCTTAGTAACCGATTACATGTATAATCGATGATCAGTTGGTTAAGTGGAACCGATTATCGATTATGAATTTCTGACCGATTCCCATCACTAGCCTGACCCACTGACAGGAATGAAACAGAAATAATAGAAAGTATATGATGTTGTTATATATTCGAAAATTAAATTAAACTGGATGGAAAAATAATACCACCAAAATTATATCATATTGCTTTTCTTATACATATGGGTCTCATCCAAGGGCCTAATCACTGACTAGGAATAAATACAAGGTGATATATCAGCATGTGTGTTATATTCCAAATGTGCAGATCAGGCTTTATTACAATAAAATCATCATCATCATCATCATCATCATCATCATCATCAACATCATCAAAGTGTCTAACTTCAGACAAAAAAAAAACATTCAAAGGCATTTGAGAGAGAGTTGTTTAAAACACAAAAGTAACCAAATTGTTCGTTACAAGGCCTGACATTCTTCTTAATAGAAACTACCACCACTAATGTGATGACATGATGTTGTATCTGTAAAATATTTATCGGAACAAACTGAAAAAAACCATTGGCCAATAATCTAAGTACATTTTTAGACTTAATGCATTTGTGGTTATATATTAATATAACATAAATTAGATGCTGCCTTTTGTGTTTCATGCATTTTCTCTTTTATTAAAGCACTGTTTTTAATAATTCAAAATAATAAGTGACAGTTTTCTCTTTTTAACAATGTCAAATACAATGTGAAGGATGTGACCTTATTACATTAGAAGAACTACTACCACATATATTCATGTATAAGCCCATTCGCGTATAAGCTGACCACACAAACTGAACAGGTATAAATACTAAAAAGTGCATGACCCGGGCACAAGTCAACCAGCCTACAACCCCGAGACATCTCAAGATGCACGAGGTAAGTTCTAAATGCATTCTTTAAGCAAACATATATTAAAGAAAATACATATACTTATCTCGAAGTAGACATGCATGATTAATAAAAAGAAAAAGTATAAACCTGTTTGAAAATTATTCATTTAATGTTCTGTTTTCTTATTGTTTATGTCTCATTTAGATTTGTGTATAATTTGATCGAACGATGACAAGAATTTAGCAATCACAAGTTCCTGTAACACTACCTCTCCCTTTTGACTAGAGTATTGTTTGTTTTATGCATTGTTGAATTGGACATTTTATATCAGTGTACCAGTAATTACATTTCTGCTTTGAAATTGTAAATACCTAACTCATTAACATGTAATCCCAATAGAACAACACAATGAACAATACGGTTCGTTTACGTGCTGAATTATATACTTCCCTTGGAGTTGATGCTAAATCCGTAAAAGCCGACCTGCAGTTTGCTTTCATGTAAGCGACCTTATACCATACCTGTAAACTTTCACATCGAGAGGAGAGAAAAACCTTCCCATTTTTGGGGTCGAGAACTCCTGAGTATTATATTATGTCTTTGATTTTCATTTCTTCTAAATAAGAAAAGTCACCAATGTTCTGCTGTATCACCCATGATATATTGTTGTAATGAAATAATTACTTTACTAGGAAGAATTCGCTTCTTCAATAAATAAAAAGTTAAGGTTAAAGATTATTCGCATAAATTGAGGATTTGTTTTACCTTTACAACAACACAAAAATACAAAAACCACAACAAAAAAAATAATCATCCACAATTAATTTCAATCCTAAGAATGATCACTATGAGTGCAGTAACTCCATATCCTATAGCGCCATTCCCACGCAAGAAACTTACACGCGTGAACACTTGTCATTTTTATACCATATATACCAATGTTAATTACCATTATTAAATTAAAAGGAATGAAAATACATACCACGCAGCAAATGTTTCTTAAAAAATTAATTCAGAATACACGTTTTATAGTAAACAATACTAAATGCTTTAAGAGTTGACAATAAGAAATAAGGACAGATATACGAGGAGAAAAATAGTTGCCAAATGTACATAACCATGAGGAGCTTAATATTTAGGTAGATTTAGATAAACAAAATTGGGAATCCTTTTTTTGCCGATCAATTGCTGTGCTTGCGTAACACAAAATGCTGTAGAATGTAGTTCTTTGAATTATGACTGCGGGCCTATCGTTTTCTCAAAATAGATGCATCGATACAGATTAACTTTTAATTAGTAGTGCTGGCCTTCTTGCTTGTCTATTTAAGACTGATCTTAAGCTATTGTGCAATTTGTCAACAGCTGAGCAGAATATGAAAACAGAGTATGTCCTGGGGGAAAAAAGGGCGCATCACAGGTAGAAACAGTCTTTTTGCACATATTGGACCAGGAAGATCGATCAATATTTAGTGAAAACAAGGCTTTAAAAATATCACAAAAAACTCCCGATTTTACGTCCCAATCTATATATTTTTTTATTCAATCTCCCTACTATCCCTTACACCCCAGTTTTACAAAATTACGGTAATCATGATAATATTATGGAATAAAAAAGCAATAATTACACATCAATGTACCGGTATAGTTGCTTGGCAAAATTCCCTCTTAACACAAGTTTCAAGGTTTTAATGATTAACTGTCCAGTACTGCTGTCACAAAACTAAAGACAAATTCACTGACTATCAACATACGAGATGCCGAACAGAAAGCTTTCCACAAACACAAAACTAATATTGGTTGATGCCATAGTTGATCTATATAATAATTTTATCCATTATTATTTTCACTTTTCATGAACATGTAAATTATGCTGGTTATGTGCCTTATATATCTAAATGTGCGTACTGTTAAAAACATATTACTTCAATTGTAGGATCTCTTATGTCATTGAAAATGAAAAGCTTGTGAGTGCATGATTCAACATAAATGAACAAGCTATTAAGGACCAGTTGACATACTATCTGGAAGAATGCAGTTTGGTCAAAACAGTAAATAAAGCAAAATCTGTATAAATATTTTTGGGAATAAACATGGATTTAAGTGACGCTATGCATGCTTTGCACTGTGTAAATAATGTACAGCTTAGTCTCCCCAGTAAACACAACCCACCCGTGAATTTTGAAGTCTGTATTTACATTTAATTAATTTCATACTGAAGAAATCAGAAAATATCCACAAGCAAAATAATGATAAAATCAATCTTAGTCATTTATAACAGTTTAATAATTGCT
This sequence comes from Unio pictorum, assembly GCA_030141615.1. Classification (NCBI taxonomy): domain Eukaryota; kingdom Metazoa; phylum Mollusca; class Bivalvia; order Unionida; family Unionidae; genus Unio; species Unio pictorum. Next base: position 5,050,228 of record JARLTB010000207.1, read on the forward strand.
AGGTCACAGAAAGCTACATTTTTTTTACACGCTTATGTCTTAGGACACAAACAAAAAAAAAAAAGAAATTTCATGTCCCAAGATTACAGCCATTACAGTAGTCAACACAAAGACCTAAAAACTGTCAAGTTTAGATATAGGCCCACAGATAAACCAACCACCCACCCCCCTCTTCAAGACCTTCATTTTTTCCTAAATTATTCGGCTTATATGTGAGTATATACGGCAAGTTGCAAATCCAGTCCTTTCAGGCTAAATGGATTCCCTGAGGTAGCTGAATGTTTTAAAGTGCTCATTTCCTGAGGTTAGTTGGTGTTTTTTTCTTGGGATTTCGTTGTTCTTTCCTGCACAAGATAAACTGGCAGCCATGTGCTTACAAATGGCATTAAGACAACAACAACGATGATAACTAAGCTAAACTATTTAGCCTCAAAGCTACAAGATATCTGCCCACTATGGTGGCAATACAGCAGGGTCACATCACATTTACGTGGAGATTGGTGCCAAATCCTGCGAATTCTCCAGATGCTGCTGGAGAAGGCATATTTTCAATACAGAAGTAACTGTCGGTATGCTAGGACGGTGTGTGTTTATTATGAAAAAAGACATTAAGAAACATATTTTACTAGAAAACACAGGTTTCTTATTCAAATTTGTTAAAAGGTCATAATTTCTTACGGTGAATAGGTAAGAGGTGGAGATACATCCCCATACCTTGGAGAGACTCCAGTCCAATAAGGTAAGTGAGACAGTTTCTAGATAAAACAACTTGAAAATATACTTCATAAGTTGGAAAGTGACTTCAATGGGAAAAATAACACCTCCAACTAATCCTGGACCAGCAGAGGTCATAAAGCTGCATCCTTTTGAGACAATCAAATGACCTGGGAATAGTAACCAGATGTGACACGGCTTTTGGTCTCACTGGATCATTATGAGCATTTTAGGATGAAAGATCTAAAAGATAAACTACTGGAGAAGTGGACTCGGACCTTCATCTCACAGCATGGATAATCACAGAGAACAGTTTTGCTAAAATGCTGCAATTGCTCTTACTTTGTGAGCCAAGATGTGAAGCAAATTTATCCTGGACAAACATTTCTGTGCTGATGTCATGCTTTTCCTCTGTGAGTGGTAAAAAGAGGCATGCTCTGCCTCGATGCAACAGCTTGGTCATTCTTAGTTACCACTTCAGAACTTGCACTGGGTCTGGCAGACGACAGTGACATGAAGTGTCCAGAGTTGATCAGAATGAATTCTAAAAGTTTGAATACCCATCAATAGAAGTCTCTTTTCGGCAATCAAAGAAGCGGTGGTGAAGAGCGACACTGTCTCATCTTGTCAGAACTATGTGTAGTTTGATAGTTTGAGTCCACTAATAGAGCCTGTATTTAGCTGATTCAGCCTGCGATTCACTCATATTATACTGAAGCAAGCCTTAAATGAGAGGTTCACTGATAAAGCTCTATAGAGCAGTGCAAATGGTGTCTTCTTCAGCCAGGTTACTAGACCCAACATAGAGCCCATGACACAAACTGCTGTGTGTTATTAAAAGATCTCCAATCCATGCATTCAGAGGATTGTTTGCCATTCCCAAAAACTGATATCATGGTCATATGGTATCCAAACAGAAAAATGATGTGTGAGACTAACATAATCACCAAATAAAGTTCTCAGGAAAGCTTCTGTAAAACAAAATGTGATTGGATTTGCAACTGATACTGTTATAACCCCAAAATGTCATTAAATCTAGACTGTGGCAGTAACTGAAGGCTGACTCCTCATTTAGGCAATGATCAACTGATACAGGAATTGTATACCAGGCAGTTGATGTAAAGAGGACAACTCTGATGATGGTAAGGGGAAATTTCAATCCACAGCTATAAGACTCAGATTTCAAACATCATAGTAAGATCTAAAAATGACAAGGGGACTTAAAAGCAAGTTTTTGTTAATGTACTACCAGCATGAATGTCCTGGGTGGCCAAGAGCACACTGTTACATATCACTGTCATCTTACCAGTCTGTGTGGGTTAGATCTGGCACTCTGCCAACATGGGTATGAGTTAACTTGCCAGTTGCTTCCCATGAGTTGGTAGTTCTACCCGGGGTATTCCAGGTTCTTACTCCACTGGTTATACGGGTTACCCTTTATAGCTGATTGTGCTAAAAAATTAAACCCCACAACAAGAACAACAGCAATTACAAGCAAAGTAGCTACAGATGAACAATGAGAATGGTGGCTCACTATTCTCATAGCACATCCTGAATGATAACTTCAAAGCAGTCACCAAAAACAGACTCTCTTTTAGTGACAAAGAGAACAAGTGAAGCAACATCTCTTAAATGGTGAGGCACCAAGCTGGGCATCATATACACCTGGTTTATGATACTGTATTTTTGGATATTGACGCACTAAACTCACCAAATACAAAAGAAATGCCTAGCAACAATATGCAGTTTAGACTGATCCATCATAGTGCCTATACACACTGTGTTCATAAAACTAGGTTCTTGGATACTGAGGCATTAAGCTGGATATCATATACAGGAAGAGACTATGTAGCACTTGCAAGTTGTAAAAATGTGAAAAGCTTGTTCTTCTGGTTAATGATACTAAATGTAATCCTGGCACATTGAGAAAAGAGGTATATGGCAGAGTCTGTTCATTATGAAACAGGGCCATCAAGCTTACAATAATGATATCAAGTTCTTAATGCAGTGACAGGGTATAGGATATTGTTGTATCCAGTATATTAAACTGAAAGGCAAGATGTTAACTGAGACTGTGATTTGCTTTCTATCTCACTTCCCAGCAAGTGATATGGTATTGGACCTTTGCATGTAAACTGATGATGACCTCATCTCTCACCTGTTCAAGGTGTTTCTGCACCTTCCCCACTGTACTCATAATACTGCCGCCCATTGACTTTCTGTCCACCATATGCAAATCTGACACATATTTGTACATTGACAGCTGGAGTAAGCTACACAAGTATTTGTATATGTCTAAATTCCTAAGACATAACAGAGCAGACAATATATACAGGTGTAGCAAGGCACATGTCCTGAGTTATGAACTTCGAAGTGTATGTGCTGCAAATTACCGGTACAAACTATGACAATTACCTGTAAAAAGGCACAGTAGAGAATTGGAGATTCACTAGTAATACTTAAAAACTGGATGCTAAAATAACATTTCTAATAAAAGTTACCGGTACAATAGGCCAAATGACTGCCTATTACAAATAGCCCAAGTGTCACTTATAGTAACTAGGAAGTAGATGATACGACTAAACAAAAAATTTCCAGTCAAAGAGAGACACAACAGAAATTTTTGAACTGTACAGATGGAATATACATTCATTAAAAGAGAAAACTACTCCAACATGTTTTCATATAGAAAACTTCCAAAGTACTTGTATCTGGATTGTGAGACCCTCTAGATGTAGAGAGAATTTTCTATGTCGCAAAAGAGGAATAAGTAACTTGATTTGGTGCTAATCCCTGTGTCAAAGAAAGATCACTCCACGCAACTGCCATGTAGATGGGCAGATAATGTTTACCTTCTTATCCAATCTGACAAAATTTGTTGAGCCCAGGACTGTTTATTTTCAAGGACATTCTGAGGTGTTTGCAAGGAAATCCATATTTTTAAAGATTTATTCTGAACCCTGGTAAATGTATTACTTTCTTAACAACAAGTGTTGTACATAATATGAACCACCAAATCGTATCCTTTTATTTATTTATTAAATATTTTAATACATACAAAAACAACATAATTATTTTTAATTTCAAAAGTGATATATTTTGGTAAATTTTCAATTTGTTTATTCCCAAGTGCAATTTCATGAGTTTTCTCAACACTCAATTACTCACTCTTTCAACAATTTCAAGCTAGGAATTTTCAAAACTGAAACCAACATTTCCCAGCTTCATGAAGTTTTCAAGGCAATAACTCACTTTCAAATATTTTCAAGACCGCAGTAGCCCCTGCTGAATACTGAGTACTATCAAAATGTCCTTCAAATGAATGGCACACATTTGCAGCCACTGGTACATCAGGTTTGGTAAATGTATATTATGCTGTTTGTTAAAATTAGATGGGCAGTTGCAAATGAGATATTGATGTTAATTTATTCATTGCAATGTTTTGTAAACTATTGTCTCAGGGATTCTCCATTTTGCTGTATAGCCATATTTGATGACACATCTGCATCACTCTCCAACTATGACAGTCTTATTCATGCCAGACAATGTCAAATAAGGTAAAATCCTTTAGGCCCTTTTTTTGAGATAAAGGAGTCAAAGAATTTTCCCTTGTTTTGGAATCATAAGTCCTATTTAGTGTCACAATATCATCATTATTATACATTTTAAAAGTCTTCAGGATAGAATGCTTCTGCTAATTTGTGTTAAAAATGTCTAGTTGTTTTTCTTGAGAAGTCATAGGAAGGTCTTCCACTGTCTAGTAACAGCAACCGTATTTGTAGAAGGATGAGCATCATTTGTACAGGACAGAATAATTGCCAAAAATGTCTTAAATACTAAAGGAAGGCAATTTAACTTTGTTGGAACATCATGCATCTAACCATGTGCATGGACCTATGACAAATGGGACTCAGACTGGATTCTGTGTTCTCTCTCTTCTAAGACTAGGTGTTCAAGAACTTTCCATACTAACTAGAGGAAAGAATTGGGAGTTTTTGGATGACGAGGCTAACTTCCCAGATGAGGAAAGCATGGTAATAGCAACAGGCATTACATAAATGATATCGATAGCAATGAATATTTACATAAGATGAATGAGTATTTCTTTTATTCTCTTAATGTCTAAAATTAAGACAACTGTATACTCACTATTTTTCCCAATTTCAAACTATTTTGACAGGGAGGATGTAATTTCAAAGCAAAAAATTTGTGGACAATGTTGAAGGATCTGTCTTTCGATGGGAAGATGATTATAGTCAAATTATAAAATATATAACCAAAGCTAACTTTTAATCAGTTATTCCAAAACAAAGATAGAAAGTCAAACCATTGTAAAGATTATCAATTATGACTTAAGCAAATTAAAGAACTTTTGGATGGTAAAATAAAAATTAGAACAAAAAAAAGAAACATAGTACTATAAAGCAAATAATACAAATTTACCGTAAGGTTCCATCATAACCTTTTGGGAATAATTACACAGTAACTGCAGTATCTGCTCTGGCATCACTGATGCTGCAAAATATGATGTTATTACTCATAAATGAAAGCTCTGAACAGGTAAAAATGATACTCAACATATTTAATATATAAACATTTAATGTTGTATTAATTTCATAACAATGTGTATTTGAAATACAAAATACATTTAGCTTCAATTTTCTTGGCATAATATAGCCAGTAATGTGTTGATTATGCTGTTAAAACCAACATAAACACAAATTAAATGTAGATGCATATATGTTTGTGTCAGTCTGTGCATTTGTGTGTACATGCAGGAATGCAGGAGATAGAAAAAGGTAATGCAAAAATATATGATACAGCTGGTGCATTTGTTTTTATTGCTGTTATCTTGTCTGTATGTTTAAACTCATTTCTTAGCATACAGTATGCTATACATGACAGCCATGAAGGAAGAGCCACTGATAATTGAAGGAATAAACACTGACCCACAGGAAGCTACTGACTAGTTTCTCACAAGGACCATGATTTTAACCCACATATGGATAGAAATGAGATGTCAGTGATCAGTAAAGACAAATGCTTTTGATCACTTCGCCAAAGATGACAACCATTGATCTTTTCTATGTCTGTCTATCTATTTATATATCTATCGTTATTAGATAGCTGCTAAATATTTAATTAATTTATCTAATAAAGGTTTTGGAAATAATACAATATACCTCCGGCTGTTGTTTCTTATTTACTTTTTATTTCCTTTATTTGTTGTATTCTTTCCATGTTCAGACTGGAATTTAATTCAGGGGCATGCATTAGTACTCTGGTCAGAAACCAGTGATGGGTGTTCCACCAACTCATAAGGAGATGAAATTCTAACCCTAGAACAATCCAAGCCAACAGTGCATCCATATATGGTTTCCAGTTTGCCAGAAGATCAATGTGAAAGAGGGGCAAGTGCAGTCTTCCTAGGGGAACAAGATTTGAAAGAGATTTCAATGACAACAGAAAGGATAAATATCCACAAACCAGCAATGTCTTGGCTAGAAATACTGCCCAAAGACACAGCATTCTGTCCATTCTTTCAGTGGAACATACACTTGCAAGAGCTTTGCATGGGAATCAATTTTCACTTCAACATAATATGCAGAGGAGTTAGTTCATATTTCTTAAGGTTCAAAAGGAATCAAAGCCATGTCACTGTAGACCAGCAATAGGACAGATTTTGAAGGAGATCCTTTCAGGTCTTTGTGCATCCCCTGGTAAAACATCTGGTAACAGAGGCTATGCTTAACAGCAGTGCTCAAACTTAGTAAAGCTACTGGTCCAGGCAAAACCAGATTTACTCCTGCAAGGCTGAAAAACTGAGAATTGAAGATATGCAAACTGTAGGTTGATGGAGACTGCCCATATGCCAAACCTTCTAATGTTCCTTATTGAGGCAATAAATCTCCATCTTGAGTTGTTCATTCTAAAGAAATTAGTTTATGATGGAAAAATCAATGACAAACCAAACCATTTCTGGAGAGCAGGAACTTCAAGAGTAGAAAACCTGAGGCTGGTCATGTGCCACCCACTCTAGACTGATACATCCTTCTGTGGAAGGTTATGTACTCTTCACTTAATCAGATTTGACTGATGAAAAGAATTGGCATCCAAGGAAGAGGAGGATGTTCTCAGAAACAAAGCCAATATACTTACTTTATGAAAGAAAGGACCCCCACATATTATATAATACAATTAAATAAATCTGACAACAGCTAGCAGAGCAGCCTGGGCAATTACAGTATGATGGATGTTTGCAGTTAAGACTTTGAAACCCAAGTGTATTGCAACCATTTCCCTGCAAAAGCAGGAGGACCACACAGGATTTCACCCTTAGACCTTTTGGCTGTCTGTTTTAGTTAATGACTGGTGAAAGGGAGGCTTTCATTGTCATTGTTTCCTGTGCCAGTTTCAATATGACAGAAGTGGATATTAGGTACTGGTGCTGCTCATTTCATAGATCCCAAGATGCCAGAGGAATTGAGACCTCAGAAGAATGTTTGCTTCCAAAAAGACAGCTATGTAATGTTCTTGCAGTGGTCAAGTATGACCAAAAAGTATCCTCAGCATTATTGCTACATAGGAGCAGCAGTTCCATAGCTAGGATCAGGGACATTCACAAAGCACAGCACACTGTTTTGGCCACTACATCTAGCAAATGCTGCTGCATAACTGAAGATAATGATTGCTCCTTCAGAAGACTGTGTCTGAGAAATCATCTTACTCCAGTCTCTGCTAAATATCGCAATTCAGATTTTAATATGCTGGAAAATACTGCTGATCATCCTACTGCAGACACTCCATTATCTTCCCACCATAATTAGCATCCAAATACATTTTCAAATGAAGTAGATGTTAAAACAAGAATCTTGCATGAACAAACTGATATAAATTTTGCATCATCCTGGTAGGAAGTTGTCAAAATATCTTTCTAACTCAATTTCAAAAGAAAGGTAGTTTCACTATTGAAGGCATCTGATGTCCAACTAACTGTAACACGAGATATAATCCTCTGATCAGGCAATAAGTACTGTGCAGCATCAACTCTTGTAAAATGTTCATATGCAAAACAGAAAATGCAATTTTTTAAAATTTAAAATAAAAATACCTTCTGTATAATCTTTCTTGCTCCCAGCTGTGGTAGTGTCATGACTAGTTCCTAAAAGAAAACAAAAATACTGTATCGACTTTCTTCTTTATCCAATGACACGTTCTATCGCGCTTTCAAAATATACTGCATACTCTGAACTGTAATACAAATAGGGAACAACTAACAATAACACATAAATGCATTGATAAAAAATGAACAAATATAAAAAAGGAGTCCAAAGAACAAAAATGAACCCTTTATCTTTGGATTACTATTATTATCATTATTATAACTGTTATTATTATTATTATTATTATTATTATTATTATTATTCTCTCTAGCTTTCTATCTCTCAATGTAACAGATTCAAGTGGTACTGGTTTCCCCCATAATTCAATGTTTGTCAATCATCCAAGAGCAAACCATGTCACTGCCACAGTGTTTGTAAAATAGTTATTTAGTTATTAATATAATGTTCTATTCATTACAAATCCAACATTTTATGGCAGCATTTAGCATCTCAGTAAACTTTTGTTTACTTTAATAGACATCAAATGAGAAAGTTCATTATTCTGTCATCCTGATAACCAATAGCTATTATTATTTAAAGACTCAAAAACTACAGTTCGAATCATGAATGAATCTGATATCAAACATTAATGCAAGGAAAGAAACAAACAGAAAGCAAATGAATAAGTGAAAAAGGAACATTAAAGATACCTTCTCATAACTTGTTCAAGTCTGGCAATGTTATCAAAATATCAGTGGTTTTTGAAAGAAATAATTGTAGCACTCAATGGTATGTACAACTTCTCATTTTGAAAATAATTATACCCACATTTCAAATTTTTCTAAAAAATGCTTCCCTTCCCATTCAATCTCTGTAAACAATATTTCAAACCAATCATTTATCTTCCTTCTCAACAAACTCTAAAAGAAATTAAACTTGAAAGTCATATATTCTACACTTATATGGTACTTATAAGTTACTTATACTTTGCATATAGTAAGTATTTTTTCCTAAATTATTTAGCTTATATTTTAGTATATACAGTACTTAATTTCCCTAGATTATAAAGTGAAAATTTAAAGGGAATTTACATTATTATGAATTACATGCCACAATAGTAAATGACTCCACAATGTCCATGAGCACTTTGTAATTCCAATCAATAATTTTTAAAGAAATGATTCCTCTCAAATTATACCAAAACACAACTAAAAGGCATTGTAGACATGGAATTTAAAGCGGAAATAATTTTTATTAATGTACATACTCGTATGAAAACCAAATAATTTAGGAAAATGAAAAAGCCTAGAAGATGGGGAGGGGGGGCTAATGCATGGTCCAAGGTCTAAACATTAACATTTTTAAGTTTGTTTGTTGATGATCATGACTGTAAATCTTGGAAGACAAAAAATATAATTTTTCTCTGCATCTCATCACTTATATGCATTTAAAAAATACCTTTTCAGTATCCCAACGCTTTGAATGTGCATAATTTTCTGATTTTCCCAACTTAACATTAAATATAAACACTTGGTAATTCATGGGCCAATTCCCTTAAATCATTGTGTATTCCCAAAAATATTAGATGAACATTTTGCTTTATTCAATATTTCACCCAAATCACATTCTTCAAGATCACACTGAAGCTTGATATACATAGCTGTTTCATTTACACTGATCCATGCGCTTACAAGTTTAAATTTTAGTGGTATTATCAATTATAAAACTGGAGATAATCTTTACGAAAAGGTACACATGTTTAATTATGCAAGGAATATAACCAGTATCTATTCACATAACTGCTATATAGTCTTAATATATTTTAGTTTTGTGTTTTGGCTTAACAAAATCATAATTTTCCACACACTGGAAAACTGTGTTGTCAGCATCTCCATTGTTTATAATTAACTTAAGTGTGCAGAATGTACTTCATTCAGTGCATACTCCAACATTCAATGTTCATATGGTGGGATCATTATGTAAACATGCTTACTAGCTTAAATGCAAGTGTTTAAACAATGTTGTTGTTCATTGTTGTCATACTGATATCGCATTTTAATGAATTAGGTATTTACAATTTCATGGAGAAATAAACACATAATTACTACGCAGTGATACAAAATTTTAATTGAATAATGCATAAAGAAACAATAATTAACTAATAGTCAAAGGAAGAGGTACTATTATGGCAGCCCTGGAATGCTCAATTCTCATTATTGTCCGATGAAAGAATAGACAATCTGAATTAAGCATAAACAATGATGAAACAGAAGATGAAATTTTATTTACTTTTAAAACAAATAAAAATTAACGATAACAATTCCATGAATCACACATGATAACCCCAAGAGAGGCATACACTTAATTTGTGCTAACATAAGATTGCCTAAATTAATGCATTTAGAACTTCCATCTTGTAATGTTGTCTTGAACTTGTAGGTCAGTTTATGTGTGGATCATGTACCTTTTAATGTTTATGCCAATTCAGTGGGGGGGGGAGGGGTTATGGTGAGAAAGCTATACATGAATGAGCTTAAATGTGAGTACCTGTATATACAATACTTCAAACGGATATACAGACTGTGACCTGACTAATGATACAACAAAATCCCCCAGACATATGTCATTTACAATGGAAATTTTAAATGAATTCTTAAACAAGGCCTAGTCTGATTTATGACACAACAAAATGCCCTGGACATATGTCATTTACAATGGAAATTTTCAATGAATTCTTAAACAAGGTCTGGTCTGTTCACTTATAAAATATTATCAAACAACCTGATAAAACTTTATCATGCAGTCATTACTTTATCCCAATGCCAAAACCAATGTCCTGAGCTAAAATCCAAGCAAACATGTTGACAAATGATCTTTATCTTAAAATAAAATCTACAATGGCCTTGTACTATGTTGTTTACAAAATGACCCTAACAGTTGACAACCTTTAAGCACAGAATATTAATATACTGATACATAAATATTTATATGTGACATTTAAGTCATTTATAGGTGGTATCAGCAGTTATACAATGAGTACAAGTAACTGTAAGTTCATGGAAATTATCATTTTCTGACTAACCGCTTACTTCCAAATACAATCTCAAGTCTAAGGTTTATTACAAACATAGAATCTAAGTTCAACAAAGGTGAAACAATATTTTTCTCCCAAATTCATAACTTGCCACCAAATTTATCAATTTCAATGAGTCATATTAAGCCTATTAATTAAAACAAGATACTGCAAAAATTTAAAACAAGAAGATATTGCATAAATTTATTTTAAATATTTTAAGATTTATAAAGAATAGGTGAAATAAACTTACAAGTGTATGGATCTTACATATTATGCATAGAATAAAGTAAAGTGTGTGTATGTGTGTAGTTTACAGTATGTGGATGTAAGAAAACTCACAAAACAAAATACAGCAGGCATGATTTGCAAAAGACTTTTTCAGCATTCAACAATATATTCTGTATAATTTCATTACAATCCAATATCATTTGGCATTAAACATTCAATTGGGCATACTACAATGAATTCATAGGAAAAATTGTTGTCGGATACTGAAAAGCATTCAGATCTTGAAAAAAGCATAAACAAAAATCAAAAGCCAGAATAGTGTCCAGGGCAAGCGCAATCAGAATTTGACTTACTCATGCTGCCTCTCATTTCCAGAATATAAACCATGGCAGTCTGCATTCTGTGGAATTGTCTCATGATGACTTGGCAATTTTTTTTCTTTGCTTTTTCTATTTTCCAACAACACGAGGTATACAAAAATATTCCAGATGTGCTGACAAATGATTTAACTAAGTTTACAATAACCAAATGAATTAGACTGCACATCTGATTCAACAGAAAAATATATTACCTAGATGAAGAGTTAAAACCTGCTTTCAAATTCATATGTAAGAACTTCATATTGATGGATGCCACGTATATGTTTGAAAGAACATTTTATATATTATTAGGAGAACGAAAATAATGTTCATAGTTTACTAACATTTTGATTTATTTCAGCTAAACATCTGATACTGAGCAAGCTTCAAATAATGTTATTTAAAGCAGCAAGCAAACGTGTTGGAAAATCATTTAACACATTAACCTCTGGAGGTTTTTGCTGTTTTCCCATGAAATGTGAGTAGGAAACACATTTTGGGGACTATTTCTCAATACATACTAATACATTGATTTTCAAGCAATATTCTGTGAGACAAATGGCTAGTTGTGCTAAAGAAAATGTTTTTCATTGGTTAGTTTGCTGACGCATGAGCAGAAGGTGAAAATCTGACTTTTTCAAAACTATTTTTGCTTAATGGAACCATAATGTTTGTATGGAAAAGATTCTTTATTCAAAATGACCACCTTATCCTACTTTTTTGCACAGGTTCACCTGTCTGTGTGTGTTTTAGACCGGTCTGCCATAGATCTGAGGCCATAAAGTCTAAAATCTGGATTCTGACAATGGGCGAATTTTGGGTTAAAAAAAAAACTAGTCCAAAAACTTATGTTTTTCCCTCTGTATTTTGTAGCACATCTAACATGTCCTGAAGATTATTTGCTATCATTGTAGAGCTACATCTGTCTACCTTTCTATAATACCAACCATTTTAGTGTACCATGCATGACCTTGACGCTACAGACCTTGGAAATAGGCTACTACCTCATGCCCAGTAAAGTTTTCGCTATGGGGTTAATGTGTTAACAAGTTCTATTTATTAAATAAATGATTTTTGTAAGGTCAGAACATATATGTAGCCATTTACATGTATACGTTCTATCAAACTGATAATATGCATTTATATAAAGACAAAATTTTGTGGCTGATGGGTGGAATGGGGGGGGGGAAGGCGTGACTTTTGTACAGCCTAAATTTCTTGAATCTAAGTGAGAATTAACTCCTATCTTACATATAAGCATAGTAAACGAATGGCTTACATTTCACTAATACTAAATGTATCTCATTTATAAATGAAATGGCTATAAACTGATCAGACCGCAGCAAACCTGAAATTAGACTGCATTAAAATTACTCATGACTCCATGAAAACCATTGATATCTGGCACTCAAATAGACGCGCTGTCACAAAGATCATGCTGTGCAACACATTATGACAACTAGTCTTACTGCAAGGTGCCAACATGTGCATGCTTCAGGTAGCAATTGCTAAATATCTCAATGCCTTTGATCAATGGCACCTCGACATCAAATACACCCAAAACTACACAAATGCTGAGATTAGTGACAAAACGAAGCAACTATCAGTAATGTTGCAGATGCCATCATTCTTGCAGCATTTTGGCCACACTACTATAGCACTCCCTAAGATGGATCCAAGTCATGCAATTAAGCTCTGGAAAACCTGTACAGTGGCGAAAACACAAACCAGGTAGATGACCAAGCACCCGATTCCAAATGGCAGAGCATTACCTCATTAAAGAGTTCAACTTTGGACTGCACATCATAAGGCAAAAGACACAAGACCATATATACTGGTGCTGACTCACACATGTTACCTAACCAGCCAGTTCCAACCTGGACTTCATTCAACAATTAGCTGATCTTGCAGTCAGGCTTCAATATTGCGGTCAGATAAAAAAAAAAGGAACAGTCTTTTGTTTGGTCCTATAAAGTTGGCCTCTCACATCAACTTAAAAGCAATGAAATCTGATCGATTCTTGCAATTTACAAAGTTATCTGTGATTAAAGCAGGTTGATTTTTCTGTGAAAGTTTTGTTTTTTAACTTTCTATTTACAATGACTACCAATGCATGTGTAAAACGCATTTTAAACTTACAGTCTCTGGAAACTAAATATCTGACTCCTAAGGAAGTTGAGGGCTGAACATTTTGCAAAGATGTCTATGAAAATGTTTCACTTATACATAACACCCTGGCAGGATGGATGAAAGCTTCAGAGTCTATGAAGAAAGACTAGATTCAAGGTAATTGAGCTCCCCAAAAGGAAGAAGCAGAAGACTGTTAAATTTGAAGATGTGGAAGAAGTCACAGCAAAATGGTTCAATGAAACCCACATTGCACATTCCACCTTATCCATAGATTGTGATATGATCATCAAAAAAACGTAAAGAATTTGTGAATAAACTTAGTGTGCAGAACTACGCTGCAACAAGTGGTTGGTTTAGTCGCTTTAAAGTTCATAACATTCAATACAAAAGGATCTGTGGAGAATACATGTACTGCTTAAACCAATTTGTTTAACAGGTTTTCAATTCCCTGTGAATAGCCCCATTCATGTGGTATCCTCAATAAGATGGGAACAGATTAAAGCTGAACCAATTAATTGGTAGTACTCATAATCAGGCAGATTATTAGAACAATCAGTATAATCAATATTGGCAAAAATAATCGGTGCCGATGTAAATAAATTTAAAAAATAAAAAATTTAAAAAATATAAATTCAATCAAAACATTCATCTTGACATGGCTTGAATTTAAATCAGAATTAAATAGTGGAAATAAAGGAATAAACATTTGATTTGTAATTGAAATACAATATACATGTATTATTAAAAGTAAATACTTTTTAACACGGTGTAAACTACCGATGAGTATCTGCACACAACAAATCTGTGCCTTGCTCCCCGTTTTACAAAACTACAGTAATTGTGCTAATATTATGGAATAAAAAGGCAATTATACATCAATGTACTGGTATAGTTACCGCTCAAAATTCCTCTTACCACAAACCAGTTTTAGGCATTTTAATGATTAACTGGCCTGTACTGCTGTCGCAAAACAATAGAGAAATTTACTGACTATCAACAAAGGAGACGCCGTAACATTAAGCTTTCCACTGTGTGGAAAGCTGTGATGTTTGTTCAGCCAAAAGACAAAACTAAAACTGATTGATGTTGATCTTAGCTATCTATATGAGAATTTTAGCCTTTATTATTACCACTCTTCATGAACATGTAAATTATGATGTTTATGTGCCTTGTACAATCAAATGTGCATACCTTTTTAGAAATATTACCTCAATTTGTAGGATCACTTATATCACTGAAAATGAGTAACTTGTGAGAGGTGATTCAATGTAAATAAAACAGCTATTAATGACTAGCTGAAATATTATATAGAAGAATATAATTTGTTCGAAACAACGAATAAAGCAAAATCTGCATCTAATATGTTTGAGAATAAATAAGGATTAAGTGACGCTTTGCACTGTGTTAGTACTGTACATTATAGTACATGGTCTCCCTGGTAAACTCAACCAGCCGCGAATTATGAAGTCTGTATTTACCTTTATTTAATTTCATGTTGGAGAAATATGAAAATATGCATATGCAAAATAATAACAAAATCAATCATAGTACTTTGTAACAGTTTACTAATTGTTGGGTCACCTAAAGTTACTTTTAAAACATGCCTATGTCTTAGAGCACGAACAAAAATAGTTTCATGTCTCAAGATTTAAAGCTGTTACAACAGTCAACAAAAAGACCTAAAAACGGTAAAGTTTAGACACTAACCCAAGGATAAGCCACCCCACCCCCCTCTTCTTCCAGGCCTTTATTTTTTCCTAAATTAGTTAGCTTATACGCGAGTATATACTGTGATAATGAAATAATCGGTCTCATAGTCAGTATCGGCAATTTTAATAATCGGCTATAAGTGGTATCTGCATAATCAGCAAAAAATGACATCAGTACAGCTTTCGAACAGACTGACCAAAATCTAGGCCAATTTAAGTACATGTACATGAATCATGTAAATAACAGCTATCCAACCTTGTGCTAATGCCGACATTGAATATTGTACTGTTTTTCATATCAGGATGTGATCGATGCAATATTTTATTGTGGATTTTATTACACAAAGGTAACCAGAATGTAATTTGTCAATATCTAAGTGTATTTCACATTGATTCTGTCTACATGTACTCAAAATTTCCATTTTTTCTCAAAGTGCAAATGCTACTCACTGACGACAGATCACCTTTTGCAGACGAATATTAACTTTTCTCTTCTAAATCAATGATAATACTTTATAACAGTTTAATAATTGTTGGGTCACCGAAAGTTACTTTTCTAACATGCCTATGTCTTAGGACATGGAAAAAATTATTGTGTCATGTCCCAAGATTAACATCCATTACAGTAGTCAACAAAAAGACCTAAAAACGGTAAAGTTTAGACATTGGTCCGCAGATAAGCCGACACCCCCTTTCTTCCAGACCTTTATTTTTTTCCAAAATTATTCAGCTTATACGTGATTATATATATATTGTGTTAATGAAATAATCGGTCTCATAATCAGTATCTGCAATTTTAATAATTGGCTATACACGGTATTGGCATAATCGGCAAAAAGTGACATCGGTACAGCTTTAAATTAAAAAGGTTTAGATTCAATTGTAACCAGAGTTTTTGAAAAATCTATAAGATATATTCAGGAAAGTATTTAATATAGATCTATGTTGTCTACCTTTGCAATGATTGTGTAGCAATCATCAAGATGCATTCCCTCGCCAAGTTTGATCATTGCAGGTTTAACTGTACTGTTATAGTGTGCAAAAAACCTGAGATAAATGCAAAAATTGAACCACAATTTACAAGCTAATGTGCACATTCATACTAATTTACAACTGAGTGTTGGGAGTGCTATGACACACACTCAAAACTGTAGCCTAGGACCTAAACAGAATGATTGGTTGATATTCATTGAGGATGTACATTATGTATATGATTCAATCTGTTTTGACACTGAAAGTGGAACAAGGTTTGCCTCTGCTTTTGTAGAAGAAAGCTAAATGTTGAGTCAAAGAGAAAGAAAAGGACAGTATGCATGGTAAAGCCAATTAAAAAAAATATACCAAACCTTCTTTTGGGACATCTGGGCACTCTTCTGTAAACAAAAAATTAATTACTTGTAGTGTTTCAAAAGTGATGAACAAATACATTAAATAATTTAAAAAAATTGTTTCTCTATGTAATTCTAACAAGTAATTAAATCAGTTTAAAGTTAGATAAATCTGAGATGCATATTTAAGAAACTTTAGATAAACAGCAATTGCACAACTAATTTTATTTCTGCTTGTTAGTAAGGACAAATTCATATGCCAACATTTTGAACAATGTTTGCTTTCTCAGTGGACCATGAGTGATGGCCTAATGACTGTATAATGATCATATATGTATTATAATTTATATTGTGGCCAAGAGTTTCCTTTTCAATACTGTTTATGTCAAGTCCTTAAGCTGATCAAGATGCAA
The DNA here is from genome assembly GCA_030141615.1 of Unio pictorum. Classification (NCBI taxonomy): domain Eukaryota; kingdom Metazoa; phylum Mollusca; class Bivalvia; order Unionida; family Unionidae; genus Unio; species Unio pictorum. The sequence continues at coordinate 5,067,288 of JARLTB010000207.1, forward strand.
AGCATATAATTACTAGGAATAAACATAAAGGAGAAAAGAAATGAACATTTGAAAACTCATGATGTTTTCTTGATCAGAAAATTACCTGTCACTTCAGAGAATAACTGATACATTTTATTTTAATTTATTTGGTCTCTTTCTCTGATACCTGATACATTTTATTTTCTTAATTTACTCTCTCTCTCTCTCTCTCTCTCTCTCTCTCTCTCTCTCTCTCTCTCTCTCTCTCTCAGAGAATAAGAGCATACTTGATACATTTTATTTTCTCTCTCTTTCTACAGAGAGTGCGGGAGGCAGAGAGTGTCAGATGTCACTACTACAAATTTCAGTTGATAACACCGTTCTGTCATACCACAAATTATAACACCAGCAATTAAAACATGGGAAAGATGAAATAAGAAGAACAACCCACTACAACAACTATTAGCAGTCACTTGTTCTTCATGAATAAAAATAATCTGAGTTTGTTTTCCAAATCACTTTCTAAAGACTCTGTACAAACTGCCACATATACCCACACAAATTAAAGACAAAACAACAAGTAAATACTTAGAATAACATGTCAACGTGTTTCTAATAAATTACATCCAAACCTATAAAGTAGGAAAATAGTCAAAAGTTGCATGGGAATGGGTGGGTAAAAAAATTAATTTTAATAATGTTATACCTTCCAACCACAACTTCATTGCTAACTTTTCTGATATGCTAAGTCCCACTTCCAAGGCACATGATTATGCACAATTCCTTCCAGGAAATATTGGGGGGGGGTCTAGAACTGAGAAATGAACCTGGTCCCAGTCTGATGCCTGCTTAATACACAACAACTTGTAAACTATATTCTTTACTTTGACCCAGAGGGCAATGCATCAATGTGGGGTCAAGAATGAAATATTTGCTATTATAGTCGAAGATAAATATATTTAATGTACAAAAATTAGTCTTAACCCACTAAAAAAAAATTAATAACAGTAATACATTACATACCACCTCATAAAATGGTATCAGAAACTACTGCAGCACAAAAAATGTTGTTCTAACCCAACAGGTATCTCATTTGAATTCAAAGAATCTTTTTAGCAATGTACAGTCTGCATATATTGACTTGCCACAGTACTGAAACTACTCTTCTGAGAGTATTTAATGGCATTCTCTCTGATTTGGATAGCAGTAAGATTACAGTCCTCACCTTCCTTGCTTTGAATGCAGAATTTGACACAAAAGACCATGATATATTACTTCACCGTCTCCAGTATGTATCTGTCATTCACAATACAGCCTTACAGTGGTTCAAGTCCTACTTAGTCAACAGGACACAAATTGTATCTACAAATGGAATACACTCTAGCCCAGTTGATCTTTGTTCTGGTGTTCCACAGGGGTCTGTTCTTGGACATGTTCTCTTCATTCTATACAATCAGCCGCTCTCAAGTGTCATAGAACATCACCCAGTGTCTCACCTATTGAACGCTGATGACACCCAAATATACAAGTCTAGCCACCCAACTGAAGTTGATGCTATCATCCAAGGAGTAGAGAGGTGCATTTCTGATGTGAAATCATGGTTGACATGTAACAAGCTGCAGCTGAATGATAAAACTGAGGCCATTCTGATCTCAACACAAAGACTTTCTCATTCACATCCTTTACCTCTGACAATAAATATCAGCAACACCAACAATAAATCCACGCAGCCAGTATGAAACCTAAGTGTTACAATAGACAGTACTCTCACAATGCACCAACATGTATATGCAAGGCTGAATATCTTGAGCTGAGACGCATCAACTCCATTTACAAATATCTTTCAGTTGATGCCAGTAAAACATTTGTGTGTTCATTAGTACTTTCAAGACTGGGCTATTGTAAGTCAATTATGTCTGGTTTGTCACAATATCTGCTCCAGAAGCTTCAAAACACAGCTGCTCGGAACATCTTTAGAGTACCATGATCAGAGCACAACTCACCACTGCTCTATCCCCTATACTGGCTATCTGTTCGATCCAGAATCAAACACAAATTTTTTCTCTGTGTAGCGTTTCACTGATGGACTCCAGTGCAGCATACCTATCCGGCCTCACCCAATTGTACACACAAGCAAGTAACTTACACTCTTCTTCTGACGATTGTAGGCTCATTGTCATATGGACAATGTTTTTTGCATAACAGGGCCCAGCAACGTGGAATGAATTGCCCATTTAAATTAGACACAACTGTGATCCCTTTCAAGAGTGCTCTTACAACTCACATTTTTCAACTGCAAGCACAAATTTAAAGACCTAAAATGTTTCCTACCGTAAATATTATCAGCATTTTTTTGTTTTCCAATTTCATGGTGTTTGTTTATTGTTTATATTTTTGTGTTCATATCATTATAGGTGGTGTAAAGTGCTTAGAGCTTCTAAAGATTAGGTGCTATACAAAGTCCACATTATTATTATCATTATTACGGGGTTCTGTCAAAGCCTAAATAAAAAATAACAAGTTCCATCCAGGCAATAATGAGTGAGAAACTGGTCTCTGTAGCTCACAATAACTGATGAGATCAGAAAAATAAAGATCCAATCCGATACCAGGGCCTCTACAAAACTTAAATTAGTTTGAAAATGCTGCGATATAGCCTTTAATAGTGGACACTAAGCATTCTCTCTCCTAGAAAAGAAAGTGAAGAAAGTTGTTCACTGCACTTCATGCAGGAACGGTAGCTTCAATACATTCCCGACTACTCCAACCAGATAAGATTCTCCTGGCTGTGCATTGTAAACAATACGAATGGAACAACTGTCTCCAACGTAACATGACTCTAAGATTTGTGCAGACATGCATTCACACATAAAAAAAATTCTGAAAAGAGATGAGATCCAAACTCTCCAGGTATAGAATAATCTAAAGAGATGAAACAAGTTATTGTTGTTGCTGCTGTAGGGTTTAACGCCATTTCTCAGCACACGATAGGCTGTACATGTTGGCCAGTGTTATTGGTGGAGGAAGAACCAGGAAAAATCTCCGGAAAGAACCTTCAACCCACAAGAAGCTACAGGCAAGCTGTCTCACATACACATTGGCCAAATCTGAAGCTCTGAACACACACATACAAGGGTGAGATGGCAGTGATCTGTAACAGAGAGCGCTTTAGACCACTTGGCCACTCTGGACCCCCATGAGACAAGTTACTGAACCAATAAAAAGGAATCTCAGAAGACAGCAATTACACCAAATACTTGTCAAATTCACATAGATCAAACACTAATCGGCTTGAGTGAGGCACATGCATGTATGTATTACTTATATTAAACTGACCTTGTACATTGGTGATGCCTGTATGCTGAGTTTCACCAGTCATATTTGTTCTTAAATAACATGCACCAAATACCACAAAACTTATCATCATTATTATCTTTTAACAAAAGAGTTGGTTTAGTGCACTTTCTCAATAAAATGAAAATAGATGTATATGTTGTTTTCATCATAACCTGTGTTCTCTAGAAAGTAACTGTACTCTGTTCACTTTAATCCATGGTATAAATAAAAGCCATCGCAGAATCTTTAAAAAAAAAACACTGAATTTTGTGTTGTGCACATGAAAAGCATTAATTTCACAGCTATAGGACAGCATACATACAGAATGAAGCAGTGAAAAGACTGTTTGACCAACTTATAAACAGGTATTCACACTTCAAAACAATGCCTGCATTAACCAGCTGCTTATCTTGCCAAGATCAAAGACATCAAACAAAACTTTGCCTTCCATGCAGACAAAAATATTAAAAATACTGAATAATTGTAACCTTATTGAACATGGATATAACTTCATTTTTTGGTTAGAAAACACAGATGCTTGACTTGTTTATGTGAGCTCTTGTCCCATTTAGGGTTGAAATGATAACACTCGCTTGTCGATTTATTGTGAGATGAAATGATACAAAATAAATCAGACTTGAAGGGTATAATGTTTCCAAATTATATTCGATCCCTGGTCTTTAACTTGCATGAAAGCCAAGTGCTCTTCGTCTTCACAACTCGTACTGATCGAGGTGTTGCCTGTCTCAAGAACTAGAGTGGGAATGCCAGAAGCTTTTTGTTAGTAACATGGGGAATTGATTTTAATACTTATGAAGCACGGAATTATGCACATTGATCGATTGCTCACTCCCTCATGACAAACACATACATTGGTCCACGACACGAGTCCTGGGTCACATTTATAACACATCAGAGTTTCTGTTTGTATTACCCTGTAGAATGTTAGTTCTTTCTTGGGTATTCCCATGTTCTTCCACCACCAAATACACTTGCCACTATCTTTAGATCATATGCTGAAAAATGGCATTATACCATGAAACTGAAAACAAACCTGCCTGAAATCAGGCAATCATTACATATGTACATGTATTACTTTTATATAGGAAATTGGTGTCGGGGTTGGATTTAGAATGACTACTGAGAACAGGCGACCATCACTATATAATTATACTGCATACTTTGAACTAGATCGCTGTAAATGGCATATTATAAGGCATGACTGACTTTGGAGATTACTAATGAGTTTCAACAACATCTGGTCAATGTATACTGCTCTGAAGTAACTTGCTATACATTTATTATCATTTTTTATTAGACTCACCTTGACAATGACCTCTGACCATCAAAACCCAAAATCTCTTGTTTTCTTTTTATTATCCAAAGTGCGAAACTTCCACAAAGTTTGGTAAAGTAACTTAAAATACTGGATCAAAAAGTACCGGATTGCAAATCCATTATTTCTTTCAACTTTTTTACTTTGATCTTTGTTTTTAGATACTGGAACAAAAAGTACCGGATTGCAAATCCCTTTCACTTTCAACTTTATTACTTTGATCTTTAGACCTCCATTCAACAGATTTTTCATTAAACCAAGTGCAATACATCCACAGTGAATGGCATATGTATCATGTTGAACTTGTTTTATTTATTGAGAATTCTTCTTTATTCAAAGTTTTCTAAGTCCTTTGACCTTTTGACCCTTAAAATCAATAGGTTTATCATGCTCTCCAAATGCCCACATTCCACAAAATCTCTTCTAGAAATGAAGTACAAAATTAAAATTGTGCTATAACCATTTTACTTCTTCCAGTGACAGTAACCTGTAGCTAATGGAACTAAAACATAACAGCCTTTTTCTTCAGTGCTAATGCAAACCATCCAGAAAGCTTGGTCCAGCTATTATTTTTTTTTTTTTTTTTTTTTATTTTTTTTTTTTTATGGTTTTACGCCATTTTTCAGCACAATATAGGCTATACATGGCGGCCAGTATTAATGGTGGAGGAAGAAACCGGACAAACCCCGGAAAGAACCACCGACCCACGAGAAGCTACTGGCAAGCTTTCTCACATAACTACATTTGCCGAATCTTAGACTCGAACATACGCAGACAGAGGTGAGATGGCAGTGGTCCGTAACGGACAGCGCTTTAGACCACTCGGCCACTCGGGGCCCTTGGTCCAGCTATTAGTGTATAAATAGTTATGCAGAACCAATGCTCCCCAAAATTCTTTCTTAGACACATGCCCCAGGCTTGTCTTTTAAATAACTCACAATCACTAACTGAAATTCCACATTCTCAAAATTTCCCCTTTTCTAATACTGTCATACAATGTTTTAATAGCTACAACTGAAACATAATTCAAAGGGGTTCATTGGGGTTAAAGGTAATGCAAGTGTCAATATTATGCTTAACTACACTGGAGTTATTCATAAAGTAAAACTCCAAGAGTTCTGAATATGGCTTAAATCAAAGTAGTAATTTGTAATATATTTTGTTCTTGTATATGTATCTAGCTCACCCTTTACAGTTAATATGATATCAACTTCAAGTCGTTCACGATCTGCACCAAATTTGACATAATATCTTCCAGCATCTTTTCTCTCCACATCAAACATCCAAATGTTTCTCTCTCTGTCCATGTAAATTTTTCCACTATAATGAGGAGCCATATCTGCAACTGTATTGGTAGTCCCTTTCCATGAAGCAATGAATGTTCCATTCTCGCTGTACAAAGATGGATCTGCATAATCACTATCAATGTTGTATAACGATTTAGCTGCTTGCCCAATGTAAGCACATTTCTCTACTGCAAAAGAAAAGTTTATTCAGTTACTACATGTACTGAAATTCATGTCATTATTTAACACAAGAAACATATTTGGGAATTTGCATGAATCTAATGATGTACAGAACTGCTAAAGGCTAAACTTAACTAAGCAGGTATGAAACCCATGTGACCTGTTGGCTTGACTTCGCTTGCAATGAAATAGGAAGGGGGATGGCCATGTCTATTGCATGTGCACCGGTGGCCAATATGTTACATGCACATCTACATAATCTGCTGGAGAATGTCTGGGTTGTGGTAAATGCTTGTGATGGTTCCCATTCTTTTCTTTGCCATTGTTTTTCCTCTAAGCTGGCCCATCTATTTTGTTCAAAAGTGGCCATAGCCGGGTGAACTCTACTTTGCCAGCTTTCAGTCAGAAGCTTGTGATGCCAATTGGCAATGATCAATGCCACAGGTGGTCAGGGTCTTTTTCAAGGAATCTTTACATCTTTTTCAAGGTGTCCCTCTATCATGGTAGCCAGTGGACAGCTCACCATAGTGTGATCTTTGGCAGGCTATGATCCTCCATCCTGGACACATAACCTGCACCGCATAGCTGTATGATGATAAACATTGCCTCAATGCTGGTGGACTTTAGTGTTGGTGATGAAGTCACTCCAGTGAATGTTTACAATGGTGTGGAGGGAGCACTAAAGGAAGCGTTCAAGGCGGCGGCTGTAAGTGACCCATGATTTGGCGCCATATAGGAGGGTGGTCATTATGACAGCACTGTAGACACCGATCCTTGTACCTCTCTTGAGACTGGCATTATACCACACTTGTTTATTGAGTCTCCCAAATGCGTTGTTTGCCTTGGCCAGTCTGTTGTCTATTTTCTGCCGATCTTGGCATCAGAGGATGTCACACAAACCGCTGTGACTAATTAACAGTTAATTCTCATTGCTGTAATTATCTTGTAAACAGGACTGCCCTCTGAACAGATGAAGGTTACACTGGAACAACGTCAAAGAAACCAATGCAATGTTCTGTGGAGTGTGTATGTAAGCCCCTGTGATTGTTTGGCAAATAAAAGTGTGGCCTATTTGACTGGAATAGTGTTTAGATTAAACTGTTGATGACAAGAGTATAACCCATGAATAAAATCTTTCTCAGCATCTGACTTGAACAAATAATGTCAAATCATTGATATGCAATAATACCTGCTATTGAAGAATGCATGGCTTTTGCTATTGAACTACAATACTTGTAGAGATTAAGTATACAGAAAAATAAGTCCACTGAGTTGCAATCTCTTTTCATTTTGTCAGAATCTGACTTGTGATAAATATCACATTAATGCCAACAAATAGTTCCATTTGACTTACCTACTGTAAATAAAGATTGTGTGAATTCATCTTGACAACAGTTAACATTTATGGTCTCAAACTATTAAGTATCATATATATATATATGCATCAATATTAATCTCTCTCTTCTAAAGAGTCCACCTTTCTTCCTTGGAATTGAACAATGTTTACTAATTAATATATATATTCTAAATTAGCTTACTGCACATATACTGCATGGAATATTTTAACATTTATTCTTAGTTTCATTTAATAATATTATTTTTACATTTGTATTGATGTTACTGAGTACATGTACTCGTGTAAATTTCTTTGGTGTGACTTGAAGTTATTTTATTTACAAAGACAATACACAGCATTCTAAGGCAAAACAAAATATATGTGTTGCTAGTTGGATAACTGTCCCTTTTAGTGTTGCCAAAACCACTGATGATTTTACTGTTGTTTTGTTTTTAAACTTTATACTTTATTGCAGATGTAACAATTATAAATTTACACAAATAATGTTTAAACTTAAGATTCTATATACTGATAAATATTTTGTATTTTGTCTAATATTATAAATACCTAACAAAAATTAATTTAGATATGTAATAAGATGATCATCTACTTTGCAATCCTTTTAAAGTTATGTACACCAGAATTCATGTCAGGGATTCTTAGAAATAAGGTGTGGACTCATGAGACTGAGTACCAGAAATAAAGAGTCCAGCATGGACACTTATCCGGAAACACCTTACACAGCCATATACCTGCACCCAGTACTACATTCCTTTAAAGTACACTGGATCCAGCAAGGGATTATGTATCATGATACAGGGATTGACTAAGATAATTGTAAATATGTGACAGTCAACAGAGCAAACCAAGTGTTATGCACTTATGTGCTTTTGACTCTCTTTGAGTCTTTGTCAAAGGCAAATTTACAAAACAGACAAATAATAAACACTAATGAAAACATTAAATGTACAAAAGATAACATCTTTTACAACAAATTCAATTGGTTTGATTAAATTATACTTGTCATATTTCATTAACTAAAATGAGCCAACTGAAACAGTGAGGGTCCAATTCTTAACAGACAAATAAGCATATTAATAAATCGCAGACTTCATTGTGTCATATCAAAAATGACCAATACTAATACCATATGCTGGTGTACCAACAATGGTCAGTCCTGTTTCTTCAAGGGCTGACCTTAAGGGGTGAACAGAATGGACTGTTACCACTTTATCAGATGTGTGTGTGTGTGTCATTAGCATTTTTAAATGTGGCTTTAAAACAAATTCAGTAATATCGTAATAATGTCTGCATTCTGGCAGTCTATAGTGATGTCTAGCACTGGGGCATCATGCCACAGACATGTAGCATGATGTCCCACTGAGACAAATTCAGAGCTGCCAACACTACAGGCTCACAATTCGTGAAAATGGTGATACAAATTCATGAAGTGATCCTAGAGTTTGTGAATATTTGTCGGAACAAATGAATGCACGACAAATGTTTGGCATATTCCAAACTAAACTTCATTTTTTGTGCAATATATTTCTTTTTACTATTCCAAATTTCCTCTGACCCTTGCGACACCATTTTTTTAATTTGGACACTTATGTTGGAGTATAGGGTCAGAGTCAATTCCCTATCAAAAAGTTGGAATTTGCCGATGCTATTTGGTGTCGGCATTGGGTAACCTCTTACTAACTGGCCCAGCAAACTTGAACAATCTTTCATGGAGATATACCTGCTTGAAATCGATAGGAATATGATCTATTTTCTCAACAGTCGTGAGCATAGTAATCATTTTGGCTTTAATCTGCTGACAAGAGAGACGAAAATATGTTGCTGAAATTTGACCTGGATCAAGATTATTGTCCGAGTTACATGACTATAAATCTCGAAACCTACATGTCCATGAGGTAATATGGTCACGTGATATGGACAATAAACAAATTTCCAAAGTTAAAATGAGGTAACATACGTCAGAGGAAACTCGGACTATATTTTTCCTTGGTGGTGAATGTCACAGAATTAGAAAAAAAAAAAAAAACTTGTTTTGCTAGAGACATATTTTATTTGTGTTGTGAGTGCATTCGGCGCTGTCTGGGATGAACAGGTGTTTTTTTCCAGACGAGCGATGGGACAAACAAGTGTCTCATGCTGCCGTAAACTACTGGCTGCGAACATCATTATCACGATATGCACGGGTATTTTACCGTGAATATTACTCACTGTCCTTTGAATTAAGCTAGATTAAGGCTAAATCGGGACAGTGATCATTGGATTTAGTGAAGAGAACACATATTTTTACGTGGCGTTTCTAAAAGCCATAGGGGTGAGTGTTAAATTTATTTTATTTGATATGTGAAGATTGTGTCTCTATTGTAATATCATGAAATAATTCATTTATTACAACACGTATTTGAAATGTTGTGAACTGTGAATTTCAAGTTGTTTTTAAGAATTTGATGTATTAGTATTTTCCAGAAATCATTATTATTATTAGTTTGGTTTTGTTGTAGCTTACATACGAGGTTACAAGCTTACTAACAAGATTACGTGGTTACGAGGTGATGTAATGAGCTATCTAGATGTCTATATGTATGTACGTATGCCTGTACATGTGGTGAAGCCACGCCCGTAGATGAAGATAGTACAAGGGTGCTGTATGCTGTCTGTACGTGTATACGTATGACTGACTGTACATGTAGTGCAGGGGTGTCAAACTCAATCGCTCAGCGGGCCAAAACTCAAATCACACGTAAGGTTGCAGGCCGAACAGGATAAACATTCAATAAGCGGAAAATTAAACCTTTTTTAAACATTAATATAAATTAAAACAGAAAAAAGTTTTAATAATAAAAAATCATTGGCATACCCATTGTCGCTCTTATGCCAATTTGTCAGAGCTGGATGTTTGGCAACTTTTCTTGGCTACAAGTTAGTTTATGTTGGCAGTAATGTTCTGTGTCATTGAGATTCTCATGATGGACTGCAAGTGTTCATCAGTGAGACGACTCCTGTGTGATGTTTTGTTAATCTTCATCACAGAAAACAGCTGCTCACACAGATATGTGCTACCAAAAACATGCTCAAGGTTCGAGCCGCATGTAGACGAAGCTGGGGCATCTCTTTAGGAATGAAACGTTTGAACTGTGCAGGCCCCACAGTGTCGTACTTTGCGATCTCCTCCGCCACAATAAAATTGCTTTCACAGCAGCATCAGTTTGTGAATTTGCTTTGGTGAAAAACGTCAGCTGTGATGTTAGATTCCTCTTGAATTCTTCTACCTTCTGTAGCTTCTGCTCTTGATGTTTAGTCTCGTAGTGCCGTCTCAGATTATATTCCTTGATCACAGCCACATTATCTCCACAAATTAGACACACAGGTTTACTGCCAATATCAGTAAACATATAATCAGCCTCCCAGTGGCTTTGAAAGGCTCTTTTTTTCAGAATCAATTTTTCTCTTGGCCATTTTAAGGCTAGCTTTGATTTAAAAAAAAAAAAAAGATTGTGCATCTACCGACAGACGCTTGATTGATATCACATTAGCCGTAGCGGGAAAAGGTGATGTAATATCCGGGCACTACACTACTTTCATTTCGTATGCGCCAATCCAAAACGAGCAACTGAACATTGCTAGGTTACTGTAACGACGAACATCCACTCACTACACAACTTTTATTTTCGCTTATTCTGATCGAAGCAAGAACACTCTCAGGTAGCCTATCGTTCGGCAAGGCTGTTAATTAGGGAATTTGATTTGCACTTTATATCGCAGGGCCATTAAAACATATTTTTGCCTAAAATTCTCTCGGGCCGGATTGTACGCCGGTCAAGACTTCTCGGGCCTGATATAATTGTACGCCGGGCCTGATGTGGCCCGCGGGCCTTGAGTTTGACACATATGATTTAGTGGATCCATGAAGGGTGTGAACAGCCAATTCAAGAGTGTGTCAACCCAAGGAATGTGGTGAAACTGTGCGGTTTTTCGTGGATGAATTGTGCGACTGTACAAGGGTCAAGAAGCATATGTTTATTCCAGTTATTGTTTAAATTGTTATATTTGTATTTGCAAAAGATTATTTTGAATCTTAGATGAATTGCAGGAGATTTGTGACTCATACTGACAGTGCAGAACAATTTTAACGTATTTGAAAACTCGCGATTGTTTGAATCCCAAGCCTTGTTTATACGTGAAACTATATGATTTGAAATTAATGTTTCCTTGAGTTGTGTATCAGGAGATATATATTAATGGTTTATTATCAATGTGTGATAGTATAGAGTGATTGAATCATTGTATATTTACATCATACATTTTTCTTTACTTTTTAAGTTAATACAATTATATCTTTCACGCATTGTGTTTGAATTATTCATTTGATCCAATACCCACTCGGTTACAATTCTGTTACAGTCAAGACAGGGTTACTAGAAACACCGAAATACACATGTATTTGCATGTTCTCCCCGTATTTTTCGGTTTCCACACACAAATTAGTTTTTGTTTGAATAATAATATCAAGCAAACTAAAATGATTTATGTGATTTTGATACAAATTATTTACTTTTTCCTAATTATAGCATGTGTCCGGACTTTAGGTGGTATGATAACAACTGATCGTACCGGAATGAAGGTTAAATCCCCGGAACGGACAGTGTAACAAAGTATATATTATATATATATATATATATATATATATATATATATATATATATATATATATATATATATATATATATATATATATATATATATATATATATATATATATATATATATATATTTTTATATATATATATTTTTATATATATATATATTTTTATATATATATATATTTTTATATATATATATATTTTTATATATATATATATTTTTATATATATATATATTTTTATATATATATATATTTTTATATATATATATATTTTTATATATATATATATTTTTATATATATATATTTTTATATATATATATTTTTATATATATATATATTTTTATATATATATATATTTTTATATATATATATATTTTTATATATATATATATTTTTATATATATATATATTTTTATATATATATATATTTTTATATATATATATATTTTTATATATATATATATTTTTATATATATATATATTTTTATATATATATATATTTTTATATATATATATATTTTTATATATATATATATTTTTATATATATATATATTTTTATATATATATATTTTTATATATATATATTTTTATATATATATATTTTTATATATATATATTTTTATATATATATATTTTTATATATATATTTTTATATATATATTGTTACGTGCTTAGGCTCGAATAAACAGTAACATAGAAAGAGTGAAAATAACAAACTTGTAAAAACTTAATAAAAATTTATTGAGTAAAAATATTTTCCAGAAAAAAAAAATAAACTTATGGTTTTAAGAATCAAATCCAAAATTATTCCCAAAAAAAATTCAAAATATAATCCACTAGTGGAATTGCAAAATAATAAAATGTCCTAAATAATTCCCGTTTCGAATCTTTGTGAAGCAATCCAAGATGGAAGACGATGTCACGTGATGAAGTCAGTTCTAATCTTATGAAAGTTAATGAGCACAAATGTCTTCCAGATAAATAACACAATAAAATCCTCTTGATCCAAACAAATTGAAATAATTTCCAGTATAAGGTAATTTAAAATAACTCAAAACATAACACACATCTTTGTATTCTAAAAGCCCAATCTTCTACTAAACAGCTCGCTCTAAAACACAACTTATATACTTGTTTTTACGTAAACAGGTAAGGGGTCACATGGTATTCTAGAATCTTTTAGAACAAACCCTCGCTCGCAAAATCACATATACACCTTATGAGAATCAGCATTGTTTACTCTCAGGAACTAAAAATAGAAAGATGTCCTCGGAATCAGCCAATCATTTTAAAAGCTTGTTTACACTCAGAAACAAGGTCAGAAATGAGGCCAACATCTGGTATTTACCTGTAGAGTATAGGACATCCCAATTTTCTAGAAAAAATATCTCCAATGAATGAATTTAAAACTTAAAATGTCAAATTTGAATCTGATAAACATTTAAAACAAAAAACTAATTGATTTAAATCAAATATACGTAACACCTTCCCCAATAAAATAAAAAAGGTTTATATGATAAAACTTTCTTTTTATCACAAACCAATTTAAATCTGAGGTTAAAAGAACGTGTATAAATTACAGTGTATATGATATAATATATTGTTACACACTGGAAAGAGCATTTGCTATTAAATTATCTTTTCCCTTGATGTGCCGAATGTCAAGATTATATTCCTGCAGTAACAAACTCCACCTTGGTAATCTTTTATTTTTATTTTTCATCTTGCCGATGAAAGTAAGAGGGTTGTGGTCACTAAAAACTATAATTAAAGAAGGAGCTGAACTAAAATAAACTTCAAAATGTTGTAAAGCCAAAATCAATGCCAAACATTCCTTCTCGATAGTTGAATAATTTCTCTGGTGCTTATTTAATTTCTTTGAAAAATAGCACACTGGATGTTCAATAGCATTTTTGTCTTCTTGAATTAAAACTGCTCCAACACCAACATCACTTGAATCGACAGATAATTTGAAAGGCTGACTAAACATTGGAGCTGCAAAAACTGGTGCTGTTTCAAGTATGGTTTTTAACTTGTCAAAAGCTTCCTGTCATTTCTCAGTTCAAAAAACTTGTTCTTCTTCTTCAATAAATTTGTCAGGGGTTATGCACTAATAGAAAAATTAGAACAAAATTTCCGATAGTATCCGGCCATACCTAAAAATCGCATCAGTTCAGGTGATCATATTCATGAGATGCTGAAATGTACATGGTGACCCTTTCATCCTGAATGGCATTACTTTATATTGGTAAAGTCCATCTGGAGTCACAAATGCAGAGAGTTCCTTTGCTCTTTCCATTAGTGGAATCTGCCAAAATCCTTTCAGAAGGTCAAATTTGGTGACATACTTGGCATTCCTGATTTTATCAATACAATCGTCAATTCTTGGTAATGGGAATGAATCTGTTTTTGTCACACTGTTCACCTTCCTATAATCAGTGCATATACGGAAAGTTTTATCCGGTTTTGGAACAAATATGCATGGTGAACTCCAATCACTTTTACTGGCCTCGATAAAATCATTCTCCACCAAATATTGAATTTCTTTTTTTGAAGTATTCCTGTTTGAGTGAATTCATCCTATATGGATGTTGTTTGACCGGTTTGGAATTTACAATTTTAACGTCATGAAAAATTTTGTTTGTCCTTGTAGGAACATCTGGAAATAAGTGCTCATATTTAAATAATAACTGTTTCAGTTCATTTCTTTCTTGCACATGCAAATGTGAAAGTTTATGGTCTAGATCTTTCATAATTTCTGAATTACAAAGATTCGTCATTTCAATATCAGTAGGATCTGATGATATTTCTTCACAGAGTGGGACAGGTACAACTAAATTAATTACATGTTTAACATGGCTATCTCTTTCAATATACTCTTTTAGCATGTTTATATGAGAGAGTTGTTTTTCTTTGCGCCTCCCAGGAGTATTTATGATGTAATTTAAGTCATTAATTTCCCTATCAACTGTGTAGGGACCATAATATTTGGCCTGAAGAGGATTTTGTGGCATTGCTAAGAGAGCCAGGACTCTATCACCAGGCTGAAAACTCCTTTCCTTCGACTTTTTATCATATCTTGATTTCATTTTAGATTGAGCAGAGTATAGATTTGCTCTTGCGACCTCACAAGCCTTTGACAACTTGTATCTAAAATCGGAAACATAATCAAGAAGATTGATCTCAGTATCTTCATTAGAGAGAAGTTTCTCTTTCAATAACTTCAATGGTCCATGCAGTGTGTCCAAAAACCAGTTCAAAGGGACTGAAGCCTAAAGATTCTTGAACTGATTCTCTAACAGCAAACAACAGTAAATGAATGCCTTCATCCCAATCTTTATTCATATCAAAACAATATGATCGGATAATATTTTTCAAAGTCTGATGGAATCTTTCTAATGCCCCCTGGCTCTCAGGGTGATAGGCAGAAGATTTGAATTGCTGAATGCCTAATTTATTCATAACTTGCTGGAAAATTCCAGACATGAAGTTTGAACCTTGATCAGACTGAACAGATAAGGGAAGGCCATACTGAGTAAAAAGCTTTATCAAAGCTTTTACTATTGCTTTAGATTTTATATTCCTCAACGGAATTGCCTCTGGAAACCTTGTTGACACACACATAATGGTCAACAGGTATTGGTTACCTGACTTTGTCTTGGGTAAGGGACCTACACAATCTACCATAATTCTACTAAATGGTTCATCAAAGGCAGGAATAGGTTGTAGATGGGCCTTAGGTATCTTCTGATTGGGTTTTCCTACCATTTGACAAGTATGACAAGATCTACAGTATTTGGCAACATCACTTTTGATTTTTGGCCAATAGAAGCGAGTCAAGATCTTGTGAGAAGTTTTATTAATCCCTAAATGACCAGCCAAAGGAATTTTATGGGCCAGATTAAGTATTTCCTGTCTGTAAGGTTTTGGAACTACTATCTGATAGTTCACCGACCACTCATCACCAGCAGGTACCTCGGGAGGTCTCCATTTTCTCATAAGAATTCCATTTTTAATGAAATAACAGACAGAAACTTCAGTGGCTTCAGTCTCACTTATGGCCCTTTGAAACAAAGAGGAGGTCTCAGGATCTTTTTCCTGTTCGACAACAAGTGACTGTCGTTTATCACCCTGATTAGAATAAAGAGAATGAGTTGTTAAAAGAGGATCAATATGATCAATACCTTCTGATTGATCCAAACATGGAGTAAAAGTGACCTCATCAAAAGCCTGACCTATATACGTGTCAGCTAAAGGAATACTGGTTTCATCAACATCATTCTCGTCAGCTTTCTTCGCCACAGCTCTAGTAACTGCACAAGCTTGAAATATATCAGGGAATTCTTTTTCAACTGGATCAACTTTCTGATCCAAATCAGGCTTGTCAGTTACAAGTGTATTAACCACAACCTTGTCTTCAGCTAAGTCAATGCCTAGCAATAAATGAATGCCCTCAAAGGGTAAAACCGAGACTGTTCCGACTGTTACAGGTCCTGACACTAAATCTGATGACAAATTTACACAATGGAGAGGAACATTAACAAAGCCACACTCTACTCCCTGAATAAGAACACTTTCATTAGAAGAAGACTTCTCAGAATAAGGCAAAGTATCTGACAATAAAAGACTCTGAGAAGCTCCTGTGTCCCTTAAAATTTTAATAGGGGTTGGATTGGCTGAATCACCCAAGAGTGATATAGAACCCTTCGATATGAATGGTTCATAATTCTCCATAATAAAATCAGACTGAGATTTATTAGACCCAACAAATGTATATCGTTTTCAATACATGACCATGACCTTGACCTCTTAGAAATAAGAGCATTTGGAACAGGTCTGTCTTGATTATCAGAATGCATCAGGCCTATTTTCAATTTGTAGCAATCAGAAATAATGTGTCCTTTTTTCTTGCAATAGGTACATGTTGGAAGAGACAAGGATCTAGAATCAAGCTTCTCTGAAGTTTGATTTTTTGAAAGTTGTGCTAGTTTGAGTTTCAGAAGGGCTTGTATTAGGTTGAAATACCTTTCTGCCAGAAGACTGTTGAGTAGAAGTCTTGTTAACAAAAGGAACTTTATGTGTCAAAAAATATTCGTCAGCAGCTAAAGCAGCATTCTCCAAGGTTTCAATCCTATGCTCATCAAGATAAGACTTAACGTCACTATGGACACAGTTTTTGAACTCTTCAATTAATATCATTTGCTTGAGATTTTGATAATCTTGTTCGACCTTCTTGGCTAAGCACCATCTATCAAACAACTGCTCTTTTTCTCTAGCAAATTCGCCATGAGTTTGTCCAGCTTCTTTTCTGTAATTTCTGAATTTTTGCCGATAAGCTTCAGGGACTAACTCATAACCCCTTAGAATGCATTCTTTAACCACATCATAGTCACCACTTTGCTGAACGGACAGTGAAGTGTAAATCTCACTAGCCTTAACAGTGAGTACACATTGCAATAACTGAGTCCAATGCTCCCTTGGCCACTTTAAATTTTCTGCAACTTTTTCACAACGAATGAAGTATTTGTCTACTTCTTTTTCTCTGAAAGGGGGCATTAATCTAATATTCCTTGCTAAATCAAAACTTAAATTTGGATTTGAAGTATGAAGATGTTTTTCACTTGCCAGCTCTATTTCTTTCATTTTAATTTGATATTCCCTTTCTTCCTTCTCTCTCTCTCTATCAATTTGTTTTTCTTGTAACCGAATGTGCATCTGCTCTTTGTCATATTGTAATTGTCTTTCTTTCTCCCTTTCTTGTCTCTCTCTCTCTCCTCTTTGTCATATTGTAATTGTCTTTCTTGAAATTCCAGCTTCTTCAACTCTAATTCCATCTTGAATTTTAATTCTCATTCCTTTATTTTAATGTCAGAGTCTGATGCAGACTTACTGACCGAAATCAAAGCACTTTTTTCCAAAACATTCTTTTCTACCAAATATTGGACCAAAATCTTTTTGATATCTTGTTTCATTAAAGAAGCCTTGACTTCAGAAAGATCATATTTTCTGGCAAGTTGAATCAACTCATCTTTTTTGAAAAGATTTAATTGCTCCTGAGTAGGATTAGAAAGAAACATTTCTACTCTAGATGTCATTTTAATACAAGCCTGTCAGTCTCACTAAAGATTTTTAAAAAATTTCAAAAGCTAGGGGAATTCAAATTTAAAACAAAAGTTTTCTGAAAAAAATTTCTAGCCAAATTCCAACTGATCTCAATTCCGGACGAGCCCCCAATTTCTATGTTCCGTGCTTAGGCTCGAATAAACAGTAACATAGAAAGAGTGAAACGAACAAGCTTGTAAAAACTTAATATAAAATGTCCTAAATAATTCCCGGTTCGAATCTTAGTGAAGCAATCCAAGATGGAAGACTATGTCACGTGATGAAGTCAGTTCTGATCTTATGAAAGTTAATGAGCACAAATGTCTTCCAGATAAATAACACAATAAAATCCTCTTGATCCAAATGAATTGAAATAATTTCCAGTATAAGGTAATTTAAAATAACTCAAAATATAACACACATATTTGTATTCTAAAAGCCCATATATACTTGTTTTTACATAAACAGGGAAGGGGTCACATGGTATTCTAGAATCTTTTAGAACAAACCCACGCTCGCAAAATCACGTATACACCTTATGAGAATCAGCATTGTTTACTCTCAGGAACTAAAAATAGGAAGATGTCCTTGGAATCAGCCAATCATTTTAAAAGCTTGTTTACACTCAGAAACAAGGTCAGAAATGAGGCCAACATCTGGTGTTTACCTGTAGAGTATAGATCATCCCAATTTTCTAGAAAAAATATCTCCAATGAATGAATTTTAAACTTAAAATGTCAAATTTGAATCTGATAACCAATTAAAACAAAAAAAATAAGTGATTTAAATCAAATATATATATATATATGCCAAATATTTGGAAACCTTTTAAACAAAAACTAAATTAATTGATAAAAGTTTCAAAAGAAATTAAATATTTAAGTTTCTCTCCTATAAAAAATATATAGAATTGTACATGTATTAATATAGTACAACTTACCTAAAGACACTCCAGCAACGGAAGAAACCATCATAACACAGCAGTATACTGCAATTAACCTGTAATGTATAAAATACATGCATAAATAAATAAAAAATATTTCTTAATCGACACATCACTTTGCATTGAATTAATATCTCCTGAAACTATTTTGCCTGTATGATGTACAAGAACAATGAAAACAAGACTTACGTGACAGAACTGATAATCTACATGGAGCAAAATCTGTGGAATTTACTATAAATTTCAACTATAATAATATTGTGAATTTATTTAAGGCATACATTCATCAATATTAATCACATATAATATGCTTGTAAGTCAACTTAAATGTGACTCTTCAATTTATTTATTAGGTAAGAGCTCCAGCAGGGTAAGGAGTTCAAGCATCCAAATTGAATTTGGGAGTTTGTGGTTTGAACCCTGCTAGAGTCATACTCATAGCAAAGACTTTAAAAAATGGTACTAACAGCTGCTGTATGACTAAATTTAAAGTGTGAAAGGTTGAGAAAAGTGCGAAAAGTTACAAAAAGTTGAGAAAAGTTCATTAAAAATTATAGTCAAATAATAAAATTGAGACAAACAGCCATATACACAATTACATTTTAATCAGATGGATTAATGTCGCGTAATGCCATGTAATTGTATAGGATCTTATGAATCGAATAACTTTCTTGGATTAATGTGTTGTCTCCATGCACAATATCGATTGTACAACATGATGCGTGTTAAATGTTACAGGTTATCAAATAAATCACATCAGTTGATACGCAGCAAATGTTATAATGAAGAGAAAAGATTTCATTTGTATTGGCGCTGCTAAAAAAGTACTTTCTCATATATTTGCACACTGAGAGCATGAAAAATATGTTTTCTTTTCTGCCTGTGTATTTTTAATTCGAAAATCTTGCAAATTCTTGGGTCTTCTATAAGCAAGAACTGATATGTTTTTAAAAGTGTGTTACGCTGTTTTTATTTTACAATTTTAGGAGACTCCAATATTTATTGACTATAAGGCCTATATTAGGTGATGAAGGATTATATTGTATTGTGAAAGGAATTATATTTTTCTCTATTGTACATTTTGCTGTGTTTAAAGCTTCATGTTGAGTAAGATTACAGGCTTTGTTCAGCATTGAATCAATTATATGTGTAGAATAGTTTCAATTTTGGAAATATGTTCGGTTGATATTAGTTTCCTTGACATGAATATTTGTAGAGATAGTGTTATCAATATTTTTATTCCATTTACATCTAAAAATAAAACATGCATACTAGACGATTCAATGCCATCTGTATGATTAATGTTGGTACACTGTATATAGTGATGTTACATCTTATGATACCAGGATTCAGTTATCAGATAGCTGTCAAATAGACTTCAAGTTTTTAATGAAATCAGTAGTATCTTTAATGTATGAAGGAAGTAATTTCATCAAAAGTTGTAAAACACTAAAGAATTATGAAGCATACAGTAAATGCGAAACTAGTTGCAAATAATTATCGGTGTTTGTGGTCTTCTTTTATCAAATTCTAAAATTAAAAATTATATATAAATTAAATTATATTGTGCAACAACTCATTCATTCTAAATACTTATCTCACTTTCGTAACTTTTCTCAACTTTTCACAACTTTTCTCAACTTTTCGTAATTTTTTGCAATTTAGTCATACTCCTAACAGCTGCCTCGCTTGTCAATCAGCATGAAGGAGCTGGTGCTAGGACTGCTTGGTCTTATGTCAGGACAATGTAACTGGACAGGACATGATTCTTCATGTCTGGCATGATGCCCGAGTGCTTGACATCATAGAAAAACTGCCACACTGCAGAAATCGTAGTAATATAACTGATTTTGTTCAAAGCTATGTTACAAGCCCATATCACACACACACACACACACACACACCTGTATATGCCATTGAGTTAAGCACTTAGTATTTTATATGCAAATGAGGCAATTATACATGAACATTGCTTCACTAATCAGCAAAGTAATTTAAATATAAATGCAATGTCGGTCATCACATGGCATCTATGGACACAATCATGGATGTACTTGCACATGTCAGACATGTCACAAGGCTTCAAGTGAGTTGGTGTAGAGCGTCTAAGCAACAGCTGTATTCATTGTGTGCAAGGCCAAATCAAGACCTTGATAAGAAGAGTAGAGACCCTGTTTGATGTCCAAAAACAGTTTCATGGAAATGTCAAAGAAATGGTATTCCATGCAGAAGAATGGTCTTCCATGCAGAAGAAACCCGAATCATTATATAACACTACCAAGATTGATCAGAGGTCTCACTAGGATTTTAGTCCAGGACTCCCATTTTGGTAAAAATAGGAGTCCCACTAGAAAAACTTGCAGTCCCATCCCAGTTATTTTTAAACTTTGCAGATTAGAAGAACTGTTGGTTGCCATTGAGTGTAATTACAATTTATAACACTGACATGTACAACTGTATCAGCTTATTCGGCGTGTATAGTAATTTTGCACAACAATACGTCATTTCTGTGATTATTCGATAACATACCTTTTTGATAAAAAAAAAAAAAAAAAAAAAAATGGGGAGGGAGGCTGAAATGCAGATAGAAAGATTCCAAAGTAATGTATTTCATTTCCATAGTCCCATGCATAAACATTACATCTTTTCAAAGCCATGCGCAGAATAGTCCACTATATCAGTTCTATCAACCTAACCCTTAAAGTGCGTATCGCGACTCCAGTCACGCTGTTGTATGTGGTCCCATAGTGCGTGTCGCGACTCGAGTCAATTTCGAGGTGAGCAACAATGATCGCATTCAATAACTTCATCTTGCCATAAATGCCTGTAAAACTATATTTGATTGGTTTAAAAAGGCCCGGAACAAGCATACTGCAGTACTTTACTATATTATTTACGATGTAATTTTACAAATGCTCGCTTCTAAACACATGGTACTAGTGCAAAACTAAAATGGCCGACGCTGAATACGTAGGTGATTTCTTACAACAAATATTCGCGTCTGATAGTGATGCTAATAGTGATTTTGAATAATTTGAGAAAAATGACATTATTGGAGCAAGCGAGGTATTGATGGAAATACACATGAATGATTTTGAGCCAGTAAATTACGTGGAACTGGAGTCGGATGTACATGCTCACTTGCCGTGAAAAGATGGCGCGCCTGTCAACCCCCATTCACTGGTAATTCAAAATTAAATGTCGAGATGGTGAATAATGAACAATCGGACTATTGAAGACTTTTTCTTAGATGACGAGTTATTGAAGTTGATAGTAGATCAAACAAATCGTAATGCAGATCAGAGAGTTCATGGGCCAGACTTGAAGGAAAAAAGTCGCATGAAGAAATGGCGGCCTGTCGCACCTGAGCATCTAAAACGTTTTCGCATCGATTAAAACAATGGGTTTGGTACATATGTCTGTTCCCGATTCCTAATGGGCTATTGATGATGCGATATCAACCACATACTTCAGGAAAAAAAATAAGTATGGGATAGATTTCAAGCTATTCCAAGCAATTTACACCTGTCAGACAATGAGAACAATTAAGGTGACTCTTCACACAAAATCAACCCAATGTTTGAACAAAAATAAAGCCTTTGCTGAGGTTTAATCACCAGATATGGACCTCGGTTTGATGATATTATAATAAATAACAGGTGATAGTTTTTCATGAACATTACCGGTAATTGCTGACTGGAGGGTTTAAACTTACCTGTGACATTCATGGAGTGGATTTTTGCAAAACTGTCACCCTTCCTTTACCTGTGATTTTCACAATTTATATATAACATTGTGACAGACATAACGTGCATGGTTGGACTACTAAAGAATATAGCATTTCTTAGATATATTTGAACTTTTCCATAAAAAACAAACAAAATTACTGATGAAATACAATTTTAACTTGTCATTTTACCTGTATTTACACATGTACCTGCAAATATGTTAAACCTACACATGTGTCTTGATGCCAATCTTAAAGTATAGACACGCGCCATCATTTTTCATATAGGGTTTGTCTATCAATTGTGTATATTTAATGAAATACATGTAATTTAAAGACTGTGGAGTTTTCTTCTTTTCTCTCCTGAAACAATTCAGCACTGTGGGACCTTTTACTGCAAAACAATTCAGCACTTTACAGTTCTGATCTCATTAAAATCTTCATCATTTTTTCATTTAACCCCAAAATACTTGTCCAAATTTGCAAATAGCATTTTGTCCAAGTCTCGATGTGTCTTGGTTTCGAGTTCGCATGCAATATTTATGCATGTACAGCTAAAATCCGAAATTAAATCAATTACAGGATCACGGGGCTTCGCCAATGTAGCAAATTGCGATTCTGTTTTCCTTTTTGGTGACAAAATATACCATCTGGCGATATTTGTGGCGACACCAATTTTGGCTGATAAAAACTGTATATACCATCTTGTGTTTGGAGTAGAGAAAATTAAAGGCATCATGACTGGAAGCAATGAACTTGGATATAACAATGCACTGTTATATCATAATCTGCTTAATATGCTTAGTTGCCTGGACGTCGAAGGGATCAGACGTGTTTTTTGAGCTCGTAAATCAACTGAAAATCGACATAGGATTATACCTTGGATTATTTATGGTTCAGGTAAATAGCAAGAGTCGAGCTGTACTCACAAAGTGCGATAGTACCTTCAGTATTTTGATTATTGCAAAGTAACCTTTTCATTTATTCATAGTATTTTCACATTTTTAGTTTTTGCCTTTCTTTTCAACACCCTTAGTTTTGTATTATTATATGCACTTTGTTATTTAAGTTTATCATTGTTTCAAAATTAAGTAAATCCTGACTGACCGAAACAAAATGACGGAGTCACATCGGTATAAGATCACCGACTACTTGAATACAGTGGTTGAAGGGGACATAGGATGTAAAAAACTGATTATCTACCACAGAGAGGGGTGCCAGACGTTAAACTTTGGATCTAACGTCATATTTCCCAGACAGTCAGAAGTACGGACAGAGATGGAAGTGCAAGGGATCAAATTGTCAGAAATAGAAGCTCTGCAATACGGGGGAAGGAATAAGTATATTCTATATCCTAAAAGCCAGAGACCAATGCTACCACAAAAGGAATTGAAGCTCTGTGGAGTAACAGTTAAAATTACCGACACTGACCCGATAGTGAGGGATATAGAGCCCAAGGCAGTAGACTTGATTATATCAGGGCTCCCTTATGAAATATCGACGGGAACGGTAACGGCCAAACTTATGACACAACATGGCATACACGTAGGAACATCGATGCCGGCAGCTTGTTGGGGGCACAAGGATGTGAGGAGTGGTGAACGTATCATCAAAGTGCCGTATGAACAAGCGAGAAACATCCCACCATTTTTCTACGTACTAGGGGTTCCTATGTCGCTCATGGTACAAAGGTTGCGACAAAGATAGACCATGCCCAAAATGTAAGGTGATGGGGCATGGACCCAAATACTGCCCAGCGAAAAAAGCCCAACAAGATCCAAATTCTTACGCGGCGAAACTGTCAGAGGGAACAGAGACAAAACGGATTGAAGAAATTGTGGTAGACGTACAAACACAACCACAACAACAACAACAGGAAAACTCGCAAAACCAGGAAATACAAATAGAAGCACAAGTAGATAGATATGAGGAAACAATAAATCAGGACGATGGGTATACAACCCCTACTAAGACGTTAAGAAGGGAATTGCCGGTAGCTCCAATTAAAACAGGAAATCGTTTTGAATGCTTGGCCATAGAAGAGGACGACGAGGACGACGAGGTCCTAAAAGATCTGGAGATGGAACCCTTACAAAGTGATGGGGACCATGAAACAATAGAAAAAATGGAATCCACACCAATGCCGGGACCTAAAAAAAGGAAGAACACCACCCTAACCAGCTCATCTAATAGCGAAGAGCCACTGACGGTTACAGAAATACCAAGAATTAGAATATCTGCGAAAACAAAAAGAAGGGAAAGAAAGAGGAAAATGGACGAGAAACCCATTCTATCGGAATCAACCTCAGAGGACTATGATCTTGACTTTGATTTGACACCGCTTTATCAAAGGACAACCATTATTGATTACACAAATACATCTACAGATATGGATACGACAAATGACCAGATAAATGAACAAACGACGGACAAGACTACTGATACAAATGACACGACAAACAAACATGAACAGGAATTAAACCTGAAGGACGCAAATGACAGTATAGGGACAGACGGGGGACCAGTGCCCCCAAATAAAACTGAAATAGAAATAAACAAAACAATCTGAATAATATATTAATTAAAAGACTAATAGAAAAGACTAATAGAAAAATTAACAAATAGCCACCTGGAACCTAAAAATGGAAGAATTAAACTTCCATATCACATCTATAAACACAAATGGATTAGATAAGGACAAAACTACACAACTTATAAAATTAAAGCAGGACATTATACTAATTCAGGAAACACACAATAAACTTACAAAAACCATGATATCAGAAATAGAATCCAAATTGGATGCCATAGTTGTAAATAATGAGGCACAACAATACGATAATAGAGCCGGGGTAGCAGTAATAATTAGAAACAAAATTAGACAAAATTGGGAAAGATTAATAGAAGATAATAGCTTAAAGGGAAGGGTAATTCATATAAAATTAAATAAATTACACATAATAAATATATATGCTCCTGCAGAGAGAGAAAGTCACTACGACTTCATAGTGAATCTAACTAAATATTTAAAAAAATACACAACAGAGCACCTGATTATAGGAGGAGACTTTAACTGGGTGGGGAGTAATGTAGATCGCACAGGCAAACTTACAACTAGCGATCTAGCATTAGCTAATATAATGGAAAGACTGCTAAACCAAAATAAACTAATAGATGTGTATAGACACCTTAATCTACTAAGAACGGAATATACACATGATTATGTAAAAGCAGGAATAAATAAATCAAGTAGAATAGATAAATTTTATGTAACTAATTTTGACCATAAAATATACAAAAAAGCGAAAATATTAGACTACAAAATTTCAGACCATAAACAAATAACTTTGGAAATGGTGATAAAGAAAAATAATAGATGGGGTAAAGGAGAATGGAGATTAAACAACTCAATATTAGATGATGAGCAATTAATAAATGAAATAAATTTGGAAATCCCTAAAATACTTACGAATGAACAGGGAAAAAATATATCAGATATTGCTACGGATTGGGATTGCTTTAAAGAAAAAGTCAAGCAAATAGCAATATATCACTCAACTAAACGTAAACGGATTCAAAAAACACAGAAGGTAGCTTTAAAAAGATTAATAAATGATGTCACTACACCTTTAAGGGAGAAGGAGAGCTACTCCATACAACTAGAAAAGCTAAGACAATATGAAACAAAGGGAATGGAAATCAGGGCGGGCAAATTTCACCATATATACAAACAAGGCAGAGAACTCAATAAAAGGGAAGAGATAAGAAAAGGGGTAAAAAAGGAATTAGGTACACTAAACATTAATGGGGAAATATTTACAACTAAAGCAAAAATTATGGAGGAAATTCACAAATACTACACAACATTATATAATACTCAATGCATAGACAACGACATAATCATGCAATATCTAAATTCAACACATTGCGAAATGATCACACCAGAGCACAAGAAACGGTGCGATGCGCTCATTTCTGTGGAGGAAGTAAAAACCACAATAAAAGAACTTGCAAAAGGTAAATCACCAGGGCGAGATGGCCTCACTGCGGAATTCTATAAGAAATTCCAAAGTGAGGTGGCACCAATATTAGAATCTCTTTTCAACAACATTTTATTAAAAAACGACAAAATGACAAAATCCATGAGGGAGGGTCTGATTACTCTTATATACAAGGGGAAAGGCGACAAAACCGACCTAAAAAACTGGAGGCCCATCTCCCTCCTAAACACGGATTACAAAATACTGAGTAGAATTTTGGCTAATAGGATTAAACACGGGATAAACACCATAGTAAACACTAATCAGACATGCGGTGGTAAAAATAGAAGCATACATGACAATATACTTAACATTAGGACCATAATAGACTTTATAAACACTACAAATTCGAAATGTGCTATGGTACTTTTCGACCAGGAAAAAGCTTTTGACAGATTAGAACATAATTATACACAAAAAGTACTGGAAAAATTTGGTTTTGGGACAAATTTCCTAAACTGGACTAAAATAATGTACAATGAAATAACTGCAAAAGTACAAGTTAATGGGGCGAAAACTCAAAAAATTGAAATAAAACGATCAGTGAGGCAAGGCTGCCCACTATCTATGCTATTATATGTAATAGCTATAGAAATCTTGAGTCTAAAATTAGAAACAATACCAATATTAAAGGAGTAAAAATTCCTAACTTAAAAGAGGAATTTAAAATGCTTCAACACGCTGATGATTGTACTAACTTCATTAATGATCCAAATTCTTTTAAACACCTGCAAAAAGAATACGAGGCTTTTGGGAAAGCATCAGGATCGCAAATAAACCATGATAAGACGGAAATATTAAAAATAGGAAACTGGAGGGGAAACCACCCTGGTCTACCCCCACACCTAATAAAGATTAGAGTGAAAGCCCTGGGGATTTTCTTCGGGGCCAATGATGAAAAAGAAAACTGTCTAAAATTTAAACAGAAAATAAAAGAGGTAATAGATATCTGGGCTCTAAAGCCGTTTAGTTTAATTGAACGTTCACAGGTTGCAAAAACATATATGTATTCAAATTTGACATACCTTATAAACTCTGTGGACATTAACAATAAGACACTAGCGACTATTGATAATGAAATAATAGATTACATATGGAATTACAAAACACATCACATAAATAAGGAAACTTTATATAGGGCTAAACTAAAGGGGGGATTAGCCTTGCCTAATCCCAACTTAATAAAATTAAAAACTGTTTTAAATAGGCTAAAAAGATTAAACGCAACACCACAAAAACCCTGGGAAGCATTATACATTTTCTGGCTAGGTTTTGGAATGAGGAACAAACAAGACATATACACAAACAACAAACTAGTGAAAAAATTAGATGCACCACACTTATATAGGGGGATCAAAAATTTTTTATATAGGTATAGGGATAATAAGGAACTATGGGCGTTAACAAATGACAAAACATATGACTGGCTTTTAGATTTAAATTCGATTAAAAACAAATGCAAGGTACAATTACAATACCCATCTGTAAATTGGGACAGAGTTTGGAGGCATTGGTCCAGCATTAACTCGTTTAAGGTACAAAGTATTATGTACACGTACCTCCACAACGCCTGGCTAACAGGCGAAGTGGCAATTAAACGAAGATTAATAAGGACCCCTGTTTGTTGCCCTCTATGCAAAAATGCCCCATATACAAAAGACCACACAATTACAGAATGTGACAAAACAAAGGAAGAAAGGATCAAACTAATAACAGAAATAATGAAGGTAGACAAATATAACAGACGTCAATTACTCTTCCTAGACGGAAACTTTAATAAACAATTGGTTAGACAAATAACGGACTTTATAACGAATACTTTAATAAGATGTGGTTCAATAATGAAGGTTAAGGAAAAAATTTTTAAAAAAAATTTTGTTTAAACTTTTTAAATCAAAAAAAAAAAAAAAAAAAATTTATACAAATAAATAACATTATTGTGAGGGGGAAGTACATAATGAGGACGCCATAGAGCTAGATCACATGGCGCCACGCGAAGTGAGCAGGTCTATGGAAGAGTTTGGAAAACACCACCCAAATATTTAAAATTTACTTAGTTCTTTTCCTTCTTCTTTATATATGCATGAGCATTTTCTCTGGATTCTAAATCCATGCTTTATCTGTCGTGGCTGTCTCCCGGAATAGCCATGACTCCCAAATTAAGGGAAATTAAACAGTTTTGGATTTTTCTTAACTTTAATAAATAAATAAGGGCCGGACAAATTGAGCCAGGAGCTGTACAACCAAATAAATTCGTATAGCTTCTGTCTCAAGGAAAACGGACCCATCAATTAACAAATTAGATATATTGAGACACATATAATTTTCTGTAAAAAATACACCTCAATATATACCAAATTCAAAATTATCAATTTAAATTTAATATAAATAAAAATTAAAATTTATCTTCCATATTGGAGAAGATAAATAACAAAATAGGACAACTGGTTTGATTTGGAGAGAAATGGCCATCCGTAACATATACACAAGGATAAAATATATCCTTTATAGCAATCACACATATAGCATCATACATATAGCATACATCAGGATAAAAAGAGACCACTAGCCATGGTCAACAGGAAAAAAAGTAGCTTTCTAGAGTGGGTAGATCAACTCCCAACTAGAAAAGACTACTTAGAATACACTAGGATACAAAAAATACCCCTCGTCAATTATATTATAACCCCGATGGGGAAAATTAATTGGGGATTTAGAGATAAAGAATAAATAAAAACAACATAAAAACATCAGGGGGAACACACACACATATAAACTTTTTTAAAATTTTTTTTGATAAGGGGGGGGGGCATCTGTCTGGTGCCCCCCCCCCAAAAAAAATATGCTGATATCTGGCCTTATTACTGTATGCTGTATTATAATCAAAATAACCATGCAACTGACTAGTTAAAATCCAACACCTCTGAAGGCAGAAACATGAAATGAGTACAGTCAACCAGATGACGCTAATTTTAAAAAAAAATACCAGAAGGAAGAAAAAAAGTTTTGCTAACACTTCAAAGAAAACTGATCACCTTTGAAGCACTGATATATACTAAACAAATAAAACAAATCTGCCTCAATGTTCTACAATTATCTGATGTTGTCGCAGCAATAACAAACGGGTATTTGTTAGATCCTTCAACTGGAGCCTTTGGCGGCGCCTTTCATAACAAATGCACCATCACTTCAGCAAGCCGACAACCTTTGCTCAAAGAAAATTAGCAACAAAATCAAATAAAAGTATTGCCTCATTTTTCATAGTGATTAGAACATATTTATTGTGACACGAAACTTTCCTGTTTGCAAAAGAAAAATAAAACACCCTGCCCTCCAAAAAATAATGTGCGTATGGAGGACTCCTGCGTGGGTGATTTTCTGCATCCCAGATGAAAAGTTTGCGTCCAAATATGCATGATTAAGCATTTCCGAAATCTCTTATTGATCTATTATGCCAGGAACACACTAGATTACAATTGGGTGGTAGGGTTGGAGCAGGAGGGGATAGCATCTATATAATTCAGTTGATCTGGGCTTAGTATATTTCAAACGTCTGACAACATGGAAGTTGGATAGGGTCCATAATGATCAAATACTTTATGTGACAAACCAGATCATAATGAGAAATGTGTTATACATGGAACCACAATACACTGAGAATAATATACTGAACATATTAGAGAAGGCACAGTGAAAATTGGTTCAACATCGCTGTCTTGAAAAGTTAAACAAAGATACAAAACTTTCCTTCACCATGTCTACTTTCTACCCTTCAATAATGTGTATGTTTGTGTCTTTTAAAAATGTTTTATTCTTATCACTATGCTGTCTTCATGGTGGCAGTTTGTATTGATGTCTAGCAGGACAGTAGGGAATCATGCTGCATACACAGAAAAATTAATGATGGTTTGATTAATAAAAAGATGTATCAGAAATAAAATAAGTTATTGATTATGGTTGAGTACCTCCATGATAAAAAATATCAGCCTCTAATTAAGAATTTGGTGTGGAGTGTTTGGAAGTTATTTACATTACATGATAGAAAGGATGCAGAGTTAGAACATATCAAAGGAGTAATCTGAGGAAATGTTGTCACTGTATTATTTTTTTTCCTTCAGGTTATTGCTTCTTTTAAACATTAACCTTGCATCATCAACATGTGTTTTCAGTCAGTCCATCAAATTATAAGCTCTAGGTGTCTTTGTTATCATTAAAATTTCAATGTTTACTTTGTTCTTTGTGGTGTACATAACCTTGCCCACTTTTATCGGTGAAATAGTTAAGAGTACAATATTTACATCTGTTTATCCTAAAACCAAGTAATTTAACTGTCTTTTTATTCTGATATATACCAACAAAATAACCGCCTTTTTTTTCCTTTTTGATTGTCTGCCGCCAATCAAAAAAAAAAAAAAAAAAAGGCACAAAACATTTTGTTGGTCTAATTCTGATATTATTTATGGTATCTTAATAAAAGGGACGGAGAACAACTTGTCAGTCTATCTTCACCACCCCTGCCCAACCACCCATGTGGCAGACATGGTATAGGGCACTGGTGCTCGACGCGAGCTTGATGTGAAATAAAAACAATAATCTAAAGGAAATAAATCATGCAGAGTGATAAAACATACCTTAGATTACCCCCATGGCCCATTTTGACATAGGGCCCTCTCTATCATGATTTTTTTTCCTTTAGATTATTGTTTGTTTTGTTTTTTCTTTATTTAACATCAGGCTAGCGTCGAGCACCTGTAGTTTAGGGCACTAGACTGAATACATCAATGGCACATCTCCCTGCGTTAATTTCGAGTCTATACTCAAACAAGTTGGGTATGTGAGAAAGCTACCTTCCAGGAGGTTGGTGGTATCACAAGAATCAGACGTTTTATCAATAAACTATAAAGAACTCTTACAACACGAAATCACCGTATTGGTACTTTGAATTACTTATAAGGTGATTTCGTGTTATACTAGATGTCTTCGTACTTTTTTGATAAAACGTCATGACTCCTGTGGTGATATAAACTCACAGGTGCTCGACGCGAGCTTGATGTGGATAAAAAAAATAAGAATCTAAAGGAAAAAAAAATCATACAGAGTGATAAAAATACCTTAGATTACCCCATGACTCATTTTGACATAAAACCCTCTCTATCATACTATATAAAAAAGGATTATGGACGTT
The DNA here is from genome assembly GCA_030141615.1 of Unio pictorum. NCBI lineage: Eukaryota > Metazoa > Mollusca > Bivalvia > Unionida > Unionidae > Unio > Unio pictorum. The sequence continues at coordinate 5,099,382 of JARLTB010000207.1, forward strand.
TCGGCCCAGGACGTTTCGCCCCTCTTCAATGGACATTTCGACCCACTTCAATGGACATTTCGCCCCACCTAGTAAATGGACGTTTAGCCCCACATCAATGGTAATATCGGACATTTATAGAAATTCATCAGCATTACCCCATTGTCTTCATTTAACCTTAGGGGCTTACCATTAAGATGTTATACCCCATAATCTCTCTATCTCTCTCTCTCTTTCTCTCTCTCATATTTCAATTACATTCAACGTGACATTATATCAGACAATATTTTCCGCTGTTTCTTTATTTATGTAATAAGACTGATCAGAACATTAACCTATCGTATACAATGATTATTTTCTATACTGCAGTACATTTATTTTCGCTGTTACACAAACTGATGAAGACTGCGCCGATGGCCTAGTGGTTAGAGCATCCACCACAGAAGCAGGAGATCATGGGTTCGATCCCCGACCGAGTCGTTCCAAAGTGTGCAGTGTGGCAGTTTATAGTGATTTTGGCATTGAGGCATCATGCCACAGACATGTAGCATGATGCCCCACCCAGTGACATTATTCTGACACCAGGCTGACCAGCCCTAACATTAATACTGAGCGCCAAACGAGGCAACTGTTAGTACCATTTTATACGTCTTTGGTTATGACTCGGCCATGGATAGAACAACCAACCTCCCGCATCATAGGCGGACACCCTAACCACTAGGTCACAGGAGCAGTCACCCATAAATATGATGGTTTAAACACATCATATCCTATTTTTGTTGTTTCTCTTCCACATAATAGCTTTTTTATTTAGAAATGTTAAATTTTACTAATTGTTTTCATGATCGGATTAGTTTGCTGAATATATCTTGCGATTTATTGACATTGTTACTAACTAATAATATTTTTTAACAGAATATTATGGTAACAATTGCCTCATTTCAAATGGTAAGCATTACAGTATTTTGTTATTGTTAATCAATTGAATTCGGTATGCGTTTTGCTTTAAGTTTGAAAATGTACACTTTACTCTTAGTTATCCCCAAAATAGTGTGTTATCGTCTTGTACTTTTTCTCGCTCGAGTGATTCTTCACTTTCAGTCATCGAGCTGACTGAGGGGCAAGTCATACAAATTTTAATTAAGAATACTGAGATATAAAAACTGGTTTCAGACATTTTTTTTCCTTAAATATTATGCATGTATTTGCATATTTAAATCAACACACATCACTAATCAAGATTACATCTCATGACAGGGTAGAAGTGTTAAATTATGATGTGCAAAATTATACTTCTAAACAGTAACTATCTATGATTCTCTTTTAAAGAAAAATGCATTGAAGTAAAACATCAGATAACGGTGAAATGGCGTTTAATTAGATTTATTCCTTTCTCGAAACCTAAAAAAAATCCAGGATGTTTAAAGACTTGTGGTCGCCTACACAATAGCCAAACACAGACACAATTAAATGATGGCAATTACCACTCGTTTCTTTGCACCCATAAACAAGTGTGTGTGTGTGTGAATGGATATTTCAACGTGGCTTTAACAATTTTTCAGTCATATCGCTACGATGTACATATAAGACCATACATGTACTAGCTTGTTAGACCTGTAAAAAGAAACACTGTCTTCAGATCATTCAGTTCATTCCAGCAACGTTTTGTGATAAAATTTATGTAAAACATTTTTATGTGTGTATGTGCTACCCCAATATGTAGTTTATGTGTTTTTTTTAATCTTTTTCTAAATTCCCTTACATTTAGTTTTTATATATATAACAATTTTGAAAGGGGTATTTTTTTTCTCTTTCACCCTAGTGTTACTATAGAAGGGTTTTCCGAGGTAGGATTTATTTACCTCCTTCGGATACACTTTCTTAATAATTTTGATTTGACCATGGCTAGTGGTCTCCTATATCCTGTGTTTGCGATTAATGTTGGTGCTATTTGTCTGTGTGCTATATTTGTATATATACATTGTTTTCTTGTTATGACAGTCTTTTCGTTCGAATTTGACCAGTTGTCTAATTTCAGTATTTCTACCTATAATTGGCTCATCACGTTCATCATTTTCTAAAGGTAGTACATACATTTATTTGTATTTAATTTTGAATTTCGGTAAAGTGAGGTGTTTTATTTAGATATGTTTTTTTCCTGTGTATCGCTTTACTTTCTATATTTATCTTCATATAGTCCGACTGATCTTGAGTCGGGGTCTGTACATTTTTTGTTTTGGCTGTACTTCTCCCATCTTATGGTAGGTCGTTTTTTTTAGCTTAGTTATTTAATCTTGAAAATCATTCGAAATGGTTTAATTTCCCATGAATTTGGGTTTTCTGTGCTGTACGGCAGCTGCACCGAGAAAGAGTATTTAGGATGTTAGCATCCAAAAGTTAAATTATTTAACTATTCCTATTATAAAAAATGTATATTACTTAATGGGGATTTCTTCCAAACTTTTCTACAGGCCTGTCCACTTCGCATAGTGCCATGTGATATAGCCCTATGACGTCCTCATAATGTACCTTCCTCATTAAGTTTCCTATTCTATACAATCAATTTAACAATAAATGCAGCTATAATTTGTGTAATAAATGTAATGGGCCATCACCTTTTCTTAATAAAAATATTTCTTTTTCAATCTTTTGTTTTTTTTTCTAAATATATATTTTTTTTAATTTAAAATATTTTGATTTTAAATTTTTTAACAATAAATAAAAGAAAGAAAAGTTTTTCCCTATTGAAAGGGGTATTCATTCGGTCCTGATGCCGTCTGTGCTCGTAATCTAGTCTCTGCATTCAACAGCCAATACTGTCCTGACTCGAAGTTTCTTGACTGCATTCAATGGCCGGTCCCATTCATACTCTGACCGAATGTGTGGTCAATAGAAAATCTCTGATTGGAATAAATGTTTTTTTCCCAAGAATCAGACCCACTTGTAACCAATCAGAAATGAATTTACTTTCCTGTGTGCAAATTTGAATTTGAAATTTGAATTGTACAGGATTCAAGCGTTTCAAATTGAGAGCAGTTTGCCATCACGTGTTCACTTCCTGAAAATTTGTTAATGATGGCAGAAGCACTAGTGATTTTTGATGGCGATGAGAGCAATAATGAGGGGTTTCTAGGGTTTGATCAAGTTAATATTGAGGAAGCAGAGTTAAGATATGCTCGCCGATTGGATAATTTGCGCGAATTAGAATCGGACATTGAAGTTTCCGAGATCGAAATCATCCGAAGAAGAGGATACTAATATCGATAATGATAGAGTTACGGCTGATCTAGCAGAATGGAGAGATCATCTTCTGCCTGTTAAAATAAATAATTTTAGTGGACCAAATCCCGGACAGACAACTAACATCAACAAGGATAAAACAGAAATAGATTTTTTCCATTTATTACTTCCAGAAGAACTGTATACAGACATTGCAAATGAAACTAATTCATATGCACAAAAATGTATTTTGGTTATCACCGTACAAAACCTGGTATCCAACAACACTAGACGAGATGAAAGCTCTGATTGGGGCTCATATTCCAGCACCAACCCAAGATATGTATTGGTATCAGGACAAACTTTTCCATCCTTCCTGCCTTGAAATAAAATTTAACCGTTCAAGATTTGAAAATCTACAAAAATAATTCCATGTTACCGACACCAGCAACAACCCACCTCAAAGGATACCTGGTCACAATAAACTGGCCCATGTTAGACCAATATTAGAGCGCATTCGTCAAACATGCATCAAAGAATATAACCAACATTATGAAGTATCCATGATTATATTTTCCGGGCGATTGGGATTTAAACAGTACGTGCCTTTAAAGCCAACCAAAAGAGGCAACAAAGTTTGGGTTCGAGTGGATCCTCACAATGGATATGTTGGGCATTTTCAAGTGTATACTGGAAGGACTGACAACAATCCAGAAATGAATCTTGGGAACAGGATTGTTGTCGATTTGATGGAAAATCTGTTTTATCATGGACACCATGTCTACACCGACAGCTTTTTTACATCTCCAGAACTATATCTTCATCTTCAGGAAAAATTAAGGTATGTATGGCTGCAGAACAGTTCATTCAAATAGAAAAGGTCTGCTATCTGGATTGCAAAAAGTGAAGCTGAAAGAGCACGGACAAAGCGTAACTAAACAGAAAGGCGTCATGAGGGTCACAAGCTGGAGTGACAATAAAAATATTACTTTGCTTTGTACGAACTGTGACAGTGACAGTGAGGCAACATCTGTTAGCCGAAAGCAAAAAGATGGATCGCTCAAGGATATTCCATGTCCACTCCCAGTCAAACTGTACAACATGTACATGAATGTTTACTAAATTTTCCAAGCACGTAAAACATTCTGGGGCACAAGCAGCACAGGCACTTGATTCTGAGTAAATTCATGTATACATTCACCATGTTATATGGTGAGTGTATACATGAATTTACTCAGAATCAAGTGCCTGTGACAAGCAGCTAGACAGAGCTTGGAGTTGCTAGGGCACAGCAACAGTGTAACTGGTAAGTGTCTTGGGGCTGAATGAGTTAATCGTAAGTATTGGTCCACATCTAAACATCGTCTTTGTAATGTAGTCAGTAATCTGTCTAATTAAGTCTTTATTGAAATTTCCGTCTAAGAAGATTATATGCTGTCTTATATGTGTCGATCTTAAATATCCATATTGAGAGAGAGAGAGAGAGAGAGAGAGAGAGAGAGAGAGAGAGACTATGAAATGAAATGTTCATTGATGTGGGGCGAAATGTCCATGTAGTATGTACCAGGTGGGGCGAAATGTCCATTGAAGTGGGGCGAAATGTCCATGGGCCGAAACGTCCATGGAGCGAAATGCCCAGGTACCATAAAAGATATTATGAGAGAAAAAAAAGTCTACTTACCACTGACATGTTCTGAGTTTCTTATAAATCGCCCCTGTATTCAAACTGACTTTCATCATTCCAGTTTCGTATCCGCCAACTCTTGACATTTTGGGCGAACTAGCCAGTTTTAGCCTGGTTCCCTGCTTGGTATGCTATATGCGAAACTCGACTTAAATTTTAATTAAAGGAGACCAGAAACCAATGTAAATATAGAATAATAATAACATCAATATAGAAGAAAACCTTATTCTGAAGTATTGTATGCGACCGCAAAGCCAATATTTAAATATTGGCATATGTTCTAGGCGCTGAATTTCCGTAAACTCGTATGCAAGTTTTCCGCACCTATTCGGTTACTCTCATGATGTGACGTCATTGTAGCGACTCCAGCATCCCGACAGGCCGTTTTGCATTGCTTACGGGTGTAAAGAGCACATTAAGAAAAGGCTGTGAACAGCATTTGTTTCTCTTTTACAAACGATAAAGATGTAAAGAAAGTATCTATACATTATTACAAGCGAGTCTATTTCAATGCAACACCATACAGCAATCCGTGCTCATTACATTTCTCAAAGGAATGTTACTAGAGGGATCCTGAAAAATAGCAGCTCTAGGATACGCAAATGCTAGACCTAGACTAAAAGTTGAAACTGTTCCAGACCATTGGATATTTTAAATCCTGTGAATAGTGTCAAACATATGAGTTAATAAAAGAGACAGAAGACCGAGTAAGTGAACATAAAATGCAACAATCATTTCACAGATATTTTATCTACACCAGCATTGCTAATAAAGATATGACAGCCCGTCACATGATCGTGCTGATGAAATGAGTAAATGTATTTTCAAGATCACAATCTAAAACAAATCACCACTGTGCTATGTGAAATTGAGATCTGACTTTAATCAAATGGAAGCATTGCTATAAACAAAATATACGATTTCTAACCCCTGACACGGTCGTGTTTCGAGAAAACACAATTTTCAGTAATCTTCAAAAAAATTAAAAGAATAATTTAAAAAAAAATAATAACCTTTCAGTCTACGCCTGATACTCGTGGAATGGATAAACGGTAATCTGTAATGATTGGAGTTGATATAAAACTATCCCTTGGGATATCTATAAAGCAGAGATTAAAAGAAAAGAAGTCAGATGTAAAATCAAAGTTTCACATGAACTGGCTGACAATAGAAATTGAGGGAGGCGAATATTGACCCCACCCAATTGCCCCAATTTGCACGCGCCGATGGGACACGCCATTTCTCCCTGTGATACGCATTATTATCCCCCAGGACAAGACCCCTTTTTCATATTCTGGTCTGCATAATAGCTACAGGTTAGAATTAAGTACACAAACAAAATGGCAGTGTAACAAATTAACAATTAATCCTTATCATTGCACTTATCTTGTGCAAAGGACTGGCCCTCTGACATAATTCGAAGAAACCATGTGCTACAGAGTGTGTATGTGAGCACCAGAAATTGATTGGCAAATAAACGATACCCAATTTTGCTGTAACTTCGATGCCAAAGACTTCATTTTAGCAGTTCAAATATGCAGTCAAATGTTACCGCACATGTATATGGCAACTGTTTTCCTACAATTTATACCCCACCTTATTTCCTTTCGTTTACGTGTCAAAACATGTTACACTGTTTACTGAATAAAATATTTATTCTGAATTAGTTCTTTGGGGGCACATATACTGCGTCGTATATTTTATTCCTTCTTTTAATTTAATCGTGGTAATGAAACTTTACATATATGGCAGAGGAATGTCAGGTGTTAACTGGCAGAGTTTCTTTGACGGAAATGGAGATTTTGTTTGTAGAGAAAATTACACAACATTCATTGTGATCATTCATGGGTTTTAAACTAATTGGTGACGATTTCTTTTTACTACAGTACTTTTTTAGTGGTTTTAAAAAATCTGAAAGTTACGTAAATAATGTTTAATCTGTATTTATTTACTGAAGACAAAAACTGTTGTGTGATATTATTTCGTCACTACAATATTCACAAGTGATAAAATAGAATATGGCATCTGTGGATTGCACACTTGATATATTTTTATGCACGGTTTTTCTTCTTCTGAGAAATGAAAATTGACAGACATATTTAAATAATTGAGAGTTGTCTGCGAAAAATCAGGAGATACTACGAGATAGGAAGGTAGGTGAGGAAATACCCCCAAAATTGGGAGTTTTTTTTTTTTTCCTCTTTCTTTTCCAGGCTTGAGAGTTAACATATATGAACTGTTTGGGTCTGTGGAATTTCAGTCAGGGCTTGTGAGTTTATTTAAGTCATCAGCCTGGGGCCTGTGCTTAAAAATATTTATATCAACACTAACCAGTACAGTATATAATCTATTTTAACGAGACATGTACATTCTATCATATTTGCCAATACGCTAACTGTAGTATGCATGTAGAATACAATGTAACTGAATCATAAGAAGGAAGCTTCTTAATGTTTAAATTAATTACTTATGATTTCCGCTTTGCAGATTTATTTGTAGGGTGTTTTTTGTGTGTGAAAATCTAATGCATAAATTACGTCCCATAAAAACCGTTCTCAATGCCCTTTACACCTGTCCGGTAATGGATATTTCATACACAAGTCTGTCCCCGATCAAGTCTCTTCGCCCATAATTCAGTATTATCTCTCATGGATGTATGTTTTACAAGATAACTGTCCATCGGTGTGTGTGTGTGTGTGTGTGTGTGTGTGTGTGTGTGAGTGTGTGTGTGTGTGTGTGTGTGTGTGTGTGTGTGTGTAATGAATATATTATTTACATATAATAATTCAATTGAACCTCATCCTTCTTAAATGAATTTATTGCACTGTGGCAAAAAAAGTAAGTTTTACATTGGTCACCATCACTTAATCATTATCACATTTTTGCACAGCACACAATGCATCAGTATTTATTTGAAAATTACATTGTTTTGTTTGTTTAAATTCCAAAATATGAAATATGAGCACCTTCTTACTGCTGTACCTTTCTGCTGTCATGTCTTAAACTCATTGTTAAAACATACTTCAACATATATAGTTATGAACATATCTCGGAAGCAGATTCAACTTTTGAATGTGCAACCCAAATCTGGTCTCCTCCTGTCTGTCTCGCTTGCCATGGTTTGTTTGTATTCGAAGAATGGCTAGTATTGCGTCACGTGACCACTTCCGTGCAATATGATCACTACCCGCCTATGATATTGAATTTATAAACATTATAGTCTAATAATAATTTATAGAGAATTACATACATAAAAGGAAATTTATTATTTCTGGTCTCCTTTAAAGTGCTTCGTCCACGAAGGACACTTAGCACTGTTTTATCTAGCAAGAGCTAGTTGTTTAATTATTCGCTAAGGGGAAGGAAATGTGCCACATCCCCCCGGGCTTTTATGCGCTCATAGAGTGCTATTTAATTTGTTCGTGAGGTCAGAGTCCTGAATGAAAGACCGTGGGTGATTCCTTCTCCAATCGATTCCTTGATAACTTTTACTTCGAAATTGATATGAGGTTATGTACGACAGCTTAAATATAGCCAAAGATGTGTACGAAAATATCCCCCTCTTTCACAAGCGGACAACGCTTGTTTTGCAAACATTGCACACTTCGCACTAAGTCGGCTAAAATATTCTGGTTGCAATAAATTCCTTCACGAATTTTACATCAATATTAATATCTCGCTTTTAAATGACACCTCAGACTTTTCCAAATATCATGATTAAAATAGCAAACCTATTCCACGAGGAGGTGAATGTGACGATATTTGGTTCAATATTGTGCATTCGTACTGCATCATGTAATTTGTAAAATATTCCATTTGCAATCAATTCCTTGATACTTTTTATGTCATATTTGATTTAAGGCGACAAATGACAACTTTAGTTTGCCAATATTAAGACTAAATGCTATGACTTTTTTGAAGTAAGGGGAAAGGGGCGTGGAGTGGGTTTTCTGGGTAACTTATGTTATCTGGTTGAACCCTATTCTGCTACAGGGTGAATATAATAATAATAATAATAATAATAGTAATAATAATAATAATAATAATAATGAGAATTTTGTATAGCGCCTAATCATTAGAAGCTTTAAGCGCTTTACAACATCTATAATGATATGACTACAAAAAAAAAACCACAAAAAAAAGACAAACAACATGAAATTAGAAAATATAAAATCATGCTGAAAATATATGAGGTAGAAAACATTATTAGGTCTTTAAGTTTGTTCTTGCAGTTGAAAAAGTGAGTTTTAAGAGTACTCTTGAAAGGGATCACTGTGTCTTTGCTTCTAATTTCAATGGGCAATTCATTAAACGTTGTTGGCCCTGGTATGCAAAATAACGTTGTCAATATAACTTTGTTTTCATAGTGGGAATAATGAGTATACGATTGTCAGAAGAGGAGCGTAAGTATCTTGCTGGTGTGTACATATAGGTGAGGCTGGATAGGTTTGTTGGACTGGAGGCCGTCAGTGAACGTAGCACTGAGAACAAATTGTGTGTATGAATTTGGATCGTCACAATCAGCGTAAGCATCATTACCTAAATCACCGATGTTGCTACTGACCGTGGTGGGAGAAACATTGACAACATTTTCTTCATCGTGAAATATTGAATGATTATTTATGCGCGATTCGTAGCACGTCATGCTTGCGTCATTTATCGATTTGGCTGGCGACTGACCTTCTCTGGTTTGCGTGACATCAATGGTACATAATGATTTGGAAGCCATATACAGCCACTGCAACCTAGTCTAGACCACATTACACAAAGCGCTTCAGACGAATTTTCATTATGCCGTGGCTCGTGTGTTCTTGTCAGCAATTTAGCTCGGAATTCCGCTTCGCCATTCACAAACGGATACACAGCGTTTATTGTTTACTGCAATACATCGGTGCGGATTGAATTGTCCATGCACTAGAGTACACCCCAAGTTTCGCATAGTTTGCAGTTGCTTCGGCAAACGATGGCGAGCATAAAGAAAAAGTCCTTGGCGTAAGGTTGCATGGTATAATAATCACAATTCACGTATATTTCAATGCACGTGCGTGCTCTAATTTCTGCACTTAATGTTTCACTGCCACGAAGTCCAACAGACAATGCATTAAACAAACAGTTCCCATCACCCGTGGTCATAAACGGTTGCAAAGTATCCGTTTCTTTGCGTGAATTACATTCAAGAATTCTAGAGCAGTGAAATCTAAAGAAAGACTTTAAAATGTCCTTAACATCGCTACTTTTTAGAGGCGTTTAAATACATATTTCTCGACGAGCAATAACACGGAGATGATAGACAATCAATAAAGCAGCCTACAATCATATATAAATAAAGATATAAATATATGTAACTGTTATTAAAAATAAGAAGTTTCGTTATACCAGCGGTAGTGTATAGACTTAAATATAAAAATAGCAATTAACGGCGTTGCTAAATTATTGTATTATTGTCCATCTCGTTTATTTTGAATTGCGATTTTTGGAGTGAAAATCTGTTTTAGTTTCTCAGAATTACTATAACGGGACACACATTTTGCGGAAATACGGAAATAATAAATCAGTTATAAGTTTTAGTTATGGTCAATTTTTAGAAATGTCATTGAACATTTCTTTGACATTTAGCATACAAAATTAAGACAGAAGCATTATCGGGAAATTATTTGACTCAGATGGGGGATGAACAACATTATAATGAACAAGATCGTATTGACAAATGACAATTGTTATTGGGTTCACAAAGTACATGTATTACATACGGAGAAATAGATACTCTAACAACAATACATACAACTCTACAACTTAAAGTCTCATTTAATTATTTTTTTTTAACGAAAACTTCTTACGTTGTTCATTTAATCTCATCTGGAAAACATGCACTTTCTTCATATACATCTACATAATGCAGATATACTACAAACTATACAAATATCACTTCCCTCGTTCAGCGGGAAGAGAGCGTTTATGTAGCTATATTCTTCACCATCATTGTTCTTAATGCAAACTCGACACATACATTTATAATTTCCGGAAAGAACATTTAATTCACTAACTGTGATGCCTTCACGCAATGCATGTACCCGAGTTTTGCAATAACCATAATGGACCGAATCGTTGGCACAATTCTGTTTGCAAACAGCGCACGGGTACTGATGGGTACGGGTTTAACACGCTTACGAGCACGGGTAGAAGGCATTCTGACAAATATACACTACGTTATGAAACAAAGAATATAATATGTAGAGAATGTTTAACACTTTAACACAGTTGAAACACTTTTACACTGCAACACCTATATTTACACAATGCAACACAATATTTTAAATATACCTCTAAACAACTTATTGCATCCTACACGTAGCATTCGAATCATTTGAAGCTTAATACCGTAATTGAATCATGACAAAATGCATGTGTTTAACTGGGTTCAGACACGAACCCGCCGTCTTCGCTAGGAATGCCATCCACAAAGACGATGAAATCGTTTTGACTTTCTTGCAATAGGTTTTACTCCGATTTCCACTCTTTGTAACACCACACGATGCGTTGAGGTGGATGATCGATGACACGTTGGACAAATTCGGCTTTGCCTGAATCGCTAGGTTCGGCAATTATCATGTTAAAGTGATGGTGAAGATACAAAGCATCTCAATTAGCACGATCTAAGTGTTCGACAATGACTTTGAAAATGGAGCAAGAGGGAACAGAAACAGCAAAGGTAGCCATAGCAGTGTCGGGAATGTCACTTTTGACACGAAATCTGACAGGACAAGGGTTTTATACTTTTGTCAGGGCTTGTTTATTTCAACACATAATTAAAATGGAACAACATGAAAGCTGAAAATACAGAAAGGCCAAATTGTTACGTACAGCAATAAAACATACATTACAACGATCAAAGTGGAATAAAAACAAGTCTCTGTGTAACATGTTGTGACAGGGGTCTCGGGTCCTGAGCGCTATTCGTACAATATTGCACAAGCCCACTGGTCAGAGGTATTGCACAACTTGGAAGAACAACACTCTATACCTCTCCCCCTAATACTCGCTATTGGAGTATAGAATAATATCATATCGGAAACAAACCGATGTTTGGTTTCCAACTCCGGAAAAATGCGACGACTGGAATACTAACAAGCTACGAGAACGACAAGCAAATGATCTAGAAAGACGAATAATTGGAAAATTTACTCAGGGTGGATCATCCGATCATAAAAGACGCTGTACCCTATTGCCTTTCGATGACCCCTAATTAGATTTTATAAGCGCGGATATAACAGCGAATGAGATATTTACTTCGAGGAAAACAGTTTATTTATTCAGCAAAGAAAAACTAGGAACTATCATTGAATACTTCGAGGAGAATCACCGCAGTATACTCACTTGAGGTCATCAATGCTCGGTTATACAAGGATACATTTATTCTCGATGATAAAAAGATTTTCTGATATCGCGGTAAGAGTAGCAACTGATTCATTTCATTTCGATAAAAAAAATACCGGAAAACCGTCGAGGAGTTTACTACGTATGAGGGCGATTGGGGAACTTTGAGAATAAAACATGAGACGTTACACGGATACCGATGTTCCCATAGAAGATAATTACCGGGAAGATACTGACGATGAAGTGTCAGTGTATCCATCTGTGTACGATCCGATAACCAGATATAAAACAATTTATTTGAATAGTCCAGGAGGATGTGGAAAGACAACACGAATAATCAATTATTTGGGAAGAATTCGGACATAACTGTACTAACTCCAACCCATCGTCTTGCCCGGGAGATGAAATCCAGAGGAGTTAACGCGTGCACGTATCATAGTTTCACTCGATATAATGGCACTGAGCAGACTCCAGATCGAATGAGAACAAAATATATTCCTGGGATAATTATGTGGGATGAAGTTTGTACAGTTTCATCAACGCTATTAAAAATATTTCTAGAGTGGTTATTAAAGTTAAATACCGCGGTGATAATGTGTGGCGATCATGGTTAACAACCACCGTTTACCGATAAATCTCCTCATTGTTGGTTGAAAGAGACTGTGGACCACTACGAAGAAATTAACACCGATTATCGATCGTTTGAAGAGGAGTTAACTGAGTTAAATTCAGCTATAAGACTACAACCGGATAAAATTCAATAAGAGCAAACACGTTAAACAATACCTAAACTCCGATTAATGATTTCTGGGAGATGTAGAAGCCAACCGATCTAGTTGTCGCGAGCAGAAAAAAGATTCGAAATCTTCTTCAGGCAAAATTACTTCATCGTCACGAAGAAACATTTCCTATGGAACCAGTACCACTATGCTATAGATTCAAGGATACACGACGACAAAACATCGAAGTTGATATTCCTGGTAAATCTGAACGACAAGAACTTGTGTTAAATGATATTGTACTAGGTGATATCAATGTTGTCGAGGACGCGTAGCGAGCCGATTAAACTCCACGGGTGTTAGGCTACTCCATGACAATACAATAGGCTACTCGATGACAATACATTCTTCTCAATGAATAACAATTACTGATACTACTGTGTGGATCATTGATGACTTCATCGAGCGATCAAATTTAGTTTTTCTTGCGGTGTCATGAGTACGAAGAATGAATCAACTTCGGCTAGTTGTTATTAGTTAAGTCCATGAGGTGGTAATTGAGTATCATCTGGGATGACTTGTTATTGTTCACAAGTTTAACCTCGTTGTGGAGCAGGATCTAATCTATATATTAATTGTCTATTTTTAGATGTGATTGTACTAAATATTTTATGTGATGTCATACTCCATATAGGATCGGTTGGTCTTCTTCTACCACCTTCAAGTTCACCGGGCTCGTACAAATACCTCCCTGTGACGTTGCTAGGTACCATATGCGCTGAAAAATTACTCCGGGTTAAATTTATATATTTTTTTGTTACAGCGATAGCCTGTTTCATGTTTAACATCCGAGTAATTTCATTGTTGAGTGCAGTAATTACCTCTGGTAATCGTTTGACCCATTCACGTGATCGTTTATCATCGATGAACTCTTTCGCATGTTGATAATGAAACAATTTATCCGCGAGGATTCTGTTAAACTGTTCAACAATTGCCTGATCGCGATGGATTGTAGTGTGTCCTCGTCGTATCGCGGTATTATGTTGCTTCATCGTTGATAATACTTTACCTTGAAGTTCCTTACCGGGATTTACCTGGATAAGATTCGGCCATCGTAGAGGACCTCGACTATAAATTCTTTTGAACGCGGAAGCAACCTCAGATGATGTTTTTGTTGTTAATGGCTCAGCCTCCTTGTATCTACTATCAACATCAACTACGGTTAACACGTATTTGTAAGTACGTGTATTGACAGTGTCATTTGGCAAAAATAATATATCGGCTTAATGAACTTCATTTGGAACACTAACATCGAACGACGCATATTGAATCTTTTTCGGCGACGGTAGATAAATTAGCCATATTACATGTTTGGATAACCAATCCACAGCTGTTGTATTTTTAACCTTTCCCGCATTGGCGAGTTTATCGATTGCTGATTTACCCTTTCAGTATCCGGTTGGAGAATAATAAATCGATTCCATGATATTAAATACTAGAACCCAACATTAATTTACCTTTCATAGAGGTTTTTGTTCACCAAGATGCTAATTTTTCTTTGAAGGATTTATCCGGAATAGAATTCAGCACATGGATAAGTTTTATATATGCGATGTGACGTTGTTCAAGATCTTTACTTGAATATGCGACATCGTAAGGGTGACAAGCTTTATCGATAGCGCTTATCGGATATTCACCAGGTCGAGGTTAACCTTGGTCATCGAGTCTAATATCTAATCGAGTTCCCGGTCCACAATAACTATATCCAGGGAGATGCTTTTCTCCTGGTTATTTTGCTCACGGTGCCCCTGGGAGTTTTGTTAGCTTGGAGGCAAAATCACCTCCCTTTTTATACTCGTAAATCTCAAATTTTTATACCACACTGTGCACACTTGCCAGTGATTGCATCTTTGTTATTTTTTGTTGTTAATGGTGCGAGGTCAATCGTTGATGTACGTGAACTACATTTCACAAAATATAAATCCATAATATATTTATACTATATGGAAATTATTGACCTTTCCTCGTTGAAACGACAAGATAGAGTTAAACATCACCCGATGTTACCAAATTCAATTTGAATGATAATTACTGGTCCCTCTGGAAGCGGTAAAATACAATTGTTACTTAATTTGATAATGAAGTGGATGAAGTGGGATAAATTATATTTGGTAGCACCGAGTGTAGACGATCAACATCGTTATCAAGCCTTTAAGGATTTCAACGAAAGCGCTGCAAAGTTAACAGGGGGAGATAGTGAATTTATTACTGATATTGATGAAGCACATTCCGTTGAAGATATTGACTGGAGTATCAAGAACTTAATTGTGTACGATAATACGATGTTAGATAAACAAAAAAATTCGGATAGAATATTTTCCCGGGGAAGACACAACAATACTGACGTGATGTATATTACTCAACGATACATTCAAATTTCAAAGGTGATCCCAGATAATTGTATTATTCTTGCAGTGTTTAACGGAGTTGACACTCATACACTTAGAAATACTCATCAAACTTCGTACTGCGGTGACATGGATTATATCAAATTCAAAAATGTCTTTAGTCGTGCTCAGGCAAGTCCACATGGATTTGCAACGATAAACTTATACGACCCTAGAATATACAGTTAATTAATCGCAGCCGGAGATTTTATCTCTGATGAAATACTCAACAAGCGGAGGTAGGATTTTACCGCAGCGATTAATCACCGGAAAAATCATTGACAGAATTACAAATAACCGTTCGTTACTCAAAATAAAGGCTCTGTAAAATGGTCTGTTCAGCTCCTCTACCACTAGAGTGGGTACTTAATAGTGTCGAAATGTTATGTGTAAATATTACAATAAAATACTTGCATCTTCTTGGTCGCCGGATGTACGCCTACCACTGAATAAAATCAGATCAAAGTTCAATAATACGGTTTTCAAACCAATATGCTCATATGAAGTATCAAACACACAGCTGTGTGTATAGTATATTCTATCAAAATGTACAAATTGTTAGAACAGCTGATTATGATATCACAATACAATAGTATATATTTCAACGATAAATCTGTGTTTCAGATACTACATACCAACTTTTACTTTGTATTTTTGACTTTCTTTTTGATACTTTGACAATTTATAATTACCAGATTCTAACTTTGTGTTGAAGGCAGGCGATAAATGCAAAGGCCAACATAGCTCCCATTCCGAGAACAATATACAGCAAGTGGATTTTAGATGGAAACGCTGAGGAGAAAAAATAAGAGTTCTTTTTGTGTCTTATTTGGCACCTGAAAGTTAACAGTTTCTCTTGATTTATGATATATTCATTTCAAGAATCTAATTGCCGCAATTTTATACAAGTATTGGCTAGATAATCAGCCTAAAATATTGTCACAACTACTAGAAGGTTATCTCCCTTACCATAATTAATAATTTCATCAAGAAGCATAAGACATATTTTATCACATGCAAAGTTGTTAAAAGTGTCATTTGCATACAACACTAAATCAAAACAGTAATGCAATAAGTTGTGAAGTCATGAAAAGCGACGGAGGTACATAATCAGCAGATGAGAAGACAAAACAGGTGAAGGAAAGCATTAAGATCAATATAATCTATTTGCAAGATTTACACGATATTAATCAACTTTAGGGCAAATACAAGTACAGATTTTGTTGGATAATATTTGATTTTATATTTTCGTTCCAAAAAAATATAATTTTGATATATACAGTTTTGTAATATGTATACATATGGAGATCAGTTATAGTCGAAGCAGATCAACTTCCAAACATTAATTCAGCTAAGAGGACAAGATAAAGAAAACAGTTCAACCTCTTTAGCATCAACTTGAAGGAATTGCTTTCGCAAAAACGATAACTGCATATTTACTCTGAAGAATATCTAGTACTTATGGAGAACAACAAATTCAATATCGGTGTCGTTCAAAACTAGGCGATGCATTAAACTGTTTAGTGTTGTCGACATAAAATGAAAGCCACGTGTTTGCGTTGATTTGGGTGGTTGGGGACGGGTTTCACTATTCCCACTGATGACCATTCCAATAGCCCACAAATAGTTCTTTCTAAGAGTACGTTCAACCTCAGCCATAGAAAATTTGTTTAGTTAAACAAATAATCGTCAGCTTTTTAATTTTCTGCAGTATCAGTGAATAATAAACAACACACGTTGTTACAATACGGGATCAATGAACTGCTAGTATCAACTGATTAAAACGTATATGATCTATCATATTTACAAACGTGCTATTTTCAGATCATAAATTACAAACTTAAAATAGCAGGGAGTTTTTAAATCGATAATGGTATACTACACATTCTCGAGCGCATTTTAAATGCCAACCAAAATACATATTTCACATCAAGAACTTTGTAACAGCTATGACATACAAAACCCACAATTATAAAACATACCAAATGCAGAAAATATTTGAAGTAGGAAACATTATTCGGCATTTAAGTTTGTTCTTTAAGTCCAAAAAGTTAGTTTTAAGACCACTCTAGAAAGGAATCACTGTGTCTCTGTGTCTAATTTCAATGGTCAATTCGTTCCACGTTGCTGGGCCCTGGTATGCAAAGGAACGTTGTCCATATGACTTCGTTTTCATAGTGGGAATAATGAGTATACGATTGCCAGAAGAGTAGCGTAAGTGTCTTGCTGGTGTATACACATGAATGTGGCCAGATATGTATGTTGGACTGGAGTCCGTCAGTGAAACGTAGCACAAAGAACAAATTTTGTGTTTGATTCTGGATCGAATGGATAGCCAGTGTCTGGTTCAGATAAGAGTGGAGATGTGCTCTGATCGTGGTACTCTAAAGATGATCTGAGCAGATGAGTTTAGAATTTTTTGTAGCTACTTGAGTAGATATTGAGACGAACCAGACATAAATGAGTTACAATAGTCCATTCTTGAACGTACTAATGAAGTGTGTTAGTAGGATCAACTGAAAGATATTTGGAGTTTCGTGTATTTGATGCTAATCATTTTGTTGAAGGTAGGAATTGCTATCTGGTGTTTTCTTCTGGGATTGGATGGTGTCTAACAATAGACAACTTCATTATATTTTATATGCTTAGACTAAGATCTCATTTACTTTTTCAACAGTTTAATGTCAAATTGGATCAGGTCATGCAGCTTTATTATCCCGACAACTAACTGATATATTTGTGTATGTGTGTGTCTGATTCTATGTATGTGTGTGATTTGAATTTTCAACGTAGCTTTAAAACAAATTCAGTTATCGCTATACGATATCTGCATTGTGGCAGTTTGTAGTGCTTTCTAGTACTGAGTCATCATGGTGCAGACATGTGGCATCATGTCCCACCCAGTCACATTACCCATACACCAGGTCGACCAATTCTATCACTAACCTCTTAATGATGAGCGACTAGAGAAGCAGCTACTAGTACCATTTGTAAAAGTCTTTAGTATGTATGACTCGGCCGGTGTTCGAACCCGTGAACTCTCGCATCCGAGGCGGACGCTCTAACCACTTGGGCCACTGGAGTGGTCCGTCATGTTATCTATTAACGTGAAAGATCTGCTTGATACAAAATTTAAAAGTACATAATAAGGGAAAGATATATATACGTTTACCAATATGCATGACATGCTAGGCAGTGAATGAATGGAAATTTTATTTTTCAATAAGCTGAAAAGTGAATTCTATCAAATACTAATTCATTTCGTTTAGAGTTAAGTAGAAAAAAGGCATACTTTATTTCTTATTGTTTATACCATTTCATCCGTGGGTACATGTTATTACGGCTATTGGATTTAAATTATTTATTTTTTAATTGTTAAATCCAAATTTGTCATTTAGGATTTAATATTCATTAATTGGGAAATTATTCTGGAAAATTCAAGCTGACCTACACTCTAATTGTAAACAAGTTTTGACCTTGGCTTGTGGATCTAATTCCTGACCTTGCTTTAGACATTGTCAACAAACATCTAAACCTATTGGTTAATTTCAAGGACAATATTTTATTTTTAGTTCTTAAGGGTAGGAAATATCTAGAGTATGTGATTTTTAGTGAAGGCAGTCTCATTCTGTGACCTTCCATGAACCTCTATCAATTTCTAGAAAATCACGTGATCACTTGTTTACTTAATAAAAAACAAGTATAAGAACTGTTGTTTGGGATAGAACAAATCAGTAGATGTTTGGGCTTTATTATTATTAAGTTGTGTATTTCATGTTTGAGTGTTATCTTGTTCTGGACTTTGTGTCAATTCATTGAAGAAAGAAGAATTATCTGGAAAAGGACATATATTTCATAATTTCATCTGGATGATATTAAAACAAGAACTGCATAACGTGACATTGTCAGCCGTTTTGGATTACATCGTCAAGATTCGAACCTGGAACTATTAGAACATTTATTTATCAGGACTTGCAATTCCATTAGTGGATTATTTTGTGAATTTTATATTTGTTGGATTTGATTCTCTAAAACCGTAAGTTTATTTATTTTATGAAAATAATTGTACTTAATAAAAATCATTGTTCAAGTTATACAAGCTTGTTAGTTTTCACTCTTTCTGTGTTGCTGCTTATTCGAGCCTAAGCACGTAACATAGAATTGGTGGCTATCGTCTCTGGATTGAGATTGAGATTGAGATAAATTTGAATTTAAATTTAAATTTCCCCTAGTCTTTGAAAATTTTAAATCTTTAGTGAGACTGACACGCTTGTATTAAAATGACATCTAAGGTAGAAATATTTCTTTCTAATATTACCCAGGAGCAATTAGATCTTTTCAAAAAAGATGAGTTGGTTCAACTTGACAGGAAATACGATCTTTCTGAAGTCAAGGCTTCCTTAACGAAACAAGATATCAAAAAGATTTTGGTCCAGTCTTTGGTAGAACAGGATCTGTTGGAACAAAGTGCTTTGATTTCCGTCAGTAAGTCTGCATCAGACTCTGACATAAAATTAAAGGAATTAGAATTAAAATTCAAGATGGAATTAGAGTTGAAGAAGCTGGAATTTCAGGAAAGGGAAAAAGAAAAGCAATTACAATATGAGAGAGAAGAGAAAGAGAAACAAATTGAATTACAAAAAGATCAGATGCGGATTAATAGAGAGAGAGAGAGAGAGAGAGAGAGAGAGAGAGAGAGAGAGAGAGAGAGAGAGAGAGAGAGAGAGAGAGAGAGAGGAGAAAGAAAGACAATTACAATCTGAATTAGAGTTTAAGAAACTGGAATTTCAGGAAAAGGAAAAAGAAAGACAATTACAGTCTGAAAAAGAGGAGAGAAAGAGAGAGAGAGACAAGAAAAGGAGAAAGAAAGACAATTACAATTTGAAAAAGAGGAGAGAGAGAGACAGGAAAGGTTACAAGAAAAACAAATTGAGCGAGAGAGAGAGAGAAGGAAGAAAGGGAATATCAGTGTAAAATGAAAGAATTAGAGCTGGCAAGTGAGAATCAGCATCATATTTCAAATCAAAATTTTGATTTAGCAAGGAATATTATATTAGTGCCCCCTTTCAAAGAAAAAGAAGTAGACAAATATTTTATTCTTTTTGAAAAAGTTGCAGAAAATTTAAAGTGGCCAAGAGAGAATTGGACTCAGTTACTACAATGTGTACTTACTGGTAAGGCTAGCGAGATTTACACTTCACTGTCTGTTCATCAAAGTAGTGACTATGATGTAGTTAAAGAATGCATTTTAAGATGTTATGAGTTAGTTCCTGAAGCTTATAGGCAAAAATTTAGAAATTACAGAAAAGAAGCTGGACAAACTCATGTCGAATTTGCTAGACAAAAAGAGCAGTTGTTTGATAGATGTTGTTTAGCCAAGAAAGTCGAGCAAGATTATCAAAATCTCAAGCAAATTATATTAATTGAAGAGTTCAAAAACTGTGTCCATAATGATGTTAAAACTTATCTTGATGAGCATCAGACTGAACCCTTGGAAAATGCTGCTCGAGCTGCTGACGAATATTCTTTGACACATAAAGTTCCTTTTGTTAACAAGACTTCTACTCAACAATTTAATGGCAGAAAAGTATTTCCGCCTAATTCAAGCCCTTCTAAAACTCAAACTAACACAACTTGCAAAAATCAGACTTCAGAGAAGTTTGATTCTAGATCCTTGTCTCTTCCGGCGTGTAACTTTTTGCAAGAAAAAAGGACACGTTGTTTCTGATTGCTACAAATTGAAAAATAGGCATCAAAATCAAGATAGACCTGTTCCAAATGCTCTTATTTCCATGAGGTCAAGGTCACAGTCATGTATTAAAAGCACTACATTTGTTGGGTCTAATAAACCCCGTTCTGATTTTATTATGGAGAATTATGAACCATTCATATCGAAGGGTTCTATATCACTCTTGGGTGATTCGGCCAATCCCACCCCTATTAAAATTTTAAGGGACACAGGAGCTTCTCAGAGTCTTTTATTATCAGGTACTTTGCCTTTTTCTGAGAAGTCTTCTTCTAATGAAAGTATTCTTATTCAGGGAGTAGAGTGCGGCTTTGTTAATGTTCCTCTCCATTTTGTAAATTTGTCATCAGACTTAGTGTCAGGACTTGTGACAATCGGAACAGTCTCGGTTTTACCCGTTGAGGAAATATATTTATTGCTAGGCAACGACTTAGCTGGGGACAAGGTTGTGGTTAATCCACTTGTAACTGACAAGCCTAATTTGGATCAGAAAGTTGATCCAATTGAAAAAGAATTCCCTGATATATTTCAAGCTTGTGCAGTTACTAGAGTTATGGCAAAGAAAGCTCTTAAGAATGATGTTGATGAAGGAAGTATTCCTTTATCTGACACTTGTATAGGTTAGGCTTTTGATGAGGTCACTTTTACTCCTTGTTTGGATCAATCAGAAGGTATTGATCATAGTGATCCTCTTTTAACAACTCATTCTCTTTATTCTAATCAGGGTGATAAACGACAGTCACTTGTCGTTGAACAGGAAAAAGATCCTGAGATCTCCTGTTTGTTTCAAAGGGCCATAAATGAGACTGAAGCCACTAAAGTTCCTGTCTGTTATTTCATTAAAAATGGAATTCTTATGAGAAAATGGAGACCTCCCGAGGTACCTTCTGGTGATGAATGGTCAGTGAACTATCAAATAGTAGTTCCAAAACCTTACAGACAGGAAATACTTAATCTTGCCCATGAAACTCCTTTGGCTGGTAATTTAGGGATTAATAAAACTTATCACAAGATCTTGACTCACTTCTATTGGCCAAAAATCAAAAGTGATATTGTCAAATATTGTAGATCTTGTCATACTTGTCAAATGGTAGGAAAACCCAATCAGAAGATACCTAAGGCTCATCTGCAACCTATTCCTGCATTTGACGAACCATTTAGTAGAATTATGGTAGATTGGGTAGGTCCCTTACCTAAGACCAAGTCAGGTAACCAATACCTGTTGACCATTATGTGTGCGTCAACAAGGTTTCCAGAGGCTATTCCGTTGAGGAATATAAAATCTAAAACAATAGTAAAAGCTTTGATAAAGTTTTTTACTCAGTATGGCCTTCCCAAATCTGTTAAGTCTGATCAAGGTTCAAACTTTATGTCTGGTATTTTCCAGCAAGTTATGTATGAATTAGGCATTCAACAATTCAAATCTTCTGCCTATCATCCTGAGAGCCAAGGGGCTTTATAAAGATTTCATCAGACTTTGAAAAATATGATTCGATCATATTGTTTTGATACAAATAAAGATTGGGATGAAGGCATTCATTTACTATTGTTTGCTGTTAGAGAATCAGTTCAAGAATCTGTATGCTTCAGTCCCTTTGAACTGGTTTTTGGACATACTGTGCGTGGACCATTGAAGTTATTGAAAGAGAAACTTTTAACTAAAGAAGATACTGAAATTAATCTTCTTGATTATGTGTCTGATTTTAGATACAAATTGTCAAAGGCTTGTGAGGTTGCAAAAACAAATCTGCACTCTGCGCAATCTAAAATGAAAGTAAGATATGATAAAAATTTGAAGGAAAGGAGCTTTCAACCTGGTGATAGAGTCCTGGCTCTCTTGCCTTTGCCACAAAACCCTCTTCAGGCTAAGTATTATGGTCCCTACACAGTCGATAGGAAAATTAATGAATTAAATTACATTATAAATACCCCTGGGAGGCGCAAACAAAATTAACTTTGTCATATAAATATGCTAAAGGAGTATATTGAAAGAGATAGCCATGCTAAACATGTAATTAATTTAGTTGTACCTGTCCCACTCAATGAAGGAATATCATCAGATTCTACTGATATCGAAGTGACGACTGATATTGAAATGACGAATCTTCGCAATTCAGAAATTATGAAAAATCTAGACCAGAAACTTTCACATTTGCAAGTGCAAGAAAGAAATGAATTGAAGCAATTATTAATAGAATATGAGCACTTATTTCCAGATATTCCTACAAGGACAAACAAAATTTTTCAGGACGTTGAAATTGAAAATTCAAAACCTATTAAACAACATCCATACAGGATGAATCCACTCAAACAGGAATACTTAAAAAAGGAAATTCAATATTTGCTGGAGAATGATTTTATCGAGCCCAGTAAAAGTGAATGGAGTTCACCATACATACTTGTTCCAAAACCAGATAAAACTTTTCGTATGTGCACTGATTATAGGAAGGTGAACAGTGTGACAAAAACAGATTCCTTCCCATTACCAAGAATTGACGATTGTATTGATAAAATCGGGAATGCCAAGTATGTCACCAAATTTGACCTTCCGAAGGGATTTTGGCAGATTCCACTGACGGAAAGAGCAAAGGAAGTCTCAGCATTTGTGACTCCAGATGGACTTTACCAATATAAAGTAATGCCGTTTGGGATGAAAGGGTCGCCAAGTACATTTCAACGTCTCATGAGTATGATTACCTCTGGTCTAGAAAATTGTGATGCTTATATAGATGATGTCATCATCTACAACGACATCTGGATAGAACATCTAGCAACAATTCGAAAATTCTTTGACAGACTCACTGATGCATGTTTGACAATTAATTTATCTAAAAGTGAGTTCTGTCGTGCTAGTGTAACTTTCTTAGGACATATTGTGGGACATGGGCAGGTTAAACCAATAGATGCCAAGGTTGAGGCTATCTCTAAATTCCCTGTGCCTGAAAATAGAAAACAACTGATGCGGTTTTTAGGTATGGCTGGATATTATCGTAAATTTTTTGTTTAAATTTTTCTATAATAGCAGAACCCCTGACAAATTTATTGAAAAAGAAGAATAAGTTCGGTTGGACTGAAAAATGTCAGGAGGCTTTTGATAAGTTGAAAGCCATACTTGAAACAGCACCAGTTCTTGCAACTCCAAATTTTGGTAAATCTTTCAAATTATCTGTTGATGCAAGTGATGTTGGGGTTGGACCGGTTTTAATTCAAGAGGACAAAAATGGAATTGAACATCCGGTGTGTTATTTTTCTAAGCCATTGAATAAGCACCAGAAAAATTATTCAACAATCGAGAAGGAATGTTTGGCATTGATTTTGGCTTTGCAACATATTGAAGTTTATTTAAGTTCAGCTCCTTCTTCGATTATAGTTTTTAGTGACCACAACACCCTTACTTTCATCAGCAAGATGAAAAACAAAAACCAAAGATTATTGAGATGCAGTTTGTTATTACAAGAATATAATCTTGATATCAGGCACATAAAAGTAAAAGATAATATAATTGCAGACGCTCTTTCCCGTGCTTAATTTATTATACTGTGTAATTTATGCTAGTTCTTTTAACCTCAGATGTAAATTGGTTTGTGATAAAAAGAAAGTTTTATCATTTAAACCTTTCTTTTTTTTATGGGGGAAGGTGTTACGGCTATTGGATTTAAATTATTTATTTTTTAATTGTTAAATCCAAATTTGTCATTTAGGGTTTAATATTCATTAATTGGGAAATTATTCTGGAAAATTCAAGATGACCTACACTCTAATTGTAAACAAGTTTTGACCTTGGCTTGTGGATCTAATTCCTGACCTTGCTTTAGACATTGTCAACAAACATCTAAAACTATTGGTTAATTTCAAGAACAATATTTTATATTTAGTTCTTAAGGGTAGGAAATATCTAGAGTACGTGATTTTAGTGAAGGCAGTCTCTTTCTGTGACCTTCCATGAACCTCTATCAATTTCTAGAAAATCACGTGATCACTTGTTTACTTAAAAAAAACAAGTATAAGAACTGTTGTTTGGGATAGAACAAATCAGTAGATGTTTGGGCTTTATTATTATTAAGTTGTGTATTTCATGTTTGAGTGTTATCTTGTTCTGGACTTTGTGTCAATTCATTGAAGAAAGAAGAATTATCTGGAAAAGGACATAGGTTTCATAATTTCATCTGGATGATATTAAAACAAGAACTGCATCACGTGACGTTGTCAGCCATTTTGGATTACATCGTCAAGATTCGAACCTGGAACTATTAGAACATTTATTTATCAGGACGTGAAATTCCATTAGTGGATTATTTTGTGAATTTTATATTTGTTGGATTTGATTCTCTAAAACCGTAAGTTTATTTATTTTATGAAAATAATTGTACTTAATAAAAATCATTGTTCAAGTTATACAAGCTTGTTAGTTTTCACTCTTTCTGTGTTGCTGCTTATTCGAGCCTAAGCACGTAACAATGTCGTTGACCTGAATATCAAGTGACAAGACAACGCACGAGATTGATTATAAAATATCGGCAACATATGTCAAGCAAAGATATGAGGTGAAATAATCTGTGAAAACGAATATAAGTAGCATGTTATTTCATAACTGAGGTTATAGCGATGAGGGAACTAATGTTGTATACAGGTCAGTGGGTCACATCAGCCGAAGTTGAAATCCTTCTTTCGCCTCTAGGGCCATGTAAGGTCGACCTGTATATTTTGGTCACAAATGTTCGTTCTGATTGTAAATGTCAAATATTTTGTAACGAAAATGATACGAGCTAAAAAGATTTTATTTATATGGAATCAACATTGTTAATGAAGCTTTGGAAGTCCATTCGAGTACTTTATAAATATTAAACAGGTTTGGTACAGTACCTTCTGCATCTACTTCTGCGGTCATAGCTGTGCTTTTGTCATAATTGATACCTGAGCACAAAAATTTAAATAATTACGAATAATCCACCATTATAAAAATACATAATTATTATCTGTCAAATATGATGGACTCTTCAAACACTAGACAAATATTCATGAATACGGGTACTGTAAGCTTTTTCCTCCAAATAAGGCATTACACAATTGATAACATATCATCAGACAGATTTATTTATTTATTTATCTGAACTATCTGTTTCTGCAGTTCATCACAAATGATATCTCAATATAGCGTGATTTCTGCCGTTTAACGTTTTTGTTCTGTTGTGTTTAAGTGATTATTCACACCGACATTATATACAGCGAATTAATTCTTCTTCCCAATTCGAAGTAAAATAGCACATTAAGAAATGAAAACAGTAATTCGCGCTGTTATGAATTAGATTTTGATTCGTTTTCAATAACTTGAATTTCGTAATAATCTTGTTATTGACGTGGCAGTAAAGTTATGTATCATAAGTCAGTGCAGCGAATAATAATCCTTGTACTTGAAAAATACCGTACATCAAGGCATATACATATACTGTATGTTTGTGTTTGTGTGTGTGTATATATATATATATATATATATATATATATATATATATATATATATATATATATATATATATATATATATATATATATATATATGTGTGTGTGTGTGTGTGTGTCTGTGTGTGTCTGTGTGTGTGCAAAGTTTGAAATGAAATGTTATTCCAGTCATGAGAGCATCTACATTACAACAAGCGATTGTAAAATCAATCAATGGAACTATTGTCCAACTCATGTAAAACGACATTTGAAACAAAAATCGACAAACGTCATATCTATAGCTAAAGTACCTCTTGTAATTACTTTCTGGTTCAGAGCAGTGGTTGTATAATCATCTATTCCTGAAATAAAATGAAATAAAAGTGAGTGGAGTATCTGCCTTATTTGGAAAGTATATTTTACACCTCTGTTTAAAAGACATCATCACTAATCAAGTGTCCGCTATGTTAGCCTAGCTATACCTTAGCCGATCGATCAGATATGCAATTGCGTTATACTAGCGGGGCCCCGAGTGGCTGAGTGGTCTAAAGCGCTGTCCGTTACGGACCACTGCCATCTCAACTCTGTCTGCGTGTGTTCGAGTCTAAGATTCGGCAAATGTACTTATGTGAGAAAGCTTGCCAATAACTTCTCGTGGGTCGGTGGTTCTTTCCGGGCGTTGTCCGGGTTCTTCCTCCACCATTAATACTGGCCGCCATGTATAGTCTATATTGTGCTGAAAAATGGCGTTAAACCATACAAAACAAAACAAACAAACAAGCATTATACTAGCGACGTCTATCGGTTTACACGAGTTTCCTGCCTTAGTATGTCATACTATCCAGCCATAACGAGCAGCAATGACGCCGTGAACATCGGCAGAAAATGGTTGCGGCAATTGACGTCAAACGGAAACTTTGCCAGTTTACTATCAATTGTCTGACTATACACAAGGACATAAAACAAAACATTATATTTGAAGGAAAGGATATACCTTTTGCAAGCACATAACGGAAGTGGAAAATCACCTATTTATCCGCCCATTCCGGTTGTGTGTTCCCCTGGTTTCGATTATGTAAGAACCGTGTTCAAATTTGAAAAACTTGATGTTCATTGTACGAGGTGGCTTAACACTCAGCACTGAAATATCTGAACGATCGGCCAATATGCAAAAATTTTGGAACTTTGCTGGCGAAGGTATTTAAAATGATTGAATGTTTGAAATGTAGTGTTATGTATTTCTATATTTTTGTAACTCCTGGTGAATTATTTTTATCTTTTTTTATAATTCTTATGGATGTAATGTGTACAGAATCAATTTAGTTAAGTTTGGCCTACGTGACTTGAATATGTTAAGATCATAATATTGTATAGGATTTATAAATATATGTTTAAATTAAATGGTGCACATAATTAATTGATAATTAAATTAGTTGGTAAAAAGCTTATTGGCTTTGTTCCTGTATACGAAGTCATTGAGAAAATGGAGGCAAAAGCTACGAATTGTCGAGTATTTAGCTTGCAACTAAGCTTAAAGAGATTGTAATCGATATATATTTAATGGGTGAAGTTTGATCGTTAGTCTGTGGGCGGTGTTGACACATATATTATTGTTTCACTTAATTTGTAACGAATGTACTTCCATTTATGACATCATCAGAGTTTCAACAAATATTGTTCGACCGACATCAATAAGAATAATGCCATTCAAGTAATCTTTCCAGAAATAAATATATATAATAAAAAGTGCTTTTTCAAGAATTTCCTCCGACATAGTGCCAGTCCCAAGAACTAATAATATTTATCATCAGCCAGTATGTTGATTTTCAGAAGCGTCGCTTTTATTCATGGTAAAGCTCTATACTGTAGAGAAAATTGTTCGTAGATAGCTTTGTATTTAAAAAAAAAAATAAAACAATTCATCAACAGAAAATATCATATTTTCGATGGCTTTATACCAATCCTTCAGGTTCTTTTCATGTCTTTAATCGAATATGAAAATAGTTATATTTACAGAATCATTACCTTCTGTAGACTCCTTCTGGGTAGTAGCCATGGGTGTGTAAGAACCAATCCCAGAAAAAGTGAATAGTGTATGGACGCTGAAGTTAAAATGGATAAATACCTCTCCTTGTCCTGATAAACTTCAAATTTTAATCAGTCCGAAAATATAAGTTATATTTTATCCGAAAGTATAAGACTATTGTGATACATGGATTATCAACTTCCTTTCGACATTGATTTGGATAACATGGAAAAAAGTGACCTTGTTTTATTTCAACTTGTTTTTTTGCAGTTTTGTTCATGTGATCTAACTTCGTAACTGCCCAATGAATATTCTAAGCCTTCTTATTCAAGTAAGCGACAAATGTGGAAATCATTGTATTGTTCGTAATCTCTATACAAGATGTATACCCAAGTTAAGAAACTAAATTACAAATGTTTCTAGAGCAAAGAAGAAAATCAGGCATTAGAAAACAAACTCTATATCAGGAAAGTCAGCGGCACTAAGAAGATGATGTTGAAATTTTAAACAAATTTCACGGGGTGGGTGTGAAGATTACCAATATACATCACACCAAACAGAAAGTGCTCTCTCTAACTACTACGATAATGATACATAGTAAGTCACTTGTGTTGATGAGTGTGAACGAATATATCAATCGGTCTATGCGGACTTTATTTGTGTATTACCTTTAGTACGTGTTGTGGAATAGGGTCAGTTTAAACGTATATACCTTAAGGTCTAGACTTTATCTGAATTACCAAGTGCTTATCAATAAGAAGCAGTTGATGAGACTCTTGGGTATGACTGGATATTATTGGAAATTCTACTCTACTTTTTTCATAACTGCTGAACGCATGACCAATCATTTGGGTAAAAAAGACAAAGTTTCATTGGTCTGACAAATTTCAGGAGACGTTTGATAAATTAAAGGATTCTCAAGAGTACAAGAGTTGTTTCTCTTTGAGGTTTAAATCAGTCATGTAAAGTGTCTTCTGATGCGAGTAATATAGAAGGGTGGGGGTGGATTATTATGTACCGAAAGACAAGAATGGTGTAGTTCCTCAAGTGTGCTATTTTGATTTTGACTTACAAAACATTTCCGAGAAATTACATTTCATTAACAATCCTAAGTACCTTCCGCAGAGTCGAAAGATTTTAAGTTTCAAAAGAGCCAGACCCTCCATATAATGATAATGATAACATTTGGCATACAAAAAAAATGAATAAATGAATAGATAATTATAAATTTGCGCCAATAATCTGTTGCCACTATCATATACCTTTCATAATGAATGACGTGACCGACAAATACGAGCGTGTATTGTATTTTCTATTTCAATCACCCACAAACCACCGCCATATTGCCGTTCACAAAAACAACCACATTTCCAACCAATCAATATGTTGCTAATCAACAGTGTCGTTTTTTGTTTATGGTAAATCTCTTTACGGCAAACAAGTGTCGTAGATCGCTTTGTAATTAAAATAAAATTAAACGCACACACACACGACATAATAGAGTAGGGTGAGATCGTTTTATACAATCATTACATATTTGCCGAGTCTGAATCGAATGAAAAAAGAGTTCGCACAACCATTACCTTCTGTAGTCTCCACCTTGGTTTTCACCACGGGTGTGTAATACGTGATCCCTGAAAGAAATACGATTATTGTATGTCGCTCAAATTAAAAAAAAAGATAAATATTTCTCCTTTCTTTTGTATACTTCGAATTTCAACCAGTCCGATCATAGGAGGTCTAGTATATCCAAAAATATAATGTCTTTTTAATGTCCTATATGACATAATTAGCTTCTTTTAGATATTAGTGTGGATACATCACTGGCAAACCTCGTTTTGTCGTTCGATTTCAACTTAAGTTTCGTGATTGCATGTTATTCCACTTCATAATTTTTCAGTGAATACTCAAAGCATTCGTATGCAGGTATGGGCCGAATATGTAAATCAATGTATTTTGCGTACTCAGTATACAAGAAGAATAATCGAGTTATTCGTGTACATTTGTGTATCCTTTTAAGTATATGTTGTTGGACACGGTCAAGCTAAACCTATAAATCTTAAGTTCAAGGCTATTTAAAAGTTCACTGTGCCTATCAGTAAGAAGCAGTTGATGAGACTCTTGGATATGGCTGGATATTTCTGGAAATTCTACACTACTTATTTCATAATTGCAGTACGCATGACCAATCATTTGGGTAAAAAGAACAAAGTTTCATTGGTCTGACAAATGTCAAGAGGCTTTTTATAAATTAAAGGATTCTCAAGAGTACAGTAGTTTTTTTCTCTTTGAGGTTTAAATCAGTCATGTAAAGTGTCTTATGATGCGAGTGATTTAGGGGGTTGGGGTTGATTATTAGGTACCGGAAGACAATAATGGTGTAGTTCCTCAAGTGTGCTATTTTTCAGTTGAATCAAATTACAAAACATTTACGAGAAATTACATATCATTAGCAATCATAAGTACTTTCCACAGAGTCGAAAGATTTTAAGTTGCAAAAGGGCCAGAACTACTGTATATAATGATAACCTTTTGCACACACATAAATGAATAGATAATTGTAATTTTGCGGCCAATAATATGTTGCCTCTATAATATACCCTTCGGAATGAATCATGTGACTGTCAAATACGATTGTCTATTGTATTTTCTATTTCAATCACCCACAAACCACCGCCATATTGCCCTCCCTCAAAACAACCCACATTTCTAACAAATCAATATGTTGCTAATGAACAGTGTCGTTTTTTGTTTACGGTAAATCTTTTTAATGCAACAAAAATACTGTCTCCTGAGATCGTTTAGTACAATCATTACATATTTGCCAAGTCTGAATCGAATGGAAAAAGAGTTTGCACAATCATTACCTTCTGTAGTCTCCATCTTGGTTTTCGCCACGGGTGTGTAATACGTGATCGCTGAAAGAAAAACGATTATTGTATGTCGCTCAAGTTATTAAAATGATAAAGAATTCTCCTTGCTTTAGTATACTTCGAATTTCAACTATTCCGATCATAGGAGGTCTAGTACATCTTAGCTTCTTTTAGATATTAGTGTGGATGCATCACTGGCAAACCTCGCTTTGTCGTTTGGTTTCAACTTAATTTTCGTAATTGCATGTTATTCCACTTCATAATTTTTGAGTGAATACTCAAAGCATTCGTATGCAGGTATGGGCCGAATATGTAAATCAATGTATTGTGCGTACTCAGTATACAAGAAGGATAATCGAGTTATTCGTGTACATTTGTGTATCAGTTTTAGTAAATGTTGTTGGACATGGTCAAGCTAAACCTATAAATCTTAAGTTCAAGGCTATTTATAAGTTCGCTGTGCATATCAGTAAGAAACAGTTGATGAGACTCTTGGGTATGACTGGATATTATCGGGAATTTAGCTCTGTTTTATCCATAATTGCTGAAACCGTGACCAATCTTTTGGGTAAGAAAACAAAGTTTATTTCGTCTGACAAATGTTAGGAGGCTTCTGATAAATTAGAGAAAACTCTAGAGTACAAGAGATTTTCTCTTCCGGGTTTCAAATCATTTAAAATGCCTTCTGATGCAATTGTTGAAGGGATTCGTGGAAGATTGATACAATAAGACAACAATGGTGTTGATTGTCCAGTGTTATATTTCTCCATTTGAATCTGTTTACAAAACATTTCTGAGAAATTATATAGCATTTGCAATCAGAAGTACTTTCCGCAGAGTCGCTAGATTTTACGTGGCAAAATAGCAATGTATACCATATATACCGATACTATTTAAAGAAAATAATTAAAAAATGCAAAGACAATTTAATGTTTCTCCAACAGTATGTTGCAGTTATAATAACACCTTCAAAATGAGTGCTGCGATCATCAACTAAGCGTGACAATTGTCTATTGTATTTTTTATTTGAACCATCAACCTACTTTCGCCATCATCACCAGACATACATTTACTGACCATGGAAAGATGAACTCAAATGTATAACTTACATAGGTTCCTTGGACCATCCTTACCCGCTAGGCTACATGACAATAATTAACAAGCTTAAAACTATATTCAGATCTTCCTTAATTTATGTATCTGCTTATTGAGCAGGACTATCCAGAACGTCATCTTTTTAAATAGGTACATGTTTACTGAGTTGGACTATACATGTTTGTATCTGTTAACTACGTACACGTTTACTGAGCTGGACAATCCAGATTTGTAACCTTTAACCCTGTGCATGGCTACCAAGCAGGATTATCCTGATTTGCATATTTTAACCATTTGCATATGTGCATGCTTACTGGGCAGGACAAAATTGAGAAACGTGGGTATACGTATGTACAAACACGTAATTCTAGTTATTCATTGTAAATTGATAATCGCGTATGTATAAGCAGCAATGATGCAGAAAATGTGGTGAATGCTGATAAAACCTAAATCATTGTATGTATTTACAAAATACCTATGTCTTTCTTTTTCAGAACTGTTCTTAGAACTGACACATTATTACTAAAACAAACGTAGGAAGAAACCCTAGATGCAGGAAAGATGTCCACGCACGGGTTAACACACGACATAAAAGAATCAGGTGAGAATCACTTTATACAATCATTAAACAGTTGCCGAGTCTGAATCGAATACGAAAGGAGTTGTGTTTGCGCAATCATTACCTTCTGTAGTCTCCATCTTGGTTTTCGCCACGGGTGTGTAATACGTGATCCCTGAAAGAAATACCATTATTGTATGTCGCTCAAGTTAATAAAAAGATAAATACTTCTCCTTGCTTTAGTATACTTCGAATTTCAGCCAGTCCAATCACAGGAGGACTATTTTATCCACAAATATAAAGACTATTTAACGTCATATATGATATAATTAGCTTCTTGTAGATATTGGTGTGAATACATCACTGGCAAACCCCGCCTTGTCGTTTGATTTCAATTTAATTTTCGTGATTACATGTTATTCCACTTCATAATATTTCCTAACTTTTCAGAGAATACTCAAAGCATTATTACGCAGGTACGGGCCGAATATGTAAATCAGTATAGTGTGCGTACTCAGTATACAAGAACGATAATCGAGTTATTCGTGTACATTTGTGTTATCATTTTTATTATATGTTGTTGCACACGGTCAAGTTAAACCGATAGATCTTAAGTTCAAGGCTATTTATTAATTCGCTGTGCCTATCAGTAAGAAGCAATTGATGAGAGTATTGGATATGACTGGATATTATTGGAAATTTAGCTCTACTTTATCCATAATTGCTGAATCCCTGACCAGTCTTTTAGGTAACTAAACCAAATTTATTTTTGGTCTGACAAATGTCAGGAAACTTCAAATAAATTACAGAAAACTCTAGAGTACAAGAGTTTTTCTCTTCCGAGTTTCAATCATGTAAAATGCTTTCT
Organism: Unio pictorum; assembly: GCA_030141615.1. Lineage (NCBI taxonomy): Eukaryota > Metazoa > Mollusca > Bivalvia > Unionida > Unionidae > Unio > Unio pictorum. The sequence goes on from JARLTB010000207.1 coordinate 5,133,407, forward strand.
GGTGCGATAGTTGAAGGGATTCGTGGAAGATTGATACAGGAAGACAACAATGGTGTGGATTATCCAGTGTTATATGTCTCCAGTTAAATCCGTTTACAAAACATTTTTGAGAAATTATATAACATTTGCAATCAGAAGTACTTTCCGCAAAGACGCTAGATTTTACGTGGCAAAATAGCAGTACATGCCATATATAACGACACTATTTGGAAATAAATAAATTAATAAATGCAACGATAAGTGTAATGTTTCTCCAACAGTATGTTGCAGTTATAACAACCCCTTCAAAACGAGTGCTGTGATCGTCAACTAAGCGTGTCAATTGTCTATTGTATTTTTCATTTCAACCACCAATCTACTTTCGCCATCATCACCAGACATACATTTACTGACCATGGAAAGATGAACTCAAATGTATAACTTATATAGGTTCCTTGGACCATCCTTACCCGCTAGGCTACATGACAATAATTAGCAAGCTTAAAACTATATTCAGATCTTCTTTAAGTTATGTATCTGCTTACTGAGCAGGACTGTCCAGAACGTCATCCTTTTAAATAGGTACATGTTTACTGAGTTGGACTATACATGTTTGTATCTGTTAACTACGTACACGTTTACTGAAAATGACTATCCAGATTTTCATCTCTTAACTACGTACATGCTTACCGAGTTGGACTATACTAATTTTCATATGTTAACTATGTTTACTGAGTTGGACTATCGATATTTTCATCTCTTAACTACGTACATGTTTACCGAGTTGGACTATCCAGATTTGTAACGCGTAACCCTGTTCATGCTTACCGAGAATTATCCTGATTTGCATATTTTAACCATTTGCATGCTTACTGGGCAGGACACGATAAGTAGATATCAAAATTGAGAAACGCGAGTATACGTATGTACAAACACGTAATTCTAGTTATTCATTGTAAATTGATAATCGCGCATGTATATGCAACAGTGATGCAGAAAATGTGGTGAATACTGATAAAATTTAAATCATTGTATGTATTTAAAAAATACCCATGTCTTGCTTTTACAGAACTGTTCTTAGAACTGACACATTATTACTAAAATAAACGTAGGAAGAAACCCTAGATGCAGGAAATATGTTCATGCACGGGTAAAACGTGCCCTGAGTACGTACGGGATTGACGTAACTTGAAACGGTTAAAAGAAGGAATCCCATGGTGAATTAAGTATTCTTCTGCCGATGCTTACTGAATATACAAATCACTTAATATTTATGCTTATTTCATACCTGATATGGTAAATATTTAAAACTGAATGCTAAGATAAAATATTTTTTAAAACAACGTACATAATGGTCAGAAAAATGAATACCGCATTCGTGGCAACAGTTAAGATTAAAGAACAAACAAGCTAGTAAGTTTTTACCTTTGGTTCAACTTTGCGAGAGGTTAACCTCATGCGATTCCATTTTGCCAGAGAAGTTACTATATGTTTATTTAAATTCAGCCATACATACCAATAATTTGTAGATCAACACGGTCATCCAAATCTTCTAAATTCCATTGTCGTACGACACTGTACGTCCCGGCATCATTTTCGGTTAAGTCCAGAATATAGATTGTCACAGTTACTTTTTCTGGCATAGTGTAATATACAGTAGAAAATCCTCGTTGCGGTGGTTGTAGTGGAATAGAAGCATTGCGATTGGGAAAAAATCGATGGATAGGTGACGCGTTATGCAATATATAAAAAGAGTCACTTTGTATCATGCTAAAATCCCATGATAAAGACACATTTTGTCCAATATTGCCTAATACGACTTTTCCATCTGAGACACTATAGATCGTTAAGCTGCAGAATACAAGATATAGGAAAGACATATTCCTGTCTGTGAAACTGAAATGTGTCCGTCCTAATTTTGTATTGCTCTACATTAATCACAGACAGTGATTCTATATTAGGTGTTACAAATACTACTTTCAAACAATGACAGGACATCCTTTGCAACATCTGATGATGACTTTCTAATGACCATAGAGACAAATCATTCCTTGACATCTTCACATGCATGCGCCTTTTTAATTCTTACATAAAGGATAGAAATATCTTAAAGATTATGATGTGTTAAAATAAAAAAGATGGATGGAAATCATTATTTCAAAAGCAATCTACAACGGCTTCTATTTACATGTATTTTAACCTTGAATCATTCTTTTCTGATGATGTCGGATGTATATGTATCACTCTTCCGTTCATTCAACAAGACGCAGAATAGAACAAGGAAATAGTTTCAGTTTTAACATATTAAAGTACAATAGATAGATAGATAGATAGATAGATAGATAGATAGATTTATAGATAGATAGATAGATAGATAGATAGATAGATAGATAGATAGATAGATAGATATGAGAGAGAGAGAAATATGTGAGCAAGTTTAATATGTTTCATATGTATGTATGTATGTATGTATGTATGTATGTATGTATGTATGTATGTATGTATGTATGTATGTATGTATGTATGTATGTATGTATGTATGTATCCGTGCGTGCGTGCGTGCGTGCGTGCGTGCGTGAGTGTATGTATGCATGTATGTATGTATGTATGTATGTATGTATGTATGTATGTATGTATGTATGTATGTATGTATGTATGTATGTATGTATGTATGTATGTATGTATGTATGTATGTATGTATGTGCGTGTTTATAGAGAGAGAAAGATGCGAAAAAGCTTCATATGTGTTTGCGTATGTGTGTGTGTGTGACCACTATGCCGAATTATCACGGTATTATTTGTCGTTGTAACGTTCCACTGTACTTTTTCACTGTACCGGTCCTTCGAAAAATGATTTGCTTCCTTATATCTTTTCAAAATAGTTGTCACAAATTAATTTATTTGCTACAAATTTGCAATTTTTAGAAAATAGAAGTTTCTGTTACAGATAAATTTATTTGTCACAAATGTGTTAATACTACAAATATGATTATTTGTTTGGACCCCGAATCACATCTATGATTCTTATCACGCATGCCAGTATGGTTGCCGAATATAATGTTATGAATTATATTCGGTCCGTACCTAACTCTGACTTTAGAATTAGAAAACGAAAAAGAAATTCAAAAATGTCATTTATTTTAGTTATTTACAAACGGATGTTAATGTGCTAAGGACGTTTATTCCAATGTAGAACCTTGGATCTTTCTAACATTTTCAGGACATAAGTTATTTTGTAACGTAATTGCTGTTGTACGTTTTAATCCGTTTCTTAAGTCTGCGTGTATTAAGTTTTACATTTACTGTCCTCTATGATAAATATCTTGCCAGGCTGTTTGTGTGAAGCTCAAAATTTCCCCACCTATCATTCCAAAAGTGCAGGTAGTAAATTGTATGTTTTATGTTTAACATAATTTGCATAAAAAAGCTCACTAATGTCAGCATAATGTCTTTGACAGGGTGTCCATCTAAGTTTCAGTTTTATTATTCTGTTTCGTTACAGGTTTTAAATTACAATAAGTATGTGACAATTAACATGTACACAGCAACTTCTTTTACTGTAATTTACTGATTAGTTTATTTACTGGCAAGAACACAATCAATATAAATGACCCGATCCTTGAACGAAACTTACAAACAAGCAAGACAAAGACGTATACGTTGGCTGATGGGGGTTGGCTCATTGCCTCCCATCCCCCCGTCCCCCCACACCCCGCTACGCCCCGGAGCTAAGAGCTAACCTAACAATCTGCAGGACTTGACTTTTGAATGACAGAGGGAATCTCTATTAAATAATGACAGAAAAAAGACGCAAAAAGAAAAACAAAAATGGTAAAGTATAAATCTAGCTTTTATTTGAATCAGTATAGCAGACATTTATCAAAATAATTCAAAGTACGGAGCTCTAAGTGTAAAAGCAGAGACCAAAACCATGCGAGTCTGGGATTGGATTTGGAGGAGGTGGAGTTTGTTGTATGGATTTATTTTACTTGGGGTATGGATTTATTTCAACAATAAGACACACATATCTACACATCCTATTAGTTATCAGTGAAATAAGATTTAAGATTAAGCAAAGGGAAAATTTGTAAGACTGGGCATAAAGAAAAAAGCTGACTTCTAGTTCGACATGCTTGCATGCCCAGACAACATCAACTCTGTACATCTCACCCACAACATGTATAACAGCAAGGGCCCACCTACTTTGCTGCAGATGAACGAAACTGGTGAAAGAAATGAAAATGAAAAATTGATTTTAAATGTATGCAAACCTAACTATGACATTTTGCTACATTGTGCAACACTAAGCAGCCTTTTGATAGATAAAATAAATATTTAACATAATAACATCTATCTAGATATCAAGATAAGATGTATTTTTGCTTAAAAGTTTGGATACAAATATGGTCAATGCTGGTTGTAGTATGAACTCAGAATCACATCTATGATTCGTATCACACATGCCAGTATGGTTGCTGAATATAATGTTATGAATTATATTCGGTCCGTACCTAACTCTAACTTTAGAATTAGAAAACGAAAAAGAAATTCAAAAATGTCTTTCATTTTAGTTATTTACTAACAGAGATGTTAATGTGCTAACGACATATTTCAATGTAGAACCTTGGGTCTTCCTAAGATTTTCAGGATATAAGTTATTTTTTGTTTAAAAATGTAACGCACTTGCTTTTGTACGTTTTTATCCTTTTCTTGAGTCTGCGTGTATTAAGTTTTACATTTACTGTCCTCTATGATAAATATCTTGCCAGGCTGTTTGCGTGAAGCTCAGAATTTCCCCACCTATCATTCCAAACGTACAGGTAGTAAATTGTATGTTTTATTTTCAACACAATTTGCATCAACAAGATCTCTAATGTCATCATAAAGTCTTTGACAGGGTGTCCGTCTAAGTTTCAGTTTTATTATTCCGTTTAGTGACAGTTTTTAAATCACACGTAGTATTTAACAATTAACATGTACACAGAAAATTCATTTACTCTAATGTACTGTTTAGTTTATTTACTGACAAGAACACACTCAATATCAATGACCCATTCCTTGAATGGTACGTATACGTTGGCTAATTGGAGTTTGGGGGTGGGGTGCGGTTGGCATGTGCTGTAAAATTGTCTGTAGCCTATTTACCTTTCCGCCCATACCCCCACCCCCGCTACGCCCTGGAGCTAAGAGCTAACCTAACAATCTGCAGAACTTGACTTTTGAGTGATAGAGGGAATCTCAATTATAATAATGACAGAAAATAAGACGATAAAGAAAAATAAAAATGGTAAAGTATAAATCTAGTTTTTGTTTGAATCAGAATAGCAGACATTTATCAAAATAATCCAAATTACGGAGCTCTAAGTGTAAAAGCAGAGACCAAAACCATGCGAGTCTGGGGTTGGATTTGGAGGAGGTGGAGTTTGTTGTATGGATTTATTTTACTTGGGGTATGGATTTATTTTAACAATAAGACACATATCTACACATCATATTAGTTATCAGTGAAATAAGATTTAAGATTAAGCAAAGGGAAAATTTGAAAGACTGGGCATAAAGAAAAAAGCTGACTTCTAGTTCGACATGCTTGCATGCCCATGCAACATCAACTCTGTACATCTCACCCACAACATGTATAACAAGCAAGAGCCCACCTATATTTCTACAGATGAACGAACCTAGTAACAAAAAATTAAAATGAAAAAAAAATGATTTTTAATGTATGCAAACCTAACTATGACACTTTGCTACATTGTGCAACACTAAGCAGACTTTTGATAGATAAAATAAATATTTAACATAATAACATCTATCTTGATATCAAGATAAGATGTATTTTTGCTTAAAAGTTTGGATAAAAATATGGTCAATGCTGGTTGTACTAAAGCAAGCTTTTCAGGATAATATGAATATCAATTTGTCGACTTTAAGGGTGTCCTGTTTAGGTTCAGAAAGGTGTAGACTTACAAATTGTATTAAATTGATCATATCATTGGGATAAGTAGCATCAACTCGGAATGCAAAATGATCAAGAAAATACGATGTGAGGAATAAATTAAATATTGACATAAATAACTGCATGTATTTGTATTATTCAACTAAATTTACGCTAGAATTTAATGATCTCGTAATATGATCGAACTACACCGAATAGTCAAAAACAGAGATAGAAATTATGGACAACAATTTTCTACATAAAACAACACATGATGGCTCACAATAAAGAGTCGATCGAGTATACTAATCATGCCAATTTGTAAGTCTTCACCTTACTTGTCTCTGTCATACTGAAATTAATCATACATTGGAAAGACCTGAAGGAAAGAATTTCCTGCGAGCACTCGTTATAGTTGAAGAAGAGTCTTATCTTGCTGACAACGCATGTGTACATTATTATCTGGATGTTTACTTACCATTTTATATGGCTCACAATAAACAATTGTTGTTGTTATTGTTGTTTTGGGGGGTTTAACGCCATTTTCGCGCGCAAGATAGGCTTTACATGGCGACCATATAACTGGTGAAAGAAGATCCCGGGAAAATCCCAGTAAGAACCACAGACCCACGGGAAGCTATTATTAACAGCAATCTCATTTACATTGAAACCATGCGGACATATGTGGGTTGTTAGTGATAAAGGCAGGCACATTTGTCCACTCCGTAACCCGGGTCTACAAAGAGGAAAAGTAAAGATATATTTACTGTGATCCTTCAAGTACGGTTGCTTACACAAAATGTCAAAAGACCGACATCGATAAGGAGTACAGATTGCTGGTAACCTTCGCCAGCTTGGCGTCTGCACTAACCAGTTTTGGTAGGGATGGAATTAGTATGCAAAATCCAGATCAATATTATTCTAAGCATCCGATGCCTAGCTTTGACCGGCCGCTTAAACTTGCACTCACATTGCAACAACAAATGGCCTCGTCCGAGATGGCATGATTACTAATACCGCTGTTTGCTTTTGAAAAAGACTCGCTGTATTTTGCCGCTGTCATTGCCATAAAAAGTCGTAATCAGTCAAACTACGAATGGAAAACTAAGTGTATTTGGCACTGTACGAGCCAGTCCACTAGCTTTACAATTACAGCATCATAGCATGTGAAGCAGTGCTTATGGAAACACGAACGTCATGAAAGCCTCGTCACTGTCACACCATAAAGATAGGCTGGCGGTGTTTGCCAACTGGGTCACTTAGTCGCCTTGAAGGATTGAAATTTCACCTCGCCTCATGGAGGCTGTATCCAAACAAGAAGTGCCTTTCCGTGGGAAGTGGCGTAACGTTGGTCGCCCCTCTGCCCACGATTGTCCTCAAAACTGTGTCCTTGATTTGTGGCATGCCTTTGACTCGTATATAATGAGATGAAACAGGCGATATTCGCGTCCTGTCCGAGTTTAATTAAAAACCAAATCAATACCAGAATACGTGTGTCTGGCGTTGGTTGAAAACGTCGTTTTTGAGGAAAACTTTCCAGATCACAATTGAGTAGCGCAACATAAGGTGGTCAGGAACGGAATCCGGGCTAGCGCGTGCCGTCTGGTGCCCTCGGCTGAAATGAACGTGCAGACATGCAGGCATAGTTGGCTGAGGAAAGGCAATTATATTTAGCTGAGTTGCGTGTCACAGGATGCTAAAACAAGGTAGTCTTTTTCTACAGCGTGGTCTGAACATGTGTTCCCCTTTCCGTATTCGGAAGACTTGTAGAATTGCTGTCTTCACTATTGTATCTCCTGGCTCAACACATTATCAACTAATGCAAGTGCACCAAATGAATTACAAAAGACATAAATTAAAAGAAAGGTATTGATTTTCTTTTCTTTCGACTTCACGTTTGAAGTCCAAGAAGCAAATATGACCAAACGGAACAGTAGACCTTTGAAAGATGCACTTGTGATATATAGAATGGTTCCCTCCTTTTTATACTCTCTGAGGAGCACTCCGATATTCTTATGGGGTACAAGTGACAATAGTTATGCACAAATCAGATATTGTAATTTGATGATAGGGACAGTTTCAATGAACATACTTAATACGGTACTCACTGGCCTAATATATACAAAATTATTTAAAACAATAAAATACACAAGTGAAACCAAAAAATATCCATAACTTTAGATAGCTATAATAAAACAAAATTAATAAAACAAAACACGAGAATATTATTATTTTAAAAAACAAAAATCAATGACATGTCAGGTACATCGGATTTAATTTAGATTCCTTTTTAATTTCAATGCTTGTTTGCTAGTCTTAAATTTGTTTATTTTGATTCACACTACTTTAATGTTTTCCAGTATAGAGAGTTCAGAGCTTCTTTATATAAGACGTAAACGTTATGAATAGCTGGTTACAGTTTAAACGTTCTATTAGAAGAACCATCATTGGTCATACCCAAGGCCAAAATGGATAAACGTGATTTTAAACAAGTAAATAATTTCGACGAGGTTCTGAAACATGATCACGTGACCTTCATACGGGCATCTGTTTTACACAGTAGATATGGTTTAATACAGATGATATGATATTTCTCAATTTCTGACCTTCACACTTGTTACGTCTGTTTGATTTAAATTATTTATTTTCAAATGCCAAATCCAAATTTGTCATTATGGGTTTAAAATTCATTAATTGGAAGATTATTCTAGAAAAATCTCTATGACCATACTTTATTTGTAAACATGTTTTTGACCTTGGCTTGTTGACCTAATTTCTGACCCTGATTCAGACAGTGTCAACAAGCTTCTAAAACTATTGGTTAATTTCAAGGACAACTTTTTATTTTTAGTTCTTGGGGGGTGATAAATGACTGATTTTCTTATCTGAATCTTTCTTTGTGTACGTGTTTAAATGATCGTACGCTCTTTCTTTGACCTTCTATGAATTTCTAGAAAATCACGTGATCCCTTGCTTACGTAAAATAACGGGTATTTAAATTATTGTACTGTGAGAGAATATTCAGTAGAATCTGGGCTTTTAAAGTCAATAATTGTGTTTTCTGTTTGAGTTATAATTTTAATTACCTTGTACTGGAAATTGTGTCATTTCGTTGTAGCAAGAGGAATTATTCCATTTATCTGGAAAAGGACATATGTTTATGATTTTCATTTGGATTATTTTGAAAACAAGAACTGCATCACGTGACATTGTCAGCCATTTTTGGATTACATCGTCAAGATTCGAACCTGGAACTATTATAACATTTATTTATCAGGATTCTTGCAATTCCATTAGTGAATTATTTTTGTGAATTCTATATTGGATTAATGTTGGATTTGATTCTCTAAAACAGTAAGTTTATTTATTTTATGAAAATAATTGTACTTAATAAATTCATTGTTAAATTTTACAAGCTTGTTAGTTTTCACTCTTTCTGTGTTGCTGCTTATACGAGCCTAAGCACGTAACACACTTGATGTCAAGTTCTCATTTGGTAGACAGTTTTCGAGTTGTATGTTAATTTTTCTTCAATTCTTTTGGATTTTAAAAGATTGATTCGTTTCTCTGGAGATATTTGAGTGCACATACAAAATTCGTGGACAAAGACAGCTTATTAAATTTGTAATCAGATTTCCAACACCGGAGTGTTACCTTTTGTGTTTCTACTGTAACGTAATGGATATGTACATGTATTAGTCCAGTTCGCAGTAACGGTGTACGAGTTATTTCCCTTATTACTGTTGTAAGTTTTTTTGAAAAAAGAACATAGAATGTGTAACATGTGCATGAGTGGAGTGATTAAACGTGTTGAGCACAGCCCAGTCTTCTGTATTGAATATGTCATAGAAAGACGTGACATGGTGTCAGAAGGAAGGCAACTTCGCCTACATCATCAATACTTTTCGGCCGAAACTGGAGCTTCGGGGAAATTAGTTCGCGAACTGGAAAAAATTCAAAAGAGTCCGTGTGAATTATGAAATAGCTACGGGGCATGCAGAAAAAGCGCCAAAACTGAAAATTGCCACTCGAATTACGTGTTTAATAAAAATAATAATAATAATAATAATAACAATAATATAAATAATAATAATAATGAGGACATTTTATAGCGCAAACAAAAAACACAAACCATGAAATTTTAAAATATTAAACATGCTGAAAACATATAAGGTACAAAACGTTATTATGTCTCTAAGTTCGTTCATGCGGTCGAAAAAGGTGAGTTTTAAGAGCACTATTAAAAGGGATCACTGTCTTTGTCTTTAATTTCAGTGGACAATTCGTTACACATCGCCGCGCCCTGGCATGCAAAAAAAAAATAAACAAAAAACGTCCATATGAATTCCTTTTCATAATGGGAATAATGAGTATTCTATTGGCATAATGGGAGCGTAAGTACATTAAAAATCATTTTTTTTTCATTTTAATTTTTTGTTACTAGGTTCGTTCATCTGTAGAAATATAGGTGGGCTCTTGCTTGTTATACATGTTGTGGGTGAGATGTACAGAGTTGATGTTGCATGGGCATGCAAGCATGTCGAACTAGAAGTCAGCTTTTTTCTTTATGCCCAGTCTTTCAAATTTTCCCTTTGCTTAATCTTAAATCTTATTTCACTGATAACTAATATGATGTGTAGATATGTGTCTTATTGTTAAAATAAATCCATACCCCAAGTAAAATAAATCCATACAACAAACTCCACCTCCTCCAAATCCAACCCCAGACTCGCATGGTTTTGGTCTCTGCTTTTACACTTAGAGCTCCGTAATTTGGATTATTTTGATAAATGTCTGCTATTCTGATTCAAACAAAAACTAGATTTATACTTTACCATTTTTGTTTTTCTTTATCGTCTTATTTTCTGTCATTATTATAATTGAGATTCCCTCTATCACTCAAAAGTCAAGTTCTGCAGATTGTTAGGTTAGCTCTTAGCTCCAGGGCGTAGCGGGGGTGGGGGTATGGGCGGCAAGGTAAATAGGCTACAGACAATTTTACAGCACATGCCAACCGCACCCCACCCCCAAACCCCAATTAGCCAACGTATACGTACCATTCAAGGAATGGGTCATTGATATTGAGTGTGTTCTTGTCAGTAAATAAACTAAACAGTACATTAGAGTAAATGAATTTTCTGTGTACATGTTAATTGTTAAATACTACGTGTGATTTAAAAACTGTCACTAAACGGAATAATAAAACTGAAACTTAGACGGACACCCTGTCAAAGACTTTATGATGACATTAGAGATCTTGTTGATGCAAATTGTGTTGAAAATAAAACATACAATTTACTACCTGTACGTTTGGAATGATAGGTGGGGAAATTCTGAGCTTCACGCAAACAGCCTGGCAAGATATTTATCATAGAGGACAGTAAATGTAAAACTTAATACACGCAGACTCAAGAAAAGGATAAAAACGTACAAAAGCAAGTGCGTTACATTTTTAAACAAAAAATAACTTATATCCTGAAAATCTTAGGAAGACCCAAGGTTCTACATTGAAATATGTCGTTAGCACATTAACATCTCTGTTAGTAAATAACTAAAATGAAAGACATTTTTGAATTTCTTTTTCGTTTTCTAATTCTAAAGTTAGAGTTAGGTACAGACCGAATATAATTCATAACATTATATTCAGCAACCATACTGGCATGTGTGATACGAATCATAGATGTGATTCTGAGTTCATACTACAACCAGCATTGACCATATTTGTATCCAAACTTTTAAGCAAAAATACATCTTATCTTGATATCTAGATAGATGTTATTATGTTAAATATTTATTTTATCTATCAAAAGGCTGCTTAGTGTTGCACAATGTAGCAAAATGTCATAGTTAGGTTTGCATACATTTAAAATCAATTTTTCATTTTCATTTCTTTCACCAGTTTCGTTCATCTGCAGCAAAGTAGGTGGGCCCTTGCTGTTATACATGTTGTGGGTGAGATGTACAGAGTTGATGTTGTCTGGGCATGCAAGCATGTCGAACTAGAAGTCAGCTTTTTTCTTTATGCCCAGTCTTACAAATTTTCCCTTTGCTTAATCTTAAATCTTATTTCACTGATAACTAATAGGATGTGTAGATATGTGTGTCTTATTGTTGAAATAAATCCATACCCCAAGTAAAATAAATCCATACAACAAACTCCACCTCCTCCAAATCCAATCCCAGACTCGCATGGTTTTGGTCTCTGCTTTTACACTTAGAGCTCCGTACTTTGAATTATTTTGATAAATGTCTGCTATACTGATTCAAATAAAAGCTAGATTTATACTTTACCATTTTTGTTTTTCTTTTTGCGTCTTTTTTCTGTCATTATTTAATAGAGATTCCCTCTGTCATTCAAAAGTCAAGTCCTGCAGATTGTTAGGTTAGCTCTTAGCTCCGGGGCGTAGCGGGGTGTGGGGGGACGGGGGGATGGGAGGCAATGAGCCAACCCCCATCAGCCAACGTATACGTCTTTGTCTTGCTTGTTTGTAAGTTTCGTTCAAGGATCGGGTCATTTATATTGATTGTGTTCTTGCCAGTAAATAAACTAATCAGTAAATTACAGTAAAAGAAGTTGCTGTGTACATGTTAATTGTCACATACTTATTGTAATTTAAAACCTGTAACGAAACAGAATAATAAAACTGAAACTTAGATGGACACCCTGTCAAAGACATTATGCTGACATTAGTGAGCTTTTTTATGCAAATTATGTTAAACATAAAACATACAATTTACTACCTGCACTTTTGGAATGATAGGTGGGGAAATTTTGAGCTTCACACAAACAGCCTGGCAAGATATTTATCATAGAGGACAGTAAATGTAAAACTTAATACACGCAGACTTAAGAAACGGATTAAAACGTACAACAGCAATTACGTTACAAAATAACTTATGTCCTGAAAATGTTAGAAAGATCCAAGGTTCTACATTGGAATAAACGTCCTTAGCACATTAACATCCGTTTGTAAATAACTAAAATAAATGACATTTTTGAATTTCTTTTTCGTTTTCTAATTCTAAAGTCAGAGTTAGGTACGGACCGAATATAATTCATAACATTATATTCGGCAACCATACTGGCATGCGTGATAAGAATCATAGATGTGATTCGGGGTCCAAACAAATAATCATATTTGTAGTATTAACACATTTGTGACAAATAAATTTATCTGTAACAGAAACTTCTATTTTCTAAAAATTGCAAATTTGTAGCAAATAAATTAATTTGTGACAACTATTTTGAAAAGATATAAGGAAGCAAATCATTTTTCGAAGGACCGGTACAGTGAAAAAGTACAGTGGAACGTTACAACGACAAATAATACCGTGATAATTCGGCATAGTGGTCACACACACACACATACGCAAACACATATGAAGCTTTTTCGCATCTTTCTCTCTCTATAAACACGCACATACATACATACATACATACATACATACATACATACATACATACATACATACATACATACATACATACATACATACATACATACATACATACATACATGCATACATACACTCACGCACGCACGCACGCACGCACGGATACATACATACATACATACATACATACATACATACATACATACATACATACATACATACATACATACATACATACATACATACATACATACATACATACATACATATGAAACATATTAAACTTGCTCACATATTTCTCTCTCTCTCATATCTATCTATCTATCTATCTATCTATCTATCTATCTATCTATCTATCTATCTATCTATAAATCTATCTATCTATCTATCTATCTATCTATCTATCTATCTATCTATCTATCTATCTATCTATTGTACTTTAATATGTTAAAACTGAAACTATTTCCTTGTTCTATTCTGCGTCTTGTTGAATGAACGGAAGAGTGATACATATACATCCGACATCATCAGAAAAGAATGATTCAAGGTTAAAATACATGTAAATAGAAGCCGTTGTAGATTGCTTTTGAAATAATGATTTCCATCCATCTTTTTTATTTTAACACATCATAATCTTTAAGATATTTCTATCCTTTATGTAAGAATTAAAAAGGCGCATGCATGTGAAGATGTCAAGGAATGATTTGTCTCTATGGTCATTAGAAAGTCATCATCAGATGTTGCAAAGGATGTCCTGTCATTGTTTGAAAGTAGTATTTGTAACACCTAATATAGAATCACTGTCTGTGATTAATGTAGAGCAATACAAAATTAGGACGGACACATTTCAGTTTCACAGACAGGAATATGTCTTTCCTATATCTTGTATTCTGCAGCTTAACGATCTATAGTGTCTCAGATGGAAAAGTCGTATTAGGCAATATTGGACAAAATGTGTCTTTATCATGGGATTTTAGCATGATACAAAGTGACTCTTTTTATATATTGCATAACGCGTCACCTATCCATCGATTTTTTCCCAATCGCAATGCTTCTATTCCACTACAACCACCGCAACGAGGATTTTCTACTGTATATTACACTATGCCAGAAAAAGTAACTGTGACAATCTATATTCTGGACTTAACCGAAAATGATGCCGGGACGTACAGTGTCGTACGACAATGGAATTTAGAAGATTTGGATGACCGTGTTGATCTACAAATTATTGGTATGTATGGCTGAATTTAAATAAACATATAGTAACTTCTCTGGCAAAATGGAATCGCATGAGGTTAACCTCTCGCAAAGTTGAACCAAAGGTAAAAACTTACTAGCTTGTTTGTTCTTTAATCTTAACTGTTGCCACGAATGCGGTATTCATTTTTCTGACCATTATGTACGTTGTTTTAAAAAATATTTTATCTTAGCATTCAGTTTTAAATATTTACCATATCAGGTATGAAATAAGCATAAATATTAAGTGATTTGTATATTCAGTAAGCATCGGCAGAAGAATACTTAATTCACCATGGGATTCCTTCTTTTAACCGTTTCAAGTTACGTCAATCCCGTACGTACTCAGGGCACGTTTTACCCGTGCATGAACATATTTCCTGCATCTAGGGTTTCTTCCTACGTTTATTTTAGTAATAATGTGTCAGTTCTAAGAACAGTTCTGTAAAAGCAAGACATGGGTATTTTTTAAATACATACAATGATTTAAATTTTATCAGTATTCACCACATTTTCTGCATCACTGTTGCATATACATGCGCGATTATCAATTTACAATGAATAACTAGAATTACGTGTTTGTACATACGTATGCTCGCGTTTCTCAATTTTGATATCTACTTATCGTGTCCTGCCCAGTAAGCATGCAAATGGTTAAAATATGCAAATCAGGATAATTCTCGGTAAGCATGAACAGGGTTACGCGTTACAAATCTGGATAGTCCAACTCGGTAAACATGTACGTAGTTAAGAGATGAAAATATCGATAGTCCAACTCAGTAAACATAGTTAACATATGAAAATTAGTATAGTCCAACTCGGTAAGCATGTACGTAGTTAAGAGATGAAAATCTGGATAGTCATTTTCAGTAAACGTGTACGTAGTTAACAGATACAAACATGTATAGTCCAACTCAGTAAACATGTACCTATTTAAAAGGATGACGTTCTGGACAGTCCTGCTCAGTAAGCAGATACATAACTTAAAGAAGATCTGAATATAGTTTTAAGCTTGCTAATTATTGTCATGTAGCCTAGCGGGTAAGGATGGTCCAAGGAACCTATATAAGTTATACATTTGAGTTCATCTTTCCATGGTCAGTAAATGTATGTCTGGTGATGATGGCGAAAGTAGATTGGTGGTTGAAATGAAAAATACAATAGACAATTGACACGCTTAGTTGACGATCACAGCACTCGTTTTGAAGGGGTTGTTATAACTGCAACATACTGTTGGAGAAACATTACACTTATCGTTGCATTTATTAATTTATTTATTTCCAAATAGTGTCGTTATATATGGCATGTACTGCTATTTTGCCACGTAAAATCTAGCGTCTTTGCGGAAAGTACTTCTGATTGCAAATGTTATATAATTTCTCAAAAATGTTTTGTAAACGGATTTAACTGGAGACATATAACACTGGATAATCCACACCATTGTTGTCTTCCTGTATCAATCTTCCACGAATCCCTTCAACTATCGCACCAGAAAGCATTTTACATGATTGAAACTCGGAAGAGAAAAACTCTTGTACTCTAGAGTTTTCTGTAATTTATTTGAAGTTTCCTGACATTTGTCAGACCAAAAATAAATTTGGTTTAGTTACCTAAAAGACTGGTCAGGGATTCAGCAATTATGGATAAAGTAGAGCTAAATTTCCAATAATATCCAGTCATATCCAATACTCTCATCAATTGCTTCTTACTGATAGGCACAGCGAATTAATAAATAGCCTTGAACTTAAGATCTATCGGTTTAACTTGACCGTGTGCAACAACATATAATAAAAATGATAACACAAATGTACACGAATAACTCGATTATCGTTCTTGTATACTGAGTACGCACACTATACTGATTTACATATTCGGCCCGTACCTGCGTAATAATGCTTTGAGTATTCTCTGAAAAGTTAGGAAATATTATGAAGTGGAATAACATGTAATCACGAAAATTAAATTGAAATCAAACGACAAGGCGGGGTTTGCCAGTGATGTATTCACACCAATATCTACAAGAAGCTAATTATATCATATATGACGTTAAATAGTCTTTATATTTGTGGATAAAATAGTCCTCCTGTGATTGGACTGGCTGAAATTCGAAGTATACTAAAGCAAGGAGAAGTATTTATCTTTTTATTAACTTGAGCGACATACAATAATGGTATTTCTTTCAGGGATCACGTATTACACACCCGTGGCGAAAACCAAGATGGAGACTACAGAAGGTAATGATTGCGCAAACACAACTCCTTTCGTATTCGATTCAGACTCGGCAACTGTTTAATGATTGTATAAAGTGATTCTCACCTGATTCTTTTATGTCGTGTGTTAACCCGTGCGTGGACATCTTTCCTGCATCTAGGGTTTCTTCCTACGTTTGTTTTAGTAATAATGTGTCAGTTCTAAGAACAGTTCTGAAAAAGAAAGACATAGGTATTTTGTAAATACATACAATGATTTAGGTTTTATCAGCATTCACCACATTTTCTGCATCATTGCTGCTTATACATACGCGATTATCAATTTACAATGAATAACTAGAATTACGTGTTTGTACATACGTATACCCACGTTTCTCAATTTTGTCCTGCCCAGTAAGCATGCACATATGCAAATGGTTAAAATATGCAAATCAGGATAATCCTGCTTGGTAGCCATGCACAGGGTTAAAGGTTACAAATCTGGATTGTCCAGCTCAGTAAACGTGTACGTAGTTAACAGATACAAACATGTATAGTCCAACTCAGTAAACATGTACCTATTTAAAAAGATGACGTTCTGGATAGTCCTGCTCAATAAGCAGATACATAAATTATGGAAGATCTGAATATAGTTTTAAGCTTGTTAATTATTGTCATGTAGCCTAGCGGGTAAGGATGGTCCAAGGAACCTATGTAAGTTATACATTTGAGTTCATCTTTCCATGGTCAGTAAATGTATGTCTGGTGATGATGGCGAAAGTAGGTTGATGGTTCAAATAAAAAATACGATAGACAATTGTCACGCTTAGTTGATGATCGCAGCACTCATTTTGAAGGTGTTATTATAACTGCAACATACTGTTGGAGAAACATTAAATTGTCTTTGCATTTTTTAATTATTTTCTTTAAATAGTATCGGTATATATGGTATACATTGCTATTTTGCCACGTAAAATCTAGCGACTCTGCGGAAAGTACTTCTGATTGCAAATGCTATATAATTTCTCAGAAATGTTTTGTAAACAGATTCAAATGGAGAAATATAACACTGGACAATCAACACCATTGTTGTCTTATTGTATCAATCTTCCACGAATCCCTTCAACAATTGCATCAGAAGGCATTTTAAATGATTTGAAACCCGGAAGAGAAAATCTCTTGTACTCTAGAGTTTTCTCTAATTTATCAGAAGCCTCCTAACATTTGTCAGACGAAATAAACTTTGTTTTCTTACCCAAAAGATTGGTCACGGTTTCAGCAATTATGGATAAAACAGAGCTAAATTCCCGATAATATCCAGTCATACCCAAGAGTCTCATCAACTGTTTCTTACTGATATGCACAGCGAACTTATAAATAGCCTTGAACTTAAGATTTATAGGTTTAGCTTGACCATGTCCAACAACATTTACTAAAACTGATACACAAATGTACACGAATAACTCGATTATCCTTCTTGTATACTGAGTACGCACAATACATTGATTTACATATTCGGCCCATACCTGCATACGAATGCTTTGAGTATTCACTGAAAAATTATGAAGTGGAATAACATGCAATTACGAAAATTAAGTTGAAATCAAACGACAAAGCGAGGTTTGCCAGTGATGCATCCACACTAATATCTAAAAGAAGCTAAGATGTACTAGACCTCCTATGATCGGAATAGTTGAAATTCGAAGTATACTAAAGCAAGGAGAATTCTTTATCATTTTAATAACTTGAGCGACATACAATAATCGTTTTTCTTTCAGCGATCACGTATTACACACCCGTGGCGAAAACCAAGATGGAGACTACAGAAGGTAATGATTGTGCAAACTCTTTTTCCATTCGATTCAGACTTGGCAAATATGTAATGATTGTACTAAACGATCTCAGGAGACGGTATTTTTGTTGCATTAAAAAGATTTACCGTAAACAAAAAACGACACTGTTCATTAGCAACATATTGATTTGTTGGAAATGTGGGTTGTTTTGAGGGAGGGCAATATGGCGGTGGTTTGTGGGTGATTGAAATAGAAAATACAATAGACAATCGTATTTGACAGTCACATGATTCATTCCGAAGGGTATATTATAGAGGCAACATATTATTGGCCGCAAAATTACAATTATCTATTCATTTATGTGTGTGCAAAAGGTTATCATTATATACAGTAGTTCTGGCCCTTTTGCAACTTAAAATCTTTCGACTCTGTGGAAAGTACTTATGATTGCTAATGATATGTAATTTCTCGTAAATGTTTTGTAATTTGATTCAACTGAAAAATAGCACACTTGAGGAACTACACCATTATTGTCTTCCGGTACCTAATAATCAACCCCAACCCCCTAAATCACTCGCATCATAAGACACTTTACATGACTGATTTAAACCTCAAAGAGAAAAAAACTACTGTACTCTTGAGAATCCTTTAATTTATAAAAAGCCTCTTGACATTTGTCAGACCAATGAAACTTTGTTCTTTTTACCCAAATGATTGGTCATGCGTACTGCAATTATGAAATAAGTAGTGTAGAATTTCCAGAAATATCCAGCCATATCCAAGAGTCTCATCAACTGCTTCTTACTGATAGGCACAGTGAACTTTTAAATAGCCTTGAACTTAAGATTTATAGGTTTAGCTTGACCGTGTCCAACAACATATACTTAAAAGGATACACAAATGTACACGAATAACTCGATTATTCTTCTTGTATACTGAGTACGCAAAATACATTGATTTACATATTCGGCCCATACCTGCATAAGAATGCTTTGAGTATTCACTGAAAAATTATGAAGTGGAATAACATGCAATCACGAAACTTAAGTTGAAATCGAACGACAAAACGAGGTTTGCCAGTGATGTATCCACACTAATATCTAAAAGAAGCTAATTATGTCATATAGGACATTAAAAAGACATTATATTTTTGGATATACTAGACCTCCTATGATCGGACTGGTTGAAATTCGAAGTATACAAAAGAAAGGAGAAATATTTATCTTTTTTTTTAATTTGAGCGACATACAATAATCGTATTTCTTTCAGGGATCACGTATTACACACCCGTGGTGAAAACCAAGGTGGAGACTACAGAAGGTAATGGTTGTGCGAACTCTTTTTTTCATTCGATTCAGACTCGGCAAATATGTAATGATTGTATAAAACGATCTCACCCTACTCTATTATGTCGTGTGTGTGTGCGTTTAATTTTATTTTAATTACAAAGCGATCTACGACACTTGTTTGCCGTAAAGAGATTTACCATAAACAAAAAACGACACTGTTGATTAGCAACATATTGATTGGTTGGAAATGTGGTTGTTTTTGTGAACGGCAATATGGCGGTGGTTTGTGGGTGATTGAAATAGAAAATACAATACACGCTCGTATTTGTCGGTCACGTCATTCATTATGAAAGGTATATGATAGTGGCAACAGATTATTGGCGCAAATTTATAATTATCTATTCATTTATTCATTTTTTTTGTATGCCAAATGTTATCATTATCATTATATGGAGGGTCTGGCTCTTTTGAAACTTAAAATCTTTCGACTCTGCGGAAGGTACTTAGGATTGTTAATGAAATGTAATTTCTCGGAAATGTTTTGTAAGTCAAAATCAAAATAGCACACTTGAGGAACTACACCATTCTTGTCTTTCGGTACATAATAATCCACCCCCACCCTTCTATATTACTCGCATCAGAAGACACTTTACATGACTGATTTAAACCTCAAAGAGAAACAACTCTTGTACTCTTGAGAATCCTTTAATTTATCAAACGTCTCCTGAAATTTGTCAGACCAATGAAACTTTGTCTTTTTTACCCAAATGATTGGTCATGCGTTCAGCAGTTATGAAAAAAGTAGAGTAGAATTTCCAATAATATCCAGTCATACCCAAGAGTCTCATCAACTGCTTCTTATTGATAAGCACTTGGTAATTCAGATAAAGTCTAGACCTTAAGGTATATACGTTTAAACTGACCCTATTCCACAACACGTACTAAAGGTAATACACAAATAAAGTCCGCATAGACCGATTGATATATTCGTTCACACTCATCAACACAAGTGACTTACTATGTATCATTATCGTAGTAGTTAGAGAGAGCACTTTCTGTTTGGTGTGTTGTATATTGGTAATCTTCACACCCACCCCGTGAAATTTGTTTAAAATTTCAACATCATCTTCTAAGTGCCGCTGACTTTCCTGATATAGAGTTTGTTTTCTAATGCCTGATTTTCTTCTTTGCTCTAGAAACATTTGTAATTTAGTTTCTTAACTTGGGTATACATCTTGTATAGAGATTACGAACAATACAATGATTTCCACATTCGTCGCTTACTTGAATAAGAAGGCTTAGAATATTCATTGGGCAGTTACGAAGTTAGATCACATGAACAAAACTGCAAAAACAAGTTGAAATAAAACAAGGTCACTTTTTTCCATGTTATCCAAATCAATGTCGAAAGGAAGTTGATAATCCATGTATCACAATAGTCTTATACTTTCGGATAAAATATAACTTATATTTTCGGACTGATTAAAATTTGAAGTTTATCAGGACAAGGAGAGGTATTTATCCATTTTAACTTCAGCGTCCATACACTATTCACTTTTTCTGGGATTGGTTCTTACACACCCATGGCTACTACCCAGAAGGAGTCTACAGAAGGTAATGATTCTGTAAATATAACTATTTTCATATTCGATTAAAGACATGAAAAGAACCTGAAGGATTGGTATAAAGCCATCGAAAATATGATATTTTCTGTTGATGAATTGTTTTTTTTTTTTTTTAAATACAAAGCTATCTACGAACAATTTTCTCTACAGTATAGAGCTTTACCATGAATAAAAGCGACGCTTCTGAAAATCAACATACTGGCTGATGATAAATATTATTAGTTCTTGGGACTGGCACTATGTCGGAGGAAATTCTTGAAAAAGCACTTTTTATTATATATATTTATTTCTGGAAAGATTACTTGAATGGCATTATTCTTATTGATGTCGGTCGAACAATATTTGTTGAAACTCTGATGATGTCATAAATGGAAGTACATTCGTTACAAATTAAGTGAAACAATAATATATGTGTCAACACCGCCCACAGACTAACGATCAAACTTCACCCATTAAATATATATCGATTACAATCTCTTTAAGCTTAGTTGCAAGCTAAATACTCGACAATTCGTAGCTTTTGCCTCCATTTTCTCAATGACTTCGTATACAGGAACAAAGCCAATAAGCTTTTTACCAACTAATTTAATTATCAATTAATTATGTGCACCATTTAATTTAAACATATATTTATAAATCCTATACAATATTATGATCTTAACATATTCAAGTCACGTAGGCCAAACTTAACTAAATTGATTCTGTACACATTACATCCATAAGAATTATAAAAAAAGATAAAAATAATTCACCAGGAGTTACAAAAATATAGAAATACATAACACTACATTTCAAACATTCAATCATTTTAAATACCTTCGCCAGCAAAGTTCCAAAATTTTTGCATATTGGCCGATCGTTCAGATATTTCAGTGCTGAGTGTTAAGCCACCTCGTACAATGAACATCAAGTTTTTCAAATTTGAACACGGTTCTTACATAATCGAAACCAGGGGAACACACAACCGGAATGGGCGGATAAATAGGTGATTTTCCACTTCCGTTATGTGCTTGCAAAAGGTATATCCTTTCCTTCAAATATAATGTTTTGTTTTATGTCCTTGTGTATAGTCAGACAATTGATAGTAAACTGGCAAAGTTTCCGTTTGACGTCAATTGCCGCAACCATTTTCTGCCGATGTTCACGGCGTCATTGCTGCTCGTTATGGCTGGATAGTATGACATACTAAGGCAGGAAACTCGTGTAAACCGATAGACGTCGCTAGTATAATGCTTGTTTGTTTGTTTTGTTTTGTATGGTTTAACGCCATTTTTCAGCACAATATAGACTATACATGGCGGCCAGTATTAATGGTGGAGGAAGAACCCGGACAACGCCCGGAAAGAACCACCGACCCACGAGAAGTTATTGGCAAGCTTTCTCACATAAGTACATTTGCCGAATCTTAGACTCGAACACACGCAGACAGAGTTGAGATGGCAGTGGTCCGTAACGGACAGCGCTTTAGACCACTCAGCCACTCGGGGCCCCGCTAGTATAACGCAATTGCATATCTGATCGATCGGCTAAGGTATAGCTAGGCTAACATAGCGGACACTTGATTAGTGATGATGTCTTTTAAACAGAGGTGTAAAATATACTTTCCAAATAAGGCAGATACTCCACTCACTTTTATTTCATTTTATTTCAGGAATAGATGATTATACAACCACTGCTCTGAACCAGAAAGTAATTACAAGAGGTACTTTAGCTATAGATATGACGTTTGTCGATTTTTGTTTCAAATGTCGTTTTACATGAGTTGGACAATAGTTCCATTGATTGATTTTACAATCGCTTGTTGTAATGTAGATGCTCTCATGACTGGAATAACATTTCATTTCAAACTTTGCACACACACAGACACACACAGACACACACACACACACACATATATATATATATATATATATATATATATATATATATATATATATATACACACACACAAACACAAACATACAGTATATGTATATGCCTTGATGTACGGTATTTTTCAAGTACAAGGATTATTATTCGCTGCACTGACTTATGATACATAACTTTACTGCCACGTCAATAACAAGATTATTACGAAATTCAAGTTATTGAAAACGAATCAAAATCTAATTCATAACAGCGCGAATTACTGTTTTCATTTCTTAATGTGCTATTTTACTTCGAATTGGGAAGAAGAATTAATTCGCTGTATATAATGTCGGTGTGAATAATCACTTAAACACAACAGAACAAAAACGTTAAACGGCAGAAATCACGCTATATTGAGATATCATTTGTGATGAACTGCAGAAACAGATAGTTCAGATAAATAAATAAATAAATCTGTCTGATGATATGTTATCAATTGTGTAATGCCTTATTTGGAGGAAAAAGCTTACAGTACCCGTATTCATGAATATTTGTCTAGTGTTTGAAGAGTCCATCATATTTGACAGATAATAATTATGTATTTTTATAATGGTGGATTATTCGTAATTATTTAAATTTTTGTGCTCAGGTATCAATTATGACAAAAGCACAGCTATGACCGCAGAAGTAGATGCAGAAGGTACTGTACCAAACCTGTTTAATATTTATAAAGTACTCGAATGGACTTCCAAAGCTTCATTAACAATGTTGATTCCATATAAATAAAATCTTTTTAGCTCGTATCATTTTCGTTACAAAATATTTGACATTTACAATCAGAACGAACATTTGTGACCAAAATATACAGGTCGACCTTACATGGCCCTAGAGGCGAAAGAAGGATTTCAACTTCGGCTGATGTGACCCACTGACCTGTATACAACATTAGTTCCCTCATCGCTATAACCTCAGTTATGAAATAACATGCTACTTATATTCGTTTTCACAGATTATTTCACCTCATATCTTTGCTTGACATATGTTGCCGATATTTTATAATCAATCTCGTGCGTTGTCTTGTCACTTGATATTCAGGTCAACGACATTGTTACGTGCTTAGGCTCGAATAAGCAGCAACACAGAAAGAGTGAAAACTAACAAGCTTGTATAACTTGAACAATGATTTTTATTAAGTACAATTATTTTCATAAAATAAATAAACTTACGGTTTTAGAGAATCAAATCCAACAAATATAAAATTCACAAAATAATCCACTAATGGAATTTCACGTCCTGATAAATAAATGTTCTAATAGTTCCAGGTTCGAATCTTGACGATGTAATCCAAAATGGCTGACAACGTCACGTGATGCAGTTCTTGTTTTAATATCATCCAGATGAAATTATGAAACCTATGTCCTTTTCCAGATAATTCTTCTTTCTTCAATGAATTGACACAAAGTCCAGAACAAGATAACACTCAAACATGAAATACACAACTTAATAATAATAAAGCCCAAACATCTACTGATTTGTTCTATCCCAAACAACAGTTCTTATACTTGTTTTTTTTAAGTAAACAAGTGATCACGTGATTTTCTAGAAATTGATAGAGGTTCATGGAAGGTCACAGAAAGAGACTGCCTTCACTAAAATCACGTACTCTAGATATTTCCTACCCTTAAGAACTAAATATAAAATATTGTTCTTGAAATTAACCAATAGTTTTAGATGTTTGTTGACAATGTCTAAAGCAAGGTCAGGAATTAGATCCACAAGCCAAGGTCAAAACTTGTTTACAATTAGAGTGTAGGTCATCTTGAATTTTCCAGAATAATTTCCCAATTAATGAATATTAAACCCTAAATGACAAATTTGGATTTAACAATTAAAAAATAAATAATTTAAATCCAATAGCCGTAACACCTTCCCCCATAAAAAAAAGAAAGGTTTAAATGATAAAACTTTCTTTTTATCACAAACCAATTTACATCTGAGGTTAAAAGAACTAGCATAAATTACACAGTATAATAAATTAAGCACGGGAAAGAGCGTCTGCAATTATATTATCTTTTACTTTTATGTGCCTGATATCAAGATTATATTCTTGTAATAACAAACTGCATCTCAATAATCTTTGGTTTTTGTTTTTCATCTTGCTGATGAAAGTAAGGGTGTTGTGGTCACTAAAAACTATAATCGAAGAAGGAGCTGAACTTAAATAAACTTCAATATGTTGCAAAGCCAAAATCAATGCCAAACATTCCTTCTCGATTGTTGAATAATTTTTCTGGTGCTTATTCAATGGCTTAGAAAAATAACACACCGGATGTTCAATTCCATTTTTGTCCTCTTGAATTAAAACCGGTCCAACCCCAACATCACTTGCATCAACAGATAATTTGAAAGATTTACCAAAATTTGGAGTTGCAAGAACTG
This sequence comes from Unio pictorum, assembly GCA_030141615.1. Classification (NCBI taxonomy): domain Eukaryota; kingdom Metazoa; phylum Mollusca; class Bivalvia; order Unionida; family Unionidae; genus Unio; species Unio pictorum. The sequence continues at coordinate 5,159,135 of JARLTB010000207.1, forward strand.
GTGCTGTTTCAAGTATGGCTTTCAACTTATCAAAAGCCTCCTGACATTTTTCAGTCCAACCGAACTTATTCTTCTTTTTCAATAAATTTGTCAGGGGTTCTGCTATTATAGAAAAATTTAAACAAAAAATTTACGATAATATCCAGCCATACCTAAAAACCGCATCAGTTGTTTTCTATTTTCAGGCACAGGGAATTTAGAGATAGCCTCAACCTTGGCATCTATTGGTTTAACCTGCCCATGTCCCACAATATGTCCTAAGAAAGTTACACTAGCACGACAGAACTCACTTTTAGATAAATTAATTGTCAAACATGCATCAGTGAGTCTGTCAAAGAATTTTCGAATTGTTGCTAGATGTTCTATCCAGATGTCGTTGTAGATGATGACATCATCTATATAAGCATCACAATTTTCTAGACCAGAGGTAATCATACTCATGAGACGTTGAAATGTACTTGGCGACCCTTTCATCCCAAACGGCATTACTTTATATTGGTAAAGTCCATCTGGAGTCACAAATGCTGAGACTTCCTTTGCTCTTTCCGTCAGTGGAATCTGCCAAAATCCCTTCGGAAGGTCAAATTTGGTGACATACTTGGCATTCCCGATTTTATCAATACAATCGTCAATTCTTGGTAATGGGAAGGAATCTGTTTTTGTCACACTGTTCACCTTCCTATAATCAGTGCACATACGAAAAGTTTTATCTGGTTTTGGAACAAGTATGTATGGTGAACTCCATTCACTTTTACTGGGCTCGATAAAATCATTCTCCAGCAAATATTGAATTTCCTTTTTTAAGTATTCCTGTTTGAGTGGATTCATCCTGTATGGATGTTGTTTAATAGGTTTTGAATTTTCAATTTCAACGTCATGAAAAATTTTGTTTGTCCTTGTAGGAATATCTGGAAATAAGTGCTCATATTCTATTAATAATTGCTTCAATTCATTTCTTTCTTGCACTTGCAAATGTGAAAGTTTCTGGTCTAGATTTTTCATAATTTCTGAATTGCGAAGATTCGTCATTTCAATATCAGTCGTCACTTCGATATCAGTAGAATCTGATGATATTCCTTCATTGAGTGGGACAGGTACAACTAAATTAATTACATGTTTAGCATGGCTATCTCTTTCAATATACTCCTTTAGCATATTTATATGACAAAGTTAATTTTGTTTGCGCCTCCCAGGGGTATTTATAATGTAATTTAATTCATTAATTTTCCTATCGACTGTGTAGGGACCATAATACTTAGCCTGAAGAGGGTTTTGTGGCAAAGGCAAGAGAGCCAGGACTCTATCACCAGGTTGAAAGCTCCTTTCCTTCAAATTTTTATCATATCTTACTTTCATTTTAGATTGCGCAGAGTGCAGATTTGTTTTTGCAACCTCACAAGCCTTTGACAATTTGTATCTAAAATCAGACACATAATCAAGAAGATTAATTTCAGTATCTTCTTTAGTTAAAAGTTTCTCTTTCAATAACTTCAATGGTCCACGCACAGTATGTCCAAAAACCAGTTCAAAGGGACTGAAGCATACAGATTCTTGAACTGATTCTCTAACAGCAAACAATAGTAAATGAATGCCTTCATCCCAATCTTTATTTGTATCAAAACAATATGATCGAATCATATTTTTCAAAGTCTGATGAAATCTTTATAAAGCCCCTTGGCTCTCAGGATGATAGGCAGAAGATTTGAATTGTTGAATGCCTAATTCATACATAACTTGCTGGAAAATACCAGACATAAAGTTTGAACCTTGATCAGACTTAACAGATTTGGGAAGGCCATACTGAGTAAAAAACTTTATCAAAGCTTTTACTATTGTTTTAGATTTTATATTCCTCAACGGAATAGCCTCTGGAAACCTTGTTGACGCACACATAATGGTCAACAGGTATTGGTTACCTGACTTGGTCTTAGGTAAGGGACCTACCCAATCTACCATAATTCTACTAAATGGTTCGTCAAATGCAGGAATAGGTTGCAGATGAGCCTTAGGTATCTTCTGATTGGGTTTTCCTACCATTTGACAAGTATGACAAGATCTACAATATTTGACAATATCACTTTTGATTTTTGGCCAATAGAAGTGAGTCAAGATCTTGTGATAAGTTTTATTAATCCCTAAATTACCAGCCAAAGGAGTTTCATGGGCAAGATTAAGTATTTCCTGTCTGTAAGGTTTTGGAACTACTATTTGATAGTTCACTGACCATTCATCACCAGAAGGTACCTCGGGAGGTCTCCATTTTCTCATAAGAATTCCATTTTTAATGAAATAACAGACAGGAACTTTAGTGGCTTCAGTCTCATTTATGGCCCTTTGAAACAAACAGGAGATCTCAGGATCTTTTTCCTGTTCAACGACAAGTGACTGTCGTTTATCACCCTGATTAGAATAAAGAGAATGAGTTGTTAAAAGAGGATCACTATGATCAATACCTTCTGATTGATCCAAACAAGGAGTAAAAGTGACCTCATCAAAAGCCTAACCTATACAAGTGTCAGATAAAGGAATACTTCCTTCATCAACATCATTCTTAAGAGCTTTCTTTGCCATAACTCTAGTAACTGCACAAGCTTGAAATATATCAGGGAATTCTTTTTCAATTGGATCAACTTTCTGATCCAAATTAGGCTTGTCAGTTACAAGTGGATTAACCACAACCTTGTCCCCAGCTAAGTCGTTGCCTAGCAATAAATATATTTCCTCAACGGGTAAAACCGAGACTGTTCCGATTGTCACAAGTCCTGACACTAAGTCTGATGACAAATTTACAAAATGGAGAGGAACATTAACAAAGCCGCACTCTACTCCCTGAATAAGAATACTTTCATTAGAAGAAGACTTCTCAGAAAAAGGCAAAGTACCTGATAATAAAAGACTCTGAGAAGCTCCTGTGTCCCTTAAAATTTTAATAGGGGTGGGATTGGCCGAATCACCCAAGAGTGATATAGAACCCTTCGATATGAATGGTTCATAATTCTCCATAATAAAATCAGAACGGGGTTTATTAGACCCAACAAATGTAGTGCTTTTAATACATGACTGTGACCTTGACCTCATGGAAATAAGAGCATTTGGAACAGGTCTATCTTGATTTTGATGCCTATTTTTCAATTTGTAGCAATCAGAAACAACGTGTCCTTATTTCTTGCAAAAAGTTACACGCCGGAAGAGACAAGGATCTAGAATCAAACTTCTCTGAAGTCTGATTTTTGCAAGTTGTGTTAGTTTGAGTTTTAGAAGGGCTTGAATTAGGCGGAAATACTTTTCTGCCATTAAATTGTTGAGTAGAAGTCTTGTTAACAAAAGGAACTTTATGTGTCAAAGAATATTCGTCAGCAGCTCGAGCAGCATTTTCCAAGGGTTCAGTCTGATGCTCATCAAGATAAGTTTTAACATCATTATGGACACAGTTTTTGAACTCTTCAATTAATATAATTTGCTTGAGATTTTGATAATCTTGCTCGACTTTCTTGGCTAAACAACATCTATCAAACAACTGCTCTTTTTGTCTAGCAAATTCGACATGAGTTTGTCCAGCTTCTTTTCTGTAATTTCTAAATTTTTGCCTATAAGCTTCAGGAACTAACTCATAACATCTTAAAATGCATTCTTTAACTACATCATAGTCACTACTTTGATGAACAGACAGTGAAGTGTAAATCTCGCTAGCCTTACCAGTAAGTACACATTGTAGTAACTGAGTCCAATTCTCTCTTGGCCACTTTAAATTTTCTGCAACTTTTTCAAAAAGAATAAAATATTTGTCTACTTCTTTTTCTTTGAAAGGGGGCACTAATATAATATTCCTTGCTAAATCAAAATTTTGATTTGAAATATGATGCTGATTCTCACTTGCCAGCTCTAATTCTTTCATTTTACACTGATATTCCCTTTCTTCCTTCTCTCTCTCTCTCGCTCAATTTGTTTTTCTTGTAACCTTTCCTGTCTCTCTCTCTCCTCTTTTTCAAATTGTAATTGTCTTTCTTTCTCCTTTTCTTGTCTCTCTCTCTCTTTCTCTCCTCTTTTTCAGACTGTAATTGTCTTTCTTTTTCCTTTTCCTGAAATTCCAGTTTCTTAAACTCTAATTCAGATTGTAATTGTCTTTCTTTCTCCTCTCTCTCTCTCTCTCTCTCTCTCTCTCTCTCTCTCTCTCTCTCTCTCTCTATTAATCCGCATCTGATCTTTTTGTAATTCAATTTGTTTCTCTTTCTCTTCTCTCTCATATTGTAATTGCTTTTCTTTTTCCCTTTCCTGAAATTCCAGCTTCTTCAACTCTAATTCCATCTTGAATTTTAATTCTAATTCCTTTAATTTTATGTCAGAGTCTGATGCAGACTTACTGACGGAAATCAAAGCACTTTGTTCCAACAGATCCTGTTCTACCAAAGACTGGACCAAAATCTTTTTGATATCTTGTTTCGTTAAGGAAGCCTTGACTTCAGAAAGATCGTATTTCCTGTCAAGTTGAACCAACTCATCTTTTTTGAAAAGATCTAATTGCTCCTGGGTAATATTAGAAAGAAATATTTCTACCTTAGATGTCATTTTAATACAAGCGTGTCAGTCTCACTAAAGATTTAAAATTTTCAAAGACTAGGGGAAATTTAAATTTAAATTCAAATTTATCTCAATCTCAATCTCAATCCAGAGACGATAGCCACCAATTCTATGTTACGTGCTTAGGCTCGAATAAGCAGCAACACAGAAAGAGTGAAAACTAACAAGCTTGTATAACTTGAACAATGATTTTTATTAAGTACAATTATTTTCATAAAATAAATAAACTTACGGTTTTAGAGAATCAAATCCAACAAATATAAAATTCACAAAATAATCCACTAATGGAATTGCAAGTCCTGATAAATAAATGTTCTAATAGTTCCAGGTTCGAATCTTGACGATGTAATCCAAAACGGCTGACAATGTCACGTTATGCAGTTCTTGTTTTAATATCATCCAGATGAAATTATGAAATATATGTCCTTTTCCAGATAATTCTTCTTTCTTCAATGAATTGACACAAAGTCCAGAACAAGATAACACTCAAACATGAAATACACAACTTAATAATAATAAAGCCCAAACATCTACTGATTTGTTCTATCCCAAACAACAGTTCTTATACTTGTTTTTTATTAAGTAAACAAGTGATCACGTGATTTTCTAGAAATTGATAGAGGTTCATGGAAGGTCACAGAATGAGACTGCCTTCACTAAAAATCACATACTCTAGATATTTCCTACCCTTAAGAACTAAAAATAAAATATTGTCCTTGAAATTAACCAATAGGTTTAGATGTTTGTTGACAATGTCTAAAGCAAGGTCAGGAATTAGATCCACAAGCCAAGGTCAAAACTTGTTTACAATTAGAGTGTAGGTCAGCTTGAATTTTCCAGAATAATTTCCCAATTAATGAATATTAAATCCTAAATGACAAATTTGGATTTAACAATTAAAAAATAAATAATTTAAATCCAATAGCCGTAACAACATGTACCCACGGATGAAATGGTATAAACAATAAGAAATAAAGTATGCCTTTTTTCTACTTAACTCTAAACGAAATGAATTAGTATTTGATAAAATTCACTTTTCAGCTTATTGAAAAATAAAATTTCCATTCATTCACTGCCTAGCATGTCATGCATATTGGTAAACGTATATATATCTTTCCCTTATTATGTACTTTTAAATTTTGTATCAAGCAGATCTTTCACGTTAATAGATAACATGACGGACCACTCCAGTGGCCCAAGTGGTTAGAGCGTCCGCCTCGGATGCGAGAGTTCACGGGTTCGAACACCGGCCGAGTCATACATACTAAAGACTTTTACAAATGGTACTAGTAGCTGCTTCTCTAGTCGCTCATCATTAAGAGGTTAGTGATAGAATTGGTCGACCTGGTGTATGGGTAATGTGACTGGGTGGGACATGATGCCACATGTCTGCACCATGATGACTCAGTACTAGAAAGCACTACAAACTGCCACAATGCAGATATCGTATAGCGATAACTGAATTTGTTTTAAAGCTACGTTGAAAATTCAAATCACACACATACATAGAATCAGACACACACATACACAAATATATCAGTTAGTTGTCGGGATAATAAAGCTGCATGACCTGATCCAATTTGACATTAAACTGTTGAAAAAGTAAATGAGATCTTAGTCTAAGCATATAAAATATAATGAAGTTGTCTATTGTTAGACACCATCCAATCCCAGAAGAAAACACCAGATAGCAATTCCTACCTTCAACAAAATGATTAGCATCAAATACACGAAACTCCAAATATTTTTCAGTTGATCCTACTAACACACTTCATTAGTACGTTCAAGAATGGACTATTGTAACTCATTTATGTCTGGTTCGTCTCAATATCTACTCAAGTAGCTACAAAAAATTCTAAACTCATCTGCTCAGATCATCTTTAGAGTACCACGATCAGAGCACATCTCCACTCTTATCTGAACCAGACACTGGCTATCCATTCGATCCAGAATCAAACACAAAATTTGTTCTTTGTGCTACGTTTCACTGACGGACTCCAGTCCAACATACATATCTGGCCACATTCATGTGTATACACCAGCAAGACACTTACGCTACTCTTCTGGCAATCGTATACTCATTATTCCCACTATGAAAGCGAAGTCATATGGACAACGTTCCTTTGCATACCAGGGCCCAGCAACGTGGAACGAATTGACCATTGAAATTAGACACAGAGACACAGTGATTCCTTTCTAGAGTGGTCTTAAAACTAACTTTTTGGACTTAAAGAACAAACTTAAATGCCGAATAATGTTTCCTACTTCAAATATTTTCTGCATTTGGTATGTTTTATAATTGTGGGTTTTGTATGTCATAGCTGTTACAAAGTTCTTGATGTGAAATATGTATTTTGGTTGGCATTTAAAATGCGCTCGAGAATGTGTAGTATACCATTATCGATTTAAAAACTCCCTGCTATTTTAAGTTTGTAATTTATGATCTGAAAATAGCACGTTTGTAAATATGATAGATCATATACGTTTTAATCAGTTGATACTAGCAGTTCATTGATCCCGTATTGTAACAACGTGTGTTGTTTATTATTCACTGATACTGCAGAAAATTAAAAAGCTGACGATTATTTGTTTAACTAAACAAATTTTCTATGGCTGAGGTTGAACGTACTCTTAGAAAGAACTATTTGAGGGCTATTGGAATGGTCATCAGTGGGAATAGTGAAACCCGTCCCCAACCACCCAAATCAACGCAAACACGTGGCTTTCATTTTATGTCGACAACACTAAACAGTTTAATGCATCGCCTAGTTTTGAACGACACCGATATTGAATTTGTTGTTCTCCATAAGTACTAGATATTCTTCAGAGTAAATATGCAGTTATCGTTTTTGCGAAAGCAATTCCTTCAAGTTGATGCTAAAGAGGTTGAACTGTTTTCTTTATCTTGTCCTCTTAGCTGAATTAATGTTTGGAAGTTCATCTGCTTCGACTATAACTGATCTCCATATGTATACATATTACAAAACTGTATATATCAAAATTATATTTTTTTGGAACGAAAATATAAAATCAAATATTATCCAACAAAATCTGTACTTGTATTTGCCCTAAAGTTGATTAATATCGTGTAAATCTTGCAAATAGATTATATTGATCTTAATGCTTTCCTTCACCTGTTTTGTCTTCTCATCTGCTGATTATGTACCTCCGTCGCTTTTCATGACTTCACAACTTATTGCATTACTGTTTTGATTTAGTGTTGTATGCAAATGACACTTTTAACAACTTTGCATGTGATAAAATATGTCTTATGCTTCTTGATGAAATTATTAATTATGGTAAGGGAGATAACCTTCTAGTAGTTGTGACAATATTTTAGGCTGATTATCTAGCCAATACTTGTATAAAATTGCGGCAATTAGATTCTTGAAATGAATATATCATAAATCAAGAGAAACTGTTAACTTTCAGGTGCCAAATAAGACACAAAAAGAACTCTTATTTTTTCTCCTCAGCGTTTCCATCTAAAATCCACTTGCTGTATATTGTTCTCGGAATGGGAGCTATGTTGGCCTTTGCATTTATCGCCTGCCTTCAACACAAAGTTAGAATCTGGTAATTATAAATTGTCAAAGTATCAAAAAGAAAGTCAAAAATACAAAGTAAAAGTTGGTATGTAGTATCTGAAACACAGATTTATCGTTGAAATATATACTATTGTATTGTGATATCATAATCAGCTGTTCTAACAATTTGTACATTTTGATAGAATATACTATACACACAGCTGTGTGTTTGATACTTCATATGAGCATATTGGTTTGAAAACCGTATTATTGAACTTTGATCTGATTTTATTCAGTGGTAGGCGTACATCCGGCGACCAAGAAGATGCAAGTATTTTATTGTAATATTTACACATAACATTTCGACACTATTAAGTACCCACTCTAGTGGTAGAGGAGCTGAACAGACCATTTTACAGAGCCTTTATTTTGAGTAACGAACGGTTATTTGTAATTCTGTCAATGATTTTTCCGGTGATTAATCGCTGCGGTAAAATCCTACCTCCGCTTGTTGAGTATTTCATCAGAGATAAAATCTCCGGCTGCGATTAATTAACTGTATATTCTAGGGTCGTATAAGTTTATCGTTGCAAATCCATGTGGACTTGCCTGAGCAGGACTAAATAAATTTTTGAATTTTATATAATCCATGTCACCGCAGTACGAAGTTTGATGAGTATTTCTAAGTGTATGAGTGTCAACGCCGTTAAACACTGCAAGAATATTACAATTATCTGGGATCACCTTTGAAATTTGAATGTATCGTTGAGTAATATACATCACGTCAGTATTGTTGTGTCTTCCCCGGGAAAATATTCTAGCCGAATTTTTTTGTTTATCTAACATCGTATTATCGTACACAATTAAGTTCTTGATACTCCAGTCAATATCTTCAACGGAATGTGCTTCATCAATATCAGTAATAAATTCACTATCTCCCCCTGTTAACTTTGCAGCGCTTTCGTTGAAATCCTTAAAGGCTTGATAACGATGTTGATCGTCTACACTCGGTGCTACCAAATATAATTTATCCCACTTCATCCACTTCATTATCAAATTAAGTAACAATTGTATTTTACCGCTTCCAGAGGGACCAGTAATTATCATTCAAATTGAATTTGGTAACATCGGGTGATGTTTAACTCTATCTTGTCGTTTCAACGAGGAAAGGTCAATAATTTCCATATAGTATAAATATATTATGGATTTATATTTTGTGAAATGTAGTTCACGTACATCAACGATTGACCTCGCACCATTTACAACAAAAAATAACAAAGATGCAATCACTGGCAAGTGTGCACAGTGTGGTATAAAAATTTGAGATTTACGAGTATAAAAAGGGAGGTGATTTTGCCTCCAAGCTAACAAAACTCCCAGAGGCACCGTGAGCAAAATAACCAGGAGAAAAGCATCTCCCTGGATATAGTTATTGTGGACCGGGAACTCGATTAGATATTAGACTCGATGACCAAGGTTAACCTCGACCTGGTGAATATCCGATAAGCGCTATCGATAAAGCTTGTCACCCTTACGATGTCGCATATTCAAGTAAAGATCTTGAACAACGTCACATCGCATATATAAAACTTATCCATGTGCTGAATTCTATTCCGGATAAATCCTTCAAAGAAAAATTAGCATCTTGGTGAACAAAAACCTCTATGAAAGGTAAATTAATGTTGGGTTCTAGTATTTAATATCATGGAATCGATTTATTATTCTCCAACCGGATACTGAAAGGGTAAATCAGCAATCGATAAACTCGCCAATGCGGGAAAGGTTAAAAATACAACAGCTGTGGATTGGTTATCCAAACATGTAATATGGCTAATTTATCTACCGTCGCCGAAAAAGATTCAATATGCGTCGTTCGATGTTAGTGTTCCAAATGAAGTTCATTAAGCCGATATATTATTTTTGCCAAATGACACTGTCAATACACGTACTTACAAATACGTGTTAACCGTAGTTGATGTTGATAGTAGATACAAGGAGGCTGAGCCATTAACAACAAAAACATCATCTGAGGTTGCTTCCGCGTTCAAAAGAATTTATAGTCGAGGTCCTCTACGATGGCCGAATCTTATCCAGGTAAATCCCGGTAAGGAACTTCAAGGTAAAGTATTATCAACGATGAAGCAACATAATACCGCGATACGACGAGGACACACTACAATCCATCGCGATCAGGCAATTGTTGAACAGTTTAACAGAATCCTCGCGGATAAATTGTTTCATTATCAACATGCGAAAGAGTTCATCGATGATAAACGATCACGTGAATGGGTCAAACGATTACCAGAGGTAATTACTGCACTCAACAATGAAATTACTCGGATGTTAAACATGAAACAGGCTATCGCTGTAACAAAAAAATATATAGATTTAACCCGGAGTAATTTTTCAGCGCATATGGTACCTAGCAACGTCACAGGGAGGTATTTGTACGAGCCCGGTGAACTTGAAGGTGGTAGAAGAAGACCAACCGATCCTATATGGAGTATGACATCACATAAAATATTTAGTACAATCACATCTAAAAATAGACAATTAATATATAGATTAGATCCTGCTCCACAACGAGGTTAAACTTGTGAACAATAACAAGTCATCCCAGATGATACTCAATTACCACCTCATGGACTTAACTAATAACAACTAGCCGAAGTTGATTCATTCTTCGTACTCATGACACCGCAAGAAAAACTAAATTTGATCGCTCGATGAAGTCATCAATGATCCACACAGTAGTATCAGTAATTGTTATTCATTGAGAAGAATGTGTTGTCATCGAGTAGCCTATTGTATTGTCATGGAGTAGCCTAACACCCGTGGAGTTTAATCGGCTCGCTACGCGTCCTCGACAACATTGATATCACCTAGTACAATATCATTTAACACAAGTTCTTGTCGTTCAGATTTACCAGGAATATCAACTTCGATGTTTTGTCGTCGTGTATCCTTGAATCTATAGCATAGTGGTACTGGTTCCATAGGAAATGTTTCTTCGTGACGATGAAGTAATTTTGCCTGAAGAAGATTTCGAATCTTTTTTCTGCTCGCGACAACTAGATCGGTTGGCTTCTACATCTCCCAGAAATCATTAATCGGAGTTTAGGTATTGTTTAACGTGTTTGCTCTTATTGAATTTTATCCGGTTGTAGTCTTATAGCTGAATTTAACTCAGTTAACTCCTCTTCAAACGATCGATAATCGGTGTTAATTTCTTCGTAGTGGTCCACAGTCTCTTTCAACCAACAATGAGGAGATTTATCGGTAAACGGTGGTTGTTAACCATGATCGCCACACATTATCACCGCGGTATTTAACTTTAATAACCACTCTAGAAATATTTTTAATAGCGTTGATGAAACTGTACAAACTTCATCCCACATAATTATCCCAGGAATATATTTTGTTCTCATTCGATCTGGAGTCTGCTCAGTGCCATTATATCGAGTGAAACTATGATACGTGCACGCGTTAACTCCTCTGGATTTCATCTCCCGGGCAAGACGATGGGTTGGAGTTAGTACAGTTATGTCCGAATTCTTCCCAAATAATTGATTATTCGTGTTGTCTTTCCACATCCTCCTGGACTATTCAAATAAATTGTTTTATATCTGGTTATCGGATCGTACACAGATGGATACACTGACACTTCATCGTTAGTATCTTCCCGGTAATTATCTTCTATGGGAACATCGGTATCCGTGTAACGTCTCATGTTTTATTCTCAAAGTTCCCCAATCGCCCTCATACGTAGTAAACTCCTCGACGGTTTTCCGGTATTTTTTTTATCGAAATGAAATGAATCAGTTGCTACTCTTACCGCGATATCAGAAAATCTTTTTATCATCGAGAATAAATGTATCCTTGTATAACCGAGCATTGATGACCTCAAGTGAGTATACTGCGGTGATTCTCCTCGAAGTATTCAATGATAGTTCCTAGTTTTTCTTTGCTGAATAAATAAACTGTTTTCCTCGAAGTAAATATCTCATTCGCTGTTATATCCGCGCTTATAAAATCTAATTAGGGGTCATCGAAAGGCAATAGGGTACAGCGTCTTTTATGATCGGATGATCCACCCTGAGTAAATTTTCCAATTATTCGTCTTTCTAGATCATTTGCTTGTCGTTCTCGTAGCTTGTTAGTATTCCAGTCGTCGCATTTTTCCGGAGTTGGAAACCAAACATCGGTTTGTTTCCGATATGATATTATCGCGGTGGAAACAGTTAAGGACGTTAACATTTTTTTTATCTAACATGAATCGTAGTAGCGCTATCGGAGCCCATTTCTTAGTTGAAAAATGTTTCCTATCCAGAGATAAAGTATTGGATGAAGACCCTCGGCGAATTTGAACGATGTCACCTTGACAAACCCCGTCAAGTCAAAATCAGGTAATTCTCCGCTTATCGCTACTCTGGTCATCTCATGTGTTGGATGTCCGAACCGTGCAAAGTATTCACTGCATTCACCGTACCCGAGACAACGTCCAGGGTAACATGCTGCCATATGAACGGAAATCTTCGATGTCATATTTTGTGTTCCACAGACCAACATGACCATATTCTACAGAGCTAGCTTGTACATCACCAAGAAAGTCATATCAGGTTGGTTTCCACGAATGTGTTTCTCTGGCAAAATGAGCTGCGACCAACGGCACCGTAAAACAGTTTTTTTTGTTATCTCAGATACATCGTCGGTATAATTCGCAGTAAGATTATTCGTCTCTGTTTGAAGAGTTTCAGTTCGATATAAATCTCCGTTGTTTCTAACAAATTGGTCGTATCCTTCTTCCTCGTCGCTTTTAAAAAAACAATACAGAAACAGGATCAGTTTTATTAATCTCGTAGATGCAATAGAATATATCACCATGGTAATATTTTACTGTTCGTGATACAGGAAATACTCGTACAGAAGTACTCCACGCATGTGAATTATGATCGATGATATCGATCGGAGCACCTCTTGGATTATAATTTTATTCCATAAAACCTCTCCGGTGATAGTTTTTACTGATATCGGAAATTTTAATATCTTTTTTCCAACTCGATTACATCGTTTATTGAAGGACCAGTTTGTTTAACTGATTCTTCCCATTTGGTTATTTTGGATTTTCTCAACGCGAATAAACCGTTTCCTCGTTGAGCATTATTGAAATGTTCTATAACGCGTTCAGCTACGCAGGAAAGATTTTTAATATCAGGGATATTTATCGGATAAATTCCATAAGTTAACGCTGTTACATGATACGCACGATTATAATATTTGTTATCGATTCCCGTTAATAAACCCAGTCTGGTTTTATCGGTTACAATTACAAGTTTTTTTCGTTGAATCCAGTACACGCTCGCGATGGTCAAATACATCCCATTTTCTCTTTATTTTTTATTATCTTTTTATAAATTTTACTGTATTTGACTTGGATAAAATATCTGACCGACTCTAAATTTATCTTTGATAATATTTCTCTTGCACGAGAATCGGTCATATTATAATCGATACGAGTAGTTCGAAACGTCGAAAATACATATCTTGCCCCATTGTTTCGAAATTCGTATTTAGCACGTTTTATACTGTTTTTAGTCTTTGATAATCACGTTGGAAATTTTGTTTTTCGATCGAGATCAAATGTTCCTCGTTGCCGAGGAGGATTTACCTCGGAAATAACAAATATTTTTATCATTCTTTTTTATTAAAATAAAATATATTTAAATAAAATATTTATATATATAATGAACAATTGTCATTGGCTACCAATTGGAGCGAGTACTCGTTGTGGTAAATTTTGTAGAAGAGAGTTATGTGGTTATCACGCACGAAATATCCATCGAGTAAGCTTAGGGCCACAACCATGCATTAGATGTGGTATTGGAGTACGAAAAAAAACCAAACAAAATTATGTGTTGGTTGTGGAGTAAGAAACTAAAGAGCGCTCAAATGGTATTATGATCATCACAATAAAAATTCCCCGATATAAACTCCTGTTGATTACGTTAACAGAAATAACAATTTAGATAAATAAATGTATTATAAAATATGAGTCACAATGAATACGTTTCGCATCATATCTACGTTAACTACGAAGCTTCTCGTGATGGAACCATCTGACATCGAAAACGATAAATACCTCTTGGCCAAATTGATAATATGGGTTATATAAGAATTGGTATTCAAATGGGAAAAAAATGAAATGCTGTCGCGTACATAGAATTTTTTACGAATGTTTTTCCGGGGTGATCGGTTGCGGTTTAGTTATTGATCATATCAATCTAAATCCTCTTGATAATCGTGTAGAAACTTTATTTAAGAATTGTAACTCAACGTGAAAATTGTTTAAACTCAGCTCCGAAACAAAAATCTCAACAACGACGACCTGTAACCGCTTTTAACGATAACACAATTATTGAATTTCCATCAATGAACTCCGCTGTTAAATACTTCAGTTCTAATTCAAAAACTATATATCAGGCAGCATCCGGCATACATCTGACATTGTACTAAAAAGAATCACTAGTAGAGTGTCATTTGCATTTGCGTGATTTTTTTAATTACACAAAAATTACAATTTAGTTTTAAAAAAAATATCTTTCAAATTATATATGAACGACGAAATTATATCAGCGATCGCCAAACAACTCAAAATTATTCAACGTGGTTAAAAACACTTAAAAATTATGTCCCCGGAAAAAATTTAAAAATGTATTTTTAGGTAAAATATTACCAGAGGGCTACCGAGAAAAAGTCGATCCGAGCTATAAACAATTATCTGAATTTATCAATACACCCCACCCCGGAAACGAGGTTTCTGACATAGAATACCAACTAGAATGTTGCGAGAATGAAATATTGTTTGAAGAGGCTAACGAGCACAAATACGAGTGCATGGCTTTATCGTTATATCACGAATGGAAAATATATTTTAAAAAACATGCGAATTTGCAATTATCAGAGATGAATTCGCGTATAAAATTCTCCCATTGTATAAAACACTTTAAAAGATCAGCGATGACAAAAACCCCACTATTGTAATGGCAACGCGTAGGAGAAACGACTTTGCTGCTGTAATTTGAAAGATTTTGAATTGAATATTTCCAAATATTTAAAGAAATAATTATATATATAATTGATGACAAAAATATCGCCGAATTGAAAATCGAACTTGACCGTGTACAACATCTCCACGATAGTAAAATATTCACCAGTTATTACGTTGACGCCGAATATAAAAAATAACCTCGGCGCGACGATTAAGTTTTCCAACGTATAAATCAGAGTACCGTGTAATGAAAATTATCTCAAGGGAACGAAATAGAATCATATATAAAAATACCTCCGCGAAAGAAAATTTAATTGCGGTGTCTGCTATTATAAGAAAAATTCTAAGCGCGGTCGGAAGTATATTCAATGAAAAATCTTTCATAGAATCCAATGCGAAAGAATTCGAAAAGAAATATTTAAATATTTCAGATTTAAGTCAAATTAATTTGAAGAAATAAAAAAAAAAAAAAAATTGAAAATTCAGTAAGTCTAAAAGACTTCAACGAAAATCTCAAAGATATCGTCATTAGAGAATTTAATGTCTCAGAGGCGCCCCTGCAGCATTAAAATCTTGGAGTTGCCTTTGTAACATTGAAACGTTGAGTAATGTTCTCTGTAACCTTGAAACCATCCACTAATGTTTTTTTTACTTCTATATCACCGTACATCCCTTTTATTTCACCGAGTAGGTCATTATTTACCGTAACGAGATGTTTATAGCGGTCAGATAATTTCTTATTATTGTCCTGTTGTTTTGTAGTCCGAGCGGTGTATTCGTCATTAGCTTTTTGTATCTCGTTGATTACACCTACATATTCGCTATTAGTTTCTTCAACTAGGAAAGTTTCTGTTTGTAGTCAGCTTTAGCGCCGGTTATAGTATTTTGTAATTCTTCACGTGTCGCGTTTATCTAATCGATCTTTTTTTTCAGCACAGAAATATCATCTCGGAGTTTTCCTTTACTAACTTTATACTCTTGTTTAGCTCGTTTGAATAGTTCCGCGTTACCTTGTGTTACGACTGAGATAGCTTCCTTGACCCATATTTTATATAACCTAGCTAGTCCTATTTGAATCATGTGGCGACTTCTCCCGGTCGTTTTATACCGTGCAACGCTATTATTTTTCTTTTGTCTTCGTCGGTAAAATAAGTTGGGTTTCTCATATATTACATGCAGAAATTTTTCCTAAAAAAATTAATAGCCGAAATTATAAACATAACAACGTTGATCGAAAATCACAGCGTTGTTTATAATTTCTGTTGGATTCCTTTCACTGAAATTTTTAATTTTCAATTTTATCTTCGACGTCGATAAAAAAAAGTTGGAGTTGTTATCGGGGAATCCTTTGGATTCGCTAAAGAATTTTCATAGCTGAAATTATAACAGAAAATGTAGCCGAAATCATAACAATAAAAACCCGCGGTAATAATGATGATCGAAAATCATGGTTATATTATAATTTCCATGGGATTTTTTTCGTAAACATTTTTTTGTGGAAAGATTTTATCTTCAGAATTTTTTTCATCATCGAAATTTTTTGGGTGCTCATCCGCGGATAATATTTCCTTGAGACGCTTTAAAGATATACACGAGTGAGCATAATTCACTATCTGATCAGGATTACAACTAATCAGTGTTATAGGGTCACGTCGAGGTTGTTCCAGTTAATGATCCGTCATCAGAAACTTTTCATTGCATAATTTATCTATGACGAGATCAACATTTCCCAAGATGGTTTCCTTGAATGACTTTCTAATAGCGACCTTAAGTCAATCCTTGTCATATTTGAATACTCGTGCGTGCTGATGCATGTTTGAAAATCGTAGATTTTTAATTGGAAAATCTTTGAATGAGCATCTTAAGGATTTCAAGATGAAAATCTACGATTTTACATCGATTGTAATTTGTAATTGTTCATTTGATAGATCTATCAGGTTAAAATCCTGATCGACCAATTTAAAATTTATTCTTGTTATCTAAGGATTACTACACGCTAAGTGCTCATGATTAATCGGGGTTTGTATAATCAAACTACCCGGGGATACCTTCGGGGAAAACGTATATAAGATGTAACCTTGATCGGTCCGATTTGACGATGATGTATCAGCGTTATAACTCCCTATGACGGCATCACATATAAAATGTATCGCTATCACAGTGGTTATATCGACGTTGCCCGGTGATACATGTTTACCTGTTCCATCGGGAGCGTTGTTGTGTCCGAGAATAGTTTCCGCGGGTAGTGTTTTTAACCATGCAGCTCGTATCAGCGAGAAATATTCATCGATGACATTTGAGTTTTTTCTTGAGTTCGGGCACATTATATCCCTCAAATTTGAAGTTAGGTAATTCAGCTTCTGTTATTTTATACTATTTACGATTTTTTTTGGTTATTACTTTTATCATCAATTATCATTTTAAGTAATCGCTCATTAAGATATTCCATATCGGATATAATTTGATTTAATATTTCTATCTGTGCAATGATTTTATGATGTGGAGTTGTTATATCATGGAGATATTCTTGAAAAAATTGTCGTAGTTGTTGTAATTTTATTTGATATGATTTATTAATTCTATTAAAAGTATTAAATAAGGGTCTCAATTTGATTTGATAACCTTGTATACCTGGTGGTTTTTCCAAGAGAGGCAAATCAAAAAGCCATTATATTTCTATGTTCCCAGATGCCATTCTTCAATAGTGTAATATTCAGTCATATTTGTCTTGGTTCGTAAAGCAGACAAAAGAGCTTCATCAAATGATTCAATTTTAAAATCGTGATATGATTTTGTATCTGTGATGTAGGCTCGGGTAAACGACATAAGCTTCTCTATAGCGGCATTAAACGCGCTGAGGAGATCACCAGCTGTGCTGATACCCTTATCGCGAATAACACCAATTGCTTTCATTGATAATTCTTTAGCGATAGGCGCAATTTTCGGAGCAATTCTAGCGAATAATCCTCTGATGATATCACCGAGTCCATCTCCGTAGTATACTTTGTATACAGGCAACCGCGAGTGTACTACGTGAACAGTAGTTGGTCTATTATGACTGCGATATATGATCATTTTATTTAAATGTTATTTATCTAATCGCAGTGACAAGTCATCAATGACAATTAATCACTGTGATAATCATCAACTAATTCATCGATGAATTCATGATATAAACCAATATCAATGATACCACCTTGAAATAGACGTCAGCAAATGTCAGCAGCTTCATTAATTATCTCCCGTGAATCATTTCCAGCTCGCTTTCCCCCGATGAGGACTTCCAGTCGTAATATGTCATCGATAATAATTTTCGGACAAGAAATAAGACCGCTACCGTTAGATGGAGTTATATTCTGTGAAAATCCATTACCGGTAGAACCAGTTGCACCTTGTGTATCATCATCTTCTTCCTTTCAGTCAGATGGGATATACAATGATTGTTGTCTTTTTCTTTGTGGTTTTCGTTGTTTTAGTTCTTCTTTTCGTTGGTTTTGTTCTTGTTTAAATTGTGTTTTTGCTTTTTCATATTTATCATATTCTTTTTCCGCTATATTGATATATGCTTAATATTTTGGATCTTCCTTGTTAATTTGTTTTATTCTATTTCTAGCTTTATAGATTGCATCAGCCCAATGTTGCATATCTTTGATATATTTTCTATGTTCTGTTTTTAAACTCTTATTTTTTTTAGTAATATCCCGTATCAGCAAAATTAATAAAATCCCTTGGACCACTCTTATCTATAAATGCCAAAGTTTCCTCGGTAAATCTATTTCATAATTCCTCAATTATTTCCTCATCTGTTTTTTTGTCATTGAACAAATCGAGGAGTTTCCGGTTCAGACTGCTTTGCTATTCTTTCAAGTACATGGAGAACAGCCGTTTTTCATCGTTGTTCCTCAGTAATATCTCAAAAAATAGCCTTTTCAGTAGCTAATGCAGCCTTCTCAGTAGCTGTGGTTACCGGTTTAAATAATTGTTCAGTATCAGCGGCAAAATCAACGCGAGCTTCTTGACGAGTTTGTAGATTATTTATAAATGAATCTCTCACTTGAAGTTTGTTAATTGCTGCCAATCATTATCTGGTTAATCTAGTGATTTGTCCTTCTCCGATATTTGCCATTATATTATAAAATATACGGTTAATTAATCGCAGCCGGAGATTTTATCTCTGATGAAATACTCCACACGCTGAGGTAGGTTTTTACCGCAGCGATTAATTACCGGGAAATTATTGACAGAATTACAAATAACCGTTGGTTTGTCAAAAAAAGGCTCTATTAAATGGTCTGCTCAGCTCCTCTACTACTACTCTACATACTTCGTATCTGAGTAATTTTATTATTGCTAATGCATCTGTACGTATTGCACATGCGCATATATCATTTTCCTTAAAAGTTATGATTTCCTTCCCTAGCTTACGTACGGGCACTGCATCCAATGATAATAGAGTTACCAATTCAATTAAAGCTGACGAAGCGGAAAAGATACAGGACGATAATCAGTCTGGAAATTACTGGACAATTGTAAGCAACCCAAGTGGAGAACTGAGAACCGCCATTGAAATGAATTTGGAACGACACAGCGAACCAAAGTTGATTGCACAAACCATGGTTCATATAGATATTGAATCAGAAGAGATTTTGAGAACCAGTAACATTACGAGGAAGGAAGAACTCGACGGGTATCTCAATCCAGTCCACTCGATTCCCACTGAACTCAATGACTATATACACCCTGTACACTCCATGGTTCATATAGATATTGAATCAGAAGAGACTTTGAGAACCAGTAACATTACGAGGAAGGAAGAACTCGACGGGTATCTCAATCCAGTCCACTCAATACCCACTGAACTCAATGACTATATCCACCCTGTACACTCCGATCCTGTAAATGCAACAAGTGCATGCGTCCAGTACATTGAAATCCTGTGAACACAGCTTTTTTAAATTCATTTATCAACCAACAGAGTTTTAAGATAACCTCATTAAAAACGTGCATACATTTAGAGTCGGTATTTATGTGTGTAAATCTTTGACTTTAAACGTGATTTTATATTGTGAGCGGAAAAACAAATCTAACTTATTTCAAACTTTTAGACATCATTTTCAACGAGACATTAGATGCATGTTTATTCGTTATTTCTAATCTGACCAGATTATAGAAACCTCGATATACCTTGTCGAAGATCAACGATATCAGTTTGAAATAATCGAAATCCACATCTATATATTTGGATTAATTAAACTGACTTTAAACCAGATAAAATAATGGAATCAATTATTTCACTAACTGAATAATTGTATTGGAGACATGTGGATCCTGATGCAGAGTTAAAACGAAACAGTGTCATAAATGTTTTATGTATTGGGATTTTCACTCCAACTTAAACAAACACGTTTATTGTCCATACATATTTTGCACTGTCATTACTAAGTGCTGTACGTGTAACTTATTTTAATCTCATGGAGGACGATCGAAACCGAAAGATAAAACCATTGCGTAGAAGCATACAGCACGCAAGTTGTCCATAATTTTAAAGAAAATGTTAAATTGAAGAGAACTTTCGAACGCTCTGTGCTTAACGTTGGAAAATTCACATGATATAAATTTCATTGATAACGACCTTTACTATAAATGACCAAATGTTTCTCCGCCATTTGTGTTGAAAGAAACGAACATAGCATGCCGACAATGTGCCAATATAATTTATTTCTGACATGAGCATAGGATAAAGGATTTGAAAACCATCACTGGCTCTAAATCAAGCTGTTTGCCCAAAGGATAAAAGGTTTTACTGTTATTTTGAGACAAGGTTGAAATTGCTAACTTCAGTTGGAAACAAAGTTAGCAATGCACTAAAGTAACTAATTTGTTTGTGCTCAGATGCTTTTCTATAAGTTATTTTAAGACAAATGATTGTCTGGCCCTGTCTGCTAAAATTTTGGTTTGACTTGATTTCAATGAAACCAAAATTTCTCTCGGCCCTGATGTAAAGCAATATTCAATGCATTCATTACATTGTTTTACAATAACAATTCTCTCATTCTTTCTACGCTAATATTGTGATGTCCTTTCAAATAAAGTTATGTTTTCCTTAGGTTAGTTATATCAGTCAGCTTTCATTTGCAATATTAATGACATTCTTAATGATCCGGTTAGCAGAGCTGAAGCTCATCAACATTTGAAGTGTGCCCTGCTTTAAACAGATTGTATTCATAATTTGTATATTGATCATGATGGTGAATTCTCATATACATAGCAACACACCTAATATAGGTTTTTTTATAAAACACCATGTCTTTGTTTGGGGATCTTTAATTGTTTGTTTATCTTCGGATGTACCTACAGGTAGATGCACTGTCCACTTATTCCATCTGCAGCGACGAGTATTAGACAACAATCTAATTTGTCAAATACGCCACATATTTTGCACAGAATTAGACCACATTATGATCGATTTGTTATATTTGTTCAATGTTGATATCTTAGAGATTGTTATGACATTTTACTGTATGAAAATGATTTGGCTTCAGCACCAATAAAACGTAAAGACTTGAGAGACATAATAATGTAAGTTAGATTGTTTTTATAAAATTATTATTGTTTTGGAAAACACATTTTAAATAGCAAGCTAAATAATGCTTTTCATAGGAATATTTACATGTTTATCTAAGAAAGAAACGAACTTTGCAGAATATATGATAGTTTCCGATGAATGTTGCTTGGTTGTATTATACCTTGAGAAACGTGACGAAAGAATACATTTTCTGTTCTAGTTCTCTTGTAAATCCATACTATTTATAGAGAATATATGTATAGTGTGTACACTGTTTCAACGTTATGCCACGAGATATATACATTTTTAATTCAAAGGAAACGAGGCTTCCCCTAGTTTCCTTTTAATGAAAACTTTATACAACGAGTGGTATATCATTGATACAGAGTACATTCTGTACCTATATTATTATTTATATCACGTACAGATAGATATATTTGCCCTTTTGAACGGAGTTAGATTTACTACTGACAGATGTGTATTGACCTAGTGAATGAACTCCTCACATTCCCTAGTGTGTCAGCTACATAGTGTAGTTCTACATCTTGCATGCCTATTTAAAAAATCGCCTTTGCATATTGATAAGTTGTTTTCTATTTTAGTTTCTATTGTTCTTCAGAGTGATTAAATCAATAAAATCCACGCTTATGATTTAAACATGAAAGATGATTTTTATAATAAAAGTAGAGCACTTCACACTTGATTAGCTCTGCCATTCACATGAACGCTAAAACAAGTCTTTAACCTACCTGCTCGTGGAAATTAATGTGGAATATAAACTAAGCGAAATGACAAACAATCGAGAGGTTATTAACGTTTTAAAATATATTTACAGGTGATCTAAGTCATTATTCCGCTTTAGTAACTGTTCAAGCGACCATAAACGTTCTATGTCTGACTCGGTATCTCTCTTTCTCTGTCTGTCTCTGGTCGGTTTGACTCTCTCTCTCTCTCTCTCTCTCTCTCTCTCTCTCTCTCTCTCTCTCTCTCTCTCTCTCTCTCTCTCTCTCTCTCTCTCTCTCTCTCTCTCATGCTTTGGTCGGTTTGGCTTAACTGTTACCATCATTCATTGCAGTAGAGATATTGTTGGATGACACAAACAAAAATCCTCTAAGTTCGTCATTTCATATATATTAGCCCGTATTTGAGTACTACGGCAAGCCAAATCGTTTAAAATGGATGAGCTGGAGCAATCGTAGGTTGAGCTTGGAGAGATCGTAGGGTGAACTGGAGCAATCGTAGGGTGAGCTTATATATAGATAACTAAACAAAATAAGAACACACTGACACTTGGATTGACATAAACATTTAAAATAAATAAGGTCAGAAGGTTCAAATGGTCCTAATTTTGTATTAAGCCTAGCAATCAAACAGTGAAATAAAACTTGATAAAACATGTATTCTTGTTAATGTAAGCATGGATGTTTATAGGATGCCTATTAGTTTAAATTCTTCTTACATTCCTCACTATGTGAAATCAAAGAATTGAGATAGCTGATGAGTTTAAGTGAGACTAAGTTATATAATTCTGATGCAGGACACTAAGTTTTAAATACAGTCTGATGGGAGAGTCTAAATTGCATACATATTGATGGCAGATACCAAGTTACATACATCCTTATGGAATAACACTACTCGAGAGATACTGCTATTTACAGACCTTTAATCATCAACATCCTGTTCTAAAGATCTTTTAAATATATTTTTAATATATTTATTAAATTTTCTTGTCTGAATACTTCAGTATAGAATCTGTATTAACAGATTAAACACTAGAAGAAAAATTAAGGTTATACTATTATTTAAAGTATTACTATAAGTGAAACAATATCCAAGTGGGACACCTACTTACTTACTACAGAGTGCTCTCAGCCTTTCTTGTCAATCCAGAATAAGCACCTCGGATGTATGTAGCGGAATGATTTGAACATTTTGGGGGAAAAACAAATATTAAAACAGCACATTGTGACTTTCATATTGGATTTGTTTGAACAATGAATGTTTGAGAAAAGTCACAAACTAACTTCAATGTCCTTTAAGTCAAGAGTTTCCCATTAGTACCTACTTAAGATCTAATCACTTTTACCTTGGCCTTACTGCACCCTACAATGAATGTAAATTTAATTTTTTATAGTTGCATACTTGTTGGTACCCAAGATAGTATTGATAATGGAAATTTGAATCAAATAACTCATCCATTTTGATGACACAGACAGTAGATTTGAGTACATATTAAGTAAATACATTTGGGCATTAGGATTACCAATTTAAACTTTATTTATTTAATGTCGATTACAGATTTTAATGTGATGACACCAGTATCGTAGAAGCTTTGTTAAAGTAAAATGAAACTCAAGCTTAACCTCAAAACCTGAAATTGAATAATATATTGAAAGTACAAATTCTAAGCGAAATAAATTTAGCCTGTTACTGAAGACATCAAAGTATAGCAAATCCTTAAATTTCTATGATCTAATTGTTTTAAAGTTTGATATTAACTTGAGTGTCTTCCTCAAAAACATTAGAAAATACATGACATGGTATTGAATTTGGAGACAGATGTAGAACTGCGAGGAACCCATCAGGTTTTGGTTGGTTACTACAAATCAGTAACGTGTCAAAACCGTAATCAAAACTAACAACTCCAGGGGTGTAAAGTGTGTGTGTGTGTGTGTGTGTGTGTGTTACCGCAGCACCATACGGTATCCAATGAGACAAGAAACGCAAAAGTTATATAAGATTTATATTTTTATTTCAAATGAAAAAGACTATCTCTATATGAAATCCTTACAAAAATGTAAATAATAAACATCCTATAGGAAGTTTCTTGATAAAAAGTCAAAATTAGCAGCAAAAAGTCACTGCAAAGCAGTGTCAGAAACAGGTAACATAACCGTCAGCTTCCACGTAATAACTGAACATTTCATGTCTGCACAGACAATGGCTGACAAATGATACCAAAAATGTGAAATGACAAAATATACATATTTTTTCCTTGTCTTTTCAGTGGGTTGGGGTATTGGCATCATGATAAATATTCAAAATGGGTAATGATAACCCTGAAAGGCATAACTGGATAACTTAGTTAACATGATTATCTGAATAAAAACTGTCCAAATACATTATACACAAAGTGACATGATCTTGCTGATAACTTTTCCATTGATAAAGTTTATTATGGTGAACTACCACCATCTTCTCAAAAGATCTCATCTTAATAGAATGTAAATTCGTGTCTGATCAGATAATAATTTTGTATATTTTGACTTTCTATTGACAAGTCCGTAACCACGCCCAATCCCTAAGTACTTGTGAATAAATTAATATCAATTACCCA
Organism: Unio pictorum; assembly: GCA_030141615.1. Taxonomy (NCBI): domain Eukaryota; kingdom Metazoa; phylum Mollusca; class Bivalvia; order Unionida; family Unionidae; genus Unio; species Unio pictorum. Next base: position 5,184,190 of record JARLTB010000207.1, read on the forward strand.
TAACTGGATTCACACTCATTTTTAATTTTTGTTTTTAAGACAGTACCTTGTTTTAGTCTGCAACATGCCACTCAATTTTCACATTTTAAACTGAATCGAAAATTCACAACTTGTAAAGTCTGTGATGACAAGAAAACTATTTCCGAACTAAATTAAAAGCAAGAGGCCCAAGTTGGTTGACTGATATTGCTGACTTCACAGGAGACCACTGCACAAAGTAGATTTATGCAAGAACACAACTTAGGTGAACACTCTCAGAAATGTCATATCATCTTAATTTTACCCACTTTACCAAATCCTCATAAAAATGTGTTCTAAAGATAATGACATAATATGCACAGACTCCTGCTTATAACTGAAGTCATCCATGTCCTTTTTTATATCAACCCATTTAGAGTTTTATAGAACTGGATCAGATATATATAGTCTCTGAATCAAGAAAGTCACCAACCTCAGAAAATTAGATGCAAGGTATGTCATTAATATGTGCTGATCTGACTTACTATAGAAATTTGTCTGACAAAGATAATATAACATTAAGGTGAAACAAACTCCAACCAGAATTTGGTCATTAAAGTCAATCAGATAAATGATTACTTTATAATATGTATGTCTCTTGATCCTGAACATACTTGTGTAACATCATGATAATATTTAACTATTAATTAACCTTGACTAAAATATAACCTTGATTAAAATCTGATCAGAAATGTAGCTGGTTGATTGGTAACAACTTCAGTCAGTCAGATGCAAGGCCACATCAAATAATACGCATAAATTTCACTCATAATCAAAGTAAATCAATATCTTAATGAAATAGTCTTGTTTACCAAACTTGATCATTTGCAAGATCACCTCATAAATATGCAAAAATCTTGTTTGGCATAAAAATTAAACATCTTCCCATCAGTGAAACTGACGCCTGATCACCTCATTAATTGTGTGGATTCTGTTCATCATTAAAATGTCAAACATCTTGATGATATAAGCATATATTCCATGGAATATTTTAAATCTAGTGGACAAGAAGGGTAATATCATCAGAATAGTGACACCTATACCTATCATGTGCTTTACAATACAGCATAAAGAAGGGTAGTTAATATATTATATGGCACCTACTGATATATTGTGTAATTGGTCATTTACCCCACTCCCTAAATTAAATACATAGCAGTCCAAACCTATATTTGTTATCCCTACACTTGAACAGGAGATATTTATATACCATCCATCTACCTGTAAATATATTTCCTTCTGAACTGCCAGTTGAAAATTCATAAAAACTTCGGACACAGATTGCCTGTGATAGGGTATAGTTTTTGGGACCATCATGAGGTGTTGGTGGGGTGGGGGATTTGTAAAATAAACATTGGTATGTGCCATGTCAAGACAATTAAGTAGCTCTGTTATTACTAACACTAAATTTTATACCATGGAAACATGAAATACAAACTGGCAATGACCTGCCTTCAACCTTTGCTGAGGTTAATATGTTGTGTTATTCCTTAAGAATGTATGTAACTTAGTCTCTGCCATCACAATGTATGCAATTTAGACTCTACTATCAGACTGTATTTAAAATTTAGTGTCCTCCATCAGAATAATATAACTTAGTTTCACTTAAACTCATCAGCCATCAGTATTCTCATTTCTTTGATTTAACATCGTGAGGAATGCAAAAAGAATGAAAACTAATAGGCATCCTATAAATATCCAGGTTTATATTAACATAATAATTTTTTTCATTAAGTTTTATTTCACTGTTTGATTGCTAGGCTTAATGCAACATTAGGACCATTTGAACCTTCTAGCCTTATTTATTTTAAATGTTCATGTCAATCCATTTGTCAGTATGTTCTTATCTTTTTTAATTATCTATATATAAGCTCACCCTACGATCGCTTGAAGCTTGCCCTACGATCGCTCCGAGTTCACCCTACGATTGCTCCAGTTCACCATACGAGTGCTCCAAGGTCACCCTACGATTGCTCCAAGCTCACCCTACGATTGCTCCAGTTCACCCTACCATTGCTCCAGTTCACCATACGATTGCTCCAAGTTCACCCTACGATTGCTCCAGTTCACCCTACGAGTGCTCCAAGGTCACCCTACGATTGCTCCAAGCTCACCCTACGATTGCTCCAGTTCACCCTACCATTGCTCCAGTTCACCATACGATTGCTCCAAGTTCACCCTACGATTGCTCCAGTTTACCCTACCATTGCTCCAGTTCACCCTACGCTCGCTCCAAGCTCGCCCTAAAAATGCTCAAGTTCACCCCACGATCGCTCCATGCTCACCCTACGATTACTCCAGCTCACCCTACGATCGCTCCAAGCTCACCCTACGATTGCTCCATTTCACCCTACCATTGTTCCAGCTCATCCTACAATCGCTCCAAACTCACTCTACGATTGCTCCAGTTCACCCTATGATCGCTTCAAGCTGGCCCTACGATTGCTCCAGCTCATCCCTTTTGAACGATTGGCGTTGCCACAGAGTAGAATGGTACAGAGAGAGAGAGAGAGAGAGAGAGAGAGAGAGAGAGAGAGAGAGAGAGAGACATTTTCGATATTTTTTTATATTTAATTAATAATAATCAATTATTAGAACATTATAGTATTTTTAAATTATGCGATTTCCATCAGTGTATATTAACACTCAGCATACGGTGTTTACGTTCTAAAAGCTGTTATAAATAAACCGCTCAAACAATCAAAGGATGGCATTTCCATTGTCTCGTCACGATGATATAATTGAATGTGTACTAATGAACCGTTATCATCTGGAGTCTTGTTTCACCATCTCAGGAAGCGAAATATATTCAATTTCAGTCATACTTCCGTGTATGCTATCAAATCCATGTAGAATCATATCATTTGTACAACATTTTCGTCAACGCTTTTAATACTGATGAGTGTCTTTAATACCTAATTGAAGTAAATGATTATGTTAAAGATAGAGAAATGCCACGATATCTAAGAAATTATGAAACGCATTAGCGATTGGGACTCCCAAATATGCGTGGAATTAAAAATGAAGATAAACATATATTACATTGGTGTTATTGTATTTATCTTTTAATAGTGATGCCCAATACGATCGGATATATATTTTTGATTTTATATTTGTAAACGTCTTTGCAGGGAGAAATGAACGGCTTTATCAACAAAATAACCGTCTACAATACTGTAAATGGGTATTTTACGGCACGTAATATGAAAGAGGCTCCAAATACCGAATACTCAATAGTATCCTGTCTCGAATAATTAAAAACCTATTTATCATAGGATATACTTACATCAAGAATTCTGACCAGAATTAAACTCAGAAATAACACATATTGCATAAAGCCTAGTGAGTGATGATAAGCTTCATAAATGCATTTACTGCATGTGGTGTGCAAGGTCTGACGTCCCGCTTGCCAAAGGGAAGTGAAGCATTTCTCATAGCCTTTCCTTTCCTGGTGAAGTGATCGCTGCAGGACCACTGTCTAGCTCTGCTGGACATAAGGTTAGTTGCATATGGTCTCTCCTACACTATTGTGTCCATAGCAGCACCTTCACACGGGGCCCCATGTTTTCGCAGAGCCTGCTGTGTGGCACGACCGAGTGATCGGTGGTATAACTGGGTGGACAGAGTGGGCTCATTAGCGTTGGCAGGTAGCCAGTCTAAGAGAATGGAAACTCTGACTCCAAACCCGGGCAGATGAAGCCCGTTAGCCTTGTCAATACAATTTGTCTAGCAGAAGGAAACCCTGCTTCAAAACTCACCAAGTCCCATCCATTGGATGATGGCTCCACTGCCTTATGGATATCTTCGAGAGAAGGAACGGCTACGGGTGTAAACCCAGACAGAAAATCCGGAGTGGAGCCCCCAAGGCGGCTGGGTGTCGACTATGACTTCTATCCGACAGCCCCTGCATCAAAACTAGTGCCAAATATCATGCTCAGCATTCCTTTGTATCCGATCAGCAGGGACAAGAGGGGGATCCTACGTCTGGGCAGCCCAGGATCTCCATATTCCACGCCTAAGCTTGCGCCCTGGAGAGGTCACTCCAGTCTACCTACTGAGTGATGATACAACACGGAAGCTGTCAGTTTACTGGTTATAAGTACCACCAGACTGGCAAAGGGAAGGGTTGGATCATCGTGTCCCACTGGTCAACTATCGCTCGCCTCAAGCCGTTCAACCCCCGGTCAATACGGTGTTGACCCACAATTGTCCGCCTGTTCCAGTGGGTATCTGAAGCTGAGTGTGTTACTCAAAATGACAAGCAGATGGAAATTCCACACCAGACAAAATAAGACAGAAACCAATAATGAAGACTTCAGCTCTTCGATTTGCAAGCTGGAATGTGCGCACCATCTGCACAGGGATCTCCGATGACCTCAGAGATGTGGACGACACCATGAAAAAGGCCATAATGGATAGAGAACTCACCAGGCTAAATATCAGCATAGCTGCACTCCAGAAAATCAGGGTGGCCTATAGTGGCTTACTCAGAGAGGAAACCTACACCTTCTTCTGGAAGAGTCGAAAACCTGAGGATCCCCGTCAGCATCGAGTGGGCTTCGCCATCAAAAAGAATCTTCTGGCCTCGGTTCAACCTCCCACAGGGGGCACTGAGTGTCTCTTGTCCATTCGCATCACCACTGCTGCAGGTCCTGTCAACATCCTCAGTGTCTACGCTCACAGCCTCACGTCTTCCGAAGACACAAATCATGCTGGATATTTCTTTTATCTCACGAGTATTGGTACTGTCTGAGTCAATGTACAGTACATGATCTTCAAAGAGGTTAAAGGCTTTGTGCAATTGTTAGCGAAAATTGACTGTCTCATTGGCTGCAATATGGCATTTCCAAACTCACCAGGAAGTACAAATTCTGTCTCTTCTTTGTAATTCGATAAGATGGACCTCAACGGTTTTCATTTATTTACCTTTATTGTCCATATTTATAGTAGCGGCACCGATCTACAAAATACATTGTCTTCGCTCATTGCCACGTAACCTCAGGTATTGGGTGCGAGCCACGTGCGAGTCATACCAAAGACATACAAAATGTTACTAACAGCTACCTCGCTTGGCGTTCATCATTAGGAGGTTAGTGTTATGCCTGTTTGGCCTCGTATCAGGGTGGGACATGATTCTACATGTCTTCTGCATGTTGCCCCAGTACTAAACATTACTATAAACTGCCAGATTGCAAACATGACTGTTAAAACAACGATTAAACATATTCCGAGTTCCAAATTCCATGTAATATAAACTGATGCCTTGGATGGAATGGTACTTTTCTGTACATGTTTCCTTGTCTTCTGAATTCTGACGCAGGAAGGATAGCCGCTAGCTTCTTGTTTTGGTTTGAAGAAAACAAGCGTTGATGTGGGGTGAGAAAATTCCCTTTTGGGAGTTTTAGTTTATTTTGGTGGAGTTCTGTACTTGGAAATTGGTAAATTTCGTGCCCTTTCAACAAGCATAATCCAGAGCATCCCCCCCCCCAAAAAAAAAAAATAAAAAAAATAAATAAAAAATAAAACAAACAACAACAAACAAATAAAGAACGCTAGCCCACCTTCCTATCAAAGCCTGTTGATCCTGTGATGACAAGATTGGCTGCAGGTTTCGGCACAGGTAAATGCATAAAGAAAACATTTTGTTTCCTTGACAAATGTGTGGTAGGACAAGACGATACATGTGAGTGGGAGGTAAGACGTTAAATGTGATCAAACTAATGAATGTGTTCTGTCAGCATTGGTGTTGTCCTTTTGGACATCGATCAGATTTTTGCACACCCAATGATACAACTTGCAAACATTCATTTGATTTATTCTTCTTAGAAAGCGCGTGACAATCAAGTGTCATTTTTGCCCCCTTCCCCAGCCAATTGTTGCATTCAGCTACCTTCATTAAAAGTACCTGTCAAAATAGAAAAGGCTTTGAGACAATTCATCTTGCGCTCTCTACTATTGACTCAGGAGTTTAACAAACCTTTATTCCACTTTGCCCATATACAGAATATTCTGCGAGGGAAACGTATACAACATAGAATTATATCTGTACCAATATGCCTAACATTACATCCAGAAGTACACTTTTCAAGATTTTCAAACTATCAGAGTTTAAAGACATATCTGCAAGAAATGCAGGGACACAGTTGCTGTTTCTACCCCGACCTGTCATTATACTAAGAAATGCTATCTCAGGTAAAAACGAATTGTCAAATTCACCTTTATAGCTCCCCACATGTTCATTTAACACCAAGATATTGAAACAAGTCTAAAGAACACAAAATGACTGCTCATATTTCAATTTGTTATATTACATGATTCAATATCAGTGTTTACTGTGATATATTATGGGTTTTCATGTCTGTCTTAGATATAGCTCAGTCAGAGAAGGACATATTTTGTATCACTCTTATAATCAAAGTTTACAATCTTGACCGATGGCGTTGCAACGTTTGTTCTTCATGCTTGAAATGATTAACCTCATTTACCGCAGTCAGCCAACGCCAGTCTTGATATCGTAATCATACCTACATATCAAATAATTACATCAGCTTACCATATCGTCAGGAATGCAGAATGGTTTGTTATATTAGACTCATTTAAAGATGGAATATATGCCTTCCTTGAAGTTACCACTATATGTGAGACGTTCTCAGACAACGTTTGAGCATATACATTTTCAAGATGATTTCGGGCTTTTAATAGCTTGCTCTCCTTGTCCTATTAGCACATTAATTTGAAAATTATTGGCGGCTTAGGTTTATTGAACCTGATGATAGAAAACATTGCCACGCTCTGCTAAGGCAGCTAAATTTTGCACTGCTAAATTGACCTATCTATGACTTCGTGTGTATTGGTCTTTGTCCGGCCTTGAACTCTAAACAATGACCTATTTCGGATCACGAAACGCTTTCGCGAATATATATATATATATATATATATATATATATATATATATATATATATATATATATATATATATATATATATGTGTGTGTGTGTGTGTGTGTGTGTGTGTGTGTGTGTGTGTACCCTAAGCGAGTGAGTCGAGATCGTCCAAATGTGGCATTTGATCTGTAACACTTCTGAATATCTACACATCGTTCCAGCTAGACATTTAATTTGAAATTATTACGCGCAGCACACGCTTACACCATCGTATATGAACATTTAGATCATAGGACCACGAAGAAATATCGAACGCATCTATGACTAACTTTTATGGAAAACGAGTTTTAAAGAAAAGTTACTGAAGACTGCTCGATTGAGACCTACCGTCAGATTTGACAAATCGTACAGAATTTCTACATATGTACCATCAATCGATCGATTGATCGATCACAAGTTGTACAAAGGATATATAGACATCGAATATATTATTATATTACTTTTCAAAGAATAACGTTGAAGAAATGCAAATATTATCCCTGTCTTTTTCTTTTTTCTTTTAGGTTAATTGCCAATAGTTTTAGGTACAGTAGAAACATTAATTGTTTAGGAAACCCCAAGACTTAATGGAAGGACTATTCACAGTAACACTCTATAATAGTGGTCAAAGAGATTCGACTCCAAAGTTAGATCGAGTCGTATGGTTCGAATCAGTCACATTCCAAGTGTATATGTTGAACAGTATACGTGTGCACGGCCGTCTCATTAAGAACCTATATTTGAAAAAGGGCAGGACTCAATCTCAACACATATAATTTTCGTTTTATGAATAATATCAAAAAAATAATTTGGATTGGCATTAATGCACTTAATGAAACTTTTCAACTTTGTTCTTGATAGCCTGATCAAAAGCCGCAAACAGTTTACAGGCTCGCTAATGTCAGATTGTTTGAAAGCTCAAAAGAGTTTTTTTTTTTGTCCATACAGCTTTGTTACATTTATTTGTATGCCTTTTCCCAGAGATGAGTTTCTCTTTGAGATAGCATTGTCAAATTATTTAAATTGAAATTACACTGCCAGAATTATCATTTCCAGAAACATTGTGTGCACGGACGCGTACAAATAAGGTCCGGTATCTAAGCGCCGAACCATTTACAAAAAAAGTAAAGGGAGAAACCTTTGGTCACTTAATTGTTGGAATGGCGGACTATTTTCAGCGTTGGACCAAATGCGGCAATGCGGTGAAAGGGTTGACTAATTTCTTGCTCAGCGATCAATTTTGAACACAGTTGGTCGGGAATTGAATCAGTTTCTGAAAGAGAAAGTCATCTCAAACGTACAGGATATGGCTAAGCAGGCCGTTTTCGTTGCCGATGCTCATGGGGGAACCCGTAACCTGCTTTTAATTGATTTCAAGTATTGTAACCAGTCTACGAGATATTTGCCTAGGGAGCTTGTGAAATCAGCTGTGGCAAGTAGGTCAGTTATGGATACAGGTCGTCAGAGTATACAATGTTACTTATGTAAGGAATGGGGTCATGTTCAAGCAAAATGTCCTAAAAGAAAGGGACTTGTACATAAGGTAGCCGTGGCTATTATTTTGAATCTTAGTTGGATGTTTAGGAGATTTGATAGACACAACAAATGGTCATGATTCGTTGTAGTCAGCTATTAAAGTGTGCAAATAATATTATTACATTTATTTAATTATTTATTATGATTGTGTATGCACAAGACATAAGGACACTGATAATAGGAGTTTTTAATGCAATAACCCCGATATAATCTCTCTCTCTCTCTCTCTCTCTCTCTCTCTCTCTCTCTCTCTCTCTCTCTCCTGAGACGTCGGCTTCTATTTATACATTTTCCTCCATAACGGAATATTGTTAAGACTCTGTGCTCCTAAGTTATGTAACAGAAAGTGTGAAAACAAACAACTCATTTTGTAAATTTCAGAAATAATTTATTTCCCTACAATACAAAGATAGATATTAAAACATACCTTATAGTATGGTGAATGAAATAATGAATCATACACAGTTATATTATAGATCCAAAAGTATCCACTATTCCTAATGAGTTATAGGGTGTTTCAAGAGAAGTCAAGTATATTGTGCTAATGTGCCAGTAGTCTGGAATAGTTTGATTGCCAATATACATGAAGTATCACAATGCTATAGTCCAAAAAAATTGTAAACTGTCATTAAATGAATGAACTGTAATTTAGACAATCTAACGTCGTTTTTTGTTTCATTAGCACCTTGCAATTCAAATGAATAATTGAAATAAAGATATTAAATACCCTGATCTGAACACAACTAACTGACTCCAATATGACTGATTTTTAAGATTGGAATAACTAATTCTCAGGTAAATATATCATATATTTTTTAACACTATGACGCAATTTCAGAAGTAGAATGTGGATAATATAATCTTGCTATTATTAAGGTCAGCACCTTTCGTAACTAAACTATCAGAAATTATTTTATCTGGATTTCCTAGTGGGGAATTTATGACCTAAGCACAAATCCCACCATATGTGCTAGACTAAGAATTTCCTTACAGGATGACTTAGGAACGACAATTGTGTAGCTTACGGACCACCGGTCACCATTGAGTACCGTATATATTCTCCCTTTCCACAAACCAACTGGTACCTTTGTGGCTTCAGGTTTTCAGTTTTGCTAATAGCCCTCTAAAACAAACAAGAGTTCTTAGTATCTTGTTCCTGTAAGACAAATTATTATCTTGTGTTAACATGATTAGAATAGAGAAAAAACTTTGCAAAAAGAGGATCACTGTAATCAAATGCCTCCTGATTGTTCAATACCAGGAGCATGCGTATCCTCACTAAAGGCGTGACCAATCAATGTTTCAGTTAAAGGATTAATTTATTAACAACATTATTACGTGCTCCCGTTGCCGTAGTTCTAGTAGTTGTACAATTTAACTATAGATCAAGTATGTCATTTTCAATAGTATGATCCAGAAAGGTAGGTCAGTTATAAGTGAATTATCCACTACCTTATTTCCAGTTAGGTCAATACCTAGTAATCAATTAATACCATATGTGGGCAAAGATGTAATAGGTACAGCCATATCAACAACAAGAGATAAAGAACCTTTCAATATAAATGGTTTATAGTTTTCCATAATAAATTCAAACTGGGGTTAGTTTTAACCGAACAGGTGTATTGCTTCAATATATGACAGTGACCATAACCTCATCGACATAAGAGAATTTGTAATGGTTCTGTCTTAATTATATTGCCTAATTTTCAAAATGTGGCAATCAAATAATATGCTATTTTTCAGGAGACACACCATTAATGTGTTTTAAACCATACCAGACACAAAAACAGATGAAAGTGCTCCAAAATTATAAGACTGATATACATAATATTTAATGCTTTTGTTAACATCTCTCAATATTCCCTCGGGTGATGTTAACTGTCAGTAGAGAATATATCAGATTGCTGATGAAGTTTGTAGTAAGAGCATGAAAGCTTAAGGATAGATTTCTTTAATTATTTTCAATTAAGGTTAAAAGTTAAAACATTATAAAAAATGGGATTACCTGATCGGATATTTAATTATACAATGCCAAACACCTGTAGATATGCCTAAAGTGCCAACTCATATCCTTTAAGATACATTCACAAACCTCATTATAATTAGTAACTTGTTATACCGAGAGTGAAGTATAGACTCTATGAGTTTTGCCAGTAAGTACACTTTGCACTAGGTTAATATTTCTGGTTAATACCTAAACATGAACTTAAGTTTAAAGGGAGATAGTGCGCTCTCTTGTAAATTTCTTATATTTTCAGTTTCAATTACATTTTATATTTTTATCTTGCATTTACCTTGCCATTTCTATTTTGTATTTTTACATTTGTATTTTCATCCTTATTACTAACGCAAAATGGCCATCTAGTTTTGAGAAAAAAATAATTCTTTTAATTTCCTGACCTAACCAGAAACAGACTAATAATTCAGAGGCAAATCACTTTTATCAAGAATACCCATTTTGCCAAGCATTAGCGAAACTATTGTTTACCTCTTGCGTTATTAAAAATAAGCCATAGACTCAGAAAGATCAAAATGTCTGGCAAACTGAAGCAACTTCTCTTTTTGAAGACTTCTAGCTGTTCCTGTGTAGGATTTAAAACAAAGTTCTCTACGTTAGATGACATGGTAAAAGCATGTTCGTTTCACTACATATTTCTCGAATATTTGAAATTAAAATGAGAGGGGCTACACTTTAATAAATATTTCAAAAGCAATTCTAATTTCTCTGAAACATTGTAAGGTTTTAGCAAACAATTTCCTTGCTACGACTCCGTTGTCTTAAACTAAATAATAGAAAGAGCGAAACAAAAACAGTGTTGTAAATTTAAATTAATAAGTTCTACCTTATAGCACAAAGTGAAAACGTAACAATAACTTAAAAATACGATGATTAAATCCTAACCAATCATGACACGTCCCATCACAATATCCATGCATATATCTGAGTTTCAGAAATGTTTCAAGTTTTTAATTAATAATATTGTTTAAATCAGTGATACATAGTCCATACGTTATAGTCATACAGCTTATAACACTTTCATGTTTGCTTATTTCTTTTTGTTGTCGTCTTTACATTTATTCTGAATTTATATTTTGATTCTGCATATTTTTCAAGTATTAGTGTTAATATTTGTTCTGTTCTGTTCTTCATTTGTGTAATATTGGCATTGAGCTTCTTCATAAAACTGACAATCTTCTTTTCTTTTAGTTTCAGTTTGTCTGTAATTGTACCTGCGGAGATTGTTTAATACATTTCTTTATATATATTTACTTTCCTTATCTTTCAATCAATGAATATATTTCTGAACGTATTATATGTTTTGTTGCATAAAAGTACTGTTAAATGTTTAGTAATTTATATGCTCTTTCTTGTATCGTTGCATATCATGTGCAAATGCCTTCCGTTTACTATTGTCGTCAATCATGTTTTGCAACTCTTGTATTTTGTTAGTTGTTCCACTACAACTCTGTATTTGTTTTCTCCATGTGTTGATATATCTCATCTAATTGACCGCCAAAATCTTATGTATATATGTATATGAGTATCGAAACTTCTTGTCAATATATCCATAGTAGATGTATCAGCTGATTTAATAAAAATCGTATAAATTTATTATATGGTGATTTTCAGATTTAAGTCATTGTTTATTTGGTGACTAAAGGTTACACTTTTCTATTAGTTTAAAACTTATATCGCCATAACCTATACAAATATAACTTAAATTTATAAAACAAATATTAAACTCATACGGTAAAAATCGAGTAATTTCCGTATTTTCCATTCAATTATTGTATCTATGCTGGATATATCCGTTTATACCTCCTAGTAATTACTATTGAAATTTTAAGATATGATATCGATATGAAAATATTTCTAACTAGTAGAGAATCCAGCGAATATGAAATATAGCCATTACATTAATATTTTGTTGTTATTGGTTTGATCTATGTATGCATTACGTTTATAGTTTTCAAGACCACATACTGAATGGTTATGTCCTATACAATGGACATTTCACTAATGGGTTAATTTAGGGTTCTCTCTGCCTGTGTTTACTATGTAATTATTCCTTAATGTGTCAAATTTGCTAACTTATCTTGCAACACTAGATATCAACACTTTTTGTGGTGATGTTTACTTTCGTATGCACGTTAAATTTGTTCATCAATATTTCATGTTATACAAATCTGTCAGTAATGAAACCATTCATTATTTATGTTGACTTATTAATCTCTATTTTCTTTTTGGATTTATTTGAAACAATAAAATACCCAGAAACACAATATTGTGTCTGCAAATCAATGGCTAGTTAACCAAAATATGTTATTAATTTGAGTCTATGTGTTTTGGATGGCCATCAGTTCCTACCGCAAATGATCTTATAGACTGATCGTTCCACCTGCCTTCACTGCCGGTGGATGAACATATATGCAAGGCTGATTAATTCAAAAGGGTTGTCGTTCCAAAGAGATCCGAGTGGAGCTGTCTTATATAAGTCAGCACTCACAATGCAACTAAATATGGACGACAGGCGTATCTGTGTAATCTCGTAAAGGAACCATGACATATCAACCTTTATGAAGCGAAAGGAAAATATATTGAGGGGCATTACTGTGTCATTTACTGCTTCTGACATGGGCCTAATTACCACATAAGAAGTGTCACTACTTTATTTTTTAAAAGGCAGCATTGAATACTACAAGACGACGTCCAGGTCTGTCACAAATTTGGTCCTGATTCTTTGTTTTCAACTTTGACTTTCCAGGAATCATATTTGGAATGTATTAGACATGGTATTGTTTACAAGATGCCAGACATTGACTGAACGTTTGGATCTTTCCACCCTCGTCAGGCTTAGCAGCTGACCGGTACCTACTGCTACGGGGATCGATATGTTGTCAAATAAATTAACATCATCACAGATCGAAGTGCTGGTTGGATACATCATATTTTGGTCGTGATATTTTAATCACAATTATCCTTGGAACAATTATGTTTGCACCACAGGAGTAGTAATCAACGTTCTTCATGCTTTATATACAACTGACCATAGGTGAGGTTTTGTTTACCACCACATTAAGAACATTATCATTGCATTTGCTTGTAACTCCACTGAGGTGCACGGAAGAATGCTGTTTCGTTACCTCCTAAATCCATTACGTTAATGTTCATTTCAGTGTTATTTTCTTAAACTCATTACAAAAGCTTTACTTTTCTTATTACATCTCGAATCATTGCCACATCTTTTCTTCTTTCATTCTCCTAAGCGGACCTAGCCGATAAACATGGATGTAATATAATTTTGTGTCACATAAAATCTAATATTAATCATAATTGATACTGCGAGGTTCTTGTTAGATAACTTTATTTCTAATTTACGGCTCTGTGGCAAAGTATTAGGGTGATCCAAGATAACATATCCCGTGTACATAGCTTGAGAATCCCATAATTGTATACCTGGACGTCAACATCTAGATGTTCCACCTACCCTCATCTCGACTTGAAAAGAACACAATGTTCGGTAAGCGTGTCCGACAACTATTTATTATACAACCATTGGAACCAGTGTGCTGGTTGAGTAAGAAAACCTATAGTACTACAAAGTTTAGATATATCCAGTAGCTGGCAGAAGGCTTATATTTTGTGTCCATTGTTAATGTCACAAACCTCAAGGTTGGCGATAATTACATACTGATAGACTATAACACGATATAATGACGGCGTATTGGTTCAATTAGCGTGGAAATGCGTGAACATGATTCCAACACGACTACTCTTGTAAATGTACCACATTTTTGTAACTTGCTCTTTCAAAAACAGATATTCGGTTCTTAACCAATTTAATAAAAATCGTTTTTGCATAAATGTCTTACCTAAGTGCATAAGATGTGTACAAAGTTTCTGCAAGATGCACATTCGTATCACACACAAATAAAAATAGCTTGCAACACGGTTTTGTAAGATTTAATCAACAAATCTGGCTTCATATTGTATGAAACAAAATGAAATTGTTGTCAATCAATCCTCAAATATGTGTGATATATCCAAAACATAAAATATTTAAAACTTTCCGATTTTTCAAGTAAAGCTTGAATATTGGCATATTATAATGGAGAGAAGAATGATATGTCGACCATTGTAATCAAACTGAATGCTGGTCAAGACCAATTGCCTCTTTTTTATATAGCATTTTACTGAAATAATCAACCCAATTATTTAATATCGCACATGTTATAACATAAAATGATTTATGCATTTCCTGATTAAACTTAGTCGCCTTTATTGGAGTAAACGTAATTTAGTAGTGACAAACGGTACTGCAAAATATGTTTATATGACTTTACCATACAACAATAAAACATACAACCTATCAGGTAACATTTCTATATTCGGTAAGTTATTAGTTCCATAGTTAGAATGCATTCAGATCATAGAGTATGAACGAATAGTGTTAGTGTGATCATACCTTTTATTGAAACTGATGTCGAAGAGTTTGTATTTAGCGAAGTTGGTGATTCAGCTAATTACATGATACTCTGTGTGTGTGTGTGTGTGTGTGTGTGTGTGTGTGTGTGTGTTGCAAATGTCACACTGCAACAAGTTATAAATGACATGTCAAAATTATGTTTATTCATTTTCGGCAAGGCATACTGTATTATCAAAATCTGTGTGCAATGGATGATTGCAAGGGTCGAATTCCACGGGATCTGTGTGGATGGGATGAATATACGCATCAAATTCCACAGGTTCCGAATGAACTGGATGAATGTACTCGTCCAATTCCACAGTTTCCGAATGAACTTGATGAATGTACTCGTCGAGTTCCACAGGCCGTGAGTGAATTGGACTGAGGTACTCATCGAGTTCATCATTCAATATGATGGTATAACCCCTCAATACTTCTTCTGATTCATTTTGTGTAGTAATCGTTGCCTGTACAATTAGCGATGATTCCATGTGTCGTTCGAAATCTGTTTCAATGGCTGTGCTCATTTCTCCTCTTTCATTGCTTACAATGGTCCAGTAATTTGCGGGGAGATTTTCCTCCTTTAGACTGTCATCCACTTCATCTTTACTTGAATCGTTTAATGTATTACAACTTGATGCTTTGTTCACGCTTACGCTAGAAAAGGAGATCCTATATTACATTAGTCTCAATAAAACTACTTCTCATCCAGATGGGAATATTAAATATAGATATTACAATAATTAATTATCCCAGGTTTAGTCAAATTGGCGTACTTCTGACATTGATTAATATTAAATCGAATATGGATTAAATAATTCTTAAAACAATGAGTTGATTTCCGACAACACAATTGAATACGTATTATTTTCCATCAAAATGGATAAATTGTGAGAGTATTTGATGAATGATAGACCCTATAAATATTTATGCTTCCCAGAGGAAAGTAATGAAACAATATTTCTCATAACACATACCTTTGTGCTGATTGGCTTGTGAAAAGTTATAATGTTCCGTATCTTGTGAATTATAATTACCAGATTCTAATTTTATGCAGCAGACAGGCGAAGAATGCAACAGCTATTATACCTCCCATTCCGAAAACAATATTCAGCAATTGGCGTTTGGATGGTAAAGCTGAGAATAGAACAAATACTGTTTATTTCAAACTTCAATTTTAAATGCTCCCCTCTCATTATAATTTGAGGCATATGATTGCCGCGACTTACTAAACAGTTGCCATGAGATCGGATCAAATATTACAAACACTTGAGAGTCTTTGTTCATACAATAATAAGGTCATATGCAGATAGTATTGCCGTCCTGGTAAAAGTTTCTCAATATCGTAAATGCGTAAATAAACGACAAAATAGACCATAATACTAAATTTAAAAAAAACTCTATAATCAATCCGATATATAACCCATTTTTTTACATCCATTTTGATTTCTTATAAAAAGGTAATCAGAAAGGTATGACTTATCTTTGTTATTTAAAGGTGAGAGGTTTTAAATTTACACTTTCATAGCACACATTTTAAGTGTCATACACTAAATATCTGCTATGACAAGAACTTTGCAAATATTACGACACATCTCAGCAAATGATGAACTGTTGTATATCCTAAGTCGATAATGAGATGGCAAGATGATGGCAGTTGTATTCACGTTGAAAGTCTATATATTCTAATAAATTTAATAAGTACTATTAGAAATTCCAGAGATTCCATTCATCATCTTGTTGACAATAGGAATACAATTTAGGACTTTTCACTTGGACAGAACGGTGTCTGAAGGCATATATTTGTTTTTCACTTGATGCAATGAGACTGGCAAATCGGATAACTTATGAACATTTAAATTAGAGCAGGTCCTGTTGGGTTTCGAGAATCCAGAGAACGAATTACTGTCTTATTATTTTCTGGTTTGTGATATCGATTTTGTAGAAAACAACATGTCATATGCCTGGCAAGGATTTACGTGGATATCGTTTCTAAAGTATACACTAAGGGTAATTATTAAATGCGTTTACTAACACAAATGACAATCTAGCTGTTGGGTAAAAGATTATTTAATGTTCAAGTAAACCGCAAGGTTAATGACTACATACTAACTCACTTCAATTGGATATATTCAGAATCTTGAGCATATTTTATATCCCTATTTGTTTTTTCTTCATTGTATCCCAAGTTGGTAACTTGAAGAGCAAGCGGCAAGGCACATTCCGCGGTCGATTATAACAATATGGGAAGTATTTGAGAACAATTTATCTGGGATGTATTAATCTGTGACAATGGATTGCAAGACTTGATCCAAATCTAATACATCGAATTCGATCGATCAGTAAGTGACAATGCTATTTTGATACTGAATTTACGAAGACAGAGACATACTTTTAGAACCATATCTTCCAATTACGAGAGCCGTATCGCAAATCTAAATTTGCTCTCCAGTACCATAGAGTGGTAACCTCTAATGCTTGGTCAAACATTTATTTTCTGCTTACATATATTATTAGTTTAATACGTCCTAAACGGTTTTCAAACCAATACGGAACAAATAGTACTGATAAATTAAACATATCAAGTACAACAAACTGACTATACCAAGATAGTGAATGCTGGTATCACACAACTGGTAAAAATGTGTAGATTGAAAAGTGAAAAGATTATGTCATGTATACAATACCTTCTATATCCGTATCTGGAATCGAAGCCGCGGTCGAGTGACGATTAATCCCTTGGAAAGAAACAATGTAAATACTACTTATTCAAACAAAAATATTGCTTCCTAGTCCAATATAATATACTTTTCAAATTTTAGTAAGATATTTATAATTAAAGCACTGTAAGGCTTGTAGCGAAAAATATCTCCATTTCTTATGTGATCCCAAAATTATTAATGTTTGAAACTAATGAAATAAGATCCGCCTAACGTTTCGTGTTATCTTCTTGTTTAAATGTAAATTTTTAATTATAAATTATCAACCATTGATATTGCATTGTATTACAAGAAACGGCAGTCAAAGTTCAAACAAACATCCTTGAGGTAGATTCTGTTTCTTCATCTTTATTTATGTATATATTGGTATTATCTATTTTTAAACTCTTTGTATGTCTTAACATGACTGATTCCCGATCCTTTTTCTCTATCAATAAATGTTTTAAATAATATTTGCAGTAGTAGTTGTGTACTAGAAGAGTCATAGCAGTATTATAATCTTTTGAGTTTTTTTTATAAATGTACTGATATATCAATAAACATCAACCAGGCACATGTATAGTTTTCGCCAAGCTAAGTAGTTCTTATCCAGCGAATACGTTTGCGTTAAAGGTAAGAGATTTTAAATGGGTTATCTTGTATGCGTTGTTTCGTCATCTTATGAGGCGATGATCGCATATATTTGTTTCACTTCGTTTGCAATGAAAACTACTTTCATTCATGAAGGCATTTAAAATCTAATAAATGATTGTAAAAATCAACAAGATCAATGAATAACTAATTTTGTTCGTTGCAGAAAGAAAAAATATGTCAAAAACGTTTAGGTACTATATAGAACTTTCTGCATCGTCGTTCCTACAGCGGTCATGTAATACATGATGTCTGAATGCTGCATGAACTTTCTGTATCGTCGTTCCTACAGCGGACATGTAATACATGATGTCTGAATGCTGCACGAACATTCTGTATCGTCGTTCTTACAGTGGTCATGTAATACATGATGTCTCAATGCTGCATGAACATTCTGTATCGTCGTTCTTACAGCGGTCATGTAATATATGATGTCTGAATGCTGCATGAACTTTCTGTTAGTTGCAATATACATATTGCTAATCAGTCTGATGTTCTGGCTGCTAAGACCTATAGCCATATGTTTATAATAAAATGTCCACAATTTAAGTTCCATTTCAAACAATATCAATCTATTCGATCCCAAACGAATGTTTAAAACCAATCAAAGACGTTCATTTTAGCAGCCTGGCAGATTGTTCATGGTAATGTTCTGTGCTTAAAGTAATAAACACTATAAAATATATCACCTTATAAATACATGAAAACACACTCTCTCTCTCTCTCTCTCTCTCTCTCTCTCTCTCTCTCTCTCTCTCTCTCTCTCTCTCACACACACACACACACACACACACACACACACCCACACACACACAATCTGATTAAAATCAGATATCCACTGTATTACATGAAGATCTGACAACGACCGCTTAGGGGTCAGGCATTGGCAACTTATATTATAACCATCCAAAATCGCTAGTTCTATCAGCGAATCTAACGAAGTATTTATATGCTCGCGTTTGGAGACTGAGCAGTGTCGATGAAGAGCGTGAATGTGTAACAAATGATTTGATTTGCTTTCTGACTGTTGATAGCTACATTTCCATTGTCTAATTCATAGTTCAACATAGCATGCCACCTAAGCGGTCGTCGTCAGATCTTCACGTAGGACAGCGTAAATCTGATGTTAATCAGATTGTCACTCTTTCAGCATAGATGAATCATGAGGGGTACTCAGTTGACCAACCAGCAAATATGTATAATACCGAAAAATAAAAAAACAACTGAAGTTACAGACGTAGTACCTTGTGAAGTCTCCTCCTGCATAGTTGCCATGGATGTATAATGATGGATCTCTGAAAAAAGTTTAAATATTGTATGTTACAAATCTATCGGTCAAAGATAAATGGACAAAGAGGAATATTACTCTTCTGCTCCCTTTGCATCTGATTTAGTAAACTATGCAATGACTTTGTCATTGAAACATTACTTAATAAAACCCGCCTCTTTGCCTGATTTCGAGTTTTCTCTATGTTAAATTGGAATTAACTTTCAGTTATAATTTGTCGTTTTCCAATGGTTACTCAAAACTATAGTCTGTAAGAAATGTATTGTTTCTTCCAGGGCTAAAATCGACTAATTTACTCACCAATTGTTTGGACAATTATAAAGTTTAAAACGAAATCGAGCAGGTTCTATAATATACAACCGAAAGAAAATATAAATATATATAAATATAAATAAATAAATGAATATATATATATATAGATTGATATATATATATATATATATATATATATATATATATGTGTGTGTGTGTGTGTGTGTGTGTGTGTGTGTGTGTGTGTGTGTGTAACGGAAATGTTCTATCCTTGGATTGTATGGAAGAATGCATGATAATATTATGCAGAATTAATATTTAAATACAAATAATGCTCTCATACAGTAAATAGTTACGAAGTCGATAAAACGACAACACACGAAATATACCACATATAGAAACGTTTTAATGTTATCAGATCCAAGCTTATATTAAATTAAGTTCGTCCGTAGAACGAGTTAACGCATTTGTATATGTAAACAATAACGATGAGTAGAGAATCTAAGGGATAATAATTTTAACAAGGACTTACTTTAGATAATAAAAGATTATAATAGAAAAAATAGACTCATTGACACCAAGATCCATATTTAGCATTCTAAAAATGTTTATGGTCTTGGTAATATATAAATAATATCAACAAGTTATTAACTACAGACTCAAATATTCCATGAAAAATATAAATAAGGGAGGGAACGTTAATTTCACAGAAAGTGAAATAGGCAGAATCACCTGTTAAACTGGACAAGATACCTATTAAACATATTTACGGATATTTTTCATCTAGTGGTGAAACTCTCTACTACCGAAAACGGTCAACATTTACTTTTTTAAATCTTTACATGAGAAAAATGCTTTCCACCTCACCCCACACCGCACACACACACACACACTTGATGTAGTATGCATCATTCTCTTGATGCAGAATAACCATTCATAAACAAATATATGAAGCCGTTAAAAAGAACGTCACAAACATAGTCCATTTAGCTAAATTATCCCACTACAGAACTGTGATCACGGAGAGTTCCTGCTGCAAAGAACTCTTCGAGATAGTAACACAAACTAATGTCAAGGAACAAATGTACACCACTTCAAACTATCTTCTCTCCAGTCGACCTGTTTGCAAATTTCCTTCGCGACAAAGGTACAAACCATCAGAGATAAGCATGACAGCACAATTTCAATTGACTCGTCGTCACCATATAGTTACGATACAGAATTCCAGCGACAACCGTTATCAGCAATTGAACCTGCCTCTATGGATTTAGTACGGACAATCGTGATGAAGATTGCACCAAAGTCATGGGAATTTGATCCAGTTCTAACATCACTGCTACTTGAGTGCTTCCACATAATTGTGCCTTCATTATCTGATGTTATTAATACCTCACTCTCATCCGGGACATTCCCATCATGCTTCAAAACTGCCATTGTAAAGCCTCTGACGAAGAAACCAGCACTTGATCATAACGATTTAAAGAACTGCCGCCCAGTTTGTAATCTCTCGTTCATATAAAAAATCTTAGAGAAAGATTGTTCCAACCCAGCTTGTATCTCATTTGAATTCAAGCAGTCTTTTTAGCAATGTACAGTCTGCATATCGCCCTTGCCACAGTACTGAAACTACTCTTCTGAAAGTATTGAATGACATTCTCTCTGCTTTGAATAGTAGAAAGATTACAGTCCTCACCCTACTTGATTTGTCTGCTGCATTTGACAGAATAGACCATGATATATTGCTTCACCGTCTCCATCACGTATTTGGCATTCACAATGAAGCCTTACTGTAATTCAAGTCCTACTTAGTCAACATGACACAATTATGTCTGCAAATGAAGTACACTCCACTACAGTTGATCTATGTTGTAGTATTCCGCATGGTTCTGTTCTTAGACATGTTCACTTTATTCTATACACGCAGCCGCTCTCAAGTGTGATATGTCATCATTCAGTTCTCACCAATTGTACAAGTCTAGTCACACAAATGAAGCTGATGCTACCATCCATAGTGTAGAGAGGTGCATTTCTGACGAATGATGATAAAATTGAGGAAATTCCGATCACAACACAAAGACTTTCTCATTCACATCCTTTAGTTCAAACAATAAATATCAGCAACACCAACATTAAATTCAGTCAGTATAAAACTAGGGTGTTAGTCTGGACAGTACTCTCGCATTGCACCAACATGTCATTAACACATGCAATGCTGCATATCTTAAGCAGAGATGCATCAGCCTCATTCGCAACGATCGTTCAGTGGATGCTATTAAAACGATTGTTTGTTCATTAGTACTGTCAAGACTGGACTATTGTAACTCAATTCTGTCTGGTTCGTCTCAATATCTATTCCATAAATTTCAAAACGTTCAAAACACAGCTGCGCGGATCATCCTTAGAGAACCACGATCAGAGCACATCTCCCCGCTGCTGTGTACCCTACACTGGCTATCCATTCGATCCATAATCAAACACAAAATGTGTTCTCTGTGCTATGTTTCACTGACGTACTCCAGTCGAATCATACCTATCTGGCCTCACCCATGTGTACACACCAGCACGATACTTACGCTCCTCTTCTGACAATCATATACTCATTGCTCCCACTATGAAAACGAATTCATAATGAAAACGTTCTTTAGCAAAACAGGGTCCAGCAACGTGGAATGAATTGCTCATTGATATTAGTTACAAAGACACAGTGATCCCTTTCAAGGTTGCTCTTAAAACTCACCTTTCTCGACTGCATGAACAAATCTAAAGACCTAATAATATTTCCTACCTCAAATATATTTCAGCATTTTGTATGTTTTCTAATTTCATGGTTTTTGTTTTTGTTAAAGATGTTGTAAAGCGCTTAGAGTTTCTAAGAATTAGGCGCTATGCAAAGTCTTCATTAATATAATTATTTTTGTTATTATTATTATTATTAGTAGTAGTAGTAGTAGTAGTAGTATCAGTAGTAGTAGTAGTAGTAGTAGTAGTATACTATTGGTATTTCAAATTATTATCCACCCATGACGCAATAATACGCATTTTAAACATTGTAGCGACCGTCTGCTGTTGATTGTAGATCAATGATGAATTCAAACATATTAATTATTATTGACGTATGAAAATAACTCGTTTTCAAAATGAATTTAATATGGTACACATTTTCCTCACAATCTTTTCCTGATTTCTGTTCTCCCCTACCTTCCCACCTCCCTCATGCATAACGGATAAACTATGCAAAAATGTGGAGTGAGTGAGAAAAGGAATTTGTGCTGGAATAATTCCTTGAAATATAAATTACTCCAAGTAACCTACAAGAATATGATGCGTCATAACGATACGTGTTCACTGTACATGGGATTTATCTACAGTGTTTATAAATGATACAAAGTTGCAAACCATGTCAGCATTATACAGTATATTCCTCTGATATTGCGAATGTTTTGTTTCTGTTATGGTCTCTTAAACATACTATAATATTCTAATAATCGATTATATAATTAATTAAATTTGAAAATTCCCGAAGACCCCCCTCTCTCTCTCTCTCTCTATCTCTCTCTCTCACACACACACACACACACACACACACACACACACACACACTGATTAAAATCAGATATCCGCTGTATTACATAAATATCTGACAGCGACCGCTTAGGGATCAGGTATTGGCAACTTATATTATAACATTCCATAATCACTAGTTTTATCAGCGAATCTAACGAAGTATTTATATGCTCGCGTTTGAAGACTGAGCAGTGTGTATGAAGAGCGTGAATGTGTAACAAATGATTTGATTTACTTTCAGACTGTTGATAGCTGCAATTTCTATTGTCTAATTCATAGGTCAACATAGCATGCCCCTTAAGCGGTCGTCGTCAGATCTTCACGTAGGACAGCGTAAATCTGATGTTAATCAGATTGTCTCTCTTTCAGCATAGATAAGTCATGAGGGGTACTCAGTTGGCCAATCAGCCAATATATGTATAATACCGAAAATAAAACCAAAAGCAAACAAAAACAACTGAATTTGCAGACTTAGTACCTTGTGAAGTCTCCTCCTGCATAGTTGCCGTGGATGTGTAATAATGGATCCCTGAAAAAAAAAGTTTAAATATTGTATGTTACAAATCTATCGGTCAAAGATAAATGGACAAAGAAACATTACTTGATAAAACCTACCTCCTTGCCTGATTTCGAGTTTTCTCCCCCCCCCCCCTTCTCTCTCTCTCTCTCTCTCTCTCTCTCTCTCTCTCTCTCTCTCTCTCTCTCATAAACTTTTCATTGTCATAGCATCGCTTCATCTCTCTGTGTCTTTTACCGCCACATTGTACACACAATTGTGCTATCCCTCGAACTCCAAAACCAAATCGCAAACACGGTTTTTGTCCTAGACTTCCATTACGATCGCTTTCTTAAATGCTTGTCCGCAAAATTCATTTGCACAGGGTTTATTACAAGGGTTTAAGGACCCTATATTCAGCCACCTACACTGATTCTTTATTTGAGTAATTTTATATATATAATATTTGTTATTTAAATATTTTTTAAAATATGATATGGAGGAGTATGAGAGATTATCCACAATCAAGCATTGGAAAGCTCCATTTTCTGAATCTAGATTTGACCTTGACATAATAACTCTTGACTTGAGGTGAAAAACACTGGCTGATCTGAAGAATAATAATCTGATAAATAGTATTCCGAGTACAAAAACAGAATTTCGTGATGATGGGACATCTCAGATATGGTCAACATTCAAAATCATACGCGATGACTTTGTCATTGATGTTAGAATGAACGATGAGCGATGCGAACGGAATAATTATTGAGTATCTCAAGGATTAAAGATAATTTTCAGTAAACAAAATGTATTGTGAAATTAGAAACAGATTCTACAATGTGGATTATCCCCTACAAACGTGACCCTGTCCTTGCTAATAAGATGATTACAATATTGAGTTCAAATTCCAAACCAGAAATATTGACCTGTATTGACAAACCGTATCATATACGAACATATCCTGTAACCGCGATTATTTATGGGATATATCCACTAAATGATAAACCTGATAAGAATGCTCTTGCACCAATGAAATGTTCAAACCTAAATTGTGTTGCTGAACGAGTAAACGCACATTTTACAAACGCGATACGAGGACATGGGTTAAATGATCTAATACGTAAAAAGCTAAAGGAGTTGGCTAAATTAG
The DNA here is from genome assembly GCA_030141615.1 of Unio pictorum. Taxonomy (NCBI): domain Eukaryota; kingdom Metazoa; phylum Mollusca; class Bivalvia; order Unionida; family Unionidae; genus Unio; species Unio pictorum. The sequence continues at coordinate 5,209,235 of JARLTB010000207.1, forward strand.
TATTTAAAAAATACCGGAGCTACAATTAATGATGTTTCTAAGTTATACAATACATTAAAATTCCCAATAATGGTAAAAGCGACAAAAGGAGAAAGTTTATACGATTCTAAATATAACTAAAGAGGAGCTCAAATAAATATCATGGATCATAACGCGAATGCGTGGGCTAAGGCAGCAACAGTATTTCCATGAGATCAAACCGTAAGATTTTTTACCAAGGAAATATGTTTGATTGTATTCACGAAATAAGTAAAAGTGATCCTGTATCAATGTGGCTTTTTAGACTGATGATACATATATCCCATTATAACCTAATGGTGAAGTGTAACGTCTAGAATCTCTCCACGAATAAATGAAAAGTCAGTTGCAGCTCACGTTGCAAGAGAGAACATTTCATGTAAACCAACACGATTTGAATTTCTCGAAGATGTCAAACTAAGCTGCTGTATATACTTACACAATGCATTGTGGAATACCCAGAATAATAATAATAATAATAATAATAATAATAATAATAATAATAATAATAATAATAATAATAATGAGGACCTTGTATAGCGCCTAATCTTTAGAAGCTCTAAGCGCTTTAAAACATGTGTAATGCTATGACTACACTACAGAAAAACAAATAACAAAAACTATGAAATTGGAAAACATAAAAACATGCTGTAAACTTATAAGATACAAAACATGAGGTCTCTAAGTTTGTTCCTGCAGTCGAAAAAGGTGATTTTGTAGAGCACTCTTAAAAGGGACCACTGTGTCTTTGTGTCTAATTTCAATTGGCAATTCGTTCCACATCGCCTGGACCTGGTATGTAAAAGAACGTTGTTCATATGACTTCGTTTTCAGAGTGGGAACAATGAGTATACGATTGTCCGAAGAGGAGCGTAAGTATGTTGCTGGTGTATACACATGGGTGAGGCCGGATAGGTATGTTGGACTGGATTCTATAATTAAAACATAGCACAGAGAACAAATTTTGTGTTTGTTTCTGTATCGAATTGATAGCCGATTTATGGTACAGAGCAGTGGTGAGGTGTGCTCTGATCGAGCTACTCTAAAGATGATCCGAGCAGCTGTGTTTTGAAGTTTCTGGAGTAGATATTGAGACGAACCAGACAGAATTGAGCTACAAAGTCCAGTTTTGAAAGTACTAATGAACACATAAGTGTTTAGAGGCATCAACTGAAAGATATTAGCGAATGGAACTGATGCGTTTCAGTTCAAGATATGCAGGCTTGGATATGTTCATGACATGTTGATGCAATGTGAGAGTACTGAAGTATGGCAACAACGAAGTTGTATCGTAGATATGGTTGCGTGTTATCCATGATGTTTTCTTTGTTACGGAGAATGTTCTGGTTATTTAAAACGATTTGGACATCCCCGTCACGAAATGACCAGAGTGTCGATAAATGGACCACTACTTGATTTTATCTAACTGGATTCGCTCGTCTTATATCATTGAGTTTATTACTAAGGGTCTCCATCCGATGTTATGTTTGTTTTGGTAGGCACTTTTCAGACTAATGTTGGGCTCCAATTGTTTTATTACGATATATGCTCGACTGTAAAATATCGTTGTTTGTTAGTGAGGCAATTATATCATATCGGAAGCAGACCTAAGTTTGGTTACCACCACCTGATGATGATAAAACCGCTAAGGATCTCGGTAGAAGAATACTCAGTAAATTTACTCAAGGTGGATCAAATGATCATGAGCAACATCATGTATAATTAATTGTAGATGATGCTGAATATAATTTTATAATCGCTGATGAAACAGCGAGCAATATATCTGTAAGTCGAGAAAACGCCTACTTGTCTATCCTAACGCGGTTAGGTACAATACTTGGTTATATCGATGGTATATCGCCTCAGAATATACATCTGAGATGATCAATGCTCGCATATGTTTCTATAAATGTATTATCATGAATAATAGATTCCCTACTACTGCAGTCAGAGTTGCAACGGATTCATTTTATATGGAAGAAAATATACAGAATTGCTGATTCGTTTTTCATGTGCATATGCACCTTGACGATCATTGAGAATAAAAACAAAATATTTTATTGAGTTATTCTGAATCCGCAAAGGTATTTACCTGATCAAATCAGGCACAAATAATCAGATATCAGAAGTATCATTCGGCACAATCTGTATCCGATCCAGTATGAAGGCATGAGACTGTTTGTCTAAATGGACCTGGTTGTTGCGATAAAACAACTCTAGTGATCGAATTATTTAGAAAGAGTCCGTATTTAATTGTGATGACTCCTACCCACAGACTTGCGAGAAAAATAAAAGAACGAAGTGTAATGTTATGCACTTATCACATATTTTTTCGATACAAGGGAAATAAATGGACTCTTGATCAGATGGGCGAGAACTATATACCTAAAATATAAATTTGTAATGAAATATTTAAAGTGTCGCTAGATATATTAAAATGTTCTTGATTGGTAATTGCTAAAGAATACTGCGGTGATAATGTGCGGAGATCACTGTCAATCACCACCATTTGTTGGACTGTCCCCGTATGAATGGCTGAAACGTTTTGTGGATTATTACGAGGAGATAACTGCTGATCACAGAAACAATTAATCTGACTACAACCGAATACATTTCATTGCGAAACTGATGCGCAAAATAATTTCAGAAACTTCTATAAACGAGTTTTGGAATAAATGTTGACCAAAAAGATTTGATAGTGGCAAGTAGAATGATACTTCGTGATACACTTGAGCAGCTATTATTTCAGTTGCATCAGGAAAGGTTTATATATATGTCATAGACCAGCTGATGCACGACGACATAATATTAAATTTGATACACCTGGACCCTTGAGAGGGAAACAGAATCTCGTAGTAAATGATATTGTCGCAGCTGATTTCAGTGCTGTTGAGAATGCACTACGCCCTGACAAATCTATTTGGACACTGGGATACGAAATGACAATACATTCATCTCAAGAGTTATCTATTTCTGATAAAGTTATTTTGATCATTTATGATCTTATCGACTGATCACTCAAAGTCTATACCGCAGTGTCACGAGTTAGTAAAATAACTCAGCTGCGGAGGGTTATTGCAAATTTTACTGACACCAACAACGAAAGTGTTAGTTGTCATATGGTAAGAAAAGAGTTAGCTCGTTATAAACAAAGTGACAAAATATAACTGCAGCATTGATATTGATGCTGAATTTTTATCACGGTGCTAAAACAACAGCATAATAATCATTGTACGAATTGTAGCACAGTAATGTTGTGCCAGTATTCAAATAATGATCCAAGATATTTGTAGATAGAAAAGATAATAGTGAAAATACGATGTTAACCTGTCTTGAATGTAATAGATGTCGAGGCGCTAGCTAAGTAAAGATGGTGGTAATTGTGTAGTCCTAGGTATTACTTCTAATCGTTCACGTGTAAATAAACGTGGAGGAACAGTTGAATCTAATCTGTATATTGCAGGCCTACCCTTAGATCGTACTGCACTGGAAATTGAGTGTGTAGTAATACTCCAAATATAATCAGTCGCTCTGTTTTGCGTCCTTCAAGTTCACTCGGCTCATACAAGTATCTTACGGTAACAAAACTGGTTGTTTCGACAAAAATCATGTCATTGTGCGTATATATATATATTTTGCGATCGCGCTAATATGTTTCAACGCAGCAGTTCGAGTAACCTCATTATTTAAAGCAGTTAGCACACTTGGAAGTCTTGTGGCCATTCTTGAGATCTTATATTCTTTTCAAACGCGTATTTGTATATATAATGACGTCGTCGTATTTTGATAGTATCATGTGGCAGAAATAAAATATCAGCATGATGCACTTCATTAGTAACAATGACATCAAATTGTGCATACTCGAGTCGTATAGGCGGTGGTATATGAATTTGTCATATTGGCTGTCGTGATAACCAATATGCAGCAACATAACTTTTGACATCTGCTGCTTCAGAGAGCTTACATAGCGCTGCTCTGCCTCTCCGATATCCTCTTGGGCTATAATAAATCGATTCCATAATAATAATAACCAGCCCTTAATACTAAATTTACATTTCATCGCAGATCTTACTAACCAGTTAGCCAATGATTTCTCAAAAAGATTTTTTTTTTATGGATTTTATCGCGTGAATTAATTTTACGTCTACAATGTGCATACGCTGCAGATTGTTACTTTCATAAGCTACATCATGAGCATGGTACGCATTATCGATTTCATTTATCGGATATTCATCAGGTCTTGGATTATAATGTTTTTCAAATCGGATATCAAGTCTGGTTCCAGGACCACAATAATCATATTCTGGAAGGTGTTGTTCTCTTGGGTACTTAACCCAACGAGTCCCCGTTAAGTTTCCTAATTTTGTTGCAATATCACCTCCTCATTTTGTACTGTTTGGACCAGGTATAAATTAAAATTTCTTTGTACCACATTGTTCACACTTACCTGGAAGTGCTGATCTGTTGTTTTTTGCTGGCAAAGTTTGTAATCTATTTGTAGGGGGTCCAAGCCCTGCATTTAACACAATATAGATCGATATTATTTATTATACATCAGCGACAAGAAACGAGAACCGATCATACATCACACAGCGTTACCAATTTATGTCCGAATCATCCTAATAGATCCATCTGGGAGCGGTAAAAGACAACTGCTATGTAATTTTAGTAATGAATTGGCTCAAGCTGGATAAACTGTATTTAGTTGCACCATCTGTAGATGATCAACGATGTTATGAAGTGTGTAATGACTTTAATGAAAATGCAAAAACGGTAAATGAAGACGGCGATGATATTATAGAGTTTATCACTGACATCAATGATGCGTTGAAAGTATATGCTCTTGATGGATTCATTAATAATTTAGTTGTAAGAAGCTTTAGTTTTTTTAAAAAATACTCAAGTTGGTCTGCTGGTCAACACAATGCTGTCTGTAGTAATTCTGAACACCGTTCAAAAGGGAAAATATATGTATTTGTATGTGATATAAATAAATACATGTACAGTACCAATAATATACCACTCGTGAAATAAATTTCTCAATAAAAGGAAACTCCTCATCCTGTAAATGAAACATTTATACGTCTCGTGGTATATGACTGATACAGTGTATACATGCTATCATGCTATATATATATATATATATATATATATATATATATATATATATATATATATATATATATATATATGAATGAAGGTAGTAGTTCTGGCATACCTGACTAGCGTTATCTTTTGTTTAAAACATGCTCAATTGGATTTGGGCTCAGAACATTGGCTCTTTCATTGATTTCTGAAAGGATGTCGACTAAACCTTAAATAAAAGAACCGGCCTTGGTTACGCTTAGAATGTTTTACAAATGACCATTTGACCTTGTCCTGATCCACATAGTGTGTATTAAGTTTTTATAGAAAGGTGGCTTGCATCAGAATATTGTTTTATAGAGTGTAATCAGTTTCCAGCTTTGAACAGTTATATTTTAGTGGATTTGGTATTTACAATACAAAATACTCATTGACTTGAGAACTAAGTAATTATATTTTATTTTTTTGTGATTTCATTAAAGGACAGTCTGGCTTTTATTAATATAATACGTTTATGGACATTTAGTGGGTTAGCACAAATACGAAATATCATAAATTATATTCCTCCTTGTCCGGCATTTGCAACGAAAGTTTACTCAGACAAACAAAATATGATCAAATTGCAAGAACCAAAGTGATGAGAAAACTTGTTGATGGAAATCATGATGTAGATACCATAGTATGCATACAACAAATTGATATACACATATAAGCTATGAAGACTTGTAATTTAGCTCTACCTATAAAGGTGTTGGTTACTAAGCAGAATTATTTTACTGAGAACGGAGACATATCCCTCCAAGTTCGATGATAGAAAATACTGATTGGAGTGACGACGGGCACTGATAATGACGTGTCACCTATATAGCGACACCATGACAGAAATGTAGGTCTCGCAAGCAAACATTAGTAAACTATGACCTTTAGAGTATCTTCTAAAGCCTGCGTCATTGCCATTATGATTTTGTATGTTAGAATTGTTGCTGCTGAATGATTCAAACATGCATTGTATTTAATAGTTTTCAAAATATTGGCTAAATGTATATTAATGAATAGTCCAAGGCCCTCGCCTTTACAAAACACTGATATCTCATCTCTTTCGGTGTGGGTTCGATGATTTCCCCTATCTCAAAGAAGAGGTGGAGTTATCAATAAGAGCACCAAATAATTGGAACGCAAATGGAGAAGACAACAACCCAGCTGAACGTATCAAGAATGGTGGGGATTAAATGATAGAGCTACTACAAACAAATCTGCAACAAGATCTGGCAGAAAGGCGAATGGCCAACATAGTGGACCCAGTCACTGATTAGAACACTTCCCAACGAAGACAATCTCCAGCTGTGCCAAAATTACAGAACTATCAGTTTGAACAGCTATGCTAGCGAGGTGATGCTGAAGATCATATTGAACAGACTGAACCCACAAACAAAAGAATAACCGCTGAAGAACAGGCAGGATTCTTGAGCTGAAGAAGCACAACAGAATAAATATTCAATATTAGGCTTCTGAATGAAAAATACTCTCAACACCAGCAAGACATCTATCATGTGTTCATAGATTTCAAAAAGGCTTTTGACAGAGTGTGGCATGAGGCATTGTGGGTCACAATGAAGAAGTACAACATGGGTTAAAAAGTGTACCAATGCAGTGTGCTCAAGGTTCATTGAGGGACTGGTTCAAGACCACATTTTGAGTTCGTCACTGCTATCTCCTGTTACCCACGCTTTTCGACATCTACTTAGAGCGCATCATGAGCGAAGCCCTGGAAAACCACCGTGGGACAGTCATCATTGGAGGGTGTAACATCACCAATCTACCCTTTGCAGACGACATTGATAGACTGGCAGGCAGTGTAGACAAGCTTGCCTCCTTAGACAAGAACCTGGAGGAAACATCTTCCAGATTTGACATAGAGATAAGCGCTGAGAAGACAAAGCTGATGACAATTAGTGGCAAACAAATCTCAACCTAGATTAAAGTCAGAGGATATTAACTGGAAACAGCCAGTTCAACTATCTTGGTTCCATAATCACCTAAGAGGGATCAATAACAGAACTTTTGTCACAAGCAGCACAAACAATGGCGGCTATGTCAAAGCTACAACCCAACTGGAGAGACAAGAATATATTTCTGAAAGCTAAAATCAGACTATTGAGACCACTAGTCATCTCAATATTTGTGTTTGCATGTGAAGTCTGGACCCTGACATCAGAATTACTACGAAGAATCCATGCGCTTGAAATGAGATGCTACAGAACCATCCTTGGCATCTCGTACATAGACCACATCACAAATAAGAAGAGCGTAACACAATCAGGCACAAAATAGGTCATTATGAAGACCTTCTCACCATTGTCTAAAAGGAAAGCTGAAATGGTATGGCCATGTCACAAGATAGTCTATCCAAAACAGTGGGATAGAGCAGCGTCCAGGGTAGCAGAAGGAGAGGTAAACAGCGAAGAAAGTGAACTGACAACATCACAGAATGGACCAGGAAAAGTTTTGCGGAGACACAGGCATTGGCACATGATCGAGACAGGTGGAGGGAACTAGCCAGATGTTCAGCAGCACAGTGCCTCAACGACTACTCTAGGTCAAGAGACTGATGATGATGATGATGATGATGATGATGATGATGATGATGATGATGCTCAATTGTATACAATAAATTTTGATTTTAATTTAAAAGTTGTGATAAAACATATAGTCTGGTCAAAGTCTATATTATGTACAATGTACAATGTGAAGGACCCTCTCACTAATTGAGCAAAATCGTAAAATGTGCCGCACTGCAATCATTGCTCTGGGGAGTTTGGATTGTTCTGAAAAGACAATTAGTTTTGGCAACAATACAAGTTTTACCATTTTATGTTCTTGATGTAAATGGATCACTGTGTCGGCTGTCTCTCATAATAAAGAGCACCGCCTTTTACAGCTGGTATTCTGGTTTAGCCCATCCAGACAAAAAATTGACTTAACAAGCAATGCACTAGTGACAATCACCACATGTATATTGTATTTGCTGGTGGAAGTAAATATACATTCGTGCTACATCGAACATTTACTCGTCTCCATTTACATGTAACCCAATTATCTATTTGTGTATGGTCATGAAATCTGAGCCGATTATTTGCTTTCGTAACTGACTTAAGTTATGAACTATTTAATAACATACTTTTTGAAAAATATGCCTTTTTTGAATTGATGGATTCTCTTTTGGCAAAGCCGACGTTTTTATATACAGTTTACCGAATTTTCCTATCACAATTCGGCATCACTGTAACTGTGAATAAACAAGTCACATTATCCTGACACCAGGCCGATCAGTCTTACGATTACCCACTTAATGCACATTCCTAAATTACTATGGCTTTTCTTGCTTTTGTATAAAGTTGTATTATACGCAATTATATTGTCTCTGTTAACGTACAACCCAAGGGATTCTGGAAAATGTTTTCAATCATTAATGTGTGTTATCCCTCTCCAAACCAAAGAGTGGCTGAAAGTTTTTGTGTAAATAACATTACCATCTGTATCCTTTGTTAAAAATTAAGTTAGTAGGAAAGTTTTTGTGTAAATAACATTACCATCTGTATCCTCTGTTAAAAATTAAGTTAGTAGGAAAGTTTTTGTGTAAATAACATTACCATCTGTATCCTCTGTTCTGGTAGTCACTGTTTTAGTATAATGATTGGACCCTGGAAGACATGAAGGGAAAAATGCATTTAATTACTAATTTATTCAGAAATTCATATTGCTGTTATGCATAATATGCTTTGAATTATCATCAAATATACTGACTTAAACTCTTTTATATTGTAAGAAATATTTAATTCCTCATGGAAGATAATTCAGATCATATAGCTCATTTCTTTGAAAGCTAAAGATTATAACATTTGTTATTTATTAAGATGTGTTACTTTCGTATTATTTGTTTGCCTTCATATGTGTAACATAATGGAGCAAAATCGAGTACCTATAAGAAACGTTGGATGATCATTCGCTAACTGTCGCAAAATTGATGTCAGTCTAGCAGACTGTCTTGTGTCCTTCTACTTGTTACAGTTAGACCATTTTTGAGACAATTATTACGTCTTCGTATTAGGTTATGGTCAGCATAATCGGCACACTATTCTAATTAGCACCGGTAATGTGTGAAAGTTGTTAATTGCGTGAGAGAACTCATGTGTGACAGTAAGTACCTTGTCACACAATTTGTATGGCATACATATTATACATCACGCATGTTGTTTAAATAACAGCATTGTACATACATGTAAAATATTTGTATAAACGAGTGAATGAATTAATACCGATAGCATCTGCATCCTCTCTCTCTCTCTCTCGCTCACTGGATCATCGCGGTGTACGCATTATAAATGATCCATGAACAATGCCAAGTAACCAATGTAAGGTATAATCACATTTATTTAAAAAAGCATACTGCTTTTCTGTCCAAGGTTCTAGATAAAGCAGCATTTCAGTTCAATTTTGATGAACCTAAATGCGACTATAAGCTTTTTGTTTGAAATAATAAATATATCAGAATCAGCAGTTCCTAGAATAATATTAGGAAATTATCACCAGCGATGACTATTTAATAACATACCAGCACCTAAAATTAAATGTTGCAAGCATGGTGTATATATATATATATATATATATATATATATATATATATATATATATATATATATATATATATATATATATATATATATATATATATATATATATTTATATATATATATATATATATGGTCAAAATAAAATAAAACCAGTTTCATCGTGCGCTATGTTCCATTTTGCGAAAGGTAAACCAATTTTCATTCACTGTCGCATTAGCGGTTACAATTTGGATTGAGAAAATACAAATGTTGAAATACATTTTGGTGCTACATACCATTTGTTTCTAGGTGAACGCTGACGTCTAACTCACGTGCATTCCGTTGCCTTATCACCCTGTATAGCCCAATATTGTTTGAACTGAAGTTCAAAAAGTGTACAGTCAACTTTACTTTATCAGGCGTTGTGTTGTCTGCGAAAACTCTTAATCGATCCGTTTCTTTAAGTGGGCCAGAAGTTTTAGAATCTGGCAATATCACACAGAAAATTGACTCGTTGTGCAGGATAAGTACAGCATCGTAAAATGTAACGTTGTATGTCCATGAGAAAGATACACTTTGCCCAAGTATACCTTGTATTATTTTTCCTTCTGTGACGATGTGGATTGCTAGGCAGCAAAACACAAGATGAATCAAAGACATATTAGCTTTTATATTTGTTTTGTCTTTTGCGTCTGGCTACTTCGTATTGCTAAATATTACCATACAAAACAGTGTTAACTTTCCATAAGCTGTTGCAAAAACAAAACGTTCAAACAATGAAAGGATTTCCTTTACAGCGTTTTATAACAATTGCAGTATTCACTATCACTGTATACATATAACTGAATCTGATAATGTGACTAAAACTAACTCATTAATCCGATTGCAATCAACATCCTCAGTATTGTATACTTGTAACACATGAATCCATCGGTAAATAAGAATCTACAAAATTGTCAGCAAAATTTGTCTTGTCTCTAAGAACCAAATTCAATAATACCGTAGTGAGAAGAGATAATTAAAGGTATTTTATATTCAGGTGTAATGTTTGTCACTAAAGAGTGAAATACACTGATTAAGATGTTGAAAGAGATGTACGACACTGACAAAATATATGTGCAAATCATGGGAATGACAATTTACTTTAATTTCTCTCAAAGGTATTTTAGCTTTTAATTATTATATCATTATATCGTAAAAAATAGATCTAACGTACTTGTATCATTTAAGAACACACGGATAGGGAAAACGGATATATATATATATATATATATATATATATATAAGATATATGCAAACGCACATATATTTATATCTGCAAATTGATCGATTAGTTTAGAATAAATGTATAACCTTCTAAACAAAGCAACCCAGCGTAATAACATCTGAGTTAGTAAAACATTACTTGGCATTGATGAATGCATCTATATTTAGGAAACCATCTATAGGTTTGCATAATACAGTATGCATAAGTATCATTTTGCACACAATTTATCAAAATCGACACTAATATTTATGATAGTCTTAATGCATAAGTAGTATTTTGTACACACTATATCCACACGCACACTATTATTTTAGCTGGAGAGACAGAGCAGTTTTCCAATCAGTGCAATGGTATTTTGCATCGCTTCTAAAAAATTAAAATAGATAACCAAACTTTATAATGTTTCCTCGTTTCTAGAGAAATCACGTTTAAAATATATCAATACATGTTCTAAGAGAAATTCACGTCTGTGTTGATACAGAAAATGCACTCAAAATCAAATCTAGCAGCAGAGAGGGTGGACAGACCGAAACTATTTCAGACAAACCGAAACTATTTCAAGCAAGTCGAAACTATTTCAGACAATCCGAAACTATTTCGCAGACACAAAAAAAAGAAATTGTTTCGGCTGATATCCTAAAGGATTTTACGCTACAGACCCGGCGACAATGGCGTTGCGGAGACGAATTGTTATGGTAAATGTCTTTACGATAAAAATACTGTAGGATTTTACCAACAGACTAATTTGTAAAACCTCACCTCGTAAATCAATCAAATTATTGGACTGGTCAGTGAGTTTGAAATTAATTCACGTTAACGAATCATTATGACATCGCATATAGACTGGATTAGTTAGATCCTCAATGATTAAAACTCCGGGTGGATCCGTTGGTGCAAATATAAAATATATCCCTGCTGGGCTTGATTTGATTTTTCGATTTATTTGGTAACTTCCTTTGATGACATCACATACTAAACTCACTGCAATCACCGAGGATATATTCACATTAGCAGGAGCAATATGCCTGCCACCACCATCTGGGTCATTATTATGTTTGAGGATGGTTGAACCCTTGTTTTGTTGTCTCCATGCGGTGAGTATCATAGTAAACGTTTCATTGATAAAACTATTAACGGATTTTTTAGCTCGTTTGCGCTATACCCAGGAAACTTGAAATTTGGTAGATCAGCTTCTGTTATATTGTATACAGTTAGGAAATTTTATTTAGAGTAATTAATGTTGTCATTTAATATTTCAATTCGTTTAATGATTTCACTCCGATTAGACTCATGACAAGCCTGTGCTAGTCGCTGTAGTTGTTGATTGTGTTCTTCATTGATCTCTCTAAATTCAATAATTCTGTTATGGTATATATTTATATATGTAATTGATTCTGAAGTATGTCCAACCTTATATCTCCAAAAGGCGGAATCCTGATCAACAAAATTAAAATAACTACCCGGCAGTGATGACTTTTTATATCGAGGAGGTGTTCTTTATATGATGTGGTGCAATTTCGTGGTATGATTATTTATCCGTAATATAATCAGATTTTTTCGGTTCAGGTCGAGGTGGGGGTTCAGGCCATCCTAACACGGTTCTTATCGAACTGTGATAGATATCTACGACATACCCGGGGGAGTTTATCTCAATCGCGGATGATAGTGTTGGTTCATGAACTGTTATAGCGATTTTCGATTCTTTTCCAGTAATGGATTTTATTCTGCGTTGTAATTCATTATTAATTTGTTCAATTTGGTAGGACCCAGATGGTATGGAAACAACGTTTCAATCTGGAGTCCCGTCTTGTTCATTCTTACTCGCAAACGCCAAGGAATTATTCGGTTGTTGATCACCAAATGATTTTGATCTAACGTTAGGCCAACTCGTAATTTTGCTAGCGCTATCTCCTTCACTTGAATCACAGTGGGGAAATTGACACTGAATTCAGGATTGGTTGAGGTTATTGAGATCATGGTTGTCTTTTGCGGTGTTGCGTTTGTCGCTATTTGTCGAAGTAATTCCGTTGTCGCTATTGATATTGTTATTATATTCATGGTGTTTTTCTAACTTTGACATCGCGGAATCTTAAACATGTACCATCGCGGAAAACTCACTATCTGATATTAATGTGTCATCGAGGGAGGATGATATCATCGAGGATAATTGCGAGTATGCGGTTGACTCAACATGGAACTTAACTACGTAATCCTGCAGTTTGCGCTGGCTACATGATGATATTTTTTATATTTGAAATTATTCCCGCGATGGTTGTCGCCGCGGATATACAAATTGGAACAGCTATCGGGGCAATCATTGTTACCGAAGATACTATTATACCAGCTCCGGTGATTACACCTGATACCGAGTACACGGTAACATCAACTGCGGTGATTCTTCGTCGGTATTTTTTTTACTTTTGTTTGATACGCCTCAGTGAGTGTTTTGAGCTTAGTTTGAAATTTTCTGACCTGATCATAGTGATACTGCTGTAACGTTGCCAATGATGACATTTTATTTATTACAACAGATTTCAAATTGCTAGCAATAAAACGCTGGCGATTTCAATTAAGTTTCTTACTTAAATCCGCTACGAATTCCACATACCATGTTACTGAAACCCTAGCCAAATTATTATCAGTGGATATTATCGTGAATTGTTCAATTGTTCCCGTGTCGATGATCGTTGATATCATAATGTTGACCCCAGATGAACTCGTTGATGAAATATTAAATTGAGTCGGCGACACTAGTGTTAATCGATACATAACTTTGACGGTCGCGGTGATATTTAATGTTAGTGGATGGTGTCCACGCAAATGATCCGTGTTGGATCGCGTACACATTATTTACGATATTTTTTTGCCCGTGAGGGATTTTTATTTTTTTAAGTTTTTCTATCATCCTCGGTACATCATCCCTGATGACATCACTGATCGTTTTAATATCAGTGTTGAAAGCTTCTATTCGCCGAAATAATTGCTGTTGTTTCATGATAATATCATCGAATTCTATTTTAATTCATCGGGTTTGGCATTTTTACCAAACACTTTATCGACGGCACCATCGGTTTTTTTTACAGTTTTTACGTAACGTAGTAAATTGTTCGATAAGAGCGTCATAATCGGATCGCAACTTTGACAAATTATCCACGGAGGTTTTTATCTCTGTTAATTTTGGTGTGGTCACCGGTGGATTTCCAAAGAAATACAACATACGTTTGTCAATATTGTCAATTATACTTCCTTGTAATTCAGAAAACTGGTCCAATTTAGTTATATGGTCGTCATATTCATCGCGTAGTTTTTTAACGGTTCTAAATTGTTAATTCTATCCACAATAGTTGAAATGAGAACATCTGGTTTGAGATTAACCTGATCGGAAAAAAACCCGAGATAGCATTTTCCGTTACACCGAGTTGTTTAACTAAAATATCTTCAAAGGAAACATTACTAGTTTTCAATTTACCCTGACGATCTTGAAATACAACTATTTCATTGGGATCAACAGTTGCGAGGTTTAACATCTCGGATATTTCATCTTCGATTATTTTGTTTTACATCACCAGTTGCAGATATTACCGCGGTGGGTTTTTTCAGGCTTGATAGAGATCTCCCCCAAAAAACAATCATGTTATTTTATATAATTTCTCTCTAAAACGCAATTACTCGTATATTCGTGTACGGTTTTATGGGGTGGTTTTCCTGATGATGAAATAGCGTTGAGGACATTTAATACTTCTATGCCGCATATTGGTGGGTCATTCATTTTCTGTGTTGGTAGCGTAGAATACCAGATAGGAGTTTTTAAGTGACGTATATAACGCCTAAATTCTTTAGGCGGTGCTAACCCATATGAATCGAAATAGATGATCACACGTGGATCAATCGCGTATGCAACCCAGTGAATTCCAGGTCCGGTGCTGTTATCGAGATTAATGATACCGGTTTCAGCTTTGTTTGGTTGTTGTGGTAATTTATCTCTCATAAAGACTCCTCTATTGTTTTTTATCGCTAGATTTTAACAGCATTGAGGAAATCACAATTTGACATCGGCGACAATGTCTGTGACATTGTTGTTAGTAAACTGTTCCTAGTCTCAGGCCCTTTCCGCTGTACCATGAATACGGAGTTCCTAGTAGTCTTAGGTCCTTTCCTGATCGTTTTAGTTTTTTGGTACCCTTTTCCAGTTTCTTTCTTTAGTGCCATCCCTGCCGCTGTACCAACGGGTCCTAGAGCGGAGGCCTTTGCTACGGCTGGGGCCGCTGCCGCAATCAACGCTGATAACGCAGCTAACAGCGGAAATATACCACCTGATTTTATCATGTTCTTAATTGCGTCTTCAGAGAGAGTGACCTGAACACCATTTTTATCTTTGATAGCATTATTGAAGTGTTTTATCTGACGAGCTGTCAGTGATAGTTTATTCTGACCACTAGAAATCTGATTGTGTTTCAGCGATATCGTAGTTCCACATTTTTTAGCTGATTCCGATTGCAATTTTTTAATTTGACCAGGAGTTAACGTAACACTAACATAACTATATGACGTTTTATGTAATAACAGATTGATATAATTGTTACATATTTGAAAATATTACATATTTTCCACTGGTGCATCAACAATCCTCATTCTTACACAAACGCCTTCGAGTAGTATTGACTTGTCACTGAGAATGACAGCAACTGCTCTGTAATCAGGGATAGTGATATCACCTGCTGCATTAGTCGGAAGAGTTACACGAGGTCGAAAGTGTATATCAACGACGGATTGTCTGGTCAAATCAAGATGTTCCAACGAAAAGTAATAAATCAGATATAGTTTTCTAAAATCCAATTGTGATCTTTGCAGACCTGTATCTACATTTTTATTGCGTCTCATAAATGTCCGCAGGCGATGATATGCGCGTGCTATTTGATTTTGATCGTAATTAAGTAAAATATCCTCGGATGGTTCCTGTTGGCCATTTATCCTCAATGAGACTTCAGAAACACCTAGTTGATCAAATATCATATTGATGTGAGTTTGTGAACCCACTCAAGTCTTATCCTGTAACGCAACAAATATATGCCGCGGCACAGCAACACCCTGTTTTGATGCAAGGTGCCAAGAAAATACGCCGTTAACGGAAGAATTCATAGTATCAGTTGTTGTTGTCAGCCATGATAGCAATTATTTGCCGCCTGTATCCATAAATGGTAGTAATTTTCCCTCTGCAGTGATTGATGGAGTCATTACTGGCATCCACATTGATAGTTTGGTTATGTTTACTTAACCATCAGCGACTGGAGCTATAGGAGGTGAGCCAAGGGGACCAGCACCACGCCAGATTGCATCATTATCATCACTCTTTCGCACGAGTACTACTGTATGCTTCGCTCCATAGATAACTTTTCTAACATTTCTGCAAAATCCAAATATATGATGCAGTGGAATCGCGCATGAAAATAATCTACGCTGTCCTTGCAAACCCTAGGTTGTAATTAGGATTAATGCCTTTTATAACATCAAAGTCGCCACCTGGTCTAACTTCGTGTTCAAAAGAACCAACTATTTGTGGATCAGATGCGGTATCTTATGGCCTCCGTAATTTAAGATATTGAATATGATCTGCGTGCTCATAAACATCCTTAGAGAACATCATAGACGGACCTGCTGATCTTGTATAATCATCAGAGTATCAAGCTAAACCCACTATTGTTGTGGCAACATCTACATCATGTTCTATAAATTCAATCTCTCTTCCATCAATCATATATCTAGCGCTCTCAATTAATGCCATGATACCATTATAGACAAAGCCAACTCGGACATTTGGATCATTTGCATATAGTATTGGTACACCATGAGCATCCACAGTAGTTGTTATAATTTCTCCTTCTAATTCGATAATGGACTTGAAGTTCGATTCTTGATCGACTATTTGGTTGTATTGCATGATAGGAATAGAATTGATAATCGCGTGCAGAATCATTCTTGGGTACTGGGGCATCTAAATCAAAAGCTGTATCAGGAGACGATTTGAACATATTACTATATATTTATTGATCTAAATCGCGATCTCGCTTGCGATTTCAAACCACTTCCCGCTATCGTATTTGCAGTAATATTTCCCTGAGATTCATATCCTTCATTTATCCGTGATGCTATATTCTGATCCACTGGTTTGTTTATTATTTTACTAATACTCGTGGACAAAAGTTAAGTAGATGGTAGTTTCTCTAGTGATTTTATCGTCAGTGGTTTCTTTCTTCGCCGAATTAACGCTAGTAGTTTTTCTTTAGCAGCGGAAAATGCTTTCCCGGCAACATCACCAGCAGCGCTAATACCCTAATCACGAATAATATCAATAGCTTTCATTGATTACTGTTTTGCAAAGCCTGCAATGGTACTGCCGAGACCATCTCCAAAGTACGCTCTATAAACTGGCAATCGTGAGTTTACTAAGTAAGTCATAGTTGGTTTATTGTGGTTGTAGTGTATGATCATCTTATTTAAATGACATTTATCTAATCGTAAATTGCAAGCAATTTCAGTGAGTAATCACTGTGATAACCGTCCGCTAGCTCATCAATAAAGTCTCGATATACACCAATATCCATGATACCGCCCTCAAATAATCGTCTATAGATATCAACGACCTCATTAATTATTTTGGGTGAGTTATTTCCGGTTTGTCTCCCTCCTACGAGAACTTCTAATCGTAATATGTCCCCGAGAATACTATTAGGACAACGAACAAGACCACTTCCTGAAACCCATCTTGGGGCTCCACTTTGAGAAAAACCCTTACCGGTAGTACCAGTTGCACCCTGACTATCATCATCAGATGGTTGTGCATCATCAGGGGGTGGTTGTTGTTGAGATAAAGATATTTTCTTTGAAGATTTTTGTTGTTTTGCTTCCTCTTTTCGTTGTTTTGCTTCCTCTTTTCGTTGTTTTTCTTCCTTTACTCGTTGTTTTTCAAGTAGTTTTCGTAGTTTTTCTTCCTCTTTTCGTTGTTCTTCTCTCTTTTGTTGTTCTTCCTCTTCTTCTTGTAGTTCTCGCAACCTTTCTTCTCGTATAAGCCGCAATTTCTCTTCCATTTCTGTATTCCGATTTTATATTTCAAGTGCATCTTTGATATATCTAACGTATGACGATTCCTTTTCTTATTAATTTGATTTGGTTTTTTTCTAACTTTATAAACTATATCCTTCCAAGATCCTAGATTTTTAATAAATCCTCGTTGTTCGTGTTTCAGAAAATCATTTTTATCTTCGTACCGTGTAGCAACAAAATTATGGAACTCTCCCTCTGTAATCTTATCGGTGTGCGCTAAGAATTCATGAGAAAATCTATCGCGTAAAGTGTTGACCTTTTTCTGATCAAGGGAGGGTTTTGTAGCAGTTTTGATGTTTGTTCGGTTTCCCTTGCTATTTTTTCAAGTACAGGAAGAAGGGCATTTTTTTCTATCTGTTCCTCAGTAATATCTCCTAATATAACTTTTTTAGTGGTCGATGCGACTTCCTTAGTAGCAGTGGTTACTGGTTTAAATAATTGTTCAGTGTCTGTTGCAAAGTTGCTTTGTTATTTCTGTCTTGCTTTTAGCTTATTTCCAAAGGAATTACGAACCGGAATAAATCTCTTAATCGCAGCTAATCTCTCGCGTGCTAATCTAGTTCTTAGGGCTTCATTTACCATTATATATATATATATATATATATATATATATATATGATCTAAATTTCATTTTTTTCATAAAAATCGAAGGCTAAAACCCCAGGAATTCATTTAAAGAAAATCGATTTTGATGAAATCTTGTCGACGGATCAACCAAAAACAGTACAAAATCAGTAAAGAAAAGCATCGAAAATTCGACGATTACGATGAAAATCACCAAACAATTTGCCTCACAATGATAGAAGTTTCATCAAAATCGATTTTCTTTTCTCTAAATGAATTCCTGGGGTTTTTGCCCTCAATTTTCATGAAATTATGTCGACGGATTGCATAGAAACACCACTAAAACGACTCTAAACACCACAAAAATGACCAAAAATCAATAAAAAAAATAAAATTCCTGAAAATATTTCAGCAATTAACAAATAAAACAAAATCCGTGAATTTCCACCAACTCTGAAATTCTTTTTAATTTCACCACAGTGTGTCATTACTTCCGCGTTGGTGATAAATCACCACGCAAAGAAAACACAATACTTGGAAGGTATTATACATACAAATATCGAAATACTTTCCAGCTTCATTCAATATATTGAAATACTCTTTCTTCGTTATTTTCTGTATTAAAGTTATTTGTAGGTTTCTCATTTTTCGATTTTTTCCAGTCCCTCCTCGTTTGGTGTTTTCACTTTGTGTTATAGCTCGTAGATTCGATAAATAATTGTTCTTAGGATTAGAATCAATATGATCAACTACAAAACCATCTTTGATCAATCAATTGTAGCATTCATATATTATCCGGTGGTTGAGATATCTTTTCTTTCCAGCACTAAATGTAAGAAATCCCATACCATTGTCAAAACCAACTGGTTTCTTCAGCCTGCGGTGTCTGACAATACCTTCACGAGATGTTTCATAATTGGAAATCACTTGATGTGGTTGAAATTCTTGGTTCATTTATATATTATAATAGTATTTGTCTAATTCATTTTTTCGTTTAATTATTACTTGAGTATTTATCAATGTAGTCTTCAGGTGTTCTTATGATTTTGTTCTTGACAGAGTCAAGGACGCTGACACAGAGTCATTGATGGAGTTTTTAACGGAATCTTTGATGGAGTTTTTAACTCTATTATCGTAATAGCGCTTTAACTCTCTGTATCGCTTACCACCACAATTGAGACACAACTGCGACTTACCACGCACACCCCACATCGTATGCAAGGTAAGGGCACAAAACTCCCACGACATACGTTTGCAAATGATATTCACATATCTAATTTCTGCATGATTTGTTACAAGCGTTTACTGATCCTATCATAAGCCATTTGCAATGATTCATTATTTAATATTTTTTTTATTTAAATACTTGTTTTAATTATAATATGGAGGAGTTCGGAAGATTACCGAAAATTACGCCTTGGAAAAATGTTAAATTCAATCTCAATAGAGTCTCCACTGATGTACCAAAGAGTCTAATAAGTGATAGAAGTATGATAGGTAAAATCCATGATGGTTTTAATGAATCTTAGGGAATACTAAATAGATTTCTTGATGTTATTAATTACCAGCATCCAACATCAATTTACCTTTCATCGCCGATTTTATCAACCATGAAGCTAATTTTTCTTTGAAGGATTTATCAGTGATATAATTCAACGCATGAATAAATTTCACATCTGCGATATGTCTGTGTTGCAGATTGCTGCTTTTATAAGCAACATCATGAGCATGACACGCCTTACCAATAGCGTTCATTGGGTTTTTACCTGGTTGGGGTTGGTTTTGATCATCGAATCGGTTATCGAGTCTAGTCCCGGGCCCACAATAACTATACCCTGGAAGATGTTTTTCTCCTGGATATTTGCCCATGGTGTTCCTGGGAGTTTTACTAACTTGACTGCAATTTCACCTCCTCGTTTTTTTTAAAAACATCCTTGATTGTATCAAGGGAAAGAAATCTAAATTTTTTGTACCATATTGTACACACTTACCAGTAAGTGCTGATCTGTTATTTTTAGTTGTAATCGTCGTCAAGTCGTTTGTGCTAGTACGCTTCTTACATTTCACACAATATATTAGATCCATAATCTATTTATAATAAATGAATGTAATTAATTTTTTCTTATAGAAAAAACAAGAACCCATTAAGCGTCATGGAGCGTTACCGAATTCTATTCGCATGATTATAATCGGACCATCTGGAAGTGACAAGACACAGTTGTTACTTAATTTGATAACGAGATGGATGAAATAGGATAAACTATATTTAGTAGCCACAAGTTTAGACGATCAGCGATGTTACGAGGTGTTAAAGGATTTTAACGAGAAAGCAAAATCGGAAATCAATGAGGAGATTATTGAGTTTATAACCGATATCGAAGAAACACCGGGTGTTGATTCTCTTGATAGAAGTAATAACAATTTAGTCTTATATGATGATATGATGTTAGATAGACAAGCAAACCCTGCCAGGATATTGTCCAGAGGTAGACATAAAAATACCGATGTGATATATGTTACTCAGAAGTATACACAAATATCAGGGAAGACTGTAATATTCTTGCTGTATTTAATGGGGTTGACATTCATACGCTACGAAATATTCACCAGACCTGGTGCAGTGGAGATATGGATTTTAATCTCTTTAGCAATTTCTTTAGTCACGCTCAGTCAACCCCACATGGATTTGTAACGATAAATTTGCATGACCATAGATCAAGATATTGTATCGGACTTGATCAAATGTTCGGTTAAAACAATTCGTCTCCGCAGCGCCATCGGCGCCAGGTCTGTAGCGTAAAATCCTTTAGGATTTCAACCGAAACAATTTCTCTTTTTTTGTCTGCGAAATAGTTTCGGTTTGTCTGAAATAGTTTCGGTATGTCCACCCTCTCTGCTGCTAATTTGATCCTTATAAGCAACAATTATTGAATTAATTCCATATAGCATAAAGTCGATGTTGTAAGAAATTAATATTTAAATTGTCTACAGTATGGTCGTTGGGAAATTAGATGTTTATCCAGTGGGTTTCTCAGCGATTCCTTTTTAATGTCTTGTTGACATATGATATAACATCCTATGGTTTTCAAACAGGAGGATCATCTTTAGCAGTGGATTCCAAAAAGATGTGTATTAACTGTGAGTCCTGAAGTAGTGGCTTTCCCAAGTATTTATTATTCTAACATTTTAACACGTAACGTTAAGGCATGAGTTCACACTATCCTATTTCAGAAAATGAAATGTCAAGTTGATGAACGTAAAGTCTCCTATTTAGTTGCAGGAGTGCTCCCATGCATTTCGTTTCCAACGAATCAATGGAGGTACGGAATGGTCACTCAGTTCTTTTTACTACTTTTGTAAAATCTTTTCTTAAAGGTTCAAACATCATCATCGACACTTCATCAAACATTTGTCGTGTTGTTTCTTAGGATTATTATCGATTGACAATTCCGTGTAGTTAGATGTGTAATTACTTCAGGCAATTGACTAGCAAACTAGGAAACAAATGGTTGTTCTTGTTCTTGTTTAATATCATGACCTTATCTGTCATTTCGACTTTTTTTCTCCACTTGTAATCTGCTATTCTTGCTCTGGATATAAAAATCCTTACTGTGCTTCTCTTTATTTTCCATGTTAAAATAACATAGGATCGATTCTATCAAGCTGTTGATTGCATGAGTATTTTAGAAGTCTGATTGAAGGATATCGCTCAATGTCGTGACCAGAGCTAGAATAAAAAGAAATTCCAGACCATGTTTCCCCAATCTTACAGGGTGAATATATATATATATATATATATATATATATATATATATATATATATATATATATATATATATATATATATATATATATATAAGTCTCGCTTGAAAAATTCGTAACAATCAGAATGAATAACTTTTCGATGTGGTTAGCAATGCAAATTGTTAAATTCTCTGACTGTTGTTCTTCATTTCTGGGTGAAGGCGTGTGTATGAGATTTGAATGGTTTCCAGAGGAGAAATCAAAGTCTTCGCAAGAAGCGGATAGTTTACACGGGTGTATGGACGTCCGAGGACGTCTTTTCCTGTATGAATCAACATGTATGTTTCTGCTTTCACGAGGGTGTCATTATGAATGTGCTTGTTGGGGAAATTCATTTTTGTTCGTGTCAAAGATGCTTATTTTGATTTACAAGGAACGTTTAAATACACCTACCTTTGTTTTCATGTGACTTTTTCTGGGAAACATAATGCAATAATGTTACAATTTATTGTAAGTATTAAATGCGCATTTGTTTTATTGCCACAAAAAAAAGTTTATTTTACTTAACTTGTTGGTTTCGTTTCTTTCTGCAACAGATTTACGACTTTGAGTCGTAACAAAGCAAATTTTAATAAACGTCCATGACACACAAACAAGTTACAGATATGTGGACTAAATACACGTGCCACTGATGATCCATTAAAGCAAATTGTATTCGACTTCTGGAAAACTTTCGTCAATTTGGTTTGTATAGTGTGTACGCCAGTTGTTCTTCTGAGCATTGTAGTGCATCTTGTAGACATAGATGTCCGTGTTTGGATTCAGCTGGAGTGTACAATTTTGTAGTTCCTCTATTGTTTCATTTGTTGGAGGCTAAAACTATTCTTCGTCTGATTCTTCATATCATCGTCTCCTCCCCTTCCAATCGTCTTCTTCTTCTTCGTCTTCTTCTTCTTCTTCTTCTTCTTCTTCTTCTTGTATTACAATAGCTGTTTCTGTCAATTTACGTTTGTTGTATTTCTCCCATGGTAGTTTCGTCAGTAGCTGTCTGATGAAACAGTTTAATTTGTTGCACTAACTGTCCATACCATTGCAATGTTTTGGTTAATCTCATCTTGGCACAATGTTTTGAAATCAAACTTCAGAAAGATTAATCAGAAACCTTTATCTCCTGCTAAATGCATTTATTGTGTAAAAAAGACTGCAATTTAGCTTATAATTAAGCATCATAATAAAGACATAGTTATTTGAAATGTACTTTCAAAGAGATCAAAGTCACGACCATGTATAAAAAGCAATACATGGGTTGGGTAAAATGAAGTCATGCCTGATGTTATTTTAACGAATTATGATCCGTTGATGTCGAAATGTTTTATATTGCTAACCGATTATGTTGCTAAGCATGTCATAATAAATTATTAAGAGACACGTGCGCTTCTCGGAATCTTTTAATATCAGGTATCAATCATCAATGGCAAGCCGATTTAGCCGATGTCTCTCATTTGGTTACCTACATACGTGGCTAAAAATATTTTGTTTTGTGTCACCGACATCTTTTCCAAATGTACAGTGACTTACAAATCGAGCAGCGAGTTTGTGCGAGCCCTCAAACTGGTGTTGAAACAATATGATCGTCACCCTCTTCTATGTCAAGCCGACAACTGCGTTGAATTTCGGAACCAAGCTTTCCAAAAAGAATTCAAGAAACGTGTCATTTATTTTTTCACCACCGAGTATTCCGAAATCAATGCAGTATAGTGGAATATTTTCAGCGCACCTTGAAATAACGCATGTGGAAATATTTTACGCATCAACACAATCTTAAGTACATCGACGTATTGCCATATCTGGTCTAAGACGATAACCAATCTTACCATCGGGCATCGGACGTGCCCCTCCCCCAAGAAGTAACTATCGACAACAATGTGACTATTTTTTGAGTACCTATTTAGTACGTCCCCAAGGAAGGTGGAGTGTTAGCAACGTTAGATTGGGTGTGCATTTGCAAAACGAAACGCACTTTCGACAAAGGTTACTTACACAACTGGACAACCGAATTGTTTCGTGTCGCTAGACGAGTGCATGGTCGTCATTCGGCCGTAACGAGCAAATGCAAATGAACTTGGATGTCAATGTAAACTATGAGAATAAAACACGTAACTCACAAAAAATAGACCACCTATTGAATTATAATTTAACCAGAATATCATTTTAGTGATAAACATTTGGAGACCACGATCAGGTTAAATGACGTGTTTGGCAAAGCCTTGGAGATTGCAGAAAAGTGTCACCCCTGACTACCATAAAGTTGCTCGTCGCCTAAAGATAAAAGTTTCGGACGGTATTATATTTTCTATTATATTTTGTCCTGAATTATTGGACGTTTTAGGTGGTGCCATGGAGATGATAGTGGCAACGATCCGGAAAAACGAATTACCATTCATTTTCGACACAGATGCTCTTACCAAGTTATTTCGTTCCTCGGTAGAACTGAAACAAGGAGTGAATTTGATGTTTGTGTACTCCGATGTGGTGTAGCACAGCATGGTGGGACACACATCCAAACCGTAACAGCATTTCATTCCTTTCAAAGTAGATTCTGCCACGAGCGCTAAAGACGAAGGTAGAAACACCGATCACGTTCACCGCGAATGTGTACATTATCATTATTTGCTCGTCAGTAAGTCGTATTTTAACGGTATCATCATTGCTATCAAAGGAGATTTTGTACTTCCGGAAAGATGGCAACAATCGCTTGACCGACTTGAAGCAGCTGTTCTTTTTCGTGCTGTCTTTCATGATATATGTGTCGGATGTCTATCTTCGTCTACAATATTGTGTATAATTATGCATCGGTTGTTCAGTTCGTATGTGTTTCTTCATATCATTCAGTTCGAAATGAGAATAATTATAATATTTCTACAAGGTCCTTTGTTTTTTAATAAATCGGCATCACGTGATTGACAGTCAACCCGTTTATGTATGGTGGACCCTTAATTGCTTTACATGACAACTCCTTGGCTCTCCTTACTAATTTGTGCTCATGACTAAAGGAACTGGTGGACTACATTCACTATTACTTAAATGTAAACAGAAGCGAAAAAAAAAAAACGGTGTTTCAAGGCTGGCCAACGTAGAACAGGAAGAGGAATTATCTCCCTCTCGTCCTTTCCGGCTAAACAATTTTAAAATTCGGCGTTTAATTTCGATAACCTGGTACAAATCATAATTAAAATGCCAACCGTTGTTTCAACTATCACTGAGATACCACTGCGTATTGCATTATTAAACGCCCAATCAGTAGGACCACCAGGAAAGCGCGCACAGTTAATTTTATCAATGGTCAGAATATCGACGTATTCTTCTTGAAAGAAACATGGCTACAACAATCAGGCCATGAATCCAAGTACGCCCACATTACATATAATTGCTGTCATAACAAACAATTGCATATTAAAATGTCTTTAACACAACACAACCTTCAATTTCTGCAAAAAATCACTTGAACTAATTATAACAACACTTACGTTGTAACAAAGGTCACTCCATTTTTCTTCTCCTACTGTCTACGTCCTGGTAGAAACAACAAGCTGACTGAATTTCTCATTTTCAGAAGTTTCCGAATCTCCTGGAGTATGGAAATTCGATAGGTGGCAACCTGGTAATTTTTGGAGATTTCACTTTCATATTGACTGTCCTAGGAACCCATTCACATCAAAACTCCTAGCAACCATTCATGTTTTCAACCTTAAACAGTGAGTTAACCAACCCACCTGTAAACATGGTCATATTTTAGACTGTATTCTTCATGGACCTGATTATAATATCCTACGGTCCACCCTTGTATCCCACGAACTTTCATCAAATCAACCTGCATTATATGCCATCTGGATGTATCATTCATTAACCCTCCACCTTTAGTTGCTACTAAAAGAAACCTCGTTTCAGCAATGTACATTCTGCATATTGCCATTGCTACAGTACTGAAACTATTCTTCTGAAAGTCGTTAATGACATTAGTTTTGGTTAGCGGAATGATTATAGTCCTCACCATCCTTGATTTGTCTGCAGCATTTGACACAATAGACCATGATTTATTACTTCACCGTCAACATCATGTATTTTGCATTCATAATAAGGCCTTACTGTGGTTCAAGTCCTACTTAGTCAATATGACACAAATTGTATCTGAAAATGGAATACACGCTAACCCAGTTGATCTATATTGTGGTGTTCCACAAGGGTTTGTTTGTGGACCTATTCTCTTCCTTCTATACACGCAGCGGCAATCAAGTGTCATAAAGCATCATCACGTTTCTCACCAATTGTACGCTGAAGTCACCCAAATATACAAATGTAGCCACCCAACTGAAATTCATGCTACCATCCAAGGAGTAGAGACGTGCATTTCCGATATGAAATCTTGCATGACATGTAAGAATCAGCAGTTGAATCATGATAAAACTGAGGCCATTATGATCACAACACAAATATTTTATCATTCACATCCAATATATACTCCATGAACTTAAAAAAGTTTTTTTAAAACACAGCTGCTCAGATCAGCCTTAGAGTACCACGATCAGAGCACACCTCCCCATTGCTATGTACCCTACACAACATGTGTTCTCTGTCCTACGTTTCACTGATGGTCTCCAGTACAACATGCCTATATGGGCTCACCCATGTGTACACACCAGCAAAGTACTTACGCTCCTCTTCTGACAATCGTTTACTCATTATCCTATCTATGAAAACGAAGTCATATTGAACAACTTTCTTTTGCAACCCAGGGCCCAGCAACGTGAATTGAATTGCGCATTGAAATTAGACACAAAGACACAGTGATCCCTTTCAAGCGTGCTCTTAAAGATCACCTTTTCTGACTGAAAGAACAAACCTATAGACCAAATCAGGTTACCTACCTTACATATTTTTAGCATTTTTATGTTTTTCCACACTGTGTTGACAATATTATGTATATTTTCTGCATCAACGCAGTCTTTGCATATTCTTTGGAACATTCTGCTAGAAACGATGACAAAAGTAGATCAATGTTTTTGTAACTTTTATTGTTATCTTTGTCTTTAGCTACGAAATGTAGTGCACATCAATGACTTTCATTCTTATGAATCTAGCTTCACTTCACGACGTTCTCAACCATGTCAAAAATAATTTGTTTGTTGAAGAAACTTTGTTTATTATTAATTGTTACTTGTTTGTTATTCGAATAAAAGATATGTTTTGAAAACAATGTCTCTGTCGTTTGTTTTCAATGTGTCATCTATATCCATGCCTATTGACTTCTCTATATCCTTGACCCTAATAATAACTTTCAACCCAACAATACATCGGTGGGATATTTTCTATCGTGTCTGCGCTTGAACTCGTAGCTACTTGTGCACTACCATTCACGTCCACAGCCGAGTTGCATGTCTTGACTGGAGAACCGCCATTACACCTAAGAAGGCAGGAACTCATGTTAAGATATGCAACTCGACTGTCGACTCATGATAAAATGCACCCCACCCTGATGGCTATTAATAAATGCAACACACCCTTTCCGAAAACCTTAAAAAACAATACATCTTTTGCCAAAATAGTACATGAATTAAACATCAAATTCCAGTAGATATATTCCAAGTAGAAACTAACCAAATATTTGATAAAGAACCTTGGAGTTATGAACCAATAAAAGTAAATATCTCCCTTACAGAAAAAGGTAACAAAGAAAATCAACAACAGTATTTTGAAACATTAGCAATGGAAACTATAAACAGCCAATACCAAAACAATACACAACTTTACACGGATGGCTCGAATATTACAAATCCTTTTAAAACAGCTGCAGCCTGGGTCATACCAGAACACAATATCCAAATGGGCAGTCGTCTTCCTGACCACTGTTCCATTTATACAATTTTGTGCCATCCTTCAATCTTTAAAATGGATGCAAGATAACAAACCAAACAAGACATTGATTATTAGTGACTCGCTTAGCGTCCATACTTCCATTAAAAACAATAACACCAAATCTAGAGAAAATTTCCTTAAACAAATTAATCAAACCCTTAAATTACTCAACTCTCAAAATATAACAGTCGAGTTTTTGTGCATTCCATCCCATATAGACATAAACGGAAATGAATTAGCAGACCAACTGGCTAAAAATAAATTCACCGAACCAAATTACATGCCACTCAAGTATAGTCAGACTGAAATCTACAGTCTGATCTATTCAATGATTAATCGAAAATGGCAAACGGATTGGTAACAAAATAAACAAGGGAGAATTTTACACAACATCATTAAGGAAGTCAATAGGAACATCTTAACGCCTAGGTGCAGCAGTTTTGAACAATCTAAAATAAACAGATTAATTTTAGGAAAAACAAAACTGGCTTACAGCTTTGGGAAATATATAGGACCTTTTCCACACAACATTAATTGTTTCAGTTGTAATTTACCATGAAGATTTACATCACATATTTAATAACTGTAAAAAAAAACGCAAAAGAAAATTAACATATTCAGATCTAAACAATTAAACATTTCTGCACCAAGTACAAACCCAGAAGTAATTCAATTAACCAACAGTAGCCATCAAAACACATTTAAAAATATAATTGAATTACTCAGAACCACAGGGCTCATTGATAAAATATAAGATTAAAATAATTACATCAAGAGCAAATAACTCACTAGTCCTGGATTTTAACCTTATATTTTAAAATAATTACATCCTCGCGGATTGGGAGTGTACAGGATCAGAAGGGATTCCGTTACCCCTCAAAGAGAGCCCACCTACACTACGCTGGGTATAACGATCTTATGACGATACCTGTGCAACCAAACCTAACAGGATGATATAACACTCTAATGAAATTACCAGGAAAAACAAAAATAAACATTGAAATATGCTAGAAATATCAACATATAGGACCATACAAAATTATCAAACAAGTGTCTAGGAATCCACCTCTCTTCTGTCTGCTCCTAAATCTCTCCCTATATACAGCCTCATTGACAGCATTAGAATACAACTAAATTATGATTAACATGTTCAGATTAGAACCCCAACAATCCGGGATATCGTCAAGGTCTAAATTGTGACCACGAAATCGTAACCCGTTTTATGGCCTCCAATAGATATTATGAGGTAGTCTCAAAGTCCAAAGACTATCAGGCCCAGCGACACAATCTTGCAATATAAATGTATTTACTCTTAAGTCAGATCCTCAAATTAATATTACTATAAGGTAGTCAAAGACCAGTCTATCAAGCCCCGCAGCACAATGCTGCATTATAAACTAAGCTATAAGAACTAAGGCCTATATATATTAGGGTGCATCATACGCCCCATATTTTTTTTAACTTCAATGGATCATTTTGTCCCTTGTCTAGTTTTTTTTAATATAAAAAAAGAAAATTTATGGCAAAGTTTGGTTAAGTTTGAAGTACATTTAGGTGGTCCACCATTCTAATGAATTTTTTGTCAAAATATCGAAAACTCGCCATTTGGCGCATATTTCCAGTTTTTCCACTCATTTTAAACATGTCATTATGTTATATAATATTGCATGCAGAGTTGTATATAGATATTGCAATAGTACATGCTCAGTTTTTATCTGATTATATTCAATAGTATGATGCTAAATTTATACAACAGGTGTTAGAAGTATTTATTATATAACAAATTAACCATTCACTACATCTTTTAACATTTTTCAACTCATCGGAGACAATAATTTCATCGCAATGAATTCAGACAGTATATGTTGTTTTCAACATTTTTCTAAATGATTTGTTCAATGTTTAAAATGTTAAATATAGTTAAATATATTCTACATTCAGCAATGTTTTAAAGTCAATGGTAGTTATTTGGTAGATTCTTCAGTTAGTCGCTATGTCCTTTGCGTTTTCGCAAGTTGGGCTGTTCTTTACGGTCCTTCTCAACAACTTGCAGCACGTTCTGGTACTGTTTTTCACCCCTTGCTGATGCAAAGAAATCTGAGCTGAGCTTAACACCTCTCTCAGCACAGTCATTGACAACGTTCAGCGATTGAAGGTTGCCGAGATAAGCTTGGTACGCAGCAGAATTTGGCCAGTTCGCAACTTCTTCAGTCATGAACTCATCGTTTAGCTGAAGAAGAGTGAATGTGTACCAGGAATCAATACTAGCAAAATCAGCAAGAGTTGTAGTCAGAGTAACAGTTGCTGGAAACTTTGGCTTGCCAAAGCCTGTTCCAAACCGGTTCTGTGGTGCCAAGAGGGCCGTTTCTGGTTTAACAGCCAGCAGACTGTCTGCAAGGGCTTGCCGTTCAGTGTCAGGCACCTTACTGCTCCACAGAGCAAGAAGAATCATCTCTGCAGTCAGGTACCAGAGATGCAGTTTGAAGGCATGCAGTGCACTCTGAGAGACATCTGGATTCACGACCTTGTACTGCAATAAAGACTTGTACAACTGCAGGTCGTTCCACGGCGCATCTACCGCTGAATTGCACGTCATTCACCAGCTGCTGTAGACCATTGTTGTGAAGTTCACAAATGCCCTCACCTTTGGAACTTGATGCAGTGTAGTATTAGTGTTACATGGTAGTTGCTGAATTTGCAGCTCAAACAGGCATATCTTAATCGAATAGATGAGTTTAGCCATCCGTCTGGCTTTGTGTAAGGCTCCTGGTCCTTGAAGGTGACAGGATGATCTTCAGTTTCTCCATCAATGAACACTGTGCACAGCTCAGCAAATTCTTGATAATCATCTCGGCGTAGCGAAAGCTCTGATTTGGCAAGCTGGAGAACACTGGTTTGACATGTATCTACAATCTGAAGTGCCTTGTGGTTGAATGATGTCAAGTTCAATCGAGATAGCTGTTCATCATTGCTTTTAGATGGCACCGTCAACATGTAGAAGCTCTTAAGAAATCGTGTAAACAAGGTGACGTCTGGAGACTTGGATGCCTCAATCTTCAGATCATCGAAAACATGAGACAGGATAATCTCACCAACATGGTGACGACAGGCTGACCAAAGGAGAGCTCGTCCAAGCTGCTTTTGGACTGTCACACAGGATGCAGTTACGTGACCTGTATTCGATACTGTGGTATCGAATGTCATATTCACAACATGACTCGGTACATTGCCATGATGAGAGCAAACCCATTGTCAGATCAGCAATTATATCTCTGGACTTTCTGTCTGTTCCAGGTTGGTATGATGGGACTCCAAGAAGCTTCAATTCTGTGGCATTTCCGACGACGACAGTGAGACGTTCTTCTGTGATATTCTGGTTTGACAGTGATGGCATCAGCTTTGAGTCTCAATGCAGGGATACCAATTTTGGCAGGATCCATTGGTCCTTACAATTCTCTGCTATCAATCTTCCTATCTGACGCCTGGACTGGTCTGCGGTTGAGTATGATGTGGATATCTTTGAAGTATCACCACCTGCCTCTGCCACTAATGCCTCCGTGTATGCAGCTTGTTGCACTGGAGTCATCTTCAGACGTGTGGCTAGTTGAACAAGTTTGGTTCGTTGAATGATGTCGTGAGGGATGAAAGTAGGTGTTCCTATGCGAGCAGTTCGCTTGTGATTTCTCGAAGTTCTTGGTGTGATGGATGGACCAGCAGCCAATGAGCCAACTTCTCCATCACTAACAACATCCTCATCACTGCTGCTACTGTCGCTGTTATGGAGTATTTTAGGTGCAGTCATCGACTTCAGGTGACTCTGCATTCTCTCGCGCCGCCGTGCTTCCATGTTGTCCCTTTGTTCGCGACGCTGGACTTTGGCTGCAAGGACTTTGTCACGTGGTCCGAATGTTGCCAGACGGTCGGTCTTCATTGACTGCAGGAAAGCGACATCTTCCGGATTTTTTATGAGTTGTTCTGCATTTGCAGGCCACAATGGGAATGTCTGAGCTAGCATTTCTTCCATCTTTTTTAGTTTGTTCAGGGAGTTCGGGGCTGATCGGCGGTTGATTGGAATTGCTCTCACTTTAGTATTTTCGTCAAGCAGTTTAATTAATCGTTCGCATGCCTTGCGTTCTGTAATCATCGGAATATGGGCTTTCTCATAAAACACAGATATCTTTGACAGGACAATTTTAGCTGCTTCCCATCTGGTACAGTTTTCATGTGCACCATCAGCTAGATGATGCATCAAACACCGCAAGACTTGCAGACATGTTGCAGACGCGAACCAGTAATTGTTGAGTCTTCTGCCGTTATCTTGCTGCCAAGACCAAATATTGTAGATGACTGTCTTGTTGGAGGAGTTTTCTGGGACAGGGTAGCCGAACGAGGAGTTGATTGCAGACCTGGAACAGTACTCTCTTCACTGCCTTCCATTATTCAACTGGCGTCTGGCATCAACATGAATATAACAATAGTGATTAACACTTAACAGTCAACATGTGCTAAATCTAACTGCCCTGTAATGACTAATAACAGTTTGCATATAACATTTGTAAAACAGGCTATAGAATTGCGACAACATGAAAATATAATATAATAAGTTCAATAAAAATAAAAAAGTTTAATACAAAATTAGATAAAATTGAAATATTTTGTAAAAACTCACTTTCAAAGATTGCAGACTTCACAAACAACTTGAATAAACAAGCAAAGAATAGTTATTTAATCAAATTCAATACCATTGTAAAATATTAAATAAGTAAAGAGGTCAACAGAAAATAACATTCAGCTAAATGAATATCGCAATATAATGCTTCATAATGCAAATCTTGCTAATTGAGGTGGACCCCCTAAACAATGTTGGAATTAGACAAAAATTGGCAGAAATTCTTTTTATGACCAAAGGAATGTTCTAAAACTAGGGACATCATAATTGGTTGACATTGGGGCGTTTGATGCACCCTAATATATATATATATATATATATATATATATATATATATATATATATATATATATATATATATATATATATGTCCTATAACATGATTTAGATGGTCAATACCTGACCATCTAGCAATAAATTTATTACACAATAACCTTAATTACTTAAAATTTTTACGTTGAATAACTTCCAACGCGAAAATAGGCTGTCATATGGGGTTGTATACTCTACTTTAATAACAGCACAAAGTATTCCAAATTGTTAAGGGAAAACACGGAATTGATACGACGGGAGGAGGCAACATCAAGATGGAGGAACAACAAAAGCAAGACACCCAAGAAGGACACAGGGACTCACCGGACGGAATGAGAGAACATCGGTTACACCCTGTAACCCTCCATCAAAAAGCCCTAATAAGGGCTATTGCCATTTATACTTACAGAGTTTCATTTTGGCTCGGAAACTCTATTCGACAATCTCGTTTTTCAAAAATTAAACTTGATCATTTTTGGCTCTCCACCATCAAACTTAACAACCCGCTTATCCTGACATTGACCAACCTCCACATGTCACTTGACATACCTAGTTTATAAAATTGATATAGAAAACACCAAATGTACACTCTGTACTAGACAAAAATTGGAATGTTAGGATGTTAGGAAAAAATATAACTTGAAAGATTGACTCAATTGTACAGGTGGCTTACACAATATCGGTACAGGGTGTCCACTAGCAACAACTGGACTCGATTTGATAAGGCTAGGGCATACAAGACGAACGACATCAACGTGCCAGTTCACAGATCCTTTTCCTCCTTCGCCGCTGCCGGACTCCAACACCGACACATGACTAGAAGTGGAAACCATTTTTCACTAGTCATCATTTGGTGCGATTGCACCTCTAGCTCTGCATCCTCCGATTGGTTGATAGGGTTAAGTGCGTGGCTGTTCTATTCCCACTCACCTAGGTCTTTCATTCATGTCGATAGCTCCTTATAAAGTTATAGGGGTGCGACATGAAGACCAAATTAAATAGCATACTATGTATGCATAAACGCCCGTGGGGATGTGGCACCATTCTTTTCTCACGGTAAAAACTAAATCACTACCATATTAATTGGTAGTATAAAATAGTGAACAAATGACCCTTCGTGGCCGGTTTCACTTAAAACCAAACATTCGATTCGATTCGAGTCTGACCACCATCATCATCATCATATCTTCACATCATTTCAGGCGGTGAACACGGACCGATCAGGACCGGTTTAACTGGAGCTCATGACCTGGTGACGGCATAATAGGAGTGTAACTATAACAGCATAATGGGTTTACATGTGGATCTAAGCATAAGGATAACCTGGGCGAATAGCTAGGGACTGCTATGATGTTGCCCCATCATGAAGATACTTTAGAGAAGAATATTTCAATTTATTTGAAAATTGTGAGAATAAAATGGCCGAACAATGGAATGCAGGGAGACTGCATATTGTAAAGCTAAAACCACATTGCCACGTGTACGTGCATTAAAGCAAACAATCGCAGGCACGGGGTGCGGTGACTGGTGATTACAAAAATGAGTGCAACAGACCTATAGAGTGCTGTCTGCAGAACCAGCAAGATGATATCCCGGGCTTACAGCTAGGGGATGCGATGTTGTTGTCACGTCAGTGAAATACTACACCCAGATACTTAGCTGCCCGATGCACAATCCGGAAACTGCATATACAGGGAAGCTACCACCGAACTACTTGGAGAGAGCGCACAAATGAAAAGATTTTTCATTTGCTTTCATTGCTTGAATATAGGGTTCTCATTTGGTAAGACACCCTTTTCGAACAATCTATTTTAAGACACCTGACTTGGTCACTTTTGAACACCGCTCAAAATTAACAAGCTGTTTTACTTAACAATGACTATACTTATTTATGTCGCATAGACATTTTTAGCATTCAAACTTGTTAGGAACTAACAAAATGTACACTTTGTACTAGAAACATTGGTATTGGTTTTTTTCTTTGGGCGATGGAGACCTTGGCAGTTGTTGTCATGACTGTGTTGAAAGTGTCAATCAATTCAACATCAATATCCATCACAAGGAGTGAAGCAAATTTTCTTCCAATTGTGGCTTAGAATGACTTGCAGATGTTAGGGTTCTTCAGTTGTTCAAGATTGAATTTGAGCCTGATTCTCTTTGGCTTGTTAATTTTCTTCAACCTCACTCGGAAGTTCATAATGACGAGGTCGTGATCACTCCCAACATCAGCACATGGGAACGTTCTTGTTTTGCTCTATAGATTCCAGATCGGTACCGGTTTTGAACCAGTATGTAGTCAATCTGGTTATGATAGATTACATCTGGTGCGTGCCATGTCCGGCATCGTGAAGCTTTATGTTGGCCCAGGGTGTTGGCTAGTACCAAGATGTTGTAGCTTGCGAACTCGAGCGTGTGTGTGTGTGTGTGTGTGTGTGTGTGTGTGTGTGTGTGTGTGTGACACATTCTATTCATAAATAGACATCAAGTAAATTAAAGAAACCATTTGACCACACAAAGGCCAGTCAAGACACATAATGTAGACAGCAGACACAACATAATAGCATATACATTGCGAAAATCGTTGGCCATGATCAATGGAAACATGGACTATCTTATTTAATTATTCAGATATAAATAGGTCAATGGGCCATAGTACAAAACATATACGAATTTATTAGTATTTCAGAATAACGTAATCAAGTATTGGGAGAGGGGGAATAAGGGGCCTGTATATACAGGAACCATAGAGAACGACTCATCCAAGAAAGTAGGAAATTAAGAGAAACGTCGCAACCATAAACGATCATATAAACACATTTTCTATTAAAAAATCTGTTTGATTGTTTTCACAAATAAACAACACATACATATTAGAAGCAGCAGAGAGGGCGAATCGGATAACTTTATAGAAGCTTCTATTTGGCAAACCAAGTCTTCCTCCAAAATCGTAAACAAACGTCTATTTGGCAAACCAAGGGTTCCTCAAAAATCGAAAGAAAAAAGTTT
This sequence comes from Unio pictorum, assembly GCA_030141615.1. Lineage (NCBI taxonomy): Eukaryota > Metazoa > Mollusca > Bivalvia > Unionida > Unionidae > Unio > Unio pictorum. The sequence goes on from JARLTB010000207.1 coordinate 5,245,524, forward strand.
CCTTTGGAGACTTAAAGTCGTTGTCGCGCCCTCTCTGCTGCTATGGGGGTAAAAAAATTTTTACGATGTCAACCGAATATTTGATAAAGTCCGACACTATATCATATAAGATCATGCAAATTTATCGTTACAAATCCATGTGGGGTTGACAGAGCGTGACTAAAGAAATTGCTAAAGAGATTATAATCCATATCACCGCCGCACCAGGTCTGGCGAATATTTCGTAGCGTATGAATGTCAACTCCATTAAATACAGCAAGAATATTAGTTTTCCCTAATATTTGTGTATACTTCTGAGTAACATATATCACATTGGTATTTTATGTCTACCTCTGGAAAATATCCTGGCAGGGTTTGCTTGTCTATCTAACATCATATCATCATATAAGACTAAATTGTTATTACCTCTATCAAGAGAATCAACACCCGGTGCTTCTTCGATATCGGTTATAAACTCAATAATATCCTCATCGATTTCCGATTTTGCTTTATCGTTAAAATCCTTTAACACCTCGTAACATCGCTGATCGTCTACACTTGTGGCTACTAAATATGGTTTATCCTATTTCATCCATCTCGTTATCAAATTAAGTAACAACTGTGTCTTGTCACTTCCAGATGGTAACGCTGCATGATGCTTAAGGGGTTCTTTTTTTTCTATCAGAAAAAATCAATTACATTCATGTTATTATAAATAAATTATGGATCTAATATATTGTGTGAAATGTAAGAAGCGTACTAGCACAAACGACTTGACGACGATTACAACTAAAAATAACAGATCAGCACTTGCTGGTAAGTGTGTAGAATGTGGTACGAAAAAATTTAGATTTGTTTCTATGAAATCTGAAGATGTTTTTTAAAAAATACGAGGAGGTGATATTGCAGCCAAGTTAGTAAAACTCCCAGGAACACCATGGGCAAATCCCCAGGAGAAAAACACCTTCCAGGGTATAGTTATTGTGGACTCGGACCAGACTCGATATCAGACTCGATGATCAAAACCAACCCCGACCCGGTGAAAACCCAATAAGCACTATTGATAAGGCGTGTCATGCTCATGATGTTGCTTATAAAAGCAGCAATCTGCAACACAGACATATGGCAGATGTAAAATTGATTCATGCGTTGAATTCTATCACTGATAAATCCTTCAAAGAAAAATTGGTTTCATGGTTGATAAAATCGGCGATGAAAACTAAATTGATGTTGGGTGCTAGTAATTAATAACATCATAGAATCTATTTATTATTCTCCAAGAGGATACTGGAGGGGTAAATCAGCAATCAGTAAACTCGCTAGCGCCGCAAAGGTGAAAAATACCAATGCAGCTGATTGGTTATCCAAACAGGCGATATGGCAAATTTATATACCACCGCCTAAACAAATTAACTTCTCGCATTTTGATGTCAGCGCACCTAATGAAGTTCATCAAGCTGATATATTATTTCTGCCGCATGATGGTGTTTACAAATACGCGCTAACCGTAGCTGATGTTGCGAGTCGATACAAACAAGCAGAACCTCTAAAGACAAAATCATCAACTGAAGTGGCTTCTGCATTTTAAAGGAATTATGGACGAGGTCCTCTGCATTGGCGAAATCTATTACAAGATGATCCTGGCAAGGAATTTCAGGGTGCAGTGTTATCAACAATGAAACATCATAATGTCACCATCAGATGAGGACATACTGCACTACATCGCGATCAGGCAATTGTTGAACGATTTAATCGCACACTTGCTGAGCGGTTATTTGGATATGAATACGTGAAGGAATTTATTCAGGATAAACGATCTCGTGAATTGGTCAAGAGATTACCAGGTGTAATTACCTCGCTGAATAATGAGATTACTCGAACAATTAATATGAAACCTAACAATGTGATTTAAAAAAGTATGTACCTGTAAAACCGCAAAGTGATTTTTCAAAACAACCAGTGTCACTGTAAGATATTTATATGAACCAGGAGAGCTCGAAGGCGGCAAAAAAGGGCTACCGATCCTATTTGGAGTATCACCTCACATACAATATCTAGTATAACACGATCTACGGGTAGACCGCCAGTTTATAGATTGGATTCAACTGCTCCTCAGCGAGGATTTACTCGTGAACAACTACAAGTGATACCCGAGGATACTCAATTACCGCCGCGTGGTCTTAACTAGCACCTCTGTGTCTGTTGCACTCAAGACAAGTCAGCATCACATTATCTCTGGTATGACCAATACTGTTATTCTTTCTGTCTACGGTAAATTGGTAGGGGTCTTCATCCGACCAACACGAACACATAATACAATTACAACTCGCGCAGAGATTATTTTGTTGTTGTTTCAGTATGATTATAAACTCGGCATATCAAAGTTTCTGTTATTTATTTTGACCTGTTGTTTATAACCAGAGAGTTTTTTCTGATTATATTATCGCTGACAATATCACTTATTGTAGTGTCATTATAGTCTAAAAAAACTCTTCGAAGTTGATTTATTCTTCGTACTCTGGATACCGCAAGGTAAACTAAATTCGACTACAACATCTTGAACTTTCCCATCCAGAAGATTGAATACATTATTGACAAACACCTTTGTCACAGATTTATTTGTGGTCTTGTTGCTTACGTATTTTTCCGTGCAAAACGATTCATAAATATCTATGTCAACATCCTCCATTCTTAACACTCTAATGAAACTCATGCTAAGCCAGCAGCTCGGTCTATTTATATCGGTTCGCGTGGTAACGCAATTTCTCGAGAAAAAGCGCAACAACTCGGGATTCCGAATAGTTGCGTTATTCCAAGTTGGAGCCCAACATAACAAATATGGCGGACGGTCGAAACGAAACTATCGGATAAGAAAGGTAAACGAGATTTTACATCTTTTTCTAGAATGATTTGCGATAATTCCGGTAGTAAATAAGAGGACTATTTGATTTATTTCACCGGGTGTGGTTGTTTGGATCTTACTTTCCCGTCAATGGTGAAATCTAATACTATCCTAATGCAAACGGCACTGCTAGACCAGCTAGTTGGTCTCTAAGCCTTTTTTTTTTTTTAATTTTGACTTGACGGCTTGTGAGACCATCCGTATTCTGCATTAACACTATATGGTACTTTTACGCGCACCATAACTGTGTACGATCGGATGCACTCTATTAATCGAGTTTTCTAAAGGATTTAACGCAGTGGATCATTAGAAGAGGGATTATACTTACCGTCTGGGTACAATGGTTAGTTTAAATAAATTTATTAATTAATAGCGTGCAGTCCGATCGTTGGTAGTTATGGTTCACGAACGGTACATATAGTGTTAAGGCAGAATACGGCTGGTCTCAAAAGCCGTCAAGGCAAAATAAAAAAAAAGGCTTAGAGACCACTAGCTGGTCTAACGGCACTGCGTGACGGCATATGTCCAGACTTAAAAAGCGGTGAACAGTTATTGCATTTTCTCTAATATGTCACCAACAGAACAAAGTGTGTCAAGTTGTTTCAACAATTAAACTATTCTTGATTACAACTGGCTTAAGTTGGAATTTAGAACATATGCGATTAGGATAAACTATAGTCTGAGTCTATATCCCCGTTTGTTTGTACCCCCCCCTGCCGATTTCAGTAACGAAAAGAATAAAAAAAGATAAAAAGTCAATAAATCTTACTCGTTTCATTCATTGATTTATAATTTCTAACCCGATTGCAACCAGGGTGTCCATAGCACCTTTATCGCATAATGCTTAACGGAAGTTTTCATACTAACATGACGCCATGTTACTTTTTTGGGGAGGGCACCAGATAGATGTACCCCACCCCTAATAAAAAAAAGTTAAACAGTTTTTATGTGTGTTTGTGCTCCCTCCGATCTGTAGTTATTTGTATTCTTTTTATTTCCATTTAAGTTTCCATTTAGTTTGTCTCATTGGGATTATAAAGTTCATTTCCCTAGCGTTTCTAGAGCGGGATTTCTGAAGTGGGAGTTGATCTACCTCCTTCGGTACCACTATCTTTTGTTTTTCTTTTGACCATGGTTAGTGGTCTCCTATATCCTGTGTTTGCTATTTGTATGTATGCTATATATAAGTCTATATATTGTGTTATTGTTAGGATAGCCTTTTCTTGTTCACATTCAAATTCACCAGTTGTCTTATTCTGCGATTTTACCTCTAAGTGGGTCATCACATTATCCATTTTATTTAATTAAAATTGATTTATAAGATTTTTGAATTTTGTGTAAAGTGAGATGTTTTTATTTATAATTTTTAGTTGTGTCTCACTTTACTTATTATGTATTTATTTCTACTAGTCTGTTTGGCTTGAGTCATGGTCTGTACAAATATATTTGGTTGTACTTCTCCTGACTCAATTTGGGTCGTCTTTAATTATTTACTTTATTCTGTTAAAATTTTCCAAAAGTTTTTTTAATTTTATTTTCCCTTTAATGGGTACCCTATTCAGTATGGGATCTGGACGGGTTAAGATTTTGTGGATTTAGTATCAAAGTCTTGTTCCATAAAGGTGCACATGTAAAAATTAAATACAATTTAATTGAATATTTTAATTATGTGATAAAATTCCTTAATGGGGTGTTTTTTCCAAACTCTTCCATAGGTCTGCCCACTCTGCATATTGCCATGTGATATAGTCCCATGGCATCCTCATTAATGTACTTGCCCCATTATGGATTACTTAAAATCTTTCTTTTTCTTCAAATCATTTATATACTGGTATATATATATAAATTTGAGTGGTAAAATATAAGAAAAGGTGCTGATGATGGATGAAGAGGGTGACAAATAATAGTGTTGATTAGTTCTAATTAGCATTCTATAGTAAAGTTAACTAATAAATATTGTAGGTATATGGTAAAAAGAGGTGAGTATTACTCACTAGTACTCTAGATTTTTTTGTGTAAATTCGTCCTGAGGTTTGTTTAGTGCGGCCAAAAGGCTATGCAATTAGTACTTGTATGATATAACCATTTCCTCGTTGAGTTCAGTTTTGTATATTACCTTTTCTCTTAACGCTAGTGGTGAGTATTATCCACAGATTTATTTTTATTGCCACTGAAATAGTATTGTACATGAGTTCACGCAACCTCTTGGGTATAGCATTATCCTCCAGGTGGCTATGCGAATTTTAGTTTTAGTAATTGTACATTTATAATTCTAAATACTTAATATAGATAAAGTTAAGAAGTTAAATAATTCCTGAGGTTTGTTTAGTACGGAATTTCCCTAATTGAGTTCAGTTATTTTACCTTTTCTTATAACTCTAGTGGAGAGTGTTATTCATGACGATGGATGAAGAAGGTGACAATTAATAGCGTTGATTTGTTCAATGTTGTACTAAGTAGCATTCTGTAAAATTTCTGGAGAAATATATAGTTTATCCAGACAAAATTACAAAGCTAACTTTCCAAAAGTTTATTTTATCTTTCAACTATCTATAGTAAAATTAAATAAGAAGTATTGTTGCAGGTATATGATACTGTCTCCTTGGATCAAGAGAAGTAAGTTTTACTCAATAGTACTCAGATTTTTCTAGATCTCATGGAATATTATCCAATAATCTAAATTTTTTGCATAAGTTCGTCCCTGAGGTTTATTAAGTTTAAGTTCTAGTTATTGTACATTTGTAATTCTAAATACTTATTATGGATAAAGTTAAGAAATTAAATAATTCAGTGTAGTATAGGGCATTGGCCCTTCGTTAGTTTGACCCATATCATCTATTAGTTCCCTAATGTCAGTTGTATTGGTCGTAATTGTAAGCGTGGTTGTTTGTGGTCCATTTTTGTTTTCAATTTCCTGGTGTGATTCATCTCTAAGAGCTTCGCATGGTGTCTCGTCACTAGAGCTGTCTTCGCGAAAATTTTTTTCTTGTTCTCCTTCATTTTCCTTTTTTGTTTGTTTTTGTCTGGTTTGTTTGTTGGTGGAATTTCCATTATCGCAGGTACTTCATTGTCGTCATTCGACGACAACCCGGAAAGGGTTTTGCATTTCTTCTTTTTTTTGTACTGGTTTAGGTATTGGCGTAGATGTTAAGGGTTGCAATCCACTTAAATCAGTCTCATTGATTTTGTCTTCAATTTATTCATCTTTTTCTTCCTCGATTAGTAAAAACTCATATCTGTTTTGTGTTTTGACAGGTTTTGTTGGCGGCATTTTCCTTGTGGTCTTTTTGGGAGTTTGAAACCCTTCTGCGTCTACTGTTTGACTCTGTACTTGAAAAGGTTCTCCAGTTTCTACAGTTTCTTCGCCTTGTATACTAATTGGTTCTTCATTTTTTTTTTCCTGCTTGTAGTTTCCCAGCATATGTGTTTGGGTCTGGTATTCTTTTTGGAGCTTTGCACTCTCGCGGCTCATGACCCATTATTCAGCATTTTCCGCAAGGTTGTTCTAGGTCACAACCTCTATACCATGTGCGCAATAAAAAAACCATTAGGTAAAAATAAGTTGAAATTTTTTTTGCGTCCTTTCGTGGGATTTGTATTATCTTCTCTCTACTTTGAATTTTCTCGTACCCATAGCAAATGGCTCTTTTATCATTTGCTATTTTAATTTTGTGGGTAGTAATTATTTTCCCCTCTACCTCTTGAGTTTCTACTTCAAGGGGTAGACCCAATATGAAAACGTCTACCGCTTTTGTTTCTATGTCTCTTACAATGTCTCAGTTTGTCTAGGAAAATTGTCTATGTCACCAAAATCCGTAGTTTGGCAACCTTTTCTATGGTGTGCCACCATCCTTTGTTTTCCTCGCTCGCCTTCAATGTATGTATTAAAGTAATCAGCGAGCTTGCTTCCTCTTACTTCCATTTTTCTAGTCAAGTCTCATGCTGTCTTTTATATGGGGATACTACTTCTAAGCAGTTCTAAATAAATTGTACTGCAATGAAACAAAAGTTGAAAATAATGCCAAAGACAAAATGATATAAGAAAAATTAACGAAAAGGGTGCTGAAAATAACAAACAGGTGATACCGGTAATTTGCAAAATGATTGTACTATGTTTTTGTATACCACTAATGAGTAGTATACATGAATAATGTCTAGACTTACTGTAGGTGAGTAGTCATAAACACAGCTCACACCTATACCTGGATGACACAGAATAAGTTATCCAAATAATCCAAATGAAGTATTAACATATTATTTTCCAGTGGATTTCCTTGCGGTCTGTTTTGTGCAAGCCATTGTGATTGTGATAGAAAAGACTTAAGTAGACTTCTCAACTACAACTACTAGACACCATATTACATACAATCTGGGCACATCAAATTTCCGCAACTAGAGTGACGTCACTGCTCCTATTTGGCTACTCCCAGAAACTTCGTCAATTACGGTAAGGTTAAGAGTTATATCCCTTTGCCACCTATAAAAAAAAACCCTCTATGTACATACATGCGTATTTATGCATCCGTTCCTTTGCTGAAAATTGACTTTGTCCAGGAACAGTAAATTGATTTCAAGGATGGCTATGGTTTTAATGAAAACTGTTAAGCATCAGATGGCAAGAGGGTTCAAACAAACAGGAATACAGACTCAGACTATAGCAAGTTTGGAGCTACTGGTGCAGACTCGTGTCTTCCCATGCGTTATATTGTTAAAGGTTAGATATAACACAGATTAGATAGAGGGATGTTTATTGTTTCTGAACTCCCAATGGATAGTTCTGATATTAAATGATAAGCTCCGCCCACTCTGTTACTATTACTGCTGTTCACATGCAATGATGAAAATGTCAGATTCAGTAGCATTAGCTACCGGTTCAGTTGACAATCAGGCAATATGACCCATCACCCCCAGAATAAAATATCGGGTGATTCACTCTTTGCAGCTACAGATAACATTTTGGAGGATTTGATCACACATACCTTTTAAATGGTGCTGATTCACTTTATTTCATGCCTTATCCATCCAAATTCCATTTTACCGTATATACTCGCGTATAAGCCGAGAAATTTAGGACAAAAATAAGGCCTGGAAGAAGGGGGGTCGGCTTATCTGCGGGTCAGGTTCCAAACCTGAAATTTATAATGTTTTTTTCCCCTCGATTTCCAATATTTATTTTTTTCGTCGATCGCCGAATATGTGATCACATGCCTAATGATGCCACATGGCTGATAAGATTTGTCCTGATGTGAAGTAAAACAAATATTTTTTTTCTAACATAAGTGGTAGGATAATGAATGAAAAACATGTTTTTAACGTACTTGACGTCTATTTGACAGATGTCCATCCACCATAAAATACAGCCATACGTGTTATTTGAACCACGCAAATACGTGTATTTTCCAAAAGAACCGCCATATTAGTAATCTCTGTTCAAGTATTTAACCCTCAGCTAAGCAGTAATCATTAAACTCTACGGTTTCGTAGAAATGGACGCTAGTTTATTTCAGTGTAAATATGAAAAGAATCTACGTGAAAAAAATAAAAGAATTACGATACTGAAGGTATACAGCCATATGTGTTATTTGAACTACAGAAATACGTGTATTTTCCAAAAGAACCGCCATATTAATAATCTCTGGTCAAGTATTTATCCCTCAGCTAATCAGTAATAATTAAACTCTACGGTTTCGTAGAAATGCATGCTAGCCTATTTCAGTGTAAATATGAAAAGAATCTACGTAAAGAGAAATAAAAGAATTACGATACTGAAGGTATGTACGACAAACATTTTGATCAAGGGTAGAAATACATGTATGTCAGTCTTCGAGAAACAATAGCGAGAGGCTCCATAGGGTTTTGTTGCGCGCACGCTTAGGAACGGCAAATAACAGTGTAATATACGAGTCAGCGTGAATAATTGTAAAACAATATAATTTGTTAGATTTCTTTGACAGGTGTTTTAGAAGTAATTGGGAGCCACAGTTTATATACAACTATTGTTTAGTTGTTTGTAAAGCAAAGTGGTTTGTTAGCGGAAGATTGTTGTAGAATAGCTACCATGTGCTTAATCTGTGGTAAATGCCACGGGGATAATAGGTTTGTTTTGTTGCACAATACCAATGACTTAACTAATAGATGCCAACTCTCAGATGTATTGTTTAATGAGATATGGTAGTGGACATGGTTTCTCCTCAAAGTTATAAACTGTCACAATACTTGAATAATGTCCACGCTGAAACCAATCATAGTTTGATCGATTGAATCACACTACCCGTAGTTTAAAAAACACAACACAAATAACAATGATAAATAATTATCAAATACGAATTGAAAACCAACCACACATAGAAATAATTACAGGATAAGGTATATAAATAGTATACTACTACTGAAAGAAATTATTTCAGTTTAATCTCTGTAGAAGTTATGTTCAATTCAATCGGATAAAATGAATAGTGTTGGAAGTAAAAGATAGCGGTCTGCTTATGATGCAGCATTCAAACTTAAAGTTATTGAATATGCAGAAGCAAATAACAACTGTGCTGCAGCACGCGAATTTGTTGTGAACGAGAAGCAAGTATGGGGGGGGGGACGACGTATATGATGAAAGCACGCCCGTAACAGAAGCCGAGTTTCGTGAACTGTTTGGCGAGTCTAATACAGAGCCCGATTTTGAAGGATTCTAAAAGTGATCAAACTTTCATATTTCATGATTTTAGAATGAGGATTAATTAAATTTCCATTAAGACTTCACACTTCAGAATTGTTTTTATTTCAACATATAAACTAGATTTCTTTCTTTTATTTTATTTAATAATGTGATTTACCTAAATAAACGTATTCAGAACTCACTTTGTGCATCTTGTGATGTACTGTTTGTATAAAAATTATGAGTCGGCTTATACGCGGGTCATGCACTTTATACCACTTTTACCAATTCAGTTTGGGGGGTCGGCTTATACGCGAACGGGCTTATACGCGAGTATATACGGTAGATTACTTTATGTTAGATTCAGTAACATCAGTTACCCGTTCAGTCAAGGAGGCATGATGATCTCGTTTAAAATGGTTTTATCATCTTAAGAGGGAATGTGCTTTTTGTAGGGAAAAAGTTGTACTTCAGGTACAGAGATGCTACAATGACATCATTAATAAACAATGTCAGGGGAAGCACCGGCAGGATACAATTAGCACACTAGTCCAATAAATTGAAGGCAGTTATGTAACTTCATTTATATCTTCAATATGGCGTGTCATATCTTTTTATTTCAATTCATACAGAAGTTTTTTTTTCCCCATACAAGTATGTGCTTTCAAACATATACAAGACTAGAAAGACGGTTGACAATTAAGATTTAATTTAATTAAATTTTACATCATGCTAAACTATCATTTTGAAGAAATGTCAAATGTACATGCTATGAATAAAACTTACTCTGTGTTACTCCAAAGTCCCATTCATAACTGAACATCCATACAGGAGATGATAGATGATGCATGAGACTTCTTGTTCGCATGATTTGCACATGCCTCCCCATGTGCTAGTACTAGTTAGTCCAAAATTGAATTTTTTGACCTAGTGTAATGCTGAATTGCCATTGTAAAAGTCCATAGCGATGAAGTTTTGCTATGAAAATTAATGTGTAGATCACTCAAAAATCCAAATTGAATAAACTTTGTTATAACTATATTGCAATTAAATTTTTAAAATAAAACTATTTTTTAAACTTATATAGTAATACGCTTACATGATCTGTTTGACTTGTACTATAGAAGAGGACAACATGGCAAAAAAATTCTGTTCTTGCAAAGTTTTGCATACTTATTACTCAGAATTTCTAGTATGGTTTCATTTTTTTTAAAAAATTTACAATAAAGCTTTCTTTAGGTGTTTGCACCAATTAAATTTATGTCATGCATGTATAATTATAAGAAGAAAACAATTACATTTTAAATCTAGATTTAATAATTTCATTATGTTTAGGAGAACTAGCATTAAAATTGCAATAGATAAATAAACAATTTATACAAAGTTTATGGAGTGATTTATTTTAAGTTCTTTATGCCTTGTGAATGTGTATCATCATTGTGTTCCATCTTTAAACAAGTCTTAAGAGGTCACAAGTTTAAAATTTGTCCCAATTATTTTCTAATTTTTTTTGGGTATTTTTATTTTCAGACATTCTTTAAACTTGCTCATTCCAATTTCTTTACTTTTGCAACACACATCCCAATCATCATCTATACAAATATTATATATGTAAAATTTCTTTTGCAAAGACAATATAATGTTAAACATGTGATCAAGGGATTGTTCATAAAAGTGTTGGAATATAGAAGTGAATTGTATATTAATTTTTAAAAAAATTTAATGCAGCTATCATAAGATTTTTGAGACTTGCAGTAATGTTGTTAGTGATCTTTCAGAAGTCGAGTAACTTGGAAATGAAGGTAATTTATATTAAAAATAATTGGACATCATTCGAAAATGCTTTTTATTGACAATTACTCCTGCCACAATTATCAAACAAGTATTGATCTATGAAACAGTCCCATTATCTCCCCACCTCACCATTTTTTCTTGATGCCAAGTGCAGATGGCATCCCTTAATGCTTTGCAGGTCCCACAATAACATGCTTCTTAACTTTCGAGTTTTAATGTGCTCCTTAATGTCGAATGTGTTAGGATCCTGTTATGTACAAGTTATCAAATGAGAGGTTTAACAAGAAAATGATTGTAATAATGGATTTTATCAGATATGATGGGATTTGATTTGAAATTTTAGATGTTTCAGTAGTTGGTCAAGAAGTTATAAAGAATAAATGAAGAAGACCAGGACTTTTTGTAAATTACAGCATATTCTTTTCACCCACAAGGGTATCAGTTCTTGTAAGCGACTCCTGTTTTTTGTTTGTACATGTATGTACATACACAAGTAAATCATTTTCTGAAAGGTTAGTGGAGTGCTAACATATATCTCATCAGTTAAGAAATACTGTACTTTTAATTTAAGCATGTAAATTTGTTACATTTTAGATGAGCCATGGCGTCCTATTTCCTTTGCTGTTTTTTGCTGCAGCTGTTATTTGGAGCAGTCCTTGCAGGTATGTTGGATGTTTTATATCCTAATTTGTATGCTCTACAGTGTTTTAAGGTTTAACTACTGGATGATTGTTGTTACATTATGTGACTTTTGTTGTATCCTGCCATTTCTATAAACATGCAGATATAACTGCATTTCTGTTTATTTGCCAGGCACTTTTTCATTTCTGTTATATAACGTGAATGCCATTTGAGAATAAAGGATAAAATGTATACCTCTTTAGAAGGTTTGTCACCTACCACATTAGTTTTTCTATCACAAAGGCCAGCATCAGAACTGTATAACTATTTAGTTTCTATCACACTTTTTTACTTGGATCAGAAAGTATGTTGCGTAAAGGATTAAGGGTACAATCTGAAAGGGCATTATTATAACTTTTTCGTGCACTTTTGTTTCTGCTCTGTAAATTAAGGGATGGAATTTGATATAATTATCATGTATCAAATTGGAGAGTGCTGTCTTTAGAAGACAAATTTGTCACTAGCATTAACCTTTTCCTTCTGTAACTTACGAGTTGTTTTAAAGGTAGAAAAAAAATTTGGTATAGTATATTGTCACAAGAACTTGTGTTCATTCCACATTTGGAGTCTTAAAAGATCAATGTCAGAGGTGTGTGTGTGTGTATATATATATATATATATATATATATATATATGCTTGATTTTCTTTCTGCTTTATCTTAAAAGCTGTTTAAGATACTCAGGAGTCAACTATGGTAAACTGTTTCTCTGATGGAATGTAATATTACATCAGAAAGAAGGTTTTACTTCCAAAATCAAAGTAATTTATACCTTCTTTCTTTTTAATTAACTATTGATAGAATTATAAATATTTGGAATGATGAAGACTGGAATTTCCTGTGGTAATATACAGGTGGAGGACAAATGAGCTCTTAATGCCATTGCATCATAAGAAAGACTATAGTCATCAGTTAAATTGATTGTTTTCCTACCTTTCATTGAGTTTAAGTAATTTGTTTAGCTAAAAGTTTTTGTTTATTTTTTCTTATTCTATTGCTTGCAGACTCAGTGAGTTTATATTTAGATGTAGTGAGGGGATTCAGTCAGAAATTCATAATCGATAATTGGTTCCCCTTAACCAACTGATCATCGATTATAATCGGTTACTAAGAGCAAATTTTAATTTTTGTTAAACAGTTATATCTTTGATCAAGACTTCAATATGTTTATAAATGTATAGGAGTAATCTCTTGTAATGACATGTATACTTTAACCTGAGAATAATATTACATTGTGTGTTATATTTGTTCTACAACTTTGTTAAATGAATGCAACTTTTTATGGTTGATCAGGCAAATGTAACTGAAATACTGCTTCAATCATCCAAAATTCTTTTGTTCATATGTGATGTGTGTATAATATAAAGTATAGAAGGACATGTTTTTCTTGTTTGTCATTGTTTATAAATACTACAAAAAATGTTTCAATTTAACTGAAACAAATCAACAAAATGTCTTTAAATTTATTAACTCAACAATTTAACAACTTGACCATGTAATAATGACTATATGTTTCTAATTATGAATCATAAGGTTTCATATTTGAATTTGTGAAGGGAATTAATAAATTTCAGGTCAACATTAGTGGCTGGGAGTTTTACTAACCTTTGTGCTTTGCATACACCTAAAACATAGTCTCCCTTTACACACAATTGATTATGGAGTTCACAATCGATTATCTGCTCAACCAACTGGTGATTGATTATAATCGATAATCGGAACAACACTATTTAGATGTGTCGTGGAGTACTGCACCTTTCAGTGAAAATTTGTTCACTTTGATCAATATTTTAGAGTCCATTAACACATTATCCCATAAGGCCGAGTTTACGGGGCACGAGGTAGTTGCCTACTTCCAAGGTCTGTAGTGTCAAGATCATGCATGATACACTAAGGTGGGTGGTATTATAAAAAGGTAACCAGATTTAGCTCTACAATGATACCAAATAATCTTCTCATTTTAGTTGCATTACAAAATACAGAGGGAAAAACCTTAGTTTTTGGACCCGTTTTTTTATTTCACCCAAAATTGTCCGACCTATGGTCGAAATCTGATTTTGTGTCTAGATTTTTTACTTTATGGCCTCAGATCTATGGCAGACGGGTCTGAAGCGCACACAGGTAAGCGAACCTGTGTTAAAGGTAGGATAAGGTGGACATTTTGAATAAAGAGTCTTCTCCATACAAAAATGATGGGTCCGTTAAGCAAAAAAAATATAAAAAAATCCAATGTTTCACTTTCTGCTCATGTGCCAGCAAACTAACCAATGAAAAACATTTTTTTTTAGCACAGCTAGCCATTTGTCAAATGCAGAGGTGGGCAAACTTTCCAGTGTAAGGTCCGCATACACAAATTTACAACTTTAGTGGGCCGCATAGTTCATTAAGTAAAAAAATTAATATTTCAGATAGCAAAAACAAAAGGTTTTTCTAAATAACATCATAATTAATTTTCAGTTGTTAATATGTTGTTAATATTTGAGAACTTAAACTTGGAAAGAAGTACATTTATTTGATAAACAGAGTAACATAAACATAGTCAGTGCGAATGATGCAGCTGATCACATTCATTGACTAGTTTGTCAAAATTTGGTGACAAGTTGCTCATGCTGATCTTTAAAACTGAGTGAAGATTTTGAATCTGTGTGAAGCAATCTGTTTTTTGACTTACTGACTTTCATAGCAGAGAAAGTCTACTCACAAATGTAGCTTGATGTAAACAACACAAACATTCTTTCTGGCATATTCTTTCACATTTTGAAACTTTCCTGCATGTAGAGAAGCATAAAACTCAATCAGGGGTTTGGTTTCAAAAGTTCTTCTTATGGAGTTGTCGGCCTGCAAATCAATCAGTTCCAACTTCCATCTGCAGTTTTTCAGTGGCTGTTTCAACATCACAAGTAAAGGGTAAGCTGAGCAGGTCGAACTGTTGTTTCATTGCCTTGAAATCAGCAAAGCTCCAGATAAATTCTTCTTTTAAAGCCGTGATCTGATAACTGTACTTGTCAAATAATGCTTGTGAAACAGTCTGCGTCTTCAAAGAGGAAAATGTGCAATGTTTTGCGTGGGTAATTGGCAGGCTGCATGAAAACCCCTGGTCTAATGGAATATTGCTTGGAAGTTGATGTATTAGGATGCGTTTAGAAATAGTCCCCAAAATGTGTTTCCTACTTGCATTTCATGTGAAAACAGCAAAATCCTTCAGGGTTAATTTGTTAATGCTGAAGCAGGACATTTTGGTGCAACCAGTTTGGTGCCAGCTGTGTTGGCCTGGGCCAGTTTGGCTCCAGACACTTTGGTGCCAAGCAATTGTTATTCCTGTTGAGAGGTAACCTTACATTAGTGGAGCAGGTAAGTACAACATTGATTAGCTCAGCGATCAAAAAGATGTAGTGTCTTAGTGAAATATAAAGTGAAAAATAAAAAGTAAAATTATTCCAATGATCAGCCTGTGTGTTATTAAAATAACTTTTACTAAACTATAATGGAAACATAAAAGTGAAAAGGTCTTGATTTGTAAATTTTATTCAAGCAGCAACATAGCTAAAAGGTATGAAAGCTGATGCCTTTTTCCTCATATCGTTCACAATCTTATCCACTTCTGCTTTTGCAACATCGCTCCCATGATTATGTTCATTCGTCAGTAGAATGAAATGGTCGTCATCAGCAGCTGTGTGAAGACGTGCTTTACATTTGTTTTTCAACTCGCATCGCCAAAATGTTTTAAGCTTGTCGGCACTATATTTATCAAAAACGTATTGATATTCATCATGCTCATACTTTTCTTGACCACGCTTTGATTTCATAACGGTCATTTCTGAAAAAATCTTTTACGTTAATACATTCGACAGCACACTTATATAAATGAACAACTATATAGAAGTGGGTTTGAGTCTGAATGGCTAAATCGTTCATCCTTTGCATGGACTTCTTTTACCTTATCATAGCTTTCATTTTCAAATATGAATAACACGTTAGACATCAAAAGGTTAGATTGTTAATCCCTACATGGTTATGACTTACAGGACAATATAATAATAGAGTCAATTATCTTAACTCTTTAACTACTAATGCTACTGTAGTGGCTCACTGCTATGCCTAGCTGCTGGGGTCACTACTGCAGTTGATTTGTGGGCTGACTACCAGAGCCAAATGCTGCTGTAGCCAAATGATAACTTTTTAGCTGATGTATGGTTGGATTGTGTTAGTTATTTTCTCTCTAATAAACTGATTATAGGCTAAAATCATGCATATATAAAACTACCTTATATCTGTTTGATTATTTTATCCTGCTGAAATCCAGGAATATGACACAAAACACTGCTTGTAAACACTAAAATTAACACAAAACACTGCTTGAAAATACTAACATTTATCCAGGAATATAACACAAAACACTGCTTGAAAACACTAACATTTATCCAGGAATATAACACAAAACACTGCTTGTAAACACTAACATTTATCCAGGAATATAACGCAAAACACTGCTTGAAAACACTAAAATTTATTCAGGAATATAACACAAAACTGCTTGTAAACACTAAAATTTATCTGGGAGTCTTTTATACTAAGTTATTTATCAAATATATACATTTAATTACTAACACTGTTACCTAGTCACTATGTTCTACTATTTCTTAAGTAATTCCTCGTGATATCTATTTAAAGAAAAAATCTATTTATTTTTCCCCTCATCCAAAACGAAAATTGAGCCGACGCTTTCTGTAAACTCCATTAGATTCGGCGCACGTGGTTCTCTTGTCCACACTTCGTCGTCTTCATCATCAGTTTCTGTCTCAATTTCTGACAGACTTGATAAAGAAGATATATTAATATCACTACCAATACTTCTTAATTCATGGTGGTCAATATCATCCTCAGAAAAACTGGAAAAGTCGGAATCTGAATCGCTTTCGTAAGTGAACGCCATGGTTTCCACTGTCAACTACAAATGCATGTATTAACAAACACGCGATACAAATTTGAAAAAAGGAACCGGATTTAGTAAGAACAATCATTTGTTAACTCTAATTTGATTGGTTGAATAGACTTTTACTTCCATATATTGACCAATACGACCGGTTGTAACAATGACATACAGAGCGGATCTATCCGTCACTAGGGTTTAGGAAGCATATAAGGCAAGTGGGTTTATCCGTCACTGCCAGTAATAGTGCTCTGTTTACAAGCGGATTTATCAGTCACTGGTGAGGCTTGGCATATTTAGGCAGCGAATATACACGTCAGTGGTAGTGAAAGAGTTAAGCATCCTACTTGAATTGTTTTTTCTTAATTCTTTTGTAAATGCTTACATGGCCTCTAATTATCTCAAGGATAATGTGTAATCTTTTGATGTTAATCCTCTTGTTGGTGCCAAAACATCCAAGTGTAAAAACAGTCACGCCAAACAGACCGGTTAATGCTATCCCTTGTACTTATAATATTTTCTAATGCATTGTTGCCTTGAAAACATTAAACATTGAATGTTGTTGTATCATGATTTGTAGTTATTATTAAAAACTAGGTCATTATGCGCAGTATTTTGGTCCAGTGATTTTAAACAGCTGTTGTTATAGCTATTATTATGAGATGAGTCCAAACTAGTGCTTATTAAAATGAAAATCCTAAATAAATGAGAAGTCTCTTATAAATTTAAATACTGGAAATGTACTTGTCCTCAATGAGCTGTGATGTTGTCAATATGGCGTTCTGCAAAATTGACCTAACTTATGGAATATTTACAGGTAGGGTTAAAAGCATTGGAAAGAAACCTCTAGACTTTGGTTTAATGGTCCATTGTTAAGGTCATGGTAAGTCAGATATGAATTAATGGTTCCTGATCACTAAGTTTACTTCAAGAATGAATGCCTTGATCCAAAGTTAAGGTCAATGAGACTGGTTAGTCAATAACCTTTATAGTGAGTTATGCCCTAACATTATCTAGAACAGACTATTAGACACTACCTGATTAGTGGTATTAAATATTTATTTCTTAAGGTGGAATATAAAGTATAGCATAAGATTTCTGTCCACCATTCATTCATCATTGTAATTTGATGAAGGGTCATCAAGCCTTTGATTGTCATTAATCTTGATATGAAATCACTCACTCTGCAAATTATGTTGTACACCAACCTGAAGTGTTTTTCTTTCTTTGGGCGTGTATGTGATTATGATTTTTAACATAGTTTTTAAAAAAATATAAGTCGTATCACTATGATGTCTGCAGTGAGGCAGTTTATAGGGTGCTAGGACAAAATGTCCGCGGACAAAATGGCACGGACAAAATGTCATGTGGACAAAATGTCAGTGGACATAATGACACGGACAAAATGTCATGCGGACAAAATGTCCGCGGTCCAAAAATTTGCAGAAAACAATATAAGATGGAAAAACCAATGAAAAAATTCACTACTCTATTTATTCAAATTTAGTTGATAAAAAAGCCTAGTATTATTAGGTTATTTTAAAAACGCTTCTAAAAATAAATTATCGAGTCTTTTATCAATGAAAATAAATAATGAAGTTAAACAACATTAATGTTTAAAACACGTGAAATGTCTCCTAAATATGTGATTGGATCTCGGTTGTTGTAGTCGGTCACCATAGTGTGCAACGCCTCGTTGACGCGGATGTATGTTTACTTTTTCTTCCCAGTCGCTGCTCCCAGTTCCAATTGACGACGAAGAAGTTGAGTGCTGTGTTGTTCCTGTTGTAGTTTCCGTGCAAGTTTGGTCGTGGTCGGATGCGCAAAACTGACAACATTGTTGAATGCATTGTGTCAACCCAAGATTGCATTGTTGCTGCGAGGCAGGTTGTCGATTACATAAATGAATCGGGATTCAGACCTGCTTTCAATATCAGAATTGTCTGAAGCAGATGTTGATATGCTTCTTCTGTTCTTGAAGATAGTAGTGCATATACTACAAACTTCGCCATTAATATAACCATAAATCGTGTTTTTGTCTGTGCCATTATGTCCGTGACATTTTGTCCGCGTACATTTTGTCCGGGACATTTTGTCCGCGGACATTTTGTCCGGCCACCGTTTATAGTGATGTCTATCACTGGGGCATCATGCCCCAGACATGTAACATGATGTTCCACCCGGTCACAGTATCCTGACACCAGGCCAACCAGTCCTAACACTAACCTCTCTCTGCTGAGCGCCAAACGAAGCAGCTGTTAGTACCATTTTTGTAAGTGTTTTGGTATGATTTGGATGGGGATTGAACCCACGACGGATGCCCTAACCATTAGGCCACCAAAGCATTTTGTTCTTTTCGAATTTAGCAGACTAAGTGTTTTTTCGTGTGTTAATTTTCAGAGTTAATGATTGCAAATTTGAATTGATAGTTTGAATATGCCGCCCTAATAAGGCAAAATATATCTTGTATGTCAATCCATATGCTAATCTGATGATCAGTCCAATTCTCCAAGTGACTTGAGTACTCTGCTATTACCAAACTTTGGAAATAGCATGCATTGGTGAAAGGAAGTACCGGTAACCTATTAATAAATTCTTTGTCAAAGTTCATGGTCATTCAGAGTGAAGATAGGAAAATGACTTTTGCACTGTAAAATTAGATCTGCCTAACATACCTAAACTATGGGTTGCATTTTGTGCAAGGTCTATTGCTTTTGGTGTTATTAGGTCAAAGATCAAGGTCATTGGGGTTGAAAAACATCAAATTTTGAATGTATACCTTTACCAGAGTGTATAGCTTATACCATGGGTACATAATAACCCAGTCAGTTATTGATCAAATGGTAAGGTCACTGTGACTGAAAGAAGAAAAGTGGTTTTTGCATAATAACTTTTGCTTATGCATTTCATTTTCTTGATGGCAGTTTTCATTCAGATTTTCTTGTGTGACTTGAGCTATTTAGATGAGCTTTGTGGGTTTCACTTTTCGTGCTTGTGATCCCATTATTATTATTATAAGTTTGTTTACATTTAAATTCCTTTATTGACATTCAAAATTAGTACATGGATGATATTTGACTCATTGTATTCAATGATTTATTCTCTGTGTGATCCTCCACTTTGCTCAGCATCATTACTTTTTTGTTACCTTTATATAGGTATAGGACTGACAGGGGAAATAACCGTTTCTGGCTTCCCGTTTTCTGATGCCAGTTTGGTTAAAAAAAACAGTGGTCTGCTGTTACGGCATATTTTGAGATAAATTTGGATCGTTTGAATGTAAAATCTTTGGCACCCAACAGAATACATATCCGGATACTTGTTTATGGTATTAAGCGGCCCATGGAAGAAAATTTATGTATTTTTGCGAAGCGTTGAAAATTTTAAAAGTTTTATTTTCATACATTAAGAGGAGGTAATACTTATAAACACAGTAGGTCTTAAGCTTCGAAGAATTTGGAATATATCCATGTATTTTTCATATTTCTTAGTAACCTCTATTTACCGTATGAAGTCTCAGTTCTATCTGGTCGTTTCAGCCATATCTTCAGTGATCCGTGCGTAGGCCAAATTATCCCTAAAATATTTAGTGCATTGTCCCCATTGTTGGTCAACGGCGTTAGTGTACAAAACTCGATTTAATAACTTCTACAGGTTACTTCATATATAAATATATATATATTGATTTTCATTCAGATAAGGAAAAATAGTGTTTATGTCTTCTCATCAAATTATGTATCAAACTTGTTTAAATGAACGGTGTCATGGCAAGATTATATCTGTATGAATTTAGTCCTAGAAAGCTCTATTCAAAATAATGAGTACACACATTCCTCAGCAGGCTGACGACACATGTGATTTGGTATAGCTTTCATTGTTTGTCTAATTAAAACTGAAGGTATACACGTTTTCTAGCACAATCCAGAGTTGTAGACTCTGTTCATTTTCATGAAATTAAGTAGGACCATGTTTTTCTAAAAATTGACAAAATTGTATTTTGAGAATTGTCAACCCCCCACTCCTTTCGTGTCACAAAGTATGCCACGCTGCATCACAGAGACAGTTGAGACTGAATTTTTTTCATTCTTGGATGCATCTCAATTGAAAAATAGCTTGATTTACTTACAAAAACTGGTATTTCAATTTTCATGTTCTATACCTACTTTATAGACTAGCAGAATGTGTTTTCTGGTCCTATTTTATGTTTAATGGCAGAATGAATATTGAAGAATAGTAACAGGTGGGACAATCAAATGGATCAATTTATACTAATACCAAGCAATTACTTAAAGCTTATATTGAACAATAGGAAACAAGCACTTTTAAAAAACTGGACTTGTTGAAAAATAAAAAGTTCTATAGCTCAATTAGTGAGTTGAGTTTAGTATAGAGTTGTAGTGTACAGTTCAAAAATTGATGACCATGAGTTGGATGAAGTGGATAGGAAGATATTTAATTGGTGGAAAAGTAATACATAATAGACACGATGAGCAAAATTCAGTGGAAGATGGTGTATTGACCAAGTGAAACTAGATTTTGATATTTGTTATAGACCGCGTCATGTCATCTGTTGATCTACTGCTGTCTAATTATGTACCGGTAATGTCTGTAAATTATTATTGTTGCTGTTTGGGGAATTGTAATCATTTCTGCCTTTCTGAAATATAAAGTATCTTAAATGAGAGCTGCATTTATATTCAACTTACTGCTTTAGAATTTGCATAATTATGTGCAAGATAAAAATGTTGTGTTACTTATGTATTTTAATGACAGATACATTAACATAATTTTTTGTGTATTAACCCATGCAGACATTGTAAATCTACCAAGACCTTGGGCCAAACAAAAACACATTTCTTATGTGTGGCAGTTTGTTCTTCAAATGTTTGAGCTTATACAGGCCAATTAAAGAATGTTTAAGGTTGGGTCAAAATTTCATCAATGTTTTGTGCATCACTAACAATTGCAATTTGAATCAAATTTTCAGAAATTTCTTACAAATTGTTATTGGTTATTTATTCTAATTTATGTGCAGTGTCAATGCACAAATGATCAAAAAAGCAAGGATTCTTCAAATTTAGTGACATCAACAGCTCAAAGAAAAGTTATTGATTGAATCTATTTTTTTTTTTTGCAGGAACAGAAATGCTTGCTTTGAGTGGGATGAGTTTTCTGTTGTTGTCAAATCTGACTTTCCATGAGCTTATGACCTTGTACAGGAATGGTAATCAGGACCATGTAATGATTGCGAGGTGGGAAGTGAAAAATGCTACCTTTACTTCTATTTTTTTACACCCTAAATATACAGGAAAGATCTTCATGGAGATAGACAAAACTCCGGTCATCTGGATTTGCAATGTAGATCAGACTCTTTCAGCCAAATATATAGTTCAATATGGCATTAATACAACAGGACCTGAAGTAAAATTAACCATAATGGGTAAGTTTTTTTTTATCATTACTTAACAGCCATTAATGAACTGATATACATATACATATATTTATGCACCTTCATTAGTGCATATGTTCATTTTGCAAACAAGTTCATAATCTAGTGTGAATTATGTTAAAATTCATCAATCATCCAGTTCATATATATATATATATATATATATATATATATATATATATATATATATATATATATATATATATATATATATATATATTAGGGTGGCCCTTAGAAATCAAGTTTTGAATTATATATTTCTGGACCTCTCATTTTGTTATAAAAGATAAAAAAAATACAGTATGCAAAAAATCTGCAAAATTGAACAAGGTTTAGAGGTAGCTCAATGACACTGAAATTTGTGGTAATCACGTTCATAATGTCCATATTATACTGTTTGTAATATAGATTGTAGAATGTAGAACCACAGTATAAATTTAAAATTTTTTCCTTACTTACTTATTTATTGACTAATGACTTGTTATTATTAAATATTCTTTGCAATTTTGCAAGTTTTATTGTTCAGTTGTTTACTTTTATGTTTTCAGGAAATTCAGATGTTGAGTGTTGACTGTTAAATTTTCAGTTAAAAAAGTAACAAATCTGCAATTCTGGAAGCTTTTGCAACAGTTGTTGGACTTGAAAGGTTAAAGTGGGAATTTTGTGAACTCTGGACTGTGGACTGTTGAGTGTTAAATAGAGTATAATTGTTCCGGTTTTGGTTGATACTTCCTGTTAACAATGGCAGCAGCAGTGACAGCAGCCACAAAAGTGACAACAAGCTCACAAGATTATCTTGTTACCAGTGCAGATGGGATAGAAGGTAGTAAACTGCCCTCAGCAGAGCAAGTTCTCAGCTATTTCTTGTATCGTCACAATGTTCTTAAAGAGGAAATCCGAACAGCAGCAAACAACAGCATAATACGAGTGGAAGATTTTTGGTTCCGTGCAAGAATTCCAGTCAAGCATCGACAAGATTCAATCAAAAAACTTGAAGAACTATTCTACCAGTCGAAAGGTCTAAAGAAGAACAAGAACCGTAAGACACAGACTCAGCAAGCAAATGAAGTCATGTTTACAGAAATGATCAAAGAACTGTTTGATATTGCACACGCTGATGCAATGCAACTCATAGAGAATGAAGAGGACAAATTATTCCTGGAATGTCAGCAGAAGAAGGAACGGCCTGGATGCATGGCGGGTGTGGACAATGTGCTGCTCAAACAACAAGAACTGCAGAAGGAAAAAGTGGAGACATTGCAAAGAAGACGAAAACGTTCTGAACTTGAAAAGGAGTTGTTGTCCCAAGTGGTTGAGCTGGACAGCAGTAGCAATAATTCGGACATGGAAACATCATCTGAGTCT
This sequence comes from Unio pictorum, assembly GCA_030141615.1. NCBI lineage: Eukaryota > Metazoa > Mollusca > Bivalvia > Unionida > Unionidae > Unio > Unio pictorum. The sequence continues at coordinate 5,269,272 of JARLTB010000207.1, forward strand.
GACGACCAAGATCCAATCCCCAGCACAACTGCGGCTGCTCCTCCACCACGAAAACGAGGTAAAAAGCAGGTAATATCAGCCCCTCTGGCAGCAATGCTCGATAGAAATCTGTTGAGTGACAGGGCTGCCATGATGGTCATTTTTGAATCAATGAGGGCTATCAGACAAGACCCAGAGCAGCTTGCTCTAAACAGGACGACCATACAGCGTGAACGTCAAAAACACCATAAAGCAGCAGCTGCTGGCATTAAGGAAGCATTCAAACGAACCACAGCTTTAACTGTCCATTGGGATGGCAAGCTAATGCCTAACTTAACTGGTATAGAAAAGGTGAACAGGCTACCAATTCTGGTTTCGACAATGGGGGAGAAGAAGCTTTTACAAATTCCAAAGATACCTGCAGGAACTGGCAAAGCTGAGGCAGAGGCAGTTTACTATGCCATATGTGAATGGAAACTTACCAGTTTGGTTCAGGGCATGTGCTTCGACACCAAGAGCTCCAATACTGGTAGACTGTCAGGTGCTTGCATCATTCTCGAGCAGTTACTGGGACGGTCTCTTCTGCACTTTGCTTGTCGGCATCATATAATGGAACTGGTCCTGGGTGCTGCATTTGGAATCTGTATGGGACCCAGCAGTGCACCAGAAATTCTCATATTCAAGCGTTTTAAACAACAGTGGTCAAGCATAGACCAAGACGGATTTAGTGACGCCTTTTCAGATGATTATGCATCTACCAAGCTTGCAGATGTTCAAGTCGAAGTCATTGCATTCTGCGAACGACAACTTGAAGATAATCAACCTAGAGATGACAATCGTGAGCTGTTGCAACTAATGCTCGTCTTCTTAGGGAAAAAGTCTTCGGACAAGATGACGTTCAGAAGCCCTGGTCCATTGCATCAAGCACGCTGGATGGTAAAAGCCATATACAGCATCAAGGTATAGCTTTTCTGGTCCCAGTTCAAGCTGACAACCCGAGAATCTCAAGGGCTTCCATGTTTGAACATATTTCTTGCAAAGATTTATATCAAGTTTTGGTACCAGGCACCTGTTGCTCCTACTGCAGCCAGAAATGAACTCCAACTCCTGCAGCTGCTCCATTCATATCCAGATCGTGCCATCAGTGTCAAAACGTCACGTAAGATGGCTGGGCATCTGTGGTACCTCTCGGAAGATTTAATACTGTTCAGCCTCTTTGATCCAGAACTAGATATTGCCACAAAGCAAGCACTTGTCAGAGGGTCGGAAGAAAAGGATGGAGAACTGGATCCACCAAAATGGGCACACATTGACATGGCAGCCGTGCAACAGAAGACACTCGTAGATTTTGTCACAAAGTCCAGCAGAAAACTATTTACAATTCTGGGCTTGCCTTCTGGATTCTTAGCTGAAGATCCCGAGTCATGGAACAGTAGAGATGACTTCAAAGCTGCTGAGGCAATGGTCAAGACGCTTTCGGTTACAAATGACCACACAGAACGGAGCGTTGCCCTCATTCAAGATGCAATCCAGTCAGGGTGCTTTAGATGTGAAGACCAGCTGCAGTATGCTCTCCACGTAATAAAGCAGAACCGGAAACAATTTCCAGATGCAAAAAAAGTCAACATTGATTGACAAACAGTAAACTCTGTGTCGTTCGTTTTAATGACCAAATGACGATTTTCAGACTCTAATGGTAAACTTTGATGTGCTTGAGCCACCCCTAAATATTAATATTTTTTCATAATATTTTTTCTCATCTGTTTCTACAATAAATGGAATCACTTTGAGGGTTCAGATGCTAGAGAAATAAAAAAAATGTTTTTTCTATGTTTAAGGGCCACCCTAATATATATATATATATATATATATATATATATATATACACATACATACATATATATATATATATATATATATATATATATATATATATATATATATATATATATATATATATAAGCATTGGTAAATCTTGCCCCAGATTTATCTTGATTCGTTTGATTCTTTGGATTTTCAATTACTGCTAGTTATTTGTGTTTGAGGCATTTCCATATTAGCTTTTATTGTCATCTCAGAGTCCTCCCCCCTCCTTTTTTCCAGTCAGGTTTAGGCTAAATTTCAGTTTCCCTAAAGGGCAGTACTTTTAAGTGATTATTTTTATGTACTTTAAACAATTGGTTTAATTGAAGAAAGAAATAATTAAAACTTACATTTGCATACCCCACACATGTAAAGAGGCAGGAATCATTGGTGCATCTGTCCAGTTGTCTTTCCACCCAAGATACAGCAACTATATGGTCATTAGTGGTAGCCAGTGGCAGATCATTTTGCACTGCAAAGGTTTATGATGATTTTTCACTCAAAATTTGCCCATGGTCGGTATCCGATTTTGTGTCCAAATTTGAGACTTTTGGGCCTCCGATCTAAGGCAGACTGGTCTGAACTGCATACAGACAGGTGAACCTGCATGCAAAAAGTAAGATCAGGTGGGCGTTTGGAATAAAGAGTACCGGTAGCCTCGATACATAATGATGTGTTCGTTAAGCAAAAATAAGGAAAAATACTCCAACTTTTCCCCATTTACTCATGTTAGAGTAAAATAGCTAATGGAAAACAATGTTTCTTACGCAATTAGGCATTATGCTAATGGAAAGTTGATTGGAAGTCGATGTATTAGGATGTATTCAGAAATAGACCCCCAGATGCATTTTCAAGTTGCATTTCATGTGAAAACAACAAAAGCCTCTCGGGGTTAATGTGTTAATCCAGTGTGTGACACAATTTCATCAAGGCAACTAGTCTGTTGTTTTTGATACATGATAATAGTTTCATCATTTAGTGAAGATGGGCATATTAACCAAAAACCTTGCTTATGGAATTATTTGTAAAATTATTATTAATACAATATTATTGGCACAGTTAGTCCTAGTTTTATGCACAGTTGATCATAGGCCAAGAGACCTAATGGTATAGCCGGTTACCTGACATCCATCCATTCATTCATCATCTTCAGAATCTGTTAGTTTTCTGCCTAATTTGTTATCACCAATCCTGCTAAACTACTTGAAGGATTGCCATGAAACTTGAAGCACACATTCATCCCATGGTCTAGTTGATCTTAAGTGAAAATGATACTGATTTGTTGTCCATTATAGCCATGCTAATATTCTTGTTGTCACTTCTCCTCTTGAATATATGGTCATATCAGCATTCAGGTTTGCACAAAAAGTCTTCATATCATGTATAGCTAGTCCTAGATGAAAATAATGATGAACTGATGTCATGGCCACTAATTTGTGGTAGTCATCATGAACATCTATCTTGTGTAATAGGACAGGAAAGTTAACATTGGGTTCTCACAATGAGACTTTTTATGTTGGTTGGGTCTATTTAAAATGGTGCATATATTATTGCCATTCCTCCAAAAATTTATGGTCATATCAGTATGGGATTTTCAATAAAATGCTCCTTATGATGTCTGGTTTGATCTCAATGAAAATGGTCTTCCTTGCCTATCCAGTATAGCCAGCTAAGCTATTTTAAAACAATCTTCTTATTACTGCTTCTTTTATATGATATGGATTATAATATCAATGTGAGGTTTTCACTAAAAGACTTCTAATATATTGTTCAATGAAAGTGGTACCCATGTAATGTCCAGTATGTCCATTACAGCAGCTAATTTAAAAATGTTATTATTGCTAAAGAAAATCAGAAATGGTTTTAACACTTAACAGTTAAAAAGAAGAAATTTTCCTTATTATATTTTAAAGTCTGGAGAAAACATTTGGCAGTTGAGTGTCAGTCTTTTTGTTTATCAATTGCAATAAAACTTCACAAAACATATAGATCCCCAAAAGATTTATATATGTGACAACACTTTGCTCACACAGATGTTTATTTTGAGTTATATATGGCACAAAACATGTACTGAATTCAACTGATTGATGAAAATTAAATACCGGTACTGCAGATTTTTATTCAAAATAATATCAATTTTGGACACATGGGATACTACCCATATGTATTCATGACTTGCAATATGTTGGCCTATTCTGCACATAGCTTTGAAAAGATGTAATGTTTATCAATCAGGCCATGGAAATGAAATACATTACTTTGGACTCTTTCTGTCAGCATTTCAGTCGAGGAATTGTCATGTTTATAGTTGGTTTTAATAATGTAACAATGTCCCAAAATGTTAAGATATATTATGCAAACTAAACCAATCTTGTATAATTTCAGCATTGTATAAAAATCAGCTATCATTTTGAAGATAAACAACAATGAATAGAATGTAATGTGTTTATAAACAAAGTCTTGTTTATGGAAAAAACATTACTAAACAATTTAGAAACATGCTATAAATGCAGAAATTTCTTAAGAATCCATTTGAGTGGGATGTTGACAAGTTGGATAGCAGATGATAAATAAGGTATGGAATAACTTCTTGCCAAATTAGAAACTTTAGTTAAGATGCAGTATTATTCTTGTTAAACAGTTCTGTATTTTAATTAATGTACTTGTTTGTATAATTCTAAAAGAGAAAAAACAAGTACTTTTTTCTGAGTTACAAGTTCAGGAAGGTCATGGAAAAGGTCCTCATGTTAACATTTAGAAATCACATTTTTATAGGCATTCATAATAGAATTGTGACATATTTTTATAGACTTTATGAATTTAACTTCTTAAAAGACTACCATACTTTCTTGATACAAATTGGATTTTCAACCAAAACAACACGTGTTTAGAGAAATGATGTACAGTATTGTTGCACAGAAATATCTGTCATGCATCATAGGCAGACACGGTGGTATATATAATGGCTTTGTTTTTACCTTGTAGCTAATTCAGTATATGACACAGTCTCATTAGCATAACACCAAAAGACCTTTTAAGATATCATGTCCTGTTGGTCCTGAATGAAATTGGTGCCAATATGACATTGAATATGTCCACAACAGCAGCTGATGTTAGGATAATCTTGATATTGCTAAAGAAAATCATAGCTTAACCATGCAGCAGTTAATAACGATGAAGTGGTCTAATCTTTATATCATTGAATGGAATACACTCCAGCCCAGTATGTCTAAATTGTGGTGTTCCACAGTGGTATGTTCTTGGCCCTGTTCTCTTCATTCTATAAACTCAGATGCTCTCAAATGTGATAGATCATCACCCAATTGTATGCTGATGACACCCAAATATACAAGTCTAGCCACCAACTGAAATTGATACTACTATCCAAGGAGTAGAGAGGTGCATTTCTGATGTGAAATCATACATGTAAGAAGCTGCAGACAAATGATGATAAAACTGAGGCCATTCTGATCAGAACACAAAGACGTTCTCATTCACATCCTTTACCTCAGACAATAAATATCAGCAACACCAACATTAAATTCACAGTCTGTAGAAAACCTAGATGTTACTCTAGGCAATATTCTCACATTGCACCAACATGTCATGAACATGTGCAAGGCTGCATATCTTGCGCTGAGACGCATCAGCTCCATTCACAAATATCTTTCAGTTGATGACACTAAAACACTTGCGTGTTCATTAATACTTTGAAGACTGGGCTATTGTAATGCAATTCTGTCTGGTTCATCACAATAGCTATTCCAGACACTTCAAAACGTTAAAAACCCAGATGCTCAGATCATCTTTAGAGTACCACAATCAGAACACACCTCCCCACTGCTCTGTACCCTACACTGGCTATCCATTCAATCCTGTATAAGACACAAAATTTGTTTTCTGTGCTAAATTTCACTTACAGACTCCAATCCAACATACTTATTCGGCCTCACCCATGTGTACTAACCAGCAAGATACTTATGCTCCTCTTCTGACAATCGTATACTCAGTTGTTTCCACTATGAAACGAAGTCATGTGGACAACGTTCGTTTGCATACCAGGTCACAGCATTGTGGAATGAATTACCCAATGACAGTGATCCCTTTCAAGAGTGCTGTTAAAACTCACCTTTTTCAACTGCAAGAACAAACTTAAAGACCTAATAATGTTTCCTGCCTTAAATATTTTCAGCATTCTTTATGTTATCAAATTTCATATGTGTATTTTTTTTAGTCATATCTTTATAGATATTGTAAAGCGCTTAGAGCATCTAAAGATTAGGCGCTATACAAAGTCCTTATTATTATTATTATTATTTTGTGGAAATTTTGCTAGAGAAAATGATTTTTTTATTCTGCACATTGTTTTTCAGAAAGCATGATAATTTACAATATGAAGAGTGTCTTTGTATGAAACCTTTAAAAAAAAGCATTTAATCATGCCCAGCCAATGGTATAAAGCATTGTAGAGTAAAATAAAAGCCACATTGGGATGACATCTATAAGCACTCATTTCATAATTACAGGTAACTGCAGATTCAGTAGGTTTTTAAAATATCCACCAGCTGTTAATGTGTTTTTCTCAGAACATATAAACTTTTTTACTTGTTTTTAAGAGGACATCTGATTACTCTCATAAGGTGAACATATAGAAATAAAATATATACTAGAACCCCACCCATCCAAAGGAATTTCAATCTTGCAACTTTTTGTATGCAAGGATTATAAGTGCAAGCTATTATTGAAAATAACAAAATACATGATTTTGTCAAGTATTTCATAGAGTGTTGTTAGCGGTTTTGATTTAAAAGCAAGTTTATTTTTGTGGCAAACTATGCTAATAATTACAATTGAATTTACAGAGAATAAGCAGCTCGATGTGTGCCTGAACAGTCCTCCAAAGTCGCCAGAGAAATGTTTTGGTAAATATTATTATATGCTTTGCCATGCTGTCAGTTTGCTCTCTATAATTCTTCGTTTTGTGCTCTCCAGTTGTCCATTTCTTGGCATCTCTGGAAATCAATCAGTGCATAAGATTGAACTGTGTTAATGTATCAAGGGATATATCACAATTTTCTAATCATTTTTTTTTTCTTTTCATGCTTTTTGAAAATATTGAAGAGCTATCTTTTCATCTGCATATCACCTATAAAAACACATAACAGTTAGTATAGCCTGCATATAATTTACAGGATCAAATTCAGCATACAATTGATGCATTTAAGAAGACAAGCTAGATTAACCAGTAAACTTAGTAAAACAGCATGTTCAATGCACAATTGTACATCACGAGTTTTATGGTTCTCATATTAGTTAAAGTGACTTAAAATAAAATCAAAGTAAATTTTAGTTTGGAACTTGCATACAATCTAGTTTCATGACTCAATGGATTCAAGTTAATTGTCTCCCAGGATCTTAATATATACTTGAAAGGTTATATAGGGTAAAACGTCTCCTGACAAATATCAACCTATTATTAATACAATATTATAAATATACTTTTAAAGGTAAATTATAGTGGATTTTAAATTCTTTATATTTTGTTTTATAAAGGTTTAAAATCCCTAAGATTTCTATGTTGCCTGAGCTGTGGCATGCTAAAAATGGTTTAGAAAAAATGAAACTTGGAAGGAGACTCCAAACGATTCTAATGATACCATTATGTTGACATTGCTGGAATAGATCTTTCCAAAATGTTTGCTCTGGAAATAAATGCTGGGATAAGTTGAAAATACATCGACGTTTTATTTTAGCTCACATGAGATATCATAGCTTAATTTCACTGTAAATCCTGAAAAGATCTGAATTTGTGATTATGTGAATGCATTGTAAGTTTTAAAACAGTTCAAACCTGTATACTGCTTGATGCTGGAAAGTACCAAAGAGCAAAGAAAAATATGATACAGGTTAATTATTGTGACATGATTCCATTAGTGTAGATTGAAATGGTGTGAATTCTAGAAACAGGAGAGGTGGCATGACCAGTTTTAAAAAATTATGATAGCATTTGCCCCAAAATTGTTTTGGACTCCAGAATTTGTTCTTCATACAATCACTCATTGGTCTTATATCTTCAGTATAATTTGCACCATTTAATGTTTAGTTAAAAAATATTGTTTTAATGTGATATTAGAGAAAATAATTCATGCTGGATGCACCATTGAGTACATTTTTATTTTGCAGGAAAATTGACAGATGAACAGGTTGTGCAGTATATCAAAAAATTTCTTGATGATCATCCACAGTATATCAAGAGACACTTTGGTAATATATAATTATTCATACATGCCAACCATTATGCTTTTGGCGTAATCATTACACTTCTTTTTGCTAAATTACGCCTCACATGTCAATTGATATGGATTACACTTTTTCAGTATATCCACTTAACAAAAAAAATAAATTATTTGTTTTCTTGTTTTTATTATTTTAGAAAGGATGGCTTCTATGTAACTAAAATGTAAGAGTACACTTTGTGCACGCAAGTCTCGTGTTCTATTTATAGCAACAATCTTGTTACAGTCCTACCTGCTTATTTCGACAAAAAAGCAATGTCCCAGTCCCATGCATTGCCTACTATTACCACCAAATTGTCATGCTTATGTTGACATCAATATAAAAATATAAACGTACATGTCGACAGAAGCCCTTGGTTCCAGCTTGAACAAATCCTTTGTTTTCTATTCATAATTTCATTTATGTCGACAAGCTGCCAGTTCCAACCCATATTTGCTCAACAATTAGTTGATCTTGCCACCAGGCTTTAATGTCATGGTTGGATTAAAAAAAACACCCCAGGCTTTTGCTTGGGCCTATAAAGCTGGCCTCTCATGGCAACTTAAAAGCAATGAAATCTGATCTATTCTTGCATTTTCAAAAGTCTGCACCAAGGTATCGGTATGATTTTAAAACTAGGAGTTTATGACTCCTAACTTGAGGAAAACAGGAGACCCCCCCTTATAAAAATGCAATCCTAAATCAAGCTTGTGCGAGCTTGTGATAGCTCCTAGCATGCTTCTTACGATCTTAACTGTAGCTCGCAGACTACATGAAAGCTCACTCTGAGCTCATAGGAGCTCGTAGAAGTAATTTGGCTAGTTTCAAGTAAAGTTGCCCGTACGATCTTGCTAGCAAACCCTGCAGAAAAATGAATTATCAATAAAATTTATATGGTGAAAAGTTAAATTACTAGAAAATGTAACATTTTGTGTATAAAATCATTAATTTGCATATCAAAACAATAATCTTTACTTGTTTTGAAAAAGGTATTGAAATTCCACTACTAATAGTTATTTGCTAGGTCGTCTAGTTGGCCACCCCTGGTAAAATAATAATAATGACTTTATTAAAAGAAGCTCATTTGGTCAGGCCTTACCTTTACATTTACAGTTGTACATGTATATATATATATATATATATATATATATATATATATATATATATATATATACAGTCGAACCCACTTATCTCGACCTCGGTTAACTCGCCAACCCTATTAAGTCGACGTTTTTGAAGTGGAACCGCCAAATTCTCTCTTTGTCTTAGCATTTTCTCATCGGTTATGTCGATTCTTTTATGTCGCCGAACCCTAATATCTCGAGCACAAAAGAGGGCCAAATTTGCCACTTAACGTCGGTTATCTCGATCCCCATGACCAATCGCCGGCTTTTGAAAATGTTAGTTATCGATGCCACAAATGATCCTTTGTTTGTATCAACAACCCCATCTTAGCAGTGCATTGTTACATCATAATCTGCTTATGCTGACATCTGGGCTGAGTACTGTATGTTGTGACAGTCAATCATGCTACCGTACTATACCTACAACTGACCGACCTCTGAAGACGCGAATAGAACAGATAAAATTAATGGAATGGTTAATCCTTCTGTTTGTTGGCTGAGATATGATAAAAAAGTTAAAACAGATGTTCTATGATGTATGTATCAAGGCAAAGTTCGTCAATTAATTTACAACTGGCTGTGATATTTTGAAGAATGAGTAAGTCACCAAACATAAATCCAGGCAGTGTAAATAATATTTGTTCATTTTACTCATTGATATTTTCCGTTTGCCATCAATCCCGTGTTACGGTTACAGAGACTTAAACTTCGCAAGAAGAAATAGCAAACAACAAATAAACAATAAATATGTATTTCTCAAAATACAGGAGTGAAAGAATCCCTATATTGGGTGTTAACTTATGATAATATATACGGTCCAATATTGTCAGGCATTGACACGTGTAAGTTTCAATTGTGGGAATGGAGATCCTATTTTGCTTGTTGAGAAAATTTATACAGCATTCAGTGATCATTCTTTTGGGATTTAGAAAGCAATAGAGCATTTAATGGAGATTTTGGCGAACTTCATAATTTGCTCGGAATTTTTATCACGCACGTTTTTGTGATTTTGTGAGCGATCTTTGTGTTTGCAATGTTGGAGAATATAATAAAGGTTTGTATCGAGAATCAACTGTGGTTTGTATTGTATACTGGTAAATCTCTGCCGTTAGTTGGTGCACATATGCCGTTTGTTGTTAGCAGACATGTATGTACATTTTTATAGCATGCCGATCACTTCATCAAACAAATCGCGGCAATGCTGTTGTGTAAAAAAAACCTCCAAAAACATGTGCATTACATTCTCATTTATTAACGCACATCATGTACATAAAGAAATTTCAAGCACATGTTAATAAATTGCCGCCATATTGGTTTTCGTTTATCTCGATCGTCGGTTATCTTGACACTTTTTGGCAAACCCCTAGGCCGGCGACATAACCAGGTTCAACTGTATATATATATATATATATATATATATATGATGCACCGATTTTTACAAGATGGGGTGTGTTTAGACAAGAAATGCTATTAAAACTAGACAATTGATCTATTGTAACAATAAAATGCATGTATGGACAACGCTTTAAGGATATGTACATACAGGATTCATACAAAGAGTAGTAGTGAAAATGTGTAAAATATTATTTATGTCTTCTATTTTGATGTACATGTCTTCATGGTCCAGACTTACTACATGAATGTATATTTATCAATCATATTCAACAGAATTGGGGGGGCACACAAGCAAAAGCAGTGTCCTTGCCATCATTTATTTGGATATACACACACAAGTCTTTGACATTTGTAATTGGAACTATTTTGAACTGCACATACTTAGATTTCAAAGGGACACTATTAACAGGATTTTCATCAATCATGCCATTTTCAATTGAAACTTCAGTATTATTTCTCAGTTCCCTTATGACTGCATAATATTGTGCTTGACACAAACAATCAATGGTAAAATTTCTGTGACACTGTGTATAAACTTCAATATATTTCTCAACATGGCCAAATTTTCTAGTTTCATCGTTTTCGTAGAAAATAACAGTGTAGGAGTTTCGTTTTGAAGCTGCAGAATACTGTAAAGATTTAAACAGAATTCTATTTTTATACATCCTGTAGAAACAAAGCACTCTATTAGGTTCATTAATACCAAGGATTGAAGTTTAAAGGTTGAGCTGTTCATCTGAAAGTCTGTGTATTACTTGCCAGCCTATAACACCGATACCATTTTTTTTTCTCCATATTTTGAACCAGATTACGGGTGAACATTTTTTGTGCAAAAATGTTTTTTTTTTAATTTAAAAATAATATAAAAAAATTAATTGCAATAGTCAGTTTAGAATGGGCACTATGATAAAAATTTATCACATGTATATAGGAATACAGTTCTTCAGTATGATTGGTTCATTCAAAATCAAGGCTACCATGCCTGTATTTACCCGCCATATTGGATTTTGCAACAGTTACCGCTGTCACTGTATCTCATCTTCGTAATATGCAACTTCTAATCATGTTGTATGGGAAAGAAGAATAATTCAGAATTTTCTCCATGAAAGACCATAAAAAAGAGCTGGAATGACAATTGTGCCGTCCTGTTTAGATTTGCAAAACAATCTGGTAAAGGAGAAAACTACATTTTGCAAATTGTGTAATGTGATTTCGCTACTGGGAATGCAATACAAGAGCATGAAAAACCTAATAAACATCAGTTTGCTGCTTCATCTGGTGTTTTTCAACAGACTATATCAAGGAGCACTACGAAGAGAGTGAGGCATCAGAAACTTTCAAGGAGTTCAACAGTATAATCAACAACAAGTGTAGCACAGCTAGACGTAACCTAAATGAAATGTGCTGATTTTAAAGTCATGTGATCTTAAGTTTCTAGTCCATTAGTTTATTTGAATTGTATTAGATTCAAAAATCGAATTTTGTTGTTTTTATTTAACACAATCATAAAGCATGATAGTTTCATTTTCCATTCATGACAATTACTTTTAGAGAGGTTGGTTCATTGAGCACTGTGGATAGAGATAGGCATCACCAGCTATGAAGGAATATCATCAACAGCAAGTGCGGATTGCCAGATGTTTCCAAAATAAATTGACCATCCATTTAGTACATATGCAAAAATCTGGCAAAGCTTGGCCCCATTCCCACCCCCCCACATACATACTTATTAAGACATGTCCCACCTGTGTACATACTCTTGATGCCAAACAAAAATTTGTCAAGTGTCAACCAAAATTCAAATGTAGACTGAAGCCAGTCTGTCAGGTTACACATTAGTCAAATTATTTTCGAGGTTTCACACCCATCCGCCCTGTTTCTTATGCATACGTACATTATCACTAGAAATGCACACTATACGCAAGCATATGCATTTTGGTTACCCCCCCCCCCCCCCCCCCCCGCTTCATTTGTACGTACTAAATGGATGGCCACTAATGTGAATTTTTTAAATGACCTTTAAACTTTTTTTTCAGTCATTTGGATTTATTAAATTTTAAAAAATCATCTGATATTAATTTTTCTAGTCAGTTTGTTGGTTTGAATTATTGTATTAGATTCTAAAACTTATGTTTTTGTTTTTTTATAATTATTGAAATAAATAGAAATCTCACTTTACATTTATTATATAGTTCTTTTATAATTACTTTTTTTATTGGTTGTTGGTTCATCAAAAAAGGCATTGTATTCATTCCTAGAATTGGAACATTACAAAGAGATATATCAAAACTAAAGCACCAATGAGGAAAACAAATATATTTTGGTGAATTGAAGAAGAAAAAACATTAGCTGTAAGATTTTAGTTTTGTTTCATAATTTGTATTGCGTTGCATTTGGTGAGAGTTCACTGTACATGTATTTATTTATAAGAAGCTTGATCTTCCCCATTGATCGACCAGGGATTGCAAGTTTGCTGTATAATGTCTGACTGGAAGTGTGACTAGCTAACTCCAAGCTTGTATTGATCTTGTTACAATTCATTGTGAGCTTGCTACTTTGCACGTACGAGATTGTGCTAAATTTGCAATGAGAATACAAGCTCGTTACGCGCTATCAACCAGCTAGTACAAGCTGGTTCACAGCTCATGACGACCTTGTATGCCAATTGCGAGCTCGCGTGTGCTAGGTGGTTGACAGTGCCTCATTTCAGCGAGCTTGCTATGTGCATGCGTTGAGCGCGTTCAATGCTTGTACGAGCCTGCCACGACTTCGTAATCATTCCAAATCTGACCTCTATGTGCAATGCAGCGAAGTCGCGGGCTCGCACGTACGAAGTTGCAGCAAGCTCATATACTGTCTTCAAATAAGCTCGTGATTTTTATAAGGGGGCCACCAGTAAACCTTGCAGTCCCCTACCAGAAGCAAATTGGGCATGCCTGAAATGGCTATATTTCCAGACGAGTTTAATATTAAATTTTTTTTAGAGCAGTGACATGTAACCCTTGTTTGTCCATCAGAGTGAGAGTGAATTATGTCAGGCCAAGGAAAGGTCTTATTCCAAGCACTAAATTAGGCATCATACATAGTGTTCCATGTGAAATGTCAGTTCCAGCAACTTCAAGCACTCTGGTGAATTTCATTACAAACTTCGTCAATTTGCCATTTAACCCTTCTTATCAAAATTTGCAAACAGCATTTGGTCTAACTCTCAACATGTCTTGATTTTGAAGTCACATGCACTAAGATTGCTTCACTTGGAAATAAAACAATAATGAAAGCTGAAGTTGTTCATTTAATTTACTCTTTTACACAAGTACACATGGGTCATTCTACCTCTGAAATCAGTTATTGTAAATATCAGCACATTTTTTCACCACTCTTCAGCTAGTCAAGTCTTTGAACTTGCCGCCTAGCTTGTGGGTCATGATGTACTCTTACAATGACAGCATGTATATCTGTGGGTCTTTCAGCTGCTGAATTTTCTGATTGTAAATATCAGTAGAGCTAAAATGATCAATTGATCAAGACACTGCAATCACGATGCTCACAGTGATAAATCAATAGGGGAACAGGAAAAGGACAGAACTTCCCCCCCACTTAACATCCCACCTTGTGCAGAATTCCCAATCTATCAACAGGTCTATCAGAATAGTTGATGCCTGGAGCAGGAAACTGGTTCTTTATAACCATAGTTTTGCATTCAGCCATATTTCTATGTATGCTGGATTTTGTGGCCAGGCATCTTGACCATGGCATTATTGGTGGAGTTTTGCACATCTCCTGCAACATTGCACTGACTCCTCAAAGGTTTTGATTAACCACTTGAGAACATCATTCTGCCATGGCTTCTCCAGCCACTGACATTGAATTCTCTCTCATATCTTATGAAAAACAGTGATATTATTATTGTAATCTCTTCAATGAAAAGACCTTTAGCATTAAAAAAAATATTAATAGAATCACATATTTGGCTGAAATGGAACAAAATCATGCACTTCCAGTTGCAACCCTATACATGTTTTCATTAACATAATGTTTGATTTCTTCTGAAATAAAATAACAGCATTATAGAGGGATAATCAAAACTTGAGAAAGGAGAGTTCTAGCATTTGCTACATTATTGCTTTTGAAAACATTGTTATTATATTTAAAAAAATTTAAACTCTGACACAATGTGAGGAAACACATTGGTAGCAGAAAGCACATAAAGGTTGGGTAAATTAATAACTCGCAGCAGATTTCATCTATGTAATATTTTAAACAATCGATGGAAGAACTGCAAGGGACTAATGCTGCAACATTTTTTGTGAGTTTTCATTTTGAACATAATCTACTTTTACTAAATGGAGACCATGCTAAACATTTGTTCCAACAAATATTCCCTGATTCATGGATCACTTCACGAAATTGTTGTCAAAATTCACTAATTTGTATCCCTATTTTCACAAATGCGAACCTGTAGCGTTGGCTGCTATGTATGAATTCCTCGCTGACCAAGTTTTAGTGTGCATGGGCTCCCTGACATGAAAAATGCACCAATTACACCAATTGTTTTGGTTTCTAATTAAAGTTTATGTGGCAGTTTTTGTTTTAATTGTTTCACTTTAGCATGTCCCAAGTTTTCATTTACACAATTCAATATCAAGTTCACTAACATAGCTTGGAGAAAATCCTTTCAATTTATAGAAATTACAGGTGTTTTTTTCTTATTTTGCGGGAAATTTGACTGAGGATGAGTTCCAAAAATGGCTGGATAATTATCCAGGGTTTATGAAGAAATACTTTGGTAATATTTAATTCCTGTTTTATTATGCATATTTTGCCTTTCAATAATTTCTGCGTGTATTATTCATATATATTTCCCATTAAAAATATCTTTAGTGCACTACCGCTAAATAATGAATCCAAACTTCCAACCTTTTCATCTAATACTTTATGGGAGCTCACCAGTTATTATGTACTTCTCAGAGAGTGACATATGCGAGGTGAAGTTGTTTGCATTTGTAACATGCACAGTGGAGATAATATTGGCATATGTATATGCTACTTTGATGTGATGTGGCTGATATTTGTTTGGATACTATACATGTGGAAATTTTATATGATCTGAACACATGGCATAACAAAATGGATGCTCCCATGTGCTTGACAAATTAACCAGAATTAATCAAAAGTACACTAACTTTAGCAGTTATTAAAATAGGGAAAATGAATTTTGCTGATTAGAAGCAGGCAATAGCAGCTTCTGAAAGTGCAATGAACGAATTACAAAATATCTAAAAGTAAGGAAATTTGTTGGATCGTTTTTCTACAATTTACCTCTGAAGTCCTGGAAGTAAAAATGACCATGCGTAGCTAGCAGTTTTATTTGTATGAGCATATCTTAAGTTATCCCATGCTGTATACACTAGAACCTAAACTACACCCATCAATCATATATCAAAATAAAGGGAATTGAAAGTTCTTCTAACAACACCTAAGATATACAAAGTCTTTATTATATAGCCAGTATAACCAGTGAAGAACTCTAGGCTAATTCGTTTTCTTAAAAATTTTAACCTTATGCAAAGTACAAAACTGTAGAGCACCACCTTAGCTATGGAAAAAAAATTATGTGATCAACAGAGTAATCTCCCCTTGACATGCTGATTGGTGTTAACTCTGTTAAATATCTGATATGCTACCTCAGCTCAGTCCAGTTTGTACAGAGACTGCACAATCCAAGACAACCTGGAAGAAAATTTAAAGCATTAATCCATTGCAGTGAAGTCTTCTCCACCAATCATTTCTACTTTCCTGCCTTCATTCTTACAGTAACTTTATTTAGAATTTCTAGATTTAAATGATTTTACACATGAAATGTACCTGTACAGGTCACTATTGCCTTCCCTTGATGGAGGGGTTTGTAAAAATATTTATTTTGTAGTAGCAATTACTTATTCTGCTGCTATTGCATGGCAAACTTATTTTTGCGCTGAAAACTAATTGTCCATTCGATGTGAATACATCCTCCTACAGAGTGGAGAAAAAGTCAGAATGATCATTTTGTCACATGGTTATATGCAGTTGGTAAATATTTTGTCATTCTTTTCACATAACACCATACTGTGTACATGTCAGCCAAAACTCTCACCAGAGAAATTATATCTGTAGTTACTGCAAACAGCGGTCTTCTTCTTGAATTAGTCTCACAGTGTTACAAATGTCTGTTTAATTTTCTGCAAAACTGTATCGTAGCCTTTTTCCTGTTAAGAATTTAGTTCTTGTTAAGACTTCAAAGTCTACTACATGTTCCATCTTTTTGGTTTACACACTCCTTATATATATATATACATATATATATATATATATATATATATATATATATATATATATATATATATATATATATATATATATATATATATATATATTTGGAACCCAAATATGGTGTTGAATACATGCCTGATGTACATACTGAATGGATAAAAACAACATGCCAGTTGAACCCCATTTAGGAGGTATTTCAAAATTAAATGTGGAAAAGTCAAAATAACAAGTCCAAACTAGATTAGCCTGTTTGATATTAGAGTGGAATTTTCATTGCTTTCCTCAAACAGTTTAGCCCTGTGTGATTTTGTGCTATACAACAATATAGCCATATGAGGGTTGCATGGCCAGTAGCATCTTTGAAAACCTTAAATTCCATAGGCATCCTTGAAAAAACTTGAGAAAAGATTTGATACCTCACGACCTTGAAAACAACTTGACAAATAAAATTGGGTACCTTGAAAAGCATTGATTATCTTCCAAACTTCAAAAAATGAATACATGTAAATAGTTTTTGTTTTATAGATTTAGATAGAAAAGAAAAGAAAAGACAAAAAATAATCTCTCAATAATTGTTTGATGGAATTTCTTGCAACTATTGGTTGCTGCACAATCATTCAACTTGAGCTTGTATGAAGCCCAAATGCAGTTGTAATTTAAATTTGAATCATTCTCATGCTTTGAGAATGGCTGCCATTCCAACAAGATAACAGAAAGTTTAACTTTGGAAAATGAAATCTTTCTCAGACAGTTCCATGATCTGTGCTGATAGACTTGCGTCAGTGCAGAGCCATTCTGAGTGTATCAAACCAACACTTCTTGATGGTAGTATGTCTCTAAATGTCATCGCCTTGGAATGTGATGGATACCCAGTCTTGAAATGCAAAGGTTCAGTGAAGACTAGCATTAAGTAGGTGGCAGTCCACTAAACATTACAAATGTCACTATCAAGAATAGTAAGAAAATTTGCATTACGTTCTGCACTCTGCAATTGTTGGATAATGTGTTTCAATAAGGAAGCTTGCTTCATAGGCAAATTTTGTTGCCAAAGTATTAATCACAACTTTGTGTTCCTCTGTGATTTCATTGATGATTGACAGCTCATTTTGCAGTTGCCAACCATAATGTTTGAACTAAAAGTTTAATGGACTTGGTGGAGCAAAGATCAATAATCTATATCTTATAACTGCAACAGTATTGCTGATGATTTCAAACTAAACCTTGCAGCTGGTTCTGGTCATTTATGTTGGGGATTTGCCATCTCTACTATTGAGTTCCAAACTTTGATTCACTCTGTCATTTATTAAGTGCATTGATACAACTAGAGTAGTTCTTTATGGGATTTACAGGTAATTGCCTTTATTTTTCAGGAAATTTAACTGGGGAGCAAATTGGGCAGGAGGTCAGAAAATGGCTGGCTGATCATCCAGAATATATCAAAGAATATCTTGGTAATATTTAGTTGTTGCTTTCTTATGCAATTATTTTTTCTTACCCCCCAACTGTCTTTCTGCTTGTTTCTCTTTTAATCATATCATGTTTTATTTGCATGTGTGTTAGAATTTACTATATTATTGTAGTATTACTGAATGTCAAAACACCTACACCAGATGATAGATCACTTCACCTAACCAATCATGTGGCATGACAACCTGTTTACCTCAACAAACATGCAGTATTTTGCACCAAAATATGTTTCAGTTTGAGTGATGTGTTTATTAAAAATGATTTGTATTATTCTTAAAATGGTAAAATTACAAAGTGACATAAATTATTCTGCAGTACACAGTATTTATGTTTGTTCTTCAAATTTGTGTAATAATACTGGTAGCTGGGAAAAAGCAAACACCCCCTATGGCCAGAACCTCAATGCCAACCACCATATTTGTGGTGTTGTTTTTGTGACCAGGTTGAAAACAGCCTGGGACTCCAGCACATAGAAGCCAGACCTAACCACTCACCCTACTGGCTCTTGAGAGGCAGCAGGGTTGCAGCAAGAGTTCTGTGAAAGGCTGCTTTGCTGTGATGCATGCCTGGCACAGACTATAAGCAGTTGTTGTCACCGTCTTTGGTGTCAAGGCTGCTGATGTGTGAAGAAAACTTTACAGTAAGATTGTCTGCATAAAGTTCATCCTCATTCTACTGACTAAAACTGAGAAGGTCATGACAGGCCAGCATTAAGTCAACACAATTGAAATCATAGAGCTGCTATCATGTGGCCTGAAGAGTTAGAGATGCTGGAGATTCTGGTCGCTTAAACCAACAACATAGTCCAAAAACACATTGAGAGATACATTTGGGAGTGCTCTGGATGGCACTATGTGTGTTGAGCTTGAACTTCAAATTTGACATTAATCCTCATTTCGTTTGCAGATCTACATTCTAAAACCAATATATATTCAGCCACAATAAATTTTTGTAAAAAAAAACAATATCAACTGCTGCTTTGAGTGCATCATCCTGTCTATCCTACACCTTGTGTTTGACAAAAATGGCAACTGGCTTGTCAAGGACCACAAGTAATTAAGCGAGCTTGTCTTCCAGGGGGATTGACTTGGGAAAATGTGTGATTTGAATTTTTAATGTAGCTTTGGCAGTTTTTCAGTCATATTCCTACGATGTCTGCAATGTTGCAATTTATAGTGATGTCTAGCACTGTGGCAGCATGTCCCATGCATGTAGCATGATGTCCCACCAGTCACATTATCCTGACACCAGGTCGACCAGTCCTAACACTGACCTATTAATGCTGAGCGCCAAGCTTGGCAGCTGTTGGTATTTTTGTAAGTCTTTGGTATTACTTGATATAGGATTTATGTTGGGGATTTGCTATCTCTACTATTAAGTTCCAAACTTTGATTCACTCTGTCATTTATTAAGTGCATTGATACAACTAGAGTAGTTCTTTATGGGATTTACAGGTAATTGCCTTTATTTTTCAGGAACTTTAACTGGGGAGCAGATGGGGCAGATAAAAAAATTGCTGGATGATCATACAGAACATGTCAAGGAATATCTTGGTAATGTTTAGTTGTTGCTTTCTTATGCATTTATATTTTCTTACCGCCCAACTGTCTTTCTGCTTGTTTCTCTTTTGGTCATAGCATGTTTTTTTTGCATATGTATTAGAATTTACTATATTATTGTAGTATTACTGAATGTCAATTGCATGCATGTGGCTTGATTTTATGATTGTGTTAGGAATTTTTAAATTGAGATATTTCTATCTTGGACTTTTCTTTGATGTGATTCCCATCTTGTATTATACAAGTTGGAGTGTTGCCACAGCAACAAATTATTGAGTAAATTTGAATAACAGTAAGTACAATAAGAACTGCCGAGGATGCACTTGGGTAGTGAAACTAAAATTCATAGAAAACAAGGACACAACAGTTTACAGAGGTGCTTACCCTAAAACTTACAGAAGACACAGCAAGGGAGCAGTTTGTTATGGTTGTTCCTGAGCTGCTTAATGAACCAAAAGAACAGAGACACATGGAGCCCAAGTTGAGAATACACTTTTCAGTGGTTCTTTGCATAAACTGTGAACATTCAAGACAATAAAGGTGGAGGGACCAAGCCCATAATAAACCAAGACTGCAGGCATCATACAACCAACTAGAGATCCGATATACTTTGTAATAGGTTGTTGACCATCAAGAATATGAATGAGCTGCTTATGGAGGGGAATATTACTGAGGGTGAATATGATGAAATATTCTGACCTTTTAGATGATTAAGCGAACTCTTAATCATTATTCTCTTAGAATGTGAAACAGTTCTATTACGAGTTATAAAATTAATTATAACATCGATCTGCTTTCAATTATAATTGACATGTTAAATATGTATTATAAAACTGTTCATTGGTGTAAATTCGATACTGCATTTCCCAGATATGTTAAAGTATAATAAAAAGTATTTTTATTTTTCCTTTGTAACTTTTCTGTTTTCTGTCACTTAATTTTCTTCACATTTTTGATTTCCCTATGGAAAACTTGATTTCTTTATTGTTAGCAAGAGTTTATCTTATATGCTGACTCTTGCTTTCAAGACGGGTTTCAACTGAAATAATCAGGTTAACACTTTAGACCTTTAATTAACATGTTCATTGCATACACATCATGTGGCTCTTGTTGCAATGGATATCATGATTAAAACAAGGATGAACTGTTTATTCAGCTGTGTCAATCGATAACAGAATATAGCAGTGCCTTGTACAGGAGTAAAATCACAATCGTGTTAGCATTGGAAGTTACTAGTGTAAAATATGAAGCCAATTTATTTACCTGGCCTTGTCTTTTACTCCAAATCAACTTATATATTGACACAGGATAGAAAATTTACACACATACATACATACATAGCATGCATGCAATCATATATACATACATGCATACATATTTACATTTTGTGTTTTGTTGGTTTTAACAGCACATTTAAAATATTTTTGTCAATATTATACCAAGATAATGGAACTCTGTCTTTCCTGTTATTCACTAAATATTACTCTTCCTAATATGGCTGTTTCTTATCTCGACTTAACATGCATCCATGTTGATAATGGAATTCATTATGGACCAAGACTACTTAGTTGACAAACAAAAGTTGCTGCAGAAAGAATATGTTTTTGCAATAAAACCAATAAAAAAAAGTACATTCTGTTTTATTTACTAATGCAAAACAAACCTTTATAATTAATGATATGTTGAGTATCAAGCTTATGGGTAATGACATCTCGTTTTACAGAAAAGGTAATGCCAGAGTAGATACTGCAGATGCTGCTATGTAATTGTTCAAAAGAGGTTTTGAAGGAATCAAACAGTAAATTTGTATTATTTTGCTTTACTATATTTAGTTTCTTTTTACTTGTATTATTTTCTATCCATATTTTAATATCCAAAATGTCCTTCCTTTTTCTTCAGTGGTAATGATATAGTAATTAAAAAATCTTTGACTGCTATTAGTACAAGTTATTTAAAAGTTTTCTTTCTGTTCCTACGCCCCCTCCCCTTCCAAAGACAAGTTGGTCCTTCAGTATTGATATGTGAATTCCCTACTTGTCATTAATATTAACAGAGATGTTCTAATGATATACCTGTACAGACCAGGTAAACCCTTTTACAGATAATTGTGTATTGTGTTGCTTTGCATGTACACTCTGAACTTTATGAAGCAGAATGTGTTTCACTACACCTGTATGTATTATCTGCTATTTTGTTTTATAGATTTTGACTGGGGGCAACTACTCTATATGTGTAGCTACACTCATGGGAAATCAGATGTTTGAAATGATATCCTTTCTGTTCTTGATACTCTATCTCAAGGTCAGCTACAGGAGCCAGAGCAAACTTTGAAGTGGTAAATAGGAACAACCAATCATGCCTCTTTTTTCCTTTCACAGAGGGAAAGGACATCACATCAACGCAGACACTTTTTGTTGTGGATAATATGGAGGAAGGAGTGTAATCTGCATGTTTGAAAATAACCCCCCACCAACTGAGTTTGCTTCTTGAAGTTAGGGCAGTCACCAGAAAACACTGCATTTGAACAGAACTGTTATTTGATATTATTGTTGTACTTAGATCTGCAACTTTTATACCAGATCCTTCATCCTAAAAGACTCAACTTGTTCTGGTGAGACCTGTAGCCCTGATGCAGCAGGTTACCTTTCCATGTCATTTGACAGCTTCATAAAAATGCTGCTTCATAATTTCCACTTGATTTGCATGAGGGGACATTTTTCTCTTTTGAAATCTCACCCCAGCATGTAAAGTCTTATCTCCAGTGAGGTTATCTAGAAGCCATCTTACATAAATTGGGGACCTGAGATGGTCTCCAGGGTAAGGGGATATATCTCTTTCCACCTCTTACTTATTCTCCTAACAGAAAAATACATCTTTCCTATTTTCCTAAGATGTTATGATCAGGTAAATGTTTTTGAAGATGAAACCACTTTTTTCTAGTAAAATGTGTTTCTTAAAAAACTCTTGATCATAATACACCTCCTAGCATCCCTTCACTGATATCCATTTAGAGAGTGTGCCTTCTGTTCCAGTAGTAACTGAATAATTCACTGGGTTTGTCATGAATCCCAGCATAAATGGCTGGTGAATCTAACTGCAGCCTATGTAAATAATGGGTAGTTGTTTATCTGTTATGATTATTGTGTTCTCAGAAATACATTTAGATTTTATATTTGCCACTTCCGTGTTTCACATTGTTTTTGAAAAGGAAACAACTTTAGCTTTCATATTTTGCCTTACTAAAAAAGTGCTTTAATGAATAGAAAATGCATGAAATGCAAAATACACTATTGCAACTATGATATATAAAGATATTAATGCAACTTCAATAAGTGACAAAATATACTTTTAGATTATTTTTCAGCAAATTTTATTTAATTTTTGATCATAAGAAATATTGTGCAGATATAACTGTGGGTGAATGTGTCATCACATTAGTGGTGGTTGATTTTTTTAATAAAGAAAAATGTCATGCCTTATCAGTAGCAGTTTGGTCTTTTGTTTCTAATATTTAAATAACCCCTCAATAAATTCGCTTCATGGTCAGAATATTATATGATTCAAACGTTTGTCTCCAAATGTACCACTGTTGACCCAGGGTTATAAACTTTAGTTGGATTGGCTAAAAAATGTTAGACTCTTTGTGATTATGATGATAATGACGATTTTATTTTATTAAATGCTGACCTACATCATCACATGCTGACATGTCACCTTCTACTCCAGCTCTTGAATCATACCTTTCAAAATGCAATACAATACAATATTATGGATATTTTACCTCATCCAGTTTACTTTCTTTTTTGAATATGTAACAACATCATATACATTATATCTTTGCTTTTTCATTACTGCCTGTGGATCATGCAGCTGGTTTGGGACATGGAGTGTGCTTTGGTATATTGACAACTCATCTAAAGTCAGATCATATCTTTCTTAAAATACAGTTTTTATCTTCTTTTATTACAGATGGATGGAACCCGCTACTCCTCGGACTGCTGATAGTTATGTGTATAATAGGAATAACAGGAATGATAATACTTCTGTGTATACTACTAACAAAGAGTAAGTTCTGTTTACTTTTCATGTCAAAATTTTAATTTTTACTGTAACTTAGCCGTATTTAAGAAAAGTGAGATAATGGTTTATGCTTTCTATAATTTGCAGTTGCCCATTTCAGATTTTTTTATTTTAACCACACGATCAATTTGCACCAAATTTAATAGAAAGCACATACAGTTACAATATTAATATATTCATATAGTATCAGGATTTAAAACAGATGCGTGTCTAGCTGGCTTATGCCAATGCTTGTAGCTATTGACTGCGTGAAAGAAAGTGAAACATATAGCTCAACAGTTTTGCTTCTGGCATTTCCAAGAATGGTGGAAAGTGTGTTCTTGGTTTGTCAGTAGCATGTGATGTATATAGTTCTTGCATGGCAAACATGATTAAGATTGAGCATTTGGGCATTTACCTCATACTTTATGGTGTTATATTGTTGGATGTTGTACACTTCATAATGACTAATGTTGATATGGTGTTTGCAGTATGTGCAAAGAATAAAATGCTTTCTCTTTCCGATGCACTTTACAAAATGAGAATACTATCAACCTGGAGTTCTGTAGTTTCGCTTTCTTGGGCTTTGCTATGGCTAATCCATTTCTAAATTGCGTACAGCTGCATTTTGACATTTTTCACAATTCCACACTGTTCAGAATATAGAAATAATTATCCTTTGAATTTTGTTGATGGAGTGAGATCTGATTTCAGAGAAACATCACCTTTGATTACAAACTTTGCCAATACTCACAAACCTACATGTATTCTTTAATAAAAATGACTCATTCAGTTCAAGTGTGATTACTTTTGTTTCTCAGCATTTATCTGTTTGATTTACCTAATTTAAAATCAGTAGCCTTATTCAGCTTCATTTTTTTTCCTGTGTAAATTAGCATGAATCACGAATGTAGCCGGTATTCTGTAATAAATATGTTTTTGGTTTGTTTGTTTGATTAGGATTTTTAACGTAGCTTTAAAAAATAATTAAGTCATAATGCTACAATGTCTGCAGTTAGACAGTTTATGGTGATGTCTAGCATCGGGGCATCTTGACGCAGACATGTAGCATGATGTCCCACCCAGTCACACTTTCCTGACACCAGGCCAACCAATCCTGACAGTAACCTCTTAATTGCTGAACGTCAAGCGAGGCAGCTGTTAGTACCATTTTGTCTTTGGTATGACTCGGCTGGGGATCGAACCCACGACCTCCCATATTAGCGGCAGACTCTCTAACCAGTAGGTCACTGGAGAGGTTATAAATATGGTTTTAACATTCTTATTCAAGGCATGTGTAATTATTTTTATTTCATCAGCATCTATCTTTTTGATTTACCTAAATATTTGAAAACCAACTGTGTTGTTCAGCTTCATTTCCCTATGCAAATTAGTGCAGTGGGCTCTCCAAAAGTAGTGCTATTGGTATATGTATCTCAAACTGCCATTATCTTTTAATATCACAATTATACAATGCTTGCCAAAGTCAAAGTTTGATGAGCCTAGACTGAGGATCTCGTGATGAATCAGTCTTAAGAGCAAGCTCAGCTTGTATGCTTCAAAGAAATACAGCAGGATGTTAGAAGCATAAGGCTAAATAATTATACAGGCGTGTGATCATGCGATCCCACAGGCATTTACAGGTTAATAAATTCATAATCAAACTTTGCCATTGGAAGTCCACTTTGACTGTGAAATTCCCCTGTAATGAGAAGTAAAAGTAGACTGTGTATTAGAAAGTTCTAATAACAAGCCTGTGCATCTGTATATTTATGTGAAAAATTTCAAACTTGTGACCTCACTGGCTAAAGTGTAACCATCTGATTTAGGTTTATGATAAAACTTGTGGAGAGTACAGTCATTTCTTGGCCCTACAATCTTATGGTTTGGGATTGAATAGTTTAATATAATATTTAGTATAATAGTTTATGGTTTTCTTGACATGTCTTTAGCTTTACCAGCTTTTGAGTATGATAGCACCAACCAGTTTTCATGGATTGTTTTCAGACTCAGTTTGTAGATATATCTGATGAATATCTTAAATGATATAAAAAATTCATTTTTTTGTTTTGGGGGGTGGGTGTGTGATTAGGATTGTTAATGTAGCTTTAACAATTTTTCAGTCATATCATTACGATGTCTGCAGTGATGCAGTTTATAGTGATGTCTAGTACTGGGGCATCATGCCGCAGACATATAGCATGATGTCCCACCCAGTCACATTATCCTGACACCAGGCTGACCAGTCCTAACACTAATCTCTTAATGCTGAGCATCAAGCGAGGCAGCTGTTAGTACTATTTTTGTAAGTCTTTGGTATGACTCAGCCGGGGATCGAACCCACGACCTCCTGCTTCTGTGGTGGATGCTCTAACCACTAGGCCACCAGAGCAGTCTTGTTTTGGGGTAGTAGGCATTCAAAAAATATATAATTAGCTAAGCATAGCATGTTTGAATATATTGATATCGTTCAAGACAGATTCACTGATCAATAATATTAGGTTCGTGATCAAAGACCATTACAAAGAACTTTGTACTTATGGAGCCATGTTTGCTGAAATATGCAAGAAAATCATTTTGTTACCAAATTCAGTATGTTGGAGTTTCTCCTTAATATCTAAGATGATTGGAATATTTAGCAGTTAAAAAGAATAACAAGACAGTAAACTGTTTGTCTCTTTCAGATGATTTGTATGTACTGATCTGTTTCTATTATTCGTTTTCTTCTTTACTCTTTATGTTTTATGTGAATTTTTTTCTTAAATGTAGTTAATTTTGAAAAGTGAACATTATATTTAGACTCTGTGTGCTGCTGTTCTCACATTAATTTTGTAGATCTATCAGAGTAAAATTACACATAGGCTGAAGGGCAGTAACACAATTGGTTTGTACATTATTTTCAGGGAATCAGATCAGAGAGGGATTGATAAACATGAAAGATTGGATTCATAAGAAATGTTTTTGCCAAAACGTGTCTGAAAATGCATCTCAAAACAAAGAGACTTTAATTAATATCGAAGAACCAGGTATGGAAATTCATATAAGCAGTATGTAGAACAGATATAGTTTTTATTACACTCATAAGGAATTGGATATTTTGCTGTCATCATTATGTATGTCAATTAGCAATATAATTTCTTTGGAATTTTTAAAGTTTGCATTGCATATCTTCAGCCAATTATGCTGGTGTTTTACCTTGTATGGGTCAAAACTCATTTGATTTATTTAAACTGTTATAGTCAGAACTTATCTACCAAAGCCTGTTTGCAGTTTTGTAAATTCTGAATTATTTACCATGATCAAAACTCTACAGATGGAAAGTGCTCAAAAAGGAGACTAAGAACACAGGTGTAAAGTCAGGGACATTGACCAACTATACAGCAGTGGTTTATGATAACCAGTATGAGTTCTGTTTCATATACCTTCATCAGACTTGGAAGTAGGTGTTTTATCAAGGAGAAAACCAAAGAGACAATCCTCTTGGTTTGGGGCAAAATGGTAAAGTTAAAAGTCACTATTATATCAGGATGAAACCAGGTTTTGATTGGATTTAATGTAGACCCTGAAAGTAATTTCATAATTGAGTTCTTTTTAATGGAATTGGGTGATGACTGAATCTGATGTTTTATTTATTTTCCTAAAGTCTGGCTTCATATAGATTATGGGATAACAAGTTAAATGTTGATGGTTTTCATAGTTTAAAGTCTGATAAGAAAATAATCATGTTTGCACTTAAAGTTTAGTGTGATAAGTACCTTCATCATGGACATTTCAGCATTGTATGGTTATATAGTACACCATGTATGGCATTCCTGTTTCATAAACCACTCTTAACATTTTCATTCTACAGCGTGCATGCTTCATCACTGTCATTTGTAGAAAATTGGTGTCAAGGTTTTGGTTTAAAAAAGCAAATATGATATTTTTATATTTCTTAAACCCACTGATTTTTTTAATACTTAGTAATAATAATGCTTTATTTATAGAGGGTGACTCATTAGTCAAGGACTATTCTCCCTTGAGGCCCTCTTAAAGGAGACTAGAAACCAGTGGAAATATACAATAATATTAAATACACTGCAGAGAAAAACATGATTCTGAAGCGTCGTATGCGACCGTACTGCCAATATTGAGATATTGGCATATCTTCTAGGCGCTGAGTTTCCGTGACCTCGTATGCATATTTTCCGCGCCTATTCGGTTACTTTCGGAAAGTGACGTCATACTAGCGACTCCAGCATCCAGACCTACAGTTGCAAGGTTCATTTCATATAGAGTACCATGCCGTTTTGCGTTGCTTACGGGTGTAATAGCATACATAGAAAAGGCTGTGGAGTTCATTTTTTTTCTTTTCCAAATGATAAAGGGACAAAGAAAGTCTGGATACATTATTACAAGCGAGTCAATTTCAATGCAACACCATACAGCAATCCGTGCTCATTACATTTCTCAAAGGAATGTTACCAGAGGGATCCTAAAAACATAGAACTTCTAGGATACACGAATGCTAAGCCTAGACTAAAAGTTGAAACTGTTCCAGACATACCATTGTATATTTTAAATCCTGGTAAAGTGTCAAACGTACGAGTTACGAAAATAGGCAGAAGGCCGAGTAAGTGCTAATAACAAATATGACAGCCCGACACCTGATCGTGCTGATGAAATGAGTAAATGTTTTTTTCTTCTTCAAGATTACAATCTAAATAAAGTCACCACTGTCCTATGTATAATTGAGATCTGACTTTAATCAAATGGAAGTTTTGCTTAAAAAAAATAATAATAATAAGATTATCAACCCTTGACACGGTCGTGTTTTGAGAAAAACAATTTAAGTAATTTTTTAAAAAAATATTAAAAAAAATATTTATAAAAACACAACCTTTCAGTCTATGCCTATTACTCGTAAAATGTATAAACTGAAATCTGTAATGATTGGAACTGATATAAAACTGTCCCTTGGGCAGTTTAAATAGCAGCGATTAAAAGAAAAGAGATCCGATATAAAATCAAAGTTTCACATTAACTGGCTGACAATAGAAATTGGGGGGAGGCGACTATTGACCCCACCTATTTGCCCCTATGTGCAATTTCTCCCTGTGATACGCCTTATTATACCCCAGGACAAGACCTTTTTTCATATTCTGGTCTGCATAATAGTTAGAGGTTAGAATTAAGTACACAAACATAATGGCAGTTTAACAAATTAACAATTATTCCTTATCATTGCACTTATGTTGTGAAAAGGACTGGCCCTCTGACATAATTCAAAGAAACCATGTGCTACAGAGTGTGTATGTAAGCACCAGAAAGTCATTGGCAAATAAGCGATGCCGAATTTTGTTGTAACTTCGAGGCCAAAGACTTCATTTTCAGAGTTCAAATCTGCAGTCAAACGTTACCGTACATGTATGTGGCCATTGTTTTCCCACATTTTATATCCCATCCTATTTCCTTTAGTTTAAGTGTTAAGATATGTAACACTGTTTACTGAATTAAATATTTATTTTGAATTAGTTTTTTAGGGGCACATATACTGCGTCGTATTTTTTTTATTCCTTCTTTTAATTTAATCATGGTAATGAAACTTTATATAGATGGTAGAGGAATGTCAGGTGTTATCTGGCCGAGTTTTTTAGGGCGGAAATGGAGATTTTATTTGCAGAGAAAATTACGCATCCTTCATTGTGATAATTCATGGGTTTTAAACTAATTGGTGACAATTTTTTTTACAAGAAGTACTTCTGTAGTAGTTAAATAATCTGAAATTTACGTGAATAATGTTTAATTTTAATCTATTTACTGAAGACAAAAACTGTCCTGTGATATTAATTATTTCTTCACTACAATATTCACAAGTGATAAAATAGAATATGACATTTGTGGACTGCACACTTGATAAAAAAAATTTTAAATGGATTTTCTTCTTCTGAGAAATGAAAATTGAGAGACATATTGAAATAATCGGAAGTTAACTGCGAAAAATCAAGAGAGATATTACGAGATAGGGAGGAAATACCTCAAAAATGGGAATTTATTTTCTTTCTTCTCCCGGCTTGAAAGTTAACATATATGAACTGTTCGGGTTTGTGGAATTTCAGTCAGGGCTAGTAAGTTTATTTAAGTCATCAGCCCGGGGCCTATGCTTAAAACATTTCTTTCAGCACTGACCAGTACAGTACTTACTCTTTTTTAACGAAGCATGTATATACTTACAGATTTGTCAATAACTGTAGCATGCATGTAAAATACACTGTAATTGAATCATAGAAAGGAAGCTTCTTAATGTTGAAATTAATTACGTATGATTTCCTCCTCGCAGATTTATTTGTGGGGTGTTGTTTTTTTGTGTGTGTGAAAAATTACTTCCGATGAAAACCGTTATCAATGGCCTCTCTCGCTTGCCATGTTTCTGTTTGTATACGAGGACTGGCTAGTATGACATCACGAGACCACATGATCTGTCGTCTCATTAAAACTCGGAAATACTCGGCAATTTACGGAATCATTGTATCTTCTTCGCAATATAATCAATATCCGCACACGATATTATATTTTTAAACATTATATTCGAATTAGAATTTGTAAAGAATTACATTTATAAAATAAAAATTTTCATTTCTAGTCTCCTTTAATGAGAGTATAACAAATGTACATTGTATGAAGATAGCAATAATTAGTGCTTATTTTAGCATGTTTAGTATTAAAATACTAAATTCCATTATCTATTAGAAACACGTGCATGCTCATATCTCTTCTTAAATACTCAAATAACTTTTAATACTTAGTAAGAATAATTATGAATCTAGCACAGTTCTTTCATTAACAAATGCCATTACTCATTTTCATGGTCAAAGTGACATTCATAGAAAACTCGTGTTAGGTTTAAGTTAAACTTTATGCCTTGCTTATATTTCCTAAACCATTTGATTGCTTCTTGTCATATTTTCAGTCAACTGATATGAAGCTAAGAAAATTCATTCAGCAACATGCTAATTCAAACTTATTTGATCTTGGGGTCAAGGACACATGTTGCATAGCAGTAATAATGGCCGTCTTGTATTGGTTCCGATTTGCTGACTCCATTTTGTATAGAGTTATGGCATTCAAGAATTAAATTAATATCTTTGAATAAGATATTGATTGTGACTTGCAGAGCTGAAGTAGAATTGAATATACTCTAATGTAATTTAATATATACATGTGTCTTGGTCTGAAAGAAAGGGGGGTTGTTTCATCAACTCAGTTTTTTGGTCATTTTAACCCTTGAAATTTAACTGGCTGTAACCAGCATAACTCAAGAACCATTCAGCACATTCTGATGCAATTTTGTATGAACATTATGTCATAGACTTGTATGTGCTTTCACGGTTTAGTCTTGCATGCTCCAGTTGGGACAGAGTTATGTCTATTGACAAGTAAATTCTTGTGTTCAAGTTGAAACCTAGAATCCTGAATCCTGTTTGCAAGCCACGTACCTTGATAATGATAATATGCATTTTGTGTAAATGCCCTGCTGACCAAGTGTTATTGAGTAGTAGTGTTCCAATATTATCATAGTATTTGTTTTAGGTTAAACTTCAACACTAGTATAAATTTTGTAAGTCCCAATATTTGTATTCTAACATACATATTCACTGTTAATTAGGTGCATTGATATAACTTAGGCAGTTTATCTAATATTAATATAGAAATTAACCCTGTGAGTAAATTATTTCATCTGTTTTACAGAATTGCCAAAAGAAGATCAGGTTCACAAATGGCTGAATGATCATCCTGATTTTCTGGATAAATATCTTGGTAATATTATTTTAATGCTTTATTATACTGTTGATTTTTTTTTGCCTTTCATGTTTTTTTAACATTTTACCAACCATATTTCTTTTTACTCTTCCTTTAATCATGGCATGTTTTATTTTTACTGGTGTGCTGCAATAGTAGTTGTTGCATTTTTAATGAATGTCATTTGTTTACCTGAGCTTTGATTTTATGATTGTTAGAAACTAAGAGCCATTTAAATGTTGGATATACCCCTTTTTTTAAACATATCTTTCAATCAATTGATCTTCCTCCAGTTTTACATTAACAGCAATTTTTCATGAATTCTTGACTGTAGTGTCATACATCACTGAGTCTTGAAGCCTCTTCCATGAAAAATAAGTTCAGTGTAACCTGTAGTACTTCAGACTCCATTAATTTATTATCGGTACTGGTCATTAAGCATAAGGGCTTATGCATTGGCTTGTTGTCTTTCATCATCTCTCATTGACCTGTCATGCATTGATTAGTCTGAAACGACATAAAACTTAAGGATGCCTGTCTTCAAATCCCCATTGCATGTAGAATTCCTGCCATGTTTTGTCTGGTCATGAAACCTTTCAGTTTGGGACATTTCCCTTCAACCTTGCTTCTGCTCTCAGAACCTGAAAAAGTTGATGAGTTTCTGGTCTTTAGGCATTCCTCCAGTATTTTGATGACTAGTTAATGAACAATGACCTCAAATATGGTCTTAGGATCAATCTTGTCTCTGTTGGAAGACATCAAATCATCTGTGACTAATTCCTCACCAAGAAATGTCAGATCTGATCCCACCTTAGAAGTTGATTTATGTCAGGGTGTATGTGCTCACACAAAAAGGGATAATTCAGGTTCTTCATTGATAGAATTTCACACATCCAGGTTCACATAGTGAGTCTGTTTGAGTAAATGTTGTTTGATTGTGTCTGCCTTTCTCATTTGGGATCTAACCAAAGCAATGGGCTTAGTTGCCCTAGAAAGACCTCATTTTCAGTCTGTCCATTTCCTCCTAAGAAACTTTAGACCACACAGGAACCCTCTGACAGTTTGGATCCCCATGTGATCCATATTTCATAATCATTCAAGTTGCTAGCAATATCAGTATTGGTTTTTGTTGAATGTTCTGATACATATCCCAGAATTTCACTCCTTTCTGGCCTCTGCTTCCTCACATTCAGGTTGTCTTGCTCTTCTGAGCCTGACAGGGTAGTTCTACAGTTATTAAGGTTTTAAGAAGAATCATCCTTTCATATCGTCAGCCCAGAAATGGGGTCAGATTGTCTAACACTTCAAAGATGTGTCAACCATATAAAACATTCCTGTATGATAACCAGCATGGAAAACACATCAGTCATTACAAAACTCAGAGTGGTATAGTAGTGTGATAATAGGGGTTTTGGATAGAAGGTATTGATACAGGTCACAGCCTTCTATACCCCATGACTTAATAATTGTTAATATCAGCGTAACATGTAAGTGTATGTGCCATTGGGTGATAAACAATACAAAAAATAATAGTTACCAGACAAAAGCCAAACAAACATCCAAAGCAGCAGGTAGCTAGTGTACTTCAGTGAAACCACTATTAGAGAAATATAATTTGTCAACATATAAGAAGTGCAACAACCGGAACAACATGTGAGTGTAATATATAAATATCAAAAGGTGTAAGACAAGCTGACATAAGCATTATTATAGGTGTGTTTGAAAATAAAAATGCTATCATATTATTGCATCTGCTATTGCTACTGAAGCTGCTAATTATGTTCGTGCAAAAGAACATTGTCATTATATTGCATGTACCATTGCTATTTAGGCTGTTGAAAAAAGTGCAGGAATTATAAATGTCTGAATTTAAGTTTAATAAATGCACTTATTTTGAAAATGTATGGAGATTATTCTGTAAGCATACAAGCCAGGTAAACACTTGACAGCTTCTAACAAATGTGACTGCAAAAATCAGATCAGCATTACAATACTCTGGTAACACAGGATTTAAAGCAAATATTGTTTTCAATGCAACCTTAATAATTAGTCCCAGCATGATCTGCTTGTCCTGCAGTTATACTACAAAGTTAGACTAATACTTGAAGAACTGTGATGCATCCTCAGTATTATCAATGTGAAGAGATAATTTAAGTGGAAAAAATACTACAAGATGAAATCACCAAAAGAATTTTGTTGATCGTGTAATATGTTTTTGAAACTTCAAGTTGATGTTTATTTGGATGTTTATTCATTTATTTATGTATTTAACAACTTTTTATTCCCATATATAGAACTTTATGTATAACTGGTTATGTAGCCAGTATTGTGCTGAAATACCATTGAACCCTAATACATAGATACATACCTGAAGACATTGTCAAATCTGAAACACCACTGAGGTTAATTACTGCAGACATTCCTATGTATTAAACCTTATTGTGACACCTGATGTTGATCAGATTAAATAAGGATGAAAAAGTGTTTATTTTGTCATTACATTTTTATAGAAATAAGCCTACAAGTTCCATTCACAGGTCAGAAGATCAGTGTAATTTTGTTTGAAGCTGTCTCTTATTTAAATGCCTTGCTGGCCAATGTTTATTGTGTGGGAACTCTTTGATATACAGTCATTTATTAATTTCTCGTACATGTATGTTTATGTTTAAAGTTTATGCTGCATTTATATAAATTTTTTAATTCTTTAAAATGTTCAAAGGTTTCAATCACCCCAACCCCAACCCCCCACTATTAAATGCATTAATACTGCTAAAATCAGTTTTTAATTTTATCTAGAAATTGCAGGTGATTGCCTCCTATTTTACAGGAAAACTGACAGAGGATCAGATTTGCAAGCAGATCCAGAAATGGGAGGATGCTTATCCTGGACTCTTTAAGAATAAATATCTTGGTAATATTTTACATTGCTTTATGATTCTAAATTACTTTTTTCAATATTTATAATTTAAAATTATTTTGTTTGCCTTGGTTTGAAAGAAAGGGGGGTAACTTTAGAATAGAACAACAGAATATCTTCAATTTCTTACTACTTATTTTGACCATTAGCAATTGAGTTGCTTTGATGGTCTCTGCATTCATGTTTCTCCTTTGAATACGTTCCCCGATCACATTACTTTAGGGATATTAGCCTGCTACCTCGCGAATCCAGCCCTACCAAAAGACGAAAATTCGTCTTTCCTGTCTATGTCATATAGACAAAGGGCAATAACTCTTGCCCCTTACCTCCCCTTGCTACCCGCTAGGTGTCGCTTCTTTAGTTTTTTAGCTTCGCTGTACGTGAAAACACGTACAATTAGACCTCCAATGAATCCAAGCCATCTTAGTGTAAATTCTGACCATCCGAAGTTACATTTGGAATTACTGTGTTGGATAATCATTCCTCTACAGGTTGTATACATTATTTTACAATATTTTCCAATTTGAGTGACTTTGTCACCTTTTCTAGACTTCGTACCAGGTTGCAACGTGGTCAAGCACGCTTATGGCGGTACTAGCATGTAATACATGTAGCACTCAATAATTTCGCTTATTCCGTATGTAACGTTTACGATATTAGCGACTTAATAACGTGCTGCATTGATAATTTGTGCTTTATTTATCTTCTTTGTCGTTTCAGTAGACTTCAAAAAAGTCTTTGAACGACCAAGTTGCGACTATTTAATGGCGGACTTCGTGTTGTAGTCACGAGTTCACGCGACACTTAATCATTTCGCTTCCTCCGTTAGTTACGGTTATGGAATAGCGACTTAATAGCGTGCTGAATTGTTAATTTGTGCTTTGTTTATCTTCTTTTTCGTTTCAGTAGACTTAGTCTCTGAACGACCAGTTGCGACTATTTAATGGCGGAATTCGTGTTGTAGTCACGAGTTCACGTGACACTAAATCATTTCGCTTCCTCCGTTAGTTACGGTTATGGTAATAGCGACTTAACAGCGTGCTGAATTGCTAATTGTGCTTTGTTTATCATCTTTTTCGTTTCAGTAGACTTCGTCTTGAACGACCCATTGCAACACGCTCACGGCGATAACTAGTGTTGTCATTAAGAGTTAACATGGCACGGAATAATTTGACTACTCCTTTAGTAACGGTTATAGTATTATCGAATTAATAATATGCTGAATTTTTAATTTGTGCTTTGTTCTCTTCTTTTGTCGTTTCAGTAGCAAAGTCGACAACGAAGGCATGAATGGCAAAATGGGTGTTGGCAATGCGGAAATGGAGGAAATTATGTTGACATGGTTTAGGCTGCCCAGTGGGTGTAAATTTCACCGCAGGTCCGTGCATGGCTTTCGGGCCTGTAAGTCCGGACGCATGGAGTCTATGCTGGATCAATTGGATCCATTTTATTATGCACTTTCGCCGTCCGTCCAGCCGTCCGTCCAGCCGACACGACACCGTCAGCTCAGCCGGCACTTCAGCAGGCACCAACCGGCACTAGCCGTCCATCCAGCACCGTCCGTTCAGCCCAAATGGCACCGGACGGCCAGCCGACCTTCCAGCTTGCATCAACAGGCACCGGCCGTTCAGCCCAAATGGCACCGACCGGCCAGCCGACCTTCCAGCCTGTGTCAACAGGCACCGGCCGTCCACCCGGCAACGACCGTTCAGACCAAATGGTACCGGTCGTCCAGCCGACCTTTCAGCCGGCATCATCCGGCACCGGCCGTCCATCCGGCAACGACCGTTCAGCCCAAATGGCACCGGTCGTCCAGTCAACCTTCCAGCCGGCATCAACCGGCACTGGCCGTCCATCCGGCAACGACCGTTCAGCCCAAATGGCACCGGTCGTCCAGCCGACCTTCCAGCCGGCATCAACCGGCACCGGCCGTCCATCCGTCAACGACCGTTCAGCCCAAATGGCACCGGTCGTGCAGCCGACCTTCCAGCCGGCATCAACCGGCACCGGCCGACCATCCGGCAACGACCATTAAGCCCAAATGGCACCGGTCTTCCAGCCGGCATCAACCTGCACCGGCTGTACATCGGATTTACGGAGATTATAGTGATGTACCCGTCAGTCAATCTGTACTACTGGTTACATATCACTACCATGAGAGAGATGTTATAGGTGAATCTCCGTCCAATCAGACCATTTGAGAGGCAGGTGCCGGTCATAGCCGGACCTTCGCCGACATTCCGGCCGACCATATACCAGACAATATCAGTCGGTATTGCCGGTGTACACCTCCCGTCACGTCAAATACGTGACGGTGTGATTTTAAAACAAGGGAGAATTAGTGATATTATCAGAGATGACGGAATTGAGTTATCTATGCCACTTGGTATGCGCTACCCAGATATGGCAGCTTTACCAGAACAGGACTTTCAGGCCGACCATTCGCCAGTTCAATCAGCCGGCAGTGCCGGCCGTCCATATGTTCACGGCTTCTCCACAAGGGAGATTTAGTGAAAGTATCAATTATGACAGAATTGCGTCATCTAGGTCACCTGGTATGCTGTACAGATATGCAAGCTGTACCAGAACCAACATTCCCTCTGAGCGAATGGTAGATGGGCGCGCAGTGCTGGCCGCACTACACAAGCATTATGGAGATTTATATTAGAAATGATGACAATTCCACTGCGAATGGATGCCTGAGTTGACCAGAACATGACTCAGCAAACAGTGAGTGTGACGAAACACTTTCAGCCGTCCACAGATCAGATCATGGACCGGACTGAGCTTAGCGCCACGGCCGCAGAATAAAAGACTTTTTAGGTTGTTGGGAACTTCAGAATGCCCAAAACCTCCTACTGCCATTCAAGACTACACAATTCAGGCATCTGTAGATCTTGAATGAGGAGGAAGAGACGATGTCCTTCCTGCTTCTTCCCCAGTCAAAAAAAAAAAAAAAAAAAAATTCAGGAAGCTAACTTCCAGCGACGTTCTAGTGTAGCTGATACGAAAACTCCCATCAGACGCCTTCAGTACTGATCTCAAATGCCACGTCAAAGCTAGTCCGAAACTTAGTCGATACGTCTTCATTGTTAGACTTGACTTCATTAGGCAAATCCAGCCATGACCACGCTTGTGAAGTGAAGGCCTGGATTGCTAGAGTTGTTAACAGGGCAGCTCACCATTCTATGACCAATGCGTTGACTGCTTCTGCCAACTTCGACCTGATACGATGTGACGTCTGTAGGTGGTCCACGTCGCGCAGGCCCCATCGTACCCGGATTTTACGGATGTCTCAGTTTGGGACACCTTTACACTTTGGGGGAAAATTGAAAAAGTTTGGAGGCAGGCAGCTCAGGAACTGCCCCTCCAACTCGTCGCCCAACTTTCGCAGGCGTTTCGAAACAATCATCCCCTGACACAGCGGAGGGATGATGGCCGGACCGGGGAAAAGGGATCTTTATAATCAAATGTGTAATATAGATCCCAACCCAATGCTGGGAGTCAACAGTCTAATCAAGCTAGACGGCAACCATACAGAGGCGGCTAGAACCAAAGTTTCTCTGCCTTCACGCCTCCTAACTCTAGACGTTGACATACCCTGCCCACCGCCAGCGGACTGCCTACCTGTGGGCAGCCGCCACCTGCAATTTCAGGACCACTGGACCACTTTATTACCTCAGAACATTTGGGTGATTCAGGTCATTTCGGAGGGACTTGGGACTTCATTTATCCATCCCCTCCTC
The DNA here is from genome assembly GCA_030141615.1 of Unio pictorum. Lineage (NCBI taxonomy): Eukaryota > Metazoa > Mollusca > Bivalvia > Unionida > Unionidae > Unio > Unio pictorum. The sequence continues at coordinate 5,307,745 of JARLTB010000207.1, forward strand.
TGACCTCCTCTCCCCTCTTCATGGATGTATCGTCAGATCGGGAGAAGGATGCCTTTATATATATATTTATATCTTAATAAACCTGCATTAGCTGGGGTTTTATTCATGGCTGTTTCTTATCCAGAGGCCGTTCATCGACCTGAGCCGCCTCAACCACCCTGAAAGTCAATGTGGCGATGGCGTGATCAAACCATCCGACGTGTATGGTGTCAGTCTAGATATGACCGACACACATTTCACGTCCCTATCCCACGAGTCGCGGACATTTCTCAGTTGTGCTTGTCGGGACTCGGTTTATCAGTTCCAGGTCATACCTTTTGGCCTCAACTTAAGCCCTTGGGCTAGTACCAAGGTTATGGATTACGTCGTCACCCTGTTCCGCTCGACTTCATCTATGGCGTCGGCAGTATATTTGGACGACATCCTCCAGAAACATCTGTCAAGTTCTATTCTGCTCAAATGCAGAAGCGATCTTATATCACTTTACATCATATAGGCTTTCTCGTGAACTGGATAAAGTCTGATCTCTGTCCAATCCGGATTTTGGTCCATCTGGGTGTGGAGTTTCTCCCGATCTGAATTTGGTAAGGCTTCCTCGAGTTTGCGATCATCCAGATAATTGCACTCGTAGAGTCCGTTTCTGACAGGATGCGCATTTTAGCGAGAGAGTTGCAGATCCTCGGATTATTCAATGCGGCAGCAGACTTGATGCCGCTCAGCCGTCCTTTTATGCGCCCTTTACAAAGGACGTTGCTAGCGTAATTGCGCCCTTTTCAAGTCCCTTCGATCCCACAGTCATGCTCACGCCAGAGATACGATCATTCTTGAGTCAATGGCACAACCCCTGTGGGCTGTCCACAGGGATTACTCTGGAGATACCCCAAGCGGGGATAACGGTATGTTCCGCCACTAGTACCTACGGTTGGGGTGCCCACCTGTTGCCGGACTTCGATACTGTCAGCGGCACGTGGGTGCCAGGGGCGAGCCCTTTCCACATCAACCTTTCAGAAATAACGGCTGTCATCAGCGCCTTTCATTTCGGGCAGGATCAACTCTTATTACAAACTGTCCTCATTATGTCAGACAACTTTGTGGTGGTGCCTTGCCTCAAAACATGGGGACACCAATCACCAGACCTGTGCAATCTGAGCTGGCAGTTTCTACATTGGTTCGACAATCTCCACCTCAATGTACAATTCCGACACATTCTTGGCAGACTCAATGTCTTGGCTGACACTCTATCTAGTCATTCACACAGAATGGTCACTCCATCAATCGGACTTTCTTCCAATTGACACACTTTGGGGACGTCCGATGATTGATCTTTTGCAACAAAGTGGAATCGCAAGTTGTCCACCTTTCATCTCACAGGTTCCAGACCCAGAAGCTTGGGTCGTGGATGCTCGATCAATCAGCTGGGAAGGGTTGTGGTCATTCTCCTACCCTCCCACGGTCTTGGTACTGAAATTAATCCAGAAGTTAAGGGGTCAGAACTGTCAGATGGTTCTGATTGCCCCTCTCAGATGGAACAACTCCTGGGTCTCCGATCTACTCAATCTAGGCGATAGATCTACCCAGGAAGATTACAGTCAGCACAAGTATTCGCAAGCAACCGCGGCCAGGGGTGTTCCACCCCTGTCCGGACCCTCTTTATGTTCAAGCTTGGCTCTTGTCCAGACAGCCTTGCAAGACAAACAATTTAAATCTTTGATTGCGGAGAGAATCTCGAGAGCAAGAAGGCCCTCTATTCTGAAGGTTTACGAGGGCAAGTGGCATGTTTTCAGGGACTGGTACCATATCATTCACATTGTTCCTCTGAGTGTCACAATCCCTCAACTGGCCAACTTTTCTCTGGCTTTTCGAGGAGAAACAGCTGGCTCCAGTTATCAAATGCTACCGCTCCATGATATCAGACACATTCCGCCATTCTGGTACATGTGCTATCAGCCATGACAAAGATTTGTCAGATCTTTTAGACACTTTAAAAATTCAATTGACTAATATCCCTCACCCTGTTTCCAAATGGAATCTGTCCTGGGTTTTAACATGACTCAATTCAGACAGTATTGAGTCTTTAACCCACGATTAGTTAAAGCTACTATCATACAAATTGGGTTTCTTGATAGTCTTAGCTTCAGCATGCAGGGTGAGCGAGTTACATGTCCTTTCTAGTGACCCGAACTCTCTTCCGTTCCGATCAGAGGGTTTGATGGTCCTCTTGACGCAGCCAGGCTTCGTAGTCCAAAATAGATTACCATACATTGGCGATCAACGAGTCGTCATTAGCTCGCTTTCTTTGTAGATAAGTCAGGATCAACAGCCATGTAAGATCCTGTTTGTGCACTCTAGCACCATTTCAATGCATAGAGGTGAGTCAGGTCACATACAAGCACCTCTTTCTTCTGGTGATAGCTGGGACATGAAATATCACCATTCAAGCCCTTGCTTCATGGCTGAAGTGGGTTATACGCTCGGCGTACTCTGAGGATTCGCAAATCAGTCACCTTATAGAAGCTGTTGGCTGACATGCAGAGTCAATCTTCTACAGTTTTATCTTCAAGTTTGTACTCGCAGAGGCAAACATTGATTCTAGTAGGTCCGGTGTTGGCAGCCCAGACGCCCACCAGACCCATGTGCAACAATCAGCACAGCCTATTAGCTTCGCTGGATTCGCCAGATAAATTTTTGTAGGTAAGAAGATTTCAATAACTATCTTCTTAACCGTATAAAGGGGTCACATATCACGTGACCCTGGGCTGTGTTGCTGATTGAAAATTAGGAGACCGGGTTATCATTCACATGGGGAATCCAGCCATCATTCCCTAGAGGATACCCGGGGTGGAGGTCGGATGCTCCGCATTCCCTCCTCCTATTACTTATTCTCCTAAAGTAATGTGATCGGGGAACGTATTCAAAGGAGAAAGCAAATTTTGTAGTAAATTATGTTTCTCCAAGAATACTTACCTGATCACATTACTAAGAAACCCTCCCAACCACCCCGCCATGCGAGCATCCTCGTGTTTTATATACCGCTCAGCTTAAAAACTAAAGAAGCGACACCTAGCGGGTAGCAAGGGGAGGTAAGGGGCAAGAGTTATTGCCCTTTGTCTATATGACATAGACAGGAAAGACGAATTTTCGTCTTTTGGTAGGGCTGGATTCGCGAGGTAGCAGGCTAATATCCCTAAAGTAATGTGATCGGGTAAGTATTCTCGGAGAAACAATTTACTACAAAATTTGCTTTTAGCATTTAAACCCATCCACAATTGCTTCACTCCATTGGTAACTAGCCTTTTACCAGCACGACTCTGTTTCTGCATATTGTAGATTTTTCCACCTTGGATTGGTCAGAATACATGATAGTGATTGACAGTTAATATTCAATGAAATTTCCAAACCAGCATGGAAAATATTGATATATCCTGGTAATTATATTCCTGCATTGGATGCAAAATTTTTTAATATTTGTCATAATCAATTCATTAGCACCACTAGCAGTTTGTTGGAGGAAAATTGCAGACATAAGCAATACCTGGAAGTATGTCTAATTTACTTGTTGATTGGTTAATCAATCAGTATGATTGACAAGTGGCATAGGTCAGTTGTTGTGCATGAGTTATTGGGGAAAAGAATGCATCCAGGATTAAATATGGCCACTGTTACTACATGTATACAAATTTAAGAAATTTAATCATTATATAAAGAACATTTAATGAGCTGCTGAAGTGCACTGGATCAAATGTTTTGCATAACGCTTCTGGGACAGAAGACCCTTCATGCTTATATGCACAATACCATTCTACTTAAAAAACTTGTTTCAGTACTGAAAATTGATAAACGAATTACTAACAAGACTTATTAAAATAGAACTGAATTAGACCAAAGTAGCCCAAATGCATCCTGGGATAAAAATCTTTTCTGTTTGACCTTTGTTACTAAAATAAAATAGACCTTAAACGACTTCTTCAAAAACCACATAGCATTAAAAATGGAATTCACCGAAAGTGTAGTGGCACAGGGCTATTAAAGTTGGACAAATGATGCTGAATTGACCTCCATTATAGCTTTCATTTCTAAATCAGATATAGACTATTAAATGTCACAAGTCTTCATGCTGACTTGCATTTCTTGGTGAAGTGTCTTTGAATTTATGTATTAGGTAGATGCAAACTAGGTGAGCAATCTTGGGCCCACTTAAGTTTCTCTCTTATTTGTGTTCCTTCTTTGTTATAGCATTTAACTTGAATATTAAAATTACAGTGAGATAATCTCCTTTAGGGTCATGTAAGATTTCAAAATATGCGTACAGACATAAGAAAGTAACATAAACAATTTAAGCAACTTAAGATTTTAACAACACGAAAGAAAACATATCTGAAAATTTATCTGTACTTAAAAAATACAAAACTGTGTTGACCTATTTTTGGAGCCTTCTTTTAGAGGTTTGATAACTATGAAAGGTATCACATACTGATATAAATTTCAGATGCACATGAAAATGACCAAGTCGTTACACCAACCCTTGAGGAATTATCTGTTACATTGACGCAGCACTCTGGGACAGGAATAGAGGGCAACCCAAACCAGTCAGTGTCTACACAAGTAATGTTTCATGCATCACAGCATTCAGGTGAGATACGGAGGAGGTGGTTGTATTTAATGAATGTTTCAAAAAGAGGTATGATGAGAATCTTGCATGGGATATGTATAGCCAGGGTAGATTTTTACACACTTTACAGCCACAAACTTGTGTTAAAATTAAAATATGAAGATGGCTGTCATTGAAACTTGAACGTTTGAGAATGTGGTGATAACACAATTTAAGCATCTGTTTACATAATTATGACTGAATCCTGTGACTTTTAGTGTTGGCATTAAAATGTTGACAAATAAAATAAAGCATCATGATTTATGGTCACTCAGAACAACATTCCGGTTTTAGCATTTAAACCTATCCATAATTGCTCCACATTTGTAACTAGCCTTTTACCGCAGGACTCTGTTTCTGCATTTTGTGTTTTTTTTTCCATCTTGGATTGGTCAGAATACATGATAGTGATTGACAGTTAATATTCAATGAAATTTCCAAACCAGCATGGGAAATATTGGTATGTCCTGGTAATTATATTCCTGCATTACATGCATGGGAAATATTGATATGTCCTGGTAATTATATTCCCGCATTACATTCACACTGACTTAACCACCTAACTCTAAAACTCGTGCTGAGAACTGTGAACTGCTCATTAAGTGTAGATTTGCTTTTAAAGGTTTCATCTTTTCAGGTCTTCTTTTGGTGGAGTAATTGCCCTTTTTAAAAATTTCACAAGCAATGTATTTTTGGGTCACAAATATGTGGTAATTGCCATTGCTTGTTCTATATTCAGCTGATCATACATTATGTCTTTATTTGTCCACGTTTGGTTGCAGAAATCTAATTCTCCTTCATTATGATGATGTGGATATCTACTGTCAGAATTACAAAACTCCCATTGACTTTTTTCATCATTGCCAATTGAGAAATTGACAAAACTATTGCAAAATTTGTAAATATTTGTCATAATCAATTCATTAGCACCACAAGCAGTTTGTTGGAGGAAAATTGCAGACATAAGCAATACCTGGAAGTATGTCTAATTTATTTGTTAATTGGCTAATCACTCAGGATGATTGACAAGTGGCGATAGGTCAGTTGTTGTGCATGAGTTATTGGGGAAAGAATCCATCCAGGATTAAATATGACCACTGTTACTACATGTATACAATTTTAAGAAATTTAATCATTATATAAAGAACATTTAATGAGCTGCTGAAGTGGACTGGATGAAATGTTTTGCAAAACGCTTCTGGGACAGAAGACCCTTCATGCTTATATGCACAATACTATTCTACTTAAAAAAATTGTTTCAGTACTGAAAATTGATAAACGAATTACTAACAAGACTTCTTAAAATAGAACTGAATTAGACGAAAGTAGCCCAAATAGGATAAAAAAAAATTCTGTTTGGCCTTTGTTACTAAAATAAAATAGCCCTTAAACGACTTATTCAAAACCACATAGCATTATTGGATGGAATTCACAGAAAGTGTAGTGGCACAGGGCTATTAAAGTTGGACAAATGATGCTGAATTGACCTCCATTATAGCTTTCATTTCTAATTCAGATATAGACTATTAAATGTCACAAGTCTTAATGCTGACTAACATTTCTTGGTGAAGTGTCCTTGAGTTTATGTATTAGGTAGATGCAAACTAGGTGAGCAATCTTGGGCCGACTTGAGCCTCTTATTTGTGTTCCTTTTGTGTTATAGCATTTAATTTGAATATTTAAATTACAGTGAGATAATCTCCTTTAAGGTCATGTATGATTTCGAAATATGCATACAGATATAAGAGAGGAACATAAACAATTTAAGCAACTTAAGATTTTAACAACAAGGAAGAAAACAATTCTGAAAATTTATCAATACTTCAAAAATACAAAACTGTGGTGAGAGAATCTTGAGAGCAAGAAGATACCATCAAAGGTTACCGCTTATGAAGATTTATATCTATCAGCCTTGCATTTGAATGCAACATTTCAATCCGAGACACCATAAAAGCTGTTGACAGGTATGCGGCATCAAACTTCTTGAGTTTTTTCGTTGAGATTTTACTTTGCAGAGACAAAACCTAAATTTTGTGGGTCCCTTGGCTTTGGCCCAGATGACCACCATATCTAGTTAAACTAATGTGGTCTGTTAGGTTTGCTGGAATTGCTAGTGACTTTTTGACAGAAAGAAGAAGTTTCATTAGTCATTATCGTAACAAGATTGAGTTGTCATTCTTCATGTGACCAAATGCTGTGTTGCCTTAAGTAGGAGAGTGGGTTATCATTCACATAGGGAATCCCATCTTTCTTCCCTAGAAGGATACTTCAGCATTCCCTCCTCCTATTACCTATTCAGGGTTTTCGAGGAAAGATTGATCAAGTGATCAAATAATAATAATATCCATTTATTTGGACTCTCGGAAACAATGTTAACAGAAAATCAAGGTAAAAATTTCTTATGTATTAATGGCTATGAAAATCCTTATCGTAAGGATAGGAAAGCAGGCGGTGGTGGGTGCCTTGTGTATGTTAGAACCTGTACTATTTGTAAAAGACTGGAAGACCTAGAAATACAGGAAATAGAATCCATTTGGCTACAGATCACTCCAGAAAAAGTAAAGCCTTATTTAGTAGGTTTTGTGTACAGACACCCATCATCACATGCTGATTGGTGTGAATATTTTCAACTTCAAGTAGATAAAATTTCAAATGAAGAGAAAGTATTTTACATTCTAGGTGATATAAATAGAGACCTTCTCAATGATCAAAGAAAAGGGAATTGGATGAAATTTATTGATTCACTAGGTATGGAGCAAGTAGTAAATGAACCCACCAGAGTAACATCTACCTCTAAAACACTTATAGATCATATTTATACCAATACACGTACCAAAGAAAATGTTTTGGAAGTAATGGTTCCATAGATTGGTATAAGTGATCACTTTGCAATTTTTCTAACATAAAGTCTACAGCAAATCAACAAAAAAAAATATCCATAACTCCATTAGATCCTTTCAAACTTTGATACTGTTAAATTCCTAGAAGATCTTAATAAACAGATTCCATGGAATATAGTCCAAATCTTTGAGGATATTGATGATATTTTAGATACTTGGACAGATCTGTTCATCAGTAGAATAGACAAGCATGCCCCTTTAAAAACACACAGGATAAAGAAAGCCCATCAGCCAGGCTGGATCTCCCCAGACATTTTTTTAGAAGCCATAAAGCAAAGAGACTGACTAAAATCAGTATGAAATCAAACTGAATATAGAGTTTGGAGGAATAAAGTTCATAAAATGATACATCAAGCCAAACAAGCACGCTACAAAAAAGTGCTGGATGAAAACCAAAATAACCCAAAAGCAATCTGGAAAGTGTTTACAAGGTTTGGTGCAGGCAAATGTAAGCGTAAAGCTGAAATTTTATCCCTCAACCATGATTGCATTTATGCTGCTAATCCAAAGGACATCTCAAATATTTGTAAAAAAATTTCTTGTTAAAATTGCTGAAAAACTTAAAGAACCCAGAACTTCATCTGATCATCTGGAACTCAAACATTTTTCTGCTATAAAACTACCAAACAATATAAAGTTTGAATTTCCTGAAATGAGTCCAGAATTTGTGTTGAAATATATTTATAAAATGGATGTTTGTAAAGCTACATGACTTGATATGATTGGACCAATGTTACTAAAAGTGGCTGCACCAGCAATTGTAGGGAGTATAGCTTTCATTTGTAATGAAAGTATTAGGTCTAATAAATTTCCACAAACATTAAAAACTGCCAAGGTTATACCATTGAATAAAGCAGGAACAAAAGATGATGTAAATAACTACAGACCCATCTCTATCCTTCCTTGTCTCTCCAAATCACTAGAAAAACGTGTACATGATTCTTTTCTCAGCTATTTGAACACTTGTGATTTTATTCATGATAATCAGTCTTGCTTTTGCCAGAATCACTCCTGTGAAACTGCATTTGAATCTTTGATTGATAAATGGCTGAAAACTTTAGATCAAGGAGAAATGGTAGGCACTGTTATGGTTGATTTTTGTAAAGCTTTTGATCTTGTAGACCATGAAATTTTACTTGAAATAAACATTTATCAATGCAGTGAAAACAACCAAAACTGTACTACTTCTTACTTAACCGATAGAGTGCAAGAAGTATCTTTAAATGGTATGACCTCTCAATTCTTGGTGTATTCATAGATAACAATCTTACTTGGTCTATTCACATTAAACACATTTTGGCTACTGAGGAAAATCAAAACATATATTCCTCTAGGGTCATCTTTTATAAAAGTTATATTCAGCCATATCTGGACTACTGTAATGTAATTTGGGGTAATACCTCTAATTCAAACATAACAACACTTTTAGGGCTCCAAAAGAGGGCTTGCCATTTAATTCTAGATTCAATGTATATACAATTTTCAGGATGCAATGAATAATATAAAGGTTTTAACAATACATGAAAGAATATTTCATAGAAAGGCCAAATTGATGTATAAAATCTCCAGAAAAGCCATTCCTGTCTATCTAAGCAATATCTTTCACCAAAGAGATGCTGATGGTACTCCAAATTTAAGGTCCATAAGAATAAACAGTTACATTATACCAAGGCCAAAGAAGGAATTGTTAAAAAAAAAAGTTTTTAATATACTGGTCCAGTAGACTATGGAACAACATTCCCAATGACATAAGGCAGGCTCCTAGCATTTCTTCTTTTCATAATCAATGTCTTAAATGGATGAAATATTTAGAAAATTTAACCATGCTAGTACAACAAAAATACCGCCTGCTTTTCTGTAATTCTGCATCATTTTCAAAGCTTAATTTTTCAATGCAGAATGAGTTTTTGTTTTTTGTATGTTTATATTTTTACAGATGCCTTCTTGTGGTATGTATTGTATATATTGTACATAACAGCTAGAAGGCGTCAAGGTAGATTAGTTCTGTAACTAATTGAGTTACCTTCTCTAAATATGCATTGGTATATCAGTGAACTTAAAAGCAGCAGTGATCGGAAATGGTTAACGATGTAGACCATTCAGCCACTTGGGGCCCAGCTGCGAAGAAGGTGTTTAAATTAAGTTGAGATAATGTCATTGACATCATGTAAATCACCGAAGTATTCTTAAAGAGGTAAATGTTCTAATGCACACAAATATAACAACACAGATAATTCAAACAAAGTATGATTTTAAAACAAAGAAAACAATTCTGCTAAATTATCATTGCTTCATAAAGACATAAAATTTTTCACCTTTTTACAGGAGTTTGCTCTTAGAGGTTTGACAAGTGACAAATTTATCAAATGTTGTTTTGAATTTCAGATGAAGATGTAAGCAACAACCAAGCAGTTATAACAACCATAGTTGAGCCACCTGTTACATTGACAGAGTCTGAGAATGAAATTGAGGGCAACCAAATGCAGATGTCTATAGAAAAGACGTTTATTGCCTCTCAGAGTTCAGGTGAGATAAGGAAAAGACTTGGATTTAATTACTATTTTAGAATGAGGTATGATAAGAATTTTGCATGGGACATATGTAGCCAGACTGTAGATGCAGCTGATACAATTGCAGCCACAAAACTGTGATAAAAGTGGATTATGCAGATGGATGTCTTTGAAACTTGAACACTTGAGAATCATGTAATACATGCATTTCAAACGTGTGCGTACTTGCCATATTCCCAGACAGTGTTTAGTGATTTTTAGGATTCAAAAATTGTTTTGAGGCTCCAAGTTATGTCAGCATGTGAGCATTAAAAGGGATATTGTCCAACTGGGAATGAGCTATCTTGTCTTAAATGTTTGTAAGAAAATGTTTAGAAATTCAGATCTGAATGAAAAGTTTTTTCTTCTGTTTTCTTCAAAGCATTTGATAATTCCTACACAGAAATGAATAGTTGGTAGACTTTGTATTGTCGGATATCATCACCATACACATTGATGTGTGTGCAAACACTTGCATAACCACAACTACATTGACATGAAATTAAACGTAGACACAAATTTCTGTCTTTTAGGCCCATCAGATGGCAAAATACAGGCTTAATTAATTAAATTAAACGTAGACACAAATTTCTGTCTTTTAGGCCCATCAGACGGCAAAATACAGACTTAATTAAGGTAGTACAAGTATTGTTAGTGTTCATATGTACACTCACTAGAGATGATGGTAATGCTATTTAAACTTACCTGCTGTATTCTCATTGGGCATTATTTAAATCTTACTTTTCCTTTAATTGTATTAAGACATATTGTTGTGTAAACTGCACGCAGATAGTTTCATATGAGCTCTGAGTGTGACTGTTTGCCATTTATGCATGTGTCATCTTACAGGCATAAACTGATATTTGTTTTATATATATATATATATATATATATATATATATATATATATATATATACACACACACACACACATATTTATTTATTTACTTAATTTTTGGGGGGGGTCAAGATTACTGAAAAATTCAATTTTTGAAACACAACCCTGCAAATGGGTTTGGGAGTACAAAATTATATGCAAGACACATTGTGAAATTACGGATAGACATCTGTTTAGGTAGACAGGTCTGTAATAGGATAGTATACAGAACATTTTCCTGTATCTGTTTAGTGTGATTGGGTGTTTTTTTGTTAGTTTGGGGAAATGGCCATCATCAGTACACATGCCAAGGACAGGTCAAAATTATGGCAAATATACATTTTAACAATATGATTATTTGAATTGAGTAATATTGTAGCTTCTCAAAAAGTGGTAAACATAATTTGACCAAATTTGTGATGAAACCTTTAAAATCTGCACAAATGACATTTGATATTTTATCATTTATGACTCTCATTACTCAAGGGAGAAAAATCCATTTGAAAAACATCTCAATAGAATTCATCCAGATTTGAGAAAAGATCATCTTGTCTTCATTGTCTTTGAATTTGTACAGATGAGTCTAGTTCACCATGACATAGGGATGGCACCCCATTGTTATTGCTCAGATCAAATGTGTGCCAACAAAAGTGCACATTGAAATTTTATTTTCTGAAGAAATCAACTAATAGTTTTAAATCACTGTTTCCACTGAGCAGACATCAAAGTGTGTACACTCTGAATATTGAGTAGAAATAAAGCAATAGTTTCAATCACTGTTTTCAGTGAGCAGACATCAAGTTGTGTGTTTACATAGTATAAGCCTAGAAATCTATAAATAGCAAATTTATTTTGTCCGTGATTTCCTATTAATCTGTGGAACATGCATGCGCATTCCAATATACGGCAACTTACCATTTATCAAATATATGTGCGGTATCGCACATCACGTTGCAAGTTGAAAAATGGTAGACATAATAAATTTCGTTTAACGATAGTCATATGAATCTTATTCATTTGACATATTAACCCTTATCATTTTTGCCTTTCGCACTTTTGTTATGTGCACATTTGTCTGCGTGCTTTTGACCTGCACACTAGCGACAGGACACCCATATGGGCATAAGTTTTACTAAAATCAGATTTGTTTTTAAAAGTCACTTATAAGAAACCATGGTACATGGAGAACCATTTAAACAGAAAGTAAAACGCTTGAATGCCCTTGACAGATTTGAATTATCTCTTGAAATAAATTTCAGTAGGCTTCCTTAGTGTATCCTTGAGAAAGTCAGTTAGCTACCATTTCCTTGACATAAGGTAGCAATTAATATGTTTGAAAGCACCATTAGCCAAACAACTAACCAATCACCCAAACCTTCTGTTTAAAATTTCATCAAATTGGACATCATTGTAATGGAAAGCCATTTGACATTTATGCAAATGATGCTGATCCATTACAAAATAAAGTTGGCTTAACAAAAGCAGGGCAATATTGATATGACTACTTCACATAAATTGCTAAAATGAATTTTATTCTGGCATGGAAAGCTTTATAATTACAAATGATGCCTATCCGAATGAATAGATGGTCACTGTTACTAAAAATTGGACAAACATTTAAAGAACTTCTCAGAAACTTTTAGACATAATTGGATCAAATATTGGGTCCTCATTGGGATGTCAAAGATATCTGCCATTCTGAAAACTCTGCTGTTCTCATTGAAAATCCTTCGGATCCACATTTAAAGTTTTAACCCCTGACCAAATTTTGACAATTGTCCCATTTGTCCTGAGCTGATTTCTGTTCAGTAATGGGTATAAGCAATGGTTAGAAGTTGGCTAGTCAATGTGTTGAATGGTCTAACCACCCCACACCCCCTTAAGACCTTTAGCCTTTGCAACTGGTTGTAGAATTCACATCCCTTACTGTTCACTTAAATAGGCCACCATAGATGCTGGATTATTACAAGTGGGTATTTCTGGATTCTAGCTCCCATACATCCCTGTCCTCCCCCACTACCCCACTCCTATTTATTCAAAGATAAGATGCATCTGATTCTAGTTGGAGTGTTCATTTAAAGCTAGAAGGACAAATTCCACAGGGTTCCTGGTCCTGGGAAGAATCTACCTTCCACATTAATAATATGGATATGAAGACACTGTTCTTAGCCTGTCAGAGGTGCATTGACAAGCTAAGAGGTCACTGCATGATGGTCTCCTCTGGTAGTATACCTCAGGCAACAAGGAGGCTTGCATTATACGTGCCCTTTCTTTCTCTATGGCGGTTTTTAACTTTCTTTGCTCTGAGTAAACACCTCCGAGTTTACCACCTTCCTAGCAGAAAGAATATTTTGGTGGACAATCTGTCCAGCAGGGGAAAGATAATCATCACAGAATGATCTCTGCATCAGTTCATGGTAGATTCCCTGTAAAGACTTTGGAGGAGGCCTTTAATGGACAAGGTTAAACAGTAAACTCCCTTTTATGTTTCCCCAGTCCTTGACCAGATTGCCTTGGTAGATGGCCCTTTCAGCTTGAAGTGGGATCATCTGTTTGCATATGATCTCCTAGACATCTGAATGATTCCACAATTGCTTCACAAATTAAGGAATTCCACTGTTAGCTCAGTTTGAAAACCCTTCTGCAGTCCCAGTGATCTAGGTTAGTGATCTTCCTGACCAGATAGTAGACCATCCAAGAGGAGAAACCTTCCTTTGCAGCACATTCCTACACAGCAGTCTGCAGATTGTCTATATTCATACTTGGTTTATCTTAAATGATCACTGCAATAGGACAGGTTTTCAAACAAAGCCACCAAGTGCATCATTCAGTCCCAGAGATGATCTACATCTGAGGTCTATGATGAAAAATGGAGAAGTTTTTGCGATTGGTGCAGTTGGAAATGTGTTAATCCCAGTAGTCCAACTATAATCACAATGGCTGATTTTCGTCTTTTGAAGAGAAACATTGCTTTGTTTATATTATCAAGAGTTTTGGGGTTTTCCAACACATTCAAACAATTTAGTGTAGACTCTCACATTAGCAAACCTGATCAGACATTTCAAATTGCAAAGACAAGTGTTGGTATGGCCCAGATGGAGTCTATCATTTGTCTTGTGGTCTTTAAGTTAAAAACCCTAGTGAATGAATCTTTTTTGGAGAACCTAACCCACAAGGCTGATTTCTTTATCTCCTTATCATCCATGAAACGAATAAGCAAGCTTCATGCTCTGTCCATAGAACAATACTGTTAAAGGTTTGGTGGATATTCAAGGTTGGTTTCTCTTTGCCAAGCAGAAACATAATGTTGCTCCATGCCTAATTGAGATCCCTAGTATCAGACATATTTGTGCTGAAGATGATTAAAATAGACATATGTCCATTAGAGCCTTACATTTTGATTTAGCATCTTCAAAAAGGAGACAAAAGGATATGAAGTGTCTTTTCCTTCCTTTTAGGACTCGGCTGATATTTCTGCATACTTCAGTTTATGATGGATGGCCTCAACTTATAAGAGAGCATATCAGTCCCTTATCTTTGATCTTTAATTTATGAAGATAAAATCTCATAAGATTTAAGCCTTTGCTACCTCATGGACTTGTATAATTAATTCAGTTCTGGAGGATGTGATAGAAACTATGTTTTGGCAATCTCAAATAACTTTATTTATCTTCTCTCATTACCAGAGGAAAGGCATATTTCCTAAAGAACTTATAGTCCTTTTTCTATTATCCCACCAGTCGTGTGGTAATCAGCCTCCCACAAAAATAGAAAATTCAGTGACACAATAGCAACAGGTTTTGAATTACTGATATTAAGATAAAGTTTTGAGGTGGAGGAGTGAAGCTATTTACAATGATCTCGTATTTACATGTTACAACTGCCATATTCCCTCCTCCCAGCTCGCACTGATATTCAACTTGATAAAGTGATGTCCTGGGAATAAAAATGACGATTAGTTAATTCTTTGGATTCAATTTCAAGAATATTTCTGGAAAAAAGTAAGCTATGCAATAGAAACAGGGAAATAGTACATCATTAAAATTAGTTTTAACTAGGGCATAACCAATTAGCATTTTTCTACTGATTTCCGATTCCGGATTTTGGGCATGAAATTTTTCCGATTCCGGATACGATTTGATTAATCGGAAATGCTAAATCCGTATTTTTTTTCTAAAAAATTTCATCTTCCGTTTCCGGGTTTCTGGTATCTGGTTTTGCCGTGTCTAGCATGTTACTTAGTATTTTACCATATCCGGCTTCATTTCCAGTTTTCACACGCTAGTTCAGATAGATTGTCTCACAGCGTGATTGTGTTGACCATATTGGACTTTTCTGACTTCTTATTTAACTTTATTAACGCACTATTGAATGACATGCAGTGTTAGACACGGTGCTATAGAAATTCAACTTTATTATTTTTATTATCCGAATCGGTCGTTCCTGCCTTGTCCGACTCCGATTAATCGGAAGCTTATACTATCCGGTGGAATCCGATTTCCGGATCAAAAGTCGGTTATGCCCTAGTTTTAACCCCCCCCTCCCTCCACACTACAGCTTTCATATACACAAAGACAGTACAAAAAGAACACCAACAATTAAGATTTTTAAAGGAAAGAAGAAAATAAGACCTATAAATTCAACATAAATATGCAGGAGACTGAGTGGTCACCTACATTTATTTGCCTACTTTTAAAGGTTGAAAAGGTAAACAATTTTTTTTATTAATTTCAGATGAGCTTGTAAATCATGACACTGCCACAAAACCAACCCTCATTGAGTTAGCTGTTACATGGTGTGGGCCAGTAACTGGAACTGAGGATAACCAAGGTCAGTTGGAGTTGTCCAGCACATGTAACAGTCCCAGTTCAGGTGAGACATGGATGAGGATGTATTTAATGAATGTTTTATAATGATGTAATCATGATGGTTTATGAATAGATTGATGTAAGGATGAATACAATACAAAGACGTTTCTTTTGAAGTGTGTAATTGTTGGCATTTACCCCCAACACCACCCATTTTCAGGTACTTATAATTTAATGCCAGATACTAATCAAGAAATAATTGGCAGTTGCAGTATCATGAAGCAGAATTCATTATTATTGAAAAAAAATAACACTTGCACAATAAAGGTGTCAACAGGTACTAGGGTATCTGCCTGTTCATAATTAACTGGGTAATAAAATTAGCTATAGGGTACCCATTCAGTCCATGTAAAACAAAATTTCCAAGTTCAGATTATATCTGATGATATCAGGAGTAAGAGAGACACAGAATAACAAGTACAGTTCAAAGCTCTTGTCTTGTGACATTGAGCCATATTGACTGCCGTCTACTGATCTTGTATTTTCGACGCATGCAGACATTTGTCAAGCAACAAAGTTCTGAAGCTTTTTAATTCATAACAAATATAATCCAAGAAAATATTTTTTAAAGATCCTTAAGCACAAATCATATACAGCTGGCAAGAATAACACTGGCTACTATTCAAAAATGATTCTGTAATTGTGAATTTCTTTTGGGAGTCGACTCATGTAGCCCTGAGTCTAGCTATGACGGCAAATCAGATTGTGTAATATGAGGACATATATACCTCATAAGAGTGTGCATTGTAAGGAAATACTTTGATAAACCGTGAGCTATAGTTATTAATTTACATTTAGTACTTGAAAAACAAGATGTTTACTACAAATCAATATTCAATAAAGGTTCCACAGCATCTTACGTATTCATGTTTATGAAGGAGTAATACCAAAAAGAGTCTAAATTTTACCTGACAGAAGAAAAAAGCCCGTATTTTTCAAATTTAAATGAAAGGTCATTTGTGAGGACTTGGGTGTCAGAGTTGCTTATAAACATGGATGAAAAGCATGACAAAGCAAATGAGGTTCTACTTGCTAAGGTCAACATTGCATGAGAAAGATAGAGGGAGATGGTCTTTCTGACCTTTTAATATTTACAAATGCTCTGTTTTTGGAATATTATTATAGGTTGAAAAGCAAAAACAAAGCATTCAATTTCAGTATGTGTGCAGCCTATCAAAGGATTCGGCAGTAAAGCTCTTTCTTGTCAACAGGATATTTGCAACTTAGTATTAATGGTATGTAACAATGTAGAATGCTTGTGAACATTATGTGTTATGACAAAGTATTACACTGAATTATATACAACTTGACTACATGCCACGTTTTTGCAAATGGTATGTTTTTTAAAATATAATTTTACCTGACATGCATTAGTAATATTTTATTCAACCAATAAATTGTTCAAGATGAAATCTTTTCTCTAAATGAACATATTTGTTCTTGCATAAAACCATTACTTAGTTTTAATGTTCTATTCTTTTTACAGAATGAGATCATTGCCTTAAGAGTTTTGGGTAAAATTTAATGTAATTTATGTAACTAATTGTTTTTGCCAATCCTTTTTAGTTCAGCCTTGATCTTTATTTTTATTCGTTATCTTTAGCTCAACTATTTATACACCAGAAGAGCTGTGGAATGACCTGTCAGTCATCCACAGATCTGTTAACACAAGCTTCTTATTGCCACTTTTCCAAAACTTCATGGAACGTTAAACACATTTGTTGCATGGTCCATTTGATCCTAATTGAGAATGGTGCCTCTTGGTCAACCACTACACTCCTATCAGTGACTATCTATTAAATCTTGTTGCTATTCCTCATGAATGGATTGTTATCACAATGGGTGTTTCTCCAAATGACTTCTTATGATATTTTGTTTAGCCTCAATGAAAATGGTGCCAGTCTAACATCCAATTTAGCTGCCATAACAGTCACCCTTAAAATATTTTTAGTAGCTTCCTGTGGGTTGTTGGTTCTTACCAGGATTTTCCCAGGTTCCTCATCCAGCAGTTATTCTGGTAGCAATGTATAGCCAATCCTGTTCTGAAAAATGGCATTTAATCCAGAAAAAAGGAATAATAAGGTTATAGATCAAAATGGTGCCAGTTTGATAACCAATATCACTGCATGATCACTGGCATGGTGGCCATTTTCAAAATCTTGGTCCTAAATTAACATTTGATTTCAAATCTGACATCCAATATGCCACCATGATAGCACTCTTAAAAGTATTTTTGTCACTACTTACATTGAACAAAATTTGTACTCTCATGGAGTCTACATCAAAAAAGACTTCCTAAGATGTCTAGTTAGTCCCAAATGAAATTGGAACCAATCTTGCATCTAATGTGGCCACCAAAGGGACAGATTGGAAAATTGTATTATTGCTCCAGAATATCAAAGATTGTTTCTACACACAACTATTATATAAAGGAAATTGTCTTGTCCTGCATTCATGAACATTTTTCGGTGGGTCAGTAGATCATTCCCTTTGGAAAACCTGTTTTTCCAATAAGCTCCTGAGCCCTTTTTGGCTTTTTAGTTTAATTATTTATTCCTTTATTCCATTGTAACCTATATGGTATGTATCATATTTCATTCTTTACATTTTCTGATGCTTTTTGCTTGGTATTTTTCCTGTTAGTCAAGTTTTAAAATGTTTTCCTGTTGAATGTAGTTTCAGGCAAGGTGATTGCTTATAGCCAAATATTTTATGTATGGAGGTTTTAGGAGATTTGATCAAAATTAAATCCAGAGGTAAAGTGTATGCAGACTAATAAGATAGGTAATTACATTTTATCTCGGTATGCAGATAATACCTCTATTACTCAAGATAATTCAGAAATATTTTTGAAAACTCCTTAGAAATATTTAGGCTCTATATAAAGATCTCCAACCTTAATATTAACATTAAAAAGACTTCTTGCTCAGATTGGGAAAAAAATATCAAAACAAATGTTTGTCAAGAATTTTAATTAAGTTTGGAAACATATGTTTTCACACTACATTGCAATAAAATAAGCAAATCTTCATACCAAATGATAATAAAAATGGTACTAACAGCTGCCTCGCTCAGCAATTAAGAATTAAGAGGTTAGTGTTATGACTGATCGACCGGGTGTCAGGATAATGTAACTGGGTGAGACATGATGCCACATATCTGGAGCATGATACCCTATTGCTAGACATTACTATTAGCTGACACACTACAGAAATCATTGTATGACTGAAATTGTATTAAAGCTACATTAAAAATCCAAATCTCACACACACACATGTAATGAGCTCAGTCCTTCTGAGGCTAATATATGCAAGTCTGACATCATATTTAAACTATCATTTCAACAAAGTATTTAATGCATGTAACAAACACTGATTTTAATACTCGGTTAAGATACAAGGTAAGAATTTGTTCTTTTAACATTGACAGGTAGGAAATCGGTCTATTAATTCAGTGACAAGATAGGTCTATGTTTATGTCATGAATCTATTATGTCCAGCAATGGATTTGATTGTGAAATGTTTGGTTTCATCCATATAATATATATGAAATTATGACAATTCACAGTAACTGGTATGATGTCACCCTATTTCACACTAATAGAGCTACACAAGATATGATTCAAAGTGGCAGATTGCTATCCTGTCTGCCAAAGGATTTGCCAGGAACCTTAATTCCATGCAAACACATGTTTAAATCAGAATCCCTTGACCCTCAGATGCAGATTTTGAGCCAACACCATTACTTGGTACAGAGATATTGTGCAATTTGTTCTCTGTGCTATATTTCAATGACAGACTCCAGTCCAACATACCTATCCAGCCTCACCCATGTGTATACACCAGCTAGATCCTTACGCTTTTCTTCTGATAATCGTATACTCATTGTTCTCAGGGTGAAAACAAAGTCATATGGACAACGTTCGTTTGCACACCAGGGCCCGGTGACGTGGAACGAATTGCCCATTGAAATTAGACACAAAGACACAGTGGTCCCTTTTAAGAGTGCTCTCAAGAATCACCTGTTTCGACTGCAGGGACAAACTTAGCGACCTAATCATGTTTTGTATCTTATATGTTTTCAGCATGTTTTTATGTTTTCCAATTTCATTGTTTTTGTCATTTTTTGTTCTGTAGTGTAGTCATATCATTATTGATGGTGTAAAGCGCTTAGAGCTTCGAAAGATTAGGCACTATACAAAGTCCTCATTATTATTATTATTATTATTATTATTATTATTATTATTATTATTATTATTATTATTATTATTATTCCGCTAGCATGACCAAAGTCAGCAAAATGTGGTAAACAGTAACTGATCTTCCAACTCTGTCATGTTTCAGTACAGCCACCACTATGCTTGTTATGTATGCATGCACAAGAAAACACCAAGTTATACATTAAAACTGTTCTCCATTAAAAATGACTATATTGAATTATCATTGCATGACAAACAAGATCTTTTTTAGATATATCTATCTAAGAATAATCACATGGGATCATGAAAACTTTGATTGCTTCTTGTCATTTACTGTATTCATCATTACTTGGTACAGAGATATTGTGCAATATTAAATTTGAACTAACTATTGGAAATTTAGAATATTTAATTCATCAATCTCTACTGACAAAAACCGATGATACAAAGAAAAGAAGAATGTCTGACTATTACATACCTCAATAGCAGAAAAATTTATCATGAAGATGACTTGTACATAGACAAATAGTAGCACTCAGTTGTAAAAAAAATATTGACAGAATTCCTGTTAGTCATTATGCACATACCACAGATGGTCTGGTAAATTAAAGTCACTATGTTGCAGTCATTCCTCAAAATAAAAACACATTATAAGTATTGCTATGTAGGCACCATGAGATCCATACCATACTTAAAATCGAATAGTAATTTTGTGTGCATTATTCAATAACACTGGACATCCACAAATGACTGATCATTTATCTCGTGCAAAATAATACATTTAGGCCCAAGAGGGGACTAATTTTTTATGATAATATATTTGACTTGAAATTGAATTACTATACATTACAAAATTGTGCAAATTCACTACATTGAGTAAGTTGTTAGTTGCAATTGTCAGATGGGAAAATAACTCTACTTAAAATAATAAAATTGATCTAAGGTATCATATATACTCCTGGATAGAAAGCATTTTATTTACTACATCTGTAGATTCTTAGTATAATTGATGCATGATTTCAGTAGATGTATTCCTTGAATATCTCAGTTTCTAATTGAGTGCTATGTACTGTGACATATAACCATTACTTCACGTTATTGCTGTATTGGCAGTGTCAGATGTTTGTGTCATATTTGTTGTCAATTTTTAATTTTAAAAAATCAGCATAACTACAGAAGGTTAGAAATTTGTTTCTTCTTGATTAAATAGATAACTGCAGCATATTCTTTTCAGATCTGAGTTAAAATGACAAAAAATTCGGTATTGCTTCTCGTGTCCTTATATCTTTGTAAACTAAGCACAAAACAGTATATGCTGGGACATATCACTGCTGTCAAATTGGCAGTCAATCCAGCCTTCCAAATTAGGAATGACAGCAGTTTATGCAGAAACGCAACATTGTCCTGATATTTGTTGGGGTTTTTTTTAATGCTAGTTGAAAATGTCTGCATTCTGAACATTTATTAAACTATTAGTCCACTGTAGAAATCAGCATTGTTGTATCTTGATCTAGAACAGAGGTTCCCAAACTTCTCTGGCTCCGGACCCACTTGGGAATATTTTTTCTATCTCTGGACCCACCAAACAAAATTAGGTACAGAGTACTACTAAACTAGCTAAGGATTGCATCATAAATCGGGATTAAGATATGCTGATTTACATCCAGCATTTAGAAATTATCACATTTAAAACAGTAAAATTAAACTTAAGAAAAAAGCGAACATTTATTGCAATGCAACTGTTATATCAATGTAACAGTAACTAATCATTAAATTTAAACTTTAAAGAATCAATGTGAAGGATGGGCCTGCATGTTGCTCATAAGTAAGTCAATGCGCGGTTTAAAACAAGTCAGACACAGCCTCGCGACCCACTTGCCAAAGCTCTGCGACCCACTTTTGGGTCGCGACCCACAGTTTGGGAAACGCTGATCTAGAAAATGTGCTGTAATATAGCAGCATATGTTCAATGTCTACAGCACATACTGCAGTTTGTCAGGTCTGTAAGGGTTTTAATTGACCTTGCAAATGCATGAATTGGGTCAGATTAGTTGATAAGAGCACCAGCATCTTCTTGCAGATGAGGCATTTGATTGCTTTTAATTGATAATCATGTAGTGTAATTCTAGAACGTATTTGTGTGTATGTTGGATCTTTCCCCTTTTTTGCACACTGATATTTTATCCTTAAACATGCGCACAAATATGTCCATAAATTGCAGATCCAAATATGTATATTTTAAGCACATATTAGCGTATAAACAAGTGTTTACTAATTGATACAATTACATCTTGGGTACATTTTTATCTAGCCTAATCAAAAGTGGCAAATGATTTGATCAGAGGACTTTATTTATTTGGTATGAAAAGAAAGCACATTCCAATTAAACTTTTTTTGTCTGACATTATAAAAAAAGGTAATGAAATTATTGTATTTTATCACAATTGAATGAGATGATATTTCATATTTTTCCTCCCCAGTCACATTCAGTGAACCTGGTCATTCAGGCAACCAACCCTTCAACAACGATGAGCAGGGTGCAAATCCAGAACAGAACATGGCACCATATGTGTAAGTCAGCCTAAATCGACATTTTTCCTTCATCTGTCCCATTGTAATTATAGGTTTTCTTTGCATACTATGAACTTAAGAGCACATGTTTGATGCATATAGCAAAGTAACTAATGAAATTAAACTTGTTATGCATTACAGAGCTGCCAACCCTCACAATTTTGGCATGATTTTCATGACTTTTTCAGCGATTCACGAATGCACGCCGCATGCCAAAAATTCAAGATTTTTTTCTAATTATTGTTTTAAAAAAGTTTTTTAAAAAAATCAAATATTCTCGATAAGTGTTAGTCATGATATTGGCCGTTGCCAAAACGGTCCAGAACTGCTGGTAGCAGTATTAGCAGAACTGTTACCTATTTTTGCTATTTTCCATACATTTTCATTGAGCTTGTATGTTTCCCTACTGTTTCATTGGGCTTATTACTTTTCCCGATCGTTTCATTCGGCTCCCCACTTTTCTTGACTGTTTCACTGGGCTCCTTTTTTTTCTCCTCTGTTTTATTAAGGTTCCCAATTTTGTATGCTGTTTCATTGGGTTACTTACTTTTATCTACTGTTTCATTGGGCTCCTTTTACTCCTCTTTACTGTTTCATTGGGCTATGCACTTTCCCTAGTGTTTCATTTGGCTAATTACTTTCCCGATTGTTTTATTGTGTTCCTCACTTTTCTATACTGTTTCACTGGGCTCCTTACTTTTCTCTACTGGTTTGTTTGGTGGGGCTACCCATTTTTTCCTACTGTTTCATTGGTCTCCTTACTTTCCCCAATTGTTTCATTGGGCTGCCCACTTTTCTCTACCGATTCATTGGGCTCCCCACTTTTCTTTACTGTTTCATTAGGCTACTTGTTTTTCTCTACTGTTTTATTGGGCTCCTTACTTTTCTCTACTGTTTCATTGGGCTCCCCAATTTTGTATACTGTTTCATTTGGTTCCTTTAACTTTTCTTTACTATTTCATTGGGCTCCCCACTTTTCCTCCTTTTTCATTGGGCTCCCCACTTTTCCTCCTTTTTTATTAGGCTCCTTACTTTATCCTATTGTTAATTGGGTTACCAAATTTTCTGTACTGTTGCATTGGGCTCCTTATTTTTCTATACTCAGTCTGTTTCATTGCATTTTCCACTTTTCTCTACTGTTTCATTGGCCATCCCACTTTTCCCTACTGTTTTATTGGGTTCCCTACTTATGTCTACTGTTTCAGTTGCCATCCCATCTTTCCCTATTGTTTCATTAGGCTTCTTACTTTTCCCTAATATTTCATTGAGTTACCAACTGTTCTGTACTGTTGCATTGGGCTCCATATTTTTCCATACTGTTTCATTAGACTTATCACTTTTCCCTACTGTTTCATTTCCCTTCCTAATTTTCCCCACTGTTTCATTTTGATCACTATTTTCCCAACTTTTGTACAGATCAGCTCAACTGTCCCTACCTTTGAAGATTTGGGTGGAATTGTTTTGTCTGTTGAGTACATGAAATAAAAATTATGGAGAGGTTCTCTTCCTTGCAGTGCTGTCTTGATAGTAATATATGCAGTTTTAAGGGAACGTCATATTTTTGATATTATTTGCCATAGCAGACTGGTGCACCTAGTTAATATAAATTAATTTTGAAACATTTATTGCTTAATGATAATCCTAGTATTTAATATTTGTTTATCTGGACCATTTGTTGTAAAGACATTATAAAAGAATCATACATTCAGTTAATCATTTGTTCAAACAAGTTATGGCAGTGACCATAAAATTGGCCTCATTTGCTCATAAATTCAGCAATTTATGTATATCTGCACTGTTTATTTTTCAGAAGAGTGCCAATAGGGGACTCAGACTCTGAGGATGAATGCCAAGAGCCCCTCCTGAAAGGATCATGCTAAGATGTAAATGGTTTGTATACAGACATATATATAGCCTTAGATGTACAGCTATTGTCACATTTTATGAAGAAGGCAGCAATTCACTATCTGTTTAAGAAAGCATTATTATCCATCCTGTTTTATGTTTGATTCAAGGTTTTGCATTGAAGTCTATTTTAATATAAATTTCTTTTCAAACATTGAGCTCATTAATATTCAGGAGTAAATAAAAGTACATCACAGTGACCCATTTATCATGCTGTAGTGGTAATGCTAAGTTGATACAATAATCTCCACTGCATTGACACCTTTCATGTACAGCTATTATTTTAAGGACTCATATTAACACTTAACACAACTAGATTGCAGTGACTTAAATTTCTTAACATAATGAAACTGGGGCTATTGAATGAGCAGAGCAGGCAATTCAGAAGAATCATGATGTGTAAACAATCATTTACATTGAGGATTCAAGGATTAGGCAAGTTGTATTGTCTCACATTGAGATTTATCAGCAGTTTATTTTAGGATCCATTAAAATTAAAATGTATGTGGAAATAATGGCGATATTAGCCATAGATTTTCATTTTAACAGCAATAGTAAACATCATGTCAGTTCAGGCATGAGAGTCCCCCTTGTTCAAATTCATAATCTCACATGTCCACTTGTCACATTCTGAACTTATGCAACTGCAGGAACACAGTATCAGTATGACTACCACATCATAACTTTATGCGGGATATACATCTTTTCCTTGTTTTATACATTTTTTGCACTTATTGTCAAAACTTTGTTAAAATTGTGCATTGGACTTAGTTGTAACTATTATAAAAATTCAGGACAATGTCAAACATAATTTGATTGTATTCTTCATAAAACCAGACTATAAATTTGAAACAAATCATCTGAGTTCATAATATGTTTATTGAAATTTATTGCCAAATTTTAGTCATTTCTAGCCATCATTAAAATTTGAAAACTATTTTGGTGTTATTTTCCTTGAACACATTGACCTATTTATGGACAGACATTTATCAACATGATCAAATTAAGAGTGTTTCTGAATAATTGGAAAATTGGTTTTGTTTTTAATTTTATCTGACCTATTTAAAACATGTTCGTTCATTCATGTCCTCAACACATCTTTTTATACAGAAAACCCTCAACATGAAGACAACATTCAGGAGAAGAGAGAGGCAGATGAATAATTAAATAAATCATCAAGACCAGGGACATCAAATAGAGATTGTACTGATATACTATATTTGAGGAAACAATAATTAAAAAAATATTTTTTGCATATTCAGCTGCCATTTATAGAATTAATTCAGACAGCAATAAAATCTGAAGTCATCTTTAATTATATCATGGAATAGTTAACACTGTAAATGTAATATTTGTAAATAATACACATACATCCCAACTGTGATGACAGCTAAATGTTTTTTGTTAGTGGCTGTTTTTTTTCTTTATCACTCATATTTAAAATGCCTTGCTTTCTCATATTTCAAATTATGCATTGTGTGTTTTATTTATTGATTGTAACTATATATTAGGCTGTTTTTTTTTGTCTTGCAAATCATGATGTTTTATTATTATCTTGTTGGTTACAAATGACATCCTGCTTTTTTTTGGTTGATAATAATTATGAGTTAATTGTCAAAGTATCAATGACACTTATCAAAATCACAAAATCAATGCTTTCAAGAAATCATATTGTGAGGAGCAGTTTAATTCAGCAGTGATGTGTATTCGTGTATTCTTTCTGTCTACATATTATTGTCTTTATAGATTAGTTCTTTAGAATTCACTATATATTATATAACACTATTTATAACTGCATGAAATTCCTGGTGTATCATGATAGTTAATATTCCAAACCAGTTGTCTTTCAAGTTGGATTTTAATGTCTTATTTTGAATTGATTTAAGTCATATTTTGATGTCAACATTACTATGAAAGGAGATCTGGGACAACATATTCCATTTACGAAAAGGAAAGTCAGGGTGAAACTCCATTTTTTTTTAAAACGATTTTTTAACGACTTGTCAGTCATGTATCCTGTGTACCGAGAAGTCACTCGACAAGGACATGGTTTAGGAGATACATCAAAATTGGCCTTTCCTTCAGTGGCTCCCGTTTTTAAACAGATGGTGACACAAGGACTGCACGCCATGCAAGATGTCGATTTGATGCACAGCAAAGAATTTCCCTGACATGTCCTTATCGACAAACGAAATCCCAAAGAAGTTTTTTTGAGGGCATGCAAATATGTATTGCTTAAAAAAGGTTAAAAGATTTTGGGCTGACGAGAAACTCATATAAATGACCTAAACGGTACCAACTCAGGCATTCCTGCTTACCTGACTCCAAAGAAATGAAAAGGCAGAAAGAGATGACGAAGACACTACTCTTGAGGCCTTCATACCCCTCAGAGCTAGAAAGACTAAGAAAAGAAGAACCGTTCAAGACTTAGACGTTTTTGATTATTAAATAAATTACAGAGACAGAAAAATGATGCAATGAGAGTCTTGTGTCTGTTTCAAATCGGAACTGGATCTGATGACCATGCAAGAGTCCCAATGGGTTGAATTTTATTCTGTCTCCTCTTTGACGGATTCAGCTCCCATAGAGTTTGAAATCAAAGGGGAACCTGACAAGTAGATCAATCTGAATAGCAGTTACCAGTATTTGAAAGTAAAAATAATCAAAACAGACAACTCCAATCCAGGAGCTGATGATAGAGTAGCTCCCATCAACAATTTGTTGCATTCCTTGTTCAGCGAGGTGGTGTTTGTATTTCAAATCTAACTGGTCAGCAGTAGCATGGATACTTACCCTTATTGAGCGTACCTCGAAAATCACTTGATGTACGGAACAGAAGCCAAAAACACTCATCTGGATGCTTGTGTGGTATGGGAACCTGACATAGTAGACGAGGACAAGTTTAACGACACAGCCTTGACAGCAGATGACGATGCTCAGAATTCATTTTCTAACGACCATCGAAAGAAAATGCTGCAAGGACATAGTTTAACACTGTTGGGTCATTTATATTTGGTTTCAAGAGAAGTATTTGCTGAACGGTATGGTTATTTGCTTGAGAAAGAAACGTAGCAGTACCACTTTCCACTTGATAGCCCTTGCCAATGAATACAAAACCATTATCCATGACACCAAGTTCAAAGTGCATCGTATGGAAGTCTTTCCTAAAGTGGGAAATGACATAAGTCACAGTTTGAGTAGAATGACACCATCGCCACTGGACTCTGATTCAAGATCGAGGATCATCTGTTACAAGGACTGTTTCCCAAATGTTTAATTATTGGTATCGTTAACAATGCAGCACTCAACCGTGCCCACAAGGAAAATCCTTTCCAGTTTAAGCACTATAGATTATCCAAAATTGAAGTCAACCATGATAACAAAACTTTGTATACCCAACCTTTCGAACCTAGCTTTGGCCAGAAGAATTACTTGAGATCGTACTTGTCCATGTACGTTGGCACATGACAGTGAAGAACCAACAACAACACGCCATTTCGTACAAAGATTATGCAGGAGGTTACACTTTGTGGGATTTTGATTTCACTTTATAAAAAGGCAGCGATGAGATATATTTCCACCATATAAAATGATCCACTACATTACATGTGGAACTTCAGGATGCAGATAATCATGCCAAGGCAGTGAACGTCATCCTGTATGCCGAATTCGATAATACCATATAAATCAACAGTTTAAGAGAAGTCATTCTAGACTGTTTAAGAGAAGTCATTCTAGACTGTTAAAAACTATGAAAGACAGTTATCTCTGTATGGAAATGGAATAGAAAGATTCAGAGAAAGCAGAATCCCAAGACAAAGACGAAGAGGAGGTGGTAATTAAGTCCAGATGGCCAGAACATGAACAGCATTTAGTCTCCTGTTTTGCAAAACACTTGGCTGATACAATTACAGAATTGATCAAGAAAGATTACTATAAATGTCGCAAAGATCATCCCAGTCAAATTCAACACAATAAATATCTAATGAGGAGTGAAAAAGAAGAATAGGACAAATATCTGCACGAAGCTTGTAGTATAATCTCGGAAAAAGCCACGTTACATCAGTGGTATAAAGACGTGTGTGAAGATTCCTCGCCTCCATTGATTGATCGAAAGATCCATCATTATGAAACTTTTGGCTCAGAGTGCGGAGACGAAGTGAAGAAACGGTTACTTGTCAGACATTTTCAAGCAGAAAGTCTGGGGAATGAATTGTCGACATCATTACCCGTGAAAACAACAAAATGGATACCAAGGAATCACATTATCTTTTGAACCACACTGCTTCTTGTAATCTTGTGGTGTGTGCTTAAGATGCACTACTTTATCGCAAACGTCAAAACCATCAAGCTTATGTCATCAATACAGACGACTGTCATCTTCCAGGAACCCACTGGGTAGCTGTCTACTTTACTAAAGAGGGTTGTGTGGAGTATTTTGATTCGTATCGTTTGCCACATTTGGAAGAAAACATCATTGACATTATGAGAAGAAATACTCTGATGACACGATTCAATAATGTGAAATTACAAGGCACATTTTCCATGGTGTGTTGAGAATATTGTGTATATTTCCTGCATCAACGCAGTCTTTGATTCTTTAGAACAGTTAGTGACTTATTTTGAACGTCATTCTTCTAGAAAGGATGACGAAGTAGATTGATGGCTTTGTGACAATTAGGGTTATATGTCGTCTTTATCTAGGAAACATAGTGTACATCAATGGCCTAATGACTTCCATTACTGGAAAACTATATTGACTTCACAACGTTATCAACAATGTCAAAAATAATTTGTTTTAATGAATTTGTTTGTTGTTTATGACTAATTGTAAATTAATTGTTTTCCAAATAAAAAAAAATTGTTTTGAAAAAGTTTCTCTATCGTTTGTTTTCAAAGTTTCATCCATATCCATGCTCTTTGACTTCTCTCAATCCTTCACCCTAAAATTAACTTTTTGAGCCATCACCAAATAGTAGGGATGTTCTCTGTCGCTTCCGTGCTTGAACCGTATAAAGATAAATAGTCTCGTCTGACCATCAATTGTTGACTCATCCTCCAATGAAGATGTGTTAAAGAGTAGCTAAGCTGAACGAAGCTTACATAAATTTACATCGTGTCAGGCAAAGTCTGATACCAACACCTGAAGAAATGGAGATTGTCAGAACGTTGAAAGTGACCAAAGACTTGATAGAAGACCTCTTCAGAGACGAAATTAAGAAGGAGAAAGAATAATGGTCTGAGACGTACATACTTCAGAAGCAGCTAGGTGATAAGGAGGAGCAGCAGCAGCAACAACAGGAACCAGATAGTGGATTTGTAGACTGACGTGTCGACACCAAAGTGTTCTCCTTCTCTTTCCGAAGAAGCAAACCATATCCTGTGGGAGGGCCTGCCGTCAGACAAGGACGCAATCTTAGTCAATAATAGATTGTCATAACTCCTAGTCAACAAATAAAACATCTGTTTTCAGGGCTACCCCTATGCTCTAAAATGAGATACTAACTCAGTTGCCAAATGAAGTGTGTTTATGTTAAAACAAACACAACTCTATCCACCGTTGTGGTATATGAAAAGAAAGAGGGAAGTCGTCACTATCCCTCAAAGTGAAGACTGGTAGGGTGAAGCCAGTCAACCTCCCACTGCACTCTCATCAGCTACAGTTGATTGGGACAATGACAGGAGCCGTCGCTGATTCTGAGGCGCAAGACCGGGAACATGTCACCATTAGCTAGGGCCTCTGGAGCTTTAAAAAATCAGCCCTTCTCAAAACTAGCCAAATCGCTAGAAAAGAGACAATTCAAATTGCCAATTGGTGTGTAAATAGAGTAGTGTGATTATAAGCATTTACTCTTTTCCTGATGTGATTGTGTGTGTGTGTTTGTATGAGTGCACGTACGTTTGTGTGGATGGTAGAGTGCGTGGTTTTGCTTCTCATTCCTGTGTGTGGATAGTATATTTTGTGGTTTGTTTTCCCTCCCTTCTGTATGGATAGTAGATCATATGTGAAGTGAGTGTAAGGGATGTTTTCCTCCACGTAAGTGCTTGACATATAAACTTAAGCGTCTGTCATTCGCACCATTCTACGGAATAAGCAAACGGAAGATGGCCATCTACTTTCAACCAACTGAGACACAGTTTGTTTTGGTTAATGAACGAAGCTTATGTGGTGGTAACGCCTGAAAAATTAAAATATCTTGGTAGCCTAGACTTTGTGAACAGTCTCAAAGTGGAGAGAGATCTGCTAGAAAGTATGCTAGTTGGTAGTTTGGAAGAGGCTCTTCATGGTGTCGTCAAAGTCCCTTTCTTTTAAAGATGTGTTGTATTAGACCGAGTGGTCATTTATGAAGCGGGGAGTTGACTAGATAAAGAAGGTGAAAGATATGATTAGAGAGGTGATGCAAGTCAAAAAGATAAAACATACCTGGGCAAAGGAGAGAAAGGAAGAAGGAAACAAAACTAAGAAAGGGTAATTTGACAAACTAAATAACAAATGGATGAAGATGCAAGAGAAATTTAGAGCCATTGTACATCCTGACTGGATACCAGAGGATGAAATGGATTCGAAGAAGACGAAGAAAGAAATTGTTTGGAAAAAAATCAGAAGATGTTACAAATGTGGAGAAAATAGAAGACGAGGAAAAACTGAGGTCAACCCGGTGCACACCATTTCATACAATTGTTGCATCAGTGTTACCAATCTTAAGTAACTTGACGTCAACTTCACCTCCTCTTTTCATTTTGTCCTTATACGACCACTTCACTTTCATTTGACGCTATACAAACCCAAAAGTCCCTATGTTCAATTTCCCTTGACACTAAACGTGCCCATGGTGATTTTTAAAACCTTAACGCCAAACGTGTTTGGAGGGGGGGTCGAATGTATTTTCAAATTGACGCTAAACTGTTCCCATTAGATGCATTGTTTTGTTGAGAGCGTAGCCTGTCAAAGAAATGCCAATGAATCTATGACAAGAACTTCATCGTGAAGTCATCTTTAAAGGTATGTTAGCTTAACATATAATTTATATTGATTTGGACACATTGGAAAGTGTAGTATTGATAAAGAAATGTAGAGATTAATTTGGAAAATTAATTGTGATCTGAGTCAAACCAAAGCAGGGAACCAGACTAACGCTAAGCTGTATACTCTACATTTCAAATTACAACCATAAATCAGACCCCGGAATAAAGGGTATTAAAAATCCTTTTACAATCGAAAGGGATGCAACATAACTTTTTTCAAATGATAAGTGAGAAAAACCTGAAGAATGCATTTAAAAAAAAAAACAACCTTACCTGTTCAAAGTACGAAACCATTTTCCGATACTATTTTTAGCTGGCCAATCATATCCCATAGCCTCATCTGTTGCGGTCATGCGCATTTGACGTAGGGCACCTTGAGTGACCTACGTTTTACACGAACCGAGAATTTGTAAGTATAGATCGTTGTAAATGGTAATATGCCAGCCTACAAGTATTTCAGTTCAAGAAAACGTTCTCCTCAGTTATTTGTAACAATAAATGTGCATCAGTTGTGTATGTTACTGCGTAGTGTCTCTCACCTTGACTCCATCCCGCTTCTGACTGCATGGTAATGAATAATCTGATAATAAACAACCTAACCAGGTAGCAGCTAACAATGAACGCAAAAAATGTGCATATCACATATCAAACAATCAGATTCCTCAATCAAATTTTCCTGTGTGTTATAAACATGAAACTCCTCTCTCTCTCTCTCTCTCTCTCTCTCTCTCTCTCTCTCTATACCGTCTGCTCTATGTAAAGCGACCAAATCTTAGTGTGGTTTCTCGGATAGGGCATGGAATAAGTTGACTTTGACCCTGATGATGCCTTCTTCACCTGTGTTTATAAAATTAACAAGTATGCACCCATACACTATGCAACTAATTATATGGTTCAAGAAGTCTATAATCCTTAAAGTAGTATCGAGTGTATAATTCTAAAGAATCATTTAATTACATGTAGATTTGCCAAACTTGTAATTCTGGCCAAATTGTAACTTCGTCCACCCACCCATTTTCTCTCAGATATTGTCCATCCAACTTTCTAAGTCTAACTAAGACAACGGACAGGATAGGACAAAACAATTTTCTG
Source organism: Unio pictorum (assembly GCA_030141615.1). Classification (NCBI taxonomy): domain Eukaryota; kingdom Metazoa; phylum Mollusca; class Bivalvia; order Unionida; family Unionidae; genus Unio; species Unio pictorum. The sequence continues at coordinate 5,340,379 of JARLTB010000207.1, forward strand.
GGGACCAAAACAGTCAGGGATCCAGTGCATTTATAATTGTGCAGACACCCTTCTTGGAAACGGCACAGAGACAGGATAATGGGAAGAAAGATAAAAAAAGGGAATATTTACCCTGGTTTCCTGCGCCGCAACCTCCAAATCAACAACGAGTAAAACGTGCAGCATATTTTCATGGTCGTTGAAATGAGTGCTATCGGCTGTGTGTAACCTACATAATAAAAACCTAATAAATAAGAACGAGACGGTTCAGAAGAGAGCTGCTAGATTCACCACAAATAGATATAGCTAAACTAGGGCAAACCACATGAATAAGTTCCAATTAAAGTCAACATTAACAAATTGTTTAAAGTTCAACTTCTTCCCAGAACAATATGGATATGGAACAAATTACTATCAATAATTGCAGAAGCTCCTAACTTGGTAGCTCACAAGCATGAGTTTAATAACATCGGATTCTAATGACATAATCAGCTACAAGTAAGACCTAGTAATTCACATAGCTATGCCGGTGGAGGTTCCTTATCTCCTCGTCGCTATTGTTGCCAGATTGATCTGATTATGAAGGGACAAAAGCGTACACTGATACTCTTTTACTTATTTCTGCCTTTCCTATCATTAGTCTTCTGACTGTCTTATCACCCCCGTCTTTACTTTATCTCTGACCACGCATTTCCGTTGCTTAATACTCAAATATGACTGCGTCAACGTATTTATAGACAGACAGATATACATGCAAAGATAAGTTGTAATTCATATAGGCTAAATACTACAGAGCAACAGAGAGGACACGAGGTAAAAAATATGATTTCGTTTCCTCAAATTAATAATTTTGTTTTCTCAAAATAATATTTCTTTCCCTCAAATTACTAATTCGTTCGCACAAATTATTTTGTTACCGCAAGTTATTATTCGTTACATCAAATTAATAATTTGTTCCCTCAAGTTAGTATTTAGTTCCCAAAAATTAATATTTACTTCCCTCAATATACTATTGTGTTCCCTTAATATAATGATTCGTTCCCTCAAATTAATATTTCGTTACCTCAGAATAATAATTTGTTCCCATAAGTTAGCATTTCGTTACGTCAACATAATAAATTGTTCCCTCAAATTAATATTTCGTTCCCGGAAACGAATAATTTGTTTCCTCAAGTTAGCGCTTCGGTCGCTCATAGTTCGTTCCCTCAAATTAATATTTTGTTTCCAAAGTAATATTTCGTTACCTCAAGATATGAAATCGTTCCCTGAAATTAATATGTAATTTTCTCAGATTGCTAATTCGTTCGCACAAGTTATTATTTTGCTCCCTTAAGTTATTATTCTTTCTCTTAAATTAATAATTACTCTCTCAAGCTAGCATTTCGTTCCATCAAAATTCTAATTTGCATTTCTTTCCTTCAAATTAATATTTCTTTCCCTCAAATTATTATTTCGTTACCTCAGAAGCATAATGTGTTCCCTCAAGTTAGCATTTCGTAGTTGTTATAGGGGATACCGTATGTGTACTTCCATATCCGCCTCTTTGAGTCCCTAGCCCCCGTAACCGGCACCTAATAACATTGTTCTTCCCGCATAATTACGAAGGCGCGTTTATTTTGTGCGGAAAAATGTAATAATACATTACATTGTGTTGTGCATGTCAACAGCACGAAATGGAATGCACGTCTTTTCTAATTGATTTTTTAAAACAAAATTTTAAATTTCAACCCACTATGTTATTCTTTCATAAACAACTAGATCGATCAATACATACATGCAAAAACTAATAGATGCACAAACGAGTGAACACATGTAATAATTTTCTATTCTTTTGGACTTAAATCAATAATTTGGTTACCGTTCAAGTTAAAAAGCTAATTGTTAATATATAATTTCATATTTCTAAAAGCATTTCAAGATTACATCGTTTTAACGTAAGACATAAAGTCATGTTCCGTTAGACACGTGTTTCGTTTGAATACACTCACCACTCAGAGTTGAAGATTAAGGTATGTGGCCATTTCGCACCTGATCAGGTGGCATCCAAGCCAAGACGCAAACTAATCAAGTTATGTCGCACCCATTGCTACCGTTATGTATCACCCTCGCTTAAGTTATGTCGCACGCAATGCTCAAGTTATGTTAATATTTGATGCGTCTTTAAAACAAGGAATGTACAATTAAACGAACGAAAATAAAAAATGCATATAAATTCGTATCTAAAATAGCAGACGTCAGAATAAAAGTATTGAATGAATGAAAAAAGAGAACATATATACATAGAAGCATTGAGAAATTAAAGATGAAAATTACGACAATCAACAAAGGTTGCTATTTGATATGGTCTTTTATTTCCATCTTATTCTTCTTCTTCTCCAAAGTCTTAATTTGCATTAACTACTAAATCTGGTAAAATATATTATATTATCTTTGAGTGTTATTTTTTGTACACATTTATATGAGCGAAGCAACATAGTTCAGAGTGTACGATAAAGGTTCAACGTATACGTCACATTGAGCACACTAGTATTCTTATGTTTGTTGCAAAACAGGCCCATTTAAATTGCTGCAAGCAGACAGTAACTAGGAAATGGTCGTTTCCGTCTTTGATGTTGTCCCAATAAGTAAACAATGTTGCTTGCATTTGTTTTTATACTTATCTCTGTTGTTGGGTAAGTTTCCCTTCGGACAAGAACTGCAGCTGAACAAGCTGAATATGTACAAACTGAATCTTCTTAAAGAAATAGCCAATCAGCATGCTCAGTGGCAATTTTCCTCTCTTTGCATCTGAATTGAGCCTATGATACCATCCCTAACCATCGTTCTTTGCATTTATTGGCTGCATATATAAGGTCCAACGAGCAGTGGTTAATACTGATTTTGTGATCCATTGCCTTTCTATGTAGCTACATAGATCAGATAAGGGTATGTTATTGGTGGTTTTATCTTGAAGTGCAGCAGGGCCATTAATTTCTCGATGAACTATGAATGGGCTTGTTAACTTTATAAGGTTAATGAAGGCCGATCTCCCCACACTGCCTCCAAATAGCTTGAGTCCAATGAAAGACACAACCTTGCATCTGAATGTCTGGAAAAACCGTCATCACCCCCTACCACAAAGCTGCTTCAAAGTCTGCTACCACTTTTTTCACTTTTGGTTCAGTGTGAATCAAACTTTTAATAGCTTACAGCATTTTTTATAATTCTTCTTCCATGGCATCAACGATAAAGCTAGGGAACTTGTTTTATTTCACCATCTTTATTACGAAGGCATGCACCGTTAAATGATTACATATATAAAAGGGGAAATTAAACAAATAACAATTAAATAACAAATCAATAGTCAAATGATAACAATTTTCCATCTACTCTCCTTCGGCTCGACTCTGTAATAGCCTACTGTATCATTTGATAAGTAGTGTGAGACTGATTTCCACCTGTCCTTGTATCCCTACTCATTTGTGTATTCTTCTCTCCTATTCCTCCCAAATTCCTTCTTGTCTTCCTCCTGATTTTCTCCAAATTTCCTCTCCTCCTCGACTTTTCTATGTTCCTCCTCCTCCACTTTCTCCTCCTCAAATCCTTTTCATCCTCCACCTTCTATGCACATTTTCTGCACCGGCAAGACTTTGGTTAACTCCGACTGCTCTGCTAGTCTCACTTCCTTCTCCACCTCTTGGAGACTCTAGACTCAACTGAACCGGAATCTACACCATTCTTTTCTAACAGTTTGCTGCAGGTTTTTCTTGTTTGTTATTTTGTTTTAAGTCGTTTCCTGCTTTTATTCTTGTTTCTCGTGCGCTTTTTTTCTCCTTTTGGTTGCCATATTATTTGTTTGGGGAATATCTTATTATAGCTTATGTGGCGTGTCTCTTGTACATGTTGCTCTTGTTTCGTTTCTTCTTCTTGTGTTTTACTCCTCTTGTGCGTGTGCCTTGTTTTCCCGCATTTATGGTATTTCCTGTGGAAAATGCACCCTTTATACCACGTCTTTACTAGAAATCCATGTAGATTTGGACCAGATTTTTGGCTGATTCGTACTATGTGAAATATCAATAAGTTTTGTCTGAGATTTATATGTGACGCTTACATTTTATTTACCACATTTCTCATTATTTCCCAGGTACGCTGAGCAGTTCAGATATGTATATAAGGAATTGATCATTAAATTGTATGCATATTGTTGGGGACAAAACTCGCTAAAACAGTGTCCATGCAGCAACATTTATTCATAAATATAGATCTGAGTTAACGTTATTTGGGTCCACACATACAGGTCTGGGAAGGTTTATGCCTTTGCTAAATTTATGTAGAATTTATTTATACTGTCTATTTTGTAATATACTAATAGTACTACATAAAACTTATATCTTAAAGGAGAAAGCGATGTGCTGTTCAATTTTTTTTATCTAGTTCGATACAATATCAAACGTCAATATCATACGTTTATATTTATCTTGTGGAACTCGTAAGACGAATCATAATTTATTAATACTAATTTTAAGCAACGTCTGTTAAGGGTATTCTGAATTCAAAATCTATTTGAAAGTGTTCAATTTTAAATAAGTATTGAAATTTATAGTTGAATGCTATGAACATTAAAATTATATCACATTTAAGCCAGAAAAGTCTTTGTGAAGGGTCACTTCGACCCCCCCCTCCCCATTTTTCAGTGTTAAAGTTGAAAGGCCAGCATCTACGACTCATTGAGATTTTACGGGGGGATCGCAACGCTGTCCTGAGAATGTAAAGATTTGGACCTATGTAAAGTAGTAATTTTCAAATGGAAACTGATGCTGATGTGGATAAGAAGAATCGTATTATTGTTTAAATTAGTTTTATTTACATAATATGGCCATGGAGGACTAACATGATCCATAAATGATGGCACATTGTTTCAGTAGCTGACTGGTGGAAGATAATGAAATGAAATGTTAATCTATTTAAGTACCATACAAATGAAAACAATTTTGAAGCCTGCTTTGTCTACATTCTTCGTATAAGTGAGATTGAGTTATTTATAGGTGATAACAACTTTTATCAGTTGCATGGAATTGACCTTAAAATTCATGAACGTTGTTGTTGTCTAACAGCTGGCTACAAAAATCCAGCTCAGATTTCAGGATTACTGCAAATATATAGTCTCTTACGTTCAAGAAAGGTGTGACTTTTTTCTTTCCAGATTTCCACAAGATTTATTAATTTCAAATACTCTCACTATAAATCTCTCCCCAGACCTAATGTCATTGGAAGTGCAAGATTGTTCATGCATATTTGTTCCAACTTTGCTTTGTCACTCATATAAACAAAATATATTCATGGAGAAATAATCATTTATATTTATCATACCTCTATGCATATTTTTATCATCACCTTAGATTTTTTATTAGTACATCTTTTATCATCCCCAATGTTTTGTTCTTGTCTTGGATCTAAGTATCCGATTCAGTCTTTCTGGGCCTGTGACACAGGATCTTATCGTTTTTGCTAAATATAGTTTGATTAAATATTGATATTAACACACTTGATGACCTTTACTTAAACTGGTTTCCCTGTAACATGGAGTCCACCCTATATACTAACATGCTTTAAATAGTAACCGATAAAAGTAAAGAAACTCAGCTATGTTTACAGACAAATGTGTACATAAACGAGGCTCCCAACAGACAGAACTTCATCTCACCACAACATATAGTATATATGTGATTTATTTCTGACTTGAAATTAATTTGTCTACTGTAGTCTACCATTCCACATTAACTAATGCAAATATCCAGTCACAAATAAATTACAGTAAATATGGGAATTGTATAAAATACTAACACCAGTAATATTTCAAATGGTAATGTAAATTTTCTTGTGCCAATAATAAAAGTTTGGAAAAATATAATTAAGATTTGTTTAGGGCTGAACATTTAATACAGTACGTAGTACCACCAATAGTAATGCATGTGGAGTTACATTTTTCCATATGTTCTTACATAGCTTTGTGTAATTTAGCCAAACAAGCCATCAAAATTATCTTAACTTTTATTACATCAATCACACTGTAATATAAAGATGAGATCATGCATGAAGATTGCAATACCTTTAATCTCATAATTCCCCTATCAGAAACTTTTGAAACAGAAATACTACATCTATCTTAATTGTGAATCATTTATTGCTTAATAATAATCCTAAGGTATAACAGACCACTTTGCTTTGCAAATATTGTGTAAAATATTGCATGATCATCTTTTAATTGCTTGTGTGTCAGAGATGTAGTTCATTTGGCTCAGACATGTACCTATTTTATGCCATAAGGCATGACTTTTATTTCATGTTTAGTAATGCTCTATATCATTATTCTCGATATTTCTGCTTATTTTTTAGTAGTTTTGATAAATCTGGAAAGTGGATGAAGAAGGACCCAAACTCTGATAATGATAACAATGAACCCCTCCTGTGCGAAACCTTCAATCCAAAGTGAAGCAAAGACAAGATATGTTAAATAGTTTGTGTTATAGACAGGTATCTCATTTAAATATGAACAGCTATCTGATTTTTAAAGTATAGTCAAGGTAGAGATACATGCATCACTTACACAGCAGTATGTCATCTATCCTATTTGTGTTTTGCATTAGGTTTTGTTACTAATATATATTTATAAATATCTGTTGTAAATTTTGTCTGGAAATTTGTTGAGGGACAGCTATCTTTCAGGGTAGCGAAATTAGGTCACATTTACTTATTGTTCCAGTGATAATGCAAGAGTTTACGCTTACCTCCACTTCACTAAGACTTTTACAGTCATAAGACTTAATACATGCATTAATTTTAAGGAGCATTTTTCACAGTTTAAAATAATTTGGGCACAGCGACCTATTTTTCTTGACCTGACGGGACTTGATATTTTTGGATTATGCAGAAACAGGCAATACATTTCATTTCAAAGATTTGTTATGTGTAAGGAGTTGCTTCCTCATTAATCAAGGATTAAGAAGTTTTTCTGTCACAAATTATAGAGTTGGCCACAAATTAAAATGCTTAATCAATCATTACAATTCATTATTATTTGTACTGATATTATAGTTATATGGTACATATCTTAAAAGCAAACGTCTCTGAAACCATTTAATGTTACCACTGTTTACAGTGCAGTATTTTGATTTGGTTCTCTCTGTCCATCTTTCCTGGTAAATGTTGTGCAATATTGAATAATGTAGACAGCTTAAATTGGCTGCATATTTGTAAGCAAATGTAGATCCATCTGATTACAGTGTTGTTTGTTAGCCATTAGAATTTAAAATTAGCTATAATGAACATGGACTGGATGAGCTTTTATTCTAGCCTGTTATCTGTCATAAGTCCATTCGTTAGTACAATTTGTTATCTCTCTCTCTCTCTCTCTCTCTCTCTCTCTCTCTCTCTCTCTCTCTCTCTCATAAACTATTTATAATATCTACCCTGAAACGTTATACATACATGTATCCTAGGGTCTAGCTGGTGTATTAACCTGAATGGATGGTTATCTCAGCATGAGGTTTTCACTAAAAGGGTTGTGATGTCATGTATGCTCTATTTTAGATTGGACATCCAGCATGACCATCATCTTCAGAATTGTCCTATCGGTGCTGTTTCTAAATGGAAAGTCATAATTACATGTATTCATTTGATAAATTGTGACAATACCTAATTGGTACCAAATGAAAATTGTGCTGCTGGGACATCCAATAAGACAAGTCTTGTTATCACTGTTTTATTTCTGCTCATACATATCAGTTATCTACCTATATTACTCTTAAACATAGGGCATGCATATAATATTCCATTCTTCATGCTCTTGATTACATATACTATTTTGTTTATAAAAATGGAGTCATTGTTGCTTGGTGGTTAAGGTACCCGACTTGCAGATTAAAGGGTGTGGGTTTTAAACCTATCATCATACTAGCCTGGATCAGATACCATGGTGTGATAATGGACCTATTTATATAGATAAGAAACAAATTTGTATAATTGTAGTACCATATGCCCAGTAAGCATTTCCCATCTGATTATTACTACCATATATTCACAAAAATTGGGGAACATATTATCTGCATTACTGGTCATCTTACCTTTTGACCGTTTGTCTATTGGTAATACTTTTGGTTTTGATCATGCAGTTTAAAGCCATTTGAGATAAAACTTGTTATATGTCACAATTTGGTGTTTTGTGCACCTCATGGCTGTGGGGAGGGGTAAAACAAGGTGAAGGTCATGGTTCAGTAACGGGACATTTCTTGTGCACCATATTGGAGTCAAATGATAAAGATCTTGGTAAATATTGTAAATTTTCATTATCACTCACCGTTATCATCTAAAAGCTATTGTAACGTTTTGAGTTAAAATTTGTTATCGAGCATTTGTGCAACATACTACATATTTAGGTGCAATATAGCAAGTTTTCCTTCATTATTTCTTTGATAAGATCATAGCCATTTGAGATTAAGAAATAAAATATGCTCTATTGTAAACCCCCCCCCCCTCCCCCCAAACATTGTATTTTTTTATCTTATCTATCATGGTCCCAGTTTTTGTACTTTTCAGCAACACTTTCCTTACTTCTGTATTACTTACTTATGAGCTGTTTAAGATAAAGAAATTAAATTTGGCAAACTTGTATTTTCGCTAGAGGATATGTTATATTCCGTGTTTGAGTTATATTGCCAAGGTTACATGTCTACATTCAGTAGTTTTTTACAGTGACAAAATGCATAAGTTGTATATAAAGTTGCTTACTTTTCCAGAGCATAATTCAATCTCAAACAGTTAAATATATTTTAACCAGATTTGGCACACATATCAAGCAAGCTGCAATGAGAAGTTCTTTGATATTTAGAATAGTCTGCATTTATTATTTGCATGTCACCATGGAAACATGGTATAGCTTAAGGATCATGTACATAGAGGATAATTGCTGTAATAATTGTATGCAGTCGGAACCCCTTACGTATACTGATTACATAGGTGAATGTGATCTCTGTATGATTTCTGTATTTTGGTTAGTTTGCCTCATGGTGTGAATCGTCAGGTATTGGGATGAAAATATAATGTGAGACAGTAAATTATAGTGATACTGTCCATACATTTTTTTCCAGGACTCTCAAATCATGTATGCTGGACATGTCCAACAGAACTGTTTCTTAACCAGTCATAAAATGTCTAGTTAAATGGCTGGATTGTTTTAAAAAGAAACTCTATTCATACTTTCTAAGTAATTATTCTAACTGTAACTTGTATTGACTACTGATCTCATATTTTGTGCTTAAGATGTACATTACAGCAAGTTTGACACTGACGTAGGGCCTCAGGCCTTTCTTAATGGTGCTGTGTTATCTGTGTCTGTGTGATTTGGATTTTTAACATAGCTTTAACAATTTTCTAGTCATTTTGCTTTGATATCTGCAGTGTGGCAGTTTAAAGTAATGTCTAGCCCTGGGGCATCATATAGCATGATGTCCCTTCAAGTCACATTATCCTGACACCAGTCCGAGTAGTCCTACAACAGCTGTTAGTACGATGTTTATTATAAGTCTTTGGTAAGACTCCACTGGAGTTCAAACCCATGACCTCGTGCATTCTCTGTCAAGGAAATATATGTGACTATAGAGGGTCCTCCAAGAAACAAGTCATTTTTCGAAATGGGGAAATTGTTCAGCTGTTATTCTGACAACAATGTTTAAATTAAGAGTAGCAAATGTGGTTGTAATGTGGATATTATGATGACTTCGTGAACCATTCACAATGGTTACTTCCCCAGATGCTAATATCAAAATTGATTTTTCACTGAAACACAATAGCAATATGTACCTTGTTTTTAAAAGGCTTTTCACAACTTACATTGTGACCTTATGGGCAAAATATTTCGATTCTATGGTTTTCCACTGAAGCATGGCACAAAATAATTTGTGTTTCTGTGCCGTAAGGCACCAACAAAACCAGGCATTCACTCCATTGTGCAGTAACAATTGCAAACAATTGCAAGTATTTGAAAGGTGTGCAGCCACATCTTAAACTGTACAGTAGAAATAAATGATGAAAATAGAGTATGATCAAATATATCATCAAGAAAAGAAACATAGAAAGTACCATAAATCAATTGATGCAGATGTCAGAAGTAGGATGCAATTGTGACTGTGATGTTGAGCATATACTTGCATGGAGTATTTGGAGAAATACATAATGGCAGGGGGTACCTTATTTTTGAGTCTTGTTGATGAAAATATGCATGTATGATTTTGAGTTCATGTTAATGTAGAATAAATGTTGAATTAGATACTGATATGGTTTCTGTTTCACTTTAACAGGATCAGTGAAACTTAGGCACAATCAGTAAAACCTTGATTTGATGATTGTGCAGGTTAATTACAGAAAATCCTTATTTCAGGTCCTGCTGAGATGTATATCCAGTACAGTTTCTAATCCTCAGAATGTAGTAAATATCCGTTTGTCTTTCAGATAGATACCAGTGTGTTGAGATTCAAATTTTATAAAGAAACTGACACCAGTATGTTGTTAATCTGTTTGAATGATTTGACAGTTATACTGAACAAACTGTTGTGACATTTACTTTAGAAATATTTATATTATCTATACTGTTAATTGTTTCTCCATTTTTTTCCAAAGTTCATTTTTCTACAAGAAGACCCTCTAAAACAAGGCAGTACATACAGTGAATGAGATGGCATCATGAATAATTATAATGTTAGCCTTGTGTAAGAAGATCTTGTTGAGATTTTACTGATGTTTACTGATGTATTGTATATAAGGAATTGACACTCTTTCTACATGTTTTCAATATGTACATAACTGCATTGGAGATTATTTTTCTAGCTGTGGGATGTGGAAGTTCTTATGATCAAGTGTTACAAATTGCTAAAAGTGTAAATTAAGAGAACAAATGCATTCTTTTAAATTCTGTCTGTGTTGCATGGTTTGTCAGCTAGCAATCATTAGCTGAACTGGTCATGAACTAGAAGACCTTTTGGGGTGGTATGTTGTCCGTTATCAATAAATTTTCTTTTCAAACATTTGAAATGCTTCCAAGATTGCCATGAATCTTTACATATTATCATCCCATGGTCTAGTTGGTCCTAAATTAAAACTGTGACACTTACACATCCCTTATGGCCACCACTGTGACTATCTTGAAAACGGTATCATTACTCCTGTGAAATGGATATTCATATCAGCATGGGTGTTTTATCAAGAGACTCATATGATGTCTGGCTGATTCTAATGAAAATGCTGCTGATCTTCTGTACAGTATGACTGCTGTATTTGCCATCTTGGAAAAGGCTAATTTGCTTTTAAGATATATACCATATAACTATAATATCAGTACAAATAATAATGAATTGTACTGATTGCTTAAGCATTTTAATTTGTGGCCAACTCAATAATTTGTGACAGTAAATCTTCCTTAATCCTTGAATCCTCATATATGAAGAAGCAGCTACTCACACATAAAAATTCTTTAACGTATCTACCCACACCAACAACAAAAAAATACTCAAATTGGTTTAGCACTTAATAACACACTTGTGTTGCTGTGCCATAAAAGTCCAAAGCAAACCAAACGACAAAATTAATTTGGAAAATGGAAGTAGTTTAAAATATTGTTTTAAAAAGGATATGGAATTTGTTGCCCACACCAGTTAGATGAGGCGTTTCTTGAGTAAATTTTAAAGAAAAATATCTAATATATTTAAAGCATTTTTTATGGCTTTCTGAATGTCATTATATGTTTGTAAAATTTGTCGTTGATTTCGCTAATCTGTGTTTCTGTTCAAAGATAAATTTCGATATGCTCAGAGTTATGTTCATGATATCAATTTAGTGTTAATGTGTTGATTAGAATGGCTTATTTGTATCCTGCACATGTTTTGTGAATTTGATTTATACACAAAATTGTTAGAAAGTAGTTGAGGCCATTAATGGAGACCAGATACGCATGTTTTAATTGAGCTACGCTCATTATTATCAATATAGAACCAACGTACTGTATTTAACATAAACAAATTTTTGAGTTCTTTGTCTTCAGCATTTTGAGTTTAGTCTTTTCATTCCACAAGCCCTTTTGATTTATTGTGTTTTGTTATGCTTAATAATGATTCATGAAATTCAGTTAGTTCCATAGCATGTTTTCTCACCTCTTTGGTTACAATCACAACTAGACAATTTGTATTATGTTTTATGTTAAAGTTTGTTTATTTGCTGTGTTACTTAAGATCGATTTGATGTATTATTTTCATGTATTTCAATGGATTTTATAAATTAAAAATAATTCTACTGTTCTATCATACGTCCTTGAAGCGGAGATGGCCGTCCAATGGACCTATTACCAAAGGCAATTTCCGAAAAAAGAAGTTTTTTTATGTCCATCATCCATCCAACGTACATGACGCAGCTATCGGATGCGACATTGGTGGAGGAGTATGACCATGCTGGGAATCTTACACGTTGAAGAACATTGTTGTTACTCGATCACTACAATTGATCACGAGTATGTGTCAGAGACATTGCATGTGAAACGCGCTCAGTTGTTTCTCTTGTTAGTCATACAGTTTCCAGGTTTCACTGGAATACAGGAGAGTGCTTAGCACACATGCACAGTACACGGAGATCTTAGTGTTCAGGGCCAGCATGCTGTTGCTCCACACTCCCTGCGACAACCTGTAGAAAGTTGTTGATGCCTTTCCAATCCGCTTGTTGAACTCAGCATCGAGCGATAAGTTGTTGGTTATGGTTTGGCCGAGGTAAATGAACTGACCGACTACCTCAAGTTCGTATTTGTTGATGATAATACATCGGGGGAAACCGCGTTCAAATCCATCACGTTTATTTTCCTTATGCTGATGCTCAGCCCACACTCACCGTATCTTTTAGCAAAGTGGTGTATCAGATCCCATAACTCAGCTTATGTGTGAGTGGCTATGGCAGGATCGTCTGCGAAGAACATGTCCCTGGTGGTTGCTTCACACACTTTGCTCTTTTTATCTGGTTGTGCGAGGATTAAAAGTTTCCCATATGATTGCGTGTGCAGGTAGATACTTTATGTGGTCGTCCTAAATGCATGCTTGAGCAGGACAGCGAAGAAGATGCCGAAGATCTTATGGGGCTAGGATTTAATGCTGTTTCACTCCACTGCAAATGTTGAATGGGTCGAATTTTTAGCCATCGTACTGCACTGTGCCTTACCTTTCGTTGTGGAAAGACTGGATTATGCTAAGCATCTTTAAAGAGCATCCATTCTTTGCCAGGGTAGTGAAAAGTCCGTCTCTGATGACATGATCTAATGCCTTGGTGAGGTCTATAAAATCCAGGAATAGGGTTTTGTTGTTGTTCTCCTGCAGTTGTCTGATTGAGAAAATCCTGTAGATTTTGGACCTCTCTATGCGGAACCCACAGTGCGACTTTGAGGCCACTCTGTCAGCAAGCATATGCAGTATATTGAGGATGACGCGTGCGAAGACTTTACCCACGTCACTGAGAAGGAATATGCCCTGGTAGTTGTTGCAGTCACTTATGTCGCCTTTGTTCTTGTATAGGATTACGATGTTGGTGTCTCCCATGTCCTGAGGAACTGCATTATCATCCCAGATCTGGCAGGGCGTGCAGGTTTGTGAGCAGCACGCTGCATCCTCACTTCATAACTTCTGCTAGGATGCCATCCTTCCCTGGGGCTTTAGCTAAGGACAGTTTGGCTAGTACTGCCACTGTAAGTTTCTTATCCAGTTCGGTTTTCAGTGGCGTTGAGGGAATTATTGGTCATGTGGTTCTCTCTTGAGTACAGTTCATAGAAGTACTCCACCAAACGCACCATCTGCTTGCCCCCTTGTCGGTATCGCCTGTGGCAGACTTCAATGGTGTTATCGCTTTTTTCGTGTGACCCACTGCTGTATGACATGGTACATGACTCTAATGTTTCCGATATGTGCTGCTGACTGGATGCTCTGACAGAGCTTAAGCCAGTATTCACTAGTGCACTGCAGTGCTATCCTCTACACCTTACTTCTGGTAGAACTGTATGTCTATATAGTCATTTGGCAGTGGTATCGTTAGTATTTCAACTGAGCACTGCGACACTCTTCTATGACTGGCGTGAGTGTGCGAAGTTAGCCTCAAACTAGTCTTTGTTCTTTGGGTCTTACAAAAGATCCATGTGGCTGGGCTGTACACAGTCTCTCTGCTGTTATCACAGCTGCGTTGGCACTGCCGTTGGGAGGTTCTCAATCAAACCTCTTGGAAAGGACATAAGTTAATTTTCGGCCTTTTATGGCTTTAACGTCTTGCTGGCGTAAATGTATGATTTACTCTCTAGGCTTGTTCGGTTTATCTTCCTTAACCCTTGGCTGAAGCTTCATTTTGCAGCACAACAGCGAGTGGTCAGTGCCGCATTCAGCGCTGTGGGGCTACTGGTACGAAACACACCTTTCAGTGCAGACCGTTTCGTAATGATCAAGTCCAGTTGGTGGCAGTGTTTGGACCTGGGATGTCTCCAAGACACTTTATGATGTGGTTTTATTTGAAAGATTTCATTAGTGGTACCGAGGTCGTGGTACGACCATATCTCTAGGAGTCGCCGACCGTTCTCATGTATCTTCCCAATGCCAAACAGGTCTAGACAGGAAGGTCAAGAGTCATGGACGGCATCCACCATAGTGTTGAAGTCTGCCAGTAGTATCAAAATTTTTTCTTAGGAAGTTTCTCGATGAGCAAGTTTAATTCGTCGTAGAACTCATCCTTGGTATATACGGTGGCGCTTAGTGTGGGACTGTAAACGATGATCAGGCTGACAGACGGCTATCGTGTGGAGGCAGAGTTAAAACAGACTTCTGTTTCCTTGTTGGCAGGGTTATATCGTCCCAGATAGAGTATTCCTGACGGCGAATCCAACACCAAACTCTCTTTCGTCGTCAACGCTCTTTCCTTGCCAGAAGAACGTGTAGTTATGTTCTCTGGGAGACCCGACATTTGATAAACGAGTCTCCTGTAGCGCGGCGATGACGATCTGGAGTCTTGCAAGTTCTTCATTAATGATTGAAGTCATTGGAACATCGCTGATTGCCTAGAGATCATCTGAGAGTGCAGTCAGCATGGTCCGGGTAGTCCAGGTCCCTAGCTTGAGTATTGGGGGTTTCCATTTTGTTTTTTTTTAAATTATTTCTTGGTGCAGTAGTTTCAATACGCGTTGTCAGGTCGTGACGTGCCTTAAGCCCTACGCACCCAGTAAAGCAGACGAACTGTGTAGGGACGGCACCTTGTTTTCAGGGGGCTGCCATTCTTGAGGAGGGCAGTAGTTGTCCTGTGAGACCTGTCGGTCTATCCCACCGTCAGAAGAAACCAAGCCATTTAGGCTTTACCAAAGGAAGTGGTTTCTTTTTTCCCACATCCACCCAGGCGATAACATCCCAGAGTGCACAACATTTATTAGGAAGCAAGGCCGATTCTTTTCCGAATATGACTGTCACCGCCGCATTATGAATGAAAGTAGTTCAGTACTATTTCTCAATGGCGACAAATTATAAGTTTCGTTTATTTCACGACCTAATGAAAATGGTTAAGCGATGTTCCGATCGGCTCTTGAGTTGACTGAGCAAAGGACAGTGCCAGCCGAACGCTAAGTCAGGTATGATATTTACGAGAGTAGTTAGCACCGTTCTCATATTCGCGTCACTTCCGGTTTGTCTTATAGTGTAATTCCCTAATTGTATAAATTCTTCCTTTTAGAGAAGGTGTACACGAAAGAGTAAACTAGAGTATTTGTCGTACGGAAACTAACAAGCTCGATTTCGGTTTGTTACGGCATGCCTCCCGCAGTAAATACATATTATTTGTAGTCGTTATTTTTCTTAAGGATTGTATAATTGATTTATACATCACTGCTAGATGGTTCATGTTTTCATATAAAAAAGGTCATACAAACTCACTAGCATACCTTTAATACGGGATGGGTGGGCACATTTGTATTCTGACTTTGAATGCGTATAATGCGTGCAAAGAATGCCTCTATTCACAGTTGTGTGAACGCATTTAGATGGTTTATAGCACGGACAAGATAGGATGCTCACTGTATGACAAACTGTTTAAATTACAAAAGGATCCAAATAAACACAAGAATAATATTCATCCAGCTGAGTAAAGATTCTACCACCTTCATTTTTATAAAGATATTACAATTTCTTTTTCTGTCACTGTAAAATATTGGTGCATGTTTTTATTTTTCTCGCAGTTACCCTCGCATCCTCCTTTGTCTTTGCACACTGCAGAGGTAGTGCGTTTATTGATTGTAATACCCATATATATTCACTTGTCTAGTGATAATGTGATCCTCATGCTTCTTGTTAAATGTGGATATAATGATGAGCAAAGTATTTGATGTGTATTGTGTCACAATTAAAGGAAACGACTTTGTTTCTTTAATTGTTCGTATTCATATATTTCGATATGATATGTATGTATGTATGTATGCATGCATGCATGCATGCATGCATGTATGTATGTATGTATGTATGTATGTATGTATGTATGTATGTATGTAATTTAATACATCAAGAAGAGTGCAATTTTGAGGTCTGTATTTGTTAGTATTGCTCTCACATTTTTTTTTAATCAATCACATTAGTACTGACAATAATTATTGTATTTATCATATATGTAGATTTATTCACTGAGTATGTATTTTCAGAATTTTGAACGATGATTTATCAATTGCTGTTTATTCCCGTTCACTTGAACACTTCTTTCCCATCCCGCCATTTTAGTGGATTTATGGTAACGAAACCCTTTCACAATATGCCTTTCAGACGTGTTGCCGTCAAAGATCTCGATCGCTAAAAATCAAACCGAGCTATAAATGCTTCGTGAATGTTCTTCCAGGTATTGCGAAACTGGCCTATTGACATCGCTTACAATACAAACTCGAAACGCGATACAATAAGAGTAAATTAAACCTTTCGAGACCCACTCTCAGACTAGGCGAGTTGAATAGAGTATTTAAAGCATTGAAAGTCAGTTTAATAATATTTCGTCATCTTTCAGGTGTACTTCGCTTCATTTTGAATACTTGCCAAACTTTTATTATGACAATTAAAAAAATATAGGTACACTGCTATGATATATTGTTCATGCTAATATATGTCATGCGGCATGATAGGTAGAGTCAATAAGAAGATTTTGCATTAACGTATCAATAAGAAGATTTTGCATTAACGTATCAATAAGAAGATTTTGCATTAACGTATCAATAAGAAGATTTTGCATTAACGTATCAATAAGAAGATTTTGCATTAACGTATCGATAAGAAGATTTTGCATTAACGTATCGATAAGAAGATTTTGCATTAACGTATCAATAAGAATATTTTGCATTAACGTATCGATAAGAAGATTTTGCATTAACGTATCAATAAGAAGATTTTTCATTAACGTATAAATAAGAAGATTTTGCATTAACGTATCAATAAGAAGATTTTGCATTAACGTATCAATAAGAAGATTTTGCATTAACGTATCGATAAGAAGATTTTGCATTAACGTATCGATAAGAAGATTTTGCATTAACGTATCGATAAGAAGATTTTGCATTAACGTATCAATAAGAAGATTTTGCATTAACGTATCAATAAGAAGATTTTGCATTAACGTATCAATAAGAAGATTTTGCATTAACGTATCAATAAGAAGATTTTGCATTAACGTATCAATAAGAAGATTTTGCATTAACGTATCAATAAGAAGATTTTGCATTAACATATCGATAAGAAGATTTTGCATTAACGTATCGATCCAGTTTAGTTTGTCCATAAATCTATAATTTCGGATCCGAAGATATATTTCAGAGCCTGAAGTGAAAAATTACAAGAAAACTCATCTCAATAATCCGAAAACAAACTGTCCTAAAATAATTTGAAGATTCATATATTAAAATAATTTGAAGATTCATATATTAAAATAATTTAAAGATTCATATATTAAAATAGAGTCAGTCAGATAACTAAGATTTAGATAAGCAGACCTGGAGATGTGTCAATTTATTAAACTCAGACTAGTCAAATTCTTTTGGCTTGTTAAGGTTATAAATAATTTGCGCACGCGCGCGCGTGTGTGTGTATGTGTTTGTAAACGCTTCAAGTAGGGGTACCATATTGTAACCATCGATTGTATACTTAATGTCGGTTTTGGCTGCTTGCCAACAAAGATGCTAAGAATTCTATAAACAAACTGGGATTCAATCGTCCACGCTTTTAACATTACATAAGGTTATGAAATTATGTACGTCATTAAGACTATTTCTTTTTTTTCTTTGTTTTCTAACAATGGTATAGAACAGTCTCAGTTTGTTGATGGCTGTACAAATGAACTGGATTTAAGCATTGGACAGTACATTGCTTCATTTTACAATAAACACCGACATCAATTATTGGCGCATTAGCATCTATTACAATTACAGAATATAACTTATAAAAATGATTGTATTGTATTAGTATATGATAACGTATGTAACCGCAAGATATCAGCTCGAATTAATTGTATTTTTACATTTTAAAAAAGTGTAGACCGTGGATATCACTACCAGCACAATAAAGAAGATTTTCAAATAGTTCTTTAAATTTATATCTATGTGCAAGTGCGTGGTTCGAAAAGGTGAAATAAACACAAGCCAATAGATGACTAATTTATTTCAATCGTTATTGAATATACATGCGCAGCTAGCAAATACGTGTACATGTACATGTATACTATATCACGACCTCGTTAAATATAAACTAATGATGAGTCAATGTTTCCATTACCCGGAAAACTCATGACGCCTGACATATTCACTGGAAACTAAGATACAGATTATAGGTATTGATACATGTATCTCATTTAATATATATTGAATTGTTTGTTTGTCCTCGCTCCGGTGACCTAGTGGTTAGAGCGTCAGCCACGGACGCGGGAAGTCATCGTTTCCATCCCTGGCCGAGTCATACCAAAGACATACAAAAATGGTACTAACAGCTGCCTCGCATGACGCTCAGCATTAAGAGGATAGTGTTAGAACTGGTCGGTCTGTTGTCAGGATAATGTGACTGGGTGGGACATCATGCTACATGTCTGATGCATGATGCCCCAGTGCTAGACATCACTATAAACTGCCTCACTGCAGACATCGTAGCGTTATGACTGAAAAATTGTTAAAAGCTACGTTAAAAATCCTAATGAAACAAACAAAAAAATTGTCAGTTTTAAATAATTTTAAAATAACTGTGACTCTACCTTTGTGTGTGTATGAATCTTTTCTAGCTGGATGGGGAGAGTCAGGACACTCTGAGCGCGACCATACCCCCGATCCTACCCTGAGGTTGTTTTGCTCTTTTCACTTTTCGGGATGAGAAAAGTATCAAAGATTCATCATATTAAAGTAATGAGGTTACTGATGATTAATTTGTGTTCAAAATATCGTAATGTCTTTCTAATTTATGGCAACATCTATGTATTCAAGGATGTTGTTACTGGTATCCCATTGAAATATTGATTATACTATTAATGCCACAAGTATTGTGAAAAACATTATATACATTAAACATATTGGCTGATATACATGAATGTAAAGTGAGATATTAATATTTCATCTTACATGTTGCGTATGGTAACCTGAGTGTAATAAAGAATATGTCGTTGTCAGTAATATCGTGGCGTTAAATAATGTGAATATTGTAGCAGACAATCCTTTGGCTACACTACCCCATGTCTTGCTATCTCGGGTTCTTGATGATATGTCATTGTATTTGGAGCGATTCCCCGCTGTATTTGCCTGTGGACTTGTGCTCCAGAGAGCGACATATTTATACACCAGCGAGATACCGTCTTATTACTGGCTTCTTGTCGCCGACTTCCTTTGGTCTCCGATTGAGCTGCCGAGTCATCGACTAGGTCGACGAAAGACCTTGTCCCTACAAGTTTTATATTCCTCGGCCTGGCTCTTTCCTGTTGGGCGAACTACGACCAAATGTGCAAGCTTCCGCTGGATGGTTATACTGCTTCACAAAGTAGACGTCTTCACACAACACCGCTTCACAGCACACCACTATTGCTGCCACAGTTGGCACGTATATTCCTAACAGGAGGAATATCGTGGCCAAAACATTAAGATGCTATATAGTGCTACAAAGCCACTAAAGATGTTAAAGGAGGAACACAAACTTGTCAATGAAATGAAAATGAGCTTTATACGGAACGATGAGTACCGTTCGTCAGTTTTTTTCATTATAATAAGGTATCAACTGGTTCTCAGCTTTCATATTTGTTTAGGCGAAACAGCATAATATAATTATCACTTCTTAATATAATAATGTAAACGTTGCCAATTACGTAACCTTCCTGATGTTGATGAGTATCTGTATAAATTGTTTACTACGTAGTATGGTGGTTTTTTTTAATACAAGTTCAACCGTACATGTGTATTTTTCTGCTATAGATACATCGTCACGTACCTAGACAGGTGTACTTTATTTCATTAGGTGCACGTGCTCTTTCAAAGTGCAACGAGCTAGCTATTGGAACAGCACACGTAATGGTACTTACAGGATATATCCTGCACAACATATAAAATAAATATGAGACAGATACAATTATTCATGTGAAACCTTCCTAGAGTAACTGTTACAATCTCTTTCAGACGATGACTTTGAAATTAGTATGCACAACATTAAACAAATAAACTAATACCGCCTTTCCGAATGATAAATTATTAGAATGACTGAAACAAAAGAGACAATGAAACCTATTCAATATTTACACGGCTCAAAACACTTTTTATTATGGTGTAGTCAGTTGTTTTTATCTCAAACAAGTTTTCTGTCAGTCAATCTATCACATGACCATGTAGTTATGGAATATAAAGATTGGTGATTCAGTGATTCAGCCATACCGTTATATGTCTTACATAATGATTTGCTTTTTTTTTAAACTGACGTGTGAAATAAAGGATCATTTTATCCCCATTGAATAACACAAATAATCACTGGAGCTAGTAACGTTTCACATTCCTATGTATGTGTGATTGTGTATCCAATACAGATCGATTTATCATAATCACGCGGGTTCCTACTGATAGTATTGCACACAACAACAACATGCAGCGATTTAAATCACCACTTGAACATCCATTTCTAATGAAACAAACGATAATCTCAAAACATTTACACCCCAAATAATACAACGTTTGAAATTAGTATATCCCAAACATAATGTTTTGTATTGATTGACCCAGATAGAGGTACAGATTTCATATTCCGTTTTCGAAAATGCACTTATCCTCATTGTTATTTTATTTAAAACAAACTCGCCACCTTATTATTGATTAAAGGAATCCATCAAGTTTAGTTCAAGATTGAAAAGATCTCTCTCTCTCTCTCTCTCTCTCTCTCTCTCTCTCTCTCTCTCTCTCTCTCTCTTATTCCAAGAGGTCGCTCCAATCACATAGGATCAGGAGAAGTCCTCGATGTCAGTTAAAATTTACATTGAAGGTAACATTGCATAACACTTACTCTATATTTTAAGTGTTGGAAATTCTCTTCTGTTATGAAGTTACTTCAGTATGTACACTAACCATCATTTTTATCATTTAGTTTGATTGTCATTTATGAAAGAAAATTAAACCTTTATTATGCATTCGTGTGTGATAGGAAAATTACACCAGCGGATTCAAAATGTTGACCCTCAGACTTTTCTCATTCAATATCGAACTTAATTTAAAATTGATTTATTTTTTCTCTTTTCCAATAAAATCAACATTTAAACAAATTTTATAATTTGAATAACTGGACAGGTATCATACTTTATCTCTGTGCAACATTAATGCCGTCATTAATAATAATAATAATAATAATAATAATAATAACAATAATAATATTTATAATAATAATAATAATAATAATAATAATAATAATAATAATAATGATAATACTACTACTACTACTAATAATAATAATCAAAATAATTTTGTTTGTTTGATTTGATTAGAATGTTTAACGTAGCTTTAACAATAATTTGTCATATCGCTACGATATCTGCAGTGAGGCAGTTTATATTGATGTCTGGCACTGGGGCATCATGCCGCAGACATGTAGCATGATGTCCCACCGAATGACATTATCCTGACACCAGGCTGACCAGTCCTAACACTAACCTCTTAATGTTGAGAGCCAAGCGAGGTAGCTGTTAATACCATTGTTGTAAGTCTGATTGCTATGACTCTGCAGGGGATCGAATCCACGACCTCCCGATTCCGCGCTAACCATTAATTCACCGGAACGGTTTAATAATAATAATAATAATAATAATAATAATAATAATAATAATAATAATAATAATAAGTAGTAGTAGTAGTAGTAGTAGTAGTAGTAGTAGTAGAATCTATCCTTCACTGAATTTGTTCTGCAAATTTCTTACGCGCAGCCTGGCTTTTAGCTAAAATATAATCATATACACATTCATATTATAAGTATAACACATACACTGATGATAGGTCAGGGATTCACCTGTAAATTATGGACTTAAAACTTGTATATAACAATTCATTTCAATTGTACTAAAATTAAGACTGATATAATCAATGTAGAATTTGGCGGAGAGCCAAGGGCGAAATCTTGTCAGACAGTAGAAGTAAATGCCTTTTGCAATTCTCTGCTGAGCCATATAAACGAGGTCGGATCAGGTCTAATATTTTGCTGTTTCACTGAAGGGGTTCGTAGGGGGTGGGATAAAATTTTAAAAGGGTCATGACGTTCTTGAAAGGGCACCAAAACAAAAAAATCTGTGTATATTTACTCAATGTGTGCATAATTCCCAATTAACTTGCTCAAGAAAAAAACTAAAAGCAAATTTCAGTGACCAATGACAGTATGTTTTTGCGTGTACTTTTCTCTTTTCTTTCTTTTAGCGGATGGCGCGCCGTAAACTCTGTTTCCAAAACTATAAGGCTGAGACTGACTATTACCTCATTCCGCATACACACTAATCTGGTGTGGGTTTATTAATGTAACAAAATTTAATTAAACTGAATACAACAAATAATACTGAAATGTACAAAGCAAATACCGTAAATACATTGTTACATCACAAAATGCTCGATAATACCCAATATGTCATTATCAGTTCAAAGTCTGGTTTTAAATATTAAAAATGATCACACAAATATCACCAATAATCCATTACACATGTCAATTATACCTAGAGTAATCAGCAAAGATTGTGACAAAACTGAAACCTTCATGTTGGGAAGAATGCAATACATTTGTCACAGGTAAAAAAAGCAAACCCAGCAAATCACACCATATAATGCTCATCTTTTACTGAGTACATTTTTTTTAAAAACTAGTCTCAAAAATATTTGACACAAGCCAACGATCATAGCGCCCACCACCCCAACCCCCGAAAAAAGAGGAAAATGCTCTAAAACTTGCGTAGGAATACATTCAGTGGTAATGATCAGGAAGTAATAAATGCGACCAAAGTCCATACGCCTCACAGCTCTTTGTAGAAATAACTCCATAGCTACAACGTTGTAAATTTGGCGATAAAATAACACCATGAGATAAATGTATACTTTAATAATTGCATTATGCTCAAATCAGATCGCATTTATGACATAATTTCTCTACAGTGACTTTAAACTTGAATTAATAATTTGTATCTAAGATTGAAAAAAGAAAATGCCAGGAATTATTTTCTTGCAGAGACAGAGCAAATGGATGACGACATTACAAAATCACACGGGACATACATCAAAGTATGCCTGTAACGTTACAATGAAGCTCATCTGAACCGCCTTATATCATCTAGGTGTTTAAATCTCGTCTTTTATTGGATATCAAAATGCGATAAAGGATAAATAATAGTATTACTAATTATGGAGCCAGGGGCAGCGGTGGCTCGGTGGTTAACATGAGAGATTTGCGACTGAAAGTGTGCGGTTCGAATCTTACATTGGATCTACTTTGGTCGGTTACTGTGGGTGTGTCAATAGGCATTACATATTAAAACATTTTCCTCTAACACTAAATAATTTACATGTGATTCTCTTGCGTGTAATCAATATTACATAATATCTTACAATCGACACAGGGAATCATATATTTAATCTTTGTTACTAAAGCAAGGAAGACGTAAAATATCATTTATAGGATGATCACATTAACACATCCGGTCATCAATGACTACTGGCTATCGCACAGTGGTTTGCACGACGTCTGCTAATTTTACCTTTGAAGAGATAGTGTACTTCACTGTAACAGTTACTGTGTAATCAATAAAATTTCACACTTAATCCAAAAAGATACAGAAAGACAAAATATGTTTACTTTAAAGTCCAAAATATTAAATAAATTATTAATCAGTATATTTT
This sequence comes from Unio pictorum, assembly GCA_030141615.1. Lineage (NCBI taxonomy): Eukaryota > Metazoa > Mollusca > Bivalvia > Unionida > Unionidae > Unio > Unio pictorum. Next base: position 5,364,782 of record JARLTB010000207.1, read on the forward strand.
TGGTAAAAAATATGTTTTTATGTAAGCATAGAAAAAGGAAGAACATATCGTGCATAATGTCAAAAGAAAATTCTTCTTTGTTAAACTTGGATATGTAAATGCCGTTATATCTTGTACAGGTATTTATGTGATCTAAAAGCATCATTTAACATGTCAAAGTTTTTAAAATATATGTTATGCAGTTCTTTCAATGTATTTGCGAATGTTATTTCCATATATTCAAGACTTAAACATGAACGATTTCAGCTGTTTACCTATTTGTCTATTACTAAACATTGGTTATGGCACTCTCCCAACAATGTAATCGAATTCACGTTGAAATAATCGTCTGCTATATCGGATGACATTTCAGAAGGTTCAGATATTTATAAGGTATTATTTGTCTAGCGTTACTAATTGGGGACAGTTTGATCGTATTATTTGCACAAATAGTTTTGTGAAGAGTAATCACACACTTTACTTATATACAAATACAATTATAAATGTGTTAAACTTGCTTGCTGTAGTCGCTAAAGCAGGATGTATGTTTATTTGCGTATCACTCATTTCAGTTTCGTAATTCGTTTTAAACTTCCGTCTATGTGTTTCTAAAGGTTCATGTGAAAAATACACGAAATAAATTAGACTAAATCCTGTGACTGAAGTAAAACATCAACTAATTATTTTATCTCTGTCGATTAAGCCGTGTAATGCAAATGGAGATAGGGGCCCCGAGAGGCCGAGTGGTCTAAAGCGCTGTCTGTTACGGATCACTGCCATCTTACCTCTGTCTGCGTGGGTTCGAGTTTAAGATTCGGTTGATGTAGTTATGTGAGAAAGCTTGCCAGTAGCTTCTCGTGGGTCGCTGGTTCTTTCCGGTGGTTTTCCCCGGGTTCTTCCTCCACCATTAATACTGGCCGCCATGTATAGCCTATATTGTGTTGAAAAATGGCGTTAAACCATAAAAAACATATAAAACAAGCAAATGGAGATTGACTAGGAAGTCAATACCTTATTTGTGGCAAGATATGACGGTCTAATGTTGTAAGAAAACGATCATGACATATTTCATTTTCACATGCTCATATCGGATATAAATTTATTACATCGAGTGTTACGATTCTTTCGTTTCAAACAAGTTTAAGAAAAATAAAAGAAACTAGCATTGTCTTGTACAAACCAACAAATAATTAATTTCCATAGAATACAAATCAAAATTGTAAAAGGCACTTACAGTATTGTGAATTAAAACGCAAATATTCGTAACAATTCTACTACAAGTCCAAATTGATAGAGTTACAATTATATTCCAGTCGTATTCGAAACAAGTTTAAATACTGAATACGTTGATTTGTCTGTAGTCTAGAATCCGTTAATGTGAAAGTTGCTTCGAGTTTGACTATGTATCAACAATATTGTGATGTATCACAATAATATAATCGCAGATGTACTTGTCTGAATTCATTATAATTCTGAAAGAATGATTTTGTCCAAAAAGTATTAATGAGAAATTTGTAACTACAGTGAATAATAATTTAAATAAATAAATAAATCCAAACTAAACTGAACACTTCAATATAAATTATTATATTTCAGATTTTAATGCAGGAATGCGTGTCTTTGCAAGTAGATATAATGATATAGAAGTCTAAGGCACGATACCAAAAACCATGATTAGTGTCTAAAGTTTATTTTCTAGAACATTCAAATTTGTCAAAAAGATAAGGTATTTTACTCATTTCATAAAACAGAAACATGGCAAACATCAGGTACACCAGGTTCTCCATGGACACTACCATTATCCAATACCCAGAGTAAGATAAACATGTTTACTCCATTGATAATGATTCTAATATTCAATCTATACCCACATAGTAACATTAGTAATGTATTATGTTTATAAAATGAATGTTATTAATCAGGTCAACCCATGAACTTGATTTTAAAATGAAGTCAAGTATAAATTAAAATAGACATAACATGCGATCATCGAAAAGAAAGCCAGCAAACAATACAAATGAAATATTCATGACACCAGAAGAATAAAAACGTTATTTTCACAAGTAAGTGGAGATGTTTGAGAAGATAAACTTTGTACAAATTTAAGCATGGATAACACTGCAGACTTTTTGGCATGCAATGGAAGTCATCAGGATTACATGACCTAGCAGCAGGAATTTAGTCACCAACGCTGGAAAGCATATCGAGAAAGCCTCGCATCTGAATAGGCCGAAGAGAAGAGCAATGGAAAAGCTAATCAGTTATTACCCGAGTTAGATCAACTCAATCGGCGCACCTCTGGAGAGTGCTGTGGGTCAGCGCCGTAATGCAATAGGAAACAGGATCCCAACGTTTACATTTGACACGTTTGTATTGCGGAACTACATATATTGAAAGAAAATATGATATAATTGTTTATTTAAAAAAAGGCTTAACATGTTTCAGTCACACATCATGCACAAAACCTCAGGAACATGACAAGTCAAGAGGAGTACTAGGCTTGATAAGAAAACGATAGAAACAGAAATACTTACCCTGAAAAATTACATTACGTCATGTAATATATTTTGAAATAATCTGAAGTGAAGGTGGACGCTGTAGCTCATTTGATAGAACGGCGGATTTTAAGTCGAAGAAACGCAGGTTAGAAACCGCATGGGTAGTCTAACTGCCGATTTAAAAATAATAAAAGCAAAATAATGAAAGACCAAAATTGTACGTCCCATCAAGCGAGATGCCACCGCTGTCGTACACTATCCAACTAACGCTGAGTTTGAATAATTATTTTAATGACATACAAAAACATCAACAACAGGTATAGTGGTTTTCTTGGAAAAAATGTAAACGATTATTGGTATCAGTCCAAGAGTGTGGGTTTGTACCTTACATGTTTAAGTTTTCTCACGTTGAGTGTATATTACAGAATGAGTGTATGTAAATATAAATAAAATAATACATGCATTTATCGATTTATCAGTAGTTATCGATCAATCAAGTTGAAACTAAGGACATTAGATCTACATACACAAGTTTTAAAATAAGTATTTTAACTATGAGGAGAGATACTCATGAAATACAAAACTCATGTCAAGCAACCAATAAAGCCACTTTGAAGTACGGTACAAACATAGTTCATTTAGCCAAATTATCCTACTACAGTACTAAGATCACGGAAAATTCTAGCTGCAAATTGTCCTTCGAGATTACTAACAAACTAATGTCAAGGAACACATGTAAATCACTTCCAACTATCTTCTCTCTAGTAGACGTTCCGGACCAATTTGCAAATATATTCCATGACAAGGTACAAACCACTAGAGATAAGCTCGACAAAACAATTTCAATTAAGTCGTCATCAACATACAGTTGTGATACAGAATTTTAGCGACAACCGTTAGCAGCATTTGAACATGTCTCTATGGAATTTGGTACGGGCAATTGTGATTCAGAGTGTACTAAAGTCATGTGAAAGTGATCCAATGCCAACATCACGGTTGCTTGAGAACTTCGATTGAATATTGCCTTCACTAACTGATGTTATTAATACCTCCCTTTCATCTGGGGAATTCCCATAATTGTTCCAAACTGTCATTGTAAAGCCTGTGCTTAAGAAACCAGCACTCGATCATAACGATTTAAAAAACTATCGACCATATTGTAAAATCCCGTTCATATAAACACTCTTAGAAAAGGTTGTTATAACCGTATAACCAAACTTGTATCTTATTAGAACTGAAACATTCTTTTCAGCAATGTACAGATTGCATATCGCCCTTGGCATATTACTAATATTACTTTTCCAAAAGTAGTTAATGACATTCTCGCTGATTTAGATAGCGGACATATTACAGTCCTCACCCTTCTTGATTTGTCTGCAGCATATGATACAATAGACCATAATATATTCTTTCACCGTCTTCAGCATGTATTTGACATTCACAGTACAGCCTTACTGTGTTTCAAGACCTACTTAGCCAACAGGACACAGATTATTCTGTCAATGGAGTACACTCCAGCCCAGATGATCTATGTTATGGTGATCCACAGTGGTATGTTTGTTAATCAGTGCAATACATCATCTGTACTCAGCCGCTCTCATGTGTCAAAAATCATTACTCAGTGTCACACCACTTGGACGCTGATGACATCCAAATATACAGCTCTAGCTACCCAACTGGAGTTGATGCTACCATCCAAGGAGTAGAGAGGTGCATTTCTGATGTGAAATCATATGTGACATGTAACAAGTTGCAGATGAATGATAATAAAACCGAGGCCATTATGATCAAAACAAAAGACCTTTTCATTCCCATCCTTTACCTCAAACAATACATATCATTAAAGCTAACATTAAATTCACATTCAGTACGAAACCATGGTGTTAGTCCAGACAGTACTCTCACACTGCATCAACAGGTGATGAACATATGCAAGGCTGCATATATTGAGCTGAGACGCATCAGCTCCATTCGCAAATATCTTTTGGTTCACGGCACTAAAACACTTGAGTGTTCATTAGTATTTTCAAGAATGGACTACTGTAACTCAATTATATCTGATTCGTCTCATTATATCCTCCAGAAACTTCCAAAAGTTCAAAACACAGCTGCACGGATCATCTTTAGAGTAACACGATCAGAGCACACCTCCCCGCTGTTATGTACCCTAAGTTGGCTATCCATTCGATCCAGAAACAACACACAATTCTTTCTCTATGCTATGTTTCAGTGAAGGATTCCAGTCCAACATACCTATCTGGCCTCACCCATGAGTACACACCAGCAACACACATACGTTAGTCTTCTGACATTTGCATACTCATTATTCCCACTATGAAAACGACGCCATATGGACAGCGTTCTTTCGATTCCCGGGTTCAGCACCCAGCAACGTGGAACAAATTTCCCATTGAAATTAGACACAAAGACACAATAATCCTTGTCAATAGTGCTCTTAAAAGTCATCTTTCTCGACTGCAAGAACAAACTTAAAGACCTAATAAAGTTTCTTACACGAACTATTTTCAGCATTTCATATGTTTTCTAATTTCATGGTGTTTTTTTTGTAGTCATATCATTCTATATCTTGTAAAGCGCTTAGAGCTTTTATGATTAAGCGCAATGCAAAGTCCTCATTATTATTATTATTATTATTATTATTATTATTATTATTATTATTATTATTATTAGTAGTAGTAGTAGTAGTAGTAGTAGTATTAAAGAGGCAAGTATTGAAGTAATTCTATCTTTTTTAAACTCAAATTGACATAGGTACACTCTTTCAGTCAATATGGAGTCTCTCTTGTTCTAAAGCATGAACTATTATGTCGTTTTTATACCTTTAATGGTTAATAGTTCAATCGCTAAATATATTGGAATTTCTAGTTGTGCAACAAGTATGATAATACGCTTGCGTGTATTGGGAATACGTGCTGATTGAGAGTGTCAAACTGGAAAAGTCAAAGTAAACAATTTCTTCCTCTAAAACGGCCAATGTATTTTGTTCAATATTTTTTCCTGACCTGCATCACATATTAAATATTATTTCAAGCAGACTAATCGATATTTGAATTCAACGATCCTGTTATCTTTGGATACTTAAGAAAATCGATATTTGTTTTCATAAAAGGACTTACGTCGAAATCAGCATACACATTTGTCACTTCGGCTGCATTGCAAAACTGCTCTCTATGTAATTTTATAGCCAATGCTTATACTAATTTACACACTAAAACATAGCGTGCATTGTACCTGCCCTATTTGCACTACATTATAGGTCAATGTTCTCTTGTGTAAGAGAGGTGAAAATTTACTGTTTGTTATTATTGAAGAAAAGCTGTCTATCCCTTTTATGCATGGCACCCCCCCCCCCAAATAAAAAAAAGAACAATCGTGAAATATTCGTCTTTTTACAATTCCTCAAAATAGATCCAACTCCTCGAAAAGATACGAATACTGTATCCGGGTGATATTTTCCAAATTGATGACTTTTGGTAGAAATATTCAGATAGGTGTCTGCATAAAACATACCTTTTAAGTTAGGGTTTGGAAAAAATATTCAACGTATTCAACGATATTTCAACCATTAATGAAATACGGATGTTGTTTTTTTTTGTGAGGCACTATAGCTTATATATATATATATATATATATATATATATATATATATATATATATATATATATATATATATATATATATATACTAGCATGTACCCGACATGCTTTGCAATGCCACTGGAAGAAAGAAAGTGTTTGTGTTTTAATAGACTATTTGACTGGTTTCTGGAAAGCATCTCAGATTATTTAGTGGTATTTATCGAACCTACAATAAGTGGTTACCTTACCGAAGGCGTTTTAGGTATCGCTACCGATTATGAATTTCATACAGCTGTTGATTTACGTCATCATAGTTTCAGCCAATCCAGACCGTGTTCGATCACATGACGTATCTAAGGTGCCTACAGTTCACATCGAACACACGCAATTTTAGGTATCGCTACCGATTATGAATTTCATACAGCTGTTGATACTCACCAAAGTTTTATCGCAATCGGATGAACGATATAGGAACGCATACGACACAAACAAAGAAACAAACAAACATATTTTTTTCATACTGTCAAATAGCCTATTCTGTTTATTGAAGTGCTTTTGGATACACAATATTTTTTGTTTTTCTGTCTGGTGCCTATATGAATAAATCAGAAGGTTTTCCAACGCGTGAGCAGGCCATATACAGCTGTCCATGTGAGAAGCATGGATTTTCCAAATTTAGTCCACACACTTGTAGCGATTGTCCCTGTGCTTTGTTTATGGTAATTGCAAATGCGAGTCGCACCGGAAAATGCAAACGTTTGAATTCGAATGGCATATCTGTCGGAATCATAGGGATGCGTGGCAACAGTACATCTTCTCTTTTAAATTTTCCATTTAAAATTGTAGCTTCGATGATATTGTTCATTAACTTTTTCAATGAAACCTGGTACCGTTGCAAAGTCGTGGTGGATTTATGTTTCGGAGAAGAATGATAGGTACGCCAATTTTCAATGTTAAAACGTGCGGCGGCATGCCTGGCAAAATCAAGTGAATTTAAGAATTAAGTTGGATAATTGACAACTTCGTCTTGATTCATTACAGTATCGTTGTCGCTTCGCCTGGTATTTGTTTTTGAATGCTGAAGCTGATGGCATTAACATCGTTGTTTTTGGCTGCTAATATAGCGCGTTCACTGAGCCACTGATGATTTTTGTAATTCTGTGTGATATTTGGGAAAACTTTGTGAATCAATTTGTCTGTGGTTCCTGTAATTTTACAGAAGCTTGTTGGCAACGTGATACATTGTGTGGATTCATAGAATTCCATTTTCCCATTCCCAATATCCAACAATTGTTTTGGGAAATGTTCAGAGGAAGCATCGTATTGTAGTTCTACACGCATATTGGTCTTCAAAGTCAATTTCTGCACGTGTCGCCATAAAACTGATGATTTTAGACATGCACTTAATTCATCAGCAGCTGTTGGACGTGATATATCTGGTAGAGTTTGTCGAAAATCACCAGACAATAAAATAAGTGCGCCACCGAAGAGCTGTTCATTTCCTCTCAAATCTTTTAGCGTACAGTGAAGAGCTTCCAAAGCCTTTTTGTGCGCCATAGTATATTCGTCCCATATAACGAGTTGACATGATTGGAGTACTTTACCCATTCCAGAATTTTTGCTAATATTGCATGTTGGTGTGTCGGTGATTTGCATATTCAACGGCAATTTCAGTTCTGAATGATCTGTTCGACCACCATCCAAAAAAGAGTTGCTGCAATTATAGATGATGCGATTGTCAGTGCAATATTGTGTCGTGATCGTATAGTTGCCAAAATAAGTGAAATGAGAAAAGTTTTTACTGTGCCTCCGGACGCATCTAGGAAATACAATCCACCGCTTTGGTTTGTAATTCCATGCATAATTCTATCATACGCTATGCGTTGTTCTGGAACCAATTTCGGAAGATTTGTTTGAACAAATATACCCAATTCGTCGACATCAAAGTGTGTTTCTCTTTGCAAATCACGATCGAAAAGGTCGTTTGTAGATCGTTTCGGAGCAGCCATTTTCAATTGTACCAATGCTTTGTTAGCGATTGCCAAACATATCTCCTCAATCGAAACCAATGCCTCATTATACACGTTTGGTGTGAATTGAAGGTCCAGATTTTAATTTGTTGCAAGCAAACGATGTAAGATGTCTTCACTCATGTAGTCTTTTTATTTTTCCCAAAGATCTTTTGAATTGGATGGGAAGCACGTTGTCAATATGATTGCAAATAACGTGCGTATTTGCTGTACTTGAGCAGTATTCGATGCATCGTTTTCCAAAATATTTAATTCTTGGCAAGCTTCACGATAAGTGGCACATACTTGACCGTTTACTGTTCTCAGTTCTTGGATGTTAATTAACAGTAATCGCAAGCAAAAGCATTCTGCATTGTTTGATTGAACAGTGTATAGACGGCCTAATGTGTCGGTCGAATATAAATTGGGATGTCCTTCAACTGCTTGACCTTGTTTGCGACGTTGAAACTTTTTCACTGATGCATTCAATGTGTAGTATGTTGGCACTTCAGAGTAAAGTAGCGTCTTTGCAAACATCATTCCCGCACAATGAGAAAAATGCAGTTAACGTTGTTGGCGGTGGTGACAATGCTTTTGCATGTGCATTTTCTGTTGTGAAGTACACGCGCTGTCCATTTTCAAGGTGCACTGCCAAATGAACAACTGTTGGATGTCGTTCATGGATTGGAAATGAGAAAATGCGCCATACTACTTCATTGCTACTAATGTAGCGTCCCATTTGATATTGGTAGATTTCATCGATGGATGCATTTGCATTTCCCACTCCAAAAACTGAAATATCGCTTCCTTTATTAACATATTTGCAAATGTACTTGATCGATTTCACCGAATTGCAATACTCGACATTGATGTGTGCTTTGCACGTTTTCGAAAGTAACGGTGAATACGGCACAACCCAGCGATTATCGACTTCAATATCATTGTTTCGTACTTTTAAAGTTATGGATTTGCCACCATCTTCAGTTGATCGCCGACGATAGAGTGGATATCAGTCATTACCAGCGATAGTCTCGGCAAGTAAGTGTCTTGGGTATCGTTTTGTGCATTTCCCATCAGACATGCATGGTGAAGTTTTGTTCAGTGATCCACATGGACCATGAATCATGTTTTTGGTGACAACCTCAAATAAGTCTTTATCAATATCGATATCTGGTATTTCTGCTGAGATGACTTGATCAATTTGATCTGGTGTGACTTTTTGGATGAACCATATCAAAATGTGTGCATGTGGCAAACCTCTTTTTTGCCATTCAATGGAATACATCCAACAGCGTGTCTGTCCAAAAACATGATGCTTGACAATGAAATCTATTAAAGATTTCAACTTTTGTTTGAACACACGCGCGGAAATATCATGACGATCCGATGATGATTGTCCAGGTAACAAAAGTTCTTGTATTTCATCCCACGTAGGATTGCATGTGAAGGTAATAAAAAAATCTGGGCGGCCATATGCGCGAACATATGTCATTGCATCTTGTGCATATCCATTCATGTGCCGTGGACTCCCTGTAAATGTGGCCGGTAGTATGACCATTTTTCCGAATTCATTTTTCCGAAATCTGCATCACGTAAATGAATGTACTCTTCGGAACGCAACTTGGTTTGATTTAATCGAATGTAGAGGAGTCGTTCGGTTTCGATTTTCGCATACATATGGACAATGTATTGATGGAGCAATTGTCGACATTTCAAGATATGATTTTCAGCGTTTTCACGAATCATCAATCGATATGAATAGTATTTCATGGCACTGACTTTCTTATTCGTTTCCTCATTTGTTTGTGGATTTCTCATTAAGATGCTGAAATGATATCCATCTTCTCCTTGCCAAAATAAAATCGGATATTGCAATCCGTCGTATGAGCGATGAGTTTCTGAGACTCGCTGAACATCACCATTTGTGCGATGAAGAACTATATCACGCGAGTTAAATTCTTCGCCAACTATAACGATCGCCACTTAATTAATTGTTGGTGCACTGTACTGTCTTTCGTGTTGGCCGACAGGTGTTTTGTCTGCTCTAAATACAACTTTGTAGTCATCTGTTGCATTTGTTCAAGGGCAGTTCTGAACAATCGAATTAATTCGTTGTGTTGATCGAACAAAGTTTGTAATGCAGAGACTTTTTCTCGTTTAGTGCCCGTATTGAATTGACAACGTAGATGGATTTGTTCATGAGTGTTTCCCATGAAATAAATTTGAAAAAATTTGTGATCTGTGTTCGGCAGTGGTAGTAGTGATCCTGCACGATGATAAATTTGCCCTTGCACTTTAAATGTTGGCATGAAATTCTCGCGCACGATAATTGTTTCACCGAACGATGTCATTTGGAAACATAAATTGTACTTCCGTATGTTTGCCAAGAAATGTTTCGATTGGCCTGTGTCACCTGATACCAGCGTTGATAATGGTTCGGGTGGTGAATGTAATTCTGGCAATTTCACTTTTCCACCCGCGCAGCACATTCCTGGTGTTTCATTCTTAAATTTGAGGGCATTGCAATACACGCATAATTATCCATTCTTCCAATAAGCACACTTGGATGAAGACTGTAATCATAATTAGCATTGTAATGGAATGCACTAAAATTTAAATCAGCGTGCATTGTTCGTCTGGATTCAGCAGTGCGAACTCGAACGGTTTGCAATCTTGCTTCCCGTTGCTCGTCTGTTTCAGATGATCGGGTTTGAGCAGTGCGAACTCGAACGGTTTCCAATCTTGCTTTCCGTTGCTCATCTGTTTCTGAAGCTCGTGATGCCTTTAACTTTCGTGCTTGAGGTGTAGATCGACCAATAGCTTTTCGTTTAGGTGGCATAATTAATTTGACAGCGAAAGTAATGCTTTGTAACGACTATTACAAATTCACACCGCGATTGTTTGACGTAACCAAGGCGCGAACCAAACGTAACTAAGTAAACATGACGTACACCGATTATGAATTTCATACATCTGTTGATTTACGTCATCATAGTCTCAGCCAATCCAGACAGTGTTCGATCACGTGACGTATTTAAGGCGCCTACTGTTGATCACGTGACGTACAAATTCACACCGCGATTGTTTGACGTAACCAAGGCGCGAACCAAACGTAACTAAGTAAACATGACGTATCTAAGGCGCATACAGTTCACACCGAAGACACGCGAAATTAGGTATCGCTACAGACCGTGTTCGATCACGTGACGTATCTAAGGCGCCTAGAGTTCACAGCGAACACACGGTAAATGTCGCAAAACTATATGAAATACACACATTTGTTAATTGTACAATTTAAATGGTTGTACTAATTCAGAAACCTTCGCGGGCGGGCGAAGAACAACTCACCAAAGTTTTATCGCAATCGGATGAACGGTATAGGAACGCATACGACACAAACAAACAAACATTCATATATATATATATATATATATATATATATATATATAAATATATATATATATATATATATATATATATATATATATATATATATATATATATATATATATATATATATATATATATATATATATATATATATATATATATGTGTGTGTGTGTGTGTGTGTGTGTGTGTGTGTGTGTGTGGAGAGAGAGATTTTCCACATGGTAACTGTCCATTTCTTAATTCGAGAACTGCTGAGATATGGACGGAAAAAGTGGAATAGTAATGTTATAAGTCTAAATATTTTACGAGCGAATTTGTAATTAACTGCGTGTTAACCTCGACAAATTATAAACCGAATGAACATTAATTATTTGCTAACTTTAGAACATATCATTCTGAATATATTTGCTTACAGTAAACATCACATAGCTCAGGTACGTTTTCATTACTAACCATTTCCGTAATGAGTGCCACGTTTTGGAAGTTATATAAACACCTTTAAATGGCAAGTATTTACTTTATTTTGAACCAAATATATGCATGTTCCCTTGAAAAGTCAATATTTATCCAAGTATGAAAATTCTTACTGTATAAATTATTGTTAAAGTATGTGCATATTTTAGGACGAAGTCAACTTAAAATGAGATCCTTTATTAACCAAAGTGATTGTCGCTCGATGAAAACTCGTGTACTACCATATTATTTGTTCTGATAGACCCAACATTGTATCTTCTTGACAATCTTTTGTAACTGGCAACCATTTTGTAAAAGTTATCATGGTCAATAATATTCGTCTGGAATTTGCTAGTTACATTTAAGTTGCACAGAAAAGGGTACCATGATTAAATGTCCACTGGTTAATCCGTGGTTGTTCAATTGTATAACTGCATTGAATATATAACTGAAAAGAAGTAACAGCATCGACATGATCATATTGACGTACACTTTAGTAGAGTATTTCGTATTAGTGTTTTCAATATTAATACATGTATCATTGGATAAGTGTCTCTTCATAAATACGTTAGCTGGCAGAACCATATACAATAAACATGTTATGTAGGCAAATTGGATGAAGCCATCAAATAGGTTGAAAAAAATTAATGAATACTTTATAAACGTTTGTACGGTCATTTTTTTTTTGGATTTTAATTTTGTTATAATGTCAACCATGCTTAATATAAAGTCAAATGATTTATTTGGAAACTTACATCACTCTAAAGGACTGTTAGAAGTGACAACATGTCCGGTTCATAACAATTATATAGAACAAATCACACGTTTAATCAGTTCACTATAGCATTTTTGTGCGTATGTATTCATTTTAGGTGTATGTGTGCATTCTAGGCACGTATAGTTTCCAAATTTGCTTCACTCTTTTTCGACGTTATTTTTTGTATATATGTTCAAAACAAAAACTGTTGGAGTATTACCTTGTTATAACTATAAATGCGCTACAGTTTGGTTTATTTTGTAATAATGTTACTAACTGCATTACACTTTCTTGCAATAATTTATAGGATCTTGGACGAAATTAAACCAATACGTGTCAGACATCACATACAATAGTTAGAATCTCTAGAGTAGTGCCTTCAAATGCAGTTACAAAGCCATTCATATACATGTTTACTTTTATTCTTGCTAGGACTGTTTAGTTCTGTAATTTCATGTTGATTGCCTTTGTAATGTTGCTGCTGTGTATCTATTTGTGTTAACTAATATTGTTAAAAGCTAAGACTTTGTAAAACGTGTGCTCTGTACAAATTAAACATTATTATTATTATTATTATTATTATTATTATTATTATTATTATTAGTAATTGTTTCTACAACCTTATATTAATCTGGAAATGAATATTTGATTATATCAAAGAATTCTCTCTTAAGTACATAGATGGATTAGTCGTCTGGAGAGTCAGTAAGAGTATTAAATGGCTTTTAATTACAAATTCTGCAACGTAAAAGAGAGTAAGGGAGTCATGTTATTACTTTAAAATATTTCAATAGATGTCTATGTCATTGCTATGAATTGTCCAAAGTTTATGAAATTTATTGTACATTTGTTTAAGAAACACATATCTGAAAAATTGTGTACTTTCAAGAAATTTCATTTTAAAAATAAAATTTAAATAAAAATGAAAACATCTTATACATTTGCTTCATGTGCATCTATATTTAAAATAGTTTTCAGACATCCAATTCAAAAACATTCTTCTTTACTAACAAAATTCCTAGGCCAATAAAACCCCTTCAAGTAAAATTTATTTGGAAAATATTTGCCGTTTCGTATTTCGTTTAATTTGATCGTGGTAGATAACTACTTCGTAATCGTTAAACTACAATCTAAAGTTGTACTGACAAGAAAGCATGCAACACATTTTCATTGGATTGAATATAATAATAAGTACCGCAAATCGGACTTTGAAGGATTGTGCCCATTTAAAAAAATATTATATTTTAAAAATCATGCTTGGAGCGCATGACAGAATGAATCTTCTATTTATTTTCATCCGTTACTAATTTTACAATGGGTGTTTGATTATCCTCATGTCCCACTTGGTTTGTTGTTCAAAAATTACTTCTCATAACGGACGGTTTACCACTCGAGTTATTTAATTTTTTTTTTTTTTCAGTCTAGCCGGGAACATGTCAAACTATTCACTGTTGGAGGATAACAACATATTTGATATAACGACTTAAATATATTTGTTATGAAAATGAAATATTGTCAAACTTTGGACATCTTTGTGATCTAAGATGATAAGATTAATTATACAGCACATTTTCTTTAAGACTAAAACTGAGGCAACTACGTCATATTACATGTTTGCCTTGGTTGCAAGTAACTATCTATAAAATGTGTTTGGACTGTGTCATTATTTTACTTTGGTCTATAATATGTTTCAAAATTGCATTACTACGATGTGGTGTACCGCTTCTGCAGTCTATTTCACTTAGTATGACTAGTTCATATTCATTGCAAAGTGCTGTTGTTGCATGCATGCATGCATGTATGTATGTATGTATGTATGTATGTATGTATGTATGTATGTATGTATGTATGTATGTATGTATGTATGTATGTATGTATGTATGTATGCATGTATGTAGGTAGGTATGTATGTATGTATGTATGTATGTATGTATGTATGTATGTATGTATGTATGTATGTATGTATGTACGTATGTACGTACGTATGTACGTATGTATGTATGTATGTATGTATGTATGTATGTATGTATGTATGTATGTACGCATGTATGTGTGTGTAATTTAATACATCAAGAAGTGTGCAATTTTGAGGTCTGTATTTGTTAGTATTGCTCTCAAAGTTTTATTTAATCAATTACATTATTACTGACAATAATTATTTTATTTATAATGCATGTAGATTTATTCATTGAGTATATATTTTCTGCATTTTGAAAGATGATTTATCAATTGCTGTTTATTCCCATTCACTTGAACACTTCTTTCCCATCCCGCCATTTTAGTGGATTTATGGTAACGAAACCCTTTCACAATATGACTTTCAGACGTGTTGCCGTCAAAGATCTCAATCGATAAAAATCAAACCGAGCTATAAATGCTTGGTGAATGTTCTTTCAGGTATTGCGTTACTAGCTTATTGACATCGCTTACAATACAAACTCGAAACGCGATACAATAAGGGCAAATTAAACCTTTCAAGACCCACTCTCAGACCAAACGAGTTGAATAGAATATTTAAAACATTAAAAGTCAGTTTAATAATATTTCGTCATCCTTCAGGTGTAGTTCGCTTCATTTTGAATACTTGCCAAACTTTTATTATGGTAATTAAAAAGATATAGGTACACTGCTATGATATATTGTTCATGCTAATATATGTCAGGCGGCATGATAGGTAGAGTCAATAAGAAGATATTGCATAAACGTATCGATCCAGTAGGTAATTTGCTTGCGGAGTACGACTACGAATATCGTCCTCTTCTCCTTTTGTCATCTAAACTCTCAGCTAATTTGGTGTGCGAGGCTCACCTGTGGTATGTACAACATTCAAAGTTTGTTTGTTTGGTCTGTTTGGGGATGTGAGTTACAAAACTAATATTTCACATAAGCTAAAAATACTATTTGAAAATATTAATATTATATACCTATTTATATGTAGTGTCCTCTTTGAAAATCTCGTTTAATAAAACATCGATCATTAAACTACATTATATTATGGATTGGACTGAATAATATGTCGCACTTGAAATCCAATTTGTTATTTCTTGGCTCATGGCAAGTATGAGGTGTTTGAGATTTATACGAAATGTTGGTAAAATATATATTCTGTTGTCATGGTTCCAAAATGACTTTAGGGTATATGTGTACTTCACAGACTAATTACCCACACGATTTAATCTGCATTACTTCTTGCACATTATACTACCTATGGACGTTATATTTGCTTGGTTTCACATACAGTATACACAAGTAGTTTAATCATAAAAGTAGATGTTCAAATAAACGTTTTTATTAAAATATTCTCCAATTAAAGTCACACAAAAGTGTCAAACAGCATGTCACCTCTCTAGGTATGTAAATATAGACATCTTGCTGGATAAGAAATTAATACAAATGTATACAGTAACGATATGTCTGAAACCAAACATTAAATCTCAGTTTTGCTATCCTTCTATGTCCCCCATCCCCAATTCAACCCTTTCTTCATAAACATTTCATTGATCCACTTATATTTCAAAGTTGTTCATTTTATATTTAAAACAGTATTTATGTTTTACATACCAGTAATGAATACTACCAAGAGAGGCTTGCAACATTCGTAATAAGCGTATAATCAAACTATATTGACCGAAATTAAAAGCACAGCACCTCAACAGAGATGGTTGTTCAAAAGCTTTAAAAAAAAACAAGCGCTAATTAATACATGTTCCTTTTAAATATGTGCTCATTTGTTTTAAACATTTAAATAAAAATTACGTGTCCATTTCACATCACTGGCAGTTATTTAGTACACAAAGAAGAACGCCGTTAATCTGAACTTATTCGGAAACATCGCTATCCGGCCAATTTCATAGAAAACGGATTTCCTGAACGTCATTTTGTCCATAAATCTATAATTTCGGATCCGAAGATATATTTCAGAGCCTGAAGTGAAAAATTACAAGAAGACTTATCTCAATAATCCGGAAGAAAACAAACTGTCCAAAAAATAATTTGAAGATTCATATATTTAAACAGAGTCAGTCGGGTAACTAAGATTTACATAAGCAAACCTGGAGATGTGTCAATTTATTAAACTCAGACTAGTCAAATTCTTTTGGCTGGTTAAAGCTTTAAATAGTTTGAGTGCGTGTGTGTGTGTGTGTGTGTGTGTGTGTGTGTGTATGTGTTTGTAAACGCTTCAAGTAGGGTTACCATATTGTAACCATCGATTGTATACTTAATGTCGGTTTTGGCTGCTTGCCAACAGAGATGCTAAGAATTCTATAAACAAACTGGAATCCAATCGTCCACACTTTTAACATTACATAAGGTTATGAAATTATGTATGTCATTAAGACTATTTTTTTGTTTTGTTTTGGTTTTCTAACAATGGTATAGAACAGTCACAGTTTGTTGATGGCTGTACAAATGAAGTTGATTTAAGCTTTGGACGGTACATTGCTTCATTTTACGATAAACACCGACATCAATTATTGGCGCATTAACATCTATTACAATTACAGAATATAACTTTAAAAAAATGATTGTATTGTATTAGAATATGATAACGTATGTAACTGCAAGATATCAGTTCGAATTAGTTGTATTTTTACATTATAAAAAAGCGTAGACTGTGGAGATCACTACCAGCACAATAAAGAAGATTTTCAAGTAGTTGTTTAAATTTATATTTATGTGCAAGTGCGTGGTTCAGAAAGGTGAAATAAACACAAGCCAATAGATGACTAATTTATTTCAATCGTTATTGAATATACATGCACAGCTAGCAAATACGTGTACATGTACATGTATACTATATCAGGACCTCGTTAAATATAAACTAATGATGAGTCAATGTTTCCATTACCCGGAAAACTCATGACGCCTGACATATTCACTGGAAACAAAGATACAGATTATATGTATTGATACATGTATTTCATTTAATATATATTTAATTGTTTGTTTGTCCCGGCTCCTGTGGCCTAGTGGATAGAGCGTCAGCCGCGGACGCGGGAGGTCGTGGGTTCCATCCCCGGCCGAGTCATACCAAAGACATACAAAAATGGTACTAACAGCTGCCTCGCATAACGCTCAGCATTAAGAGGATAGGGTTAGAACTGGTCGGTCTGTTGTCAGGATAATGTGACTGGCTAGACATCACTATAAACTGCCTCACTTCAGACATCGTAGCGATATGACTGAAAAATTGTTTAAAGCTACGTTAAAATCCTAATCAAACAAACAAAAAAATTGTCAGTTTTAAATAATTTATATTTTTCATTACATACTCTTGTAATATAAATGGATTCACAAGAGATGATGTTTTGTCAGAAAATCGGTCAACTGAATTATTCTTTAATAACAAGAACTGTTTATGTAGATCATGACTTTCATTCAAGGTTAGTAGCCACGTAAACAGGTTTTTTTTCTTCAATTAAAATGATTGGTTGTTGTCAAGGTCAAGGTCAAGACCAATAAAGAAGTAAACAACTGTTTATTTTTGAAAGTAAAAATGATTGGTTTCTGTCAGGGTCATGTTTGAAGTATATGAAATAATCTTTGTTTTCGTGAAATATATAGTTATATGTGGGCTTTTACTGCTGAAGTTAAGTCATTTTCTTTTGTTGGTGACAGTTGTGCGTCCATGTTAACTTTTCTTCAGTTCACTTGGAACTTAAAGAATTCATTCGTATTTCTGGAAATATTTGATTTTCTCATACAGAAATCGTGGACAAAGACAATGTATCAAAATCTTATCCGGATCTCCAACACGGGTGTGTTAAATGTTGTGATTATTCATGGAACTATAGATAAACACAAAAATATACTTCAGCATGCGTCTTCGTCCTCCATATTTAATTTTCCAGCAGGACTCGAACCTGAATGTATTAGAACATTTCATTTCTAGGATATTTGTTCTAGGATATTTCTTAGTGGATTATTCTTGGATTATTTTGGATTTGATTTTTAAAACTGTAAGTTCTTTTCCATTTTTAAAATCTGTTTCCAGGGAAATAAATTATTTGTTAAATTTTTTCAAAGTTTTGTTTTCACTCGTTCAATGTTACCGTTAATTATAGCCTAAACACGTAACATTATGCACACACACACACACACACACACACACACACACACACACACACACATATATATATATATATATATATATATATATATATATATATATATATATATATATATATATATATATATATATATATATATATATATATAAATCAAACTTCCGTTAATTTCTAATCATCTTTAATCAATGGTGTCAGGATCGGATTATGTTAAGTGTTTGGCCGGGGGGCCGGGTAGGATTTTACAAGGACTCTGGCTGTCCTCGAAAGGTCACAACACCAGAAGTCTATGTGTCTATTTACTCACAATGTGCATAATACCTGCTCAAGAACAAAACGTTTGTCAAATTTCAATTGGCATGTGACTCTACCTTTGTGTGTGTATGAATCTTTTCTAGCTGGATGGGGAGAGTCAGGACACTCTGAACGCGACCACACCCCCGATCCTGCCCTGCGGTTGTTTTGCTCTTTTCACTTTTCGGGATGAGAAAAGTATCAAAGATTCATCATTTTAAAGTAATGAGGTTACTGATGATAAATTTGTGTTCAAGATATCGTATGGTCTTTCTAATGATGGCAACATCCATGTATTTAAGGATGTTGTTACTGGTTTCCCATTGAAATATTGATTATACTATTAATGGTACAAGTATTGTGAAAAACATTATATACATTAAACATATTGGCTGATATACATGCATGTAAAATGAGATATTAATGTTTCATCTTACATGTTGCGTATGGTAACCTGAGTGTAATAAAGAATATGTCGTTGTCAGTAATATCGTGGCATTAAATAGTGTGAATATTGTAGCAGACAATCCTTTGGCTACACAACCTCAAGTCTTGCTATCTCGGGTTCTTGATGATATATCATTGTATTTGGAGCGATTCCCCGCTGTATTTGCCTGTTGACTTGTGCTCCAGAGAGCGACATATTTCTACACCAGCGGGATACCGTCTTATTACTGGCTTCTTGTCGCCGACTTCCTTTGGTCTCCGACTGACCTGCCCAGTCATCGACTGGGTCGACGAAAGACCTTGTCCCTACAAGTTTTATATTCCTCGGCCTGGCTCTTTCCTGTTGGGCGAACTACGACCAAATGTGCAAGCTCCCGCTGGATGGTTATACTGCATCACAAAGTAGACGTCTTCACACAACACCGCTTCACAGCACACCACTATTGCTGCCACAGTTGGCACGTATATTCCTAACAGGAGGAATATCGTGGCCAAAACATTAAGATGCTATATAGTGCTACAAAGCCACTAAAGATTTTAAAGGAGGAACACAAACTTGTCAATGAAATGAAAATGAGCTTTATACGGAACGATGAGTACCGTTCGTCAGTTTTTTTCATTATAATAAGGTA
Source organism: Unio pictorum (assembly GCA_030141615.1). NCBI lineage: Eukaryota > Metazoa > Mollusca > Bivalvia > Unionida > Unionidae > Unio > Unio pictorum. The sequence goes on from JARLTB010000207.1 coordinate 5,384,909, forward strand.
TAAACTGGTTCTCAGCTTTCATATTTGTTTATGCAAAACAGCATAATATATTTATCACTTCTGAATATAATAATGTAAACGTTGCCAATTATAGAAACTTCCTGCTGTTGATGAGTATCTCTCTCTCTCTCTCTCTCTCTCTCTCTCTCTCTCTCTCTCTCTCTCTCTCTCATTCCAAGAGGTCGCTCCAATCACATAGGATCAGGAGAAGTCCTCGACGTCAGTTAAAATTTACATTGAAGGTAACATTGCATAACACTTACTCTATATTTTAAGTGTTGGAAATTCTCTTCTGTTATGAAGTTACTTCAGTATGTACACTAATCATCATTTTTATCATTTAGTTTGATTTTCATTTATGTAAGAAAATTAAACCTTTATTATGCATTCGAGTGTGATAGGAAAATTACACCAGCGGATTCAAAATGTTGACCCTCAGACTTTTCTCATTCAATATCGAACTTAATTTAAAATTGATTTATTTTTCCTCTTTTCCAATAAAATCAACATTTAAACAATTTTATAATTAGAATAACTGGACAGGTATCATACTTTATCTCTGTTCAACATTTATGCCGTCATTAATAATAATAATAATATTTATAATAATAATAAAAATAATAATAATAATAATAATAATAATAATAATAATAAAATTTTGTTTGTTGGTTTGATTAGAAATTTTAAAGTTGCTTTAACAATAATTTGTCATATCGCTACGATATCTGCAGTGAGGCAGTTTATAGTGATGTCTGGCACTGGGGCATCATGCCGCAGACATGTAGCATGATGTCCCACCCAATCACATTATCCTGATTCCAGGCTGACCAGTCCTAACACTAACCTGTTAATGTTGAGAGCCAAGCGAGGTAGCTGTTAGTACCATTGTTGTAAGTCTAATTGGTATGACTCGGTAGTGGATCGATCCCACGACGTCCCCATTCCACGCTAACCATTAATTCACTGGAACGGTTTAATAATAATAATAATAATAATAATAATAATAATAATAATAATAATAATAATAATAATAATAGTAGTAGTAGTAGTAGTAGTAGTAGTAGTAGAATGTATCCTTCACTGGATTTGTTCTGCAAATTTCATACGCACAGCCCAGCATTTAGCTAAAATATAATCATATACACGTTCATATTATACGTATAACACTGATGATAGATCAGGGATTCACCTGTAAATTATGGATTTAAACTTGTATATAACCCAATTCATTTCAATTGTAATAAAAGTAAGACTGATATACTCAATGTAGAATTTGGCGGAGAGCCAAGGGCGAAATCCTGTCAGGCGGTAGAACTAAATGCCTTTTGCAATTCTCTGCTGAGCCATATAAACGAGGTCTGATCAGGTCTAATATTTCGCTGTTTCACGGGAGGGGTTCGTAGGGTGTGGGGTACAAATTTAAAAGGGTCATGACGTTCTTGAAAGGGCACCAACACAAAAATCTGTGTATATTTACTCAATGTGTGCATATTTCCCAATGAACTTGCTCAAGAAACAAACGAAAAGCAAATTTCAGTGACCAATGACAGTATGTTTTTGCGTGTACTTTTCTCTTTTCTTTTTTTTAGCGGATGGCGCTCCGTAAACTCTGTCTCCCAAACTATAAGGCTGAGACTGACTATTACCTCATTCCGCATACACACTAATCTGGTGTGGGCTTATTAATGTAACAAAATTTAATTAAACTGAATACAACAAATGATACTGAAATGTACAAAGCAAATACCGTAAATATATTGTTACATCACAAAATGCTCGATAATACCCAAAAGGTCATTATCAGTTCAAAGTCTGGTTGTAAATATTAAAAATGATCACACAAATATCACGAATAAACCATTACACATGTCAATCATACCTAGAGTAATCTGCAAAGATTATGACAAAACTGAAACCTTCATGTTGGGAAGAATGCAATACATTTGTCACAGGTAAAAAAACAAACCCAGCAAATCACACCATATAATGCTCATCTTTTACTGAGTACATTTTTTTAAAACTAGTCTCAAAAATATTTGACACAAGCCAACGATCATAGAGCCCACCATCTCAACCCCCGAAAAAAGAGGAAAATGCTCTAAAACTTGCGTAGGAATACATTCATGGGTAATGATCAGGAAGTAATAATTGCGACCAAAGTCCATACGCCTCACAGTTCTTTGTAGAAATAACTCCATATCTACAACGTTGTAAATTTGGCGATAAAATCACACCAGGAGATAAATGTATACTTTTGATAATTGCATTATGTTCAATTCAGATCGCATTTATGACATAATATCTCTACAGTGACTTTAGTGCTGAATTAATAATTTGTATCTAAGATTAAAAAATGAAAATGCCAGGAATTATTTTCTTGCAGAGACAGAGCACATGAATGAGGACATTACAAAATCACACGGGACATACATCAAAGTATGCCTGTAACGTTACAATGAAGCTCATCTGCACCGCCTTATATCATCTAGGTGTTTAAATCTCGTCTTTTATTGGATATCAAAATGCGATAAAGGATAAATAATAGTAATAGTAGATTAATGTTCAAAGGTGATGTACTAGAAATAAAGTTTCGATGACCATTGGGTCAAAACAGTCAACAGGCAACCATATTTTCTAAACGTGTATCCGTTATAAGGAAATTGTTCCTCTGCCAAAAATAAAGGGTGTGCATAATTAATAGAGAGAAAACAAAGAATGAGTGATTCATCAAAATCATAGCAACTCATCTTAATCATTTCTCCGCGAATTTGAAAGCATGAAATCATCAAGATTAGGTTATTTGTTCATATAGATATCGAGACAAATATTCTGATATAACTTACCAGAAATTAATGATATAAGCGAATACAAAGAAAAGCTGGAAATTTCACTTGATTCTTGGACAGTTTAATCGTATTATTTGCATACATAGTTTTTTGAAGAGTAATCACACGCACGCGATACCTATAAACAAATAAAATCACAAATTTGTTAAAATTGTTTGCTGTTGTCGCTAAAACAGGATGTATGTTTATTTGCGTATCTAATAAGAGTACACTTACTTCAATTTCTTAATTCGTTTTAAATATCCGTCTATGTGTTTCTAAAGGTTCGTGTGAAAAATACACGAAATAAATTAGACTAAATCCTGTGACTGAAGTAAAGATCAAATAACTTCTTTATCTCTGTCGATTAAACCATGTAATGCAAATGGAGATTGGCTAGAAAGTCAATACCTTATTTGTGGCAAGATATGACGGTCTAATGTTGTAAGAAAACGATCATGACATATTTCATTTTCACATGCTCATATCGGATATAAATGTATTACATCGAGTGTTATGATTCTTTCGTTTTAAACAAGTTTAAGAAAAATAAAAGAAACTAGCATTGTCCAACAAATAATTAATTTCCATAGAATACAAATTAAAATTGTAAAAGGCACTTACAGTATTGTGAATTAAAACGCAAATATCCGTAACAATTTTACCACAAGTCTAAATTTATAGAGTTACAATTATATTCCAGTCGTATTCGAAACAAGTTTAAATATTGAATACGTTGATTTGTCTGTAGTCTCGAGTCCGTTAATTTGAACATTGCTTCGAGTGAGACTATGTATCAAGAATATTTAGATGTATCACAATAATATAATCCCAGATGTTCTTGTCTGAATTCATTATAATTCTGAAATAATGACTTTGTTCAAGAAATATTATTCAGAAACTTCTAACTCTAGCGAACACTAATTTAAATAAATAAATAAATCCAAACTAAACTGAACACTTCAATATAAATTATAATATTTCAGATTTTAATGCACGAATGCGTGTCTTTGCAAGTAGATATCATGATATAGAAGTCTAAGGCACAATACCAAAAACCAGGATTAGTGTCTTAAGTTCATTTCCTAGAACATTCAAATTTTTCAAAAAGTAAAGGTATTTTACTCATTTCATAAAACAGAAACATGGCAAACATTAGGTACACTAGGTTCTCCATGGAGACTACCATTATCCAATACCCGAGTAAGATAAACATCTTTACTCCATTGATAATGATTCTAATATTCAATCTATAACCACATAGTAACATTAATAATGTATTATGTTGTTTATAAAATCAATGTTACTAGTCAGGTCAACCCATGAACTTGATTTTAAAATGAAGTCAAGTATAAATTAAAATAGACATAACATGCGATCATCGAAAAGAAAGTCAGCAAACAAAACAAATAACATATTCATGACACCAGAGGAATAAAAACGTTATTTTAACAAGTAAGTGGAGATGACTGAGAAGATAAACTTTGTAAAAATTTAAGCATGGATAACACCGCAGACTTTTTGGCATGCAATGGAAGTCATCAGGATTACATGACCTAGCCTACGGAATTTAGTCACCAACGCTAAAAGGCGTGTCGAGAAAGCCTCGCATCTGAATAGGCCGAAGAGAAGGGCAATGGAAAAGCTAATCAGTTATTACCCGAGTTAGATCAACTCAATCGGCGCACCTCTGGAGAGTGTTGTGGGTCAGCGCCGTAACGCAATAGGAAACAGGATCCCAAAGTTTACATTTGACACGTTTGTATTGCGGAACTACAAATATTGAACGAAAATATGATATAATTGTTTATTTAAAAAAATGCTTAACATCTTTCAGTCACACATCATGCACAAAACCTCAGGCAAATGACCAGTCAAGAGGAGTACAAGGCTTGATAAGAAAATGATAGAAACAGAAAGATGAACGCTGTAAAATTACATTATGTCATGTAATACATTTTGATATAATCTGAAGTGAAGGTGGACGCTGTAGCTCATTTGATAGAACGGCGGATTTTAAGTCGAAGAAACGCAGGTTAGAAAAAGCATGGGTAGTCTAACTTCCGATTAAAACATAATAAAAGAAAAATAATGAAAGACCAAAATTGTACGTCCCATCAAGCGAGATGACACCGCTGTCGTACACTATCCAACTAACGCTTTGTTTGAATAATTATTTTAAAGACATACAAAAACATCAACAACAGGTATAGTGGTTTTCTTGGAAAAAATGTAAACGATTATTGGTATCAGTCCAAGAGTGTGGGTTTGTACGTTACATGTTTAAGTTTTCTCACGTTGAGTGTATATTACAGAATGAGTGTATGTAAATATAAATAAAATAATACATGCATTTATCGATTTATCCGTAGTTATCGATCAATCGAGTTGAAACTAAGGACTTTAGATCTACATAAACAAGTTTTAAAATAAGTCTTTTAACTATGAGGAGAGATACTCATGAAATACAAAAGTCATATCAAGCAACCAATAAAGCCACTTTGAAGTACGGCACAAACATAGTTCATTTAGCCAAATTATCCTACTACAGTACTAAGATCACGGAAAATTCTAGCTGCAAATTGTCCTTCGAGATTACTAACAAACTAATGTCAAGGAACACATGTACATCACTTCCAACTATCTTCTCTCCAGTAGACGTTCCGTACTAGTTTGCAAATGTATTCCATGACAAGGTACAAACCATAAGAGATAAGCTTGACGAAACAATTTCAGTTAAGTCGTCATCAACATACAGTTGTGATACAGAATTTCAGCGACAATCGTTAGCAGCATTTGAACATGTCTCTATGGAATTTGGTACGGACAATTGTGATGAAGAGTGTACTAAAGTCATGTGAAAGTGATCCAATGCGAACATCATGGTTGCTTGAGAACTTCGATTGAATATTGAATAAATCAACACTCGACCATAACGATTTAAAGAGCTACCGACCATATTGTAATCTCCAGTTCATATAAACACTCTTAGAAAATGTTGTTCTAACCCAACTTGTATCTCATTTAAATGCATACGGTCTTTTCAGCAATGTACATACTGCATATCGCCCTTACCATATTACTAATATTACTCTTCCAAAAAGTAGTTAATGACATTCTCGCTGCTTTAGAAAGCGGACATATTACAGTCCTCACCCTTCTAACTTTGTCTGCAGCATATGATTTAATACACGATAGTATATTCTTTCACCGTCTCCAGCATGCATTTGACATTCACAATACTGCCTTACTGTGGTTCAAGACCTACTTAGCCAACAGGACACAAATTGTATCTGCAAATGGAATAAACTCCAGCCCAGATGATCTATGTTATGGTGATCCATAGTGGTCTGTTTGTTAATCAGTATACTACATCATTTGTACTCAGCCGCTCTCATGTGTCAGAGATCATCACTCAGTGTCACACCACTTGGACGCTGATGACACCCACATATACAGCTATAGCTACCCAACTGGAGTTGATGCTACCATCCAAGGAATAGAGATGTGCATTTCTGATGTGAAATCATATGTGACATATAACAAGTTGCAGAGGGATGATAATAAAACCGAGGCCATTATGATCAAAACAAAAAGACTTTCTCATTCCCATCCTTTACGTCAAACAATACATATCATCAACACTAACGTTGAATTCACAGTCAGTACGAAGCGTAGGTCTTACCCTAGACAGTACTCTCCCATTGCAACAACAGGTGATAAACATTTGCCATGCTGCATATATTGTTCTGAGACGCATCAGCTCCATTCGCAAAAAGCTTTCGGTTGATGGCACTAAAACACTTGTGTGTTCATTAGTATTTTCAAGACTGGACTACTGTAACTCAATTATGTCTGGTTCGTCTCAATATATCCTCCGGAAACTTCCAAAAGTTCAAAACGTACGGAACATCTTTAGAGTAACACGATCAGAACACACCTGTCCGCTTTTATGTACCCTAAGTTTGCTATCCATTCGATCCAGAAACAAACACACAATTCTTTCTCTATGCTATGTTTCAGTGAAGGACTCCCGTCCAACATACCTATCTGGCCTCACCCATGTGTACACACCAGCAAGACACTTACGTTATTCTTCTGACATTTTTATACTCATTATTCCCACTATGAAAACGATGCCATATGGACAACGTTCTTTCGCATTCCCGGGATCAGCACCCAGCAACGTGGAACAAATTTCCCATTGAAATTAGACACAAAGACACAACAATGCTTGTCAAGAGTGCTCTTAAAAGTCTCCTTTCTCGACTGCAAGAACAAACTGAACGATCTAATAATGTTTTGTTCATGAACTATTTTAAGCATTTCTTACGTTTTCTGATTTCAGGTTTTTTTTTTGGTTTTATTTTCGTAGTCATATCATTATATATCCTGTAAAGCGCTTAGAGATTTTAAGATGAAGCGCTTTACAAAGTCCTCATTATTATTATTATTATTATTATTATTATTATTATTATTATTATTATTATTAAAGAGACAAGTATTGAAGTCACTCTATGTTATTTAAACTCAAAGTGACTTATCTACACTATTTCAGTCAATATGGAGTCTCTCTTGTTCTAAAGCATGAATAATTATGACGTTTTTATATATTTAATGGGCAATAATTCAATCGCTAAATATATTGAAATTTCTAGTTTTCAAACAAGAATGATTTAACGCTTGCAAGGATAGGTAATACGTGTTAGTTGAGAGTATCAAACTGGAAAAGTCAAAGTAAACAATTTCTTCCTCTAAAACGGCCAATGTATTTTGTTCAATATTTTCTCCTGACCTGCATCATACATTAAATGTTATTTCAAGCAGACTACTCGATATTTGAATACACAGATGCTGTTAGCTTTGGATTCTAAAGTAATTCGATATGTGTTTTTTTAAAAGGACTTATTCCGAAATCAGCATACACATTTGTCACTTCGGTTATATTGCAAAACTGCTTTGAATAAAATTTTATGGCTAATGCTTATACTAATTTGCAAACTAAAAATATAGCCTGCATTGCATTGCACCTGATCTATTTGCACCACATTATAGGTCAATGTTCTCTCGTGTACAAGAAGTGGAAATTTAATGTTTGTTATTATTGAAAAAAGCTGTCTATTCTTTTTCTGCATGACAAAAAAAAAAAACAATCGTGACATATTCCTCTCTTTACGATTCCCCATAATAGATTCAACTCTCTGAAAAAATACACATACTGTGTCCGCGTGATATTTTCCAAATTGCTGACTTTTGTTAGAAGAATATTCAGTAAGGTGTCTGCATGAAACATACCTTCTAAGTTAGGGTTTGGAAATAATATTCAACGTATTCAACGATATCTTAACCATTAATGAAATACGGATGTTTCATTTTCTTTTGAGACACTATAGCTGATATATATATATATATATATATATATATATATATATATATATATATATATATATATGTGTGTGTGTGTGTGTGTGTGTTTGTGTGTGTATGTGTGTGTGTGTGTGCGTGTGTGTGTGTGTCTTGAGATTCATTGTATGACTTCTTTTCCGCATGGTATTTGTCCATTTCTTAATTCTAGAACTGCTGAAATATTGACGGAAAAAGTCGAATACAAATGTAATTGTCTAAATATTTTACGAGCGAATTTGTAATTAACTGCATGTTAACCTTGACAAATTATAAACCAAATGAACATTATGTTTTGTTAGCTTTCGAAAATATCATTCTGAATATATTTGCTCACAGTAAAAATCACATATCTCATGGAAGTATTCATTGCCATCCATTTCCGTAATGATTGCCACTTGTTATAACTGGCATAATGCCACGTTTTAGAATTTATAAAAGCAACTTTAAATGCCAAGTGTTTACTTTATTTTGAACCAAATATATGCATGTTCCCTTGAAAGGTCAATAATTATCCAAATATGAAAATTCTTACTCTATAAATTATTGTTAAAATATGTGTATATTTTAGGACGATGTCAACTTAAGATGAAATCCAATATAAACCAAAGTGATTATAGTCCGATGAAAACACGTGTAAAATTGTGCCCATTTTAAAAAAAATATTATAGTTTAAACATCATGCTTTAGAACGCATGACAGAATGAAGCTTTTTCATTTTCAACCGTTACTAATTGTACAACGGGTGTTTGATTATCCTCACGTTCCATTAGGTCTGTTGTTCAAAGACTACTTTTCAGAACGGACGGTTTACCACTCGAGTTTTTTAAATTTTGTCTTTTCTGGCCAGCCGGTGAACATGTCAAACTTTTCACTGTTGGAAGATAACAACATATTTTGATATAACGACTAAAATGTATTTGTTATGAAAATGAAATATTGTCAAACTTTAGTCATATTTGTGCTCTAAGATGATAAGATTAATTATACAGCATACTTTTTAAGACTAAAACTGAAGCAACTTGGTCATATTACTTGTTTGCCTTCGTTGCAATTAACTATCTATAAAATGTGTTTGGACTGTGTCATTATTTTAGTTTGGTCTATTATATGTTTTAAAATTACATTATTACGATGTGGTGTCGCACATCTGCAGTGTATTTCACTTTGTATGACTAGTTCATATTCACTGCAAAGTGTTGATCAAGATGTGCACGAAAGAGCATTCCAAGGCATTGTGTAAACAAACAATTCGAAGAAGCACACAAGAGATACCGTATTTGTCAGCAGCTTGTTTACCCAAAAGCTCGAGTGACCAATATTAAGCAATATTCATGAAAGAATCTCCATTAAACTAGTTGCAACCAAGTACGGAGACAGCTATAGTGAATATACTGCATTATATATTAAGGGTTCGTGAATAGGAAATCAATTGGATGGATTAGGTGCATGTGTATTAGCTCAAACTACCATTATTAAAATGTTGATAAATACAGGAATTTGGTTCGAGAAAAAGATTAAAGATTTCCACGTCAGGTAGATAATGGTGTGTCTAACTTCGGAAAGAATATAATATAATATGTTATGCAGATACAATACATTGAGCTGTCGTCGAAAAGAATAATATTAGTTTATGTGGAATCTAAGGCAGAAACATTAGTTTAAACGCTCTTACAAATGTTGAAAGTTTGAGCTGTTCCGAGTTTCTGTGAGTGAAATAGAAATAATGTTTGTAGAGATGAGAACGAACACTGTATTCAGTATAAGTATTCAAATTTGCCTTTAAAGGTGTTTCGATCGAAAAATGAATAACATGCACTTTCTGGTTTTATCCAGCAGTTGAATACTAGATTATCCATAACTTGATTGTCATTCAGAATTTGTTCAGGCTGCTATTTCGTTTTAAGTTCCAAGTATGAATAATTAAATAAATGCGTTAGTCAGAAATGTAAGAATAAGGAACGTTATTGTTTTGTGAAGTAATATACATTAAAAAATGTTTTCGAAATCACTTTCAGTTTGGGCATTTTCAGATTAAGGAAATAACATTCGTAAACATTATATTTCAAGTCTGGCATTTAATATTTAATATAGATACGTTTGGTTAATTTCGTAAATTATATTAAACTATTCTCCTACCCAAGAGGGAATGTGTTAGTTTACATAAATTGAAAAGTCATAATTCTATGAACAATACAAAGTTTGTAGGATTTTCTTCTTTCCAGGTGAGTGGGCAAAAAAGTATTACTCATAAATACTACGAGTTATAATTTGCTTAAAAGAAGCATATGTGATAAAATACTTTCATCAGGCCTTCAAATTGCTGATAAATATGCTCATAATTGTGTCTAATTTACATAGCTTACTCTTAAAATTTTATCTTTCAAGTACCTTATTTTAAACATTAAAGTGCACAAAATACAATTGCAGCTTGAATGATACTTTAGAACCGTACATGTTTCCTACAATATATATATATATATATATATATATATTGTGAGTAAATATATCATATTGTTATCGTGTATAAAAAACGTATGAGAAATTGTAAAGATAAACTGAGCGAGGCTTGTGAGAGGATGATAATGATAATAAATTGGACGATTTGACTAGTCTGAGTTTGATAAACTGACACATCTCCAGATTTGCGTAGGTTAATCTTAGTTATCCGACTGTTTCTATTTTAATATTTAAATATTCAAATGAATTTTGTTTTGGGACATATTTGTAATTAAAATTTTTTGTTGTCAAAGTCAAGTTCAAATCTAGTAAAGAAGTGAACAACTGCTTATTTTTAAAGAAAAAAAAGATTGTTTCATGTCAGGGTCATGTTAGAAGTACATGATATAAATGATCACCTGACTTCATTCCACACCTTTGTGATTTCGCAATTTTGGGATTAGAATCCGATATAACCTTTGTGTTCCTGAAATATGTTGTCAATTGTGGGCTTTTACAGCGGAAGTTAAGTCATTTTCTTCATTTGTAGCCAGTTTTGAATCCATATTAACTTTTCTTCAGTTCACAAACGTATTTCTGGAAATATTTGATGTGCTCATACAGAAATCTTGGACAAAGACCGTATATCGAATTCATATTCGAATTTCCAAGACGGGAGTGTTACATCTTGTGATTCTACAAGGAACTATATATAAACACAAAAACAGACCTCAGCATACGTCATCGTCTTCCATTTCGATTTTCCAATAAGACTTGAACTTGAATATATTAGAACATTTAATTACAAGGACTTTTGTGATTTAATTAGTAGATTATTCTTGGATTACTTTTAGATTTGATTCTTAAAACTGTCAGGACCGAATTATGTCAATGTTTTATCCAGATTGCGGGGGGTACGTTTTAAAAGGGCTCTGACTTTCCTCGAAAGGGCATAAAAGCAGAATTATATGTGTCTATTTACTCAAAGTGTGTATAGTACCTGGTCAATATGATACTTCCCTGATTCATGAGAAAATAAATATGTGACAGATACAATTATTCATGTAAAACCTTCCTAGAGTAACTGTTGCAATCTCTTTTAGACGACGATTTTGAAATTTAGCATGCACAACATTAGAACAATAAACTAATACCGCGTATCCGCAGGATATATTGTTAGAATGACCAAAACAAGAGACAATAAAACCAGAATAGGAACGTAAACTTATTCAAGATTTACACGGTTCCAAACATTTTGTATTCTGGTGTTGTCAGTTGTCTTTATATCTCAAACAATTTTGCTGTCAGTCAATCCATCACAAGACTATGTAGTTAATGAATATTGCAATTTTCTTGCTAAAATATAAAGATTGGTGATTCATTGACTCAGCCATACCGTTATATATGAAATGATGCTTTATTTGAACTGACGTGCAAAAATAAATGATCATATTATCCGCATTGAATAACACAAATACTCACTGGAGCTATTAATGTTTCATATTCTTATGTATGTGTGATTGTGTTTTCAATAGAGAACAATTTATAACGTCTTAATCATTCATCATGCGAGTTTCTACTGAGAGTATCGCACACAACAACAACATGCTGCAAATTAAATCACCACTTGAAGATGCATTCCTAATAATCAGACAAACGATAATCTCAAGACATTTACACCAAAATCCATGCAACGGCTGAAATTAGTATCTCCGAAACATAATGTTTTGTATTGATTGACCCAGAGAGAGGTACAGGTTCTATATTCCGTTTTGAAAATGCAGTTTTTTGTCATTGTTAGTATATTTGACACAAACTCGTCACCTTATTATTGATTAAAGGAATCCATCAAGCTTAGGTCAAAATTGAAGAGCTCTCTCTCTCTCTCTCATTCAAAGAGGTCGCTCCAAGCACATCCGGAGCAGTCCTTGACGTCAGTTATAATTTACATTGAAGGTAACATTGCATAACACGTATACTAAATTTTAAGTGTTGGAAATTCTCTTTTGTTATGAAGTTACATTCAGTATTTACACTAACCATCATTTTTATCATTTACTTTGATATTATTCGTTTCATTTGTGTAAGAAAACTAATCCTTCATTATGGATTTGTATTGGGTAGGAAAATTCCACCAGCGCATTCAAAATGTTGACCCTCAGACTTTTCTCATTCAACATCGAATTAAAAAAAATATTTTTATTTTTCCTCTTTTCCAATAAAATGAACATTTTAACAATTGTATAATTTGAATTATTAGACAGGTATCATACATTATACATGTGCAAAATTTATGCCGTCAATAATAATAATAATAATAATAATAATAATAATAATAATGATAATAATAATTAGTACTAGTAGTAGTAAGGGTAGTAATAATAAATGTATCCTTCACTGAATTTGTTCTGCAAATTTCTTTCGCGATACCCAGCTTGTAGCTAAAGAATAATGATATACACGTTTCATATTATATGTATAACAAATACACTGATGATGGCCCAGGGATTCGCCTGTAAATTATAGACTTTAAACTTGTATATAATTCAATTCATTTCAAGTGTACTAACAATAAGACAATGTAGAATTCGGCGGCAAGCAAAGGGAGAAATCAGGAGGTAGAACTAAATGTATTTTGCAATTTTCTGCTGAGACATATAAAGAAGGTTGGATCAGGAACAATATTTTGCTTCTTTACGAGAAGGGTTCGACGGGGGTGGGGTAAAATTTTAAAAGGGCTCTGACGCTCCTGAAAGGGCACCAAAACAAACATTTTTATTCATTTACTCAATGCGTGCACAATGCCCAATGAACTTGCTCAGGAACAAAACGATGATAAAATTTCAAGTGACCAATGACAGTACGTTTTTGCGTGTACTTTCTCATTTTTAGTGGAGGGCGCGCCGTAAAATCACCCACCCAAAACCATAAGGGTAGGACTGACTTTTATTAAATTTATCACAATCACGAATTCTCCTCATTGATAACATTCAATGGGCATTCCTTTTAGTGAAATAAACATTCCAAAGCGGAAGTTTTAGATTAAGTAATTTACACGATCACTTAAAGTTGTCAGCACGCTCTATAAGCAGAAATATTTTCTTTTTTCTTTTTGTTACATTGAAATAAAAAAATTACTCCATTACTTATTTTCATTACAGACAGAGGCTCACAAATGATAAAGAACGTAACTAATTACTATGACCTCTTGTTCACGGTGACAGAACAGATAGATTCAGTTAGGCTCCGTGTCATCCCCATTTGTTCAATATCTGTGTAATTCATTTGTTATTTAGACTGCAGTATTGATTTGGCATGAAACTTAATTTTCATCGGTACTATTATTTATTGGTACGTATTTGATATTACCCGGTTTTGTGGTAAAGCCTAAGGAATAAAAGAAAGTCACAAGCGCTGACTTATGACTTATGTGGGGCAGTTTAATTTAATATGTAAAGTAAGAAAACATTCATCTCATTAGTATGATATAGATGATAGACATGAATATAACAACATGTTAAAATGAAATGCTATTTAAACACGCTACATGAAAAGGCAGGACGAAAATAATTGACATTGCAGTGGATCACAGCACTTTCTGGCGCCTTCCCCCCCCCCCCCCCCCCAACCTATACATTTCTGAGCCTCACGACCCCGTTTCAACATTTTGATACGTTATGCCACTCTCAAAAGAAAGAAAAATCCTGGCCGCACATTTGTATAACGTTTGCCACTCTCAAAAGAAAGAAAAGTCCTGGCCGCACTCCAAGACCCCACACCTAGACGTAATCTTTTGGATCGCGACCATTGCTTTAGTACATAAATGTCTTTCCAATCACACTACTTAATAATTGATTATTTTTAAGCATTACCTCATTCCGCGTAATACACTAATCTGGTGTGGGCTTATTAATGTAACAAAATGAAATTAAAGTGAATACAACAAATAATACTGAAATGTACAAAGCAAATACCGTAAATACATTAAGTTACATCACAAAATGCTCGATAATACCCAAAAGGTCATTATCAGTTCAACGTCTGGTTTTAAATATAAAACATGAGCGCAGAAATATCACCATTAATCCATTACACATGTCAATCATACCTAGTTTAATCAGCAAACATTTTGACAAAACTGATAGCCTTTATGCTAGTGTTGGGAGGAATGCAATCAATTTGCCAGAGGTAAAATCAACACATCACATCACACCATAATGCTCATATTTTAATGAGAACGCAATGTTTTTAAACCAGTTCCAAAAATACCTCAATAGAAGCCAACGAATATAGCCCCACACCACACCACGATACCCCCTACCCCTCCCCCTCCGAGAAAAGAGGAAAATGCTTTAAAACATGATTGGAAATGCAATCACGGATAATGAACAAGAAGTAATAATTGCGACCAAAGCCCATACGCCTCACAGCCTGGTTACAGCCCTTTGTAGAAATAATTCCATATCCACAACGTTGTAAATTTGGCGATAAAAGAACACCAGGAGATAAATGTATACTTTGATAATTGCATTATACTCAATTCAGATCGCATTTATGACATAATTTCTCTACAGTGACTTTAGTGTTGAATTAATAATTTGTTGTCTAAGATTAAAAAAAGAAAATGCCAGGAATTATTTTCTTGCAGAGACAGAGCAAATGGATGACGACATTACAAAATCACACGGGACATACATCAAAGTATACCTGTAACGTTACAATGAAGCTCATCTGAACCGCCTTATATCATCTAGGTGTTTAAATCTCGTCTTTTATTGGAGATCAAAATGTGATAAATGATAAATAATAGTAACAACAGATTAATGTTCAAAGGTGATGTACAAGAAATAAAGTTTCGATGACCATTGGGTCAAAACAGTCAACAGGCAACCATATTTTCTAAACGTGTATCCGTTATAAGGAGCTTGTTCCTATACAAAGATAAAGAATGCGCATAATTAATAGAGAGTAAACAGAGAATGAGTGATTCATCGAAATCATAACAACTCATCTTAATCATTTCTACGCGAATTTGAAAGCATGAAATCATCAACATTATGTTATTTGTTCATATATACTCGATTACAGAAGCATGTTCTTTTTACGAAGATGTCGAAACAAATAATCTGATATAACTTACCAGAAATTAATGATATAAGAGAATACAAAGTAAAGCTGTAACTTTCGCAAGATTCTTCTTTTAGATGGGTACAAGATGAAATTTCTACCATATTTGTTGTTTACTGTACGTGATGACGTTTTATGACGATCATTTACGTTATCTTATCAAGCATCACATTAATGAATCACTCACCGATACTCCATTGTGATCTCTCCATTCAACTAAACCAGTCTTTTGCAGCTGTAGTAATCAATACTACATTAACCGAATAAAGTGATTTCGCGATATTTCTTAAAGCATAAACAAATTAGGTCATCCATTTTGTGGCATACATTTAGCCATGTGTCTCCTTTTTACAGGTTAATTTATGACCAATTATATTTCCTTACGTTTCATATTTGGAGTACAATATTCTCCAGTCGTAATAATGTCATGTCAGACGAAACACTGTGATCGTTTTAAAAAAGCTCCTTTAACAACACACTATATCTTTATTAACAACACACAGGTTTTCTTATGTACAGGGTTACGAACTCTCTGTCCATATGATAGAGACTGGATCAGCTGTGGCTCGGTGGTTAACATGAGAGATTTGCGACTGAAAATGTGCGGTTCAAATCTAACTTTGGATCCACTTTGGTCGGTTACTGTGGTGTGTTCATACCTATTACACATTAAAACATTTTCGTCAGCATTAAATAATTTATTTGTGGCACACCTGTGTTTACTCAATATTACACAATAACTTACAATTGACATAGGGGATCATATCTTTAATCTCTGTTACTCAAGCAAGATAGAAGAATACTATTTTTTCGAGGATGATCAAATTAACACATACGGTCGACTAAAACTACTGACGACCGCACAGTCGTTGCTACGACGTCTGCTAATTTTACCTTTGAAGAGATAGATGCGATTTTTATTTCCACACATTCAATACTTGAACGATTTCAGCCGTGTACCTATTTGTCTATATTTAAACATTAGTAATTGCACTCTCTCACAACAATGTAATCGCATTCATGTTGAAAAAATCGTCTTCTGTATCGAGTGGCATTTCAAAAGGTCCAGATATTTATAAGGTGTTATTTGTCTAGCCATACAAATTGGGGATAGGTTGATCGTATAATTTTTTAAATAGTTTTGTGAAGAGAAATCACACACGCGTCTTACCTATATACAAATACAATTATAAATGTGTTAAACTTGTTTGCTGTAGTCGCTAAAACAGGATGTATGTTTATTAGCGTCTCTAATAACAATACACTTACTTTAGTTTCGTAATTCGTTTTAAACTTCCGTCTATGTGTTTCTAAAGGTTCGTGTGAACAATATACGAAATAAGTTAGAGTCAATCCTATGAATGAATTAGATATCAAAACACTTCTTTATCTATGTCTAATAAAGCATATAATGCAAATGGAGATTGGTTGAAAGTCAGTAACTTTTTGTAGCAATATATCACGGTCTAATGTTAAAAGGAAAAGATTGGCATATTTCATGTTCACATGCTCATATCGGCTATACATCGAGTGTTATGATTCTTTCGTTTTATACAAGTTAAAGAAAAATAAAAGAAACTAGCATTGCCTTGTACGATTCAGCAAATAATGAATTTCCCTAGAATACAAATTAAAATTGCGAAAGGTACTTATATTATTGTGAATTAAAACCCAAATATTAGTCGTACTGGAAACAAGTTTCAATAATGAATACGTTGATTTGTCTGTAGTCTCGAATCCGTCAATGTAAAAGTTGCTGCGAGTGTGACTATGTATCAACAATATTGAGATGTATCACACTAATATAATCACAGATTTTCTTGTCTGAATTCATTGTAATTCTGAAAGAATGATTTTGTCCAAAAAGTATTATTCAGAAATTTGTTTCTCCAGTGAATAATAATTTAAATAAATCAATAAATGCAAACTAAACTGAACACAACAGTAGGAATTATCATGTTTTCGATTTTAATGCAAGAATTGTTTTTTCTTCTTCAAGTTGATATCATTAAATAAAAGTCTAAGGCAAGGTACAAACACCAGGATTAATGTCTAAAGTTCAATTCTACAACATTCAAATTTGTCTAAAAAGTAAAGTTATGTTACTCCTTTTATAAAACAGAAATATGGCAAACATTAGGTACCGTAGGTTGTCCATGGAGACTACCAATATCCAATACCTATAGTAAGATAAACATGTTTACTCTATTGATAATGATTCTAATATTCAATCTATACCCACATAGTAACATTAGTAATGTATGTTTATAAAATCAATGTTAGTAGTCAGGTCAACACATGAACTTGATTTTAAAATGAAGTCAACTATAAATTAAATTAGACATAATATTTTATCATCGAAAAGAAAGCCAGCAAATAATACAAATTAAATATTCATGACACGAGAATAAATGAATAAAAATAGATGAATAAAAATCTTATTTTCACAAGTCAGTGGATACGTTTCAAAAGCAGAAAGTTGACTAATTTAAGAATGGATAACATCGCAGACGTTTTGGCATGCAATGGGAGTCATCAGGATTACATGATCTAGCAGCAGGAATTTAGTCACTACCTCTGGAAAGCATGTCGAGAAAGCCTCGCATTTGATTAGGCGGAAGAGAAGAGCAATGGAATAGCTAATCAGTTATTGCCCGAGTTAGATCAGCTCAATCGGCATACCTATGGAGAGCGTTGTGGTTCAGTGCCCGAACGCAATAGGAAAAAGGATCTCAACGTTTACCATTGACACGTTTGTACTGCAGTATAACAAATATTGAAAGAAAATATGATATAATTGTTTATTTACAAAAATGCTTAACATGTTACAGTCACACATCATGCACAAAACCTCAGGAACATGACAAGTCAAGAGGAGTACTAGGCTTGATAAGAAAACGATAGAAACAGAAATACTTACCCTGAAAAATTACATTATGTCATGCAATATATTTTGAAATAATCTGAAGTGAAGGTGGACGCGATAGCTCATTTGGTAGAACGGCGGATTTTAAGTCGAAGAAACGCGGGTTAGAAACCGCATGGGTAGTCTAACTGCCGATTTAAAAATAATAAAAGCAAAATAATGAAAGACCAAAATTGTACGTCCCATCAAGCGAGATGCCACCGCTGTCGTACACTATCCAACTAACGCTGAGTTTGAATAATTATTTTAATGACATATGAAAAATCAACAACGGGTATAATGGGTTTTTTTTTGACAAAATGTAAACGATTATTGGTATCAGTCCAAGAGTATGGGTCTTGTAAGTTACATGTTTAGGTTTTCTCACGTTGAGTGTATTTTACAGTATGCGTGTATGTAAATGTAAATAAAATAATGCATGCATTTATCGATTTATCAGTAGTTAACGATCAATCGATTTGAAACTAAGGACTTAAAATCTACATACACAAGCTTTAAAACAAGTCTTCTATTTGGCGAGAGACTCACGAAGTACACAAGTCATATCAAGCAACCAATAAAAACGCTTTGATGTACGGCACAAACATAGTTCATTTAGACAAATTATCCAGCTACAGTACTAAGATCACAGAAAGTTCCAGCTGCATATATCCCATCGAGATTACTAACAAACTAATGTCAAGGAACAAACGGACATCACTTCCATCTACGTTCTTTAGAGTTGACCTTACGGACCTGTTTACAAATATTCCATGACTTGGTACAAACCATTAGAGATAAGCTTGACGAAACAATTTCAATTGAGTCGTCATCATCAATATACAATTTTGATACAGAATTTCAGCGACAACCGCTAGCAGCAATTGAACATGTCTCTATGGATGTTGGTACGGACAATTGTGATAAAGAGTGTACTAAAGTCATGTGAACTTGATTCAATGTCAACATCACGGTTGCTTGAGAACTTCGATTGAATATTGCCTTCACTAACTGATGTTATTAATACCTCTCTTTCATCTGGGGAATTCCCATAATTGTTCAAAACTGCCAATGTAAGCCTGTACTTAAGAAACCAACACTCGACCATATAAACACTCATAGAAAATGTTGTTCTAACCCAACTTGTATCTCATTTGAATTCAAACGGTCTTTTCAGCAATGTACATACTACATATCGCCCTTGGCATATACTAAAATACTCCTCTGAAAGTAGTCAAAGACATTCTCTCTGCTTTAGATAGCGGACATATTACAGTCCTCACCCTTCTTGATTTGTCTGCAGCATATGATACAATTGACCATACTATATTCTTTCACCGTCTCCAGCATGTCTTTGGCATTCACAATACAGCCTTATTGTGCTTCAAGACTTACTAACCCAACGGGACACAAATTTTATCTGCCAATGAAGTACACTCCAGCCCAGATGATCTATGTTATGGTGATTCACAGTGGTCTGTTTGTTAATCAGTACACTACATCATTTGTACTCAGCCGCTCTTATGTGTCATAGATCATCACTCAGTGTCACACCACTTGGTGTGACACCCAAATATACAGCTCAAGCTACCCAACTGGAGTTGTTGCTACCATCCAAGGACTAGAGAGGTTCATTTCTCATGTAAAATCATATGTGACATGTAACAAGTTGCAGAGGGATGATAATAAAACCGAGGCCATTATGCTCAAAACAAAAAGATTTTCTCATTCCCATCCTTTACCTCAAACAATACATATCATTAACACTAACTTCGAATTCACAGTCAGTACGAAACCTAGGTGTTAGCCCAGACAGTACTCTCACACTGCACCAACAGGTCATGAATATATGATAAGGTTGCATATATTGAGCTGAGACGCATCAGCTATATTCGCAAATATCTTTCGGTTGATGGCACTAAAACACTTGTGTGTTCATTAGTATTTTCAGGACTGGACTAATGTAACTCGATTATATCTGGTTCGTCTCAATATATCCTCCGAAAACTCCAAAAGGTTGAAAACACAGCTGTTCGGATCATCTTTAGAGTAACATGGTCAAAGCACACCTCCCTGTTGTTATCTACCTTAAGCTGGCTATCCATTCGATCCAGAAACAAACACACAATTCTTTCTTTATGCTACGTTTCACTGAAGGACTCCAGTCCAACATACCTATATGGCCTCACCCATGTGTACACAGCAGCAAGACACTTATGTTATTCTTCTGACAATTGTATACTCATTATTCCCACTATGAAAACAATACCATATGGACAACGTTCTTTCGTATACCAGGCGTCAGCACCCAGCAACGTAGAACATATTGCCCATTGAAATTAGACAAGACATAATAATCCTTTTCAAGAGTGCTCTTAACAGTCACCTTTCTCGACTGCAAGAACAAACTTAAGGACCATAATGTGTTGTACATGAACTATTTACACCATTACTTATGTTAACTAATTTCATGGTGTTTTTTTGTGTTTTGTAGTCATATCATTATATATCTTGTAAAGCGCTTATAGCTTTTAAGATTAGGCGCTATACAAAGTCCTCATTATTATTATTATTATTATTATTATTAGAGAGGCAAGTTTTTAAGTCATTATATTTTATTTAAATTCTCTTTGCTCCTAAGCATGAATAATTATGACGTTTTTTATACCTTTAATGGTCAATAATTCGATCGCTAAATATATTGAAATTTCTATCAAATCGATAATTGCATTTAAAAAAGGACTTACGTTGAAATCAGCATACAAATTTGTCACTTCGGTTACATTGCAAAACTGCTATCGATATAATTGTATAGCCAATGGTTATACTAATTTACACACTAAAAATATAGCCTGCATTGCACCTGATCTAGTTTGCACCACATTATAGTCCGATGGCTTGCAGAACGATTTTAAAAAAAGCATGTTATGTAGGCAAATTGGATGAACCAATCAAATAGGTTGAAGAAAAAAATGTATGAATATCTTGTAAACGTTTCTACTGGCATTAATGTTCTATTTAAATTTTTGTCATAATGTCAAACATGCTTAATATAAAGTCAAACGATTCATTAGGGAACTTACTTCACTCTAAATGACTGTTTGAAGTGACAACATGTCCGGTCCATAACAATTATGTAGAACAAATAACACGTTTAATCAGTTCACTATAGCATATTTGTGCGTATGTATGCATTTTCGGTGTATGTCTGTGTGCATTCTAGGCACGTATATTTTCCAAATTTGCTTCACTCTTTTTCGACGTTACTTTTTGTATTTATTTTCAAACGAAAACTGTCGGTGTATTACCTTGTTATAACTATAAACGCGCCAAAGTTTGGTTTATTGTGTAATAATTATATTAACTGCATTACACTTTCTTGCAATAGTTTACAGGATTTGCGCAGAAAGTAAACCAATGCGTGTCAGAAATCACACAAAATATTCAGAATCTCCAGAGCAGTACCTTCATATGCAATTACAAAGTCATTCATAATACATGTTTACTTTACTCTTGCTAGCACTGTTTTGTTCTGTAATTTCATGTTGATTGCCTTTGTAATGTTGTTGCTGTGTATCTTTTTGTGTTAACTAATATTGTAAAGCGCTAAGACTTTGTGAAACGTGTGTTCTGTACAAATATCAGCAATATTATTATTATTATTATTATTATTATTATTATTATTATTATTATTATTATTATTATTAATTATTAGTAGTAGTGATTTTTTTACAACCTTATATTAATCTCAAAATGATTATTTGATTATATCTAAGAATCCTCTCTTAAGTACTTAGCTGGATTAGTCGTCTGGAAAGTGTGTATGATAATTATATGTCTTTTAAATACAAACTCGGCAACGTAAAAGAGAGTAAGAGAGTAATGTTATAACTTTATAATACTTCAATAGATGTCTTTGTCATTGCTAAGGATTGTCCAAAGTTTATGAAATTTATTGCACATCTTTTAATAAAATCATCTGACAAATGTGTACTTTGCAGTAATTTCGATTTAAAAATAAAATTAAAATAAAATTAAAAACCAGTTACACATTTGCTTCATGTGGATCTATATTTAGAATAGTTTTCAGACATCCAAGTCAAAAACAATCTTCTTTACTAACAAAATTCCTAGGCTATTAAAACCCCTTCAATTAAAATTTGTTTGGACAATATTTATTGTGGTGCATACACATCTTGAAGATTCTGTTATCTGACAAACGTAATGAAGATTGGTTGTATGTGTTTTGAATTAAATACCTAAACCTTGCACAGGTAATTAGTTTCAATATCTTCAGAACTGTGGAGGAAAATACAAGTTTACATTCTATTGAAGACAGCATGTTGATATAGCCGCTGTGATATATGATACATATCTACTGACACAAACGTGGTAGATAACTACTTCGTAATCGTTAAACTACAATCTAAAGTTGTACTGGCAAGAAAGCATGCAACACATTTTCATTGGATTGAATATAATAATAAGTACTGCAAATCGAACTTTGAAGGAATGTGCCCCCCCCCCCCCAAAAAAATATTATAGTTTAAAAATCATGCTTGGAGCGCATGACAGAATGAAGTTTCTTTTTATTTTCATCCGTTACTATTTTTACAATGGGTGTTTGATTATCCTCACGTTCCACTAGGATTGTTGTTAAAAGACTACTTTTCAGAATGGACGGTTTACCACTCGACTTTTAAGTTTTGCTTTTTCTATCTAGCCGGTGAACATGTCAAACTATTTCACTGTTGGAGAATAACAACATATTTTGATATAACGACTTAAATGTATTTGTTGTGGAAATTAAGTATTGTCAAACTTTAGACATTATTGTGATCTAAGATGATAAGATTAATTATACAGCATATTTTATTTAAGACAAAAACTGAAGCAACTAGGTCATATTACATGTTTGCTTTCGTTGCAATCAACTATCTATAAAATATGTTTGGACTGTGTCATTATTTTACTTTTGTCTATTACATGTTTTAAAATTACATTATTACGATGCGGTGTCCCGCTTCTGCAGTCTATTTCACCTAGTATGACTAGCTCATATTCACGGCAAAGTGTTGTCCAAAATGTGCATGAAACAGCATTCCAAGGCATTGTGTAAACAAGCAATTCGAGGAAGCGAAAATATAGATATCGTATTTGTCAAGAGTTTGTTTACCCGAAAGTTCGAGTGAGCCATAGTAAGCAATATTCATGAAAGAAGCTGTATTAAACTAGTTGCAGCCTAGTACGCAGACAACTATAGTGAATATACTGGATTATATATTATTGGTTTGTGAATAGCAAATCAATTGGAGGAATTATATGCATGTGTATTAGCTCAAACTACCATTATTAAAATGTTGATAAATACAGGAATTTGGTTCGCGGAAAAGATTAAAGATTACCACGTCAGGTGTTTCAAACTTCAGAAAGAATATAATATAATATGTTATGCAAATACATTGAGCTGTCTTTGAAAAAAATAATATTAGTTTAAGTGGATCTAAGGCGGAAACATTAGTTTAAACGCTCTTACATATGTTAAAAGTTTGAGTTGTTCCGAGTTCCTGTGAGTCAAATAGAAATAATGTTTGTAGAGATGCGAACGAACATTGTATTCAGGATAAGTATTCAAATTTGCCTTTAAAGGTATATCAAACGAAAAACGAATAAAGATATGCACTTTCTGCTTTTATCCAGCAGTTGAATACTAGATTAAACATAACTTGATTGTCATTCAGAATTTGTTCAGGCTGCTATTTTGGTTTAAGTTCCAAGTATGAATAATTAAGTAAATGCGTTAGTCAGCAATGTAAAAATAAGGGACATTATTATTTTGTGGAGTAATATACATTAAAATGTTTTCGAAATCACTTTGAGTTTGGGCATTTTCAGATTCAGGAAACAAGAATGCTAAACATTTTATTTCAAGTCTGGCATTTAATATAGATAGGTTTGGTTACTTTCGTAAGTTATATTAAACGATTCTCTTACCCAAGAGGGAATGTGTTGGTTTACATAAATTGAAAAGTCATAACTCTATGAACAATACAAAGTTTGTTGAATTTTCTTCTTTCCAGGTAAGTGGACAAAAACGTATTATTCATAAAAACTACGAGTTATAATTTGCTTAAAATAAGCATATGTGATGAAATACTTTCATCAGGGCTTCTCGTAGTCCAAATTACTGATAAATGTGCCCCGATTTGTGTCGACGTTATATAGCTTACTCTTAACTTTAATCTTTCAAATACCTTATTTTAAACGTTTAAGTCCACAGAATACAATTGCAGCTTGAATGATATATGTTTTAAGTAAATATTACTATTGTTATCGTGTATGAAAAGCATATGAGAAGTTATAAAGACAAACTGAGGATAGATTCTTAGAGGATGATATTTAAAAAAATACGCATAACTATGCAATAATTAAAAATAATTCAACTTGTATCTTAAATACATCGGACAATTCATCAAAGATTTGAGCAATGGCATCTAACTCCATTATAATCTACGATAGTTTCAAAATTTGTATGTTACTGATGATGTTTAGCATTTATTACATAGTTCTTAGAGATTATAGGCTATGTCATCAATGTTGATGCAATAGATGGACGGTTTCAACTTAGACGTACAGCTCTGGTGGCCCTGTTGTTAGAGCGTCCGCCTCTGATGCTAAAGTTTGCGGGTTATAACCCCGCCAAATAATACAAAGACTTATACAAATAGTACTAACAGCTGCCTCGTAAGGCGCTAAGTATTAAGAGGTTAGGACAGGTCGAGCTGGTGTCAGAATACTGCGACTGGGTGGGACATAATCATACATGTCAGCGAAATGATGCCCCTGTGATAGACATTATAAAATAGCTATGTTAAATATCCAAATCACAGACACAATCAAATTAGACTTTTATCGCTAGTTCTTGTATTTACCTGAAGAACATTTGCGGCATCTAAGAATTGTATGTCAACACGTACTGTTCATTACACTAATCTCCTTAAATACCATCGAAGACATAAACTTAATTTAATTAGTAATAATTGCATTATACATCGATGGTTGGGATGCGAATTTGATGTTTCGACCGTTTTGCAATAGGATGGGTTGACCTGTCAATAATACTCAGTTTTCGTCGTTAAAATTAGAAACTTAAGTTCTTTTTATAGATTCAAATTTATCCATTATAGAAGTCATATTATTTCTGGCAAAGTCCTTGCATGGACCTACCATGGAAATATACGTGAACTATGCAATTACGTCTACAGATAAAGTAAAAGGAAACACCACCACCACAATTACCACAGTAAGAACAATACTTTCAAGAATAACTGCAGCTTGAATTTCTGTATGTGCAATAACAATAATAAATTCAACAAGACTTATTGGTTCATGTGATACTTGTATAACTACTTTGAAAGCTACTAATAATACTACAGTATGCATAATAATGTTTCAATGCTATCAGAAAACGTCGAAATTGTTTTATTCTAATTGTCATATAATATTATTGGCATATTATTTTACGGATCTCGACACTTCAACACAATGACATTTCTCAACTTTTGAAAACGAGAGAGGCCATACAAGTATTGTTAGAAGACCTATGACGTGTCAGTTCTGTAATATTTTGTGGCTCGGATAAAATTTATTCTAAACGTTTCCATGCAATGTCTTAATGTCATCTGCGTTGTAAGAAGTGACGGGTGAAGATGGATAATTAAATTGTCACTTTTCTGCTGAACACGACACACGGTGTCGTACCAAAGCAGTTATATAGTTTATAGAGAGTGTATGATATTTTGATTCTAAATATTCTCAAATAACAAATAAAGTTCGTAGTTTGCTTGCAAAGGCCAACCAATGTAATGACACTCCAGTTGCTTTATTTGTCTCTTCCCAAAACATAACAAATAACAAAATCAATCGCGTGTTCCAGTTATATATAGACCTATGAAATAACAGCAGATTACAGACATCTTCTTGTCTATACTAACTATACAAAGCAACTAAATAAAACAATGTACGTGTAGAGCACGAATACTAGTCGTTAAAATAGAACAGTATAGCTTTGACTATTTCATTTTATGACCAAGAAATCACCTTGTGCCCTATATTCAATGTTAGCAATTACGCAAGCATTTATTGAAGCAGGTAGCATATATTGATTTTCATTGGGTCTAAAATAATTGTACAATACATGATCGGCTATACTTGGCCAGTATAATTGGTGGCAGAGGAACCGCATAAATCCCCAGTTGGAGCCAATGGACCACGAGAAGCTGCTTGTAATGATGGCGATGATCTGTAAAGGCACCAAAAGTCAAACTATTCACTTAATTGATATATCTGTATACATACATACATACATACATACATACATACATACATACATACATACATACATACATACATACATACATACATGCAACGATTGCACCAAAGTAAATACCAATAAACCGAGGCCCCTAACGTGCCACTCACCTTGCCGCGTTATTTTCCTAGTGACATTAGTGTGTCAAATATGTGTGCGTCTTCGTTCACTGACCTGAGATATCCACGTCCCCCTACTCCTGCTATGTGTCATATGACAGTCAATAAGGAGATGGTTAAACAGGGAGCGATCAGATGACGTAATTAGATTCTCAATAAACCAAAAACAATGAGCGATTCTGCGCTAACCATTTAATCTCGTACAGAGAAACTAGCTCGACAGCGACTAGAGAGAATTATGAAATATATCCCAGTTTGTTATTATGTCAAAGAATAACTAGAATAGCGCCAGAGAACTGGAGTAGATTTTGCAGAAGATGCAGCATAATTATTTATAACAGTCAAGGAGGGTACAAATGATTTCATCACACATTGGTGAAAACCGATGCGTCAGCGAGAAAAATCGCAGAAAGAACTTCAAAAACCTTAAACAAGGAATCTTCTAGAGATAGCTGATACTCAGCTACTACTGATGTGGTTGTTGCTGCGGTTGGCGCTGTCAAATATGGTATTCCAGAAATTCATGAAGATTAGGTGGTGGCGAAATTTATAGTTGAGCTAGTAGATAAATGTACCGAGGAAGGTCTTCTAGCTGTCAATGATAAAGACAAACTACTTGATATCGCTGGGTTTCGGTTCGACGACAGATGAAAGTATGTCAAACCTGAGTATGTTAAGGATCTTAAAAGTGGTAATGTTTGGCGTAAAAATATGCACCGCATTATTTCCTGTGAAGTCAGTAGTGACGATGAAGATTTTACATTTTCTAGTCGGGCAATAGATGAGTATATTGATCGACCAAGACAAGAAAGGAAACAACGGCAACAAGTAATGAAGCGGCAATTTGAAAAAGCAGAACGGGAAAGGAAATCAACCTCAAAAAAGAGAAGAAAAAAAAACCAGCAGCCTCCCCGACTCCGAGATCACCAACAATCATCAAATAGTATCATCAGTTTCTGCAGCAATATAAGGATTACTGTTTCACTGGAAATAGTATTTCTACTCGAGGAAGCGTTCTTTTTACCCTGTGTCCCAATAGCGTCCTTGCTTCTGTTATTGGAGGAGGACGATCCAGCAACAATGCCCCAGACGTCACCAATCGATCAGCTTCTATTTGTCAGCGATTATTCACAGGTGGTATCATGGATATTTATGTTTATTGGACACTAGTCGATGAAATCACCGATGATTAATGCAGTGACTAATCTCGATGGAGACGAATCTCAATAACGACCAGTATGCAATTAGTGCTTTGCAAAGAAAACAGTATAATCATATCATACGTGATGCTCAATGTTGACTTTTATTGGTCAGGAGGATACATTTACGATTACCAACATATGAAGTTATCGACGAATATGGACTCGGCGATGGCATTAAAGGTCTAATCTGAAAGATAGCACCAAAAGCAATCTCTTTTGCACAACAACTAGGACTAAAAGCCATTAACGTTGTTCGTGATACGAGGGTTGGTAATGTTAGTGATGTTGCATGTAAAGCATTCTCATCAATCAAGAATAGGTTCGCACGATTAATACGACCTAACCTGCAGCCAGTAAAACTGCCCAGCACTGAAGTAATTGCAGCAAGTGTCAGTAAAATAATAAGTCAAGCTGCAAATGAACGGTTGAAATAATTAGTTGGTGTGTCCCTAACTTTTTCTGGGGAAAAAAACGAGCTGTCTAGAGTGACAAAACTATAACTGCAGCTCTAATAGCTTGACGTTTTCTTCGTGCTACGCGATAGCGAATATAATAATATAATGTATCTGATACCGCATGTGCAATGGAAACACAAGTTCTTAAAGATGACTCGGTGAGTGATTATCAGTATTTGTATTATGATTAACGTGTACCAGACTCACATGTCACGAATTGAACTGCATGTCCAAGCTACAAGCATATACTTCCTGCCACTCAGGCATTCACTGAGGTCCAAGATCGACTTGTCTTGGCATATAATACAGCTTATGCAGTTGTAGATTAAATTGGTTTTGTTAATAATGATATTATGGCGTTGTTTAACAGTGCCACATACAGTATTGAAGGAAATAATACAAAATCGTGTCTCGAAAACGTTGAAGTTGCCACGTCTATATTGTGTCTAGCTAGATATTCCAATGATTATCTGCGGTTAAATAGTCCGTCGAAGATGTTTGCCAAATAAACAAATGACAACGGTAGAATTGTAATGTAACACTAAGCTTCGCTTCAACGAAATTCGCTTCGATGAATTAAAATGCTAACCTGGCATTTTGAGCATCAATAGCAATGTTAAACGACGTTAAAGAATTTTCATTCGTAATTATACTGTCACATACCTTTGGATTCTGCAGACATGTTAACAAAGTCATATTTGGCGCTAAATACGCCGTGGAACTTGTGAGAAAAGCCATCGACAATGAAACATGTGGTGTTCTGCAGTGGTTGATTCAAGAAGACACTGCATAAAACTCGATGTGGTTTCCAACGGTGAGATCATCAGTCGCTACAGAACAACAGTTGATATATATCATGGGTAGTAGTGGTACGTCAATACCGGGACGGCTAAGAATAACCACGGACAGCATAAAACGTAACGTTAATGGTTTATTTACATAGCAAATATCATGACAACAAGGTGTTTTCCCACGACATATGTTTTATAGCGCATCACAATGTCGATAGAGTTGACTCGCAGGACAGAAACCTAATCATTTTTTATAAGCTCGGCGTTAGTGAAGTCTGTCCGAGAATAAATGGACATCAGTAACTGAATAAGTATTTTTGAATTTTCATAGCAATCAAATAGCGCGCGCATGGGGCGTGATATTAATTCTGACACCGGTCTACAAATATCTCTGCGATTTTTCACATTATATCTATTACTTATCGTTAGATCACATGGGTTTGTTTAGACATTCTGTCGTTGACATACAATTTCGAGCTTGTGTAACCCTACCAGTTATTATTGCAAATTGCGAAACAATTGCTGTTATACTGTCAAATAAAACAATGCTGACTGACTTTGTTGCTTGTCGAATGAGAGTCATTAATGTCCCAGTAAAAAACATGTAACTGGATCACTCGTGATCATATGCAAATCATCCCGATACTATCTGTAATTAAATTACCCATGGTATCAGAGTATTAAGCTATACTCAACATTGTAGATATTTTTAGAATAAAAGTATTGCTGATATCAACTGCATTGCAAGACCCGAATACATATCACTCGAAGAACGTCAAGTTAGACACTTCAGTAATGCCAGACAATCCATGATCGGTGTCAATCCCGATCTTTCTGCGTCATTAAGTGACAGGAAACAGCCTGATCTCAAATTAATAAAAGAAAGCTGTGGCGAGCCTCGAGCTGGTCTTGCCTAAGATTGCCATGAACCCTGTACGGTCAATGTCTGAAACTGTCGGAGACGCTTCGTTAATGCTTCCCATGTCCATCTTTAATTTACGTGTTGCTGCTCAGCGATTAAACATAAAAATAAAACATCAGATGTGTTTTTTATGAGTGTTCAGTTACCAAAACAACCAATTATCATTGAAACCTGTATCATTAACCGCGATGGAAGTTCTGGTCCAGGTACTCATTGTTTTATATGATGTTGATCCACGTGGATTTTGTTTATTTTGATTCGTATGGGGTGTAGTCACCACATAAATTTTATTAAAAAAAAGATTCTGTCTGCTATTTACATTAGCAACACACACAACAACGAATATACCAATATTACAGTGTGTAAAGTTTATGAGCGCCGCCTCATGAACATGTGCATAAGAACACAAGTGGTCGGTTTAAAGTGGTTTTAGTGTATTAAAATAGGAGTTTATAATGTTAGATATTTACAGAAGATGTATTAGAGGCAAACCGAAACCGCTCCGGTGGCTTAGTGGTTAGAGCGTCCGCTGCAGGAGCAGGAGGTCGTGGGTTCGATCCTCGTCCGCGTCATACCAACAACTTACAAAAATGGTACTAACAGCTGACTCGCTTGGCGCTCAGCATTAAGAGTTAGTGTTGGGACTGGTCGGCCTGGTGTCAGGTTAATGTGACTGATTGGGAGATCATGCTACATGTCTGCGGCATGATGCCCAAGTGCTATACATCACTATAAACTGCCTCACTGCAGACATCGTAGCCATATGGCTTAATAATTGTTAAAGCTACGTTAAAACACCTAATCACACAAAACAAAAATCAAGACAAACCGCAGGGTAATATTGATTTATCAAAATATGCAACACGAGATGAACTTGCTGATCTTTTTGGTCTCGCTGATGTTGGTTCCAATGAGGTTGTTGTTCTTCAGGATCAGCAAGGACGGTTAATGACAATCAATAATGCTTTGGCAGATATTTATATGCGGGTTTCTACGATAACTTAGTGGTATTTACTAAAAACAGTAAATGTAAAGGTCGAATGAATCAGTTATAGCACTCATGGGAGAGATTACTGGATGTATTATAAGAACTGAAAATATAATGCATGGCGATTTAAAAATGAGTAGGAACACAAACACCAACTTGAGAGAACCAAAATCAGAAGATGACGTGGCAACAAAAACACATGGATAGCATCAACGCCATGATCAGAACGGAAATAAGTAAAATGTTTCCATAGACGGTGATACAATGACTGGCGACCAAAACATCATCGGATATAACCTTGTTAATTTGAGAGAACCATAATCGATGACGCTGCAACGAGAACGTGGACAACAGCTACGTCCTGATAATGACCTCGTTAATGACAATCAGTAATGGAATATCCACGGTTGGATTTAAATGTGGTAATCACGTAATCTTGTTTATAAATTTTCGTAGAAACATAAATCGAACCCTGATGATATCAACTCAGACAATATGGCACATGCACGTGTTTCCTCCGGCAGCAGCGTTGTATATTCATCTAGCTTATCAATCGCGAACGACGGTTGCTTCTTCACGATGATATTGAGAATACCAACAAAAATGTATATACCCCTACTACCGGTCCTGTCACTGCTGATGACAGAGGTAGGGTCATGTACCTTTTTAATTGCAGAAATATAAAGTTGTTAAATATGATATCGTTTTAGGTCAAATTTATGCTGTTGAGAAAGCACTATTGCGGGGACCTGAATCAAGGGATATATCACCATGGACGCTACTATATACTATAACCATTCATTCGTCATAGGGATTAACTATATCGGAGACTAATATCTGGATTGTTGATGTTCATATAGGATGGTCAAAGATAGATTATCTAGCCGTATCAAATCAGAAGCATGTCTCAGCTACGGAGGAAATCAACGCATCGTTATTAAAAGATATAGTAAGGAACAAATTAGCTAGAATCTTGATGTTGAATATATCATGACACGGACACAAGTACAAAAGGAACCACTGTCCTTGCTGTTATACAGTAATGTTGTGGATCTGGTCTACAAACAACAATACGAACAATGACCCAATACACTTTACCTTAGATACAATTAATTGTTGTCTCGGCCAAATACATGACATTGTAATGCTGACCTGTCTTGAGTCCAGTCGATGTCGAGGAGCTAGTTCCTTGCTTTTCTAGCTGATCCATCCTGGTAGTAATTATGTATGTTCAAGTATTGCTTGCAATTGGTAACATACAAATACGCGGTCAGGGGCCGTTGAATTTGATATGTAGATTGCATGCTTACCGGTAGATCTGGCCACCTTGAAAATGTTATGTGTAGTCACACTCCAGATAGGATCAGTTGCTCCTTCTTACCATCTTCAATGTTCACCAGGATCATTTAAATATCTTACAGTCACATTAACGAGTAATGGTTTATGAGAGGAAGAATCATGTCGCTTAAATAGTATGTGTTTCTTCGAGATTGCACTGACTGTTATCATATAACTTCCACGAGTAATTTCAGTATTTAACAAACTATTATACTTGGTAGTCTTGCAACCCATTCAGGAGATTTCGTGTCCGCCTGAATGTGTTCAAGGACTTAAGGTCGCTGATATTTCCTTCGCTTAATGATATCCAAACAATCTCTCAGCAAGTATTCCACTAAATCGCTAACGATTGCCTGATCGCAATGAATTGCGGTTTGCCCTCGTTTAAGTTTGACACTGTGTTGTTGCGTCAGAGATGTAACTGCACCAAGAAATGTTATGCCAGGATAAACCTGCAGCAACTGTGACTATGGCAGTCTGCTACGATGATAAAAACGTTCAAAAGTAGCTGCGACTTCAGTTGCTGTCTTGATAATAGTTATGCTTCCTTATATCGACTCGCAACGTCAACGATAGTGAACGTGTGTTTGTATTTTGCGCGATTTAGGTCTGCTGGATTAAATAGGGTCGTGCCGTAAACCTAAAATATCTAATTGATCAAATTCGTTCGATATACTGACATCAAACTGTGCGTACTGATTGTTTAAGGTTGAGGTAGATACATTTGCCATATTGCTTGTCGTAAAAGGCAATCTGCATCAATAGAAAGCGTGACACCTGCTGCAAAAGCAAATGTACTCATCGCTCCAATATCCTTTTAGGCTATGACTTATTTATCGGCCTCTAGAGTTAGTTTATCTTTCATCGTAGATCTTATCAAAAACGTAGCAAGAGATTCTCTGGAATATTTTTTTTACACACGTTATATTGCGAAGCAACTTCACGTCTGCAATATGTCGTTGTTGTAGATCTGGATTGTTCTTCCTGACGTCCTGAATATGCCACGTTTGATCAATCGCATGTATCGGATGCCCTAATGGTCTTAGATGATCTTTCACGTCATGCCGGATATCATGTCGGGTTCTAGGACCACAATAATTATATCCAGGAAGAAACTTCTCGCCAGGATAGATAGCACCTGGAGACCCTGGCAATTTTCCAAGTGAAGGAGCAATATCACCACCACGTTTTGTTCCCATCGCTACTGATGTGGAGACACATTTGTACTATTTTGTTTGTGCCACGTTTCACGCACTTGCCTATGAGTGCACTGGTATCGGTGATGACTACTCCGCATCGAACACAATACAAATAATATAATTGACCTCTCAGCGACATAAGAGCTAAAGCCAGTCAAGCAATATCCATAATTACCAAATTTCATCAGGGCAATGTTCATTGATCCATCTTTGCCTGGTAAGACGCAATTGTTGTTACTTAACATCAACAATGTGCTATTGGTAGATAATCTCAACGGGGACATCAATAATGTCGTTGTATAAGATGATGTTATGTTAGACAAGCAAACAAATCCAGCAGACACAAAAACACCGATATTATTTGTTACTCGGCGATATGTGGAAATACCTAAAGTGATCATAAATAACTGTATTCTTCTGGTAAATACCCACACACTAAGGTACATCCACCAGACTGGGTGTTTCGCTGACATGGATATGATAAATAAAGTGGGGGTGGGGGAGATGAGCAGCATGGATGTCTCAAGTCAGTAAAGGAAGACGTATACAAACTTGACACACACAATTAAGAGGAAAATAAAGCGGCGAGGTAAGTGACACGTTGGAGACCTCGGTTTATTGTTATTGGCCTTAGTGCCATTTTAGTAGAAAAGGTTCATTTTAAAAATAGGACTTTCTTCAAAAAATGTAGGATTCGCACCCAAACACAGCTGTTATTTGGGGACAAACTCTGTTATTAAAATACTGCTAAGTGGATTAACATATGTTTTACTTTCTAGGAAAGAAAATGACAGAATCCATAATTTGGTGTTTGGTGTTACTGATAAATGTACCATCTAGATTGTCATCAGGTAGGTATTTTAGTTATATTATATCTTGTTCGATAGACTTTTCCACGTTTATATTGTTACATATTCTGTGTCGAAGTGGTAACAGAGACCGAATTATCTACCTTTCCTTAATTTGATAAGATCGACTAGATCCCATGTGGACTGGAATGATGAGATCTATCTTTGCCTTTGCATTTGTACAGTGTTACTAGTCTTTCGCATCGCCATTGACGTGTTTTAACCTTTTATTTCACTTTTCGGCATCCTGCATCATAATGAAGTTCGATGACGTTTACCTTGCCATTACTTTCCAGATGAAAAGTAGTGCTGAGCCGTTCACAGCCATCTCTCTATTAGTATAGTTATTTCACTCAACAGTTATATCAATGTGCCCACGCCCGGATGTTGATCTAGTTCTCAGATGAACTGTCCCAACTGTGCATTTGACGACCAGTTTGATATTTCTTGTTTCACCATTCCATGTTGGTATAGAGTTTTTCTACTTTGTGTTTTAAAAAGAGATACTTGCTTTACCAAACCTGTTAATTCTTCAAATCTTTGCTTTATGAATTGATGTGCATTCTTTATTTGTCTCCGGATACAATTTAATAACTTTCAATCATCTTCTTCGGACGATATAGTCTGTTGGCTTTATACATTGGGTACAGTGCACCAGGCCTATTGCATACAACCCATAGTTTAGTCAAATCTACGATACCGCCTGAGTATCTCGTAAATGTGACTACACAACTGTTGGTGCCCTAGACACTATTACCATTGCTTTCTAATATGATTGATAACTTCATCTTTCATTAATAATGGTTTGTTATCGTACATTCGATGTGCTAGTTTATTACTTTGAAGCATACATTTTTCAATTTCAAGTTTAATCTAAATGTCATTGGTCACAGTGTTTGCTCTGTGGATGAAGGGTCTTTATCAGAAAAATTCTTGGAAGTAATTGATCAATCGGTAGTTGTTAATATGTTTCAGCCATTGCTTTTCATATATATATATATATATATATATATATATATATATATATAATCTGATTTGTTCTTATGCTTGCTCTGCCTGTTAAATGTATGCCATAACTGTTTGGTAAACATATTTTAAATTACACATGTATGTACCTTGTCTGATTTTGGTTCATCTAATCTATCACATTGTTGAGATTTTATTCTGTAAATCAATGTTCATTTTATAACTTAACAATTTTTACTAGCTTTTGTATATTCTTCAGCCATCCGTGCTCACATATGATGTTAAGACATTGATATAATCCCAATTCATATCGATTGTAACAGCTTCTATAGTACACACGTTTTAATCCATTCTGTCAGAAATGGCCTGTTTATGATATGCTCAGACAGTTGAACCTCAGCGCCATTAACGTTGCCGATTTTTATATATTATTATTATTATTATTATTATTATTATTATTATTATTATTATTATGATTATTATTAATATTATTAGTAGTAGAATTATTATTATTAGTATTAAAATTATTATTATTATTATTATTATTATTATTATTATTATTATTATTATTGCATAAAGTGCTTGCAAAGCCATTTATTTGTACTGGATATTTTATGCATAATTTCCAATTTCAGGAACAGAAGTAGTTACTAAGTCAGTCTGCCAAGGAGATTATGTTCAGTTGTTTCGCAATGTTCCATTCAACAATGGCAGCGTGGTGTCCATTTACATAAATGGTGACAGCCAAACACTGATTGGGACAGGGAACTCCTTATCAACATTTTCCATTATGCCAGAATACAAGAAGAAGATATATTTTGATGAACTTAACACTGTTTGGATACGGAAAATTCAACGTTCAGACGAACAGAAATATGTACTTAGGACACAAATAGATACCAAGACAACGAAAGACGAAGCGCAAATATTTGTAATGGGTACGTATTCAGTCAAATTCTTACATTCACTGTATTTCCACTATTTGCCGTGTTATGACGTGTCAATATACAATCTTAATTTCAGGCTTAAATCGTGTGCATGTTTATTGTATGTTAATCTTTATTCTTGTCCCAGACTTTACTTTTAGAGACGAACGCTCATATTCTTTGTAATCAGCTGATATTTTCATGGAATTGTATAAACCCTTTATATTTATTTATTAAATTCGTGTACTAGTCTTTCAGTTTTGACGTAATTATTGTAATTAATGTATATTGTGTCGTATTTCAAAAGAGTGAGTTCGGTTTATCCTATGCCACACGTGCGAAGTATCTTTGATGAGATGAACTGCATGACTTCAATGTAGGCAATATATTTGTATAAATACCTCACTTCATGTAAAGCTCATTACATTACGAAACGTTTTGTCAGTTGGCGATCTACTTTAAGGATTCACCGATCCTCAGCTTGAGAGCTGCCCAGTGTCTGGACGTGTCCAGAATGTCTGGTATTGTCCGGTGCTGTCGATTGCCTGGAATGTCAAGTATCTGAAGTGTCCCCGCTATAGGGATGTCCAGAGTCTTGCATGTTCAGCGACCAGTGTGCTCGGTGTTGTCCGGTGATGAATATTGTCTGGAGAGTCAGAGCTGTTAAGCTTTCCATTATCTGGAGTTCCAGTATCTAGAATGTTCGGTGGTGTCCAGAGTGACTAGATGAACCCGATCGTTCCACGGATCGGAGGAATCGATATCTATGTGGTACACGTTGTAAAACCAACCGTAGAAATCCTAACAACTCTGAAGCTGTATTTTGAGGTTCATAACACCCGTTGTATTTTTAGGGACTGTAAATATAAGTTACATATCTGTCCGTTTTCATTTTGCACAATTTCGCTATGAGTGAAGTCATTTTACGACATGAGTACAACTCTATATAGTTTGCTAGCTGAATAAACTGTGTCCATCTTTACATTGTTTAGTCACTGTGAATCAATCACGACTTGTGTTTGTCTTTTTGTAAAGCAATTTCTTTGTATTTTTTTATTATGTTAATAATTCAATATTCGGATTAAGTAAACGCGCCCGTATTCATAATTTCTTTTCTCATTGAAGTTGTTCATTATTAAACATTATATTTATATCATCGTCAAAAGTGTTCTGTCGTGAATCCGAAAAATACCATCCGGTTATCTTGTTACAATGGTGTCAGAAGTGGGATCATTTTGGATTTAACGGTTGACAAGACAGTGAGGTTCCATAGTCACATAACATTACTTTGTTGTTTTGTATACCTGTCACATTTTTGTTGCATGTCGAGAAAGGAAAATATACGGTTTGTTGAAATAGTAATTACGCATTTGTAAAATACTGCACTTTTAAGTTGTTCACACCAACACTAGAAAAAGAAACCCAAAAAAGATAGCTAGAAAGGAAAGCCGAAAAAAGAAAACTGGCTCTTAAAAAGAGAGGATATAGTTGAAGACGGAAAATATAGAATTGGAGAATGAAAATATAGAATTAGAAAACAGGCCGAAATGGACAGGGTGGAATTGGAAGCAGAAAGGGAAATATATAATTAGGAAAATAGGTAAGATTAGAAGTTTTGTAGATAGAAGAAAGAAACAGGGAGCGAGAGAATCAAAGCAAATCTGAGCTATTGCAAACTAAATGGGAGATGAACATGATCTTGAATTGGGAGGTTCAAAGTTGCCTCCATTGGAAGACGACAAAAATAACATAGATAGGGTTTAGCAATAAGTTTAAGTATAGTAAACCCGAGAGAGGCTAGACAATCACCCAGTTCGTCAGTAGGACGTGCAATTACTTGCAGAGTTGGGTTGAATGTAGTTAAGTCGTCCATTTTGTTGATTTCTTGCTTCCGGAACAGCTATTGACATCTTGTGGCAAAGAGTTATATTTGTTCTTGAGGGAAAAGTCCTTCACGAATATATATCACATGGTCACATAGACGGAATTATTCGCTGAAGCTCGGGGAGGTTCTCAGAATGTAATCTCGCGAGACAGCAAATGTGGAAATCAGGTTCGGAATGATACTGTGTTGAGATTAGAATGATGTTATTAACAATAAATTAGGGGGCCACGAGTGGCCGCTGTCCGTTACGGATCATTGCCATTTCATCTCTGTCCGCGTGGGTTCGAGTCTAAGATTCGGCTAATGTAGTTATGTGAGAAAGCTTCCCAGTAGCTTCTTCTTGGTCGGTGGTTCTTTCTATGGGGTTTCCCGGGTTCTTCCTCCACCAGTAATACAGGCCGCCATGTATAGCATATCGTGTGCTGAAAAAAATGGCGTTAAACCCTACAAAAACAACAGCAACATTAACAATAAATTAGCTTTTAAACTGCAGACACACCAAAACACAAAGAAGACAGAAACAGACGAACTGGAGCCCAGTGCATTTATTCCAATTATCAGTTACTTTAAACAGGTATTTTAATTAGTTCTGTTCAACAGAGTTATACACATGTATATAACATCATGTTATCGAGGCGTTTATTTACATACACTACCCTAATTACTTCTAGTACTGGGCACTACTTTTTTATAAATTGTTAATTCGGAGTTCACCGTTTTCTATGTATTGACTACATGTCCGAACTGTGTGACACGGATTAGATCGAACGTTCAAGCATGTATAGGCTTAGTCTAACATAAATTATGGACATGGTCCAGATGATCAGGATGAGTTGAAATGATTAGGGTGATATTGCATCTGAAACCGTCCACATTAATATCGGTGGTATAAAACATGCGACTTGTTTCCCGATAGCTGTCAAAATCGAACGATTCAGTAAATGTATCATGCTAGTTGCCTGGCTGTACCTTATCATTATTTATATTTGATGATAGAGTTAAACTTGAATTATAAACATTACACCTTATTCAGTATACATACTTGACTGTGGACTAATCAATACATATTTAGAAAGAACGGTGTACATAAAGAGTATGAGCAAATCTTAGTCTAAAATGGTGACCTGTACCTGTAATGTTTCACGTTTCAGCTGACGTTTATCTTGGATTTTTTTTTATCCCCATGAGTGACATTATATGACATGTTGTAGATGAGTTTGCATTTGTGTTTGTGTTTATAGCGTTAACACCTTTGTCAAGCAGATGTGCAATTGATATTAGTAATGAAATGGGTAAAGTATACATGGAATGATTAGTTGCACAACTTTTTCAGTCTCCTTGTTTGTTGCTAAAGAACGTCTTTAAGAGTATCCATTACGCATATGTATGAGCAAATGAAAATCCTGCATAGTAAGCAAAATTAACATAGTTTCTTGTTTTGATAGTCATTTCCAGTTGGTAGAAGCTATTATTTACAAGAAAGACGAAGAAACAATATCTTAGAAACTGGATAGTACTCTGTTTAGTTGTGATCGTACTGATTGTTAATTGTCAAATATAATATATTTTACAACTGGATACTGAAGACTGAGACGAATTAACACATTTATATGTCCACATGAACGAATACCGCCACCACGTATCAAATAATATATTGTATTCTGTTTTGCTCTAGCCTGATTCTGCTTGTAGGTTGAACATAATGACCATCTTGCAATTTCAGACTCTTCTACTTTATTCTCTAAACGTTCGAATTTGACGTCTTAAACTTTACTGTGAACGTTTAGCAAGCTGTCATTTCTGTTCAACTTGTCTAGTGTCGTTTTGTCATCTTACACTTTTAGAATTCGTAAATCACCTTAGTTTATCATCCTACTAGTGTTCGCTATATTCTCCTTATTTGCATTGTGATTTATAATTGACTAAAGCAGTATTCTCTAATATCAAGAATGGTTATTTGGGATAACATTTTAATTTATCTCATATTATTTCCGAGTGTCAAAGCGGCTAACTGCAATACTATTTATGTAACAAATAAACCAAACTTTTCCGAGTGTAAAGGTTTGGAAATTCATGAATGTGAAACTCTTGCATACCGACCCGACAGTATGGTAGATGCGCAAGATCGGATTTAAGATGCTTATATTGTAAATCTTGTTATTGTTTTTATTGAAAAAGTATCCGGTGTTTCTAAAATTACAGTAAATAGATTTAATACTTTTCTGCTAACATTTATAATTATTGACGAGAGCAAGAAAGGGACATAATTGTAACTTAAAAGTAACGAAAGGCAATATGATTTGATAAGGACATGGCTTTAAATGAAAGCATGAAAATGAGAAATATATGACTATAAATTACTTCCGATAGCATTGAAATGAAAAATGAAGACCATGCCAGTAATAAACACTACAGCAGATATTAAAGCAATTACATTTGTTTTACATATGATAGGTTGGCTAAGGTTAAACCCAAATGCTGTGGAATCTAATTCGGAATTTATTGATTAGTCCTTCGAGAAGAAAGGACATAAATACATAGGTGAAGCTATTGCTGTAAAACGACAGCCAATACAA
The DNA here is from genome assembly GCA_030141615.1 of Unio pictorum. NCBI lineage: Eukaryota > Metazoa > Mollusca > Bivalvia > Unionida > Unionidae > Unio > Unio pictorum. Next base: position 5,426,194 of record JARLTB010000207.1, read on the forward strand.
GTATCTTAGGAATAGACCTGGCTATGAATTATAAAAAAAATATAAATAGACTATAATGAGGATTATCACGGAAGAATTAAAAGTGGGGAAGTTCCACCTGCAGTGAATATAATAAGTATAAACTACACAAGGTGAATGATAATTATGTAGTTATATAATTGTTGTCAACCCATTCAAATCAAAATTACAATTAAAACAAACTAAACGAAAGGATAATATATTGATTATTTAACCAAAGGACATGAGTAAAAAGCAAATAAAAATGTCTGTATTGCAAAAACAGGTAAGAATTTTAGAACGAAGAACGTGGAAGTATTTGGACATCCAGCAGTTTCACAATAACTCCATAGAAAATATAGCTATGTGAAAATTAATTCAAACATTAGATAAAGATTGCCATAAAGTGAAATGCTGAATCAACTATTTAAAGAAAATATTTGTAGCAATAGCTGCTGATTCTATGTTGAAAGCAACGCATTATCTTAATGGCTTATATATAAAATGTTCAAGATGTATTTTCTAACCCGTTTACTTCCTCATTTTTACTTCGCATTCTTATATGCCTGATACTATAACGTGTACTGGATTTCAAGCTTGACCTCATCAACCTCACACTCTGAGATAATCAGCCAAACAGTATTTAAAAAATTAACATATCTTGAAGAATTGCCTTATTAATTTATGTTAGCAAATAAAACAATACAATGACTGCCGGGAGCTATCAGTAGTGCTAAAAGGAGAACATTAAAGGACAATTTTGTTTTCTTTCCTAACTAATCTTGTCATATTGCTTGTTCTTATATTAGTGGAATTCTTATTTGTGTACAAATATCAACACATTACTGTGACCGAAGTTTATTTGGCTGAAAGATGGAACGAAATGGGTCTACAGTTCTGCAAATGAGTATGATTAGATTTCACATGACAATTACAGTAAATGTATAAAGTTTAGTAAGATGCACTCCCCTTGCGATACATTTAATTAAATTTGGTTACAAAATTATGTAGCGAGTAAGGTGCCATGATGTGTGCACTAACCAAAATGTTAAACTTTAATCCAAATTGAAAATATATGAGTCAGTGGTTTAGCGTATGAACATTGTTGAATGTTTGTAATGCATGAGGCATCTTTCTAAATTATGTGTATTGATATTTATAGCACAACATTCATATGAAAACTTTAGTTATAGTTGTTTCTCTACAGACTTTAGACTACACTAATTGACTTCTGACAGCTTCTTACACTGTCAATCGTAGATGCAAATTATACTATTTTGACAACTTTTGTACATATATCCCTTCCTGACTCGGTACATATGCGACAAATCCACTACGTCCGTGAAAACGTGATAAATGTTCAGTTCTATAGTCAGGACTGTATATACAATACAACTGAATGTCAAATATAAATACTGACATACAATTGGCCGAGATGATGCTGATCGTTACGATCACCTATTTTGTTTTATATAGACATTCTGAAATAGTACATGACATCTTCGCTGATGTTTGACATAAACATATACACATATTTGTTCGATTTTAAATTATTGTGTAATAGAACTGGCTCTTATCACACCTTTATCCCATCCAAGCTTTCAAACACGTATGCACTTTTGATACTGACGTTTTTAGTCTATGCTAAACTCCTAAAATATAGATATCAGCTCTCTAAAAGCCATATTGTTTTTGTCATGATGTAGTGCTTTGCATGTATTGGTAATGTGTAATAATGTTACCTTATTTTCTCTTCGTTGTCATTGATATACAAAGCTACATGTGAACTCAGAAGATGAATAAATGTGGTCCTTCATTGTGCATAGCCAAGGATGGAACTATTGTCGATTTCAAAAGTATACTAGCGCAGGAGAGTTGGTTATGATATAGTAAATGACAGATTAGGATAAACAGAATTGGAATTTATAATTATGCTAGGTTTTGTTTTAATCATTTATTTGAACATTTACGAATTCGTTTCAAATGATGCAATAGTTCTACAAAGTTCCAGGCATTTCTTTGAAACTGTTAATGATTACTGATTCTTACACTTGAATGATAGTGTAAAATTAATATATTGTGCCAAATCTTACAGGATTACAAAGCTTCACAAGAACGTGTGTCAGCTTACTACAAATATGTTGTATGGGTAATTCATACTATATTACTACACTGAAATATGTCAACCTTATGACTGAATATACCATTGTGTCAATGGTTTGAGATAATACCGTTAAGATAAGGTGCAAATAAGTTATTATTTATTTTGCTATTTTAGAAGAGGAACTGTTAAGCTGCCTACTCTAATAGTAAAGTAACATATTTGTTTTGAAGCTTACACTTTATCTAGAGGTTAATTTTATAATATTTCAAGATAAAGCTTTTCAACTGAAATGTCTTTTCACAAACACATATAGTCGCACCAACGAAGCATTGCAGACCGAAGCTATTGAAAATAGACAGCGCTTTAATTGCCACTCTGGAAAGTAGCGAATGTGGGTACCCTACTGCGTCTGTGAAGTGGGTGGATTATCCTGGAATTTCCTACATGGCAAGTAAACTTGTTAAATCATTCATCTACAATGCAATCACACATTAAGCTCCGCAAGTGATACATCATTAATTTACACACAAATTTCAAACGTAGCATGACTCAGCTTAACGATTACTAGGCTTTACATTTGCGGTGTTTGTTTGCTTTATAATGTTATGAACTGTATCCCTTTTAACCTCACTGTAAATGCGAGGTTATAAAGATAATGGTTTTCATGAAACAACATAAATTATTTCCAGTTCAGCCTCTTTGGACAACGTACGAATTTGAGCAGCGAAAGCTACCGCTTTGCACCACAAATATTTTTCGTTAAATCCTGAAATCTAAATTGTGGGAGGGATCGCGAGGCTATGAGTCGGTCCACAGAAAGGTTGGTGTATCTTCTTTTGTCAATCAACGTGCGTACGTTGCATGTACCACAACTGAATTTAATTTGTTTGTGCGTATGGTGCTGAAGCACTAAGGGATAACTGCCAACTGGGTTAGCAGGCTCGATAGCTTATAGGAAAGATAATTTGAAGGACGCCTTTTCTATATCCTTTCCTTACTAGAGTGTGCCGTGCTGACTTAAACAGGGCTGATCAGTCATCTGGGATGCTGCAGCACTTCTTTGCTCGACTGGTTCATATAAAAACGACCACCTGTTTACAGACCGCCTCCTTGTAGGTTTGGGACTACGGCTTATAGTAGTAACCTCTACCTGTCACTTTGTCAACATCACCGTTGTACTTGGAAGATGCGTGGAGTATAAAGAAAGAGGATTCATTTGTTTGAGTGAAAAGCGTTTGACAAGACAAACCTGCGCAAAAAGGAGCATATGGTGAAGAAGCTGTCGCTTTTGAGCATCCTAACCCTCTGGGCCGCACGATAACTTGTTACGGCTGAAACTTCTTTGGCTGCAGTGTATTGCCAGGTCTTCTTTTGGCATCAGACGTGCCATCGGCACTCCACAACCCATTGCTGAACTGTCTTCCTGGCCGTAGGATCTTTTGATTGATTTAATCCGCCCAGTCAGCCGGAGGTCTCCAAATGCTTGGTTGAGCAAGTCCTTAAAATCACCCAATGGCTCAAAGAGATTTCCTGGGGTGTGGCGGGTGTCGCATGCAGATAACTGCTGAGAGCCACAAGTCAGAGTTAGGAATCGGGGGGACCAATGTGGATGAACTACCCTTGGGAAGGTTCGCCATGTTCCAACCATTAGAGGTACTACCTCGCCCCGAAACCCCAAATACACCAAGTCACTAAGTTATGGACTAACATCATATTTCTGGTTTTGATATTCCAAAATCATGGAATGTAAGATAATTCGTTTCCTACATTGTTTATGAAAAATTTCAGCACGAAACACGCATAGTCCAACATGAAAATGAATATGGCACATTAACTGCTAGCATGCGAACTTCTTTCCACTTAATGTTGACGTTCCTAAACTTGTAGAATTGTTGATATCTTTTGATGAATTTATTGACGAACTAATTATTACTCATGACATAAGCGTGATATTACGAGGACCAGAGCAATGTTTTATACTCAGAGTCTTTATAAAACACAGTTATCAGAGATGCAGACTGCAATTTATACAATGATGGGTGGGTGGCACACGTTCAGGAATGGAATAATTCACACGTGGTAAATGTTTTCAGTGATAGATAAATTGGACTTGATCAACTATGCCAAAGTCAATTGGGTCAAACATCGTCGCGCATCTCAACGTTTAACATTAGATAATCTTCACACTTTAAATGGACACTATTCGTGTATGCAAAACTCCACAATGCCATTAAGGTATTATAACATAGTTAACTGTCTCGTGTTTTTCGGTCTTTGTTTCGGGATTTTTTTTGGTCATTATATTGCAAAAGGAAGGAAGTTCTTAATACAGCCTAATAATTTGTTGAGTTAGTTTGCATCCAACAAACTGGCTCGTTTTGTTGACCAAATATTCGATCATGCATAGTGTTGTAGGAAAGGCTAGGTATTTACTTTCCCATGTATGAAGAATAAGCAAAGATGGTATCATGTAAAACATCCGAAAAAAGCCCATACCTGTTAAGAGATGAAACGTAAGTCAGCATAATATAATTGCAATAGTAATGTCAATATTCATATACATGTTCATCCAGAAATATCAGAAAAGTACAGACAAAATAATGAAATTTGTAGACACCCCATTTTAGAAGATCAATGAAAAGCGGACAAAAGATAACGAATAATGAACCGGACGAATGCAAAAACAACTATTATACTTAAAAAAGTGATGATGTTATACATAATTCGGCGTTGAAAAACCAATTAAGAAATTGACTAAAGGAGGAATCGATAAAAATGATGTTACTGGGTTGATTTAAAGCTCCCGTATAATACTAATAATAGTGAAAATCATTTTGCTACCCGTTTCAACAATAAACAAAATTGCCATTTATAAAACGATGAATGAAATCACGCAGCATGATATAGCGTTTTGATCGAGTATGCTATGTTTGTCAGTTTAAAGTTAGAAAGACAATCATTTAACCACTTTGTTTTAGAGAAAATACCTTCAAGCGGCAACATAATATAATCGTGAGCGTAATAATACCAGTCATCGACAGTGATAATAGAAGATACACATATGCTACATTCAAGTGAAACGCATCTTTGAATACTTTTAGAGAACTATTAATTCTATTTTGTTTCAACATTTTCATCCGTGTGACAAACTGATGCAATATTGTTTCATTTATTATATTTGGGTCAATCCTTTTATGAAATTAACTCTTCTGTTACATATATCATTAGTACTAAATTTATAACCCTTTAATACATTATGAGTCATTATTTGTGATAAGACTCATTCTCGTCTTAAAGACTTCTAGTTGTTGGGATTAATCACGTGGGTTGGGATTAGGTATCGTTCATTAGCAAATAATTTTGCACGATATGCTGGTGTTGATACTAGCAAGATTTGGGATAATTGTAAAAAATAAAAGATAAATAAGATTCATGCAGACAAATATAACACAGATTATAATTTATTTTGTAATAATAATCTAAGAGAATCAGGCTGAAAAATCTTCAGAGATTTTATTAAATGGTTTATAGGAAATCATGAGATAGATGATGATGAAGACAAACTATCTCATTCAGTTATTCTATGCTGTTATATATATATATATATATATATATATATATATATATATATATATATATATATATATATATATATATATATATATATATATATATATATATATATATATAATTAGGACCTAATGATAATGCGAATTTTACAACATTATATAACGCTATTGGAGATTATATTGGATAAATGCAGGAGTTAACTCTTAACACAGCAGCAAAATTAAGTAAGAACAAGTGGCTCAGAATCGCTTGTAAAAATGCTGAACCATACTATCGTTCATTAGTAAATAAATTAGTTATCCCTATTATGAAATAAGTTCAAAGCTGATATCATATCTACCTGTTATTTTGACAGGAGGGAGATCGCGTCTGGCGGAACAACAAGAAATCCATTTCTGCTAATAATTTCATGATTCGGTGCAACTTTAACAGCTGCTGTCAAAAATATTGAAACACGTTTTGAGACATACAAAGACGCTTGTAAAACTGCAGTGAATACTTACAGCAAAGTCAGAATGATGTAAAAAGCATCAAAAACTTAAAAGCATAGGCCACAAACTGGACATTACTAATGCAATCAAGAAACGACATCTACTGATACAACTTTCATGCAATTTATATTTCAAATTTACTAACTTCATTTTCTTCATTTCTGAGAACGTACATAATATAACTTATACATATTAACGCAGTGAAAATTCAGTGTCGTCTATCCTAATACAATTTGAATTTCGCTTTCCTTAATTTCATTGCATTGAATAAGGTGTTCTTGGCTTTCACTAGTTCATAAGTCTCATCATTTATAAATTTAATCTTGGTAAGAATATAATTGTGTGGAAAGAAACATGTAAGAGGCATTTAGGAGTTTTCATTATTCTAAATATATAAGGTTGTTATATAATGGTTCAACATTGTTATATGAAAATATATGGAATGAGACGGACTTGTTATCTTCACTGAGTATTCATCTGATAATATTTCAAACGAGAATAAACGTAAATTTTCAAAATTAGGTTATATTACTATTTCCTATGCATACCAGAGCCCAGGAACAAACACTCGTAATGACCGCTGAACTTATATACAAAGACACGTGATCTCATTCAAGTGTTGTTTTGAATGCTAGAAAAAAATTAAAACCAAGCACTGTTTCCTTCCTAAACTTTTTTTAGTATCTTTTATTTTTATCATGGTGTTTGTTGTTTGGTAATCATTTCATATCATTTTATATGTTTTTTCTTTATATTTTAGGTGTTTTGTAATGTTGTAAATCGTTCATAGCTTATAATGATTACGCGCTATACAAAGTCCTCATAATGATCATTATTATTATTATTATTATTATTATTATTATTATTATTATTGATATATTTAGTTAAAACGTTTACCCACAAGACCCACCCACAATCGCCAATGATTTTGATTTAAATGTCTTTCGAGAAACAATATTAACATGAGTGATAAAACGCAATAGACTAAAATGTATGGCTCGAACTATGGATTGAATATCAATAGATCCAATCAGGATTGGTACTCAAATTATATCTTAGATGCAGTAATAATACTTTAGCATCATTTTAGATTTTACAATGTACATAACGCATAATGTATAAGTATGAATAATCCGAATTGTTATCAATATGTTTAATTGTAAATAACCTTTAGATACTATGGTTGATTCTTTGATTTTTGGATGCAAACGATAAATTATGAATCCACTCATATATATAAATCAAGGAATAAACACCGCTTTTTGTATTTTATTTAACTGAAGGAAAAAAAAACAAAGCAATATGGTGCATGTAATATGATGGATAATATTAATCTGTAACACGCCTAAGAACAAAAAGAACCAAAAATCTGAAGATGTAATAAGAAGTTTAAAAACAATCATTGTAGTAGCAATTATTGGAATTCAACAAAAAAACTTTCCTAATATCTTTTTTTTATTATGCTGTGGTCAAAGGATTTATCATATAATTTGCCAGGGAAAATGAAAATAAAACAGATACTTTTAAATTGTTTATTTTACAGGATAAGTCAATGGTAAAGCTACCTTCAGGAAAAGAATCTGGTACATATTATGCCTGTGTTGAGAGTCCTGCCCTAAAGTGTGTGACAGACTTGAAGATATCGGATTACTGTTCATCCTTTGTTGTAGAAGCTAGTAAGGCACAATTGTTTCTACTTTCACATAATCTTTATATAAATCAGATTCCTCCATCACGACATAACCCATGATCAAAATTGGTTAACTCGAAATTTTTGTATTATCTCATTCGGTCTTACATTCAAACGATAATATCACTGAACAGAATGTAACGCATCAAGTTGGCGATGGTGTCGACATTACAAACTAAAAACACTGTTTGTAATTTTATCAAGATTTAACTCTGCTGCATTGATGGCCCTTCAAATAAATTATGTTTATGAATGATCCCTGTGTTAGCTAGTAGGGATGTAATATTATATACAAACTATGGTGACCGGATGCGTGATTTAGAAATCGTAAAAACTGTTATTTACAAATATTGGTAAATGAATTGTTTTGAAATGCATCAGGGAAGGTTTTCTTCTCAAAGATCTGTAGTGTGCTCACTTGAAAATTCTTAAGCCACACGTTTTCAATGCAGCAGGTCATTCATTGCTAACGATTGCAATGGTGTGGTACATTTTTGTTTCGCTTATACTTTATACTGCAGCCATTGTGATGAGTATCAATTGTAAAAAAGACATAAATCATTGTATCTTAGGAACCAGATGTCTTTGTCACATAGTCTCCCGTTTAATTGCGCTAACCAAAATGACATCACGTGACTTAAGAATTATAACATTTTTGTTAATACAATCAAAGTAAATTAGAAACATCAATAGCATTATTGTGTCATTTAAAATTATTTGTGGTTCGAATTTTCTGGTAAGCTAAACAATACTTTAGAGTCACAATAAAATATCAATCAATCTAAACGCACTGCACCTCCAACGTAGTATGCGTTGTTACGGCATTTGTTTTAAAAGAAATGGTATTTGCTGTGTTGAAAACAAGTATGATATATTTATGAAGGATGAGGAACATTGATGAGACAGCGATTTAATATCCATGCGCATTTGCATGAACCTGAAAGGCTATGTACTAATGTAATCATTTAAATTAAAGTCAGCTTACTGACAGGCAAGTGTTTCTTGGTTTGTGTCTTTCCTATATTCTAATGCACATAATATATCCATCTATTTCAATAAATGAACATTCTGGACTCATGCGAGGAAGGTGAATGTACTTAGTCGTAGGAGTGTAACATTTTCAGCAGAGTTTGCGCCTTGTCGATCACACGCATCCTTACTAAGTTTTGGTAATCAATATTTATACATTAAAATAGCCAATACAATGCATTGGTCACATAACTGCTATATGATCTTCTATTATACGTTGACTCACACCAAACTGGTATACTAATTTTGAAAGCAATTTCCGTGTTTGCCGCAAACTTAATCGTGTCATTGATATTGACGAAATATTTTACTGTATTCTTTATTATGTTCATCTCTTGTACTATGTACACTTTCATTGAGAAAACGGAAAGCAAGAGTACAGTGTGCTTAGTACATGCACCTCATACGTGTGACACACTGTTTAATAAACTGTCAATAACGCGGCATAGCTTTTGCAAAGCTAATTCCAACTCGGTTCGTATTATGTTTTGTAATGTGTGGAGAAAATTCACATTGCCTGATTTGGTTTACTGTGTCATGTTTGGAGTAACCTGCATTCATTATTTTCGACGATGTTTGCATATATATATATATACAGAACAATAAATATGTGTGTGTGTGTGTGTGTGTGTGTGTGTGTGAGTGTGCACATTGTTACGATCGTCAGGTGATGAACCTAAGTGTGCGGATTTAAGAACCAGTGATTACTCCATCAAGTCGTTCTCTGGCAACTCTCGCGGAGATGGAATTGCTGTAATTACAAAGAATTCCATGATAAAATGCCTTAAGTACAACACAACCTTCAATTTCTGCAACAAATTGTTTGAACTAGTCAAACAACGCTCACACTGGAACAAAGGTCAGTCCATTTTTTCTGACTCTACCGTCCTCCTAGTAGAAAAAACAACTTTCACTTTGACTGTCCTGGAAAACCATACATGTCAAAACACCTAGCTTCCATTCATGTTTTCAATCTTAAACAGTCAGTTAATCAACCTACCCATAAACTTGGTCACATTTAGACTGGTTTCTTTATAGACCTGAGGATAATAGTCTTCAATCCACCCTTGTATCCCACGAACTTGCATCGGATCACCTCTGCATTGTATGCCATCTCGACGTATCAATCCCTAACCCTCCACCTCTATTTGCTACTAAAAGAAACCTCCGTATGATAAATAGAACCAAAATACATGCATGACATCCAAGAAAACCTAACAACTTTCTTACATCCAACAGCGGAACAACAATATAACTACCTGCGTTCATTGCTTGAAAAACATGCCCCAGCCACCAAATGCAGACTATCAATAAAAAAGTGTTCCCCATGATATAGCTGTGTTAGGGACCAACTTCGCACTGCTAAAAGACATCGCTGAAAAGCATAAAGGCTTTGGCTTTCCACTAGACTCACTAGTCATAAACATATCTATGAAGCCGCTAAGAAGAACGTCACAAGCATAGTCCATTTAGCAAATTATCCCACTACAGTATTAAGTTCACGGAGAGTTCCAGCTGCAAACAGATCTTTGAGATAACTAACAAACAAATGTCAAGGAACAAATATACACCACTTCCAACAACTTTCCCTCTACTAGACCTTCCAGACCAATTTGCAAATTTCTTCCGTGACAAAGTACAAACCATTATAGATTCGCTTGACAGCACAATTTCAACTGACACGTCACCATACAGTTATGATGCAGAATTTCAGCGACAACCGTTAGGAGCACTTGAACCTGTTTCTATTGATTTAATACGGACAATCGTGATGAAAAGTGCACCAAAGTCTTGTCAACTTTATCCAATTCCGACATCACTGCTGCTTGAGTGCTTTGACCCAACACTGCTTTCACTAACTTATGTTATTGATATCTCTCTCTCATCGAGGGAATTACCGTCATTTTTCAAAACTGCCATTCAAAAGCCACTGCTGAAGAAACCAACACTTGACATTAACGATTGAAAGAACTAGCGCCCAGTTTCTAATCTCCCATTCATATAAAAAATCTTAGAAAAGGCTGTTCTAACCCAATTTGTATCTCATTTGAATTCAAACAGTCATTTTAGCAATGTACAGTCTGCATATCGCCCTTGCCACAGTACGGAAAGTACTCTTTTGAAAGTATTTAATGGCATTCTCTATGCTTTGGATAGTGCAAACATTACAGTCCTCACTCTCCTGGATTTATCTGCAGCATTTGACACAATAGACCATGATATTTTACTTCACCGTCTTTAGCATGTATTTGACATTTAGATTATAGCCTTACAGTGGTTCAAGTCCTACTTAGTCAACAGGACACACATTATATCTGCAAATGGAATACACTCCAGCCCAGTTGACGTATGTTGTGGTTTTCCACAGGGATCTGTTCTTGGACCTGTTCTCTTATTCTGAACACTCAGCCGGTCTCAAGTGTCATAGATCATCACCCAGAGTCACTCCAATTGAATGCTGATGACACCCAAATATACAAGTCTAGCCACACAACGGAAGTTGATGCTACCATCCATGGAGTAGAGAGGTGCATTTCTGATGTGAAATCATGGATGACATGTAACAAGCTGCAGATGAATAATGATAAAACTGAGGCTATTCTGATCACAACACAACGACTTTCTCATTCACATCCTTTACCTCAGACAATAAATATCAGCAACACCAACATTCAATTCTCACAGTCAGTACGAAAGCTAGCCGTTACTCTAGACAGTGCTCTCACATTGCACCAACATGTCATGAACATATGAAAGGCTACATATCTTGAACTGAGACGCATCAGTTCCATTCGTAAATATCTTTCAGTTGATGCCACTAAAACACTTGTATCTTCATTAGTACTTTCAAGACTGGACTATTGTAACTCAATTCTGTCTGGTTCGTCACAATATTTACTCCAGAAACTTCAAAACGTTCCAAACACAGCTGCATGGATCATCTTTATAGTACCTCGAACAGAGCACACCTCACTACTGCTCTGTACCCTACACTGGCTATCGTAACGATACAGAATCAAACACAAACTTTGTTCTCTGTGCTATGTTTCACTGACAGACTCCAGTCCGACATACCTATCCAGCCTCACCCATGTGTATACACCAGCTAGATACTTACGCTCATCTTCTGACAATCGTATACTCATTATCTCTACGGTGAAAACAAAGTCATATGGACAGCGTTCGTTTTCATACCAGGGCCCGGCGACGTGGAACGAATTATTCATTGAAATTCGACACAAAAGATACAGTTGTCCCTTTTAAGAGTGCTCTTAAAATTCACCTTTCTCGACTGCAGGGACAAACTTAGAGACCTAATCATGTTTTGTATCTTATATGTTTTCAGCATGTTTTTATGTTTTCCAATTTCATTGTTTTTTTCATTTGCTTTTCTGTAGTGTAGTCATATCATTATTGATGGTGTGAAGCGCTTAGAGCTTCGAAAGATTAGGCGCCATGCAAAGTCCTCATTATTATTATTATTATTATTATTATTATTATTATTATTATTATTATTATTATTATATTTATTATTATTATTATTAGATATATATATATATATATATATATATATATATATATATATATATATATATATATATATATATATATATATATATATATATATATATATATCTTTGCATGTGAAACGGTCGATGTATTTTACAGATAACAGTCCTGCAGTGTCACCAGGCAATACACAAGTATCACCAGAAATGATCGTTGTAATTGTGATGCTCAGCGTTATGCTGATTCTTCTATTCGTTGTGATTGCCATCGTATTACTACGAACAAAAAGTAAGCTCTGTTCAATTTGTATTATGACATCAAATGTTTCAATGTTGCGTGTGATGTAAAATAATCTTGATCAAATATTAAGTTTTTTTGTTACAATTGAGTAGTATGATTGTGTGGAGTAAACGAAAACCAAATTAACACACATAATAAAAATAAAGATACGCATTGAGCTCCATATTGGCGTTTATACTGGTGCTAGAAATGTTTGTAACTCTGCATTTGTTATAAATACATGGATGTTTAATAAAATTTGAAGTAAATCTTAGGTTTCTTTTTTTATTATGAAGTGTACAAACATCTTTAAACGTCTTTAGTCTCTTAATTTTCATCTCTCTTTACTAATATTTTATGATGAAGTTTACGAAAATCCTTTAACATCTTTAATCTGTTAGTTTCGTCTCCCACTTTAAAAGCGATGAATGAATTTGGTTAAGTTAGGAAGCAAAGCTTTCACGAAACCACAATTCCATTATAGATAATATAACAAAATAGAAAGGTAAAACTCATTAGACCAAGCCCGCAAAGAGGGTAAATATAATCTTATAAGCATGTTTCTTCTGTGTCATTGTGTACTGCATAGTTTCAAAATCTATATTTGTCTGCATCTTTTAGTATAATAATGCCACTATGTATGGAGGTACTTAGGAAGGAAGATAGACTGGTAAGTGAGTGGACGAAGATATAATTTCAACTAATTTTTAAATCAATAAAAATAAACAATGTTGAAATAAAATCATGCAAGTGTTAAATGTGGGTCTCGGGTATCAGTGTATTTAAGGAATAATTATTTAAGATTTTGAGGGATTCAAAATCTCTTTAGTTCTCAGCCACTAGCTATATTTGTAACAATTAATTTCCCAGCGTTCTACTTATACTTGTTATATTCTTTAAGCTCTATTTTAAGGATTATCCATTTGAATATTAAATGAAATAAATACAAATGGAAAACATTACATTTCTGGTAAATATATTTAACTTTATATTTAGGAAAGCAAGACGCGGAGGCGGTGTCAAGAAAAAAAGGTATTAATGATAGTCTTTCTGTATTGTTTCCCAACCTGCTTGAATTTTGTCATAAAGCATACGTCTTGATTCCTAATTAACACCATACACTAATTTCATTTCAGCTGGTTTGTTTCCAATAAGATTGCCCTGATGATGATTATCAACAGTATATTATTGACCTTGTTAGCTATTACGCAGCATTGTGTTTGTTTAAACTGATAGAAAATGTTTTTCGTTCAATTATCTGAAATTACGTTAATATTATAACATTGAGTGATAACTGCTTCTCTCGCAATTGAGGGTATTATAGAACGCCCAAAATAAAATTTGCAAATATATATCTTGCACACAAATACCAAGGACAATGGCCTTTTTTTCTTGGACTGAACGGTTTATTCTTTTTTTTTATTCTGTGAATGCAGCTGTCGTCAAGTTAATGTGCAACAAAATGAATCTTTCCTCACAATAACAACTGTCTCCTGGATTATTTAAATCTTAGTGTACACATTATAACATTGACATTCATCAAATTGCGTTAAGATAATAAAAACATTTTACAATTTTGCAGAAAGTGATTTTTATATGCATTTAATTCAATTTTTATCTGTTAGTTATCCATTTGTTTTATTTCATTACATGCTATTGTAATGTATCACTGTTGTTTGGACTTGACCTTGTCATACACTGTATTCATTGCGGCATATTCAGGTAAACACAGAAGGAGTAAATATCTTGATCTCGGTCAGGAATTTGGATAGTCCTATATAAATTATATAGGCTATTGTGTTGTAAATAAGAACGGCTCATGAAAACATTCTAGCAGGTTATTTTCCAATGGATAATGAATGAAATTAGAAAATGCTAATATTGACCTTGGTGTTAAGCAGAGACCTTTATTATATTATGACTGTGAGAATTGTGCCAGTTGTGCTTTAGCAACCAGAACTTTAAGTTATATAGTGTTAGGAACAGTTGGGTCAGTACTGAATTAAATCGATTATTTTCTCTGGAAATACAAACGTGCTCTAATAATATTCTTGGATAAAGATGTTTTTGCAATTTCTACTGAATAATACCTAGACTAATATTAATTTGATTCAACAAGATACTGTTGATATATCATCACTTCGGAGACCATAACAGACACGCCGTCGCATTTATTCAGGACATTGTATTGCTTGGATTAGAGCCTTTCATTTAATAGATTATTTTTGGATTTCATTCGCAATTCTGTAAGTTTTCTATGTCATTTTTATTATGTGTTCTAGAGAAATAAATTTTACAATATTTCTTGTCTTCACTCTTTACATTTACATATTTTAAGAGGATATACTCGTAACAGATATATGGGCGCTCGTCTGTTGAATATGAATGTTTCTAAACTATTATATTAAACGTTGTTTTATTTTGAATTTAAATTCCCTTACTATCGGAAGTTTTTTTTAAAAAAAATATCTGAAGCAGTATTTGACATTTTAGAAATCTTTAGTAACTCAGCAAACTTTTATAATATCATCAAAAAGTATAGATCTTTATTCCAGATCCTACCAAGGAGCAATTAGACTCCTTGTAAAAATACGAAATACTAGAACCTGTCAGAAGCTATGATCTTTCTGAAGGACGTAATTCTTTAACGAAGCAAGAAATAAAACATATTTTGGTCCGGTATTTGATGGAAAATGTTTTTTTTATAAATGTGCTTTGGATCCCATTAGTAAATCTATATCAGACTCTAACATAAAAGTATACGAATTAAAATAAAAATATGAGAAGTTAGAGCTAAGAATAATTGAGCTTCAGAAAGATAAAGAATTAAACCAAATAAAAATGCAATAATATGAGGAATGAGAAAGGGAAATGCTACTGGAGAGAGAGAGGAGAGAGGGAAAAAGCAGTTATAGAAAGGAGAAAAACAAATGCTACTGGAGAAAGAGGAGAGATATAGAAACAAATGCAGCTGCAGTAAGAAAAGAAAAATGAAAATGGAGAAAAAGGCGAGAGAGACAGATGCAAATGCAAATGCAAAAAGAAACAGAAGAAAGAATTTTCAGTTATGATTAGGAGAAACACAGGTTGTTATGTTAAAAAAATATTAGGTTAGAAACTCTTTCTAGGGAAAAAGAAGTAGGAAACATTTTCCCGAAATGCCTGTTGATGCAAAATCGTACAGACAGGACATTCTTAATCTGGCACATGCAACTCTTTAGGCTGGTCACTTAAGGTTTAATAAGAAAAATCTTTATTGGACAAAAATTTAAAGAAATGTTTGTAAATACCACAGATCGAATCGTACTTGTTAAATAGTCGGAAAATCCAATCAGAAAATAACTAAGGCTCATATGCAGCCTATTCCAGCATCCGACGAATCATTGAAAGGAATACCGGTAGATTATGTGTCTCCTTAACTAAAACCAAGGCAGGTAACCAATATTTGTAGACCATAATGTGTGCGTCAACATGATTCCCTGAGACATTGCTTTTCAGAATATTGGAACAAAAACAATTGTAAAAGTTTTGATAATTTTTTCATCTCAATTTAACCTTGCAATTTCTGTCCAATCCGATCAAGGGTCAACTGTTATGTCGGAAGTTTGGTATTCAGGAATTTAAGTCAAAAGGGAAATTATAGCTGGACAGAGCTACAATGGGTACAACGTTTGAGAGTGTTTATATAGTTCTGCCACTTGCTGATTCTTCAGTTTTCTTCAGATTGGGTATTACGGCCCTTACTACGTTCAGACGAAAATGAATGATTTAAATTAAAATAATAGAACTACTTGGATGTAAATGAGTTAAAGGAGAACGAGTATGTTGAAGATCATAGCCAGGTTAATCATACAATTAATTTAGTTTTACATGTCCTAATCAAGTGAGGAGTTGATCGTAGGAATGCAATCGGACACTACTGAGTTTGAAGCAACAAATCTTCGGAATTCAAAAATTATGAATACTCTGCACCACAAAACTTCAAATTTATAACAAGAAGTGAATAAACAGTTATCGAACATGAGCACCAATTTCCAGATATTCCTAAAATAACAAACAAAATCTACCATGACGTTGAAAATGGTTATTTCACTCCAGTGAAACAACATCCGTATAGAATGAGCCGTCTCGAACAAAAGGTTTGAAAACAATGAAAGGTAAACAAGTGCTAGGTGCTTGTAATTAATCGGTTAATTGATATTATTATGGAATCTATTTATTATCCCCCAAGAGGATACAGGAGAAGTACATCAGCAATTAGTAAACTCGCTGAAGCAGCAAATGTCAAAAAGAGTTATTGCAACAGATTGGTTATGAAGACAGGG
Source organism: Unio pictorum (assembly GCA_030141615.1). Classification (NCBI taxonomy): domain Eukaryota; kingdom Metazoa; phylum Mollusca; class Bivalvia; order Unionida; family Unionidae; genus Unio; species Unio pictorum. Next base: position 5,443,189 of record JARLTB010000207.1, read on the forward strand.
AATATGGCAGATTTATGTACCACCGCCTAAATAAATTAATTTTGCACATTTTGATGTCATCGTTTCAAATGAAGTACATCAGGCGGATATATTATTTCTTTTACACGATACTGTTAATACACGGATATACAAGTCTTTACCATCGTTGATGTTGGGAGTAGATACAAAAAAGCTGAGCTATTATCTACGAAGACAGCGAAAGAAGTATCTTCTGCGTTTGAACGAATTTATCGACGAGGACCTTTGCAGTGGCCAAATCTATTACAAGTTGATACTGGCAATGAATTTCAAGGTGTAGTGTTATCATTAATGAAGCAACATAACAACACCATCAGACGCGGACATACTGCAAAACACCGCGCTGACGCAATTGTTGGACGATTTAATCGAACACTTTCTGAGCGGTTATTTGGATATCAATACGCGAAGGAATTTCTTCAAGACAAGAGATTTAGTGAATGGGTTACAAGATTACCAGGTGTGATAAATACATCAAATAATGAAATTACTCGAATAATCAATATGAAAACTAATAGCGCGATCACCAAACAATATATACTCGCACGAAATGATTTTACAAAACAAAAAGTACTTTCTAATGTGACTGTGAGATATTAATGAACCAGGTGAGCTCGATGGATGTAGAAAAAGAGCGACCGATCCTAATTGGAGTGTTAACGCATACAAAATATCTAATATAACAAGATCCACGGGTAGACTGGCGTGAACTTTTGTCGTAAGACAAACACCATATCATGATACAATTACAGCTCGCACAGTGATAATTCTGCTGTTGTTTTAATGTCATTCAGCATCAATATCAAATTCTCTATTATGTTTGTTGGCGCTTTGTTTATAATCAGCGAGTTTTTTCTTATTAGATCATCGCTGATAATTTCATTGCTGGTGTTGCCATTAGAATTTTAAAAAAACTCTCCGAAGTTGATTTATTCGTCTATGCTGTGACAATGTGAGATAAACTCAAGTGGAACACACGATGCGATCATCTATGATCCAACAAACTGTATCAGAGATGGTTAACGCCTGAGATGTGTGTATCGTCATTGCGTATCCTAGTATCTAGGGAGATTTGTCAGCGCGCAATTCATCTTCGACAACAATAATATCTACCACAACAATAACATTTAATATGATATTCTGTTTTTCTGTTTCCCCAGGAATATCAACTTTAATATTATGTCTTCGTGTGTCTGCTCGTCTATAACACAACGACACTGGTAGCGCTATCAACTGTATTTAATGTTTTGCAAACAAACGCTGTTAAAGTGTGTCTCTGACTGTTTGTCTACTTGCCACTATCAAATCGTTTGGTCTCCATGTTTCCCAAAAGTCATTTATATTTGCTCATGGAATTATTTTATGCACTATATTAAAATTGGATTGTATCCGATTGTAATTTGATTGATTTCTTGAACTCGCTTAATTCTGGATTGAGCGCTCTATGGTTGGTATTAATTTCTTCGTAATAATCTACAAATTGCTTTAGCCAATGCGGAGACAAACCTACAAATGGTGGTGGTTGACCATGATCATCACATATTATCGTTGTTGTATTTTTAACTAACAGCGAGCCGATAAGTGTTTTTAATATATCCAGCGACACTATGCATATCTCATCCCAAATAATGATCTTTGGAATATATATTATAAAATCGTATTTGGCATCATCTATAATCTGACATGCATAATATCATTTATGATCATATGCTCGTCCTTGGGTGAATATACCGATTATTCCTCTACCGAGATCCTTGCGGTTTTATCATTCATTTCACGTCTACACGTAAAGATCTCCTCAGATCATTTAATAATGTAGTTTTCAGCGAAATCAAGTCATTTTTTCTTATAATAATAATTTTATCGAGACTATCAACATTGGGTTGTGGAAACCAAACTTAATTCTGTGCTCAATATCATAGAATTGCCTCACCAACAATCAGTGATATCAGTATTTTACAATCAATCATATATCGTAATAACACTACTGGTGCCCAGTCTTTCTCCGATAAATGTCTACCAAACAAAACATAACAGCACGGATGGAGTCCTTTGGCAAAATCGAATAATACCACACGAGTGAATCCGGTTAGATTAAAATCAGGTAGTCGGCCATTAATCGCAACTCGTATGATCTCGTGCTTGGGATGTCCAAATCATTAAAACTACCCAGCACAAAAGACGGAATAAATTATATTATGAAAAGGTTTCTTTGTTGTACCAGCTAACAATTATCAATTATATTCTCTCTCTCTCTCTCTCTCTCTCTCTCTCTCTCTCTCTCTCTCTCTCTCTCTCTGCTTTATGGTATATAAATTATCAATGTCTATAAATGGTAATATTGCATTGTGTTTGCAGTGATGATGGAAGCGATATCAAATGTGGAAAAAACTAAATCAGTCCAACACATCGAATCAAAAGGTAAATTTTCATACATACTTTTCATTATGAGTTCGAATTATGGTATATAACATACTCTAATTATATGTCAGTATATGCATTTTCGGTAGTCTTGTAAAGATTTAGATGCCTACTTCTGTGTTTTTGAGAAACTTCTGTTAATATAATTCGTATCTAACTATGAGTATAAAGTTAGATTTTGTTAAGTAACGATACTTTTTTTAAAAAAACGGTTAATGCATTTGCATGAGGCTGAATTAAATAATTCTTTTTATTACAGTCATTGTCTTTAACTTTATATTCAGGAAAGCAAGACTGGGAGGCGGTGCCAGGAGAAAAAGGTATTAATGATAGTCTTTATGTTATTTTTCCCAATCTGTTTGGATTTTGTCATAAAGCATACGTCTTGATTCCTAATTAACATCATACACTAATTCCATTTCAGCTGATTTGTTTCCAATAAAGATTTTAATTATACTATGCTTGCCCTGATGATGATTATTACTAGCATAATATTGACCTTGTTAGCTATTACGCAGCGTTGTATATGTTTAAACTGATTTAAAATATTTTTCATTCAATTATCTGAAATTACGTTAATATTATAACATTGAGTGATAATTGCTTTTTTCGCTATTGAGGGTATTATAGAGCGCCCGAAATTAAATTTTTAAATATATATCTTGCATACAAATACCAAGGACGATGGCCTTTTTTCTTGGACGGAACGGTTTATTCTTTATTATTATATTATGTGAATGCATATGTCGTGAAGTTAATGTACAACAAAATGAATCATTCCACACAATAGCAATGTCTCCTGGATTATTTACAATCTTAGTGTACACATTGCAACATATTGCGTTTAAATTGCGTTTTGACAATTAAAACATTTTACAATTTTGCAGAAGATGATTGTTATATGCATTTAATTCAATTTTTTGTCTGTTAGTTATCCATTTGTTTTATTTCATTATATGCTATTGTAATGTAACACTGTTTATTGGACTTGACATTGAATAAAACTGTATTCATTGCGGCATATTCAGGTAAACAAAGAAGGAGTAAATATGTTGACCTGGGTCAGGTATTCGGATATTTACATATAAATTATATAGGCTATTCTGTTGTAAATAAGAAAGGCTCATGAAAACATCCAAGAAGGTTATTTTCCAATAGGTAATGAATGTTTTTAGAAATGCTTATATTGACCTTTATTACATTATGACTGTGAAAATTGTGCCAGTTGTGCTTCAGTAACCAGAACATTAGGTCGTATAATGGTATGAACAGTTGGGTCATAATTATATTTTCTAAAACCGAAATATGGGCGCTTGTCTGTTGAATATGAATGTTTCTAAATTATTACATTAAATGTTTTTTTAAACAGTTTATGGTTGTATGCAGCTTAGCACATGTAAAGCGTTTGACGCGGTATCGCATATTGGTTTGTTTCAAAATTATATAATATCAGTTTACTTTGCGAAACAATTAGGTTTACTCCGCCATTGCGTCAATTAGATCCCAAGATTGCAAGTAAGAGAAACTGATTTCGTTCCAGAAAATTGTAATCTCTTAAATAGATTTGATTTACATAACGTTATTTGATATTTAATTGTTTATGGTCAATTCCCGCTAAGAAGTTTGAATTGAAAATTATTTGTTAAACGTCCGCGTCTTTATTTATATAGAAGTTCTTTGATATGTAGACTTTTTGAAGTTAATATTTCAATTGATTCCATGACATTATTCATTGATGCCAAGTTGAGTATGTCTGCTTTAGGAAGAGAAGAAACAATATTTTAAGATCTCTTGATTACTGCCAGCCCGTGGTCGTTATTGAGATTGAGCAAATACATCAACGGAAAATCTTACGCGCATTCGCTTTGAATCAGACAGCGGTACAGGTGTTGATAAAAAGGGGAAGTTTTCTTCAACAAGACTGTGAAGATCGTTAGCTCCATGTTATTGACAAGTTTTATTACATGGTACATGTGCTTTGTTTTATTTATAATATTAATTTACGAATACTCTCTTGGAAATGATAACACTTGTTTAATTTAACACTTTTAAGCAATGAATAACCTAGACATTTCAATATGTATTTGTAATGTAGTTATAAATTCAATTCGAATACAATATAAAACAATCGTTTTTAGTAGATCGATGCTGATCATGAAGATATTGATACCTCAAATGTATCCATAGACCCATATCACAGTTCGATAGCAGCATATATTCTGTGTCGTTCATCATTGGTAGTATTCACAATCATTCGCAACTGATAATCAAACCATTTACAGTTATATAAGGAAGGTACTGGCTACTTATGATATACGTAATGTGTGTTTTAACTTAGATGCTAATTATATTCTATGTTACTTTCTCATGTGTAGCTAACCGTTTGTTGATTAGTAATGTTGCAATTGAATTACACTTTTATAAATGTATTTCCATTTTGCTTTAACACATCATATTCATGTTACTTAGTATATGACAACTGAGTCGTAATATTAGATTGTACTTTGAATTTGTCAATCGGATGTTCCATCTGCTAATGACCTACATTTGTTGGGGAAATGTTATTGGGGTGGGGTGATTATATACTCAGCAAATATGTAGATAATTTCCATTCAACAAACTTTCCGGTTTGTTCATTTGTAGAAATACTTTTGAATGATAGTCAAGTATAAACCTAAAAGAGAAAATACTCTCGATCTGGATTGATTTCATTAATGTAAAAGTCAGTAACAAGTGATATGCATCATTACAATCAGCTTCCTTATTGATGCTATTCTAAAGAAGCTATTTTATTTTTTATCCTTTGCTTCTCAAATACAGTGTTGAGAAATAGCGTGGCATGCAGTAAACAAGGAAAGTATCGTCTAACCAGAGGAAACGACGAGGAGACTGAATTATGTATGTATTAGAAATGGCTATACATTTGTCTGAATTCTTACGAACATATTAAATTCGTAGTTCACACAGGTACAATAACACTTTATATAAAAAAAATTCCTATTGAATCCGTTTAAATTGGTAAAAAATACAAATAAATGTCTGTTCTAAAAGGTTTCAAATTGCTAAAAATGGAAATTCACTGGAATGATCTAATGTATTTCCATCAAATAGATACCAAATGTTGGAAAAAATTCTCCATCTTCTTCTGTAATACACAAACGCAATAGAAACAATTTGTCCAGAGCTGACAATGGATAGGTCTTTTCTTTTATCAGCTTGGATTATCTCATGAGCATAGAATTTTGTTATATGAAGCTGTATTTCTTTGTATAGAATTTGCCACTAAGAAAGCAGTAAAGTACAGTGACACGTAACAGCAAAGAGGGTGAATCGGACAACTTTTTAGAGGCGTCATTTTTGACAAACCAAAAACGAAAAAAGCATTGTCAAAAAACAGAATTAACACCTCTGACCAACCGAGACGCATATTAGTTGTCACACCCTCTATGATGCTACGAACTAAATCATTTTTTCAGCCGAATATTGTATCAAGTCCGATACGATATCTTGATCTGGGGTCATGTAAATTTATTGTTATCAATCCCATGAGAAAAAACATCTTCCAAGATAGAATTACCAAATCCGACAGCCAGGACTAACCAAGACCACGTGAATACCCTATAAATGAACATGATCGAGCACGTCATGCTCATGATGTGTCTTATACAAGTAACAATCTGCAGCATAGGCATATCGCAGATGTGAAATTGATTAACGGGCTAAATTCTATTACGAATAAATCTTTCAAAGAATCATTAGCTAACTGGTTAGTAGGATCCGCAATGAAGGGTAAACAAGTGATAGGTGCTTGTAATTAATCGGTTGATTAATATTATTATGGAATCTATTTATTATCCCCAAAGAGGATACAGGAGATGTACATTAGCAATTAGTACACTCGCCGATGCAGCAAAGGTCCAATAAAATTATTGCAGCAGATCGGTTATGAAGACAGGCAATATGGCAGATTTATGTACCACCGCCTAAATAAATTAATTTTGCACATTTTGATGTCATCGTTCCAAATGAAGTACATCAGGCGGATATATTATTTCTTTTACACGATACTGTTAATACACGGATATAAAGTACGTGTTAACCATTGTTAATGTTGAGAGTAGATACAAATAAGCTGAGCCATTATCTGCGAAGACAGCGAAAGAAGTATCTTCTGCGTTTGGACGAATTTATCGACGAGGACTTTTACAGTGGCCAAATCTATTACAAGTTGATACTGACAAGGAATTTCAAGGTGCAGTGTTATCATTAATGAAGCAACATAAAGACACCATCAAACGGGGACATACAGCAATACACCTCGATGACGCAATTATTGAGCAGTTATTTGAATATCAATACGCGAAGGAATTTCTTCAAGACAAGAGATCTAGTGAATGAGTTGCAAGATTACCTGGTGTGATAAATGCATTAAATAATGAAATTACCGGAACAATCAATATGAAAACTAAGAGCGCAATCACCAAAAAATATATACTCGCACGAAATGATTTTTCAACACAAAAAGTACTTGGTAATGTGACTGTGAGATATTTATATGAACCAGGTGAGCTCGATGGAGGTACAAAAAGAGCGACCGAAACTATCTGGAGGGTTAACTCACACAAAATATCTAATATAACAAGATCCACGAGTCTAGCCGGAATCTACATATTAGATTCAACTGCTCCTCAACGCGGGTTTACACGTGAATACACAATTACCATCGCGATTACCTAACTAGCACCTCAAGACAGGAAGGAATAACATTTTCTCGTGTATAACCACTACTGCTATCTTTTGTGTCTGCGGTAAACTGGCGTGAACTTTTGTCTTTAGACAAACACCATATGATTTTAAAATTACAGCTCGCACAGTGATTATTCTGCTGTTGTTTTAATGTCATTATAAATTCAGCATCAATATCAAATTCTCTATTATTTTCTTGCCGCTTTGCTTATAAGCAGCGATATTTTTCTTATTAAATAATCGCTGACAATTTCATTGTTGGTGTTCCCATTATAATTTAAAATAACTTTCTGAAGTTGATTTATTCTTCTCTGCCGTGACAATGCGAGATAAACTCACTTCGACCACTCGATGCGATCATCTATGATCCAACAAACTGTATCGTTAACGCCTGAGATGAGTGTATCGTCATTGCGTATCCTAGAATCAAGGGAGATTTGTCAACGCGCAATTCATCTTCGAAAACAATAATATCTACCAGAACATGATCATTTAATATGAGATTCTGTTTATCTGCTTGCCAGGGAATATCAACTTTAATATTCTGTTTTCGTGTGTCAGCTCGTCTATAACACAACGGCACTGGTAGCGCTATAAACTATATTTAATGTTTTTCATCAAAGAACCGCTGATAAAGTATGTCTTAAATAGTGGTGGTTGTCCATGATCACCGCACATTATCACAGTTGCATTTTTAAGTAACTGCCAGCCGATAAGTGCTTTTAATATATCCAGCGACACTGTGCATATCACATCCCAAATAATGATATTTGGAGTATATTTATTTCCTATCATCGAAGGAATTCATGCGTCATATTTATACCGAAATAATCTATGATAAGTGTAGGAATTAACTCTTCGTTGTTTGATCTATCTGGAAAGTCGGTGGGTGGGTGTAAAAATAATCATATCTGGCTTCGTTCGAAATAATTCGAATACTCGTGTTGTTTTTCCACTACCGCCTGGTCCGTTCAAGTAAACGGTCTTATGTACACATACTGGATCGGATAACGAAGGGGCAATCGATAACTCTGATATTTGATTATGTTTCAGGTTAGTATCTTAAACCGTAACATCCGCGGATTCATAATAATCATGTAACATTTCCTGCTTTATTCTCCATGATCAGCAACGTACATTATAATTTTTGAAACGATCCACTGTGTCTATACACTTGCTATCTATATAAAATGAATTAGTGGCGACTCTGACCGCGGTGCGAGGAAATATATTTATCAAAGATAGCAGGCTTATAGAAATATAAGCCAGCACAGATGGTCTTAGATGCATATACTGAGGAGATTTGCCATCGATATAACTAACTTGTTCCTAACTTTGCTCCATCAGACAAAAAAAGCCAATTTCTCGACTGACAAATATATTTTTCGCTGTTGCATCAGCGATTATAAAATCGTATTTGGCATCATCTAGAATCAGACGTGCATAATATCGTGTATGATCATATGCTCTTCCTTGGGTGAATTTACCGATTATTCCTCTACCGAGATCCTTGCGGTTTTATCATTCATTTCACGTCTACACGTAAAGATCTCCTCAGATCATTTAATAATGTAGTTTTCCGCGAAATCAAGTCATATTTTCTTATAATCGTTAATAATTTTATCGAGACTATCAACATTGGGTTGTGGAAACCAAACTTAATTCTGCGCTCAATATGATATAATTGCCTCACCAACAATCAGTGATATCAGTATTTTACAATCAATCATATATCGTAATAACACTACTGGTGCCCAGTCTTTCTCCGATAAATGTCTACCAAACCAAACATAACAGCACGGATGGAGTCCTTTGGCAAAATCGAATAATACCACACGAGTGAATCCGGTTAGATTAAAATCAGGTAGTCGGCCATTAATCGCATCTCGTGTGATCTCGTGCTTGGGATGTCCAAATCATTTAAAATACCCAGCGCAAAAGACGGAATAAATGATATTATGAAAAGGTTTCTTTGTTGTACCAGCTAACAATTATCAATTATACTCTCTCTCTCTCTCTCTCTCTCTCTCTCTCTCTCTCTCTCTCTCTCTCTCTGTGCTTTATGGTATATAAATTATCAATGTCTATAAATGGTAATATTGCATTGTGTTTGCAGTGATGATGGAAGCGATATCAAATGTGGAAAAAACTAAATCAGTCCAACACATCGAATCAACAGGTAAATTTTCATACATACTTTTCATTATGAGTTCGAATTATGGTATATAACATACTCTAATTATATGTCAGTATATGCATTTTCGGTAGTCTTGTAAAGATGTACGTGCCTACTTCTGTGTTTTTGAGAAACTTCTGTTAATATAATTCTTATCTAACTATGAGTATAAAGTAAGATCTTGTTAAGTAACTATACATTTTGTAATAAAACGGTTAATGCATTTGTAAGAGGCTGAATTAAATAATTCTTTTTATTACAGTCATTGTTTGTTTGCCAGGCATGGTCTTGACATTGGCTCACTTTGTTCGTGCTTAAAATCTTGGTTTGCACATGTAAAAAATTTATAATCTTTATAATCTCATGACAGTATATATAGCTATCTCAATTTTATTTTAGGTCCAGCAGCACTTATAAAAACGCGGATCAAGGTTTGGTGTACTATTTTCCTATATATTCTGTCAATAAATTTGAAAAATTCCTTGTCAGCATGTTTCTATCGATTGTTTTAAAACATTCAGATATATTTAATTGCACCATGCAACTGATTTTGTTTTATTTTTAAAAAAATGACTGATCCTTATTGTAATTTTCAAGGTATAGAAAAGCTAACTTAAATGACGACAATGGTTCTCTATGTGAGTCTTACTTATTGTGCATGAATAATAATAATAACAACAATAAAATTACTATAATAATAATAATAATAATAATAATAATAATAATAATAATAATAATAATAAATAATAATAATAATAATAATAATAATAATAAATAATAATAATAATAATAATAATAATAATAATAAAAAAGAAGAAGAAAAAGAAGAAGAATGATATAATAATAATAATAAAAATAATAATGGACAGGCTTTATAAAGGAATGCGATTTAACACATTGAAGTGATATATTATGTACAAAAGTCAAAGTAATTGTCAACGGTAAATATGTTTACGGTAAGTTTTCTAATTGTCATGTTTAACCTGAGTTCATACTGCAATAAAAAAACGAGTAAAGACCGTACTATGTTAGGCTTCTGCTATCATGTGCTATAATCAAGTATGAACACAATTTTAAATGGTTATTGTCACTTTTCTTTTCCAGGACAAACTGCAACGTTTAGTTGATGGATCGAAGATGAAGCTGGGTCAAATAGAAGGGTAATTTTAAGTTTCTCTCTTTCAGTAGATAGTTGTATTTACGAGTATTACAAAGTTAGGTGATTTTTGTCTGAAATGAAACCATACAATTCTACTGCCGCAAAATCATGGCAATTATTTCAAAGACAACGTTTTTCACTTTTAGTGAAAATTATGAAAACATTAATTATTGATGCACATCCATTATTAGGAGGCTATGAAATAAGGTTAATAATATCCATCTATTGAACATAAGTATGTTATGCCTTATGAAATGTAAGTACAAAAGTATTGTTTCACATTTAGAAGGCAATTTAGTGAAAAATCTATGATAACAATGTAAGTCTCAAATGATTACATATACACTGATGTTAAGTATTTGTAACTGAGCCTTTTTTATATTAGAAACTCGCTTATATCATTTGTGTAGGTGGAATACCTTTCCTGCAAATAAAACGGCTTCTGTAACTATGTATGTTCTAAAGGATAACAAAAGGTTTATAGATTACACCAGTGGAAACTTTTAACAATGTGTTAACAGACAATTTATCGACATATGACCGTTCAAGTCAACTGAAGTGAAAAAGAAACATCTAAGGAGTTACATGCTAGAAAAACAAACACAAAAATCAAATTATAAGACAAATTATGTTTGTAACCATCACTGTGAAAATTAAGAATTACTTTATCTTTTTCAGTACTGCAGGAGTAATCATACCTCTTCTGACGTTTGGAAATGCTGAATATATTGACGACTGAACAACATGTATTTTACCTCTGCCCTATGTATATAAAGCAAAACAATTTTAATAGATTTAAAGAATATTTGTATTTATATACCATTCAATACACCGAATGTATTTTTTGCAGTAATTCTGTTTATAGTTGTATATATTATATACAATCTCTAACATGTATCTATCTATCTATCTATCTATCTATCTATCTATCTATCTATCTATCTATCTATCTATCTATCTATCTATCTATCTATCTATCCGTTTGTCTGTCTGTCTGTTTGTCTCTCTCTCTTTCTCTCTCTCTCTCTCTCTCTCTCTCTCTCTATATATATATATATAATCATAATATATATATATATATATATATATATATATATATATATATATATATATATATATATATATATATCACTAAAAACCATATATTTAAAATTCAGAAACCGCAAGAAAATGAAGATTTATAAGGTTACATTACAGTAGACACATTTAAGATATATTTCGTTATATTTCCATGTGTGAACTTAAATGTTCATTTGTTTTAATAAAGCTAATTTGCATCTGAAACTATTTATTTTCTTCTTTGGCAGTTTTTGGTCGACATAATGTCGTATCACACTTAGTGCGTCATACATTGCACAGCATATATTATGGTATATTCACTACACTCAGCGTACATAGAGATGCACTAAATAGTCGATTAAGCAATGAAATAAATATTTTTCTCATATGTCTGGATGTAGACTGGACGGGGTTGTATAACTTCAGATGTTTCAGAAAATTATGTTCAGATATTAAAACTCTATAGTTAATGGTCATAATCCTTCTAGCGGACACCTCTCGAAATATTAGTCACTTTATGCCATATTATATAGTTCATATATCATAGATTGGGACAGGCATGACATGTTATGGTGAAGTAATATAATACATGATGGTAGACGCAAACATTTAACTCTTAACCAAAACTGTTCCTTATCCTTGCATATCAGCACGATTTAATGTTTATGTTATCAGTCATAACATTTGTACCGTGCAACATAAAATTATACTACACGAAGATGAGAACTTCACATGCATGTCATTATACGTTAACTATGCACTCTTACATTTAGCCACAAATATTCACTCAGCAGATGCAGATTTCTGTGTGATTTATCCCTCATTAAAAATAAACCAAATTTAGCAGTATCGTATCCATCACCAATCGAATTGAATTATCACACTGCCATCTTTTAAGCTCCCCGATTCCAACATTAGTCAAGAGTGCTTACAGATTTCACATATTCTTTCAAATCGGACGCTTTCTATCAGAAACATTTATATTATTAACAGCTGAAAAATTAACAAGAATACTAGCATCATAAATTTAAAACAGATGAAATGGTCAGCAACTGTAGTCCATGTTCCGTCTCGTCATCACTGGAGAATTTGAAGGAAAATATAAAAAAAATTGGGGTTCTTAAAACTGAATTATAGCCGGTCAAACTAGCGATAATGTAACAAGTAGATAATAAAGATATTAGGCAGACACGTAGCGCAATCGATTATGGTCAATACGATTTGGATTTGAGCATTATATCTTTTAAATAACTTCAGGCAAATGAATAAGCCTGCCACGATTGATTCTACAACAAAAGACTAACGGACGCGGAAATGGCACAGCAAAATCAATGGACTAAATTATATGTGAACTTAATTTTGGTGTCGGAGTGCACAATAGAAAAATCATCACACAGTTCATGTCCATAGTCCAGGAAACCGTTAACCAGTGTATTAAATTATGTTACTGTGTCATCATAGATTTGAATCCTACGACAAACAATTGGTGATATGATAACATAAAAATATCGTTAACAAAGCAAGAAATGAAAATTATTTTGACCCACTATTTGGTGGGGAAAATGTTTTAAATGAGAGAGTATGGAGTTTAATTATTTAAGTCTATATCGACAGTAATAGAATTGTATTTAAACACAAGCTGGGATTAGGGATAAGGAGGCATCAGCTTCCGAATAAGAGAGACGAATGCCATTAGAGGAACAAAGAATAACATGAATACAAGGAAGGAAGGGATTTTACAGCCTGGTGATCTCATGCCCACAGTTCATAGTCCTTTTCCGGCAATATATTATGCAATTAGAAAGTTGGATTGAAGGTAAGTGACTCAAATTATGTCATTAACACTTTAGATAGGAGACAACAATAACAACATCATTGCCATATACATATGTTAGAGGAGTATGTTGATAGCGATCAACATTTTAACCATGCAATAATTTTGGTAAAACTATCCGACACTGAGGATTTATATGACGGAACGCAAATTGTTGAGATATTCAATAATCTAGACCAGAAACATTCGCCTCAACCGCCACAAAACAGAACGAACAAAACTAGTTTGTTTCTAGATGTTCTAACACGAGCAAAAAAAATCTAAGATGACGCTGAAATTGTAGATTCAAGACATGTGAAACAGTATAGAAGTTTCAGGACCATATGCGATTTAGTTCACAGTAATGTAAATTCTTTCGAAATTTTCACAATGCCATAGGAGTTGTATATGCCATGCATTTAAAACAACATCCATTCTGAATTAACCCTTTCACACAGGCATATTAAAGTAATACATTTAATATTTAATGAGAACCGATTTCAAGAAACAAATAAAAATGAGTGATTTCACTATATATTCGTGTCCCCTTTACCAAATAATACTTGTATATATATATATATATATATATATATATATATATATATATATATATATATATATATATCAACAGGTGCATACACAATTTGTATTTGGATTCTTGATTTTTGATATTTTAAATACTTTTTCTATCTTGTTATTGAACATATCCTTTATAAAAGATGCATTTTGTTAAAGGCTGCATCATGTAACTAAGTTATATACCATTTATATATTTTCATTTCCTAGGTTTGGAATATAATTGTGTAGTTTAGTTGATTTTTGTACCATCCTCTACTGGTAACATAATTAAACTTTGAAGGCTTTTGTTTCATTATACTGCTCAGTAGTTCCCTTTCATTACCATTTACATTTTTATGTCAAAGTCAAATTTGGGTTGCATAGTACATGATGATTCCACTTCATAAGAATATCAAAGTACACGTGATACATTATTCATCTATCTTAGATCCCACACCATAGCACATCACACTTGTTACGTCACTCAGTACATCTCATAGTTCATTCATAAACGACATGCACCGTACCTCGAGATACTCATTTTAGAAAACATAGTGGATTCAACGTTTTCAATATTCTTCTGATAAAACTCTGGAAGTCGTCGCGACTTGTAGACAAAATAGACTATGCAACCTGCTTCAAGACGTTTTAAAATGTATTTTTAGTATTGAAATTCCATAGCCAATTTTCATGCACCTTTGAAACAAGACCTCATGTTATCACATAGGCTTCCTATTTTATAAACAGTGAGTGGGTAAAATTACTCTGACAGCTGAAGTTTCTTATTATGTGATGCAAATTCCCATTGTAAATTAAACTCCTCTATGCCGATAGTTTTTTATTAGGATTTTTTACGTAGATTTAAATTTTATTCGGCCATATCGCTACGATGTCTGCAGTGAGGCAGTTTATAGTGATGTCTAGCACTGGGGCATCATGCCGCAGACATGAAGAATGATGTCCCACCCAGTCACAGTATCCTGACACCAGGCCGACCAGTCCTAACACTAACCTCCTAATGCTAAGCGTCAAGCGAGGCAGCTCTATGTCGATAGTACCGTTCCAAATCAAGTAATCAAAATAACCAATCATTAATACATTAAATATCTATATCACGTAATCATCTCTTCACACGAATAATAGAATTAGTGGAATCGACCGAAATATGGCATAAACATTATAATTTATATACATAATGCCTTTCTATCTCAGTGTACAGGAATTATCGCACAGATCAAATGTTGTAAAATGATGATCTCTGATAATGTTATATTAATGTGGAGGGGACATTTGCTTATTTGATCTATGAGCTGTAAAACAAAATCCTATTTTTGAAATACTAGCACATTCACAAAAACAGACATTAACACTCAGCTACATCCACACCCACACCCACCTACACACACACACACACACACACATATATATATATATATATATATATATATATATATATATATATATATATATATATATATATATAGAGAGAGAGAGAGAGAGAGAGAGAGAGAGAGAGAGAGATAGAGAGGTCGACAGACAGACAGAGAGACAGACAAACAGAAAGGCAGACAGACAGACAGATATAGATACATAGAAAAAATATATTTGTCGACTCTTTCCGAAACATCTGAAAGAGATTGCTAGACGACTACTATATTATACGAAATAAACATATACCAAAACAAACATTCATATAGGAACTTAATAACCTGAATCGAACTATAATATTCATAACGAACGAGAGTACAAAGCATTGCTGTCCGTTTCATTCTCGTCAAACTATTTGGGACTCTCATTACTGCTGATAATAATTAATAAAAACTGATTCCCATACTTATCTAACCTTTACATCCTGTCATACAGACTATATAAAAGTGAAAATTCCTTTAAAATTTGTATGAAAAGTGATAACAATTACAAAGAACAAATATACAAAGGTACAAAGTTACAGCATAATTGCCCTAATGACATTATCAACCATGGAGTACTCAAAGCGAAATAAAACATACTGATCAAATAAATAAATTAGCGAAACATAATCTCATTATGAAATATAATGTCTATAATTACAACTTATAAATATCGGAATATAAATATCATACCAATGCTACGAAGATGTGAACAATTACTCAAGTATCTTCTTGTTTCTGATGCGTTAAATACAGGTGCAAAGTTCTTTAATTCTCTAACATCCACAAATGATGCATGTTGGATTTTCTTAATGAATTTTTACTCCGATGGTAGAGTTAATCTATTTTTAAACTCTTGTAAATATTCGAAATCGAAAGTATTTTTTTCAGAATTCAGTTTATCCGATGGTTGTAATAACAAATTTATAATAGCAGTGATTACATCATTAATATTTTCATAATTCATTATACAATAGATATATCTTTAATGAGTAAATAAACAGTAGCATGATGAGCGGTTATCATTCACCAGGTACCTTTTTGGCCTTTGTGTCTTTCATGGCGTCTTTTTTTTAAAGACTTTTCTCTATTTATCTTTGAGACGTTTTCGACCCCTGACCGTTTCCTTTGGCCGACATTCTTTCTACATGTCTTGTGGGTTACACTTCAGTGTGATTTCGAGCTTACGCATCCACGATACTGTTTATTCGGGGCGCCATAAATTACTTTCTCAGGCGTTAAAATGTTCAGAAGGTTTTCAATTGTATGCATACATCCCAGATCTAACCCTCGTGCAATGCAAAACGAACTCACTACGTTGGTCTGAACGTGATGGGAGGTGTCCATGAAACGCTTTCGGGCTGGTGACCACTCTTTATATAGAAAACCCGCTATTACGCAACCGTCGACAATATGCCTGTTACGGGATTCGAACCTCTGACCCCGATTACCAAAATCAGACTGTTGCAGAATAGAAACCGAGTGGATTTTAAACTAAATGAATAACACAAACACAATGTGTAAAAGATGACAATTTATGAACTTATTAGTAAAGAAAAAATATATGAGGTATAAATACAATGATTATCACACGCTCTCAACATAAATTGATCCAATCACTCTATGCCAACATTCACCAAACATATTTTATCAATTTGAAATACAAATTCTAGAGACCCCGTTTCAAATAATAGTATGCACTGTAAGATATTCACATAATTTCACGTATAGACTAGGATTGAGATTCAAACTATCTCAAGTTTTCAAATACGTTTCAAATGTTCTGCACTGTCAGTAAGATTCACAAATCTCCTGGAATACAACTATGATTTAAAATAACCTCATGTAAATAAAAATGTACCCAACTGAAGCAACAATTGGACCAAACATATGCTTCTTGACCATCGTACAGTCGTACGATTCATACACTGATAAACCGCACAGTTTCACCCCGTCCCTTGGTTTGACCCACTTTTGTATCGGCCGCTCGCACCCTTCACGGATCCACTACATGTACAGTCATACGTATACACGTACAGGCACCATACAGTACCTTGTATTAGCTACGTCTAAAGTCGTAGCTCCACCACATGTACAGACACACGTGCATACATATAGACATCTAGATAGTTCTAATCGTCAGCTAAACTCGTCAGCTAGCTAACCTCGTCACACTCGTTAGCTACAATAAAACCAACCTGGTAAAAATAATGTGTTCTGTAAAATACTAATACATTGAACTCTTAATAGCAACTTGAAATTCACATTTTACAACGTTTCAAATCTGCGTTGTAATAAATTAATCATTATACGATATGACAATACAAACTCAATAAACTACGCATATCAAATGAAATATAAATTTAACACTCACCCCTATGGCTTAAGAACACAATATAGAACGTGCACACCTCGAGAAGATCCAGAACGACCAGTGTGTCGGTTATACATTGATCTTGCTTAAATTCATAGGACAGTGAGTAATATTCAGGGTAAAATACCCGTGCATATCATGATTATAATGTGCCTCGTCGCAAGTAATTTCTGGCGAGATATATGTTGGTTCCGTTGCTTTGCTGGAAAAACACTTGTCCGCCCTAGGTAACGTTGTACGCATGCACAACGAAAAATAGTCAAATATTTTTAAAGCATAGCCCAGTTATTTTTTGCCTAATTCTGTGGCACAGACGAGTTAGCAATGTCCAATGGTTCCAATCGAAACATATAGTATAAGAAAAATTTATGTAGAGATACTTTTGAATAATGCAGTTACTACTTTGAATAATACAATTACTTTTGGATTGCGAAAACATTAATACAATTTGAATTTAGTTCTACTTAACAAGTCAGACTTGAAAGTTAGTTATTTCTGAATAATTATGTATACCTGATTGCGATTTCAACAAATTACGCAATGTCTGAAGTCAAGGGAAGTAAATTTATTAATTTGTTTTACACATCAGCTGCAGAATAATCTCCCTTGAATAATACTGCTTGGGTCAATGAGAATATTTAATAGGAATATTGCATGTTAAATGTTGCAATGTGTATAAAAAACATTACACATAATAAATACATATCCTGTAACAAAAAATGGGAATAGTGGTCATTTTTTCCTCTGCATTCAGTCTATATATTCAAACCGATTTATCTGTCTATATTTGTTTTAAAAAAAGCAGATTTGGTTACACTTTCCGCTACATGTTGAAGCGAGGGCCTGCAGATGCCAAAATATTTGCGAACTTCATTCATCGATTAAAATAATACTTCGCTTTAATAGGTCTCGCAATATTATTCTCACTTTCTCTGATAGCTTGAATGTTAGATAAATTATTATCGAGTTTGTTATTGTTGATATATCGATCACAAGACTATCTTTGATTACCCACCAAAAATCTTTCGTATATGAAACGATGAAATAGAAATCTTCTTTGTGCAACAGTGAATCTGAGATAACCAGTATTGACAGTGCCCACCGGTCTTTTTCACCGACAGTGTTTGACTACACAATCACGAGAGATTTCATAATTCTTGCTCGTGGGATGCTTAACAAATTCTTCGTTCATTTATATATATATTCTCTGTAGAAAAATCTTTGATCGAGTTTTTTCATTTCTTTATGAAGAGATTCTCGGCGGTAAATTTCACGGTTAGGTATATATATATATATATATATATATATATATATATATATATATATATATATATATATATATATATATATATATTTATATTTATTTATATATGTGTGTATGTGTGTGTGTACTCTTTATTTGCTTAAATCATTATTTATCTAGCTTGTTACTTGAGAATCGTGATATATAATCTTCTGGGGTTCTTATAACTTTATCATTTACTCTGTCATAGTCGATCTTTTTTATCATTATTCCGTTTAAGTTCTTGATATCGGTTTTCACCACACTGCGCACACATTTGTGTTTTGCTGCAACTCCAACACTGCATCGCAAACAAGGTTTCGTACCTAAGCTTCCTCGTTATACACTTTGTGAATAATATCCGCAAAATTCATTTATACATGATTTATTACAATGAGTTGCAGACCCGATCATCAACCACTTGCACTGATTCTTTTCTTGAGTCATTGTATATATAATATTTTTAATTTAAATACTGATTTTAATTATAGCATGGAGGAGTTGGAGAGAATATCGAAATCAAGCCTTGGAATATGAAATTTAATCTCGATAGAATATCTCCAGACTTACTAATAAAGGGCCTAGTTGATACGAAGAATAAAAATGTAATTAAAACAATTCATAATGCCAAGAAGGAGTTTAGCAGCGACGGCGCATCTCACGTATGGTCAACATTCCAAATCAATAATAGTGTCGACGCTACGATGAACGACAAACGAGCGGCAAATATAATTACCTATCTCGATAATCAGAAATAGTTTTGAATGAAAAATTTATTGTATTAGTATAAACAGGAAATTGGATTATTCGTGATAAATATGATTCTATCCTTGCAATAAAAAAACATTATACTGAGTAAAAATTCCAATCCAGGAATATTGACAGGTATTAAAACAGTATTATGATTGAATGTATCCTGTAACCGTGGTTATTTATGAAATGTATCCGATAAATGAAACACCCAGTATTGAAAATCTGAAACCAATTAAATTTTCAGGTATACATTGTGTCGCTGAGCGAGTAACAGATAACAGAGCATTTTATAAAAGCGATTCATGGAAACGGTCTGACGGACCTACGACGTCAAAAGATAAACGAGTGGGCTGAATTAGTCTACGGTGCTACAATTAATGATGTATCAAAATCAGTAGGATCACCAAAAAAGAGCACATAAATAGTTAATATTATCAACGACCAGAATATCGACGTTATTGTCCTGTCAGAAACATGACTAAAAACATCAGTCGATGAGCCCAAGTGCGCGTATTTAACACCCACCGATTACTCCATCTAGTCGTTCCCCCGGAACTCACGCGGAGGTGGAATTGCTGTCAGCACAAAAAATTCCATGATAAACGCCTTAAGTACAGCACAACCTTCCATTTCTGCCACACATCGTTTGAACTAGTCCAAACAACACTCACATTGGTGCAAAGGTCAGTTCTTTTTCTGTCTCCACCATCCTCCTCCTAGTAGAAAAAACAAGCTGACTGAATCTCTAGTTTTTGAGCAGTTTCCGAATCTTCTGGAGTATGAAAATTCGATAGGTGGCAACCTAATTATTCTTGGAGATTTCAACTGTCACTGTAACTGTCCTGAAACCCCATACACGTCAAAACTCATAGATTCCATTTTTGTGTTCAACCTTAAACAGTAAGTTAACCAACCAACGCATAAACTTGTCATATTTTAGACTGGTTTCTCATATAACTGATGATAATATTCTGCAATCCACACGTATATTCGACGAACTTGCATCAGATAACCTCTGCATTTTATGCCATTTCGATGTATAAGGCCCTTGCCCTCATCCTTTTTTTGCTACTAAGAGAAACCTCCGTATGATAAATAGAACCAAATTATTGCATGACATCCAAGAAAACCTAACAATTACTTACATCCTACAGTAAAACAACTTAATAACTGCCTGAATTCATTGCTTGAAAAACATGCCCTAAAAACCGAATGCAGAGTATCAATCAAAAAGGTTTCTCTGTATACTTGTACATATAATATATATGTTTGTTTAAGTTTACAATGTTTTAATGTTATATTTTAATTAAGATGTATCGATTTCCGTTGTTGTACACGTCATCATATTATTCACTACTGCCTTGTTCCACTTTCGATATATTCTTCTCCCAGAACTCATGAGTGCGCAGACCGATACAGCTTTAATGCGGCATGTATATCTCCCCCTCCCCCTCCCGTCTTAAATTTTGGGCTACACAGAGAGCGCTAGAGGTGTTCTGCATTCTCTGTGTGGTGGCGTTCAGAGCCCAAACTTTCAAGCACTTGAGCTTCATTGTGCTTGTAAAGTAAGGCTAAATCATGAAGGAAGAGTGCATTGAGAAGCTATGCCATTATATCAGCAACTTTGATAGGCATTTGTGTAACCTTTGACATGATATATTATATATCACTATATTATCTATACCTAAGTCACTAAAAGTGGCCTGATGCAACACTCATGGATATCATGTTATTATTTCTTCTCTGATGCTAAACTTTTACAACAGTCACCTTGCATGGTCATTCTTGATTCAATTATCTGTCTCCTCAGTCTTGCTGCCCCTCGACCTATAAACAAACAAATAACAATAAATACCAGATATGAACTTGATGGCACGGGTCATTTAAGACTCGCATAGATGGTTATAGCTAGAAATACTACCCGAAAGCTGCGATGATGCTGATGTAGTTTTGCTGACGATGTATTTGATATTAGTGTCACTCTCCATAGTCAAAAAGTACACAGGTCTGTTTATCAATATTGCAAGAAATGTGCAAACCATGAGAGGCAAACATTAAGAGGCAGTGGCCCATATTCTTGTAAGCTGAAATATAAGCAAGAAGATTACTTTCTCTTCAGATTTTACAAGGTTTTATTCAGACATTCTGCTTGCATTTAGAAATTATAGTCATCTTACCTAATAAAGCAATCAGAATATTGTAAATTTTGATACTGTTTTAACACCTTAATCATCTCTTTCTAACACTCTTTAGACAGTTATTAAGACATGAGTCACCGAGCACGTTACTTTGAATCACTATATATTCTTTATCCTTATACAGTTATATCAAAGGTTTGAAAGTATAACCTGTTCGTATTAGATACAAAAATTGAGTAATGCTAAATGGAATAACTTGTATTGAAACAATGTCCAACAGTACAAACTGACTACTTTTTTCAGTTCATAATACACCATTGCATGTACCAGTGGACATTAATATAGATCGAAATTTGTTCCATTTCTGTGTGAATACTCATGCTCTCATGGTAAATTGGCTTATTTCAAAACTCCGATGAGTGACGTGTGGTTACACAATTCGTATTCATAGACGACGTGTGAATTGGGTGTATGTAATCTTCAAGCTCCACAGAACGTGCGTGAATGGGATTGATGTACTCATCAAGATTATCATTAACGTTGAAGATACAGGGTGACTGCTTTGACTTTGTAGGATGTCGTATAATTTGTCCAGTAAGTGGTAGTTCAGTGCTTGGTTCAAATTCAGTTTCGATAGCAGTACACATGTCTCCTTTTTCATTGCTCACAATTGTCCAATAATTTCCATGCGGATTCTCCTCTGCTAGACGTTCGTCAAAATCAACCGTATTAGAGTGTGCAAAAGTAGTGGTATTTGCTACTCTTTTCTCACATAAGCTACAAAAAAGAAACCATTATATATATATATATATATATATATATATATATATATATATATATATATATATATATATATATATATATATATATATATATATATATATATAAGATCCACATAATTTAGATAGTTCATTCATTAATTTATAATTTCAAACGTGAATAAGTCATGGAGGATCTTAACACTGTTACCGTCTTAAAGGTTCCAAACAGACGTTTTGAGTGTAAGAAACTACCTTGCTTGCCAGTCATTTCAATTCATGGACAAGTCCATTTTCAGCGACGGTGACGATGTTGTGCTACACATGTATGTTCATGGTTGTAAAATACTGCGTTGTCTGTTCCCGATATGTACAATGTTGTATCAATCACAGGAAGAGAATATCAACTACAAATGTTCCTTTCAAGTGGATAACAAACGGTGTAATGTATATGTAGTTCAAAGGGATCTAACTCTAATCTATCAACTTTAAGCTAACTTACAGAATTTTCTACTAGTTAAAGAATATGATGAAATAAGTCTCTTTGTTGTTTAATGAAAATAGACTTGCCCATTGTGTTCACGATATAGCTCAGTTTTAGTGTGGAAACTCCATTTATGAATGTTAAGGCCACTCTAGTCATAGCCGAGTTAGAAATTATAATTTAATGAATGAACTGAGTAATATTTGTCCACATTAATCACATGAAACATTTCCGTTATTAAAATGAGATAATGATGGTATAAACACACGAAGATTTATGTACAAACTATGGTTTCTAAATAGCCTTCGCGCTCTTTACTTGAAATTAATCTTTTTGGATAGACAAATAAAAACAGAGACAAGATAAAAATAAACATAAAACGCGTTGAGTTTTCAAAAGTTTATTTGACACTTTCTATTGGATTAAACGCTCGAAACCGTTGACATTTCAACTAGTTCAACTTAATGATGGTGCTGAATAATATTATATATTGACCTTCAAATGGCAAGAGGTCCGCCATTTCCTTGAAATATAAATTTGTGTAAATATCAGTTGCATGCCGGAAACTGAGTTGAATCCTCTTAGGCTAGCTGGAAGTTAGTTTTGCATATATCTTAATCCCTGACAAACGCAAAATCTTACGAGAGAGAGAGAGAGAAAGAGAGAGAGAGAGAGAGAGAGAGAGAGAGAGAGATTGATTCACATAAACTGTACGAAGTGTAATTAACAATATGTTATATCGATATTAAGTGGTACTTAAATTTATATATATAATCTCATTTCATATACGTTTGAAAATATGCAACTAATCAATGTCATACACAATGCAAATTGACTACAGGAGTGAGTATCAAGCCTATGAAAGGCACCATAAACCTTCTGCTTTACTTTTTAAACACTGTAGCTATATATACAGCGTATATAATTTTAATTTAATCAAGCTCGACAACAATTACAGAGGAGTACAACTATACAAATATAAACCAAAAGTAATTGCAATGCTATCCTTCTATTTTACTCGAGAATGCTGGATACTAAACAATATAGTTTGTATAAATGTGAATAAAATGCTATTTATGTTTTCAATAACTTGAAAATTACTAATACCAGATCCTTGTTCTGTGCATAAGACATGCGAAGAAGGCAGCAGCCAAAATAGCTCCCATTCCGAGAACAATGTACATCAAATGATGTTTGAAAGGAAACTCTGTGGAAATACAAATAAATGTCTTTGATTTCGATTGACTACCGATATTTAATATTTCCCTATTATTGTTATCTTTGTTGTAAGAATTACATCAACCATCTATATGCATTCGTTAAGATATATATATATATATATATATATATATATATATATATATATATATCTTATAAGCATGACATGAAATTTAACATAATATAAAGAACTATATTTGGCAGAGAGAAATTAAATCAACACAAAGAATAATGAAACATCCTAATATTTTTTTTCTAGAGCTGAGTTCTGTCTCGATATATTAAGTATAAACAACCTGTACGTATGTTCCGTATGACTGATACACATTTGGAAAGAGAATATATTGCTGAAAGGTCTTTTTCTTCATTTTGAACTAACATCAACATGGAACTTGATCGCAGCTTTAATGGAAACAAATTATTTTACCAAGATTGTCAGTGATTATGGTATAAAACTGTTAATATACAAAAGTTTAAAAACAAAAAGATTCGTCATGCGTACAGTACCTTCTGCATTGATTTCAGCGGTTGTAACAGAGGTTGTAACATCGGTTGTGTAATGCTGGTTCTCTGGGTAAAGATATTTAATACCGTATGAACCCTGAACGTTTTAAATTAGACATCCGCGCATAGGAAAATGCAGCTAAATACGGACATGGTAATATACAATATATTAAGGTCCTCATTTGTATTTATTTTTTGGATGTTATTATACACTTTTACAGCTTACATTTCTCTATTTGATTTGTCCTTGTGCAAGTCACATTTCTCACCTAACTCAGCAAAAATCATAGTTCATCAATCAAATTGGTATTTAATATACTTGGCGAGAAAGCTTTCAGTATTTAATAAGTCGCAGTTAGAGTTTAATTTCCCATTATGTGTTCGTCAATATTAATCGATGTTACGTCATAAATCTTGTATCTATTAATTTATATCATACAGCCATTATAAATCTACATGTACGAGCTAATACGTTAATGTCTTTGTCAGAAAATAAAATCAACGCAAGAATTTCAAAACCAGCTCTATACAATTAAGAAACGTAAGAAGCAAAACGAGTTTTATTAACAGACATACCTTCGCTATCCTTTTTCTGGCTCAGCGCTGTTGTCATGTATTTCTTGGATCCTGAAACAAACTGAAACTGTGTGTTTTTTTCTGAATTATCTAAGTTAGTAATAGTAATTCGATGTTGATTGGTAAATAACACCAAGTTTTCACCATCTGTCATTTTCAGGAAGTACAGCTGACAACAGACCGAAATCTAACACTTGAAACCTGATTAACACACTACTATTACTATTACTACTACTACTACTACTACTGCTAGTATTAATAAGTCGAAAGCAACAAATGGCAAAGTCATTTTCACATTGCAAGTGCAATGATAGTCAATATACCCTACTCTCGAGTGTAGGTCAGCGAGTTGAAGTGCTTCAAGTAAAATTATTCTTTCTTCTCTCTTATCCTTTTGACTTGTGTAACAGATCTTTCACTTAAATTGGAACGAACATTATTACTGAATGTGAGCACATTTAAAATTTATCAAATTAGTGAACCAGAGAAAAGAATGTGTTTTCCATGCCACTGTAGCAAATGTAAATATCTATATACACATTACATATTGTATACATTTCAGGGCTTATAACTACGAATGAACAATGGGTGTTCCTTTTGTGTATACGTTTTACTTTATTCTAAGGTGCATACTGCTAGACTAATATGCATGATTACGCTACTTGTCAAATATAAAGATTTTGTTTCATTATTTTTTTTATAATTATTGTGTTCGTATTGCATTATTCTCTCTGAGCAGCAAGATGGGTAAACAGACCAAACTTTAGACCGAAATAAAGACTCATACGACGGGTGAAAAAGTACGCGTCTGAATAACGCTACACCGACACCTTTACAGAGGGAGTGACATACTAACATTTCGGACCGCAAAAAAGCTTCCTACGACATGTGAAAAGATACAATCGTCGTTGAGACTTTAAATCGAGTTATTTTCTTGTGTCAACTATATTTAGCGGAGATTTCCACCCCACCCCACCTCGGGTGTGAAGAAATGTTGTACAAATATTATAAATAATATGAATTTATATTGTGTTCGATGCAGAGCCCTCGCACACACCAGTGGATTACCAAGACAAACGACGAGGAATAAAGTGTATACTTACTGACAAGTGTATAACATGTGGTACAAAAATATATAAATTATCTTTAATAAAACAGGCGGTGATATAGACGCTTCAGTGGGAAAATGTCCAGGAGCTCAATGGGCTAAGTATCCTGGCGAAAGACATCGTCAAGTATATAATCACTGTGGTCGTGGAACCCAACGTGATATCTGACCAAAACCTAGAGAGTATCCAACAAATGCGAAGAATCCATGACTCAGTATATATATATATATATATATATATATATATATATATATATATATATATATATATATATATATATATATATGCCTTAATTATAATATAGAGTTTGAGAAATTATCTAAAATCAAGCCTTTTGAATCTAGATTTGATCTTGACAAAAGAACACCTGACTTGCTGAAGCAAGATCTGTTTGATCCGACGAACAATATGGTTGAAGATATTAAGGGCGCTGATAAAGAATTTTGCATCGTTGGTGATACAATGTATGGTCAACATTCAAAATCATACGCAACACCATGTTATCAATGCTGCAATGAACGACCAATAATCAGCACAAATTATTCATTATCTTGTCAATCAAAGATATTTTCTATAAATTAAATGTATCGTATTAGCACAAACAAGTACCAATACTTGGATTATCCGTAAAAAAAAAACATGACCCATTTTTTCATAATGAAAAAATTGCTATATTGAGCAAAAATTCCTAATTAGGAATGTTGGCTGGTATTTACAAACCGTAGTATGAACGAGCGGTTTCTGTAACCGCGTTGTATTATGGGATATATTAACTGAATGATAATACTATCGTTCATGATCTCAATCCAATGAAATGTCCGAAATGTAATCGTGTAATCGATTAACGTAAAATTTCACAAATGCGATATGTGAAACGGTTTAACGGATACAAAACGCACAAAGATAAATTCGTGGGCATAGATGGTTAAATATACCGGAATATCTAGCAATGACGTTGCTGAGCTAAGAAAGAAACTAAAATGTCCCATAATATAAAAACTTTAACCGGAGAGACTTTGTACGATTCAAAATGTAAATCAAAAGTAGCTTCGATTTAAAGCATTGATCACAATGCGCATGCGTGGACAGATGCAGCAACAATATTTCCACGAAACGAACTTAACATTTTATGACGGCGATATATTTGATTTTATTGAAACAATTTGTAAAAGCGATCCTGCATCCTTATGGTTCTTTTCAAGTTCATTTAATTAAATCTTTGAACAATTTGAACGGTTTAATGAAAATATTTTTATTTTGCAATCTCAACACGAATATATAAAAAATCGTAGAAATTTTCATCGCAGAGTGAAAATATTAAACAATTATTTAATAATTATTTTACCGTTCCATCAGTTGCTGCTCACGTTGCAAAAGAAAAGAATTCGTAGAAGCCAACACAAATTGAATGCATTCAAGACGTGAAACTAAGCTGTCTCAAATATGGACACGGCGGATTGAAAAAAAAACACTAAATACGATTATAAAGATGTTATTTCAATTGATATGGCAGCGTGTTATCGAGGAAGAGTTCTTGGAGTGGGCAAGTGTTATGAATATTTAAAAGATCTGGACATCCAACACGCGAGATAAACGGACTTTAACTGGATTTTAACTGGACTGGATTCGTATGAATATAGTCATTTGTGTTTGTAAAATGAACTTCCGATTTATTATGTCTGTTTTGTTAGACACTTTTCAGAGTAGAAAGGGGTACCAAATATATTGCTACGATATTTGATCTCCGAAACATAATAATGTTGCATAAAAGAAGTGAATCGATTAAATCATATCGTCCGCAGAAAGAGGTTTGGTTACCACAACAAAAGAAGTATTCTGATGATATGTCGCTGTTAAAAATCTTAATTTTATGTTTATGTTACACCAATCACGTGACTTGCTTGGTCAATAGCATTTACAGAGCACTCGCTGGTTTTGGTGTTCTCATTCGTCAAGTCGAAAATCAATTCGGGTTCCAGGACCACAATAATTATATCTTGAATGATGTTTTTCTCCTGTCTATTTAACCCATGAAGTTCCTGATAATATTCCCAATGAAGTAGTGATACCACCACCTATTGTTTGTCAGTGATACTAATTTATATCTCTTGTACCACATTTCCTACACTTGCCTGTAAGTGCATGTCTACGATGTTTTGTAATAATTGTTGTGTTACTAAACACAAGATAGATCAATATTATTTATCAATTTTGCACAATATGGCTGTAATTGACTTTTTATATGGGTAAACAAATCGCACATACTAAATTTCAAACAAACGGCAAGATAAAGTGACAAAATAAGCTAACACAGTTAGAGAAACTCTCGATTATATAGAGGCAACGGTTTAGCGTTATTGGCCTCATTCTTGGTTCATTTTTGAAGGAAGCTATTTCTTCTTCAAAACTGACGTTCTAGCAAAAAGATCTGTTCATCCCATTAGGGTTACTAGACATGATCTATATGGGAAATCTCGAAATGGGTACATCTATTTTAACTGTACGCCATAATGATATGCTGGAGTAAAATGATATATATTTGATTCAGCTAAGTGTATAACACAATATTACTTCTTGTTGCATGTTTATTCTCCAAGTGAAATAAGTTATTGTAAAAATAAATGATTGCGTGCATTTAAAGAAAAACTATTCTTATACATCCTGTGATCGTGGATATATTGATTATTGAAAGAAACAATGCGAGTACTGTATGGACCTTCTGATTTATTCAGATGTATAGACAAACGGCGCAGTTGACCTGTTGTTAATGTTCCCCATCTATATACCTTACATTGAGCAGGTTCAAATTAAGCTATCACACCATCAGAGGTCGGCTACCGTGGCTGTCATTGGGAAAGCAACTTTACTACCTCGACACTAATAACCTACATCTAACGCTCTGCTGTTAGATGACATACCAAACCAATCAAAATACTTGTCCCATGCTGTGCAGTATTAGTAATTTATATCCGAACACAGAATAATTCGTCGGCATAAATGGTAACAAGACTACCAAAAAGGTTGAAACAAAAGTAATCATAATTGATATTCGGGATTGATTTTCGTTTGTCCTATTACATTATTATTATTATTATTATTATTATTATTATTATTATTATTATTATTATTATTATTATTATAGAGTTGTTGGTTTAATTATGATTATATCGGCCTCTCAATCTAACATATTTGTAATAAATATAATTTTTTAATCACTAGTTGTTGATTAATCAGTCAGGACCAGAATGCACCTGATGTTGTTTTGTGACTCTGTGCATGACACCTTCCTTCATCAACTGGACAGACGGTGTTGCTGTGCTTTGAAATGTCCATCAATTAATTGTCGTTTCTTCACCAACCTTCAGCAGTGGTTATCATCCAAGTAAGGTGTCATTAACTTTAATAGATGTTGAATGAGAAATTTAGTATGGATACAAAAACATGACAGGCATTAGTCGAGGTTTTGTTCCGTTGCTTTTTTTTAATCAATAAGTAATTCCAATTATGATGACATTTGAAGTGCATTAATGTGTGCGTCAAAAAAGTCAATAATCTCGTTGTCAAATGATTACATAATGTTAGAAAAATAAATATTGTAAAAACGTTTTATTAACAACATATATACCTTCATTATCCTCTTTCTGGCTCACCTCTGTGACCGTATAATGAACCTTTTCTGCAACAAACAGAGTAAATAATTTGTTGTTGAAACATAGATACTGCCTTTTCAGCACAATATGATTTATATTTAAATGTATAATCAGATTTATCCAATGATACGTGGACATTTCTAATTGTACTTAAAATATTTCGCTTTAAATTTGAATAGTCAAAGCAAAAAGAGCAATTTCTAACCAAACATATACAAACAAAGGAATCCACATTTTCAAGGTATATTTCATGTCTTCAGCACATAGTGTATGCCTCTATTATTACTGTCTTAGTGCCACTGCATATGTCTGTTTTTCTTCTCAAACTCTCTCAGTATATACGATTTGTAATAGTTCGCTCCTTTACCCATCATGTTTAAAATTGTATCGGACCTGAATAGGAAGTAGAAAGACTTTTAGTTACAAAAACGTCTACCTTCATCATCCTGTGGAGTCGTCATATTTGTGTAAGGTGTTACCTCTGAAAAATGAATATTGCAGGCATTATACTTTACGAAATATAAACATAGCTACATTGCTTCATGCACTTATAATTGTACCTGGTGTATCATACAATATACGAATTTATAGAGTTTAATACAAAATAATTGTCTTAGTTTGTCCACACAAAACAAATGCGTAAAAAAAGAAGTCTGACATTGATTTTGACCCGATCATATATCCATTTTCCTAAACATGTTAATTATTTAACTTGACTATTGGGTAATAGGTTCACTCATTTTAATAAGGACACTCTTTTACCTTCATCGGGTAGACATTTGTTTATTATATGGTGGTAATCTACTGAGCTGTGAAGCCATTTACACGTGTAATAACAAATATGTCTAGAATCTTTATTTGTCTTCACCTAATAGTCCATCACATTGCAATTACAAGAGAGCATCAAAACATGAAACTTATAATGTTTTTACGAAACGAAGATAATCAGCTGTCTACTGTTATTTCAGATCATAAAAACAATGTCATCAGTTTATGCTTTAACAAATGATCCATTGTTACATATGGATGCATTTTTAGTTTTGATTCAAATGTTCTTTTCAATATGCAAAATGTGACTTAGTATATGAAGAGAATGAATCACAATTACCTCGAATGACACATAATCATGCAACAGTTCAATATCTACAAAGAAAATGTGTTCTGTTTTTGTATTCTAGATTTGATAGTAAATACTTCTTCAAGACAACCACCAAGCAAAATCGTAAACATTTGCTAAATCAACAATTAGAAAAGATTGGTTTATCATTGGCCCCAAAATGAATTTTAAAATGTAGACAATCAAACATTGAATTAATTATAATTAAGAGGAATGTTCATGCTCAGTACTCTTAAATAAGAGCGAAACCTATCAACTTTTGAAATAATTCAACACATAATTTACTTTCCAAAACTACAATCTGAACATTTAGTCATCATTCGGCACTATAACTTTATTTCAAAGATAGTTCATAACGTTTATTTCCGAAATCTTATTCAATTAATGTTTAATTAAATATTGGTGGTAGACCAAAAAAAAGATTTCTTTGTCAATGAGCCTGTAGTCTCTAATGTAATTATATTTAAAAAATGCCTGACGAGTGGTGAGATGCCAACAATATTTTGACGCATTACAATAATGTAATCCGAGACGTCGTCGAATTCACACAAGTTTCATATTAATGATTATATATAATAATAGTATTGAGTATTTCCAGCGAAGAAATGTTTCGAATAAATAATTCGAATGTCGGACAGTTACAACAAAACTGAATGAATGATTAACATGACTATCTCTATGAACATGTTCTTTAACATATTTATATGGCAAAGTTGTTTTTGTTTTCGCATCCGAGGAGTGTCAATGTTATAATTTAAGTCTTTTACTTTCTTACGTAGTAAATAATGACTATTGTTCTTTGCTGACGAGGATTTTGAGATACGGACAAGAGGGCAAGAACTCATTCACCAGGCTGAGACCTCCTATCCTTTTTATTCATGTCGTACCATAATTTTAGTTTTACTGAATGAGTGAAAATTAGTTCTTATTACTTCACAAGCATCTGATAACTTATATTTTAAATCCGAATCGTAATCAAGAAAGTTAATTTCTGAATCTTCATTTAAAGAAATTCCTCTTTCAACATCTTCAGTGGTCGATGGACAGTATGGACAGTATGTCCAAAGCATAATTCAAATCATAGAGATAAACGAACTGATTCCCTAACGTCAAACACCAGTAAATGAGCACCTTCGTCCAAATCTTTTCGGTATTTATCAAAATCATGCCGAATCATCATTAAGAAATTGGACCAAACAATCGAAAATACACATAGCACGACTATCAAGGAAATGATTGGTGTACACTCATAGATATTATCCAGTCATATAAAGTTTGTTTAGACAATAACATTTGATTTACTTTTAACTCCACACGAGAACTTTATATTGTCTTATCGTGTAATATACTGCATATATAATGCGTCGTCTGCAAATATAAGTTGACCTTTACCAGATTTGTGACTGAATTTTGTCCAGTTTCATGAACAATTCTGCCAGACTCTTAGACAGGATTAAATCAATTTTTTTTTACTATTGCATCTTTTGATACAAATCTATCGGCATTAATTTGGTTGAATAAGGTGCATTTTAACTACCCGAACAAAACAACGTGATGGTTAATACATGTACATTAGTAAATGTATATTTAATATACAGGTGCTCACTGATTCTAAACGATGGTCACATGATCCGTCAATCATTTTGTCTATAACAAAAGTGAGTTTTACATAACGTACTAAAAACAACTCAGAAAATAAATATAAATAACGCAAAGTGAGTAACATATATGAATATTATTTTATCTCTTATTATTAACTTCATATATTCAAAAATACATGCCAATGATTTAAATCTTAATTTTGAATGAGTACATTGCAGCGTTCGACCGTGTTATGATATGAATATTAAAAAATAGTTTTGCCATTATAACTTCATATCAGAAACATTATGCAATTTCCTTCATACCAAGAAGAAAACAGATAACTGTCTGCATGGATATATAAAATTAACTCAGACTATTGTTGGATCAAGGCAATATTTTGTGTACAACCTTAAACAAAGTTATTTGATATTTCATACGAGAACATAAAAAAGAAGTTTAATATCTCAAAAGCTGTACATAAGATGTGGTTAATGGACTGACTAAATGTATCCCTACCATAAATTGCTCATGAATTAAAAATTAAGTCAGTTAGTCAATAGGTGCTTCTTCTATAGCAGTAACTCTGTAACATGATTACTAAAACTTAATGTGGTCACCAATTATAAATATAAGATTACTAAATAAATAATTACAATGAAATAAAGTAAAGATGTATGTATGTATGTATGTATGTATGTATGTATGTATGTATGTATGTATGTATGTATGTATGTATGTATATATGTGTGTGTGTGTGTGTGTGTGTGCATGGGTGGATGAATGTATTTATGTATATCGATAACCGTATATTCAACAAAATATGTATAGACGTTACTGATTACAATTATATTACTAAAACATAAACATACAAAATCCAAAAATTATTTAACACACTATATCTTTCCAAACATAATTAAACAGATAATCGTAACAAAATAGATGGTGGAGATCAAGCAGTGCTGCCAGCATCAAATGGTAACCGTTCTATATGAATACGAACTGGTATCCCAAATATTACAATCAGTTGGAGAATGTTAACTCTGTAGGCTAATTTGAAGTTATTTCCGAGATACTACAAAACCATTGTGTATATTATGTCCTCGTACTACAAATATCGCCACGAATGTAGTGATCAATCGAGTTGAACTATTTAATTTATGATAATATTAGTAAATATAACTTTATTTAATTTACCTCACTTTAATATGTTACAATAATAAACTCCCAATTCATTTCGAGATGTACATTTATGGATAAGGTAAATTTAATGTGTTCTGCTCTTTGTAAA
Source organism: Unio pictorum (assembly GCA_030141615.1). Taxonomy (NCBI): domain Eukaryota; kingdom Metazoa; phylum Mollusca; class Bivalvia; order Unionida; family Unionidae; genus Unio; species Unio pictorum. The sequence goes on from JARLTB010000207.1 coordinate 5,477,383, forward strand.
AGTATTAAATAAATAGACACAACTTACTCAAATTTTGTGTGAACTCCATCTACTCCTCAAACCAGGTTTGGAGTTAACTGCGTTAAATGGACAGCATAGGCTCAAATTGTCCCTAATAGCCTTAACATGACTGGGATTTTAAGTAGTTTCATTCATGCCTTATGATGTTGGGGTAAGGAATATTTAGGGAATACCTCATTAAGCAACTTTTTATTTTTCGTTCACACATTCACAACCGTATAGTATCTCTATTATTTATTCCTTGATGCATGTGCTAAACATTTCGTGCTTTTAGGACCTGACCAATACATTACCAGGAAAGACATCAAGAAAGAATACGTGCAAAAGTTTCATACATATGTCTCCAGAGCTCAGAAAGGAATCTTTTATATCTCGACATGCTACAGGGTCTAGATCAACACAGCAATGTCGCTCTGTACCTGTACATAAGGACGATCAAAGATTTTAACTAAAATGTTCAAAAAAAAAATCAGTATTATTACTACCGCATCCAGGTAGGAATGCAGAGATACTTTATTGAAACATAACATGAAACTTTCTCCTCGAAAACTACAATAAAACAATTAATTCGAAATTAGCGTTTTGGTTACATACAAAAAGTAAAACTACGGCTATAATTTATAACGTAAGGTATTTTGTGGCAAGCAAACCTCATTTGACTTAATTTTGCATTATGACGGAAAATATAGCAATATACATATTAAGCAACATACCAATCGTTTCTAGAACAACGCTGTCGTTAAGTTCCTCGGAATTATATTCTCGTATCACCTTGTATATACCACTATCAAATTTCGTGATGTTCAAATAGTTAACAGTCACCATTACTGTCTTTTCTGCAGATGTCTCTACCACAACCTTCACCCTATCATCTTGTGCACGCACATCCACGTAATTATTAGCAGGCCATACCCGAATGAAAGGTGACGCGTTGTGTGTTATCTGAATAACATCCTTCCATATATTGTTGAACGTCCAAGAAAAAGAAAAGTTTCTTCCAATTATAGCCTGCAGGATTCGTCCTTCTGAAAAGCCATAGATTAGGCAGCAAAGCATCACATGTACAAGATACATATTCTAGTAGGAAATTATTACATCGTCTAATGCAGCATTATTGTGTATTAATAACTGTTATACAGTGATTGCTTTCTGGAAAATATTGAAGCTAAACCGTCCAAAAAGCATAGGATATCATTCCCTGTGTTCAGTCATGAAAACGTTTATGATCATCGAGGTATAATTGAACTGAACGATTGATCAGACAACAATAGGCTACCAGCGGCGTGTCCTAAACCCATTAGGACGAAACCATACATGTAGAATAATAGATAACATCATCGACTACATCCTCAAAATCTCTAAATAATTACGAACATAACAATCCTTTCTTTTAATTTATGATGTCTTTATTTCAGCTTGAATCATTCTTTCCTGATATGGGCGGAAATGTATATTTTATATTTGCGAATTTTCATAGAAGGAAGGAATAATGAAATATATTTTATTACAATAAACAAATACTAATAGAACGTGAAAAGATAATTTGTAATAACCAATATATATTTTCATCTTTAAATCATACATACATATATATATATATATATAATATAATATTATATATAAAGGGTACACTGTGGACGTTCTGAATGCAGTCATTATGTCAATGTTTGAGCTCTACACAGGCATTATTGCATTTATGCGAAAATACGTCATGATGCACAGTGAACCATATTTGTTTGCGGACTCTAGATCAAGCTATCCATCTATATTCTATTATATTTGTTTATTCTCTGCCGTATTGAAACACCATCGTCCTCATGTAACATCACAAAATATATTAAACGCAAATAAAGACTTTAAAGATAACAAAAGGTCACAAAAAATACACATCATTAAATTTATAAAATCAATATATGTGATATATGGATGGAGGCTACATGACTGTGAATGGTTGGAAGAGGCCAGAAATAAGTGGTCAACAAGTCACGATAGCATTGATAAATATGTTTGTCGACAAAACCCGCCTATAACATTCTTTGTTTTTCTTAAATAGTATATAACAGATCTCTCTGGCAAACACAAGCTGCTAAATTTCATGTGTAGACTATCATCTTTAGTTTGCATTTTACAGGTTCAAACACGATAGTCACATTGACATAACAAATTTGCTTTCTGACCATAACAGTCAAGCATTCACACATCTATGTTGGACTGTCATCATCTAGCTGTACCGAAATAGAGTTTTTAAAAGGTGATGATTTAATATATATATATATATATATATATATATATATGTGTGTGTGTGTGTGTGTGTGTGCATACTGAAGTTAATCCAGTCCTTATACAAGCAAATAAACAAAATACTTTTCAAAATTAACTTCTGGTATTTATTCACTAAGGTGATTTTACCGTATTGAATTATCATGAACTACAACTAAATTTATTGTAAAATTATACAAAGCAATTGCCAAAATACTTCTCATCTCACTTTAAGGTGCATACAGTTTAGCTATTCTGTTAAATTGGCGGGAAGAGCATGCTTTAAATACCGGTGCCTTAAAATTTGATGATATATTTATAATGATATGCCATGGATCTTATACCTGTGTAAGAACTTAAATATTGGCTGTTTGATATTTCACGCCTACACAAGGATATATGCAGCAGAATATGGCTATGTTCAATATATCTGGACGGAAACATTTACAGAGGACATATCAGTTGCATATAGTTTTGTAAAGTAATGGAAAAATATACATATTGCATTGATTATCCTCGGTTATGTGTGTACACGTATACGGCTTTATGAATTTAACTCAACAAAAAGAGATGTAGGTACAAATACTGTCAGTGTATGGATATTTGCAGGTGTTGGTACATATGAGTTTTCCCTCCCTTTAAGTAAACTTGTGAGATGTGCATCCCTTTGTGAATCCCCGTAAGCCATCATACGTTGATGACTCGGGAATCGGAGAATTTTGAACCTCTTTGATGACAGCTGTCCATCTTCTATTTTCCAGTCCATGTTTGCATGTAATGATACAATAGGCTGTAACTTGGTGGCCAACTTCCATACCATACTCTGAAAGTATGATTTTTGATCTGGCAATTGGTTTTTCAAAACCGTTTAACGTGGGCATCGTCTCCGTTACTTGATTCAGATATATTGCACAACTTGCACACAATATATGATGTTTCTCTCTTTGTTAAATGTGTCCGTTTGCTTTTCCCATGGTTCTTGAGGTAAGGATTGTCTGTGTATAAGACATTCCATGCCATCATCTTGCTTTAACGAATAACGAAATATACATAATTACATCATGTCATTCGTGTAATGGATTTAGTCAAGTAGCATAAACATATATGTGTCAAGTCTTGTTACAATAACATTAGGAGCGCTGATTTGCAGCGATAATATTACTTATGCTCCTTCATAGTTAGAGTGTAGCTGTTAAAAGGCCAACTCAGGGATGGATGTCTTTCACTGGACTCTAACATCAACTACTACTAGAGTATTGTCTATCGAAACGTTTGCGACAAAACGAATCAACATTTTGACTACATTTTACTGCTCTGCTCCCTTCGTTTGAATTTATGGTAGCTTCAACCCTATCACACTTGGCGGCTTTATAGTATTTCACTAATCCATGGCAATAATCAGAACTACTAAAAACATTATGTTTCTCTGAAATAATCTCGGCGGAAGTTTGAACAGAAGCCTGTAAAAACCGCTCCAGTGACCTAATTGGTACGATCTACAGCCACTGATACGGAAGATGGCGGGTTCGAAACCCGGCTGAATTATAGTAAAGACATATTAAAATAGTACTAGCAGCTGTCTCGCTTAGTTTTAGGTCTGGTCGATCTTTTGTCGTTATAATGTGAATGGGTGGGGCAAGATTCTACATATCTGTGGCATGAAGTCTCCTTGCTAGACATCACTATAAAATGCCACCCTGCAGACATCGTAGCAATATAACTAAAAACGTAAAGGTACGGTTAAAATCTAAATTACACATACACTTATTGATCTTAAGTAAAATATATCCTGTCAAAGGATTATCTGGTATATATGACAAGTTAAAAAAATGCATTTGTCAGTAAATCATTTTTATCTACTTCAGCAACATTTCCAAATCACACTAGTATGGTATTGTCATCTAGCAAGCGTAACCCCAGTGGACATGTTATACCCTTGGCATGATATTGACTAGAATAGTTATTTTGCAAACATAATTGGTACCTTGATCATCTGATGTTTTATGTACTTGTGAGGATCCATCTTCCTAAGATGAGGCTTTTTAGTATATGCCTCTTTATGTTCATAGTCGATTATTTTCGTTTCGCTTCTGTTTTATTTCATACAGGAAAGAAATGCTAAATGCAATTACCTTTCCAACGTAAAATAGCTGGATCAACCGCCAGGTCCACATAATTCCAATTTACATATTTTGTGTGATAGCAATGGCATAAGTAAATATTTGTTTGAAATCGTAGATTGCAAGCTTCTAGAGACCATAACAGTGGGTTATAATGAGCAGGAGTAGCATGTATACCATATTTATTTTACTGCGGAGAGTATTCTATGTTCACTATGTCCTTATTGCCAGTTATTAGCGCAAATCAATTGATTGTAAAATCGGTTAAATTGCAGTGTTGCTATTGGGTCGTCATAATCATGTGGATCAACCGATTGTGATGAATGCATTTAAGTTTCCTTCAGCCAAATGTTTTGCCACTATGGATATAACCGAAATAATGTAAAAATTAGCTGCCTTACACCTTGTATTCTGAGCTAATATGCATGTAATACCTTGCCAAATGTTTTCATCCAAAAGCTTTTTCTGTTGACAATAGTTCCAAACTTCCACTCGGTTTACATACAAGTTTCCAATCCAGATTATCGAGTATATTATTGAAAGATAATCTGAAATTTCATTAATGAATGGAAGCGTCCTTATCGTGAAATAAGAACATCTATGTTTTGTAGTATTTTTGTTTTCTGTTCCTTTAGTATGCAAAGAGCTTGGTCAACTTTATTCAATGTTCATATGCCAGAGGTTGTAATAATTGACATATATCATAATGTGTTTTATTTGTACTTATATGTGGTTTGATTTGGAAGATGTCCTTGTTCACACTCCAAAATCGTTCTAAAACCACTTTTCCAAGGATTGGGATATGCTGAAAATATGCATTGTATTTGAGACATTCTTTAAAATGATCACCATGGGAAACTTCAAACTCCCATACATATGTTCAATTTAAATTGATTTTTTATATATAATATTTTCCACCCACATTTATCTAACATAGCCGTTAAATGATGCATTCACTTTTAGCGTAGGCACCAAAACATATTACAAAAGGACACAGCGATAGTTCCTCTATCTCTATCAGGATCAGCAGGTTCGGAAACTATTACATTAGAACAAGGTTAAATGCATCTGGGAAATGTTGTTTGTACTCTTTACCTCAAACAGTCTTCCTACAGTCTTATTTCCTGACAATTATCCTAGCTTAATATAATTTCGAGCACAATATACACAATCGACCAGTGGTTTCAGATCTTTTGGTCAGATTGTAAGTCTTACCATTGACTGGTGCAATATATGTTTATATTGGCTAATACGTCGTTACGTTATGATTTATATTTCAATGCTATATTCATATATTCCTTTCTTTGGAATAACAAATGAAATAATTACAATTTTATGAATTGACATTTTTTTGTTGACAATTTGATTAGATGTAAGAGGCCACATAATACTGACCTGATATTATATTTGTTTAGAAAATTCTGGGGACTACATTTGGATACTGTTTCCGGGCCATTTTTGTGAAGCTTTATCTATGTATATGACTTATACCATAATACTAACACACCAACCTGCCTTATGATTTCCAAACAAAAATGAACAACCTCCAAAATACAATCGCATATTCATAGCTAGAACAATTGTTACGTACATTTGATTTAAAATTATTTATTTTTAATTGTCAGATCCAAATTTGTTATTTTGGGTTTAAAATTCATTAATTGGGAGATTATTCTAGAAAAATCTCTATGACCATGCTTTATCTGTAAACATGTTTTGACCTTGACTTGTTAACCTCATTTCTGGCCTTGCTTCAGAGTGATAAACAGGCCTTGGAAACGATTGGCTAAATCCAAGGACATCTTTTTATTTTTAGTTCTTGGGGGTGAGAAATGGCTGATTTTCCTTCTATGTGTACGTGTTTTTATGATCGTACGTTCTTTCTGTGACCTTCTGGAAAATCACGTGATCCCTTGTTTACGTAAAAACAGGTATTTAAATTATTGTTTGGGAGAGAACAATTCAGTAGAATTTCTGGGCTTTAAAGTACTAGTTGTGTTTTGAGTTATATTGGAAATTGTGTCAATTCGTTGGAGCAAGAATAATTTTTTTATTTACCTGGAAAAGAACATGTGCTCAATGGGGGGAGGGGGGGGGGGCAAAAAAAGCACACGATCTCACCTAAATATGTAAAAAGCATTAACAGTTAATATTACAGCAGCACATACCATACACATGGGTAATGCTGATAAAGAAAGGAAAGACTGGTTTGAAAACCGAACAACTTTACCTAAGAAATGAAATATCATAGTAAAACGCTGCATAATAAAAGTAAAATATACAAGGAGTGCTAGTGAGAATAGTTTTCTGTCTTAATAAAGTTATCGTTTGTTTCATTCGCTTGTTTCCACAATGTTAAAGTCTAACTTCAACCATGGCGCTGAAACGTCATATTGTTACTAAGAAAGTTTAAGGAGTTGTGCAAATGAGTGCGTTGCATCAATTGTTTTAATTTTAACCAACTCTTTAGCATTGACATTTGTTGATAATTAATACACTTGATGTAATCATTTACAACCCATTAATTTCCCGTCCGCTGCTTTACGATATTCTACTTTCCTAGGGAATTTGGGAACATCAAGTTGTTCACTGGTTGAACGTCTGTGCCAGTCTTGGTACTTTGAGCACGATGTAAGAATCTTTTGAGAAAGTACTGTTTGATTTTCAACCAATTTCCAATCTGGATGAACGTTTGATACAATTTTATTTTCTCTTCCTCTCTTCTCGTGTCACAATAATTATTTTATTTTTTTGAAGCTAAACTGTAATTTCTCTTTCCATATAATTTGTGTTTCATATCAACCATTTGGATACTAACTAGTTCATAGATATTTCCACTAGATTATAAGTCCTTATTTAGCTTATTTTGAATTTCTGACGATAAATAATATTTTCTGTGTTCGCAATCATCAATAATTCGTCTAATTTTAAAACTACACGTTACTTGAGTCTGTTTTGAGCGCGTTTCTAATAATATCTAAGACGATAGAATGATTTTTTTTAAGCAAATTGTCTTATAGTAATAATATCTAAGACGATAGAATGATTTTGTTTCAAGCAAATTGTCTTATAGTAACGCATTTCATCCGTCAAACATAGCTGGATGGTATACTGAAACTACATCGTTTTCTCCAAATTTTGAGTTTTCAAAGTTACTGTGTAACGAATAGATTTAGGTATTTTGTGCATCATTTGCCATATCAGATTTCTTTAATACCATTTGTACAAAGATGTCTCTTCACACAAGAAAACAAATGCTAGGTCAAATCGCGTTAAGTGAAAAATAAAACATAGTTTATTGCCTAAGTAATTCTGGCAAAGCCACTAACAAACGGAGATAATTGACCTATCGCCACCTGTCAATCACGCAGATCGATTACCCAATCAGCAAGTGTATATTAACCACCTCCGGGTATCGCTGACGTTCGTATTAATATTGTATGCAGTGACGTCTATTTTTGTATGTTCTCAAGCCTCTTGAAAAAAAAATTAATTATTTACTGAAATAAAAATCGAACAGATATAAATATTATCTACTTCATTTAAAATGTAAAATACATATCATTGACATTGAAACATATTTCATTACCACATAATAAATATCTATTGAATGCTAACATGTTGTAATAATAATTGAAAAATAAATACCAATCTTTCTCTTTAATCCTGGTACAGATATGGTTAGTTGCTCAAGTTGTCGTTCTACAAAAAGCATGGGAATTCTTATTTCTTTATTGCATGTGAGCTCTGATGCATTTCATTTAACACAAATTCAAAGAAGGTAGCTATTTTCATTGTAAATCCTAATACCATTCTTTGCACCTCATCGCTGTGATGAGTTTCCATGCATATTACGAATATGCAATTCAGTCTTTCAATCGTTCTGCTTGACACATAATCTAATATCTTGCTGTGAAGATCGACGTGATATCAATAACCCTGTGATTCATGAGTGGGACTTTTTTCATCCAATCAATAATTGTTATTATTCTTGTTCTGGCCATCGCAACAGCAAGACTCTATTTTGTTTATTCGCCTTTCTGTCCACTGTGTTGCCTTTATTTTCTTCTTCTCAACTAAAAAAGATTATTTTATATCAGTGTTTCAAACAATTTGAATACGCAATGGGTTTTATGAATGTTAACTATAGTGAGTGGATAAGCATGCAATGTAATATGATAGAACAGTTAGTTTGTTTATTTCAGAATTCACGAAAATATAAATTGATCTCTAGGTTTTTTCACACCACACACATACACAATGCCTGCATTTTTTAACTGAGCTAAGAAACACATTTTTTAAGTCTTAACGTCAATGATCTAATTATTAAGAAACCCGTTTAACCAAAATTTTTGGGTACGTTTAATGACAGAGACACAGAGAGAGAGAGAGAGAGAGAGAGAGAGAGAGAGAGAGACAGAGAGAGAGACAGAGAGAGAGAGATGTCAGAAATATTTGGCATCACAGTATTTTTTTAGGCATATAATCTAAATTACTTTTGAATGTATAAAAGAAAATAATTGTTTCAACTACATAATATTCATGGTAGAGGCGATTATGGTTCTGAATAAGAAGACAATTGTTCTTAGTAGATATAGAAGCAGACCATCATCATTAAATTATTATTATTATTATTATTATTATTATTATTATTATTTGTATTATCAACAACACTAATTGTATTATTATATAAGCCCAGTAAAAGAAACAACTACCACAATCGCATTAAAACTCATGATGGATGCACTGTGGTTGCATTGTAGGGCATCATACACACGCGTGATGCTTAACATTTCTTTTCCGCAATCGTTATTATTATATATATTTGTTACGTGACGACATACCAGAAATACATTGATTGGAAACTGTTCAATTCCTATTGTAAACAACGGAAACTTTTAATGTGAATTAGGAGACAAATGTATTTGAGATTTCTACGCAAACAGCCGAGCAATCCATCATGAGAAATTTAGATGTCCTTGACGCAGAACTTGTAAATTAGCAACAGTCGCACCATAATTATATAGACACTGCTGGATATAAAACAAAACATATACATTTATGGTGTTAAATCACTGGCCTTTGGCTAGGGCTACGACTCTTGCGGCATAGCTTGGAAAAGTGGGAGTTTGAAATGTCTTAATTTGACATCATACTGCTAGCTTTTATTAATATCACTTTGAAACATTTTACATCAGGTTGTTTGGGGGTACACTGACATTTACGTATATGCATGCAAAATGTTATATATATATATATATATATATATATATATATATATATATATATATACGTGTGTGTGTGTGTGTGTGTGTGTGTGTGTGTGTGTGTGTGTGTGTACGAATTTAAAAATATCAAATATATTCTTTACTAAGGGTTTAATAAAATCGGCCTATTTTGAATGTCACGGTCATATGTATATTATTGTATGTAAAGCTGACAAAGAAATCAAAATTGTTAAAATATTGAATACATGTAAAACTAGAGTGTCTTACTACCACCCGTACACTTATCGTTCAAGGTTAAACGTGAACATTAATATACCGGGGATCGGGTTTTTAAACTCGTAAAGTCGTAAATACTGCATTGAATTTTGTTGCTGTAAACCATTTAATGATATCGCATAACCCCTTCTAAGACCCATTTAGCAGGCCGGGTCCCAGAAAAAAGCATTGTTTATACTAAGCCTATATTTCGGAATCTGTTAAATTGTAAAAGATAAAGCAATGAAACGTTTCACTAAATAAATTTGTACTTTAAAAATGTTCACAGTCTATCACGTGCATTAATACTAAAATTATATCTGGTAGAGCAAAGTTACATTTAAAGGCTGCTCACTTTTGTTTTGAGACTGTAATTCTAATACCATTGAATGTGGTGTAAATAGAGGCCGTCAAATTAGTACGAACGAATGGGGGGGGGGGAGGAGATGAGGGGTTAACCCAAATACATACGCTTGGGTATGGGGATTTATTGAAAATGTACGCACGCCTAGGAAACGGAGGTGGGAACCTCGATAATAATTTGTGGGATACGTAACCTGTTTGACTGAATTTAAACGGATATTACACAAACTTTTAAATATTACGCGGCTTATTTATTTGATGCAGCCAGACATTCAATTCCGGTGGACTATTTTGTTTTATTAAACACGTTAATATTATTAATCCTTTATCGTTTCTGCGTGGATTCAATATAGGCCGTTCTGTAGAATAGGGAATGCATCAAGCGTACGTACGCAGGTGTGTGTGTGTGTGTGTGTGTGTGTGTGTGTGTGTGTGTGTGTAAAACTACGCATGTTTACAGGGAGGGGGAGGGTTCAAGTTTTGACAGTTTTTTGCGTACGTACTAAATTTAAGGTCTCTTAAGCCTATATTTCTATTATAACTTATGAACGTGTAATTTACTTTTTTATTCTTTCTTGTTAGCTAATATCTTATTCAGTCTACTTTTTGTGTCACTATTGGATCAACGCAGATATAACTGACAGTAACAGTGAGATAAAAGTCGTATATTCACGCATCATAAACTATAGATATCACGCTTTTATAACACAAATTGTCATGTCTATGTCATCTTTTCATATTTTAAATACAGTTGAAAATCAGACCAATTTGGATGGTGTAAATTGAACACATTCGAGATTATGTATGCAAATGTTCGGTCTTTGTCATCAGAAAGTGAAAAGAATAGACTGGAAATATTAAAGATTGGGCCAGATATTATATCTTTACCAAGAAGTCCATAGCTTTAAGTTTGAGAGAGTTAGCGTTGAATTTGATTCATATATAATATCACTGTATGCATCCGGCGTGTCCATGATCTCATCAAGTTAGCACAAACTTATATTTCAGTCAATGTATAATGTATACTAATACTAGAAAGTCAAAGTATAAATAGGCACCTTGTTAAATATCTTTGGTTTTAACACGTACGTACATAAAATTAACGTTAAGAATAAAAAGATGGTGCAATATATAATCGAGTAATACAACATATATTTAACTGGATCATCGATATAGGACAGGACATCATAATAAGGATAAAATCCTTTGTTTTCAATTACAATACCAGTGATGTAATTGTGAATCATTCTTTATACATAATGTCGGAAATTTAATTGTAGTTTGGAGAGTTGAGAGAGTGCACGTCTGGATGAAATAAGACACACACACACACACACACACACACATATATATATATATATATATATATTATATATATATATATAATATATATATATATATATATATATATATATATATATATATATATATATATATATAACATTGATATGTCATTACGTATAGTACATGTATTTTCAGTAAAACTTGTATATAAAATATGTAAAAGTGTCTTGTGTACAGTAACTATATAAACTTTTCTAAATAAAGTGTTCTACTCCAGCGGTCAGTGTGTACTGATTAACTTTACAAAGCAAAATATTTTTCAAATGAATTACAAAGGTTCCTTCTTATAGCTGCATGGTATAGTATTGTTAATGTCTTGGTCCTCATGTAGGGGCAAACATCAATAATATAAGAATTAATTCAAAACTTGTTCAAAATAGGAATTCAGTAAAATCATCTTCCCGGTAGATTTTGGTTCGTCGTTTAATTATTTAACAGTAGTATTATCTTTATCTGCGTTTTACCTCAGTCTCTTAATATAACTGATTGACAAATCACTATCCTCATCAAAACAAAACTGGTTTCGAATCAAGTCATAGCCCGTTCGTTGTCTAAGTGTGTCTCTGGATTAGCGTCCGCAGCATCAGAATAAAAAGTTCTTTTGTCTACATTTATCACGCTGTTCAGCATTCTACTACGTTTATACCAACTTTACGTGGTGTGGAGTGGAAAATATTGTATTGATGTATTTACTAGAATAGCGTGCCTTCGTTGTAGACTGTGGACAACTTGTTTTAACTTGAATTTGTAACTAAAGATAGTTCCAAATATGAAAAAATCTAAAGTCCATTATACAATTGTGAAAAGAAAAATGTGTAGACAAACGTGTCGAATTGCATTTTAAACATTAATGGACAATTGTTTTATTTCCAACAAAAAAAATTGTGTATATACTTTCCAGCTGATGTTATTTTTCGGATAATGACTACTTCCCGTAAAATATTTTCATTTATATATATATATATATATATATATATATATATATATATATATATATATATATATATATATATATACTATAAAATGCTAGATCCTTTGAAGGATATTCATAGTTAGAGACAATTAAACATAGATATAAAAACTGTGTAGAAATACGAACAAACAATGACGGCGACCGACCATGTAGACAAAACGCTTGAGTTTCGCCTGTTGTTCTTTCTTTATTATAATAATCATTACAATTAATATTGCTGCTATTACATAAATGTAAATTTAAACAGTTTATTTCAGCGAATACTTAACTTCTGTATCCTCTTATCACTTAGACTATGCACTAATTGATTTATGAAAGGATATGAAGAACATGAATACTACATTTATATAAATATGCATATTGCTCATTGGTCTGAAACGCTAAATGCTGATAACTTTAACCCGATAATTCCAGTAAGATGTAGACATTTCGAGGTTTCCTTAGAAGTGTTTCCGTCTTTCTATGATCACCAAATTAACCCATGTTTTTTTAAAACTCATGTTCATTGTTAGAACTTTGTTTTCTTCATGGTATAGCAATATACGTCTAGTAAGAACGCATATAGCATATTTCGGTTGTTCATGAAAATACTGTATTCACAAAAATATTGCTTTCTCTTCGTTATTTTTGCTCTATCTCTGCATGCAACCAGTAATTGTGGGGTCGCTCTTCTGTCAATCATTATATGTTTACCGATTATGAGTAGGAAACGCAAACGAGTTGTAGAATCAATATCTTCTGCATCATTCTCGGTTGTCTCCGTAGTTATATAAGGGATGATTTCTGAAAAATTCATGTCTCTGAATTAATCAAAGATGACATACTATTATTACGTTTCTTTTGTTTTGTATGTTTTGACTTTGAATTAAAACATAACAAATATATGAATGTTTTAAGGTATGGGATAATTATCTTAGTATTGTCCGCACGTTATAATTACGTAAAACAGAACGTTCCTATATCAAATAAAAGTAAAGACTCCTGTGTCCCTTAGAGGAAGATTGCGTGACAATAAAAGATGTGTCAAGGATTGTTCATCAGCTCTGTGACCAGCATTGTCCAATGTTTCAACCGTTTGCTCGTCGTGCTAGATCTTGCTATCAGTATGGGCGCATTTATTGAACCATTCAATTAATGTCAGTCTTCTGGGGTTATCCTAATCTTGATCAACCTTCTTGTCTGAGCACAACTTATCAAAGTGTTGTCATTTTTTATAACGGTTTGTTCAGTTTCTTTCTACAGCATATAACCCTTGTCAATATGCTAATTGTATTAGCTCAAAACCTTTCCAGATACATTCCATACCGACATCATAATTTTTAATTGTACCATCCGTGAAATATAGACTTCAGGTGTTTTGCCAATTATACAAAAGGTACACTTCGTCATAAAAACGTTAAATGGTTCCGTGACCATTTTATGAATCCAGACATTTTCGTAAGGTGAAGAAAGTATTGATCTTCTTATCTGTGAAAGTGGTTAATAACCTAATAGTTCTAGTACCAGCAAAACCTGACTTTCAGCGTATTAGTGTGTGTTCTGACTGCCAGTTCAGCTTATGGTAATGTTAGTTGTATTTTGTATTTCCCTTTCCTCTTTGCATCCGTCGCTCCGTCTCCTCTCTCTCTCTCTCTCTCTCTCTCTCTCTCTCTCTCTCTCTCTCTCTGTATCTCTGTTTTTGCATGTCTCTCTCCGTTTCCGCTCAATAAATTTGAATTTGTATTTTATCTCTCTTCTCTGCATTATCTTATTTTTTTCTGAAAGGGACGCTTTTCTAACTCTCTTAATTTATTACCAAACATGTAGTGTTATGAATGAATTACAACATTGGAAGTAATGTTGTACCCATACCATTGAATGGCTTGATGTACCAGCAGGCTGGATGTATCTTAATGATATATTCCGGAATGAATATAATGGAATCCACAAAAATCCCCACATAGTGTTTAGTCCACAATGCAAACGACGACTATCTCATTCTAATGAATTGTTTTAGTAAATAATTTCCCTTATGTTATATCTGAACATAACTAAACGTGATTCCACAAGAACTGATCTTAAAATAGGAATTTTCTTTTACTTAGATAAAAACATATGGCATTGTAAAATGTGCGTTATTATCCCATGACATGCTAAAGAAAACTAGTTCTGTTTCGTTAAATTGTAATACTACTTCATCAGTAACTTGACCTAGTTTGGTCGTTGAGGCACTGTGCTGCTGAACATCTGATCAGTTCGCTCCACTTGTCTCAATATGTCTCAACGCCTGTATCTCCTCAAAACTTTTCTGGTACATTCTGTGATGTTGTCAGTTCACTTTTTTTCTCTGTCTACCTCTCGTTCTGCCACCATGGACGCTGCCCTGTATTACTATTGTGGATAAACTGTTGGCTCTAGTGATATATACCGTTTCAGCTTTGTCTTTTTGACAGATATGAGGAGGTCTTCATAATGGCGTACTTTGTGTCTGATGGTGATACGCACGTCCTCATTTGTGATGTGGTCCATGTAAGAGATGCCAAGGATGGAGGATGTTTCATCCAGGTTCTTCATTAAGGTGGCAAGATCGTCTTCACTGCCAGCCAGCCCATAAATGTAGTCTGCAAAGCGTAGGTAGCTGACTCCAACACTTCTTTTAGAATGGGGAAAGCATTACATTTCTGGGGGTTGAAAGTGCATACACCTGTGGATCTCCTGTGGACGTATGGTTGTAGAGTTCTTTACAATATTCAGGCCATCGTTCTGCAATGTCACTTGCTTCTGACACGCATTTTCCACTTTCGTCTTGAATGGTACTGACTCTTGGCTGCTTCTGTCTAGTGCGATCTTTCACAATTTGGAATGCCTTTTTGCTGTTATTCTTTATCAGATTCTTCTGATAAAGAATTTTATTACCTATCCTGACAAATATCGGATACACGATACACCTTACAAGGGCAAAATCAATGTCCTGAACTTTAATCCAAGCAAACATATTTTAAGGAAATGAAATTATTCAGGTAAGCTTAAACTCCTACCTTCAGGGTCAGATACCCGATACAAAATGAAATATAAATACAAGAAAATGGTACATATTCGTATATTTCTCTAACATGTGTTGTGGCAAAATAAACTATAAATCTCCAACAGAAAATTCGACAATGTAATTTGTTGTGTCTTACGGCATTTACAAATGGATGTAAAGACTGCCATGTAAATACATGCAAGGTACTATGTGGACACAAGATCTAAAGTATGGCTCATAAGTAAGGAAATGACATCATTGCCAATATTTCCGCTTAAGAATCACGTGGACAGTAAATTATTATTTTGCGTTTAATGTCAGTGTATGTAAAAAGCATATTTTCATTTCAGAATTAAAATGTAAGATAGAATACCTCAGTTAATTACTGTTTGTAAATACACACACACACACACACACACACTGAATAAAATTATGTTCTTTCGCAATGTAAGACACAAGATAAATTAAGTATTGTGTATATGGTAACAGCGCAGATTGAGGAACAATATAATCAGTCATTGTTTACGTTTGAATCAATTCAAGGGAGATAAACTTTAAAGTAAACTGTTTTGCTTCACATGATATTAGTTGTGTTGACAGACATAGATACGTTTATATAAATTATGTGGTACATACCTTTCGTTGGTAGAGTGACACTGAGGTACATAGTTTGTATAGTAAAACTGTCAGCTAAATCTAGTAAATTATATTGTTTTACCAACCTGTAACGCCATGCATAAGTTTAGGTATTATTAAAAATTGTCTAATATCACCGATATATTATTAGACATAATGTAAAGTATAGAAACATTCGTTCCATGCGGTGGTCTGCTTTGAACAGACGACTTGTTATTGATCAGAAAGATATGGATTGGTGAACCTATGTGCAGGATATTGATATCATCATTCCTTATACTCTTAAACATACATGAGAAAGATACGTGTAATCCAGCTGCCTGGTACGATGGTACCTTCTGAGACTATGTAGAGTGTTAAACAAAGGAATACATAATATATTCCTGTCAGTGCCAGTGAAACGTGCACTTCAGGCTAAGCTCGCATTACTCTACATTATTGAACAATCAACATATTTTATATCGAAAAGATGGTATAAATAGAACTTTTAAACAATTGAACAATGTCGTTTGTAGCATCTGAAGATGACGTTATTATTAATGACCATTGTATTTTCTAGTCTAATTTGCCAATATGATGAGAGCGTGCATCCTGAGTCTAGTAACGTTATAAAGTAAGAATCCATGGATGAAAGGTAATGCCTACAATTATATTAGGACTAATCTTCTCACCTTAACGTAAAACATAAACCACTTATTGATTTATTTTATAATCATTTTGCTTCTTTCAACAAGTAAATAATTATCTTCCGGATTGTAATATATAAAAAAATTTAACTTAATAGAATATTTATCTAGCTGGTTGTATCATCAAAATGTGGGTAGAAATTCAGATGGAAATAACAATTTCATTCAGTTTGTATTTATCAGTATTTTAATCTTTAGTTCCTCTTTCCTGCTAGTGTTTAAAATAATGTATACAATTCTTGCACAAATACGAGGAATGAAATCGGTAACATTTTTTGTTTCACTTTTGGCTGCGATTACACATGGTTTTGTGATTGTTGCCGTAATCCGATTAGTCGCATTTGAATCTGTCTAGAGTACCAACTATAAATCTATGATATGTATGATATTTATTCGTATTTAAACGCAGCTTACAAACAGGAAGACAAAGTCGTAACACCACCGCCGATAGCTAACCTGAATTATTTACACATTTGCAAAATCTAGACCTTTCATGTCAATTCTATTTTGGGATCAGAACAGCAGAATTTTATCAAATTAATCCAAGGTGTGGCGATCTTAGAGAAACGATGTTATCCATAAGGAGAATAAAACCAAACTTTTTTGATCTTCACTCTAAGACCAATTCTAATTTGTCAATATTATATTGAGTTTTTATATGTTTTGAAAACATTCGTCGTCTGAAAGAAGACAAACTTAATGAATCGTTTATCGTCAACGATAAGTACAGGATCTTCTTGCAAGATATAGTCAACAATAATGGTTCAAAACTAATGAACATTTTGAAAGAATCTAAAATATCATTCTTTTAATAGCTCATCTAGTGAATTTAGTTTTGATCCCAGGAAATCGTAAAGATTATTTATATTTCTGTCTGTGCACATATTGAAAATTTTGTATATTCACGTCCATATATTGCATGATTGCTGAAGTATGAATAAGTAATGATAAGTGTATGTGTGTGTGTGTGTGTGTGTGTGTTTGTGTGTGTGTGTTTTAGATTTGTAAGGTAGCTTAAAACAAATTTCAGTCATATTGATACGATGTCTACCGTGTGTTTATAGTGATTTATAGCACTGGGGCATCATTCAGCTTACCTTAATGTTGAGCGCCAAGCGCGGTATCAATTTTATAAGGTTTTGGTATGACTTGGCCGGGGGTCGAACTAGCGACCTACTGCTTCTGAAGAGAAAGCGATAAACACTTAAGCCACCAGGACGGTCGGTAGAGATCTGATTTCTTTATCTATTATTGATTGCATTTGTTGGTTTGGGAGTAGGGCGAATTGGATTTTAATAGGAGCATACGAACATTATCCTCTTGATGGTATGGAGGTGGAAAGATAATAATTATAGCATCTTGTTTGGTATAACGTTCCATTTTAGTTTTATACATGCACAATCAGCGTTGTATATCCATGTATTTCTCAGTATATGTTTCCAGTGTCAACTCATCCATGAATGATCTCCATGGATTAGGTACACCTATTTTGTGACTGGTACCTAAGTTCATCATTGGAGTTTTGATTCCTATAGCCACAAAGTTATTTTCCCATAATTGGGGATATTAAATTACCCTTCACTAACAGTGCTTGTGCGAAAGCAAATGAATCTCCCAGGTGCTGTTTACTACGCATTTGAGTACTGTATACTCACTCTGTAGTTTGTATTTAAGTCTGCTTCGAAAACAACCCAATACGTTTGTCTCCGATATGAAATAGATAAATCTTGTACTAGTTGGGTTATAGAACAAGTAAGCAGAGGAAATTTATGGGAGAGGTAACGTGCGATATTGATATTTTCAGCATCATATATTGGGAATAATGGTATTATATTGCAATCTAACTAATGTCATATACATGATTTTATTTTTGTATTGGGACACGTCAGGTCAACGCACATCGAGGTGCATACCTGGCAGGTATTATTGTCATATATGTAATTATGTAATGAGCTAGTTGGGAGACAATGGTCATTCACATGGATCACAACTCCGAAATAAACACAGACTATAGTGAAGCTGTTATTAATTTTCCAAGGGACATTGTTCTGATTTATCCTTTTGAAAAGGTATATATTAGAAGGCAGTAAAGCACAAGATATACCAAAGACATATAGCATGTCTGGTTCTGCTAACCGTTAAAATTAGGCAATTTCCATCAGGGTATATTAATACATATCATACGGTGTTTACTTTCTAAAACAATGTTATAAATAAACCGAGCAAACAAGCAAAGGATGTCATTTCCATTGTCCCGTCACGATGATATAATTCAATGTTTACTATTGAACAGTTACCATCTGGAGTCTTGTTTGACCCCCTCAGGAAGCGAAATATATTCAATTTCAGTCATACTTCCGTTCATGCCATCAAATCCATGTAGAATCATATCATTTGTACAATATATTTGTCAACGCTTTTAACACTGATGAGTGTCTTTAATACATGACTAAAGTGAATGAGTGTGTAAAAGATTGAGAAATGCCACGATATCTAGGAAATAATAAAACACAAAATCGATTGAGACTCCCAAATATGCGTTGAATTTATAATGAAGATAAACATATATTTCTTACATTGGTGTTATTGCATTTTTCTTTTAACAGTGATGCCCAATAAGATCGGTTATAGATGTTTCATTTTATATTTGTAAACGTATTTGCAGGGAGAAATGAACGGCTTTATAAACATATATCTGGCAATTATCCGTTCTTTTATATAAGTTAAAAATGTCCGTCTAATAAACGGTAAATGGGTATTTTATGGCACGTAATAGGAAATAGGCTCCAAACACCGAATACTCAATGGTATTCCTCTCTCTAATAATTAACAACATATTTATCATATGATATACTTACATAAAAAATTCTGACCAGAATTAAACTCAGAAAAAACACAAGTTGCATAAAGACTAGTGAATGATGTTAAGCATGATAAATGTATTTACTATATAAGACAAAAGTACTGACGAAGTCAATCTATTAAATATGTTTAAGTATTTTTGATACCGCCTCGACGTTCTATTCATTGCCATCAAATCAAACCAAACGTTTCATAAACAAGATCACTCAGTCTTTGTTTCTGCTGTATACTCTTTAAAAAGGCAAATAATTCAAACATAACTAGTTAGCTAATCAAAATTTAATATTTTGTTTATTTAAAATATGGCAATGTTCAAATAATGGTAAAACAATAGCTCCTTTTTTTTTAAATATGTCAGGACTGTTTATATTATTACAATATCACATTTAGATAAAAAAAAATATTTATCAACCCGAGTTTATTATTTTAATAACATATATGTGTTACCTGTTAATTGTGCAGACTGGGTTCAGCACATTTTGATTGAATATATTTAAATCCATAATTAAGTGCTTACAAGAGATACCAACTCTAGTAAAACTAATATTAAATTTTAATGATACGTATAAACTAAAACGTCTCACACATACATAACCAAACGATTTAAATCTATCTGGATATACCGGACTTCATATCAATATCAAAAGACATTATGCAATCTAGTGTTAGTTTGTTTATTCATCAAACACCTATTCATGTATCATTTCTGTTTTAATTATTCCATTCTAGCAATACATATATTAATCTTTCTTAATAGTTCATTGTAATCCAGTTTCAATGCATTTGCTTATGCTATGAACATTTGTTATTCATTTCCAATTCGTTGCGGCTCGTGTTTTGTACGTTTCGTGAATTTTACCCGGTAACACACCAATTTTAGTATCTAGTTTTCAACGAATATATTAGCTGCAGCATTTTTGTTATTATAAACTTCTGCAGTATACGTTTATGTGGGGTTTGGTAAACTATGAAATATAGACATGATTAAATTATTGTTGAAATTAGTGATACACAGTTCATAAGTTATTGAATACATTTCCTTATATTTTTTTTACTTTCTTCATCGTTCAATCAATGAAAACATTTCTAAACGTATTACATGTTTTGTTAGATAAAAGTACTGTTAAATGTTTAGTAATGCATCTGCTCTTTCTTGTATCGTTTCACAGCATCCATGTCTACACGTCATGTGCAAATGCCTTCTTTTTACTATTGTCGTCAATCATGTTTTGCAACTATTGTATTTTGTTAGTTGTTCAACGTATTTGTTTTCTCCATGTGTTGATATATCTCATCTTATTGACCTCCAAAATCTTATGTATTTGAGAATCAAAATTTTTGTCAATATATGCACAGTAGATGCATCATCCGATTCAATTAAAAAATCGTATAAATATTATATGATGATTTTCAGATTTAAATCATTGTTTTATTTGGTGACTTCAGGTTACACTTTTCTATTAGTTTAAATCATAGATCACCATAACCCATAAAAATATAATTTAAATTTATAACAAATATGAAACTCATACGGTAAAAATGGAGTAATTTCCGTCTTTTCCATTCAGTGATAGCATATATGCTGGATATACCCGTTTATACCTCCTTGTAATTACTATTCAAATTTTAAGAATAATATCGATCTGAAAATATTTCTAACTAGTAGAGAATATAGCGAATATAAAATATAGCCATTCAATTAATATTTTGTTGTTATTGGTTTGATCTATGTATGCATTACGTTTATAGTTTTCAAGACCACATACTGAATGGTTATTTCCTATACAATGGACATTTCACTAATGGGTTAATTTAGTGTTGCCATTTCCTGTGTTTACTGTGTAATTATAGTGAAAACTCTGTTAAGTTATGATGCAAACACTAGATATCAAAACTTGTTGTGGCCTTGTTTGCTTTCATATACACTTCGAATTTGTTAATCAATATTTCATGTTTTAAAAATCAGTCAGTCATGAAACTATTCATTACTTTTGTTGAATTATTATTTTATATATTCTTTCTGGATTTATTTGAAACAATAAAATACCCAGCAACACAATATAGTATCTGCAAATCCAATGGCTAGTTAACCAAAGTATGTTATTAATTTGAGTCTATGTGTTTTGGATGGCCATCAGTTCCTACCACAAATGATCTTATATAATGATCGTGCCACCTGCCTTAATTGCCGATGGATGAACATATATGCAAGGCTGATTAATCCAAAAGGGTTGTCGTTCCAAAGAGATCCGGGTGGAGCTGTCTTATGTTAGTCAGCAGCCACAATGCAACGAAATATGGACGACACGGCGTATCTGTGTAATGTTGTAAGGGAACAATGACATAACCATTATGATGCGAAAGGAAAATATATTGATGGGCATTACTGTGTCGTTAAGGGTTTATTCGTTAAGGGATTATCTATCAGGGACAACATTTGAAGTCATGACTAACCACAACCCATTGAAATGGTTAATTTAAACATAAATCAAGAATCAGCGTCTACGTAGATGGTGTTTGGCACTCCAGCCATACATCTTCATTATAAAACACAGGAGCGGCGAACAACATGTGAAAGCAAATGGACTATCATGTATATAACTGAAATATGTAGAAATTTAACCACAAAATATTATGATGTGCTTAGTGGGCGTTGAGAAACGTTCTGGATAAGCTCAGGATTCATGGATTTTGTGAACTTGAGTGTGTTCTGTTTTTGGAATCATAATGAATTTATGCCGATATAGATGGTACCCAATTTGTGGGTTTTCCTCTGTTATGGATGGTCACTGATGAAATTCAAATCTCTGTTACAGACGTTAATAGTAGCGACTCTAATATGTAGGCATTTTAGTAGTAACGTAAGCCTGATTCAAGTTTTATCATGTTACTGATGTACCAAGCAAGCAAGTTATTTACAAACAATAATCGTATCGAAAACATACATTTTCCTGTTAAGAATGAATGTTTATAAGTATAATTTTATACTGAGTGCTTGTATCAGATTCTAGTCAATTCTGATTTGTAGCAGTAGCACTGGAACATATAATCTCAGAATTAGATACCAGACTGTCAACAGGTTCAGTACTGTTGTTTATCTTCCCATGGATATCTGAGACTAGATGAGGCACACATATTAATTTAATGAAGATACATTATTTTGAATGCTTTCTCAAACAAGAGCAGAGTGGTAGAGCAAGCAGGTTTTACTTGCCCTTGGTACTATAAGCAACACTATATTTTGTCTAGTTTATGCGAAGAATTTCGATTAATTTTACATATCATTCTATGACCCTAACTTGTTTGTGTGTTCTTGGAACCCGAATGTAACATATACCTTCCATATAACAAATGATACGGACATCGAGCTGTCTGTGACAAAAAAAAGTCTACTAGATGAATGTAATCCACGGAGTGTTTGAATTCTCAACAACTATATTTATGGCAAGCACACCATGATCCACACTATAACTTCCTAATAGTCTGGTTATAAATCGATAGATTTAAATTACGATCACTTCAGTTACGACTCAATTACGTATGTTCCGGGCGTCAAGTTGTGGCGGAAAATTCACGGGTTTCTTCCGTTTTTTGTCAATATTTGCTAAATGTAAAGACTTTTCACGGTCGTGAACAATATTATCATTTCTCCCGACCTTTTGCGATTTCCTGGTAGCGTGGAAACCCTGTATACTACTTTCCTCTGTATATAACATACCATATAGTTTACAAACATTCAGGCGAAGACTGCGGACCGAGAAGGACGGCTTTTCTGGAGCTGGCGACCTGGTGACGTCACAGTGCTATTGCGAGAGCATGAATCCCGGGCTTAACAGCTAAGGATGTACGCTGTTATGTCATCCCGTCACAGCAATGGAATGTAACATCTACTAGTATAGCGGCGAATTATACAGCGAACTCAAAGAAGAAATTTCGTAACTCCCGACTTGTTTCGTGGCTGAAATGGAAACAGCGAGAATACTGTGTAGCAGCGACCTCGACTTTCTCAACGCAGAATCAACATAAGTCCCGAACTTGATTTGTGGCAGGGGATTTAGCGAGGGGAGAATAGTGGCCGTTTTTTCATCAAAATACAAGGAGAAGAATACTGGATGCTGTAGCTGTTTGACTGCTGCTTTATCATACTTTTGAGACCATATTGTAACCTGCCATGGATATTTAAACAATATGGCGGACCTTGGGCGCGCTGACTGGCGATATCAGAATAGGAGTGAGATTGTCCCACAGGGCTGCACGAGGACATAGGATGATATCGTCAAGTCAGCGAAATTCTACCCTTGATGCTCAGAAGTGTGATACAATTCCAGCTTCCATGCGGATACAGTGACCACCACCAGTACTACAAGGAATGCAGTCGTATAATGAAAAGATTTTCATTGTCTTTGCCTGAATAATAGGGGACTCATTTGGTTACGAGTACCCCTCTTTGAACAACTTTCCGTGGCCCTAAAAAGCTAATTTGACCTTTTTGGCACCGCCTCCAACGAAATTTAAGACCAAAATTACCTACCATTGACTACACTATTATATGTCGCTTAGACATTTTTAATCTTCTAAATTTGTTAGGGACCTATCATATGTACGCTAATGTACTAGATTATTTAGAACGATAGGATACTAAATAACAAATTCTTCAACTTGTGTATTTGAATAATTGCAAAGGTGGCTAACACATTATTGGAAGTTAGGTCTGTCCATTAGTAAAACTGGACTAAATTTGAAATAAGTAGGGCTCTCTTGTTTCAGGTGTATGCTGCGTTCGTTGCCTTGCTGTCTTGCTGTTGGCGTGCTCTGGTGTGTGTTGCTGTGTCGTCGCCCTCCTGGACCTGGGCCCTTGCCACCTTTTCTGCGTCCGACTCATTAATTACTAGCGAAATGAGGAAACATTTCCCCTCGCTATCTTACAACTGCTCGATTGGATGATAGGGGTGGGTGTGTGTGGGTACTATTCCTACCCACCCCCAATATAGGCTTTCATTTCCCCTGATAGTTACTTTTTAGTAATTCAGGGGAACGCCTTAATTTATAGTGCATTTAAGCACTTAAAGGGAGGGGGTAACACCCCTCCCACCTAAATGGGTACCGACATGGTACCTATAAAAGATGTACAAATGCCCCTAGTGGGCGGTTACATCTATAAAAATCTCATTATCATCATCATAGTTTACAAAATAGATCTTGAGTTTTTGAAAGCAGTACATTAAAAGGTATTTTAAACTATGAAACCTTGTTGCATCAACAAACCCTTGATCTTACCGTAAAACATTTACAACAGTGCAAAAGTACCCAATCCTGAGTTAAATGCTAAAGACTAAAGAATCCTATATAATTTGGAGACTAAATTGAGATAATAACCAGGAAAAATCTTTACGAGAATTTATTACTATACGACAAACAAGACAAACTGTCCATTGGTTAGACAGTGTGTGTGTGTGTATGTGTGTGTGTATGTGCGTGTGTGGGGGTGTGTGTACGTGTGTGTATGTATATATTCCGTACAGCAGTGGGAAAATGCAGGAAGTAGGCAACACAATATTTGAGTACTAAACACACAAATACAGCAGAATGTGCATAACCATACTCTTCCATATATTGCACATTAATATGAGAATAGTGACGCATTTGCTTCCTCATACCCATGTACATATCACACACTAGAAAATACAATTTATCTTTGTCGTTTCTATCAACCTCTTAAATCAAAACGTAATTACATTAGAAAAAATAAGCAAATTACATTCATGGGATATATTTTCTTTTAAAATTATGTCGAGGAAGACGGACTGACCTAGAATACAACACGACGCTGCTTATAAATACTGGTGATTCACTCAAATTAATGCAGACGTGACGTGTTTGAGTTTATGTTCATTGTAACTGATATCATTTCAAAACTCTGTTGATTGACGTGTAGATGCAAAATCTGATTTCACCGGATGTGAGTGAATCGGATGGATGTAATCATCAAGTTCTACAGGACATGTTTCAATGGGACTGAGGTAGTCATCGAGTCCCTCATTAACTTTGACTTCACCGTGCCTCACTGGCTCGTTTGATCCACTCTGAATTGAACTTACATTTTGTACGATTAGCTGTTGTTGTCTGCGTTTTTCAAAATCTATTTCAATGGCACTGCTCAGTTCTCCTTCGGCATTGCTTACAATTGTCCAGTAATTTCCAGACAGGACTTCCTCCTTTAAGTCTTGGTCTCTATCAACTATGTAAATGTGTTGCCATTTGACACTATCCACACGATGGCTAGAAGAGACATACAGTAAAGTATGAGACCAACACACACACACACACACACACACACACACACACACACACATACACAAACACACACACACACACACACACACACAGATATATATATATATATATATATATATATATATATATATATATATATATATATATATATATATATATATATTTCAAATACAATGTAGGCACATTAATATTTATTCAAGTTGTTAATTGCACATAAAATTATAACTAAATAGTTTTTAAGCGACATTCCATGTCGCAATTCTAAAATTATTCGTAGAGTTGATTCATCAAAGAGTATCTTTAATACTTATTATCTTCAATAAATGAAAGGTATAAATTACGAGAGTATCAGAAGTGTAATAGGTACAATGGATGTATTTTAAGAAACAGCGTTAATCTCTTTCTTTCCTGCTACATACAGTTGTATTTAACTTACGAAAATTCGATTCTATTTTAAAATATATTGACTGTACTTATTAATTACCAGGTCCGAATTCTTGCCGAAAGATAGGCAAGCAAAGCAACAGATACAACACTTCCAGCTCCGATAAGAACGTACAGCAAATGACGTTTAAAGGGAAACTCTAAAACGAGAAGGCGAATATTATTACTATTGTGTGTGTGTGTGTGTGTGTGTGTGTGTGTGTGTGCTATCGGTTCCATTATGAACAACATAACATCCACATAGAAGAGATGAAAGTGGATATTATGTCTCTTTTGTAAAACAAATTTGAGCTCTTAGATGTTTTGAAATAAATGATTAATTTGTAATCCTTGTGAATTCGTTTAAAGACATTACTGACGTATCATTGTAACGCATCAAAACTGTTGGCACATTATCACTTTCTAGACTATTCAGCCTAATGGAATTTATTCATAACAAAATTGAAATTCATTCGGAACATTACATGTTTGGACTTGTGATATAACTTTCAGGATTATTTGGGATTTAATTAACAATAATGTACATTCTTTTGAAAGTTTGAACTTGCATTCCAGGCCATAATTATTCTTTTAAAAATGTAAGATTACAAAACGTGTTGGGTTTTACTGGTGCCTGTTATTTAGTTAAGATGATATGGTCGTTACATATCTAAACTAACTGGCATGGAAATCGTAATATAACCAAAAAAGCTCACAAGTCAAAATTTGTTCGTGTTTGGGCTTTTTTAACTTTGCAAGTTAGGTCTGTTAATTTTCATATTTCCGTTTTCATCATTAAACACATTAAATTGTTTTCAACATGTTATTTACTTGAATAAGCAAATGAAAAATATATGAAGAGATCTATAACAGCAACACGAACAACAACAATTTTAATAATAATAGTAATACCTAGAAGAAGAAGAAGAAGTAGAAGAATATGTATTCCTCATGCATTTGGTCCAAATCTTGTGAGAATTTTTTAAAATTAAAATCAGCTTAGATATTAAGTTCGAAAATAATATTATTAATTAATTCGATTCTATAATAAATCCACAAACATTGTACCAAGAAAAAAATATGGTACTATACAGATATTTATGTAATGCTCTATAACTTTAAAGATAATATAGAAAGGAGTATTCGTAGGTAATGCTCTATAACTTTATAGATAATATGGAAAGGAGTATTTGTAATGCATACAACACCTTCGTCATCCCCTTCCGATGTCATTGCCGTGGTCGTCTTAAGACTGATCTCTGAAAACTTAACAATGTCGATTCTCTGGACATCATGTTGAATGCATAATATTTAAATCTAATTTTATATTTTCAATGTAATATAGAACTAATTAGTGTTCAGACATACAGACTAATATATTGCATGCCACATTCTTCAACATGTAGTCAACATGGTACTTTGACAAAATTTGACTAGGCTATAAAGATATCGCAATATAAGGTCGCCATACCAGAACACTGGATAATGCTGTATTTAATGAAACTAATAAGTAATATACATCGCCTGCAACACCTACTTATTTACATACAAGCAGATGTACATAACAGCCAGCATTACTATTAAATACTAATAGTGACATGAAAGAATTCTCTAAATACCAGTATATAAGCTCGTTAACATGAACAAAAATAAGAGAACAATTATATTTTGAATCACGGTCGAAGACAAAGATGAGACCAAAAGCCGATTGGGGTTTCTATTTTTTTAACGTATCGTAAACAATTGTTTAGTTATATTGCCACGATGTTTGCATTTTGGCAGTTTATAGTAATTTCTAGCACTTGGGACATCATGCCGCGCACATTTGTAGTATCATTATGTAGTAACATTATACTGACACCAGGCCGACCTAACATTAACATCTTAATGCTGAGCGTCAAGCCAGGCAGCTGATAATATCATTTTCATAAGTCTTTGGTATGACTCGGCTGGGTTCAAACACAGGACTTCTCGCATCTGAGGCGGACGCTCTAACCACTAAGCCAATGGAAAGGTGCCGATTGAGATTCTGAAACGATGAAAGTGTATTGATTGCAAGGTATGTGAAATATATGAAAGTATGTAAAAGGTATGTGAAATATATGAAAGTATGTGAAAGGTATGTGAAATATATGGCACACTATGCTGATCTCAAATATGGTAACGACGGGTATTAGTTCTTATCTGTACATTTATTTAATAGCCAATAAATCGTTGATGGAAATACAGCCCAATACATTATTGAATGTTGGTCTTTCTTTTAAAAAAAATTTTAATTCCATTTTGACTGCGGAAGCCTGTGATGTCCTTTATTACATGTTTACAATTTAATTATGTTAGCTTTCTAAACACAGTAAGAATACAAATTATCTGTGTCGAAATAAAAATACGGGGAAAAAAAGAAAAGAAACGTAAACATTTTTAACCTGAAGTTCAGTCACAAAAACAAGAAAAACTATTTGTGTTTCAAAGTCAATGTATTTTGATATTAAATTAAGACCTCAACTGTTACAAAGTGTGTGTATATATATATATATATATATATATATATATATATATATATAAACTTTGTAACAGTTGATGTCTTAATAAGTCACAGCAACACACGTAGGTTATTTAATGCCGATTTGAGACGATTTTATGACTATGGGCTGAACGTATAAAACAACGAACCAATGTTTATGGCATACAATATCATAGTGAAAGCTCTAGATTGACGCTAAAGAATCGTATTTGTCACATATAATTATTTACCTGATATCACGATGACATAGATAGTATCCGAAATCGTGGTATTGTCTTTTCTTGCATTCGTCGCGTGATATGTGTAATTACAACTTCTGGTTACATTGACAAGCTTCAGTTCTCCACCAGGTATCATATTATTCGCATTTGTTTCAGTCCAGACTATCTGACATGGTGGGAAGCATTCGGCAGAGCAAGATATTGTTATGGAATCATTTTCATGCAACTGAATAATGTCGGATGAATTAAACAAAATTACGTCAGGACCATCTAAAAAGATAGAGATGAAAGAAATGTAATGCCATATCTAGAAATAGGAAGACTATTTTATAACGATAGATTGCATTATGGCATAGTCAAGAAGATACTTAAAAGGAATATTAGTATCTGAACAAAATATACTTACTTGAATAATAATAATAATAATAATAATAATAATAATAATAAGAAGAAGAAGAAGAAGAAGAAATGGAAAGATAATAATAATAATAATAATAATAATAATAATAATAATAAGAAGAAGAAGAAGAAGAAGAAGAAGAAATGGAAAGATAATAATAATAATAATAATAATAATAATAATAATAATAATAATAAGAAGAAGAAGAAGAAGAAGAAGAAATGGAAAGATAATAATAATAATAATAATAATAATAATAATAATATTAATAATAATAACAATAATAATATTAATAATAATAATACTAATAACAAGAAGAAATGGAAAAGGTAATATAATAATAATAATAATAATAATAATAATAATAATAATAAAACAAGATAAAGAAAAGGATATACTACTACTACTACTACTACTACTACTACTACTAATAATAATAATAATAGAAATAACTAAATCTTAAGGAAACTATGAATGCAAAATCTAGCAAATTTGCTCATTCATTCAAATAGGTTTTAATATTAGTAGTATATGGGGGTTGTTTACGGACAACGAGAAATAACATTTTAAAAAAAACCTTGAGGCTGTTTACGGACAAGGTTTTTCAGTCAACATGGGACTCTTTACGTACAATAGGAATTTAACATGGGAATATACGGCCTGTATACGGACAAGGGAAAGTGGGGTTGTTGTTTAAGTATGAATGAACAGGTGTGGTGACGTCACGGTCTTGAAGAATGGTAAAATGATGCAACAATTGTAGGAACAGGTGTGCACAGGATTGATCGTATTCGAGATAAACGAGTGGTACATAGACATAGACTTATATAAGACATACAACATATAATATACAGTCACACACAATTCGCAAAAAAATTATACAAAAGTCTTAAAGATTAGGCAAAAATGCAAATCTTGTCGAGGCATATGAGTGACGCTGAAAAGGGCCGCTGCGTTTTATGTTAACATCTTTCCGTTAACACAGAGGGCATGTCATAGATTTTCTTATCTTCCTTAAACTTCGTCTAACTTCTGGTCCGTAGATAAAGATTTTCTTCAAACAGCCTTGTCTCTTCACGTATATTGTATGACGATAAATTGCATTATGGCATAGTCCAGAATTTATTTAAAAGAAATATTAGTATATGAACAAAATATACTTCCTTGAATAATAATAATAATAATAATAATAATAATAATAATAATAATAATAATAATAATAATAATAATAATAAAAATAATAATAATAATAATAATAAAAAAGATGATGATGATGATGATGATGATGATGATGATGATGATGATAACTAAATATTAAACAAACTATGAATACAAAATCCAGAAAATTTGCTCATTCATTCAAGCACGTGTATCATATAAATTTCAATCTTAGTAGTATATTGGGGCTGTTAACGGACAATGGGAAATAACATTTTAAAAAACCTTGAGCCTTGTCTCTCCAAGTATATTCTTCTTTTCACAACGCTCTTATCGGTGATCCTGATCATTGTTCATATTGGTTTCATAGACATGGGTAAGACTGTGGAACAGTACTGACGATACAAGAGTAGACGATTCTACGTTTGCCCACATCTTGTGACGAGAACAGTTGAAACGAATGCAGTGATCTGCGTTAATTATAGTGGAAGAGCGAGTCGAAACGGATTGCGTTTTTTCAACAATCCAAACACGCATTACACGCATTACAAACTTTAGTTAAAGTGCGGAGTCTGTCTTCGAATCCGAAGAAAGTGGTATGTGACGTCACATTCACTATATAGGTGCGCTAGCGTCTGTGCGTCCTGAATCCATGCGACAGTTTTCAATCTTGATGTAAACCTAGAAGACGATGACCTGGGATGAACCAGCCGTGGAGACGAGAAGCGATGATATATCAGTGGCTATCAAAATCAACACAATATTACTTCCAGGCGAAACCGATTTTAGATGGAATTTAGATAATTTTCTCTAATAAATGTTTCCGGTACCAGTATCTTCGCCACCTTCTTCTTCTTTACTACACATTGATGATTTTTAAACAGAGACAGAAAGAAGAATAAGAAGAATTTTTTACAACAGCAGCAAGTAGCAGAAGAAGCTTTTCTCCTTCGAAAGGAAGAAGAAAAAGTAAGAAGGAAACAACAGGAAGAAGAAGCAGCAGTAAAGAAACAAGGAGGACAGTAAAAGTCAAACGGTGACGGTATTTTAGAAATTTTGTATAAGTTAAGGAGTATGAAACAAATGTATCAGACTTCTTTATCACGACAAAAGAGGAAAAGCCTTCCCCGTGTCAAACAATCCAACCCCGTTACTACGCCTGAGATACCAAAACTAGTGATTTATACCAAGTCATCGACAGGAACGAGTCGAGAAGTAGGCCTTTGCCTGTAACTTAAGACAGTTAAATCTGATTCCGTCTCGTTGCTGTGTTGTTGTTTTATTAAGTAAACAAACATTCATCGTTCCTTTTCAGGGACACCCATATCTTTCGAAAAGAGATAGTAATTATTTTGCTAAAATCAATTAAAACTCAAAATCCCTCTTTTTACCGCATGATGTACGTATGTGAGTGAGTGAGTGTACATTTATGCTTCTCTGTCTGGTCATTTCATCTAAAAATGTTACAATTCTATTCACAACACAATGCTTTAAAAATTTCGTTGACTTCTGTGCGTTTGTTCACTCTCTCAGTTTTTGTAAATGTATTCACTGTCATAGGTTTTTCCCTTTCGTCATCCTCACTTTCGTCTCGTCGTGTTTTCTTCTCTTTCTGAACGTGTCCGTGTTTTTCCATTTGTAAAGGTTAAAGTATTGCAGCTCCGACGTGGACATTTTACGGCGTTGCTATGGAAAATTTCGATAATTATTCATGGATCGATTCTTTGAAAGAAGACTGCCCCATGGCCATAGCGTTTTCCTTAGTATACCGTCAACGATTCATTCCCAAAGACACACTGGCTGTCATAAGACCTCAAAGGACGAACTTTGTCAGACGTCAATTTTCAAAGCATTGCTTTGGCTACATTACTTGTGTGACAAAGAAGACAAATGGATTCATCATTCCCGAAACGGAGGATGCGAAAAGAACAATGGAACGTATTCGATGGATGGATGTGATTTTAAAAACCCTACGATCGTGTACAAGTTCATGGAGTGCTTATTTCACAGATGATAACTGTTAACCTCAGCATGACAACATAAGTCAATTTTTACAACTGACCATGTAATACTTGTACGAGGCCACTTGTCAGCGACAGCAAGGATACACAGTGTTGAAATAATGGTAACAAGAGTACGATCACTGTTTGAAATTCGATCCCGAGTTTAAACCCATCATGGAAAGTTACGAGTGTGTGGACCCACTGATTCCTCGGGACAGTTTGTATGGAGGACGGACGAATGCCACCTGTTTGATGTGCCAAGCCGACTAAGAGAAAGGAGAAGAAATGAAATACTTGGATGTATGCTCGCTGTATCCTTATGTGTTCAAATATCGTCACTTCCCGTAGGGAACCCGAAATTGCTGACTGAGCACACTGACATGGACAGCATTCGACGATACGAAGGATTGATCTAGTGCAAAGTCTTGCATGCCACGGAATTTTAGCATCGCGTTTAACCTCACCATTGGCAAAGAACACGTGTGTACCTTGTGTATTACTTGTGCCGAAACGTGCATGCAAGATTAGCCGTATCATCAGCACGCCCAGTAAGAACGCATCTTCAGGAACGTAGATCAGCGTGAAATTGATTAAAGTTCTGGACCGGGGATACCAACTGTTAGAAGTGTACGAAATTAACCACTTTCCCAAGACACAACAATGCCACAGCGGCGACGAGACACCGAAATACATTTTCGCAGACTACGTGGAGGCTTTTTTGACACTGAAACAAGAAGACAGCAGCTATACTTTTAGGTGCCACACTCCCGAAGAACAAATGAAATTCAAAGCGAAATACAGGGAGCAGGAAGGGATAGCGTTAGACCACGTGGAGAAAAACGAATGAAGGAGTTCGTTTGACAAAATAATGTTACATTAATTGTGGAGTAAAATGACACAACGACCGTCTCTACCCAATATCAGAGTATTTGTACGAAAAGTCCTGCTATTTCCAGATGATTCACGACAAAACTAAATACGTGAAACACGTGGACGTCGTTCGTGAGAATGTGATCTTAGTCAATTACAATGAAGAACGTGACTTTGTAGAAGCTAACGAATTTGGAAATGTCACCATTGCGGCTTACAAGTTTAAGAACTGCTAGCAGATCGTGTGTTGTATTTTAACAAGGACAGTTGCATCTACATCGAGTGTCCGGTCACTGTTACCCTAAGATCGAAGGAGACCGAGCGTTAATAGATTATCAACCTCAGGACAAGATTTTAAGTTTTACTAGTGGTGGTGATAGATATTACTGCTACGAATACCGAGACCCAAACGGATAAATGCACACTGAGCGTAAAGTGAAAGGATTGACTCTCAATTATCGCACCAATCGATTGGTGAACATTGGCGTATTGAAAGAATCCTTGGAGTCTGGACAGGATGCAAACCTTCGAGTGACCACCTTTAGCCTTACAATATTGTACTTTTATCCCCACACCCAATCGTCAGTCGACACTTGTGAATAGTCTCTAAAATTGTGTACCAGAAGCGAGTGCAGCTTTCCAACCACTTAACTTTACCTTACTGAGATGCCGATATAAACACAAATTGGCTCCAAGAGAATAGCCACCAACAAGAAGAATGACTTCAACAAAACAAGAATCAAGTGAGAGACCCGCTGCGAACAACAAGTTTAAAGCATACCATTGTCCTGTCTTCTTGCCTGACTTATGTGATTGTGCCCGTTGATTGGAAACGTTTCAAAAATGGCCCACTGATACGGAAGGATTACCTACTGCGAATGTTTTAGCTAGGACAGAATTTAACTACTTGTGACCTGAAAATGGATTGGGATACGAAGTACAGTGATTGAGTTGTGGTCTGAAGTTGCAAATGGATCTAAATCTATATGGCAGGTCTAAGGATATCATACCTAGCCAAATTAGTGTCCCGTCCCTATCTCGATTCTGATTGAGTAGCGCTGTGGCCCCGTCCAATCGACTAAGCGATCAATTCAAACTGGCTGTCAGTCTGCGGAACAAGAAGATAAGGCACGTCCACTCCTTCGGGCAACTTCTTTGATCTGCACAAGCGCTTCCACGCCAAGGTGATAATTGCGCTTCTGAGTGCCTTGGTCGGGCTTCCCACCTTAACCAAGGCAAACTTACGTAAGGGATAATACTAGTCTGCGGTCATGTTTAACATTAAACAATGGCCTGTCCGAATTACTTTGATTATGCATGTTTCTATACTATTTTGGGTCGGGAAAAACGTGACATATATATATATATATATATATATATATATATATATATATATATATATATATATATATATATATATATATATATATATATATATATATATATAGCTAGCTAAAGTTATGTCACAGGATTCTGTTCAAAACGCTTAGTATGTTTTTAGATTTAGTTTCAGACTGCTTACCATACCAATTCTCCCTGTCGTGACTGACTGTCCCGCCCTGACACAATTCCTGACCCCACCCTGCTGAAAATAATCCTGCGGGCGCCCATGCAGATATTATTATGTTTCAGTGAAAGAAAGACAACTATGTACCAACAGCAGAAACAGACTGTATCTAAGAATTATACTTTGAAAAATTACTAGACAAAATTAAATTGTGATCTAAATTAAACTTTCCTAATCTAAATGCCACTAGAGTATACTTCGTGATCGTACGGATAGAGTTGTTCTTTTGGTATAGATGATGATGATGATGATGAGGATGATGATGATGATGATTATCATAGATCATACTCACATATGATTTGTATTGGTGTTAAGTTTTCAAGTGATGTACCAGTGACTTTATTCAGAACTCTGCATGCGTACACTCCACCTTGCTGTCGTGTAATATTCTGAATATATAATACGTCTTGTGTTGAGATAACTTGAACCTCACCCAAGGAAAAATCCAATTTTGTCCACTTCCAGGAACAAATTGGGTAACAGTCTGTATGGCAGGACATATTCAGGCCAGAATATTGTTGCACCATTGTAATACTTGGTACAAACTTAATGGCAGTTGGTCCAGCTGCAATGGTTAAATACAAAGTGACTGTATACAGGATCAATCGGATTATTATTTTAAAAAAAGGGTTAAAAGTAGGTCTAATAATCTATAAATGAATATATACTGATTCAAAATTAGGTCCAGTTCCAGTGGTCAATTTCTTTTATGGGAATAAAGCATGAACTAGTCCGATAAATACCCCCACCCGACACAAACACATACACACATATACAGACAAGTCTGTTTTGATACTGATGCACTACATATGGGCATGATGCTACCTGTTCGTTAAAATATGCAATTTTTCTGCCTGCGAATCTTTCCGGAACAAAACTGACTACACTGTAGACACGTATTGGTAATTGGTAACACCTATATCGAGCACAAAATTCAAAATGGCCACTGGAGGGAGTGAGCAGCAGAGAGAGTGAACAGACTATTTCGAAACGTCACTCTTATTTGATTACCAAATCGACTAATGGTGACTAACATTGAAGTCAGTTCAATGACTACACCTAGCTTGACCCAAACAAATGTTGTAGTCGACCCCTCTCTTCTGCTCTCTCCATGTGTTAAATTGTCAATCTAAGGATAAAAAGATCTTGTGCATAGATCAAACAAAATTAATAATCGGACAAACGATCAATCTGAAACCTTTTTTAACTTTGAGTAATATTCTTCCTCAGTTGGAGGGGTTTCTTTTCTAGGTATCAAAACCCCTTCTTCGATCATACGACGGAAATACGCCATCAAAGTTCTGTATTTATCTCCACCACATTCATTACAAATCCGATATTGTCCTCGAACGCCAACATTGCATCCAACACAATGTCGAGGACCAGCACATGGATTTTTTGATAAAATGTATTTATGTTTCCGCAGTAGTCTCCACGCCATTTTTTATTACATTTATCTGTGCTTCCTTGACATAGCCATGTACAATTGTTCATATATCAAATATTATCTATTTAATTTATTTAGAGGATATCTTTTTTTTGTCAATCTGCTGCTACAAATTAGCCAAACAATTGATCGATACCTACACGATATCTTGTCCTGGGATCATGCAGATTTATTGTTATAAAACCATACGGTGTTGCTTGCGCAAGTGAAAAGAAATCTCTGAATTTATTTATGTCCATATTCCCGCTACACCAGGTCCTATGAATATTTCCTAGCGTGTGTGTATGAATGCCATTAAATACAGCTAAAATATTACAATTATCTCTGATTACTTTTGGAATTTGCGTATACCGCCGAGTACATAAATGACATCAGTATTTTTATGCCGTCCTCTAGAAAATATTAATGCAGATTCGATTGTTTATCTAGCATTACGTCATCATACACAACTAAATTATTAAATAATCCATCAAGTTCATCGACAGATGGTGCTTCATCAATATCGGTTATAAAATCAATAATATCATCACCGCTCAGCAATCGTGCGTTTTCATTAAATTTCTTAAGTACTTCGTATTATGTCTGATCATCTACAGATGGTGCAACTAAATACAATTTACTCCATTTCAGCCATCTCATTTTTAAATTAAGTAATAGTTGTGTTTTATCGGATCCAGACGGGCCCATTAATATCATTCTGATCGAATTTGGTAACGCCTTATGATGTTTTACCTGTTCTCGTTTTCGTGTCGCTGGGAAATCAATTACATCCATGATATAATATTATACCATGGATTTATATTGTTTACGCTCTAAGGTTAAAACTCCAACTCCTGATTTATCTACGGTTACAACAAAAAAAAAAATGAATAGCATACAGTTGAAAATGTTCCGTATGTGGCAGAAAGAAATTTTCCGTTTTACCGCAAAAAAAAAAAAAAAAAACGGTGGTGACATTGCAACATTAATGTCAAAATTTCCAGAAACTCCGTGGGCTAAATATCCCAGAGAAAACATCTGCCAGGATATAATTACTGCGGTTCTGGCACTTGACCTGATATCAGACTTGATGAACAAGATCAACCAAAATCCGGTGAATATCCGGTAAATGCAATCGATAAAGCGTGTCACGTTCAAGATGTAGCTTATAAAAGTAAAGATTTAGAGCAGCGACAAATCGCAGATGTGAAATTGATTCATGCAATGAATTCCATAAAAATTAAAAATTTCAAGGAGGGATTAGCCAATTGGTTAGTTAAATCTGTGAAGAAAACCAAATTAGCAATAGGTGCTGGGTAATTAATTATAATGCAATAAATTTCCTACAGCCCAAGAGGATACTGGAAAGGTAGAGCAGCAAACGATAACTTGCTAATGCAGCAAATGTACCACGTTCTACCGCCGCAGCGTGGTTAGTACGATAAGCAAATTGGCAAATTTACCTACCACCGCCTAAACGAATCGAGTACGCACATTCTGATGTTAACGTTTCTAATGTTTATCAGGCTGATATTTTGTTTTTACCTCATGATCGTATACGTAGAGTAACATTTAAATACGCATTAACCGTTGTTGATGTTTAAACTAGATTTAAAGAAGAAGAACGTCTATCAACTAAAACAGCTACTGAAGTTGCATCTGCCTTCGAACGAATTTATCGACGAGGGCCCGGGCGATGGCCACGACTATTACAAGCTAATCCTGGCAAAGAATTTCTTGGTGCAGTATCATCATTAATGAAGCTACATAATGTTAAAATACGACGAGGACATACTGAAATTCATCGTGATCAAGCGATCATAGAACGATTTAATCGAACACTTGCTGAAAGATTATTTGGATATCAATACGCAGAGGAATTCATTCAGGTTACAAGATCTAGTGAATGGGTTGCAAGATCCAAGTGTGATAGCTACATTAAACAATGAGGTTACTCGAACAACTGCCATGAAACCTATTAATGCGATTACATGGAAATATATACCAATACAGCATAATGTTCCACCGCATCCAATATTAGGTAATGTCGTCGTCAGGTATTTATACGAACGAGGTGAACTTGAAAGAAGAAACAAAAGAGTATTACTACACACAAGATATCCAGCGTGGTACGATCTACAGGTAGACCTGCAATCTACAGATTAGATTCAACTTTTCCTCAACGTGGATTCACATGTGAACAATTACAGGTAATTCCCGAGGATACACAATTACCACCATATTCACTTTACTAGCGATCTACGCCGATTACATTCAAGAAAAGTTAACATCACATTATCACGTGTATGACCAAGACTGTTATCTTTTCTATCTACGGTAAATTATCTAGGATTTTTCCTCGAGTATCGCCACAGCATTATACAATTACAGCTTGCAGTGATTATCCTGTTGTTGTTTCAATGTTAGGATACATTGCACGTCCAGATCGAAGTCGCATTTATTTTTTTTATCACATTGTTTATAGACATCTAATTTTTTCCTTACTATATCATTGTCAACACTACCATTGGTTTCTGACGCATCCTTGACAATCCTACGTAATTGAGATATTTTCTTGACGCGAGACACCGCAAGATAAACTAAATTCTACCACTCGATATGATCGTCCACAATCCAGACAACTGTATCAGAAATAGTTAATCCTTGAGATGAATGTATTGTCATTGCGTATCCTAGCGTCCAATCCGATAATGCCCCATCAAAAACATTGACATCAACTAAAACAATATCATTCAACCCGAGATATTTTTCTCCATCTGTCCTGGTATGTCAACGATAATATTCTGTCGTCGCGTATCTGCTGAACGATAACATAATGGTACCGGTAATTCTGCGAATTTTTCTTTATGTAGCAGAAATAATCTTTGTTGAAGTGTGTCACGAACTAGCTTTATAATTGCAACTATCAGATCATTTGGTCTTCACGTATCCCAAAAGTTGTTCATAGAGATTTCTGAGATTATATTACGCATAACCTCACAATGCATTTTATTCGGTTGTAATCTGATTAAATTTTTAAACTCCCTCAATGTTGAATCAAGTGCTCTATGATCGTCAAATATTTCTTCGAAATAGTAAAAGGATCTCTTTAGCCATTCGTGTGGAGACGGTCCAACAAAGGGTGGTGGTTGACCATGATCGCCACACATTATTACAGCAGTGTTTTTCTTCAACAACCAATCAACAAATATTTTTAGATTATCTAATGATACAGTACATATTTCATTCCAAACTATGATCTTCGGAATATATATTTATCTCCCATTCGATCGGGATTCCATGCGTCTCCGCTCCATCGGAAAAAGATGTGATAAGTACATGACCGTGTTCCTCGTTGGGTCATTTCTCGCGCAAGTCTGTGTGTCGGTGTCAAAACGATCATATCTGAATTCTGAAATAGTTCAATCGGATGTGTCGTCTTTCCTGATCCTCCAGGTCCATTGAGATAAATCATTTTGTGTCTAGCTACGGGATTATATATTGATTGTGCAGATGATGGTTTTAATATCCGATTATTTCTACGGTAAATATCTTTGATTGGAACATCTGCTGATTCAGAATAATCTAGTATATTTTCTTTTTTTATTCTTCATTCACCCCATGGTGCATGGTCGATGATATTTAGTTGGACTAGTAATTTTGAATATTTTTTACTGATATAAAACGAATCGGTAGCCACTCTTACAGCAAAATCTGGAATTTTATTTATCATGGATAACAAACAGATTAATCGAAACATACGCAAGCATCGAAGTTGTTAAAATGGTATACTGCGGTGATTCACCGTCTATATAACTCACAATTGTACCTAACTTAGTTCCATTTAATAAGAAAGCTGTATCCCTACTTCTAAATGTACTTTTTTTCGTTGTATCAGCGATTATAAAAATTTAATTCAGCATCGTCTATGATCAATCTTGTACAATGACGTTTATGATCGTATGATCCTCTTTGGGAAAATTTACCTACTATTTTTCCGTCAAGATTTTTTGCAATTTTATTTTCTAAGTTGGTTTTATCAGGATTTTCTTCATCAGAATATTTCTTTTGTTGTGGTAAAAAAACTTCGGTTTGCATTCGGTATGACAGAATCGCTTCACTGACAATCAACGACGTCTACATTAAACAATCGAGGATATATCGTAATAGTACTATTGGAGCCAACTTCTTTTCTGAAAAATGTCTACTGAACCAAACATAACAAATCGATGAAGGTTTTCTGTATACTCGAATGATTCAATACAAGCGAATCCAGTAATATCAAAATCAGGTAATGGTCTATTTATTGATACTCGCGTCATCTCGTGTGTCGGGTTACCGAATCTTTTAAAATTCCATGAACACTCTCCGTATCCCAGAAAACTTCCCGGATAACATAGAACCATATCAACCGAGATAACCCCTTTACGCGTGTATTTACGGCTCCACAGTCCACCGTGACCATATTCAATACAACCTAATATTATATCATCAAGAAGATCAAACCGAGTTGGTTGCCAGGAATTTTTCTCTCTAGCAAAATGAGCTGCAACCGATGGAACAGTAAAACATTCACCGAGTAATTTTTCGTCAAGGGTATATTCTCTCTTTTTCTCGTGGAGGGATTATGTTCGATAAATATCACCATTTGCTCTTACAATCGGATTCATCTTCAGAACTAAACAACCACACTGATACAGGATACTTTTACTTATTTCGTTAAAAAGGCCAAACATATCACCGTTATAGAATTTAACCGTCCTCGTGCGTTACTGCATTAGTCCAGGCATGTGCATTATGACCAACAATTTCGATTGAAGCTCCCTTTGATTTAAATTTTGATTCGTATATGATCTCTCCTGTTATCGTTTTTACAGTTATAGGGATTTTCAATTTCTTTCCTAGTTCAGCAACATCTTTGAGAGATGCTCCGGTAAATTTGACCTTTTCTGCCCACGAATTTATTATATTACCTCGGTTATCCGTTAACCCAATCCCACTAGTAGAAACAGTGAAATATTATGTTATTCGTTCAGCCACACAATTTATTGTCGAGAATTTCATCAGCTTTAGATTATCAATGTTGGGTTTCTCAAGCGGATATATCCGATAAATAACCGCTGTTACAGGATAAGATCCATTGTAATATAGTCTATCAATACCGGTCAACATCCTTGGTTTGGAACCTTTACTATATATGGCAGTTTTTTTCGTTATGAAGGACAGGATCACGTTTAGCACGAATAATCCATTTTTTTGTGTCTGATAGTACGATAAATTTGATCTTTAAAATATATTTCTTATCGTCAAGGTAGTTAATGATCATCGCCGATCGTTTGTCGTTCATCGTAGCATCTATATTTTTAGTGTCACTTATAATCTTAAACGTCAACCACACATGAGATGCTTCATTTTTCTGAAAATCTTTCTTGACGTCATGTATTTTATTGATCAAGATTTTATTTGTCGAATCAATGAGATCTCGCATCGGCAAAGGGAATATTCTTTCAAGATTATTACTATTTTTTATTTATTTTTTTTATTTTTAGAAAGCTTGATCTTGGATCATCTCTCGAATTCCCCCATAATTATATTTAAAACAAGTATTTAAATTAAAAATATTACATATATGTAATGATTAAAACAAGGAATCTCTGCAAGTGGTTGATGAACGGCTTTGTTACTCCTTGTAACAAATCTTGCGTAAACGCATTCTGCGAAATCCACTCGCAACGTGTCCGAGATGGAAGTCTAGGACCAAAACCGTGTTTACAATGTGCTGTTGGAGTACGAGGTGAAACACGCTTGTGTGTGCAATGTGGTGGTAAAAGATACAAAGAACTGAAAAGATATTATGATAAAAAATAATGATATAAAAAATTATGATAGCGACAGGATTATAAAAAAAACCCAGAAGATTATCTGATTAGATTTCAAAGTAAAGATAAGGGGAAATAAGGATTTAAACGAAAGATATTTATATATAATGGAGCAAAAGGAATTCATGGGACATCCTATCATAACAAACTACGAAGCAAATCGTGATAGTGTTATCAGACACTGTATACAAATAAAAA
Source organism: Unio pictorum (assembly GCA_030141615.1). NCBI lineage: Eukaryota > Metazoa > Mollusca > Bivalvia > Unionida > Unionidae > Unio > Unio pictorum. Next base: position 5,520,097 of record JARLTB010000207.1, read on the forward strand.
CCAGTCGGTTATATCATTAACACTGGTTATCTCATGTTCAGTATTAATTAAATAAATTAAAAACAGAACATATCTCTGTCACAGATTCGTATTCGAATGTTTCAATGGAATTATCAAAGACGGTCTTGTCATTGACCATATCAATTCAGATACGAAAAATAATTCCTTGGATAATCTGAGGGAAATCACGCAGAGTCAGAATTTTAAATACGGAAATACTGGTAGATGTAAAACAATAGAAAAACGGATGATAAAATCTGTAAATACAGAAACAGACGAAGAAATAATATTTCCATCAATAAATGCAGCTGGTAAATACTTTGATATTCAATCAAAATCAGTACAATTTGTCGCAGAAAATATATACATATATATACATCGAAAATATTAATGCTATAATGTCTGCAGTAAAAAATAAAAAATGAAAATATAAATATACATCTCGATCCAGAAAAATTAATTTGTGATTTCGATTCAATCCAACAACGAAGTCGTGAAGGTGGTTAAACACTTTCAACGGAGTATAGGCCGATAAAGAACATAAAGTCTATAATGTTCCAGTCCTTATCAATGGTAAAAGATACAGATGTGTATAGGTTTGTACTACTTTCTATCGCAGTAGAAAATGTTAAATCGAAACTGTCTCACGAATATGAAAGAAACAAAATTATTAACACACGCGTGAGACAACTAAAAAAGATTATAAATGAAAACGCTGCTGCTGATGACAGCTTGGATTCATTCATCTACAGTTCTGTTGTTTTATTCTGTTATATCCTTTTGTATTATGCTATAATATCCTTTTTTATTCCGTTATATTATTTTTTATTGTTATAATTTTTTTTTATTCTGTTATAATATCCTTTTTTATTCTGCTATATCTTTTTTTTATTCAGATTTGTAATCTTTGATGAAATTTCATCTTTTTTTACCAATTTTAATCGAAATATCATAGAAAATCTATCAAAATTGTAAATTTTGTACGATAAAACCCTAAGCCATTCTCTAAGCGGTTTGCGATGTTTTGTTCATAAATTAACTAAAATCGGATATCTTTTTACGAGAATATACAAAAAAACAGACCAAAAAAAGATGAAATTACCGTTTTATTGATAAATTGTTTAGAGAATAGCTCGGGGTTTTACCTTACAAAAATAAAAAATCTGTCAGATTTTCTACCATAAAATTGACTAAAATGGATTTAAAAAAAGATGAAATGCATCGAATCTGTAAAGAAATATTCTGTTTTACTGATTTTATTTAGAACTATATAATATTCTTTTAAGTTCATGAAGTTTAATGCAGGAATGCGCGTAGTTTATAATCTGATCTGGGTCACACGTGATCAAAGAAATATGTTCTAACCGCAATCTATCTAACTGTTCTTGCGTCAATAAAAAATCTTCGTCACCAATCTCATCAATGACTTTATCAACGATGTTGAATGAAGACTGTGTAAATATTAATTTGATTGCATTTCCAAGTGCTTCCTTGTCGTGTATAAAAACCCTTACGTGCTGGTGCATATATAATATTTATCCAATTAATTCGTGAATCAAGATAAAAAGATCGTTTACGATTTCACATTGAGATTGATCAGTAAAACCTAGCCACGTAAATCGATCAAGTGAACACTTTAGGCGGTGAGTTAAAAATTAATTCTTGACATGTATTGATTATGTGTGCGTAGATACAACGTATTGATTGGCTCCTGCACGATCAAGGATCCAGGAGGAACCATTGGAGTAAATGTGTAAAGAACGTGTCCTGGTTGAGCTTGATTTCATATCCCAAGACCTGTTTGATAACTACCATCAATTACATCGCATACAAGATTGACTGCAATCACTGAGGTTATATTAACAATCTTTGGTGAAATATGCCTACCTTCAGCATCGGGATTATTGTTAAATCTGAGAACATCATCACGATGTGGTGGAGTTTCATCAGGCCATCCTAGAATAGTTTTTATCGATGATCGATAAATAATCGAGAGATTTTACTTCAATCACAGATGATAATGTTGGTTCGTGAACAGTAATAGTTATTTATTATTCTTTTTGTTGTTGTTGTTGATTTTATTCTGCGCTGGAATTAATCGTTCATCTGTTCAATCTGATAACAAACTGTGGGGATATAAGCAACAAATAAATATGGGGTTCCATCCGATTAATTTTGTTGGCAAGTACAAGTGAATTATTTGGAGGTAATCCACCAAACGGTTCAGATCTGATATTTGGCCAACTATGATATACTCGCATTTGTGCAAGTGCAATCTCCCTTGCTGATTTTGCAGTTGGAAAATTAATACTGAATACAGGATTGGTTGTGGTCACTGATATTATAGTGGGTTTACTCCTGAACAATTACAAGTGATACCCGAGGATACTCAATTACCGCCGCGTGGTCTTAACTAGCACCTCTGCGTCTGTTGCACTCAAGACAAGTCAGCATCACATTATATCTGGTATGACCAATACTGCTATTCTTTCTGTCTACGGTAAATTGGCAAGGATATTTTCCGACCAACACCAACGCTTTATACAATTGCAACTCGCGCAGTAATTATTCTGTTGTTGTTTCAGTGTGATTATAAATTCGGCATTAATGTCAAATTTTCTGTTGTTTTTTTATCCTGCTGTTTATAACCAGATAGTTTTTTTTTCTTGATTATATCATCGCTGACAATATCACTTATTGTAGTGTCATTATAATCTAAAACAACTCTTCGAAGTTGATTTATTCTTTGTACTCTGGACACCGCAAGATAAACTAAATTCGACCACTCGATGTAATTATCTATGATCCAAACAATTGTATCGGATATAGTCAAACCCTGCGAAGAATGTATCGTCGCTGCGTATCCTAACTTCGATGGGGATTTATCAACACGCAATGCATCTTCGACGACGTTGATATCAACCAACACAATTTAATTTAATACGAGAATTTGCTTTTCTGTCCCTGACTTTGTCAGGCCAGGAATATCAACTTCGATATTCTGTTTTCGTGTATCCTTGGGTCTATAGCACAATGGCACTGGGAGTGTTGCAAATTTTTCTTTATGCATGCTAAATAACTTCATCTGAAGGTTATCTCTGACTATCTTTCTACTTGCCACTATCAAATCGTTTGGTCTTCACGTTTCCCAAAAGTCATTTAATGGTGTTTTTGAAATTATTTCACAGATTATTTCACATTGGATTCTATCCGGATGTAATCTGATTAATTAGTTTCTTGAACTCGCGCAATTTATTATCAAGTGCTCTATGATGAGTATTAATTTCTTCATAGTAGTCAACAAAATTCTTCAGCCAATCATGTGGATACAAACCGACAAATGGTGGTGGTTGAGCGTGATCGCCACACATTATCACTTTTGTATTCGCTAGCAATAGCCAATCAAGAAACCTTTGTAATACCTCTAACGACACTGTGCATATCTCATCCCAAATCATGACTTCAGGAATAAATTTCTCGCCCATTCGATCAGGAGTCCATTCATCACCTTTCCATCGAGAGAAACTGTGATAAGTGCAAACATTAATTCCTCGCTGTTTCATCTCTCTTGCAACTCTGTGGGTCCTTGTTAGAACAATCGTGTTTGATTTCCCTCGAAATAATTCAATCGCACAAGTCGTCTTCCCTGACCCACCACAGCCGTTTCAATAACTGGTTTTATGTCTACATATTGGATCAGATATCGACGGTGCATTAGATAGTTCTGATATCTGATTATTTTTCAAGTATTTATCTTCAATCGTAACATCTGCTGATTTGGAATAATCACACGGTATTTCCTTTTTAAATCTCCATGATCCCCATCTCTCGTCAGAATTTGTGAATATAGCCACTGCTTCGTTATGTTTACATATATGTAAAATGAATCAGTGGCGACTCTAACCGTGGTGTCAGGAAATCTATTTATCATTGAAAATAAATTAATAGAAGCATAAGCAAGCATAGACACCCTCAAATGTGTATACTGAAGATTGTATCCATCGTTGTAAGTAACAATTGTACCGAATTTTGTTCCATTGGACAAGAAAGCGTCTTTACGATTTACATATATACCTGTAGATGTTACATCCGCGATTATAAAATCGTATTCGGCATCATCTATAATCAACCGTGAAGAATATCGTTTATTGTCGTATTTGTTTCCACCTTGAGTGAATTTACCAATTATTTTTCTACCGAGGTCTTTCGCTTGTTTATTTTTAACTTCAAATATCTGTTTGGACCATTTCACGATATATTCTTCGTCGAGACCTTGGAATTGTTTTTCTATTTTCGCTGATTATACTATCAAGACTATCAGGTTGTGGTAACCAGACCTCAGTCTGCGCTCGATATGATATAATTGCTTCACTGACAATCAGCGATATCAGCATTTTAGAATTAATCATATACCGTAATACCACTATTGGCATCCAGTGTTTTTCAGATATATGTCTACCAATCCAAACATAACAACACGGATGATGTCCTTCAGCGGTTTCAAATGATACCACACGAGCGAATCCGGTGAGATTAAAATCGGGCAGTGGTCCATTTATCGCAACACGGGTCATCTCTTTTGTGGGATGTCCAAATCTTTTGAAGTACTCAGAGCACTCTCCATACCCGAGAAAACTCCTAGAATAACACGCAACCATATCAACCGAAATAATACTTTCAGGGTTGTATTTTGTATTCCATAATCCACCATAGTTGTACTCGATGCAGCTTGATTTGATATCTGATAGAAATTCGGCTGTTGTTGGTTTCCATAGATTTCTCGTTCTCGTGAAATGAGCTGTAGCTGACGGTATTGTAAAACAGTTTGTTAATAATTGTTTGTCGTAATCCGTTGAAGAACCACTAGCTAGTGTTTTCATCTCATTATGGAGGGCTTCAGTGCGGTATAATTCGCCAGTGGGTCTTACGAATTGATATAATTTGCCCTCTTCGTTTTCAAAACTATGAAGTAACCACACTGACACAGGATCGTTTTTACTTAACTGATACATAAAATCAAATAGTTTCTCCTGAGAGAATTCATCCCCAGAGAACTCCACGGGTAGACATTTTATTATTCTATCTCGCGGAAATTATGTTACTGCAGGTGACCATGCGTGTTCGTTATGGTCAATAAATTTTGATTGGAGATCCTCTCAATTTATATTTCGGTTCATATAATACCTCTCCTGTTATCGTCGTTACTGATATTGGGAATTTTAGTATCCGTTCTAATTCTGCCACATTTTGAATCGTTGCTCCGTTACTAATTGTTAGCCCCCATTCATTTCTTTTTTTGCGTCTTAGATCCGTAAATTTGTTTCCACGCAACGCATTTGTGAAGTGTTCTATTATTTGTTCTGCTAGACAATTTATCCTCCCTGACAAAGTCAGCGGTGACTGTTTCATTGGTTTTAGTTTTTCAATACTCGGTTTATCATTTATCGGATAGATTCCATAATCAACTGCTGTTACAGGATAAGATCTCTCCTAATACGGTTTGTCAATCCCAGTCAGAATCCTGACTCACAGTGACAGTTCTCTTATTATTCAGGATGGGTTCAAATTTGTCGCATATAATCCAATTCCATGTTTCTGAGCGGATAATAAATTTCACTCTAAAAAAATAGTTTTTCTTGTCAAGATGCGAGATTATCGCTGCTGCTCTTTCATCATTCATGGTGACATCAACACTACCATCAATTCGAAATGTCGACCAACAGTGAGATGCTCCATGGCGCTTGAATTCATTAAAGCCATCACGGATTTTACCTATCATGCTTTTATCACTTATTAGACTCTTTGGTACATCAGTGGATACTCTATCGAGATTGAATTCATTCTTTTTCCAAGGCATAATTTTCGATAATCTCTCGAACTCCATATTATAATTAAATTATAATTTAAATAATCAATTTATTATATAATGAATCATTGCAAATGGCTTATGATAGGATTAGTAACAGCTTGCAACAAAGCATGCAGAAATGAATTCTGTGGATATCATTTACAAAGCATACGTCGTGGAAGCTTAGGTCCGCTACCTTGTATCCGACGTCCTTGACTCTGTCAAAGGCAAAATCATAAGAACATCTCAGGACTATATTGATAGATTCTCAAGTAATAATTAAACCAAATAAATAATTAGACAAATAATATTATAGTACATAAATAAACCAAGAATTTTAACCACATCCTGTGATTTCCAATTATGAAGCGTCTCGTTACGATATTGTCAGACACCGCAAGTTGAAGAACCCAGGCGGTTATGTAAGTAGTCAAGGATATTTGAAGTTTATCGCTGGAAGGAAAAATTATATTTTCATCGATTCGTCCACGAGGTGTTTAATGGATGGATCAAGGATGGTTTTGTTATTGATCACATAAATGGTATTAAAACCAATAATTCTTTATCGAATCAACAAGCTATTTCACAAAGTGAAAACACTAAACGAGGGGGGAGTGGAAAACACGTGAAAATTCGAAACCCACAAAATCATTTAATACAGAAAATAACGAGCAAATAGTATTCCAATCAATGACTGAAGCCGGAAAATATTTCGATATTTGCGAGCCCTCAGTACGAAAAGTAACACAAGGGATATATCGATCGGCTTTTTCTAAAAGAAATTAAATACAGAATTAAATTTACATACGTCTGAATTCTATTTTGTACTGTATGTATATAGCATTAAGGGGAATGACTCGTGTAGGCTTGTGTGTGTAGTTTTGAAACAACGATAACTCTTTTGTTGTAGTCACATGTATCTCAATGGGATAATGTTTTTTGTGTTGGTTTATTTTCCTCATTAGGCAATCTCTTGTTGTCATCATTATATCAATTTGACCGTAACCAAATGGCATTTTTGAACCCCCCAAACTGATAAGATGTAATAAAACGGCACTCTGCCTCAAACTAAGAAACTGACACAATTTCCCATTCACTACGGGAGTGAAACAACATAACCCTGATTGATCTACATGTACCAAAATTCCTTCCTAACACGGAAGGAAAAACCACAACAGATTTGTTGAAAATAACAAAGTGAATCCAAAAATTGGAAAATATACCACGGCATACAGAATACCTGTGATTGATACACATATATCGTATTCAAAAGCACATACTTGTAGATACGAACATTTAGCGTATTGCATACGCGTTGGAATCTCGTTATGGAGCACATCGTTCGAATCTCGTGACAGACAATTGTCGACGGTACCGACTTCGAAGGTTTTTCTATATAATTTGGGGTGGGAAAGCCATTCGAAATTCAAATCGTGAAACCACCATACCACACACACCGTCACATGGTGTGAATGTGTTTTTCATTCAACCCGGGGTGATTTTGTGTGTGGGGGGGTATGGTGGTTTCAGTTTGAATGTAGAAGTGTGCCTGTTTTAATTTGATCCTTATACCATTATACCATTGTCATCCTCCTATAATCCATTGTTAAATGTTGTATTGTCTTTTGCTGTCCTCAAACTCGCCATAACACTCGAATTGGGAGTTGATCAAATATATGTATATATGTATATATGTATATATATATATATATATATATATATATATATATATATATATATATATATATATATATATATATATATATATGTATATATATATATATATATATATATATATATATGTATATATATATATATATATATATATATATATATATATATATATATATATATATGTCTATGTCTTACAAACTCGCCATAACATTCGAATTGGGAGTTGAAAAAAGGCTGTGCTGTCCTATATATCAAATATGTATATATGTGTACATGTAAATGTAACGTCCATTAACTAAGCATATCTTCTTGGAGTTCTAATCCGCTATTTGGCGAGTTAGATCTCCTCTTGGAGACTATGTTTCGTGATACCTCTTGGCCCGGTCAGATGTGAATAACACCTGAGGGGTTCCAATGGGGATTTGTTGTCTTATATATATGTAACCTCTGGGCCCCTCTGATGTGAATAACACCTGAGGGGTTCCAAATGGGGTTTTCTAGGCGTAATAAGATGTGAATAACACCTTATTGCGAACGGAGTTCATCATCATATATAACTTGCATAATATCTCTAATAAGATATGAATATACCTTAACACGAATGAAGTTCATGATAAATTTTATATATCACATATTAGAAATATATATTATTATATAAATGAGTTTTGAAAATATCAATGAGATCATAACCGAAATTTTAAATTTGAAAAGTCAAGGAATTCAATTGTCAGATAAATTAAATTGTGATCAGATTCTTTCAGATTTTCAAGATATTGAATATAAAGCTCAAAATGATGCTATTTATGACTCCCTTGCATTCTGTAACGACATCAATAAATTCGTCCCGTTATTCACTGTTGTCGAAAAAATAAGAAAACATTTGGGGCAGCAATATGAAATCAAACACACAATTAATTTGAAGATCAAAACAATAAAAGAGATTATCCGCAAAAAGGAAAATCCCCCCTGATTACCTCAACAGAGTAAAAATTCTCACCATGGATCGACATGTACAATACCCATAACTGTTTGCAAGTATACAATAGACAGGTATGCTCTTATTCACCTAGTACGAATTTGTAAAGACAGGTAAGATAGTGGATATATTTATCAATGGTAACTTCGTTATTGGTGTTTATCACTATGCGGAAGTAGTAGTAAATTGGGGTGGGTAAAGCAATCTACGGATTTTTCACTGGCGACTTCGTCACTACATTTAAATCGAGTATTAATTAATAATGGTAAATTAATCGCTAATGACTAGATTAGCACGCGAATGGTTAGACGCAATTAAGAAATTTATCCCCATTCGAGATTCAGTTCGAGAGAAATTGCAAGCTAGACCGGGGCTACAGCCAGACTTCATAACAGACACTGAGCAATTATTTAAACCAGCAACAACTGCAACCAAAGATGTAAAATCGTCTACTGAAGGAGCGATATGGGGAGATGTCCCCGATGAAGAGAAAAGGAAAGAAGCTCCTCTTCTTGGTGTGTTTGAAAAAATAGCAGGGGAAACTGTAAAACATCAGCGTTATTATAAAAGCCCCCAACTGGTCCGAAAAAAAACAAATGAAAAAAATAATAGATGAATTACGCAATTTTATTTAATGAGGAGGGGTTAGCAGCAATTGATAAGAATGACCTAGCTGAAATTCCTGCGCTTGTTGTTATGACTTATGAAGACAGAAAAAAATGCTGAAAACAGAACAATACAAGTATATTAAAAGTATACAACATTGGGCTGATGTATTCTACAAAATAAAAACTAAAACAAGTCAAATTGATCAAGAAAATACATCATACATTGGATACCTCAATGCGGTATGTACAGTGTATGATCAATATGAAGAACTAAAAGCAGAAACAAAACAATCACAAGGATTGCAAAGACAAAGACAACAATCTTCGAACAAAATATCTTTCTCACCTAAAAAAACAACAACCACCTGATGATGATGATGCGGGTTCGAGATTATTTGAGTCTGATAATAAGCAATCATTGTATATGGCATCTGATCGAGACGAAGATGATGCACATGATGCAACCGGTTTTAGTAGTGGGAAGGGTTTTTCTCAAAGTGGAGCTCCAAGTGGAGTTAGAAACTCCGTTTCTAGTAGTGGTCTAATTCATTGTCCTGGTAATATTCTCAGCAATATAGCACAATTAGAAGTACTCATCGGAGGGAAACGATCTGGAAATAACTCACCGGAAATAATAAAGCAGCAGATATCTGCAGGCGGTTATTTGAGGGTGGCTTTATGAATATTGGTGTATACAGAGAGTTTATTGACGAGCTAGCCGAAAATCATACGGATTTTTACGGTTACCACAGTGACTAATGTCATTGATGACTTCGTCGAAAATTCTTTGAATGAAAAATTCTTTGGATTTTTGCGATTAGATAAATATCATTTAAATAAGATGATCATACACTACAACCACGATAAACCAACAATGGTCTACGTAGTAAAGTCACGATTGCCTGTTTATAGAGCGTACTATGGTGATAGTTTTGGCAATACCATTGTAGGGTTATTTTCAAGAATGGCTCTAAAAGTAGCGCCATTAGCAAAACAATTATCGATGAAAGCCATTGATGTTATTCGCGATAAACGAATTAGCGCTGTTGTAGGAGTTGCCGGGAAAGCGTTTTCCGCCACGAAGGAAAAACTAATGTTGTTAGTTCGACGAAAAAAGAAACCATCTACGGAAGTTATGCCTGCAAGTGTTAGCAAAATAATAAATAATGCAGTGGATTAGAAATTAGCATCATTGGCAACTTCGTCATTGGCCAATGAAGCATATGAGGCACAGAGAAATAATATTGCAAACACGATAGCGTGAAGCGGCTTGAAACCACGACACGAGGAAAATCATGATTTAGATCGAGAAATATATAATAAAATGTTCAAATGGACATCTGATCCAGCCTTTGATATGGACACCCCAGTACGCAAAGATGATTCGGTACAGGATTATCAATATTATTCCTATCATTTTGTACAACCGGATGTTCGATCAAGAATTGAGCTTCAAGTCCAAGATACCAGTAAATACTTTTTGCCTTGTGAAGCATTTATTGAAGTAGAAGGAGAACTTGTAACAAATGTTGTAGCTAATACTCTATATGCAGATGACCCAAATATCCGAGTTGGTTTTGTTAATAATGGAATCAAGGCGCTATTTGAGAGTGCAAGATATCTGATTGATGGAAAAGAAATCTAATCCATAGAACGTGATGTTGATGTTGCAGCAACAATAATTGGATTGGCAAGATATTCTGATGATTATACAAGATCAGCGGGTCCGGCTGTGATGTTTTCTAAAGATATTACTGATCACCCTGAACACATCCAGCATACTAAATTGCTGACACCAAGAGATACTGCATCTGATCCACAAACAGTTGGTTCTCTTGTACACGAAGGAAGACCAGCTGCTGGCTTTGATATTATAAAAAGTACTAATCCTAATTACAACCTAGGGTTTGCAACACGCGTAACAACGTTAGAGGGACAGTGTCGAAAATTTTCATGCGCAATTCCACTGCATCATATTTTCGGATTCTGCAGAAGTGTTAGAAAAGTTATCTATGGAGCGAAGCATACAGTAGCACTCGTGCGAAATGGTACTGATAATGATGAAATCTGGCGTGGTGCTGGTGCGGCCGCTGCTAGTAAAGTCATTTTAACAAAACTAACATTGTGGATGCCAGTAATGAATCAATCAATTACCGTACAAGATCGATTACTATCATTTATGAATCAGGGAGGAAAATCGTTACTAAGTTGGCTAACAGCAACAATGGACGTTAATCAATCAGCTGTTAACGGTACATTCACATGGCAATGGGCATCAAAACAATGCGTTGCTTCGCCACGGCATATATTTATTGCGTTACAGGATATAACGCGAGTTGGTGATCAAACACCCAGCCATATGTTATTTGATACGCTCGGCGTTACTAAGGTTTCGCTAAAAATAAACGGTCGGCAGGAACCAATCGAGGATGTACAACTTAATTACACAGCAAACCATATTGCACACGTGTATCATCGCCTGTTGTCATATATGGGTCGTGATCAAAACGTCGACACCAGTCTACAAATATCTCAGTTGGATTTTAAAACCTTATATCCGATCTATTACTTTTCGCTGGAACATCTTGATTTAACCAGACAATCCGTAGTTGACATATACTTAGAGCTACTATAGACCTTGCTGGTGTTGGTTACAGAGCAATTGTTGTCATTCTCAGCGACAAATCAATGCTACTTGAAGGTGTTGGTGGAAAAATGAAAATAGTTGATGCGCCAGTGGAAAATATGTAACAATTAGATCAATCTGCCATTTAGAAGACACCAGTGTTTTAACAATAAGATGTCGTATAGTGATGTTAGTGTTATATTGACTCCTGGTCAATTCAAGAAATTGCAATCAGAATCGGCTAAAAAATGTGGAACCACGATATCGCTGAAACACAATCAGATACCTGGTGGTCAGAATAAATTGTCGCTGACAACTCGTCAGATAAAACACTTTAATGATGCTTTCAAGAATAAAAAGGGTGTTCAGATCACACTCTCTGCAGCTGCGATTAAGATCATGATAAAATCAGGTGGTATATTTCCACTGTTAGCTGTGATTCCAGCGTTGATTGCGGTAGCAAAAGCGGCAGCATTAGGAGCCGTTGGTACAGCGCCAGGGATGGCACTAAAGAAATCTACCGGGCAGGGATATAAAAAAAGAAACGAAGAAAGGGTCTAAGACTACCAGGAACCCCGTATTCATGATACAAGGGAAGCGGTCTGAGAATCCCAGGAACGGTTTGCTAACACCGAAAATAGTTCCAATGTCAAATTTTGATTTACTTGATGGTGCTAAAAAGCTAGCGATAAAAAACTTCAGAGGTGTCTTTATGCGAGATCAGTTGCCGGCACAACCCAAAAACGTTCAAACCGGTATCATTAATCTCGATAACAGTAGCAGACCTGGAATCCACTGGGTTGCATACGCAATTGATCCGTGTGCAATTGTCTATTTGATTCACTGGATGAATTTATGTGCTATATACAACAATTAAACACTTTTCATAAAATGAAGACTTGGTATTCCACGCTACCAACACAACAACTAAATGATCCACCAATATGCGGCATAGAAGTATTAAATGTCCTTGACGCTATTTCATCATCGAGAAAACCACTTCATCAGGTCGTAAATGAATATACAAGTAATCTTTTTTTAGAGAGAAGTAATATAAAATAAACATGATTGATATTTGGAGAAGTTTTTTTGGTCAAGTGAAAAGACTAACAGCGTGGTTTTATAAACCCGTTTCTGTTAACATGTCACCGAAACCCATATTTGAAAAGTCCACTCTTAATCTCGCTGACATGTCTCTGAAACCCATAATTGAAATGTCAGATTTTAATCTCGCTGACATAGTAAATAAAATCCCCATAAAACATTTCAGAGGTATATTCAGGGAAAATCAGTTGCCGGTACAACCAAAAATCTTTGAAACCGGTAAAATTGATCGCAGTGATGAAAGAAACCCTGGAACATATTGGATAGGTTATGTGATACATCCACAATGTATCGTTTATTTTGATCCGCATGGATTCCCTCCTTGGAAAAGAGGAGGAGGATTTATTGAGTATATATCCAAGTTAAATTCTTCGGCCCCTGTTTGGTATTCAGAGTTGCCCATATTGAGCTTATTTGAAAACTCATGTGGGGCAGAAGTCCTTGAAATGTTAATGGCGGTTTCAGCATCATCTGAATCGCCTTATAAGGTTGTCTACGAATACATAATAATAAATTACTTAAAAAGATGAATGCAATATAGAATAACATGGTTGATATTTGGGGACGATCTATCTCAATGTTGAAGAAACCCGATGCCGATGGCACTGCAACCGGTGATGTAAAAAAAAAATCGAAGATGAAATAGCTGAGATGTTGAACTTAGCAAGTGTTGATCCCAATGAAATAGTTGTATTTCATGATCGTCAGGGTAAATTGAAAGCTAGTAATATTTCCCTTGATGATATTTTAGTTAAACGACGCGACGCAGTAGAAGATACTATCTCGTTGTTTTCCAATCAGGGTAAACTCAAACCATGTGTACTTGTTTCAACGCTCACAGATAAATTAGCAACGCTCGGTGATAATTGTTCATCAACGATAGAATTATTAAAAAAACTACGCGATGAATACGACGACCATATAACTAAATTCGATCAGTTTTCTGAAATACAAAGAAATATAATTGACAATATTGGCAAAACTCTATTAGATTTCCTTGGAAATCCACCGGTAACCACACCGAAACTCACTGAGAAAAAAACCTCCATGGGTAATTTGTCAAACTTGCGATTCGAGTATGATACTCATATTGAACAATTTACTATGTTACGTAAAATTTTAAAAAAATCGATGATGCCATCGATGAATGTTTTGGTAGAAATGCCAAACCCGAAAAAATTAAAACCGATCTCGCTGGTATTATCACGAAACTCAATTAAATAACAGTGATTAATCGGTGAATTGAAGTTGTTCGCGAAGATATTAAAACGACCGACGATGTCATCAGGGATGATCTACCGAGGATGATAGAAAAACTTGAGAAAAAAAATCCCTCACGAACAGAAAAATATAAATAATGTGTACGCGATCCAACACGGATCATTTACGTGGATACCTACAAACAACAAATTAGATATCATCGCGGCCGTCAAAGGTATTTATCTATTAACACTAGTGTCACCGACTCAGTTTAATATTTCATCAACAAGTTCAGCTGGGGTCAACAATATGATATCAACGATCATCGACAAAGGAACAACTAAACGATTCACGATAACAACGACTGATAATAATTTGGCTAGGGTTTCAGTAACATGGAATGTGGACTTCGTAGCGGATTTAAGTAAACAACTAAATTGAATTATGTTGTAATAAATAAAATGTCATCACATCAGTATTGCTATGATCAGGTCAGATAATTTAAAACTAAACTCAAAACCCTCACTGAGAAGTATCAAGTAAAAATTTTAAAAAATATCGACGAAGAATCACCGTAGTGATGTTACCGTGTACTCGGTGAGTGGTGTAATCACAGGAGCTGATTATACTCTCCTCTCTTACACTGGTTGCTCTGATAGCTGTTCTAATTTGTATATCAGCAGCGACAACAATTGCAGGAATTATTTCGATTATAACAACAACAAAAAATGTGTCGTCAGGGCAAACTGCAAGATTACGTAGTTAAATTTCATGTTGTGTCAACCGCATACTCCCAATTATCCTCGATGATACTCCCATACTCCCAATTATCCTCGATGATATCGTCATCACTCGATGACACATTAATATCCGATAGTGAGTTCTCATGGTACGTGTTTATGATTCCGCGATGTCAAATTAGAAAAACAACATGAGTATAACAATGACAACATCGCAAGAACTACTTCAACGAATAGCGGAAAATACCAACCCGGTGAAAACAAGTATGATATCAATAACCTCACCCGATCGTGAATTCAGTGTGAATTTCCCTTCTGCGATTCCCGTAAAAGAAATAGCGTTAGCAAAGTTACGAGTGTATCACAGTTGGCCTAATATTAGGTCAGTAGCATTTGGTGGTCAACATCCGAATAATTCCTTGGTGTTTGCGAGTAAGAATAAACCCGATGGTACTCCAGACTGGAACGTTGTTTCGTTACCATCTGGGTTCTACCAAATTGAACAGATCAATGATGAATTACAACGCAGAATAAAATGAATTACTGGAAAAAAATCAAAAATCGCTATAACAGTTCACGAGCCGACGTTATCATCCGTGATTGAGATAAACTCTCCCGGATATACCGTAGATATCTCTCAGAGTTCGATAAGAACAATACTAGGATGGCCTGAAAACCCACCTCAGGCACCATCTTATCAAAATTTACCCGAACCTATAAAATCTGATTATGTCAAGGATGTACAATCATACCACGAAATTGCTCGATCAAATCGAAATTATTTACCTGATATAAAAAATGCAAAATTAACTGATAGATTCACATTTCTTGATAACAGAACTATGCAATGGAAATTTGGTTCTGAGAAAACTCCTGATTCATCCATTGCCATTGTATTCACTCTAAATAACGTCATTGATTATTTGAAAGAGATTAATCAATTACATAGAACACAACTAGAACGACTACGACAGAGTTTCCAAAAACATCTTTTTGATATAACGTGTTCACACAGCGAGGTCATAAAATATATTGAGAGATTAGATCAGCTTGTAGCCGACATGGAATATATCAACACACGAACAATTCAAGTAATAATTAATGACAAAAACGGAGATAAACAAAAATTCCTAACTGGTTACAATATCATAGAAGCTGATTTACCCGATTTCAAATTTCCTGGGTATTTTCAAATGAACTAAAAACATATGTTAATGATCTCCTCGATAAGTATTTCCTACAAATACTCGCCGCATGGAAAAAATATCACAAACAAATATCCTCAAACATAATAATGACCCAGATGGTGGTGAGCGACATATCGCTCTTCAAAACGTTAATATATCCTCGGTGATTGCATTGAATATAGTATGTGATGTTATCGAAGGAAGCTATCAAATAAATCTCGAAAGATCAAATCAAGCCCAGCAGGGTTAAATTTTATATTCATTTGCACCAACAGCTCCACCATGATTTTTAATAATTGAGGATCCAACTAATCCAGTCTGTATGCGATGTCATAATGATTCATTTACGAGAATTAATTTTAAACTCATTGACCAGTCCAATAATCTAATTGATTTACGAGGCGAGGTTTTGCAAATTAGTCTGTTTGTGAAATCATAAAAAGGATTTCCATCGTAAAATCGATTTCATTCGATTTCAAGAAAACATTAGTTAGCCAAATGGACGCTCGGACAAAGTTGGTCTGTTCGCCCTCTCTGCTGCTCATTCCTTTCCTAATCCATATGGCTTTGTTACTCTCAGCTGGATTAATCCATCTAGCTATGGATTACTCATGGCCATCTTATCCATCTATTTACTCAACCATCTTAATCTGCCTCTTTCATTAATGTCTTAATCCATATAGCTGGAAGGTCATTATGAGTTAGCTCAACTTTAACATGTTGCTTGCTGTATTTGTTAAAAATTTGGTTTAGCAAGTTATTTACATGCTGCATTGCTAATTGATGATTTGTTTTTCCCTTATATGTGTCCTTTTTGTCAAAAGGTCTACTAAATATATAAATACATATATGCTTGACTCTAGTCAAGACAGCCATATGAGAGAGACATGTTAAACCTCAGATTGTGGAGAGAACCTTGAGAGCATGAAGGCCCTCCACTGTGAAGGCTTATGTGGGAAAGTGCCATACCAACAAGACTGTCCCTTTGAATGTCTCCTTCTTTCAAGCCGGCTGACAGTTTTCTTTTTTTATTAGAAATAGTTGGCTCCAGTCACTATCATGATATTGTTTACATTCCATCATCATGTCAGCAAGATATTTGGCATGATACAGGCCTATTTCATCTTTTAGCAATTATGGTCTAAATCAACCAAAATTCCTGACTTTGTTTCCAAATGGAACCAATCCTGCATTTTACCATAGCTAAAATTGATTTATTTTAAACCTGTAACCCACATTAAATTGCTTAAGTTTTTATCATAGAAGATATGTTTTCTGACCGCTTTAGCTTCCACATGCAGGGTAAGCAAATTGCATCCCCTTTATGTAGAATCAAACTTTCTTCATTTCAGATCTGGGTTTGGTGGTTCTCTGGACACAACCTGGCTTTATAGCCAAAATCAGTTACCATCTGTCAGTCACCATATAGTTATCACTCTGTTCCATAATCAGTTAGAGAACAACATCCATGCAATATTATCCTGTTTGCACTCTCAAACACTCCTTAAAATGTACAGAGACATTTACTGCATCCTTCCGGTGAGAGCTGGGTCAGTGATTATCACCCATCAAACCATTGCTTTGTGGCTGAAGTGGGTTGTATGCTTGATGTAACCCGACATCTCATCAGGTGAGGGTGACATCACAGAGAGTATGGCTCAGAACCTTTAAACCATCTCCAGGGTCCATGGATGACATTGAAAATCTTGCAAAATGAATTGTATCCTCAAGGCCTTAAAAAAATCCTTGAAACTTCAAAATATTGTCTGTGAACCTTAAAAAGTCTTTATATTCATGAAACCAAGACTATTAATACATAGTTTGGGTTTTTAGAATTTTTTTTTTAAAAATGGAAGAATGACCCAAAAGACATCTCTCACTAAGTTTGTGACCGAACGGAAATTTTTCCACAACTGGCCACTGTCCAGTCATACATTTTGAACCTCCAATTGTATGAAGCTCAGATGTAGCAGTGGTTTAAATTTGAGTCATTCATTTCAACATAACTGGCTGCCAATTCCAATTTCGATGATAAAATGAAGAAAAATAGTTTGGATTATTTTGTTTTCTCAAAGAGCTTTGCAAAATGTGAATTATACCAGAATGATATTGATTTGTATGCAATGGGAGTGAGTGCTCCATGGCCACATGCAACTAAAGAAAAAAAAAAACAAGTTATTGCAGGCCTAATGGCATTTAATGCAGGCACAAGAAGAAGCTTCTGCATGAAAATAAAATCATTTTTGATGAAAGAGGTATGTGTGTGAACACAGATTCAAGTTTTAAAATAGAAACTATATATATTCTTAATTATGAATTAGTTCAGTGTTCTGTTTTGGAATCTAGTTTGCTTGTTTGTTTTTTATGGTTTAACATCATTTTTCAGCACAATATAGGTATACATGGCTTGAACTTCAAATTAGACAATAATCCTCATTTCGTTTGCAGATCTTCATTCTACCACCAATATATATTCTGCCACTGTGACAAAAATTTTTTGTAAAAAACAATATCAACTGCTGCTTTGAGTGCATCATACTATCTACCCTACACCTTTTGTTTGACAAAAATGGCAACTGGCTTGTCAAGGAACACAAGTAATTAAGCGAGCTTGCCTTCCAGGGGGATTGACTTGAGAAAAGATGTGATTTGAATTTTTAATGTAGCTTTAGCAGTTTTTCGGTCATATTACTACGATGTCTGCAATGTGGCAATTTATAGTGATGTCTAGCACTGGGGCATCATGCCCCATACATGTAGCATGATGTCCCACCAGTTACATTATCCTGACATTAGGACGACCAGTCCTAACACTAACTTATTAATGCTGAGCGCCAAGCTTGGCAGCTGTTAGCATAATTTTTGTAAGTCTTTGGTATGACGATATGGTATTTATGTTGGGGATTTGCCATCTCTACTATAATGTTGCAAGCTTTGATTCACTCTGTCATTTATTAAGTGCTTTGATACAACTAGAGTAGTTCTTTATGGAATTGACAGGTAATTGCCTTTATTTTTCAGGAAATTTAACTGGGAAGCAGATCGGAGAGATCAGAGAATGGCTAGATGATTGTTCAGAAGATATCAAGAAATATCTTGGTAATATTTAGTTGTTGCTTTCTTATGCATTTATATTTTCTTACCGCCCAACTGTCTTTCTGCTTGTTTCTCTTTTAGTCATAGCATGTTTCATTGGCATATGTGTTAGAATTTACTATATTTTTTTAGTATTACTAAATGTCAATTGCATGTATGTGGCTTTATTTTATGATTGTGTTAGGAATTGTTAAATTGAAATATTTCTATCTTGGACCTTTCTTTGATGTGTTTCCCATCTTGTATTATACAAGTTGGAGTGTTGCCACAGCAACAAATTATTGGGTAAATTTGAATTACAGTAAGTACAATAAGAACTGCTGAGGACGCACTTGGGTAGTGAGACTAAAATTCATAGAAAACTAGCAAACAAACAGTCTACAGAGGTGCTTACCCTAAAACTTATAGAAGACACAGCAAAGGAGCAGTTTGTAATGGTTGTTCCTAAGCTGCTTACTGAACCAAAAGAACTGAGACACATGGATCCCAAGTTGAGAATACACTTTTCAGTGGTTCTTTGCATGAACTATGAACATTCAAACAAATAAATGTGGAGGGACCAAGCCCATAATAAACCAAGACTGCAGGCATCATACAACCAACTAGAGATGGATATACTTTGTAATAGGTTGTCGACCATCAAGAATATGAATTAACTGCTTAGGGAAGGGGAATATTACTGCGACTGAATACGATGAAATATTCAGACCTTTTAGATGATTAAGCGAACTCTTAATCATTATTCTCTTAGAATGTGAAACAGTTATAGGTATAAAATTAATTATAACATCGATCTGCTTTCAATTATAATTGACATGTTAAATAACATGTATTATAAAACTGTTTATTGGTGTAAATTCGATACTGCATTTCCCAGATATGTTAAAGTATAATAAAAAGTATTTTTTTTTTCCTTTGTAACTTTTCTGTTTTCTGTCTCTTAATTGTCTTCACATTTCTGATTTCCCTATGGAAAACCTGACGAAAACCTGATTTCTTTATTGTGAGCAACACTGAGTTTATCTTATATGTTGACTCTTGCTTTCAAGAATATTTTCAACTGGAATAATCAGGTTAACACTTTAGACCTTTAGTTAACATGTACATTGCATGCACATCCATGTGGCTCTTGTAGCAATGGATATCATGATTAAAATAAGTATGAACTGTTTATTCAGCTGTGTCAATCAATAACAGAATATAGCAGTGCCTTGTACAGGAGTAAAATCACAATCGTGTTAGCATTGGAAGTTACTGGTGTAAAATATGAAGCCAAGTTATTGATCTGGCCTTGTGTTTTATGTATAAACACATATACGCTTGACTCTAGTCAGGACAGCCATATGAGAGAGACAAGTTAAACCTCAGATTGTGGAGAGAACCTTGAGAGCATGAAGGCCCTCCACTGTGAAGGTTTATGTGGGAAAGTGCCATACCAACAAGACTGCTACTTTGAGTGTCTCCTTCTTTCAAGCTGGCTGACATTTTTCATTTTTGATTAGAAAGAGTTGGCTCCAGTCACTATCCTATTGTTTACATTCCATCATCATGTCAGCAAGATATTTGGCATGATACAGGCCTATTTCACCTTTTAGCAATTATGGTCTAAATCAACCAAAATTCCTGACTTTGTTTCCAAATGGAACCAATCCTGCATTTTACCATAGCTAAAATTGATTTATTTTAAACCTGTAAATTGCTTAAGTTTTTATCATAGAAGATATGTTTTCTGACCGCTTTAGCTTCCACATGCAGGGTAAGCAAATTGCATCCCCTTTATGTAGAATCAAACTTTCTTCATTTCAGATCTGGGTTTGGTGGTTCTCTGGACACAACCTGGCTTTATAGCCAAAATCAGTTACCATCTGTCAGTCACCATAGAGTTATCACTCCCCTGTTCTGTTCCATAATCAGTTAGAGAACAACATCCATGCAATATTATCCTGTTTGCACTCTCAAACATTCCTTAAAATGTACAGAGACATTTGCTGCATCCTTCCGGTGAGAGCTGGGTCAGTGATTATCACCCATCAAGCCATTGCTTTGTAGCTGAAGTGGGTCGTATGCTTGATGTAACCTGACATATCATCAGGTGAGGGTGACATCACAGAGAGTATGGCTCAGAAACTTTAAACCATCTACAGGGTCCATGGAAGACCTTGAAAACCTTGAAAAACGAAGTGTATCCTCAAGGCCTTGAAAATTCCTTGAAACTTCAAAATATTGTCTGTGAACCTTGAAAAGCCTTTATATTCATGAAACCAAGAGTATTAATAAATAGTTTTGGTTTTTCAGATTTTTTGGGGGAAAAAATGGAAAAATGACCCAAAAAACATCTCTCGCTATGTTTGTGATGGAACGGAAATTTTTCCTCAACTGGCCTCTGTCCAGTCATACATTTTGAACCTCCAATTGTATGAAGCTCAGATGTAGCAGTGGTTTAAATTTGAATCATTCACTTCAACATAACTGGCTGCCAATTCCAATTTCGATGGTAAAATGAAGAAAAATAGTTTGGATTATTTTTTTTCTCAGAGAGCTTTGCAAAATGTGAATTATACCAGAATGATATTGATTTGTATGCAATGGGAGTGAGTGCTCCATGGCCACATGCAACTGAAGAAAAAATAACAAGTTCTTGCAGGCCTAATGGCATTTAATGCAGGCACAAGAAGAAGCTTCTGCATGAAAATAAAATAATTTTTGATGAAAGAGGTATGTGTGTGAACACAGATTCAAGTTTTAAAATAGAAACTGTATATAGTATTAATTATAATATTAGTTCAATGTTCTGTTTTGGAATCTAGTTTGTTTGTTTGTTTTTTATGGTTTAACATCATTTTTCAGCACAATATAGGTATACATGGCTTGAACTTCAAATTAGACAATAATCCTCATTTCGTTTGCAGATCTACATTCTACCACCAATATATATTCTGCCACTGTGACAATAAATTTTTGTAAAAAACAATATCAACTGCTGCTTTGAGTGCATCATACTATCTATCCTACACCTTTTGTTTGACAAAAATGGCAACTGGCTTGTCAAGGAACACAAGTAATTAAGCGAGCTTGCCTTCCAGGGGGATTGACTTGAGAAAAGATGTGATTTGAATTTTTAATGTAGCTTTAGCAGTTTTTCGATCATATTACTACGATGTCTGCAATGTGGCAATTTATAGTGATGTCTAGCACTGGGGCATCATGCCCCATACATGTAGCATGATGTCCCACCAGTTACATTATCCTGACATTAGGACGACCAGTCCTAACACTAACCTATTAATGCTTAGAACCAAGTTTGGCAGCTGTTAGCATAATTTTTGTAAGTCTTTGGTATGACTTGATATGGGATTTATGTTGGGTATTTGCTATCTCTACTATAAAGTTGCAAGCTTTGATTCACTCTGTCATTTATTAAGTGCTTTGATACAACTAGAGTAGTTCTTTATGGAATTGACAGGTAATTGCCTTTATTTTTCAGGAAATTTAACTGGGAAGCGGATCGGAGAGATCAGAGAATGGCTAGATGATTGTTCAGAAGATATCAAGAAATATTTTGGAAATATTTAGTTGTTGCTTTCTTATGCATTTATATTTTCTTACCCTCCCCCCCCCCCAACTGTCTTTCTGCTTGTTTCTCTTTTAGTCATAGCATGTTTCATTGGCATATGTGTTAGAATTTGCTATATTGTTTTAGTATTACTAAATGTCAATTGCATGTATGTGGCTTTATTTTATGATTGTGTTAGGAATTGTTAAATTGAAATATTTCTATCTTGGACCTTTCTTTGATGTGTTTCCCATCTTGTATTATACAAGTTGGAGTGTTGCCACAGCAACAAATTATTGGGTAAATTTGAATTACAGTAAGTACAATAAGAACTGCTGAGGATGCACTTGAGTAGTGAGACTAAAATTCATAGAAAACTAGCAAACAAACAGTCTACAGAGGTGCTTACCCTAAAACGTATAGAAGACACAGCAAAGGAGCAGTTTGTAATGGTTTTTCCTAAGCTGCTTACTGAACCAAAAGAACTGAGACACATGGAGCCCAAGTTGAGAATACACTTTTCAGTGGTTCTTTGCATGAACTGTGAACATTCAAACAAATAAATGTGGAGGGACCAAGCCCATAATAAACCAAGACTGCAGGCATCATACAACCAACTAGAGATGGATATACTTTGTAATAGGTTGTTGACCATCAAGAATATGAATGAGCTGTTTATGGAGGGGAATATTACTGCGGGTGAATATGATGAAATATTCAGACCTTTTAGATGATTAAGCGAACTCTTAATCATTATTCTCTTAGAATGTGAAACAGTTCTATTACAAGTTATACAATTAATTATAACATCGATCTGCTTTCAATTATAATTGACATGTTAAATATGTATTATAAAACTGTTCATTGGTGTAAATTCGATACTGCATTTCCCAGATATATTAATGTAGAATAAAAAGTATTTTTATTTTTCCTTTGTAACTTTTCTGTTTTCTGTCTCTTAATTTTCTTCACATTTCTGATTTCCCTATGGAAAATCTGATTTCTTTATTGTTAGTAACACTGAGTTTATCTTATATGTTGACTCTTGCTTTCAAGAGTGTTTTCAACTGGAATAATCAGGTTAACACTTTAGACCTTTAGTTAACATGTACATTGCATGCACATCCATGTGGCTCTTGTAGCAATGGATATCATGATTAAAATAAGTATGAACTGTTTATTCAGCTGTGTCAATCAATAACAGAATATAGCAGTGCCTTGTACAGGAGTAAAATCACAATCGTGTTAGCATTGGAAGTTACTAGTGTAAAATATGAAGCCAAGTTATTGACCTGGCCTTGTGTTTTATGTATAAACACATATACGCTTGACTCTAGTCAGGACAGCCATATGAGAGAGACAAGTTAAACCTCAGATTGTGGAGAGAACCTTGAGAGCATGAAGACCCTCCACTGTGAAGGCTTATGTGGGAAAGTGCCATACCAACAAGACTGCCCCTTTGAGTGTCTCCTTCTTTCAAGCTGGCTGACATTTTTCATTTTTGATTAGAAAGAGTTGGCTCCAGTCACTATCATATTGTTTACATTCCATCATCATGTCAGCAAGATATTTGGCATGATACGGGCCTATTTCACTTTTTAGCAATTATGGTCTAAATCAACCAAAATTCCTGACTTTGTTTCCAAATGGAACCAATCCTGCTTTTTACCATAGCTAAAATTGATTTATTTTAAACCTGAAACCCACATTAAATTGCTTAAGTTTTTATCATAGAAGATATGTTTTCTGACCGCTTTAGCTTCCACATGCAGGGTAAGCAAATTGCATCCCCTTTATGTAGAATCAAACTTTCTTCATTTCAGATCTGGGTTTTATTGGTTCTCTGGACACAACCTGGCTTTATAGCCAAAATCAGTTACCATCTGTCAGTCACCATAGAGTTATCACTCCCCTGTTCTGTTCCATAATCAGTTAGAGAACAACATCCATGCAATATTATCCTGTTTGCACTCTCAAACACTCCTTAAAATGTACAGAGACATTTGCTGCATCCTTCCGGTGAGAGCTGGGTCAGTGATTATCACCCATCAAGCCATTGCTTTGTAGCTGAAGTGGGTTGTATGCTTGATGTAACCTGACATCTCATCAGGTGAGGGTGACATCACAGAGAGTATGGCTCAGAAACTTTAAACCATCTACAGGGTCCATGGAAGACCTTGAAAACCTTGAAAAAAGAAGTGTATCCTCAAGGCCTTGAAAATTCCTTGAAACTTCAAAATATTGTCTGTGAACCTTGAAAAGCCTTTATATTCATGAAACCAAGAGTATTAATAAATAGTTTTGGTTTTTCAGATTTTTTTGGGGAAAAAATGGAAAAATGACCCAAAAAACATCTATCGCTATGTTTGTGATGGAACGGAAATTTTTCCTCAACTGGCCTCTGTCCAGTCATACATTTTGAACCTCCAATTGTATGAAGCTCAGATGTAGCAGTGGTTTAAATTTGAATCATTCACTTCAACATAACTGGCTGCCAATTCCAATTTCGATGGTAAAATGAAGAAAAATAGTTTGGATTATTTTTTTGCTCAGAGAGCTTTGCAAAATGTGAATTATACCAGAATTATATTGATTTGTATGCAATGGGAGTGAGTGCTCCATGGCCACATGCAACTGAAGAAAAAAAACAAGTTCTTGCAGGCCTAATGGCATTTAATGCAGGCACAAGAAGAAGCTTCTGCATGAAAATAAAATAATTTTTGATGAAAGAGGTATGTGTGTGAACACAGATTCAAGTTTTAAAATAGAAACTGAATATAGTATTAATTATAATATTAGTTCAGTGTTCTGTTTTGGAATTTAGTTTGTTTTTTTTTTTTTATGGTTTAACGCCATCTTTCAGCACAATATAGGCTATACATGGAGTCCATTATTAATGGTGGAGGAAGAACCAAGACAGCCCCCGGAAAGAACCACCGACCCACGAGAAGCTACTGGTAAGCAATCTCACATAACTGCATTTGCCGAATCTTAGACTATGTTTTGGAATTTAGTGGAAATAGCGCAGACATTAAATATAATAAACATGATAAATCTAAAAAGTATAGAATACAGCTAAGCTGAAAGAAATATTAATATATCTAATAGGAAATAGTTTTAAATATCCATGCACTGTTTTCAAATTAACAATAATATAAAAAACAAATAATATAAAATACAAAAAGCACACGATAGACTATACATGGCGGTCAGTATTAATGGTGGAGGGAGAACCCTGGAAAAGCCTTGGAAAGAACCAACAACCAAAGAGAAGCTTCTGGCTCTCTCACATACCCACATTGGCCGAATCTGAGACTCAAACCCACAGAGAGTAAATAGTTTAGCGCAGACAGAGTAAAATGAACTTTGTTCAGTGACTACATTATTGTATTTCCCAGATGTAAGATGTTTAATATTAATGGGAAAGATATCAATGGTCATACTATTGATTTCATGTTTTTTTTTATTTTTGTTGTTTTAAAAATAAATTTGTAGAAAATGTTCCTTGTATGGAATAATAGTAAGTATAAACTTGTGTTTACATACAGTTATGTATCCTTTAAAATTAATGTAATAATGCACCTTGATCTTTTTAACGTGATTTTTTAACTTGTAAAACCACTTAAACAGAAACCTGCATATCTGTATGATTGGGTCACAGGTCAAGTGACCCCAGGCAGTGTTGCTTATGTAATTAGGATAAGAATTTATCATTCATATTGGGAATCCATCTATCCTTCCCTAGAAGGATACTTCATGCAGAGGTTGAATGCTCAGCATCCACTCATCCTATTTTGTATTCTCCTAATGTAATTTAATTGAGGAACATATTCAAAGGAGAAAGCAAATTTTGAAGTAAATTATGTTTCTCCAAGAATAATTACCACTCATATTACTTAAAACCCCTCTCAACTATCCTGCCATGCCAGCATCCTGCTCAGCTAAAAACTAGCGATACCTGATAGGACATGGGGAAGTAATGGGCAAGAGTTATTGCCCTTTGTCTATTGAAATAGATGGGAAAAGACCATTTTCATCTTTTAGTAAGGCTGCAATTGTGAGGTAGCAGGATTATATTTGTATTGTAATGTAATGTAATTGGGGCAAATATTCTTGGAGAAACATAATTTACTTAAAAATTTGCTTTCTTTTAAATAGAATTAGTTTATTTTTATTTTCATTTTTGTAAATCATGCATATTATATTCACACCATATCTTTTTTTCTTTATTATTTTCAGTCTGTTACATGTTTCTGATGATCAGCTGAAACTTTTATCTATCCAGATGTTTGAATTAGGAATTTTAAAATAACATAGACAATGTTGTCAAAAATGGTGGAGGTGGGTAGGGTTTAACAGCACTTTATAAAATTGCTGGCATTATCATGCCACAGAAATGAAAACTAAGTGCTCAGCATTGAGATGTTAGTATTAGGACTGGTTGGCCTGGTGTCAGTATAATGTAACTAGGTGGGACACATGCTACATATCTGTTTCATTATGCCCAAGTGCTAGACATCACTATAAACTGCCTCACTGCAGACATGGTAGCAGTATGACTGAAAATTTGTTAAAGCTACATTAAAAAATCCAAAACAAACACACTTGTAAGTAATATAAAAAAAACTACTTTTTTAATACTCATTGACACCTTTGATCAAAGATAGCAATGCAGTCAAGCAAACTGGAGTATTTTGTGAATAACAATTTTGTTTCACCGATACATTTTATTTATGGAGTAGCGAGTTTTAGGGTTTGAACTGAACTTAAAAGTTTTGAATTAACACTCATATTTCCCAAAGTATGTGAAGACATTTTATTAT
Source organism: Unio pictorum (assembly GCA_030141615.1). Classification (NCBI taxonomy): domain Eukaryota; kingdom Metazoa; phylum Mollusca; class Bivalvia; order Unionida; family Unionidae; genus Unio; species Unio pictorum. Next base: position 5,547,532 of record JARLTB010000207.1, read on the forward strand.
TTCTTCTAATGTAATCGTGACATCAATTTTAATATTGCATTTTCTATTGAAACCTAGGACTTTTCTGCACTTGATGCCAGAAGCAATTACATAACTGAGTCTTAACTGAACTGATCACGAGTTAAAGGTGTCGAGTTCTGGATATTTGGAGACTGCAGTAAAAATAACTTGGGTGCTTGCCATAAACATATTTGTTCAGTCAATTCAAACACTTAGTGGGTTAGAGTATGCTAGTGAACTGGTTGTTAAACAGACTCACAGTTCAATATTGGCATCCTTTTCTATATATTGTTTTATTGTACAACAAAATTTATAATTTGCTGTTAATATTACATGAGTCCTGGACTTCCAATGCTGTAGTCTGAGATTTGTGTAATCATGTGACTACTAATGCAAATGACAAGTACTGGGTAAGTTTTCATCTAGACTTTAGTTTTGTCTAGTCTGTCAATGGATTATAGACATAATGAATATAACTCTTCCCATTTCTCAGAAATAATTCATTTTACCTGTAGAATTTATGGAGGTTTGACAATATGTAACATCATTGAAGTTTGCTAGGCCCGCAGGTAAGAGACTACCGTATGCTGCTACCACACCGTTGCGGAAAATTCCAGATTCTTTTTCATCAGCCATTGCTCTAACTCCACATTTCAATCAGAATGTCCAAAGGGAAAAAATGTTTGGAGGAAAGCCATATTAGAAAATGGACTGCCATTCATTCTAACTGAAATATTTGTTGAACTCAAAGCCCAACTTTGGTGCTAAACTATTACATTGTGACATGTAGCTTGAAACATTGGTTTCAGATGTTATTTTAGGTCACATGAGAAACAGGAGATTTTTGTTCCTTGCTATTGAATATCACATAATGATACGAGCTCCTGTGAGGGCTTTGGAACTGGTTTGTTGCAATGCAAGCAGACATATGTTAATTTTACAGACAATTCATTCCTTTCTGATGCAACTATATAAAATTATGAAGGTCGTTTTGTCAAAACTTAATCAAACATTTCAAAATAACTATTTAAATCATGGATTTTAACCAGAACATCTTCAGAAGTTCAGCTTGTTTGAAAATATTGTTTTGTGTTTTATTAGCATAAACTATTTCAGGCTTTGAATATTTTTCTTTACAAGACAAGATTCTATATTTTCCATTTTTTTATATAGTTGTTCCGTCATGCCAACATAATGAAGATCAGCCAGGTAAAGTTTGAGTTTTTATTTTGTACATTGAAATGATGTTATAAGTCAGTTTTCAGGAATATAAAGTAGTCGAGCTTGTTTTATGTGATATATTTGTGGTTTAGTGCATGATAATATTTTATGACTTTAATGTTGTGTCAGTCTTGAAACAAAAACAACTTTGATTTTGATAAAAATGCGTGTTTATAAGTTAAAACGTTCTTGAATTCCATTCAGTAATAGTCATATAAGAACCTTGAAATGATTAATTTCATCCTTTCATCCTCGTAAAACAATGGAAATGACTAGGAAATGTATCATTAAAATGCATGGAAAGCATGTGATTATAAGGTAAATATTCAACCATTAAAAAGTGCCAACTCCCCATCGTCAGGTGTTTTCAATGTCAGGCTGACATGCCTTTCCCTAAATTCTTTTGAGGTCCTTATGTAACTCATGCACTCACTTATAGTACATTCCATGTTTTTGGACACCATTTGTAAGTTATCAAGAGAGCATCGTATGTCTGTCCAAGATCAAATATGATCACTATTAATAAATGATATGTCAACATTTAAAGAACCTAATCAAGAGCTGTTGAACATGACCAGACAAACGTTTGCAAAAGTCATCATGGCTAGAAGGTCTTTTAAGCTAATGCACATGATGTTGGTCAGCATCAAAGTTGGTTACCTAACAGAAAATTTAAAAAAGAATCTTAACATGATTTTCTAACCTGCCCAAAAAGATTAGACCAAATTTTACTAAAAGCAAGGTAGCATAAGAGCTTATCTGTTTGGAAGAAGTTACTAAAATAAAATAACCCACAAAATCACATCTCCAAAAACAGGCAGCAGACATTGATGGAACTTCCTTTAAAATATTACACAACAGGGCTATTTATACCAGAAAAATGAGAAGAAAATGGCTGCTGATATAGCTACCATATTTATTAAAGCTCATAAAGCTTCACCCAGATTTCTTGGTGAGCTGTCCAAGCATTTACTTGTAACAGGTAGATGTGAGACAGATGAGCAATTTCAGCCCCCACTTGGGCCTCATATTTGTTTCCATCATTCATGAAACTTATAACTGTAATGATAAGATTATAATGTGATAATATCATCAGCATCATTTCAATTATTGAATTAAGTTTAAACAGGTAAAATGTTCTCACAGACACAAAAAGAAAATATGCAACTTAAGAATTTAAAAATGAAGCAAAAACAAATCTGCAACATGGCCAGTGTTTCCAAAATACAGAATTGTAGTCCCCTGCTTTTACGAACCTACTATTAAAAGCTTAATTAGTTATAAACTATCAAATATTATATCAATTTCAAATGAGGATGAACACATCTCCAAGCCATTCCACCAGCCATTGATGAGTTAGTTATTCCAGTAATAGTGAAAGGAACTGGAATCAAGGGTATAGGTTGGATAGTGGGGAAGTGGTTGCATCAGAATTGTGAAGGGATATCTTTGTGGCTGGGATAATTGAGATTGTTTTAATGCATTCAATTCAATCATCTTTATGCATAGTTGTGTTTTAACTAATTCAATTCAATCATCAGTATGCATAGTTGTATTTTAACTAATTCAATCCAATCATCTGTATGCAAAGCTGTGTTTTAACTAATTCAATCCAGTTATCTGTAAGCATAGTTGTGTTTTAACTAATTCAATCCGATCATCAGAATGCATAGCTGTGTTTTAACTAATTCAATTCAATTATCTTTAAGCATAGTTGTGTTGTAACTAATTCAATCCAATCATCTGTATGCATAGCTGTGTTTTAACTAATTTAATCCAGTTATCTGTAAGCATAGTTGTGTTTTAACTAATTCAATCCGATCATCAGAATGCATAGCTGTGTTTTAACTAATTCAATTCAATCATCTGTAAGCATAGTTGTGTTTTAACTAATTCAATCCAATCATCTATATGCATAGCTGTATTTTAACTAATTCAATCCAATCATCTGTAAGCATAGTTGTGTTTTAACTAATTCAATCCAATCATCTGTAAGCATAGTTGTGTTTTAACTAATTCAATCCAGTTATCTGTAAGCATAGTTGTGTTTTAACTAAATCAATCCAATCAGCTGTATTTTAACCAATTCAATTCAATCATCTATATGCCTAATTGTACATGACACCTTTACATGTGAATCACATGACTTTGATGTTGTAATGAATATTTGTTGGCACATAAAGTCAAAGAGTATGACTTTAAAAATCAGAATGGCAAAGATGCTGGTTTTAATAGAGATAAACAAATTTGACACTGCATTAGCTATTGTTGTTTTCACAGAGAAGGATGGGTGTATTGTTTGCTGATAGAGAATAAATTATGTTAAAAGCCGCTACGTGCATCTTTTTATGAATTAATATTAAGATGATGGAATAAAAGAAAGTTCAAAGGCATGAAAATCCTATTTTCGAAGTGTGAGTGGTCATGGTCATGTGTCAGGTCATCTGATATCACGCAATCAATCAAACACTGCTGTTAATAATTTTATATATATGTCATCTTAAGAGAAGGTCATCACCAGTGAGACTTGTAGCAGTTCTAGCTCAGGTGAGAGATGGAGGAAGTGGCTGTATTTATTAAATATTTTAGAATAAGGTTTGAGAAGAATCTTACATGCGGCATATGTAGCCAGGGTAGGTGCAGCATATATAAGTGCAATTTCAACTTGCAATCACAAAAAGTATAGTTGTGTTAGCTAATTGTAGAGAACCACCGAAGCCTGAGATAGCCACATGCATGCTGCATTGTTTTTATTGAACTGATGTCTGATCAGCTGTAAGTGATTGTATGACAGTCAACAGATAGGTGTCTGAAATTTTGGATTGTACATGGGGAAACTAGTGATAAATATCTATTAAGGTAAGCTAGTCTGTAAAATGTAAAATAATCAATTCCATACTTAACAGTTTTGTGTATCATTGGTTCTTTCAAACAGTTGTTGGACTGTCAGAATTTATGATGTTGCTGGTGACATTAATGTTTGATTATCATTTAAATCGCCAACATTCTGGCAAGTAGAGTTTTGAATAATATCAATAGTAGAAATGGGTCACATTTGTAAAAATATTTTTTAAAACAAAATGTATCATCAGATATCTTGGTAAACTGTCTTTGCATTTACCTATTAAGTAGATGCAGGTCAGATAAGTAATATCAGGCTCATTTGGACCTCTTGTTTTTATTCCATCTATCATAAAAAATCTACCTTAAATGTTAAGAATCCCATCACATTATGAACTTGATCCCAGTCATTAAAATGTTGTTTAAAGAGGCAAAATTTAATATCAGTAGTACATTATCCGTTGCTATTGCATAGCTTTTTTATTTTATGACAACATAAAATACGCACAAATATTTGATACTGATTAATCTGCCCACAGAGTGACTGTAAAGTTCTGAAGTCCAACCTGTCATAATCTTCCCTATGTTCACTAATATTATTTTATGTTGAGCCATAGATTAGATGGATTAAAAAGATAACGCTTTGTACATATTTGTCTTGACATTGAGCATGAATCACAAATTGTGCATTTTTAATTATGTACATCATTATTATAATCTTAAATTACTTTCAGTTTGAGTATTATTCCTGTTTGGAATTGTCGAACTTAACAGTTTTTCATATACAATATGTATAGGTTTCCTACCACCCAGAGATGTTTCAGGGTATATTCATTGTCATTGAGAATTAATTTTATTAGTCTTTTTTTTTAGTTTAGGTAAGTATGTAGATTTCCCAGCTTGCTGAATTAGTTTTTAGCCACATCTTGATACTAGTGGGATGTATTTTAGTAGTCTGATTTATATGATTTATATTCCCTAAGTTGGACTTTTCCATAAGGAGGTGGGGGCCATGAGTGGTCTAAAGCTCACTCCATTACGGATCACTGCCATCTCACCTTTGTCTGCTTGGGTTCGAGTCTCAAATTCGGCCAATGTGGATATGTGAGAAAGCTTGCCAGTAGCTTCTTGTCGGTCGGTGGTTCTTTCCGGGGGTTTTCTTCCTCCACCATTAATACTGGCCGCCATGTATAGCCTATCTTGTTCTGAAAAATGGTGTTAAGCCTACAACAACAACAACAACAACCATAAGGAGGGTTGTACACCAGTCATTTTGTTCAGATGTGTATTAGTGTTAAACACCTATTGATTCATATAAAGTCAGTATAGGATGGTATTGCTTAAATGATATTAGTTTCATTTTAGCAATCTTAACAAGCTGTTATCTAGTTAACTTTTCATCTCCAGTACTTGCATAGGAATAGTTGTCTTAATGTATTAAAACGTCCATGTTATTGTTTAATTACTTTTCGACCTGTACTAAGTTAAGCAATTCTGTATTGTTGGAGCTGAAACATCAGAGGTTGTTTCAAATTCTTATATGGTATGATACCTAGAAGGTGAGATCTTGTCAGAATTAGCATTTGTTTTCTCAAAAGTCTAGTATAGTGTTACAAATAAACCTGCGTAGATGTTTTCTGTAAATTATGTATCCAGCGTTTGCTTGTAGCAGTGTCTAGCCACAGTTTTGGGAGGTGTGTGCACAAGAAAGACTTTAGGGACAACCAACCCACTTGCCTCTAAAAGTGCAGACTTTTGTCCCTTTGAGTGTGGATGGATGAGTCTGGGAACTTGCCAAACATAGATGAACTAATAAAAGGGGGAGGAAGAAAGCACCTTTATTTTCTTTGTTAGAGTTTTCATAATTTTCCTCTTTTTGTTTAGTTCAGAGAAAGATTATTAAAGATTCTTGGGAGGCACTTTGTGTTCATTAAACTCCTTTCAAGAGAATAAGCAGATAGAAAGTGAGTTCTACCCTCCTGTGGGAAAGAGCATCATCTTATCAAATTCCATAAGGCAGAGAGTGAATTGCACCATCCTGCTATCGAGTAACAGCACCGTCTTTTCCATTGGTCAGTTCTTGTTGTGGCCTTATTGCCATTTTCTTAGTGCATGATTGGATATGTATAACTGTCAGCATATCTGGAGGAGGAAGAGTGCCAGGACAAACCAATGCCTCACAGAAAGCTACTTTCAAGCTTTCTCACACACGCTGGCAGAGTCCAAGGCACAAACCTATGTGGACAGAGTGTGAGATGTCAGGGAACTCTAAAGGTGAATGCCTTGGACCACCAAAGGTCCCTTCTTGTAGGACAGCCAATTGTTCCCCACCCCCTCTATGAGGGAGGAGCAGCACCACATAATTGCATCAGCTGAGATTACGATGCCACCACCCACACCAGTCAAGGCTGAACAGCATACTTTGAGCCTGGACATATTAGGTGCAGGATTGAGCCAGCTGGTAATGGAAGAGCTATGATATAAACATGGGTGAAAGTTTTGTTTTATGATATAAATTTCATCATCAGAATGTCCCCAAAATTGTGCAAATCAATTGCATTTTTGGAGTTGGGTGGGTAAGTGGGTAAAGTGGTTTAGGCATACTTAATTTTTTAGTTTATGATTTACTGTTTGTTGATTGAGCAAACAGAAGTTTTCATGAGGTATTCAGTTAACTCAAGGCACCTCGGATGTGTTCTTTTGAATCACAAAATTTATTCTTCACTCCAAAATTCAGTTCCTTCTATAGGATCCCAAATCAATTGGTCTCCAAATTCCCCAGCTATTAAATTCAACCTTTGTCTCGTAGAAACAATAGCAGAAAGACTGCACTAATTTATTTGAATGAGACACAACAACTGATTCTATACTTCTATGCATATTAATCTACCTTTGTTTTCTCTATTCCCTCCACCACCACACCTCCCAGCCCATTGCATCATAGAATAATTTTTGTTTTAACACTTTGTTGTATTATCTAGCCTGGTAGTTGTCAGTTAAGATGATTGAGATTTTGCCATGCTAAATTTGCAGATAATGATGTCAATTATTTTTCTTCTTTCCAATTCAGTAGAGTTGCAAAATATATAAATGACTAAAAGAACAGCAGACTCATTTTCTCTGAGCAGAAATTTACAATCATAACCATCTTCCCTGACAGCTTTTCGTTGATTAGGGAAAATGTCTTGTCTTCTTCTGCATATATATATGAGAACTGGAAAATGACTTTAAAACCAGTGGCTATCATTAATACTTTGTACTATTATTTTGTTTGTAGTGTAGTTGTGGGCTTCAAAAGAAATATATTGTGTTTTACTATGTGAATTCCCCTCTACTGATATTTCTTTGTAACATTGTTTTTTATTAGTGTAGTTGTGGGCTTCAAGAGAAATTTATTGTGTTTCACTATCTGAGTTCCCCTCTTAGAACAAATACATATTATAAATAAGCTAAAATATGTTTTGTTCCTTCTCAGATTTGCATAAAGGTCATAATTCCATATTATATAGAAGTCAACATGAATTGAAAAATGAGGGAAAAGATTGAAAATCAAATTTGTAAAATAGAGCTTGACCCAGATGTCTTTGACATAATTTGTTCAACTACAAAACTGTTGAAGATAAAAGCCATTTTTCTAAATGTTATATTTGTCGTCATAGAAACATTACCTAGATTATGTGTTCTATTTTCAGATCAATATCAATGCCCTGATGTTTGTAATAAAAATTAAATGTAATGTATATTTCACTTTTTCTCTTAACCGTTTTAATTTGTTATTATGGCTTGTTGATTTGTATCTCTACTGCTTTAACTCCAGAAGAGCTTATGGAAAAGCTACTTGTCTGACATAATTATGTGCATCATCGACATACTGGGTAGCATAATTTTGTCCCAAACTACATGAAGTCAACTTTATTCACACATTCATTGCATGGTCTAGTTCATCCAATTTTGTTATTGCCAAACCTCCAAACTACATGAAGGCGACGTTATTCACACGTTCATTACATGGTCTAGTTAATCCAATTTCGTTATTGCCAAACCCCCGAATGACATGAAGGCAACTTTGTTCACACATTCATTGTATGGTCTAGTTGATCCAATTTTTGTTATTGCCAAACCTCCAAACTACATGAATTCAAGCAGCTTTATTCACACATTCATTGCATGGTCTAGCTGATCCTGTTTAAAAATGCTGCCGCTTTGATAGTCACTATGTTGGCCGCGGTCTGTGGTTATCATGAATATCTTGTTGCTATTCTTACTGAATTGATTGTTGTATCACAATGTTTTTCTTGAAAAGACATGATATCTAGTCTGCCCTAAATAAAAAGGATGGCAGCCATCCTTAAATCTTATTTTTGCTGTTTCTCCTAAATGGAAAATTGTGTTTTGACTAGAGAATTCTTATGTTATCTAGATGAATCTAAATTAAAAAAATACAATTTTTACCTCCAGTATATTGCCGCCTTACCTATCTTGAAAATTCTGTTATTTCTGCTCCTCTTGGATTGATGACAATATTAACATCAGACTTTCACGAGATACTTAATATAGGGTTTGATTGGTCCTAAATGCCAAAAAGGCAGCCATCATACAAATCTAGTTATTTGTTATTCCTTGTAACTGGGAAGTGATACTGACATGGGGTAATAACCAGAACTTAAAATATCTAATATTAGATGAAAATGTTGTGTTCTATAGCAAATATGGCTCTCATGGTAGCCATTTTAAAATATTGTTATTGATACTCCTGAAAGACAGATGTCTCTGTCAGCATGAGGTTTTTGTTGTATAGTTGTTCCAAGATTAAAACTATTGTTGATCTTATATCCAATGTTGCCAATATGCTGGCACCTTAGAAATTGTTTTCTTACTTCTCATACAGAACAAATTGGTCACATTCACATGGAACTTAAACCAATGGACATTTATTGATGTCATGATAGTCCAGAATGAAAATGATGCTAATGTTACATCAGATATGGCCACTAAAATCTGTACTACTGCTCAAAATTATCAGAGATTGTTTCTGAACTCAACCATTATGAACAGGATGGTGTTGAATTCAACCATTATGGTGTTGTTATGAATTGATGAACACCATTAGCAGACATAGTGTCAGTTCCTCTGAGGAACATTTTTCCCCAGATTACAAGTCTTTTTGTTAAATTGTCCTAAATCCTTCCATCCTTTTCAACATTTATGTAATATGCTTCATTCAACTTTTCCAATTTCTGTTTTTTAGTTCGCTAATGATCCAGTTAGCAAAGTTTCAAAATATATTTCTTTTGCATGCACTTGCGGTGATCCATTATTGTTTTTTATGTATATAGTTTAGGAGATTAGGCTAAAACCTTTGATCTAAGGTGCACATACTGATAATATAGTTTTATCCCCATATGCAGACAAATTACCTACAACTTAAAATAATTCTGTAATGTCATTCACAGCTGCCTTAGATATATTAAAGTTCTATGCACAGAGCATCAACCTTAAGACCAATATTAGAAGACTTAGCTCTGTGGTTTGGAAAAAAGAAAAAAGATTTTAAAAAGTGTGTTAGGAATATTTGTTATGTTAGGAAATGGGTGTATTCACAATGCTTAGCACTGAATTCACATTATATCTAGGAAACGTGATAGAACTAAATTATTGCAACAGAAAAGTTGAAATAAATTTTGTGCTTATACAATGAAAAAATTTCACAACAGTTACTTTAGTAAAACGTATTATTATAATGAACCTTTTTTACTTTATAGTTTACTAAATTCATCTGAGTTATCAAACATTGTTGTGCTTTGTTTATGTTGATACATTAATTATGGGATAAATCAAATGATAAAATACTAGTGTATACTTAAGAAATGGATTCATACAAATGATTAACATAAAATGTTTATATGATTGTATATAAAATATTCTGAATATGGAGACATTTTTTGGATAGACATAAGTTAAAAATTAAAGTAGCTTTTACAAGCACATTACAAAATTTGTGAAATGTTTGTTTTTAAGTTATTTCCATTAAAAATACTTTGAAGACAAATCTTGTGAAGAGTGTTTTACTTACTTTCCTTAACTATTAAAAAACATGAAACCTGCATTATGGGAAGTATTTTTGGGAAAGAAATCAAGATATTCTTCAGTTAACTGAGAAATAACATAATTATCTTGATCCTGCTGAGCTGTCTTGAACTTGAGTTCATGATATCACAGGATTATTTCAAAAACAGATGACTGCAGAGTATTTAACCAGGATATATCATGATGTTTTGCAATTGTCCTGATATATCTTTGTTCATACTGCTAAGTAAAGCTGTATAGGTCTTCTAAGACTTGTAATTTGATATTCCTCTGGTAGGTTTATGTGCTTTACAAACAAAAATCTGAATTTTGCAATTTATTGTGAACAGCATTAGTTAGTTTTAAAAGACAATAACACATTTATGCCATATTTGTTGCGGGTAGCATATTTTAAAAAACACAACAGCATAACTGCAGCATGTTGCAAATTTGGTTCTTCCATAGTGCAGTCAATAAAGCTTACATGATTTCTGCTTAATCTCATCATATTTCTCAGATCTGTTTTTGTGACACAAAGGTGTATTTCCAGAACATATATGTATGCATGTCACTTTTTATTCTGCCTGAAGTTCTGTCTATTTGTTGGTTTAGCATATACACATACATGAATAATTGATGACCCACAACTATGTGCAGCTTGATTATATTATTCTCATATATTGTAGACTATTAAAAGCTCCAGTATCATTGTTTCAGAGCTGTGCATAACTTATTTGGCATGGAAAGAGAGCATAGTCATTTTAATTATCATTATTTAACTGAATGGTATGATACTGATAACAAGAAGGAAAATATTGTATTAGTAATATATATTTCACACTATAAAGTAAGATATTGTAATTGTACTTATCTCCATTGACGCCATAGAACCATGCAGAGACACGGATTATTCAGGCATGCAGTCCATTCACATGGCTGGGAAGAAGGCTGCTCCAAAAGGAAACAAGGCACAGACTCGGTAAATCTGGTTTTAAATATTAATAACTACAGCTTAGAGGAAAAATATACATTTCCATTCAGGTGCACCATTTTAAATACAGGATGTCCTATAGAGCAAAACTGTCCTTGCAGGTGCAAATAGCCAAGGAAATAAAAATGTGTCATGCTTCAGATGACACGGTGGCTGAAGGACAAATTCTTTGAAAGGTCTTGACTTTTTTTAAAGCATTGTATAGGTCAGCAAAGCGTACATAATCATTACTTTAGAATTAAGTGCTAAATGAATGTGAACAAATGTGACTATGTCAACAATGTCCGATAAATGGTCCTGTATCTTTTACTTTTTTACTTGTGAGACAATCACATATGAAGAAAGCAGCAAGTCTATGATTTCTACATAAAGAATGCTATAAATCTTAACACTAGACCTAATGTCTTCATTGAATGCAACAAGTCTTAAACTAGATATGATTTCTACATAAAGAATGCTAATAAATCTCACACTAGACCTAATGTCTTCATTGAATGCATCAAGTATTGCAATGGATAAAACGTCTATACCATAAATTGAATTAATCTTACATCAGACACAATGTCTGCATTAAAAAAATGAATGAAGTCAAAACTAAGTAATGTTGATTATATGGACTTTTCTATCATACTTACCAATAGAATATCTCCCTGCCCAGATATGCAATTTATTCAGAATAAAACTAACAAGAACCTTATAATATGCACAATGATTGGGATCTGCAGAACTCCACCATGCTAACTCCCTTATGGATTTAGCTTATTTTGACATAATTATGTGTTATATAACTTGACTTACACGGGACAAATTGGTCACTGTTAAGTTGCTTATACTTTGCATATGTAATGAAATGTAATGTCAGTCTATTTATATACCATACACGTGAAAACAATTTTGATGTCTTCTTTGTCTACATTTTTCATTTAAGTGAGATTGAGTTATTTATAGGTGATTAAACTTTTATCAGTTGCATGGAAGTGACCTTAAAATTCATGGACATTGTTGTTGTCTAATAGCTGGCTACAAAAATCCAGTTCAGATATAAGGATTACTGCAAATATACAGTCTCTTACGCTCAAGAAAGGTGTGAGACCTTTTTCTTTCCAGATTTCATAAATAACACAAGATTTATTAATTTCAAATACTCTCACTATAAATCTCTCACCAGGCCTAATGTCATTGGAAGTGCAAGATTGTTCATGCATATTTTGCTTTGCTTTGTCACTCATATAAACAAAATATATTCATGGAGAAATTAGTTATATTTAACATACCTCTATGCATATTTTTATCATCACCTTAAATTTTTTATTAGTACATCTTTTATCATCTCCAATGTTTTGTATTTGTCTTGGATCTAAGTATCCAATTCAGTCTTTCTGGGCCTGTGACATAGCATCCTATCGTTTTCGCTAAATATAGTTTGATTAAATATTGATAGTAACACACTTGATGACCTTACTTAAACTAGTTTCCCTGTAACATAGAGTCCACCCTATATACTAACATGGTTTAAATAGTAACTGATAGAAGTAAAGAAACTCAGCTATGTTTACAGACAAATGTGTACATAAACTAGGTTCCCAACAGACTGAACTTCATGCAACCACAACATAAAGTAAATATGTGATGCATTTCTGACTTAAAATGAAATTAATATGTCTACAGTCTACCATTCCACATTAACTAATGCAAATTATCCAGTCACAAATAAATTACAGTAAATATGGGAATGGTATAAAATGCTAACACCAATAATATTTCAAATGGTAATGTAGGATCTCTTGTGTCAGTAGTAAAAGACAGTTTGGAAAAATATAATTAAGATTATTTTAGAGCTGAAAATTTAATACAGCAAGTAGTACCACCAATACTAATACATGTGGAGTTAAATTTTTCCATCTGATCTTACAAAGAATTGTGTAATTTTGCCAAACAAGCCATTACAATTATCTTTACTTTAATTACATTAATCACACTTTACTTTCAAGATGTGATCATGCTTGAACATTGCAGTACCTTTAATCTCATAATTTCCCTATCAGAAATGTTTGAAACTGAAATACTGCATCTATCGTAATTGTGAATCATTTATTGCTTAATGATAATAATAGGGTATAACAGACCACTTTGCATTGTAAATATTGTGAAAAATAGTTCATGATCATCATTTAATTGCTTTTGTGTCAGAGCTGCAGTTCATTTTGCTCAGACATGTGCCTATTTGCTGCCATAAGGCATGACTTATTTCATGTTTAGTAATGCTCTATATCATTGTTCTCAATATTTCTGCGTATTTTTCAGTCGTTTGAACCAATCTGGAAAGCGGTTGAAGAAGGACCCAAACTCTAATGATGATAACAATAAACGTCTCCTGGCGTAATCTTCAACCCAAAGTGATATGTTAAATAGTTTGTGTTATTGACAGGTATATCACTTTAATGTGAACAGCTATCTGATTTTTAAAGTATAGTCAAGATAGAGATATATGTATCACTTACACAGCAGTATGTCATCTATCATTTTTTGTGTTTGCATTAGGTTTTGTTACTGATATTTATTTATATATAGCTGTTGTATATTTTGTCTTGAAATTTGTTGAGGGACAGCCTTCTTTCAGGGTAGCGAAATTAGATCACATTTACTTATTGATCCAGTGATAATGCAAGAGTTTACACTTACCTCCACTTCACTAAGACTTTTACAGTCATAAGACTTAATACATGCATTAATTTTAAGGAGCGGATTTCACAGGTTAAAATAATATGGTCACAGCGACCTATTTTTCTTGACCTGACAGGACTTGAGATTTTTGGATTATGCAGAAACAGAGCTGGCAATACATTTCATTTCAAAGATTTGTTATGTGTAAGGAGTTGCTTCGTCATTAATCAAGGATTAAGAAGTTTTACTGTCACAAATTATAGAGTTGGCCACAAATTAAAATGCTTAATCAATCAGTACAATTCATTATTATTTGTACCGATATTATAGTTATATGGTACATAGCTTAAAAGCCAACGTTTCTGAAACCATTTAATGTTACCACTGTTTACAGTGCAGTATTTTGATTTGGTTCTCTCTGTCCAGCTTTCCTGGTAAATTTTGTGCAATATTGAATAATATAGACAGCGTAAATTGGCTGCATTATTTGTAAGCAAATGTAGATCCATCTGATTAAAGTGTTGTTTGTTAGCCGTTAGAATTTAAAATTAGCTATAATGAACATGGACTGGATGAGCTTTTATTATAGCCTGTTATCTCTGACAAGTCCATTCATTAGTACAATTTGTTATCACTCTCTCTCTCTCATAAGCTATTTATAATATCTACCATGAAATGTTATACATAGATATATCCTAGGGTCTAGCTGGTTTATTAACCGGAATGGATGGTTATCTCAGCATGAGGTTTTCACTAAAAGGGTTATGAAGTCGTGTATGCTCTATTTTAGATTGGACATCCAGCATGACCATCATCTTCAGAATTGTGCTATCGTTACTGTTTTTAAATGGAAAGTCATAATTACATGTATTCATTCGATAAATTGTGACAATACCTAATTGGTACCAAATGAAAATTGTGCTGCATGGACATCCAATAAGACCAGTCTTTTTATCACTGTGTTATTTCTGCTCATACATGTCAGTTATCTACATATAGTGTTCTTGAAACATAGGGCATGCATATAATATTCCATTCTTCATGCTCCTGATTGCATATAATATTTTGTTTTTAAAATAAACAGTCATTGTTGCTTGGTGGTTAAGGTACCCGACTTACAGATTAAGGGGTGTGGATTTTAAACCTATCATCATACTAGCCTGGATCAGCTACCATGGTGTGATAATGGACCTATTTATATAGATAAGAAACAATCATAATTTTCTATAATTGTAGTACCATATGCCCAGTAAGCATTTCCCATCTGATTATTACTACCATATATTCACAAAAATTGGGCAACATAGTATTTGCATTACTGGTCATTTTACCTTTTGTTCATTTGTCTAGTGGTTTTGGTTTTGGTTTTGCTCATGCAGCATAAAGCCAGTTGAGATTAAACTTGTAAAATGTCACAAGTTGATGTTTTGTGCACCTCATGGCTGGATGGAGGGGTAAAACAAGGTGAAGGTCATGGCTCAGTAATGGGACATTTCTTGTTCACCACATTGGGAGTCAAATGATAAAGATCTTGGTAAATATTGTAAATTTTCATTATCACTCACCGTTATCATCTAAAAACTGTTGTAAAGTTTGAGTTAAAATTTATTATCAAGCATTTGTGCAACATATTACATATTTAGGGTAAATATAGCAATTTTTCCTTCACACTTTCCTTTGATAAGATCATAGCAATTTGAGATTAAGAAATAAAATATGCTCTATTGTAACCCCCCCCCCCCCCAAACATTGTATTTTTTTATCTTATCTATCTTGGTCCCAGTTTTGGTACATTTAAGCAACACTTTCCTTTCTTCTGTATTACTTACTGATGAGCTGTTTAAGATAAAGAAATTAAATTTGGCAAACTTGTATTTTCGCTAGAGGATATGTTTTATTCTGTGTTTGAGTTATATTGCTAAGGCTACATGTCTAGTATTCTTTTTACAATGGGAAATAGCATAATATGTATATAAAGTTACTTGCCTTTCCAGAGCATAATTCAATCCCAAACAGTTAAATATATTTTAACCAGACTTGGCACACATATCAAGCAAGCTGCATTGAGAAGTCTTTTGAATTTAGAATATTCTGCATTTACTTTGCATGTCACCATGGAAACAAGGTATAGCTTAAGGATCATATACATAGAGGATAATGGCTGTAATAATTGTATGCAGTTGGAACCCCTTTTGTATACTGAGTACATGGGTGAATGTGATCTCTGTATGATTTCTGTATTTTGGTTAGTTTGCTACATGCTGTAAATTTGTCAGGTATTGGGATGAAAATAGAATGTGAGACAGTCCTGTCCATACATTTTTTCCAGGACTCTCAAATCATGTATGGTGGACATGTCCAACAGAACAGTTTTTTACCAGTCATAAAATGCCTTAGTTAAATGGCTGGATTTTTTAAAAAGAAACCGTCTGTTCACACTTTCTAAGTAATTATTCTAACTGAAACTTGTATTGACTATTGATCTCATCTTTTGTGCTTAAGATGTACATTACATCAAGATTGACACTGACTTAAGGCCTCAGACCTTTCTTAATGGTGCTGTGTTATCTGTGTCTGTGTGATTTGGATTTTTAACATACCTTTAACAATTTTCTTGTCATTTTGCTATGATATCTGCAGTGTGGCAGTTTAAAGTGATGTCTAGCACTGGGACATCAGATAGCATGATGTTCCTTCAAGTCAAATTATCCTGACACCAGTCCGAGTAATCCTAAAACAACTGTTAGTACCATGTTTATAAGTCTTTGGTAAGACTCCACTGTGGTTTATGCCCCTGAAACCCCGTTCATCCTCTGTTTAAGAAATATATGTGACTACAGAGGGTCCTCCAAGAAACAAGTCATTTTTAGAAATGGGGAAATGTTCACTGTTGGGATGTTATTCTGACAACAATGTTTAAATTAAGAGTAGCAAATGTGGTTGTAATGTGGATATTATGATGACTTCGTGAACCATTCACAATGGCTACTCCCCAGATGCTAATATCAAAATTCATTTGTCACTGAAACACAATAGCAATATATACCTTGTTTTAAATAGTCTTTCACAACTTACATTGTGACGTTATCGGCAAAATATTTTGATTCTATTGTTTAGCACTGAAGCAAGGCACTAAATAATTTGTGTTTCTGTGCCATAAAGCACCAACAAAACCAGACATTCACTCCATTGTGCAGAAACAATTGTAAACAATTGCAAGTATTTGAAAGGTGTGCAGCCACATCTTAAACTTTACAGTAGAAATAAATGATGATAAGAGAGTATGATCAAGTAACAGAAATCAGTTAATGCAGATGTCAGAAGTAATACGCAATTGTGACGGTGATGTTGAGCATGTACTTGCACAGAGTATTTGGAGAAATACAAAATGGCAGGGGGTACCTTATTTTTGAGTCTTGTTGATAAAAATATGCATGCATGATTTTGAGTTGATGTTAATGTAGAATAAATGTTGAATTAGATACTGATATTGTGTCTGTTTCACTTTAGCAGGATCAGTGAATCTTAGGCAGAATCAGTAAAAATTGATTTGATGATTGTGCATGTTAATTACAGAAAATCCTTATTTTAGGTCCTGCTGAAATGCATATCCAGTACAGTTACTAATCCATAGAATGCAGTAAATATCAGTTTGTCTTGCTAATTAAGGCCATAACTCAAGCTGCCACCAACTCTATCCCCAAAACTAGTGGAAAACCAAGACAACTTAGTGTGCCATGGTGGACAGAAGAAATCAAATGAACTAGACAGGACAAAATTGGAACTTTAAATAAATTTAAAAGATCAAATATTACTACTCACTTCCAAGAGTACAAACATTTTGATAACAAGCTCAAATTTCTAATAAAGCAGTCTAAAAAAACCGTGGCAAAAATACTGCAACACTATTAATTTTAGAACTAACTCTGAACAAGTGTGGAATAAAATCAGGGCCATAAGCGGAAGGAACATAAATGGCACTCCAAAATGCAATAATGCCTGCAATCAGAAAGAACAAGCTGAATCATTAGCAAGGCATTTTAAAAATATGAGCAGCAATACTAACCACACTACTGAATTCCAAAACCATGGAACTAAAACTGAAATTAAATTCTGCCATCTATTTCAAGATGAGGGACCCATAAATAAATCACTCAACAAAGATATTACCATATATGAATGGTCCCAGGCGCTCAAATCCAAACATGAAACTTCACCTGGAGAAGATCAAATAGGTTACATAATCTATTAAAACGTACTTAGCAATATGGTTATGATAATAATAAACATGCTAAACATAATTTGGCAAACAGGGGAGCTACACAAAAAACTGGAAAACAACAATAGTTGTCCCCATTTTGAAACCTAACAAAGATAGGAATAACATTAACTCATATAGACCAATTTCACTTACCAACAATATCTGCAAAATCATGGAACCAATTATCACTAACAGACTCAAACACCACCTGGAGATCAATAACTTGATATATCCATACCAATGTGGTTTTAGAAATGAAAAATCTACTACGGATCAATTAATTAAATTTGGAGTCCGCCATTAAATTAGCATTTAATAATAAACAAAGGACTAATAGAAACTTAATTGTGGTTTTTCTAGATCTTGAAAAAGCGTTTGATCTGGTGTGGACCAAAGGATTAATAGCCAAATTAAATCATTATGGCATTACTGGTCGCATATTTAATTTTATACAAAACTTTTTAACAGACCTCAAAATTATAACTAGGGTATTGGCTACTTATTCTGAAGAACATTCCCTTGAAAATGGAACTCCCCAAGGCAGTGTCCTCAGCCCCACACTCTTCAACCTCATGATTAATGATCTTGACTCTAATCTCGCCTCACCCTCAATCGGATTATCACAATTTGCAGATGATAGTGGAGTATGGAGAGCAGGAAACCCGTCCATCCACACTCATATGGCTGAAATGAAAACAAGTCTAAATAACATTGGTAAATGGGCTGATAAATGGGGATTTAAACTGTTGCACCAATAAAACGGTAGCTGTACTGTTCTCACCTTATATAAAAACATATTATACCCCAACCTCCAAATTCAAAATAAACAAATTAAATTCGTTAAAATAGCCACATTTCTGGGTATGTACTACGATGAACACCTAACGCGGGTATATCATATTGATGACCTAGTTTAAAGGTGCAATCTTGACTTAAACTTACTTAAAAGCCTCAAAGGAACCCAGTGGGGTGCTAACCAAGAAAGAATAATGACTCTATATAGGGCCTTAATTAGATCTAAACTCGACTATGGATGCCAAATTTACAACACGGCCTCCATAACCCAACTTAATAGATTAGATAAAATACAGTGGAAAGCCCTACTCATAGCAACCGGGGCATTACCATATACATCTACAGCAGAGTTGCAGGTCTTAACAGGAGAACCGCCATTACAGTTTCGAAGGCAGGAACTCATGTTGAGATATGCAACTCGACTGTCCATCCACAATAAAACACACCCAACTCTAGTAGCTATCAACAAATGCAAAATTCCTTTTAGGAAAACTCTTAAAAATAAGTCATCCTTTGGCAAAATAGTACATGAATTAAATCTACAACTTCCAGTAGATATCTTCCAAGTAGAAACTAACCAAATATTTGATAAAGAACCTTAGAATAATACATCAATTAAAGTAAACATCTCCCTTATAGACAAAGCTAAAAAAGAAAATCAACAACATTATTTAAAAACAGCTGCAATGGAAATAATCAACAACCAATATAAAAGCTATACTCAAATATTCATGGATGGTTCCAAAAATTAACAACCCCTTTAAAACAGCTGCGGTTTGGGACATTCCAGCACTCAACATCAAAATGGGCAGCCGCCTACCGGATCACTGCTCCATTTACACAGCTGATTTCTGGGCCATCATGGAATCTTTCAACTGGACACTAGAAAACAAACCAGATAAGACCTTAATTATTAATGATTCACTAAGTGTCCTAAAATCAATACAATGCAATAATACTAAATCAAGAGAAAACTTTCTTAATCAAATTAACCAAATAATTAAAATACTCGATACTCAAAACATAACAGTAGAGTTTCTATGGATACCATCCCACATCGGCATAAAAGGCAATGAATTAGCTGACCAATTAGCCAAGAATAAACTCACTGAACCTAATTACATGCCACTAAAGTATAGTCCAACAGAAATTAACAATTTAATCTATACACTGATAAATCAAAGGTGGCAAAAGGATTGGAACCATAATAAACACGGAAGAGTTTTACATAGTATTGTCAAAGAAGTCAATAAAAATATCCTGATACCCAAGTGCAGCAGTTATGAACAATCTAAAATAAATATCATAAGGATAATTTTTGGAAAAACAAAATTAGCTAATAGTTTTGGAAAATATCTAGGACCTTCTCCGCATAACATCAACTGCTTCCATTGTAATGTACCGGTAGATCTGTATCATATATTCAACATCTGTAAAAATACGCAAAAAGAAAAAGACCTATTTATAACTAAACAATTCAAACTTGCCGCACCAAGTACATATCCAGAAATAATTGAATTATGCAACAAAAACCCTCAAAGAACATGCTATAATATAATTGAATTTCTTAGAACTACAGGGCTAATGGAAAGATTATAAATATAACACCATATCATTCATAAATGAAATTAATGTTTTACTGGTACCTAAATATGCATATAAAATAATATTGTTCTAAGGGGAGGGAAGCGTACGGGGCCAAGATGGATTCGTTACCCTTAAGGGAGCCCACCTACACTACGCTGGATATAACGTTCCCATGGCGGCTCCAGAGCAACCTAACCTAATGAAAAATAATATCGCTACGAGGTAATCGAAGCGTACGGGGCCAAAAGGGACTCGTTACTCTTAAGAGAGCCCACCTACACTACGCTGGGTATAACGTTACCATGGCGGCTCCATAGCAACCAAACCTAATGGAATGATAAAATAACATCGTACAATAAAACTAAACCTATAATAAAAGAAAAACGTAAAGGTATAAACATCAAAAGTTATATTAACTACCAGTTATACAATCAATAAGGCAAGCATCTTACATCTTTTCTTCTCTTATGATTCTAATTTCTTCCTTCTATATAACCCATTGACAACATCTTATAACTGAGTTTAATATTACGAAGGTATTATAGGCTCTTAAAAAAAACGCGATACCGCTGTGGTTAAAGTACAACCACTAACACGTGCCCGTAACTATGGTCCCAACTAGAGTGTATGAGGTAGTCTCAAAACCAAGACTATCAAGTCCAGTGGCACAATGTTGCAACTAAAAACCTCATCATATAAGCATAGGTTATGACCCCAAATTAGATCTTATAAGGTAGTCTCAAACCCAAGACTATCAGGCCCAGCAACACAAGGTTGCAACCAAAAATATGCTAATTTAGAAAATGACTTAAAATTCATACTTTATAAAGAAAGTTAACCCCCAAACTATCAGGCCTTGCAGCAACTTAATAACATCATGCATTAAGTAACAATGCAAATAGTTGTCATATGGGGTTATACATTCGACACAAAACAGCACAAAGAATTCCAAAATGATAGGGAAAAATACAGAATCAAACTGACGAGGGAGCAAGGATGTCTAGAGTGAGAATCCAAAACAAGACACCCCCGACGTATACAGGGAATCATCGAGTGAGTACAGGTCAAACAAGACACTCAAGAAGTATACAGGAACCAACCATAGGAGCAGAGGGATAATCGGTCACTAACAAGTGATCATGGGATTCTCCAAAAGAAGTCCTTTTTAGGGCTATTGTCTTTCATTGCCTTAATAGGGTATTCCACTTGGTTATGGAAACCCTCCTTGACAAGCTCTATCCGAAAAGCCTAATTTGATTATTTTCGGACCCACCGCTCAAAATTAACAATCTAATCCTCTCTGACAATGGCTACCTTTCAAATGATGTTTAGTCATATCAGCAAAATAAAATTTGTTAGGGACATATAATACGTACACTTTTGTACTAGAAGATTGGCATAGATCGGAATGTAATTTAATAAATTGCATCGGTGGCTTACACAAATTTTGCATAGGAAAATCTACTAGAAAAACTGGATTGAATTTGAATAAGTACGGCTAGGGCATTTGAAGGCTGTCGACAGTGCTCGTGCAACATCCAGAACCTCAGTGGCGCCACCTTCCGGAACCTTTTCCTCCACCGGACACCTCCATCATGACAACATGAGAGAACCAATTCTCTCTCGTCATTAATGGTGCCATTGCACCCCTAGCAAGGTGCGTACTATCGATTGGTTGATAGGTTGAGTGTGTTATGGGTCTACTCCCACTCACCCAGGTCTAACATTCATATTATTAATCCCTTTTTAGGGGTATCATATGATGACCAAATTAAAAAGTGCACTCTGTGCGCATAACGCCAGGAAGATGTGGCACCATTCCATCTTCCTGGATAAATTAAATCACTGCCATATAAGTAAATGGCATTGCAAAATAGTGAACATATGACCCTAGTGGCCAGTTTCACTTTAAATCCAACTATTCATTCATTGTCTTGCAGATAGATACCAGTGTGTTGACCATGAGATTCAAAGTCTATAAAGAAACTGACACCACTATGTTGTTAATCTGTTTGAATGATTTGACAGTTATACTGAACACACTGTTGTGACATTTACATTGTACTTGTACTTAGAAACATTTATATTATCTATACTGTTAATTGTTTTTACATTTCTTTCCACAGTTCATTTTTCTACAAGAAGACCCTCTAAAACAAGGCAGTACATACAGTGAATAAGATGGCATCATGAATAATTACAAAGTTAGCCTTGTGTAAGAACATTTTGTTGAGATTTGACTGATGTTTTACCGATGTATTTTATATAAGGAATTGACACTCTTTCTACATGTTTTCAATATGTACATAAATGCATTGGAGATTATTTTTCTAGCTGTAGGATGTGGCAGCTCTTATGATCAAGTATTACAAATTGCTAAAAAGTGTAAATTAAGAGAACAAATGCATGTTTTTAAATTCTGTCTGTGTTGCACAGTTTGTCAGCTAGCAATCATTAGCTGAACTGGTCATGAACTAGAAGATCTTTTGGGGTGGTATGTTGTCTGTTATCAATAAATTTTCTTTTCAAACATTTGAAATGCTTCCAAGATTGCCATGAATCTTTACATATTATCATCCCATGGTCTAGTTGGTCCCAAATTGAAACTGTGCCACTTACACATCTACTATGGCCACCACTGTGGCTATCTTAAAAACTGTATCATTACTTCTGTGAAATGGATATTCATATCAGCATGGGTTTTTTATCAAGAGACTCGTATGATGTCTGGCTGATTCTAATGAAAATGCTGCTGATCTTATGTGCAGTATAGCTGCTGCATTAGCCATCTTGAAAAAGTCTAATTTGCTTTCAAGATCTGTACCATATGACTATAATATCAGTACAAATAATAATGAATTGTACTGTTTGGTTAAGCATTTTAATTTGTGGCCAACTCTATCATTTTTGACAGTAAAGCTTTCTTAATCCTTGAATCCTCATATATGGGATGTGGCAGCTCCTCACACATAACAATTCTTTGACATATCTACCTACACCAACAAAAAATTACTCAAATTGCTTTGGCACTAAATAACACACTTGTGTTGCTGTGCCATAAAAGTCTAAAGCAAACCAAATAACACAATTAATTTGGAAAATGGAAGTAGTTTAAAATATTGTTTTAAAAAAGAATATGGAATTTGTTGCCCACACCAGTTAGATCAGGCACTTCTTTAGTAAGTTTTAAAGAAAAATATCTAATATATATAAAGCTTTTTGATTGCTTACTGAATGTCACTATATGTTTGTAAAATTCATGATTTTGCTTTACACTTTTTGTCGTTGATTTTGCTAATCTGTGTTTCTGTTCAAATATAAATTTTGACATGCTCAGAGTTATGTACATGGTATCAGTTAAGTGTTAATGTGTTGATTAGCATGTCTTATTTTTATCCTGCACATGTTTTGTGAATTTGATTTATACACAAAATCGTTAGAAAGTAGTTGAGGTCATTAATGGAGACCAGATACACATGTTTTAATTGAGCTACACTCATTATTATCAATATAGAACCAATGCACTGTACTTAACATAGACACATTTTAGAGTTCTTTGTCTTTAGCATTTTGAGTTTAGTCTTTTCATTCATTCATAATGATTCATGCAATTCAGTTAGTTCATAGTATGTTTTTTCGCCTGTTTGGTTACAGTCACAACTAGAAAATTTGTATTATGTTTTAGGTTAAAGTTTCTTTATTTGCTGTGTTTCTTTAGATCAATTTGATGGATTTTCATTTATTTCACTGAATCATGATTAATTAAAAATAATGCTACTGTTCTTAAAACCTGTTCATGAGTCTGATCATGCAATGGAGATCTTCTTATCTGTTCACTTTAGTATGTTTGTTAATCCTTTTGGTTATGTTGTCTTGATCAATTTAATACTTATATCATCAGTGACTTAGGATTTACTTTGACAATAAATAAATATATTAATTAACTAGCTGACTCTATAATTAAATGAAAGGATAAGTTTTAGTTACCTTTGCAATTATCATGCCTACTTGTCAACAAAATACTTTTTAATTAAATATGAAAGTGATAATGGTTAAAATGAATGTATTTTTTGTTTTCTAAAACAAGTGCAAGTAATATTTTCACAAGCATGATGAGTAAATAAATGTGTACAGTAATTATGAGTATTTGTTTTTTCTTCAGCCCATTTTGATTTTGCACACACTTGGTATGAGAGACCACCTACCTTAAGCAATCACTTTTGCTTGTAGAGGCAGTGGTCTTTTCAGACGGATTTTACTTTCACAGCCTCAGAATGGGTCTTTTGATAAGTGTGGTTGCTTAAATTGCTAAATCTATAGCATTGTATAGTTAATTATAGCGATTTTCAGCTTATAATGGGACCAATTCTGCACCTTTTGAAAGGGTACCCTTTCATGATGAAGACAGAATAGTTACAACAACAAAAAACAGTTTAAACATACAAACTGAAATAAAATAAAAACTGTCAATTGATGTATGCATTCACTACACTACTGATGTGAAGATACTGGAATCTGTGCCAGTTACCAAACATTGTTTTTCAACTATGTATCAATCCTTGTTTTGCAAGACATACAACATTACCCCATTCTTGTCTGTCTTGTTTCAAGTATGTTCAAAGTTTCATCAACTCTCTTATCTTCATGCTTCACAGCATGTCTTCCTGATATTCTTATCTGTGTCTTGCTCCACGACTACACTTCCTCTCCCTCCTAAATGTCGCATTGGACGGGAGCTCAAAGGTGATTATGTTATTACACCCCATGCAATTGCAGCTGAGAAAGTGCAAAACGTTCTTATTCCACTTGCTGAGACTTGAGCAATCGGAACATTGATAGACCATTTCTGTCAGGTCATGAGATAAGCTCAGAAGTAATTGGAGGAATACACATCAATTTTATGTGATTGATGACTTGCATCTGACAGAGTGCTTGTTGTTGGCATCCATTAGTCTCTTGAGATGATGGAAGTGCGCCAATGAGAGATGTCCTGGTTTGGTGGTTGTGCAGTGTCTGTAGTCGCTATGTAGCTCAACACGTGAGTGGCAGTCCTTGTTGCATTTGAAAGTTGAGTCCGGTGTTTGTTGGAGCTGCTTCTTCTTCCTTAAAGGTCGCTTTTTATTAGCTAGCAAGCATAGGGTGTTCTTGCCGACTTTCAAACCAGTGATCAGAGCATGTCACCCAGCTGTGTCTATCTGAAGCAGGCAATTACCAGGAGTTGACATCGATGTCAATGACTTTCATGTCGTGCTTGCAGTCATCCTTGAAGCGAAAATGTGTCCGTCCGATTGACCTTTTGCCAGAGGCAAGTTCCGAATAAAGAGGTCTTTGGGGATCCGTGCATCATCTATTTGCCGTACATGGCTCAGCCATCTGATGTATCGTTGTGACCATGCTGATAATTTTGCTACGTTTAAGCACCTCCTTTGTTACTCGATCACTACAAGTGATTCCCAGTATGTGTCGGAGACATTACATGTGAAAAGAGCTGTCTTTTCTCTTGTGAGGCATACAAAGAGCAGGATTCACTGGTAAACAGTAGAGTGCTTAGCACGCAGGCACGGTACACAAATATCTTTGTGTTCAGGGTCATCATGATGTTGTTCCACACTCACTGCAACAACATGGGGGAGAGTTGTTGGTGCCTTTCCAATCTGCTTGTTGAGCTCAGCGTCGAGCGATAGGTTGATGGTGATGGTAGAGCCGAGGTGAGTGAACTGACTGACTTCCTCAACTTCGTTGGGCCCAAATTTATCACATACTTTAGTAAATTGGTCCATCAGGTGTTGTTTCTTGGTTTCTGTGTAAGTGGCTGGGCTGCATCGTCTGCGAAGATTATGTCCCAGATGGTCGCTTCATGTGCTTTGCCTTTTGTTGTACTAGAATGAACATTTTGCCATCTGATTGTGGACGTTCCAAAGGCATGCTTGAGCAGGTCAGCAAAGAAATAGCATAGGGATGCAACCCTGTTTCACTCCACTACGGATGTTGAAGTTGAAGGGGTAGGACGTTGAATCATCGTACTGCACTGTGCCTTTCATGCCATCGTGGAAGGACAGGATCACGCTTAGCAGCTTTGGAGGGCATCCAGTCTTCGCCAAGATTGTGAAAAGTCCGTTTCTGCTGATCAGATCGAACGCCTTAGTGAAGTCTATAAAGACCAGGAAGAAGGGTTTTTGCTGTTCGCAGCATTTCTCATGCATTTGCCTGACTGAGAAGATCATGTCGATTGTGGACCAATCTGCGTGGAACCCACACTGCGACTCTGGATCCACTCTGTCAGCAAGCGTCTGCAGTCTGTTCAGGATGACACGTGCGAAGACTTTACCCACGATGCTGAGAACGAATATACCTCTGTAGGTTTTTCAGTCACTTATGTCGCCATTGTCATTGTACAGGGTTACGATGTTGGCGTCTCAAATGTCATGAGGCAGTGCACACTCATCCTATTACTGACATAGGAGGTCGTGCAGATGTGTGATCAGCACTCTGAAGCCGTACTTGATGTCTTCTGATGGGTGCCATCCTTCCCTGCAGCTTTACCTAAGGACAGTTTCTCTAAGGCCTTCTTGAGTTCTGCCACAGGAGGTTTCTCGTCTAGTTCCTCCATGCGCGGTAGGTTTTGAATGGCGTTGAGGGCATTATTGGTAACATTGCTTTCTCTGGAATACAGGTCAGAGTAGTACTCCATCCAATGCTCCATCTGCTTGCTCCTGTCGTTGATGGTATCGCCTGCAACAGACTTCAGTGGTGCTGTTGCTTTCTTCGTGGGACCCATTGCTGTCTTTATGCCATCGTACATGCCTTTGATGTTTCCGATATCTGCTGCTGACTGTGTGCTCTGACAGAACTAAATCCAGTATTCACTGACGCACTGCCGTACTAATCTCTTCACAATGCTTCTGGTAGACCTGTACTGAATCCAACGTCTTGGAGAGGACATAAGTTAATTTCTCGGCATTTTTTGGGGATATACTATCTTGCTCACGTCAATGCGTAGTTTACCCTCTTGCCTAGAGTGGTGCATCTTTGGCTGAAGCTTCATTTTACAGCACATCAGCGAGTGGTCAGTGTCTCAGCCAGCACTTTGGAGGGTACGGGTAACAAGCACACCCTTCCTGACAGACCGTCTCGTAATGATCAAGTTTGGTGGTTGCCATGGTTTGGACCTATGATGCCTCCAAGACACTTTGTTTGAAAGAATGAATTGGTGATGCTAAGGTCGTGGTACGAGCACATCTCAAAGAGTCGCTGACCGTTCTCATTCATCTTTCCAGTGACAAACGGGCCAAAACAGGATGGCCAATAGTCATGGTCAGCACCCTAATGTTGAAGTCGCCCAGTAGTATCAAGTTTTCTTCCCTGGGAATTTTGTCGATGAGCGAGATTAATTTGTCTTAGAACTCATCCTTGGTATCTGCGGTGGCACTTAGGTTGACAGGTTTGGTGGCAGAGAGATAACAGTCTTCTCTTTCCTCGTTGGTAGGCTTATATCATTTCCATCAGAGACTTCCTGACGATGAATGCAATATCAAACTCTCTGTCGTGGTAAACGCTCTTTCCTTGCCAGAAACACGTATAGTTTTCTTCTCAGAGGGACCCGTAATCTGGTAGTCATGTCTACTGTAGTGCGGAAATATCGACCTGAAACTTTGCAAGTTCGTCATTGATGACTGAAGTATTTGGAACATCGCTGATTGCTTGGTGATCATCTAAGAGTCTAGTCAACATGGTCCGGATATTCCAGGTACCTATCTTGAGGATTGGTTTTCGTTTTATTATTTCTTGGTGCAGTAGTTGCAGTCCGCTTTGTCAGGTACATTAGTAATATAAGCCCAACGCAACCAGCAAAGCAGACGAACTGTGACGGGACGGCACCTTATTGTCTGGGGGCTGTTTATCTTGAGGAGGACGGTAGCTGTCCAGTAATACGTTCTCTCCTACAGTCAGAAGCAGCCACAGGCGTCTGACGACACCAATAGTGCGATGACATAATCGGTAAACTGCTGTTTCGTTTCCCGTGTTGTGTCGACGCTCTGAAACGAAGCTGGAGTATCCTCTCTAGGGCGCAAGCCTTGGCAGGGTGATATGGAGAATCAGTTGTTGCCCACGCAGCTGATTCCCCTCTCCACGCAGTTGATGGAACTAAAAGTAAGGACAGACCGGTGCGTCATTGCGGCGTCGCAGGATTGCCGAGATGACACTGAAAACAATGCCATGTCGAGTTAGGGACAACGACTCTGGATGTTCTATAAGGATTTACTTCCTTAGCCTTTCCCATGACAGGGTATAGTTGCAAGGCAGGAAAGGTTTGAAGTCAGTTGGCGACCAACCAAGGTTAACAAGCCCATCTGCCCGAAGCGTCTGGTTTTGAGGCGCGAGAAACTCTCATATCATCCCTTCTCCACTCGGCTTGGAGCTTGGTTTGGTTTGTCAGGGGTTCTGTCAGATGCAAGTCATTGGGGCTTTTCCAAAGAAAGTGGGTGCTTATCTCCTACATTCTAACCAGGCGATAATAAGAACTGGAACCTAGGGTGGACCACATTTATTACGAAGCAAGGTCGATTCTATTCCGATTATGACTGTCTCCTTCCGGAATCAAGTTGTACCTTATGAATGAAAGCTGGTCAAAATATAGTTCTCAATGACGACTAATTATAATTTTCGTTTATTTCACGACCTAACAATGGTCGAGCAATATTCCGATCGGCTCGTGAGTTGTTTAAGCAGAGGAATGTGCCAGCCGAACGCTAAATCAAGTATCATATTTACGAGAGTAGTGAGCACCGTTCCCATATGAGCGTCAGTTATGGTTCGTCTTATAGTCTGATTCCCTGATTGTATAACTTATTCCTTTCAGAGAAGGTGCACACCAAAACAGTAAACTAGACTATTTGTCGTACGGAAAGTAACAAGCTCAATTTCGGTTTTGTTTCGTAATGCCTTCAGCGAATTTTGTTTTTATTTGTAGTCGTTTTTTTAAAGGATAATATAATAGACTTATAAATCACATCTAGAACGTTAAAGTTTTCATATAAAAGAAAGACATATGAACCCACAAGTATACGTTTCATACGGCATATTTGGATTCTTGCTTTAAAAGCGAATAATGCGTGCCATGAATCCCTTTCTTCACGGTTGTTCGAACGCGTACAGATACTGTATGATAAACTGTTCAAATTACAAAAGGATTTGAATAAACACAAACATAATATCCATCCAGCTGAGTAAAGATTCTATAGCCCTCCTTTTTATAACGATATTACAATTTTTTTCTGACACTGTAAAATATTAGTGCATGTTTTTTATTTTTCCTGCAATTACCCCTCCCTTTTTCTCTTTGCACACTGCAGAAGTATTGCATTGATATATTGTAATACGCATATTGATTTGTTAAATGTGGATACCACAACTGTTGTTATATTGATGATCAAAGTATTTCATGTGCATTGTGTCACATAATTAAAGGAAACGACTTTGTTTCTTTAATTATTCGTATTCATATATTTCTTTATGATGGTGTGTGTGTGTGTGTGTGTGTGTGTGTGTGTGCGTGTGATGTCAATAAGAGTGCAGTTTTCAATGTTTGTATTTGTTTAATTTGTATTGCTCTCTAAGTTTTATTTAATCAATCACATTATTTCTGACAATAATTCATGTATTTTTGATGCACGTAGATTTATTCATTGAGTATATACGTTCCCAATCATTTTTGAACGATGATTCAGCACGTGTTGTTTATTCCCGTTCACTTGAACACTTCTTTCCCATCCCACCATTTTAGTGGATTTATGGTAATGAACCCCTTTCACAATATGACTTTCGAAAGTGCTGCCCTTCCTTAACTCGATCGCTATAAAAGAAATAAAGAAGCTATCATTGCTTGGTGAATTTTCTTTCAGGTATTGCGAGACTGGCCTATTGACATAGTTTACAATCCAAACACGAAACTCGATACAACAAGAGCAAATTAAACCTTCAGGACCCATTATCAGACCAGGCGAGTTGAATCGAATATTTAAACTATCGAAAATCAGTTTAATATTATTTCGTAATCCTTCAGTTGTACTTCGCTTCATTTTGAATACTTGCCAAACTTTAATTATGGTAGCTGAAAATATATAAGGTACACATGTATGATATATTGTTCATGCTAATATGTCAGGCAAACTGGTAGGTAGGCAAGATAAGAACATATTACATCAACGTACCACCCCAGTAAGTAACTATATTATAAACTTGGTTGGACTCAAACAGCCAGCCATTAAAATGATTATCTGCCGCACGTGAAATCCAATTTGTTTTTTCTTGGTTCATGGTTCCTTGGATCAAGTGTGATTTCTGCTCGACACAGAGGTGTTTGAGACTTATACGAAATGTTGGTAAAATATATATTCTATTGTTATGGTTCCAAAATGACTTTAGGGTACATGTGTGCTTCATGGACTAATTACCCACACGATTTAATCTGTATTACTTCTTGCACATTATATTACCTATGGACATTATTGTTGCTTGGTTTCAGATACAGTATACACAAGTAGTTTAATCATATAAATATATGCTCAAATAAACTTTTCCATTGTAATATTCTTCAGTTAAAGTCACAAAACAGTGCCAAATAGCATGTCACCTCTCACCTGTCACCTCTCTAAATATAGAAGTCTTGCTGGATAAGAAAATAAGCTAAATTATACAGTAACTATATGTCTGAAGCCACACATCAAATCTCAGTTTTGCTATCCTTCTATGTTTCACCCCACCCATTCAACCATTTCTTCATGAACCTCATATTGATCCACTTATATTTTAAAGTTGTGTATTTTATATTTAGAATGGTATTTTTTTGTTACATACCAGTAATGGATAATACCAAGAAAGGCACCGCTCCAGCGGCCTAGTGGTTATAGTGTGCGCCGAGGAAACGGGAGGTCGTATGTTCGATGGTACTAACGCTCAGCATTAAGAGGTTAGTGTTAGGACTGATCGGCCTGGTGTCAGGATAATGTGACTGGGTGGGACATCATGCTACATGTCTGCGGCATGATGCCCCAGTGTTAGACATCACTATAAATTGCCTCACTGCAGACATCGTAGCGATATGACTGAAAAACTGTTAAAGCTACGTTAAAAATCCTAATCAAATAAACAAACAAACAAACCAGAAGATACTTACAACATTTTAATAAGTGCATAATCAAACTATATTGAACTAAATTAAAAGCACAACACGTCAGCAGAGATTATTGTTCAAAAGCTTAGAAAAATAGAAGCGTTAATTCAAAAATTTTCCCTTTAAATAGGTGCTTATTTGTTTTAAACATTTTAAGAAACCATTTTACGTGTCCGTTTCAAATCCCTGGTAGTTATTTAGTGCATACAGAAGAACGCCGTTAATCCGAGATGTGTCAATTTATTAAACTCAGACTAGACAAATTCATTTGGCAGGTTGAAGTTTGTTGATGGCTGTACAAACGACGTTGGTTGATTTAAGTTGTGGACAGTACATGGCTTCATTGTAGAATAAAAAGCGACATCAATTATTGCCCCATTAATTATCTGTTACAATTGGGAAATATGACTGATAAAAATGATTTTATTGTCTTAGTTTATGTTTTATTGTCTCTCCCCCTCCCTCCCCCCTCCGCTTGAGAATAAAATCGGGATTTTATTCCCCCACATTTATCCAAATGCAAATGTACGTGACACACGCAATAAATAAAACATTATAGCGACGGCACACACTGACTACGGACACGAATATACACCCGATATACGGTTATTTACAGATTGATCTATATCATTTCAACGCTCCTACTCATGAAATCAATGCCTGCGTTCTCTGTTCCTTTCACGTATCTGATATGCATCTGGTACCGCTGAAAGAACAACGACCATCGCATCAAGCGTCCATATGACAATTTTGCTTGCGCCAGATAGGCAAGGGGTTGGTGGTCGGTTTCCAGTATAAACTTGCGCCCGTACAAGTACCGCGTGAACCTTGATATTCCGAACACGGTTCCAAGGCATTCCGTCTCCGATACGGAGTAGTTCTTCTGGGCATCAGACAATTTCCGACTGCCGTACGTGACAGGGAAAAGCGACCCCTCGTGCTCTTGTTACCGTATTGCTCCTCGTCTTGTATCGCATGCTTCGTTTTCGGTGCCATTCTCTGACACTTGTCGCATGAGAGACACATTGTACTTGATGTCTCCTTGTACACCTGGCCATTAAAACTCTTTGACAAGACGGTCACGTGTCTCGGCAATTCCAGTGTGTCCTTTCATGAGAATTTCATGCGCAAGTTTTAACACTTCGTCTCGCTTTTGTTTCGGCACGACGGCTTGTTTAAAGTGTTCGCTGCCTTTTCTGGCCTGGCGATACAAGATTCCTTTCTTGTACGCAAACTTCATCACGCGATTTGGCGTTTCCTTCTCCGTTCCCTCGTCAGCGTATTTGTGCAACTGCACCAGAGTTGCGTCCTCCTACTGAAGCTTCGTCAATTCGTCAGGAAGTACCTTACTAACCGGTGTCGACGGAACGTCCATCGGAGTCGGTTTCGTCTGTCGACTCTTAGACCTGGTTTCCGCAGTACTCACTGGCATCGGTGTGCAGGTTTCGGTGTTCGGTTGTGGCAACACATAACAACATCCCTCGACGTCGTGTGCCAGTCCACCCAAGCATGCAGCTTAACTTTTCCCCTTCATGGACTGTGAATCGAGGTCAATGACAGCCACTGGCAATGAGTCACGCGTGCTGTTTGCGTACTGAACTTCAGTTACCTCCCCTGTGTAATCTTCAGTCTCCACGTATTTCTTGTCAACAAACACTGGAGCTCTACAGCCTGTGTCGTACAAGATGATGACACTACTCCGTTGACAGTTGCGGACGCAAGGTTTGCTGATTTAGAGCAAGCCTCCGGGTCGCACTCCTTTCTAACAACGACATTCACCTGGGTCCGCCTGCCCTTGGGACAGTCCCTGGCAAAGTTCCCCGGGCGCTCACAGTTGAAACACGTCGGCGACCCTCGCCGACCTTCCAGCCCGGTTTTCGTGGGTGAGGCCTGCCCATGTCTATAGGTGGCATCCTTACCTGAGGGTCCTTCTCCGACCTTCCCGTCGCCCTGGCGGTTACGGACAGCAGGCTTTCCGTCCCCAACACCGAACAACTCAGTGGGTCGGGATTAGTCAGTGCCCCCGAAACCTCCACTCTTCGAGTGTGCCTGCCATTCCGCCATGCTAGAAATTTCATCGACCTTCCCGTGCTCTCTCTCTCTCTCTCTCTCTCTCTCTCTCTCTCTCTCTCTCTCTCTCTGTCTCTCTGCTAGTTCGTTCGACGTCGTCCATCTTCATCCACTTCTCAGATAGCTCCATGGAATTGAGAGTGGGACTCTGTTGTCTTTTTCGTCGAGTCCCGAAAAAGACAACGGTACGTTTCGGCAGTCAGCCGATTATGGCAAAGAAGGGCCTTCTTGAGCGCATCGTAGTCGTCAGCCTCGTCGGCAGCTACGTTGTGGTAAACTTCACGAGCTGCACCTTGCAAAAAAGCTGAGACGTTGATCGCTCAATACTGCGGTAAAAGTTTGTGAGCGGCCGAGAGTTTCTCAAATTGCACGAGAAAATCATCAATGGACTCGTCCTTGTCATTGATTCGCGCCATGCTTATCTGTACCATTCGATGGTCGATCAGTAGTCGTACGCTTCCCCCAAGGATCGTAATGGAGTCGTCCGTATCGTTAGCCCTAGCTCCTACCCTTACCTTTTAGCTCTTGTTCCTTTGTGGCGGAGGATTTCCGGGCCAGTTCTAGTTCTCTCTGGGTTTCTCTTTCGGCGGATATCCGGTGCAGCTCTAATTCTTTTTCGGAGGTTATCCAGGTATGCTCTTATTATTTTTAGGCGGCCTTTCATGCTTTCCATTCTTTTATGCGTTCCTCTAAAAGCGCTGCCAGGTGATCTCCCTCGTAGCCGAGATCTACCGCGCCCATGGCACGGTACTCTTTAACCATCTGTATTTCAGTAGTCACGTTATTATTATACAAACAATAAGTGATACCTTGTCTTAGCTTACTAAACATTTGACAGATCTTAACATTTCCAACCAAGGACTCACCTGTCGACCCCAAACTTCGTTCAGGTAAGATAGTTGCTGGATATTTGCTTCACAATTACTGCAAGTAATCAAAAATCTACAAAGCATGCAAATATCAAAATATAACATAAACAAGATGCAAAATCAACAAATTCAAATACACAGGATAGAAAAAATCTCACACTGTTCGATACTACTTCCAAACAAATAAACTTTAGATCCAAAAGAAAATATTTGTCTAATTCATATTACTGACGAAAGGGCCTATGTGAAGGTTATAGTGCCCAACAGTTTGGGGTAGGGTGCTCCCAATTTATTTAAATTAATACAGAACACCCACCCTGGCTCGTTTGTGTCCGAAATTGAAGTAGTGATAGAGAGATGAAAAGCTCTGAGCCCCCTGTCAGCGGTGCGGACAAATAATTAATCAATACACAAACTGTGAAATTTAAATAACAGTTTCATATAATTCAAACAGTAATCTCTCAAATACAATTTCGTTAAAATCCTATCACTCGACCAAGTGACGGCCTAGTTCATCCTCTGAATTAGTGTGTGAAATATTCCCTTCTGTCCTGAGTCCTACTCATCTGTATGTTTATTTTCCTCTTTCATTTTCTGCCTCTGTTCTCCCTTCAACTTCTCTCTCTGTTCTTCCTTCTCTCTTTTGTCTCACAGAGACTCAGACTAACTGCTGGGATAATTCCCTCTGGCCATTAAAACTTCCTTCTAACTTCTCTTTTGTGTCCCAGACACTCGGACCACTGCACTGATTAATTCCATCTTGTCCCTAAAAGCTTCTATAGAATATATACATGGACATTAGCAAAGCATATTCCTTTTGCTATGTAACTCACTGTTACATTGATATCATCAGATAGGCCATTACCGATTGTTTGGTCTCGTATTCGTGCCCATCTCAATCAATACAAAACAATATGATATAATCAGACGCATTTCTGTACATTGCACATCTACAAGTGTACACACATATGCACATATCCATGCTCTGATATATCCATACACATGATACTCCAAGAAGTATACACAAATTCCTAAACTATTGTTGCACACCGAAACCATTATACAAAGTTTATAATTCAATTCAACATTTGCAAATCTATATTAAATGAATAAATGCATGAAGTTACTACGAATTAACCCGATAGCGAATTACAATATTAATTATACACATCACTTTGCTCATATCTCATAATACGCATGTATATTAAACACTACGAATTAATCAATCTACAAATGGTTATATATATATATATATATATATATATATATATATATATATATATAAAACCTGTCTCGAAGATCCTGTTCATTCCCAGAATAAAAAATAAGAATCCCCCCAATAACGAATGGTCTCGGAGTAGTTTATTTGCCTTTACTTCCCGCAAAATAATTGTAACCCTACTAACATTTTGGTTCTCAAGATGATATATTTAAACTTAAGATTCTAATGTTTGGCTCGCTTTGCTCAATTCCGATTGGAGGTTGATTCATGATGATCAGACATCGCCCATCTCAACAATCTGTCAAGGATGTTTACGATACAATTTGATGATCCCTTGTTCCAACAAGAAATCGTCACTTGCCTGTGAACAATTTTACGTTACTGGCTTGACAAAACTAACCTGCGCGTCTCTAGGCGTCTCTAGTTTATGGCCATGTCAATTAATTGGCTGGACACTCTCATACATTATCACAGGATGAAGCCAGGTTGGGGCGATACAAATAAACCACCCTCGGATGAAGCTGTAAGCGGCAGAGAAACCAGAGTACATTTTTGACCACATATACTTATTGATACTAGTCATACACAATACCGTGACATACATTTTGACGGCGAGAAATTATAGTCTCAGGGTCTAACATACCCATGCTGAATTCTGGTTTGATTCCAGAACCTGACAATATATATATATATATATATATATATATATATATATATAAAATCAAACTTTCGTTAAATTGTAATCATCTTTAATCGATGGTTTCAGTACCGGATTATGTCAAGTGTATGGCCGGAGGCGGGGCGGGGCGGGGCAGGAACTTTAAAGGACTCGGCTTTTCCTCGAAATGGCACACCAGCAAAATTCTATGTATCTATTTACTCAAAGCATGCATAATACCTGCTCAAGAAAAGAAAAAAAAAACGATTGTCCAATTTCAATTGACAAGTGACTCTACCTGTGTGTACATTTAAAGTGAGAAACCTGATTGTAATAAAGAATATGTCATTGGCAGTAATTAATCTTGGGTTCTTGGTTATATGTCATTGTATTTGGAGCGATTCCGAGCTGTATTTGCCTGTGGATTGGCGATCCAGAGTGCGACATATTTCTACCCTTGCGGGATAACGTCTTATAGCTGGCTTCTTGTTACCCATTGCGTCGCTGCCTGTGTCGCCGACTTGTTCCTCCTCTAGTCTCCGACGGAGCTACCGAGTTATCGACTGGATCGACGAAATACCTTGTCCCTACAAGTGTTAGATTCCCCCGCCTGGCCTTTTCCTGTTGGGCAAACTACGACCACATGTACTTGCCTCCACCGGATGGTTATACTGCTTCAATAACTAGCTTTATAGCACACCACCATTGCTGTCACAGTTGGCGCGTATATTCCTAACAGTGGGAATACCTTGGTCCAAACATTAAGACTCTATATAGTGATACAAAGATTGTAAACATTTAAAGTCGGAACATAAATGTATCAATGCACAGTCTGACGTTTTATCAAGAAAGTGCGGCGAAATCTCTGACAACACGAATTATCGTTATCGGTAATATAAATAAACACAAGGAGTGCAATCGTGACCACAACCCTTCGCTCGATTCGACTTTTTCTCACGAGTCTTTTATCGCTTCAGTATCGCAAGACGACTGAAAAATTATACATATACATTCAAAAGACAGTGACGTACCAATGAATAACTCTTAAATGACCATGTCCTGAATCCAATCCGCGAATTAACCTTTATTTTCACCATAACGGTCACAATCCCTTTCTAGCAAAATCGATCTGACGGAAGTAGCCCATTCTATCAGTTTCTACCCTGCAGTAAATATGCGTTAGTGTCTAATAATTGTACCGAACACGGCGCAGAATCTGTGCTATTCTTTGAATATTAAGGAAATTTAATGATCACGTCTTCAACCGTTATTTCTACTAAGAGAACATATTTCTGTTTTGGAAATTTAAATAAAATTATAAAATGATACAATCTGAAATAAAATGCAAGATAAACATTTATTTTGTGAAATTACTTTCATCATGTTATTCAGCATATATACTAACAGGGTAGAAACTGGTAGAATGGGCGACTTCCGTCAGATTGATTTTGCTAAAAAGGAATTGTAACCGGTTAGGAAACGGTCATTTAAGAGTTATGTGTTGGTACTTCACTGTCTTTTGAATGTATATGTGTAGTTTTTCAGTATTTTTGCTATTCTGAAGCAATAAAAGACCCGTGAAAAAAGTCAAATCGAATAAAGGTGGTGGTCACGCTTGCATTCCTTGTGTTTATTTATATTACCGATAATGTTGTCAGATTTTGCCGTTCTTTATTGATAAAACGTCAGACTCCTGTGGTCAATGAAATGGAAATGAGCTTTATACGAAACGAGAAATACTGTTCGTAGGTTTTCTCATTGTAACATAGTATCATCTGGTTCTCAGCTTTCATATTTGTTTATGCGAAACAGCATAATATATGTATCACTTCTTAATAGAATAATGTAAACGCTGCCAATGACAGAACTTTCCTGCTGTTGATGAGTATCTGTATAACATTTTTACTACGTAGTATGGTGGGGTTTTTAAATACAAGTTCAACCGTACATGTGTATCCTTCTCCTTTAGATACATCGTCACGTATCTAGACAGGTTTACTTTATTTCATTAGGTGCACGTGCTCTTTCAAAGTGCAGCGAGCTAGCTATTGGAATATCACACGTAATGGTACTTCCCGCATACATCCTGCATGTATAACAGATAAAATAAATATGACACAGATACAATTATTCATGACAAACCTTCCTAGAGTAACTGATACAATCTCTTTCAGTTGTTGTAGTTGTTGTTGTTGTAGGGTGTAACGCCATTTTTCAGTACACGATAGGCTATACATGGCGGCCAATATTATTGGTGGAGAAAAAAACCCGGGAAATCCCTCAGAAATAACCACCGACCCACGAGAAGCTACTG
Organism: Unio pictorum; assembly: GCA_030141615.1. Classification (NCBI taxonomy): domain Eukaryota; kingdom Metazoa; phylum Mollusca; class Bivalvia; order Unionida; family Unionidae; genus Unio; species Unio pictorum. The sequence continues at coordinate 5,586,264 of JARLTB010000207.1, forward strand.
GCAAGCTATCTAACATAATTACATTAGCCGAATCTTAGACTCGAACCCACGCAGAAAAGAGGTGAGATGGCAGTGATCCGTAACGGAGAGCGCTTTAGACCACTCGGCCACTCGGGGCCCCACAATCTTTTTCAGACGACGACTTTGAAATTATCACGCACAACATTAGAAAAATAAACTAATACCGCGTATCCGCAGGATATATTGTTAGAATGACTGAAACAAAAGAGACAATCAGACCAGAATAGGAACGTAAACCCATTCAATATTTACACGGCTACAAACATTTTTTATTCTGGTGTTGTCAGTTGTCTTTATATCTCAAACAAATTTTCTGTCAGTCAATCCATCACAGGACCATATAGTTATGGCATATTAAAATTTGGTGGCTAAAATGTAAAAAGATTGGTGATTCAGTGACTCAACCATACCGTTATATGTCTTACATAATGATCTGATGTTGTTTTTTTAAACTGACGTGCGAAATAATGGATCATATTATCCGCATTGAATAACACAAATACTCACAGGATCTAGTAATGTTTCAAATTCCTATGTATGTGTGATTGTGTATTCAATAGAGATCGATTACGTCTTAATCATACATCACGCGGGTTCCTACTGAAAGTATCGCACACAACAACATGCCGCGATTTAAATCACTACTTGAACATCCATTCCTAATAATCAGACAAACGATAATCTCAACACATTTACACCCAAAACCATGCAACGGTTGAAATTAGTATCTCCCAAACATGTTTTGTATTGATTGACCCAGATAGAGGTACAGGTTTTATATTCCGTTTTCGAAAATGCAGTTATCCTCATTGTTAGTTTGTTTAAAACAATCACGCCACCTTATTATTGATTAAAGAAATCCATCAAGCTTAGTTCAAAAGCGAAGAAGACCCCTCTCTCTCTCTCTTTCTCTCTCTCTCTCTCTCGCTCTCTCTCTCTCTCTCTCTCTCTCTCTCTCTCTCTCTCTCTCTCTCATAATCGTATGTCAGACTTCATTTTCTTTAACCTGCTCATATTTGGCATCATTACCCTAACTATATATTCAGTACAGACTCATTACAATGTGTATTGCCATTACCTCGACTGTCTCGGTTTCTTGTTACTTGAATGCTGATAGTTTTCAAACGTCATTTAATGTGTGGTTGGGTAGGTGTAATTTGGATTTTTAACGTAGCTTTAACAATTATTCCAGTCACATCGCAACGATATCTGCAGTATGGCAGTTTATATTGATATATACGACTGGGGGAATCATACATCTAGCACGATGTCCCACTAGTTAAATTATCCTGACAGCTTACCTATCTTTCCTAACTAACCTCTTATACTGAGTCCCAAGTAAGTCAGCTGTAAATACAACCTTCTATAAAACGTTGTATGACTCGGGTAGGGTTTGAAGAGGACTCTCTCTCTCTCTCTCTCTCTCTCTCTCTCTCTCTCTCTCTCTCTCATTCGAAGAAGTCGCTCCACTCACATGTGACCCGCAGCAGTCCTTGACGTCAGTTATAATTTACATTGAAGGTAACATTGCATAACACTTATTCAATATTTTAAGTGTTTGAAATTATAAGTTGCTTCAGTATGTACACTAGCCATCATTTTTATCATTTGGCTTGATTTTATTCGTTTCATTTTTGTAAGAAAACTAATCCTTCATTATGCATTCCTGTTGGATAGGAAAATTCCACCAGCGCTTTCAGAATGTTGACCCTCAGAATTTTCTCATTCAACACCGATGCACAATTTAAAAGTTTTATTTTTCATCTTTTCCAATAAAATCAACATTTTAACAATTTATAATTTGAATTATTGGACAGGTATCATACTTTATCTCAGTTGCAACATTTTGTGCCGTCAGTAATAATAATAATAATGATAATAATAATAATAATAATAATAATAACAATTACTAGTAGTAGTGGTAGTAGTAATGAATGTATCCTTCACTGAATTTGTTCTTCAAATAACTTTCGCGCAGCCCAGCATTTAGCTAATATATAATCATATACACGTTCATATTATACGTATAACACATACACTGATGATAGGTCAGGGATTCACCTGTAAAGTATGGACTTAAAACTTGTATATAACTCAATTCATTTCAAGTGTACTAGAAATAAGACTGTTATAATCAATGTAGAATTTGGCGGCGAGCCATGGGCGAAATCCAGTCAGGCGATAGAGGCGGTAGGCCTTGTACAATTAAGTGCTGAGCCATATAATCAAGGTCGGATCAGGTCTAATATTTTGCTGTTTAACAGGAAGGGTTCGTAGGGGGTGGGGTAAAATTTAAAAAGGGCCCTGACGTGCCTGAAAGGGTACCAAAACAAAAATCTGTATATTTACTCAATGCATGCATAATTACCAATGAACTTGCTCAAAAACAAAACGATGAGCAAATTTCAAATGACCAATGTCAGTACGTTTTTACGTGTACTTTTAACTTTCTTAGCGGATGGTGCGCCGTAAACTCTGCCTCTCAAATTTGAAGGCTAGGACTGACTTTGATTAAGTTTATCACCAATCTGCGATGCATATGAAATAATTTTATTTACATCACGAATGCTCCTCAATGATGACATTCAATGGTCCTACTTTTTCTTGAAATAAACATTCCCAAGCGGTAGTTTTTCGATTTAGTAGATACACGATCACTGAAAGTTGTCAGCACGCGCTACACGCGGAAACTGAGACAAGAGGTCGAAAATAAAGGATAAAAAAATTCTTGAGATTGTTTCTTCTTTTTTTTACATTGAATTAGAAGGAAATTCGTCCATTATTTCTTTTTTTACAAACTGAGGCACGCAAATGATAAATAACGCAACCAACGAATATGACCTATCTTTCATAGTGCCAGAACTGATAGATTCAGTTATGCCCTGTGCCAACCCCATTCGTTCAATATTTATGTAATTCATTTGTTATTTAGACTGCTGTATTGATTTGGCATGAAACTTAATTTTCATCGGTGCTGTTATTTATTGGTATGTATTCGATATTACCCGGTTCTATAGTATGGCTTAAGGAATAAAAGGATCAGGAGTGCCGACTTATGACTTATGTTGGGCAGTTTAATGTAATATTTAAAGTCAGAAAGCATTCATCTCATTAGTATGATATCCATGATAGACAGGAACCTAACAACATGTTAAAATAAAATTCTTTTTAAACACAATACTTTAGAAGGCAGGACAAAGATAATTGACCATGCAGTGGTTCACAGCCTTTTTGGCCGCCATCCCCCCCCCCTCTCCCCATGAAACCTATACATTTCTGAGCCTCACGACCCCGTTTCCGCATTTGTATAAGTTTTGCCACTCTCAGAAGAAAGAAAAGTCCTGGCCACACTCCAAGACCCCCCACCCAGACGTAATCATTTGGATCGCGACCATTGCTTTAGTACATACATGTCTATGCAATCACACTACTTAATCCTTGATTAGGTTTAAGCATTACCTCATTCCGCATACATACACTAATCTGGTGTGCGCTTATTAATGTAACAAAACTGAATTAAACTGAATACAACAAATAATACTGAATGTACAAAGCAAATACCGTTAATACATTAAGTTACATCACAAAATGCCCGATAATACCCAGTAGGTTATTATCAATAAAACGTCTGATTTTAGATATCAAAAAGTATCACACAAATATCACCAATAATCCATTACACATGTGAATCATACCTAGGTTAATCAGAAAACATTTTGATAAAACTGATAGCCTTCATGCTAATGTTGCGAGGAATGCAATCAATTTGTCACAGGTAAAAAAAACCCACAGCAAATCAGACCATAGTGTTCATAGTACACAATATTTTAAAACCAATCCCAAAAATATCTGAATACAAGCCAACGATCACATCTCGACCACCCCCCACCCCCCGAAAAAAGAGGAAAATACTGTAAAACCTAAAACTTTATTGGGAATACATTCAGTGGTAATGATCAGGAAGTAATAATTCCGACCAAAGTCCATACGCCTCACAGCTCTTTGTACAAATAACTCCATAGCTACAACGTTGTACATTTGTCGATAAAATAACACCAGGAGAAATGTCATGTCAGACGAAACACTGTGATCTGTTAAATGACTCCTTTAACTACACACTATATCTTTGTTAAAAAAAACACTCAGGTTTTCTTCATGTTCATGTTTACGTGCTCTCTGCACATATTATGGAGACAGGAGCAGCGGTGCCTCGGTGGTTAACATGAGAGATTTGCGACTGAAAGTGTGCGGTTCGAATCTTACATTGGATCTACTTTGGTCGGTTACTGTGGTGTGTCCATATGTATTACACATTAAAACATTTTCGTCAGCACTAAATAACTTACTTGTGCTACACTTGCGTTTACTCACTATTACACAATAACTTACACTCGACACAGGGAATCATATCTTTAATCTCTGTTGCTCAAACAAGGAAGACGTATAATATCATTTGGAGGATGATTACATTAACACATACGGTCGTCTATGGCTACTGACGATCGCTCAGTCGTTGGCACGACGTCTGCTAATTTTAACTTTGAAGAGATAGTGTACCTTACTGTGTGTAATCAATACCATTTGACACTTAATGAAAAGAGATACACAAAGACAATATATGTTTACTTTAACTAACATTTTAATGTCCAAATTATTTAAATGAATAATCAGTATACTTTTTGGAAAAAATATGTTTGTATGTAAGCATAGAAAATCGAAGAACATATCCTGCATAGTTTGAAAAGAAAATTCTTCTTTGTTAAACTTGCATATGTAAATGCCGTTATATTTTATACAGGTATTCATGCGATCTGAAAGCGTCATTTGATATGTCAAAGTTTGTAAAATATAAGATATGCAGTTCTTTTACCTAAGGTGAGTTTATATGCGATTGTTATTTCCATACATTCAATATTTGAACTTGAACTATTTCAGCTATGTACCTATTTGTCTACTATTAAACATTATTTATTGTACTCTCCCAACAATGTAATCGCATTCATGTTGAAATAATTGTCTGCTATATCGAATGACATTTCAGAAGGTTCAGATATTTATAAGGTATTATTTGTCTAGCCATACTAATTGGTAACAGTTTAATCATATTATTTTCATAAATAGTTTTGTGAAGAGTAATCATACGCTTTACTTATATACAAATAAAATTATCAATGTGCTAAACTTGCTTGCTGTAGTCGTTAAAACAGGATATATGTTTATTTGCGTATCATTCACTTCAGTTTCGTAATTCGTTTTAAATTTCCGTCTATGTGTTTCTAAAGGTTCAAGTGAAAAATACACGAAATAAATTAGACTAAATCATCTGACTTAAGTATACTATCAAATAACTTCTTTATCTCTGTCGATTAAGATTTTAATGAAAGAATGGGTGTTATTTCAAGTTGATATTATTATATAAAAGTCTAAGGCAACATACAAAAACTAGGATTGGTGTCTAAAGTTAATTTCTAGAACATTCAAATTTGTTAAAAAGATAAGGTATATGACTCAGTTTATAAGAACGAAACATGGAAAACATCAGGTACACCAGGTTCTCCATGGTATTATTGAGAAATTTTTAACTCCAGTGAATACTAATTTAAATAAACAAATCCAAACTAAACTGAACACAACAATAGAAATTATTGTTTCAGATTTTAATGCAAGAATGGGTGTTTTTTTCAAGTTGATATTATTATATAATAGTTTAAGGCACGATACCAAAACCAGAATTAGTGTAAAAGGCACATTTTTAGAACATTCAAATTTGTCAAAAAGATAAGGTACACCAGGTTCTCCATGGTTACTAACAATAGCTTATACCCAGAGTAAGATAAACATATTTGCTCCATTGATAATGATTCTAATATTTAATCTATACCAACAGAGTAACATTAGTAATGTATTATGATGTTTATAAAATCAATGTTACTACTCAGGTCAGCCCATGAACTTGAATTTAAAATGAAGTCAATAAAGTAAAATATACATAACATATGATCATCGAAAAGAAAGCCAGCAAACAATACAAATAAAATAATCATAACACGAGAAGAGTACAAACGTTATTTTTACAAGCAAGTGGAGATGTTTGAGAAGATGAAAGTTGTACAAATTTAAGCATGTATAACACCGCAGCATTTTTTACATGCAATAAGAGCCATCAGGATTGCATGACCTAGCCGCAGGAATTTAGTCACCAACGTTGGAAAACATGTCGAGAAAGCCTCGCATTTGATTAGGCGGAAGAAAGGAGCAATGGAAAAGCTAATCAGTTATTGGCTGAGTTAGATCAACTCAATCGGCGCACCTCTTGAGAGTGTGGTTGTGTCATCGCCGAAACGCAATATGAAAGAGGATCCCTACGTTTACCATTGACACGTTTGTATTGCGAAACAACATATATTGAAAGAAAATATGATACAATTGTTTTTTTAAAAATGCTTAACAAGTTTCAGTCATACATCATGCCCAAAACCTCCGGCCAAGAGGAGTACTAGGCATGAAATGAAAACGATAGAAACAGAAAGACGTACGCTGTATAATTACATTACATCATGTTATATATTTTTATATTTTTTGAACTGAAGGTAGACGCGGTGGCTCATTTGGTAGAACGGTGGATTTCAAGTCGAAGAAACGCAGGTTAGAAACCGCATGGGTAGTTTAACTGCCGTTTAAAATCAATAAAAACAAAATCCTGTACGACCACAACTGTAGGTCCCATCCAGCGAGATGGCACCGATGTCGTACACTATTCATCTAACAGTGAGTTTAAATAATTATTTTAATGACATATAAAAAAATCAACAACAGGTATAATGTTTTTTTCTGACAAAATGTAAACGAATATTGGTATCAGTCCAAAAGTGTGGGTTTTGTTCAGGTTACCTCATGCTGAGTGTATATTACAGTATGCGTGTATGTAAATGTAAATAAAAACATACATACATTTTGGCACAGTAGTTATCGATCAATCGATTTGAAACAAAGAACTTAAGATCGGCATACACAGGTTTGAAAACTAGTCTTCTAACTATTAGGTGAGAGAATCATGAAATACAAAAGGCATATCGAGCAACCAATCAATCCGCGTTGAAGTATGTCACAAACATAGTTCATTTAGCTAAATTATCCAACTACAGTACTAAGATCACAGAATTCCAGCTGCAAAGAGCCCTTCGAGATTACTAATGTCAAGGGACAAATGCACATCACTGCCATCTACATTGTCTACAGTAGACCTTCCTGACCTGTTTGTAAATTTCTTCCGTGACAAGGCACAAACCATTAGAGATAAGCTTGATAACACAATTTCAATTGACTCGTCATCAGCATACAGTTGAGATACAGAATTTCCGCGACAACTGTTATTTGAAACATTTGAACATTTGAAATTGTCTCTATGGATTTAGTACGGACAATCGTGATGAAGAGTGCTTAGATACAATATTATCTTCACTAACTGATGTTATTAATCTCTCTCTCTCTCTCTCTCTCTCTCTCTCTCTCTCTCTCTCTCTCTCTCTCTCTCTCTCTCTCTCTCTCATCTGCAGAATCCCCATCATTTCTCAAAACTGCCATTGTAAAGCCTTTGCTGTACAAACTAACACTCGACCATAACGATTTCAAGAACTACCGCCCAGTTTCTAATCTTTTGTTCATATAAACAATCTTAGAAAAAGTTATTCTAACCCATCTTGTATGTCATCTGAACTCAGTCTTTTTAGCAATGAACAGTCTGCATATCGCTAGGTGTCTGAAATTTTGGATTGTACATGGGGAAAATTGTGATAAACATCTATCAAGGTGTCAAGTGCCAAATTTTTCGTCAGTGAAATCCAGTAATTAATTCGTAGGCTAGCCGACAATCAACTGTCTTGGAGTAGAGTTTGAACGGAAAGAATGTTAGTTTACCTCGGTCAGACTGTTACAATATTTAGAGTGAAAACGGACTGGGTGTTTGACACGCTTAAACTAGGTGATTCCTCACGCAGAGCTGTCAAAAATGATTGAGACAAATGATAAGGTGATATTTCGACCCTAAGTGGCATTTTTGGCATCTTGATAGACGGGTTCCAAAAAGGTCCGTAGGAATAGCATTTATTCCGATTGGTCAAATGTAGAAGGAGAGGGTTGGGTCGAAACCTAGAATTGGGAAATATATTCTCTGAGCTAATGAGTTTAAATCAGTCTTCTGGAAGGCGCTTTGCAAGAAAGCAGTGTTGAACTACTATCATTAATTCCGGAATAAAGACTCCGAAGGTGTTTTACAGCAGTGCCTTCGTAACAATAAGCTCAGGAAAGTCCGTCGGAAATCAAACGGCAGAAGCACGCCAAAAACACAAGGTATTTAACTCAAATTCACCTTTATCACGATGTAATGTATATGCTGTTTTTCTTTATCATAGATGCATAATATATCGATACTATGATACAAATAGTTCGGTATTACATTGATTTAATAACGTACTTTGATATGTTTCTTCGTTACAGATACATGATGTGTTCATATTGTTGTATGGATAGTCGGTTTTACAGTGATTTAATAATGTATTTTTGAATTCTGAATTAACATTTTTTACCTTATATACTTAGGTAGGTAAATGGGTGGTGTAGAAAACCCGCCGTGTACATTTATGATTGGAAAGTGTTACATTAATTTGAATTTATCATATTAGTGAATATGGATGGTGTGTTAGGATATATTGCCTCACTTTACGTAATGATTTACGGGAATATATGACTTTCCCAAATTCTGATGTCGATAATTAGCAGTATAGCTCTATTAATCTGAAGACTTGTATAGTATTTGTTAGCCGTATAAATGATAACACTGATAGTAAGATCTGATTGTTCGAACCTGAAGACGGACTTACAATCTCAACTCTTAAAGTAACGAGATACTTAGGGCGTTTTACCCTTTTCTTTTACAAGGAAAATAGTTTGTTTGAAGAAATAGCGAGGAAGTCGAAATTCAGAGACGGAAAAAGAAGTTGGAAGACAGAGTTGTGTAATCCCGCTTACAACCAAAGGGCAAGCAAGTCAAGACGAACGCAGAAGAGAAAAAAAAAAGAACCAGTCGACGAACAAGGTCATTTTGAATCACCCAACAGTCCAATGTTAAATGAACATTCCATTCCATGATGAAATTTACTCTCAGTATTAACGGCTAACTTCATTTATTTTTAATAGTGTTTGGATTTTTTATGAATGTATCCATTATTTTAAAGCTTCAGTTTATGTATTTCTGAACTAAGTGTATTCAGAAAGAAAGAAATCGTAATTCACAGCGTCATTCTTCATTTAATTGTATTTTAATTAAATTCATATTTTATCTTTACGGGGGCTCGTGTGTTGTCTTGTTCAAAGTACCATCTCAGATTACCATATCCATTAACCGGGCACATTACACCGTAGAGATCATCTTCTAGATAACGATAATTAGAGGGAGGCGGTTCGAGTGTTGTTTTTCCAAGTTGTGCAATACCTCTGACCAAGGCTTGTGCGATATTGTAATAATAACACATTGATAACCGGCAGCACCCTACACAAGGTATACTAGCCTGTAAAATGACCAATTCCACACTTAACAGTTTTGTGTATCATTTGGTCTTTCAAACAGTTGTTGGAGTGTCAGAACGTATGATGATGCTGGTGATATTCATGTTTGATTATCATTTTAATCGCCCAAATTCTGGCAAGCAGATTTTTTACTAATATCAATTGTAGAACTGGGTCACATTAGTAAAAACATTTTTAACAATATGTATCATCATATATCTTGGTGAACTGTCTTTGCATTTACCTGTTAAGTAGATGCAGATCAGATACGTAATATCAGACCCACTTGGACCTAGTGTTTTTATTCCATCTATACAAAATCTACTTTAAATGTTACAAATCCAATCATATAATGAACTTGATATCAGTCATTGAAATGTGCTTAAAGAGGCAACATTTAATATCAATAATACAGAAACCTATGTGGACAGAGTGTGCGATGTCAGCGACCCGTAAAGGTGAATGCTTTAGTCCACTTGACCATCAGCAGTTCCCTCTTGCAGAACAGCCAATTGTGCCCCATCCTCTCTATGAGGGAGAAGCAGCACCTCACAATTACATCAGCTGAGATTAAGATGCCACCACCCACACCAGTCAAGGCTGAACAAAAGATTTTGAGCCTCTGGACATATTAGATGCAGGATACAGCCAGCTGGTAATGGAAGAACCATGATATAAACATGGGTGAAAGGTTTCTTATCTGGTAGAAATGTCATCATCAGAATTGACCCAAATTGTGCAAATCAAATGCATTTTTGGAGGTGGGTGGGTAGGTGGTTAAAGTGGTTCGACAGCATTTAGTAGGAAAAAGTTCAATGTTTATGGACACTTAATATTAAGCTTATGATTTACTGCTGAGTGAGCAAACATAAGTTTTCATGAATTATTCATTTCACTCAATGTACCTCGGATGTGTTCTGCTGAATCACAACATGCATACTTCACTCCAAAATTTGAATTCCCTCTACAGAATCCTACATAACTTAGTCGCTAAATTCCCCAGCTATTAAAATCATACATTTTTCTCATTGAAACAATAGCAGAAGGACCGCACTAATTTATTTGAATGAGACACATCAACTGATTCTATACTTCTATGCATATCATTCTACCATTGGTTTCTTTATTCCTCTCCACCATCACCCATCCCTTTGCATTACAGAACAATTTTGTTTAACACTTTGTTGCATTGTCTGGACTGGTAGTTGTCAGTCATGATGACTGAGATTTTGCCATGCTACATTTACAGATAATAACTAGAAATAAGTTTTCTTCTATCCAATTATGTACAGTTACAAAATGTATAAATTGCTAAACGAATAGAAAACTCATTTTCTCTGGGCTAAAACTTAGAATCACAAACATAGTCTTGCAATATAGTTCGTAATATTTGCAGTGTAGTTGAGGGCTTCAAAAGAAATATATTGTGTTTTACAATATGAAATCCCCTCTACTGCTATTACTTCTTAATATTGTTTTTTGTTAGTGTAGTTTTGGGCTTTAAAAGAAATTTATTGCGTTTTACTATGTGAATTCCCCGCGTATATTACTACTTCGTAATATTGTTTTGCTTTTGGTAGTGTAGTTGTGGTTTTCAAGAGAAATGTAGTTTTGTTCATTCTCGTATTTGTATATGGGTACTAATTCCGTATGATAATAAAGTCAATATAAATTGAAAAATGAGGGAAAAACGGAAAATCAAATTTGTAAAATACAGAGTTTGACCCATATGTATTATACATCCTTTATTCAAATATAAAATTGTTGAAGATAAAAGCTTTTTTAATAAATGTGATGTTTGTGTTGCAGAGTATTATTACCTAGTTCATGTGTTCTATTTAGAGATCAAGATGATAGCAGTGATATTTGTAAATAAAAAATAAATGTTATGCATGTTAAACATTTTATCCAGTCCTTTTTAGTTCATTATTGATGTTTATTCATTTTTGTCTCTACATTTTTACCTCCAGAAAAGCTTATGGAAAGGCCTGTAGTCTGACATAATTAAGTGCAACATATTGGTTAAAACAATTTTGTCATTGCCAAACCTCAAAACTACATGAAGGCAACATTATTCACACATTCATTGCAAGGTCTAGTTGATCCAATTTTTTTTATTGCCAAACCTCCAATCGACATGAAGCAACTTTATTTACACATTCATTGCATGGTCTAGTTGATCCAATTTGGTCGTTGCCAAACCTCCAAACTACATGATTGCAACTTTATGCACCCATTCAGTGCATGGTCTAGATATGATCCAAATTTGTCATTGCCAAACCTACAAACTACATGAAGGCAACTTTATTCACACATTCATTGCATGGTCTAGTTCATCCAATTTCGTCATTGCCAAACATCCAAACTACATGAAAGCAACTTTATTCAGACATTCATTACATGGTCTAGTTGATCCAATCTTGTTATTCGCAAACCTCCAAAATACAAAAAGGCAACTTTATTAGCACATTCATTACATGGTCTAGTTAATCCAATTTTGGTGTTGCCAAAACTCCAAACTACAAGAAGGTAACATTATTCACACATTCATTGCATGGTCAAGTTGATCCTATTTAAAACTGATATCACTTGGATAGTCACTATGTCGACCGCGGTCTGTGGCTATTCTTCCTGAATTGTTTGTTGTATCACAATATTTTGTTTTGAAATGACATGATAACTGGTCTGCCTTAAATGAAAACGATGGCAGCCATCCTTAAAATCTTATTTTTGCTGTTTCTCCTGAATGGAAAATTGTGTTTTGACTAGAGAATTCTTATGTTATATCTAGATGAAACTAAATTAAAAAATACAATTTTACCTCCAGTATATTGCCGCCTGATCTATCTAGAAAATCATGTTATTTCTGCTCCTCTCGGATTGATGACAATATTAACATCAGATTTCCACTAGAAGACTTGTTATTTGGTTTGCTTGCTCCTTAATGCAAAAGGGAAGTCATCAAGACAATCTATTGATTCGTTATTTCTTGTAAACGGGAAATGATACTGACAAAAGGTAATAACTAGAACTTAAAATATCTAATAAGTTTAGATGAAAATGGTACAAGGTTTATAGCAAATATGATTATCATGGTAGCCATTTTAAAATCTTGTTTTATCTACTCCTGAAGATGGATGTTTCTGTCAGCATGATGAGGCTTTTGTTATATAGTTGATCCGAGATTAAACTATTGTTGATCTGATATCCAATGTTGCAAATATGATGGCACCTTAGAAATATTTTTCTTACTACTCATACAGAATAAAAGGGTCACATTCACTTGGAGCTTACACCAATAGACATATATTGATGTCTTGATGGTCCAAAATAAAAATGATGCTAATCTTACATCAGATATGGCCACCAAAATCTGTATTACTGCTCATAATTATCAGAAGTTGTTTCTGAACTCAACCGTTGTAAAAAGGAAATGGTGTTATTATGAATTGATGAACACCATTAGCAGACAATAGAGTGTCAGTTCCTCTGAGGAACGTTTTATACCCAGATCACAAGTCATTTTGCTAAATTGTTTTAAATCCTCCCGTCCTTTTCGACATGTATGTAATATGCTTCATTCAGTTTTTAAAATGTCTTTACTTTTTTAGTTTTTTGCTATTGATTCAGTTAGCAAAGTTTCACAATGTTTTTCTATTGTATGCAGTTGCGGTGATCCATTATTGTTTTTTATGTATATAGTTTAAGACATTAGGTTAAAACCTTTGATCTTAGGTGCACATACTGATAGTATAGTTTTATCCCCATATGCAGACAAATTACCCTACAACTTAAAATAATTTCGAAATGTCATTGACAGCTTCCTTAGATATGTTAAAGTTCTATGCACAGATCATCAATCTTAAGACCAAACTTAGAAGACTTAGCTATGTGGTTTGGAAAAAAGAAAAAAGAATGAAAAATGTGTTAGGAATATTTGTTATGATAGGAATGGGTGTATTCATACTGCTTTGCACTAAATTCACATTATATCTGGGGAAAGTGATAGATCTAAAGTATTGCAACAGAATAGTTGAAATAAAACTTGCGCTTTTACAATGAACAAATTTCACAACTTTAGTAAAAATTAGTATTATAATGAACCTTTTTACTTTATAGTTTACTTAATTCATCTTAAGATGAGTTATCAAACATTGTTGTGCTTTGTTTATGTTAATAAATTAATATGGGATAAATCAAATAAGAAGATAAAATACTAGTGTATACTTGAGAAACGGAATCATACAAATGATTACTATAAAATGTGCATATGATTGTATATACAATATTCTGAATAAGGAGACATTTTTTTTGATAGAAGTAAGTTAAAAATTAAAGTAGCTTTTACAAGCACATTACAAAATATCTAACATTTTTGTTTTTAAGTTAAATTCATTAAAATTACTTTGATGACAAATGTTGGAAAGGGTGTTTTATTTACTTTCCTTAATTTGTACGAAAACATTAAACCTGCATTATGGGAAGCAGTTTTTGCAAAGAAATCAAAAGAGAAATTCTTCAGTAACTGAGAAATATCATAATTATCTTGATCCTGCTGAACTGTCTTGAACTTGATAGAGTTCATGATATCACAGGATTAATTCAAAAACAAAGATGACTGCAGAGTATTTAACCAGGATATATCATGATGTTTTGTAATTGTCCTGATATATCTTTATTCATACAGCTAAGTAAAGCTGTATAGACCTTCTAAGACTTGTAATTTGATATTCCTCTGGTAGGTTTATGTGCTTTACAAACAAAATTCTGATTTTTAAAACCGCTAGCAATTTATTATGAACAGCATTAGTTAGTTTTGAAAGTCAACAACACATTAATGCCGTATTTGTTGCGGGTAGCATATTTTAAAACAAAACAACAGAATAAATGCAGCATGTTGCAGATTTGGTTCTTTCATAGTGCAATCAATAACCCTTACCTGATTTCTGCTTAATCTCTTCATATTTCTCCGATCTCTCTGTATGACACAAAGGTGTATTACCAGAAGCTATATGTATGCATGTCACATTTTATTCTTCCGGAAGTTATGTTTATTTTTTTTCTTAGCATACACACACACATGAATAATTGCTGACCCACAACTATGTGCAGCTTGGTTACATTATTATGATATATTGAAGACTATTCAAAAGTACAGCATCACTGTATTAAAGCTGTGCATAACTTATTTGGCATGGAAAGAGAGCATAGTCATTTTAATTTTCAATATTTAACTGAATAGTATGATACTGATAACAAGAAGGAATATAATGTATTAGTAATATTTATTTCACACTAATAATTAAGATATTGTATTGTAATTTTCTCCATAGACGCCATAGAATCATTCAGAGACACGGATTATTCAGGCATGCAGTCCATTCACATGGATGAAAAGAAGGCTGATACAGAAGGAGACAAAGCACAGACTGAGTAAGTCTGGGTTTAAATATTAACAAGCATAGCTTAGAGGAAACATTTACATTTTAAATATAGGTTGTCCCATAGAATTAAGATGTCATTGCAAGAGTAAAGTGCCAAGGAAAAAAATGTGTAATGCTTCATATGACACAGTGGCTGAAGGACAAATTCTTTGAAAGGTCTTGACTTTTAAAACATTGTATAGGTCAGCAAAACGCACATAATAATTACTTCAGAATTAAGTGCTAAATGTATGTGAACAAATGTTACTTAGTCACAAATGTCTGATACATGGTTCTATATCTTTCACTTTTTAACTTGTGATACAATGAGACATAAAGCGTGCAGCAAGTCTATGATTTCTACCTAAGGAAAGCTATAAATCTCATACCAGACCTAATGTCTTCATTGAATGCAACATGTCTTGCAATCGATAAAAAATCTATTCCATAAATGGAATTAGTCTCACACCAGACACAAGGTCTGCATTAAAAAAATGAATACAGTTAACACTAAGTAATGTTGATTACATGGACTTTTCTGTCAAACTAACCAACATAATATCTCCCTGCCCATATATGCAATTTATTCAGTATACAGTTATCAAAAACCTTACAGTATGCACAATGATTGGGGTCTGCAAAACTCCACCATGCTAACTCCCTTATGGATCTAGCTGATTCTGACATAATTATGTGGTATATAACTTGACTGAAACAGGACAAATTGGTCACTGTTACGTTGCTTATACTTCGCATATGTAATGAAGTGATTTGTTAGTCTATTTAAGTACCATACACATGAAAACAACTGTGATGCCTTCTTTGTCTACATTCTACGTATAGGTGAGACTGAGGTATTTATAGGTGATACAAAACTTTTATCAGTTGCATGGAAGTGACCTATAAATTCATGAACGTTGTTGTTCTCTAACAGCGTACGGCAAAAATCCAGCTCAGATTTAAAGTTAATATATATTCTTAAGTTGAAAAAATGTGCTGCGTGTTTCTCTCCAAATGTCATGACTTCCACAAGATTTATTCATTTCAAATCAGCCAATATTATCATCAGACCTAATATCGTTGGAAGTGCAAGATTGTTCATGCATATTTGATCTAACTTTGCTTTCGAATTGTCAGTCGTCTGATTCTATTGTACATTTGCATGCCTTTACCAGATTTTCCCCCACATTTTAAATACAATAATCATATTGTATCACTGATAGTTTCTTACAAGGGTGCTTGAAATCATGCATGGCATTGCATTGGTTTTCATCAGAATGTTTCTCTCATTTTGATTCTCATGCAAGCATAAGATAGGTTCTCAAATAATATATCTGACCTTTATCACACACTCATCTGTATCTGTCATTTTCATTGAAAGTCCAAGATTGTACCTTCATATTTGATCTAAATTTGCATTGTCACTCATATAAACAAAATAAATCAATGGAGAAATCACTTATATTTATCATACCTCTAAGAATGGTTTCATCCTTACCTTATATTTTGTAATAGTACATCTTTTGTCAACGCCAATGATTTGTATTTGTCATGGATATAAGTGTCCGATTCACTCTTTCTGGACCTGTGACATAGGATCTCATCGTCTTTGCTAAATATAGTTCGATTAAATATTGATAGTAACACACTTGATGACCTTTACTTAAATTGGTTTCCCTGTAACATACAGTACACCCTATATAATAACATGGTTTAAATAGTAACTGATAGAAGTAAAGAAACTCAGCTATGTTTACAGACAAATGTGACATAAACTAGGCTCCCAACAAACTGAACTTCATCTAACCACAACATACAGTAAATGTGTGATGCATTTCTGACTTGAAAACAAATTGATTTGTCTTATGTGGTCTACCATACCACATCATGTAAGGCAAATACCCAGCCACAAATGCTAACATCAATAATATTTGCAATGGTAATGTAGATTCTCTTGTGTCAGTAATAAAAGATAGTTTGGAAAAATATGATTATTTTAGGGCTGAATATTTAATACAGTAAATATTACCAGCAATAGTAATACATGTGAAGTTACATTTTTTTCATCTCATCTTACCTCATCATCATCATCATCATCATCATCATCATCATCATCATCATCATCATCATCATTCTCTTGACCTAGTGTGGTTGTTGAGAAACTGTGCTGCTGAACATCAGACCAGTTCCCTCCACGTGTCTCGATCATGTTCCAATGCATGTGTCTCCGCTAAATATTTCCTGGTCCATTCTGCCATGTTGTCAGTCCACCTGTTTCTCTGTCTACCTCTCTTTCTGCCACCTGGACGCTGCCCTGCAGAACTGGTGTGGATAGACTATTGGCACTAGTGACATGCCATACCATTTCAGCTTTGTCTTTTGGACAGATGTGAGGAGGTCTTAATCTTTGCCTACTTGATGGTTTTACGCACTTCTTCATTTGTGATGTGGTCCATGTAAGAAATGCCAGGATGGTTCTGTAGCATCTCATTTGAAGTGCCTGGAACCTTTGTTGTAATTCTGCTGACAGGGTCCAGGCCTGAAATGAATACGGAAAGATTGAGATGACTAGTGCTCTCAATATCCTGATTTTAGTTTTCAGACAAATTATTGTCGCTCCAGATGGGTCTTAGCTTTGACATAGCTGCAGTTGTTTTGCTGATCTGTCATAGTTGTGTGTAGTTCAGACAAACAAGCCATCAAAAAGCTCTTTACTTTCGTTACATTAATTTTGCACTGTAATATAAAACTGAGATCATGCTCAACCATTGCAATACTACTTATCTTATAATGTCCTTATCAGAAACGTTTTAAACAGAAGTACTGCATCCTATAACTTAATTGTGAATTATTTATAGCTTAATGATAATACTAGGGTATAACAGACCACTTTGCATTGCAAATCATGATTATCTTTTTATTGATTGTGTGTCAGAACTGCACTTCATTTGGCTCTGACATGTGCCTATGTTCTGCCATAGGCATGACTTATTTCCAATTTAGTAATGCTCCATATTACACCCATCTGATTCCAGTGTTCTTTGTTAGCCATTACAATTTAATATTAGCTGTTATGCAGATGGATTGGATGAGCCTTTGATCTGGCCTGTTGTCTGTCATCTGTCCAGTCTTTAGTTAAATTTGTTATCTCGTTCTCTCTCTCATAACTATTTATAATATCTACCATGAAATATTATACATACATATATCCTAGGGTCCAGCTGGTTTATTAACCTGAATGGATGGTCATCTCAGCATGAGGTTTTCACTATAAAGGTTATGATGTCGTGTATGCTCTATTTTAGATTGGACACCAGTATGACCGTCATCTTGAGAATTGTGCTATTGCTGCTGTTTCTGAATGGAAAGTCATAATTACATGTTTTGATTTGATAAATTGTGACAATACCTAGTTGGTACAAATGAAAATTATGCTGCTTGGACAGCCAATGAGGCTGCAGCAGAAACCAGTCTTGCTATCACTGTTTTATTTCTGCTCATAAATGTCAATTATCTGCCTAGATTACTCTTAAACACAGGGCATGCATATAATATTACATTCTTCATGCGCTTGATTACATATACTATTTTGTTTATAAAATAAACAGTCACTGTTGCTTGGTGGTTAATGTACCCGACTTACAGATTAAGGGGTGTGGGTTTTAAACCTATCATCTTACTAGCCTGGATCAGCTATCATGGTGTGATAATGGACCTATTTATATAGATAAGAAACAAATTTGTATAATTGCAGTACCATATACCCAGTAACTGTATGCATTTACCATCTGATTATTACTACCATATATTCAGAAAAGCTTGGGAACATATTATCTGCATTACTGGTCATCTTACTTTTTGTCCATTTGTCTATTATTAATGCGTTTGGTTTTGATCATGCAGTTTAAAGCCATTTGAGATTAAACTTGTTACATGTGACCATTAGGTTCTTTGTGCACCTCATGGCTGGGGAGGGGGGCGGGGCGAGGGGTAAAACAAGGTAACGGTCATGGCTCAGTAATGGGACATTTATTGTGTACCACATTGGGAGTCAAATGATAAATATCCTGGTAAATATTTTAAATTTTTATGATTTTCATTATCACTCGCCCTTATCATCTAAAACTATTTGCGCTAGCGCAAGGTTATTTGTGATGAGGGGTGAATAGGTTTTGTTGGGTGCTAGAAACAAAGGAATAAAGACCATCTGTGGCCATGCAAACCCAGGAAGCGGGTCACGTGACTTGTTTAGCCAATGGAATTCAGTTTTAAGGCGCACGAATATTGGAGTCAGCATCCTTAGCGTCACTTGCAAAAGAATTCTTGGAGATACGGGTTGTATTGTTAGCGAGCAAAATTGTTACATTTTTGTTACATTTTTCTACTTTTTTCTTTGCGAATCTTTTACTAGTTTCTTTACACTACTATTCGTCATAATTGTTTGGGCCATTTTCTTGCTATAATTCTGGAAAGGAGAAGGTGAGTAGAATTTTAATTGTACATAGCCATCGTCTAAATTTGGAAAGACAATGACAAAAGCACTTATTATGGGTCATTCCCTCTGTAAATGGTTAGACCGGTTTTTGAGATTCGGGACGGACCTTAGACTCGTCCCGTCTTTCAAAATAACGGACGTTTGTAAGGTAAACATGAAAGGTGTAGGTAGGCGCACAATCGACAAGTTTTTGCGCCATGACATGAACGAGGTTCGTTTACGACGCCCCGATATTGTAGTTCTTATTATTGGAGACAACGACGTAAACGCCGATACATCGCCAGAGGTAATTGCACATAAAATGGTTGCACTGGGCACGCTTTTACATAAGAAATATAGTGTCAAACATGTCGTCCTGTGTCAGCTCATGCCTAGATTTCCGGCAACATTACGCCAAGTTGGGGTCGCAAAAATACATAACCGAAACAGTGGTTTTTCTTGTATAGCAACCGAGAAGAACTACAAGAATATGTACTGCCAAATAGCAAAAGAGGTAAATGATATTGTGCGATCTGAAGTGTCTGCTTATCCATATTTAACATTTTGGGACCATAAAAGCAAATTTGCCTTCGATAGGCCTCAGGTCAGGGAGAAATTTCGATCAGATGGCATTCATTTGTCCCCTAAAGGACAGTGGCACCTTTATAAGTCACTTCAGGGAGCTCTTCTCAATGCATGTTATAAAATATCCCATAAACATTGAATGATAACTAGTATAGGCTAGCTATTGTACTAGTTCCGCTTTTACATTCTTTCGTATCTGCCTACATTGGGAGATATCAGGCCAGGTCCTGTACCTGTTCCTTTGTTTTTCTACATTCTTTTGTATCTGCCCACGTTGGGAGATATCAGGCCAGGTCCTGTACCTGTTCCTTTGTTTTTCGTAAACATCCTTAGTGTCTGCCATTGTGGGGACACTGGGTCAGGTCCCGTACCTGATCCTTTGGGATAGGTTCAGGGGAAGCCACTCTGGTCTACATAGAATCTCTGTAATCATTTTGTTTCAACCATCCCACCCCAACAACAAATTTAAATGAGCATCAAAGTAGCCTAGTTTTAATGATTATTCACAAGTGGTCTTTTATGAGCGGCTTCCCAGAACAAATTCCAGTCTTTTTGTTATCTGCCCACATTGGGAGATAACAGGCCAGGTCCTGTACCTGTCCTTTTTATTTTGCACTTATGTATGATCCTCTTGGCCTGATAACAGGTCCGGTCGCATACTGGACCGCCACTTTCTATACATAAAACATTTTGCTAAGAATAAATCGGGCACACCCATGATAGCTTGCCATGTAAGCGTGCTAAGTTTAAACATTATATATATATATATATATATATATATATATATATATATATATATATATATATATATATTAAAACAATAATAATTATATATATATATATATGTCTATGTATATTAATTACCAGATGGGTATTGTTTTGCCAATGACAATTGGTTAATGCATTCTCCTTTGAATAATAATATTCCTTGTGCATAGTACACACATGGTAGTCCATGTTACCTGTTTTTTTAAAGAATTTGTTAAATATTATAATTTTTAAATTCTTTCTTTCTTTCAACTTGACCGGATCATGCCACCCAAACGTAAAGCATCATCAGGGGTTGAACTGGCAGTAAAGAGGGTTCAGTCTGGCCGTTCTCAAAGCAGGTCAGTGAATCCCTCAAAACAGCAACATGGTGCGGGAGCAACACAGGCAGCAGGTACAGTCAATTAAGTTACCATTGACCACATTACACGGCAGGTGGTAGAGACTCTTACACTGCTCAAGTGGACAGAAAGTTGGACCACATCTTGGAGATGCTGCAAGGGACCAGTCAGCTGCAACAACCTTCCTTTGTGTCGCGGGAAACTGAGCAAGGGCCATTTGCCTCCTCCAGTGCCCAAACCGAAAGTAATGTGCAACATGCAGTTGGGGGAAGCATTGCACAGGCTACCTCAGCCTTAACAGGCCTCACTCATACAGGTATATGTACACTAAGTGATCACCTATCACTGCTTTGAGCACACAGTCAATCCAACACACACAGTCAATCCAACTTTGTTAGTACATCCATTGTTATAACTGCCTCGGTAAATGAAAAAATTAAGCTGCAGATTTGGGCTGGGACATATACAGATTTCCAAACTCTCCTGTCCACATCCACAGACAATACATACAGATTACAGTTTGCTAGCACCTCAAGCACAGCTGAATTGAACCTGGTACCAATGGCCAGGAAGTCCCCCCTTTCCATCACTCAGTGGTTGACAGCATGGAACAGATTTGCCACGATAATATGCATGAAATCGCCCAGTTTGAGCACGGTAATATCTCACCACATGGAAGTCGTCATGAAGCTGTCTGAGCTCAGGGCCCATTGGAGATACTACGATGAGCATTTTCGGCGCATGCTAGAGAGGGGAGAGGCAAAGTGGGATTCTACCCACCTTGAACTGTACTTAGGATCTGTTCTTGACTGCATGGGGAACAGGGCATCCCCGAGAGGGGCCTGCTTTAATCACCACAAGGGTTTGCATTGTGCTGCGGGGCTAGCATGTAAATATCAGCATAATTGTTTCAATTGCTTGGAGGCTCATCCCTTCAACAAATGCACACTGCCAATTCAACACCCATTCAAATTGTTGCCAAAATATGCCCCAAAACAGGCTAGACCCGACACCATGCATCCCTTTCGTTGCACAGGGCCCATGCAAAGTTGGTAACTTGCATGGGTCCTGTGTTATGGTGGTCTCAGCTCCCAAATGGATTATTTTTGGTTTAATGCTTACAAATTTACATTCAGGGCTGAATTTAAAATAAGTAGTTTATCATACTATGTTAATGTAATTTTGGTAAACAACTTTATGCATGTTATATCATAGAAAAATATTACTTATATTTTCAATACAATTGTCACGTATGTGGCCTGCATCAACAAATCGTTTTCCAGTGTTATTTGTTATATTCAAACTCTCACTTTCCTCCTTACTTTCCTCCTTACTGGTGTTATCCTCTCATGCACACTTCATCACAAAGGCTGTTGTCAATTTTGAGTTAAACAATTTTCTAATCGTATTGCCTTGATATCTGCTGTATGGCAGTATACAGTGATGTCTAGCCCTGGGACATCATATAGAATGACGTCTCTTCAAGTCACATTGTCCTGACACCAGACCGAGTAGTCTTAAAACTGACTGTCAGTGCTGAACAGCTAGTGAGGCAGCTGTTAGTGCCGTGTTTATAAGTCTTTGGTAAGTTCCACTGGGGTTCAAAGACATGACTTCCTGCGTGCCAGGCAGACATTTTTTTCTGCTGTGTTACCTCTGTTAAGGAAATATCTGACTATAGAGGGTCTTGCAAGAACAAAGTCATTTTTTGAAATGTCGAAATGGTCACAGTTCGGCTGTTCTTCTGATAACAGTGATGTGCTAAATGCACAGCAATGTTTAAATTAAGGGTAGCAAGTGTGGCTGCAATTTGCATATCATGATGACTGCGTGAACAATTCACAATGGCTACTTTCCCAGATGCTAATATCAAAAGTGATTTTTCACTGAACACAAGATCAATATGTACATAGTTTTTAAAAGGCTTTTCCCAACTTACATTGTGACGTCATCTGCAAAGTATTCTAATATATGGTTTTGCTCTGAAACACCGCAATTAATAATTTGTGTTTCTGTGCCGTAATGCACCAACAAAACCAGACATTCATTCCATTGTACAGTAACAGTTGTAAACAATTGCAAGTATTTGAAAGGTGTGCAGCCACATCTTAAATTTTACAGTAGAAATAAATGATGAAAAGAAAGTATTATCAAACATATGATCAAGAAAAAAAAACATAGAAAGTACCAGAAATCAATTAAAACAGATGTCAGAAGTAACATGCAATTCTGACGGTGATGTTGAGCATATACTTACATGGAGTATTTGGAGAAATACAAAATGGCAGGAGGTACCTTAATTTTGAGTAATTTTGATGAAATGTGCATGCATGATTTTGAGTTGATGCTAAAGAAAACTAAATGTTGAACTAGTTACTGATATGGTTTATGTTTCACTTTAACAGGATCAGTGAATCTTAGGCAGAATCAGTCTTAACTTTATTTGGTGACTGTGTTAATAAAAAAAATCCTTGTTATAAGTCCTGCTGAAATGCATACCCAGAATGATGTACAGTTATTATTCCTTAGAATGCAGTAAATATAAGTTTGTCTTACAGATGTCAGTGAGGTGACCATGAGATTCAAGTTGTGTCAAGAACCTGACACCAGTATGTTGTAAATTTGTTTGAATGATTTGACAGTTATACTGAAACTTTTGTCATTTACTTAGTAACATTAAATTATCTCAACAGTTAAAGTTTCTTTTTCATTTCATTCCACAGTTCTTTTTTTACAAGAAGACCATCTAAAACCGGACAGTACATTCAATGGATGAGATGACATCGTGTTTAATTACAGAATTAGCCTTATGGGGTAATATCTTGTCTGCCACCTATACATTTTCTAAATAGTTGTAAATGTTTTAAGATACTGGCTCTCTGGAACAACTTGTCATCGCTAACCTTCTACAACAGACAATCATATTGCCATTATGATTTTACAGTAAGATTTATTTAGATGTCAAATTGTTGTTCTAACTAAACGTGATGCTGATCTGATGGCCAATTTTGTTGTAGACCTCTAACAAGTAAAATAACCGTAGATCTCTAACAAGTCAAATAACTGTAGAACTCTTAACAAGTAAAATAACCGTAGATCTCTAAGAAGTAAAATAACTGTTGAACTCTTAACAAGTAAAATAACTGTAGATTGCTAACAAGTAAAATAACTGTAGATCTCAGACAAGTACAAGAACTGTGTTATCACTAACACGTAAAGGAACTTTTCTAATCAAATTAAGACATATCTATATACCAGAACTAGAAAATTGCTCCAATTGCTTTGTCACTAAAAAACCTTGTGTTGCTTGGCCATAAAAAACCTAATCAAACCTAAAGACATAACTTGTCTAAAATTGATAAATTGTAATATGTCTTTAAATAATTGAGCGAACCATTTGAGGAAAGGTATGAGTGCTTTCTCTTATGGTCAACCCTGTGTTACCACGTAAAATTTCCAAAATTAAATAGGAAAGTGGAAGTAATTTAAAATATTTTTTTAACAAGGATATGCCATTTGTTGCCACATCAATTAGATAATACACGTCTTTAGTAAGTTTTAAAGAAAAATATCTAATATATTTAAAGCTTTTTTGATTGCTTATTGAATGTCATTATATGTTTGTAAAATTCATGAATTTGATTTACTCTTTTGGTCGTTGATTTTGCAATTCTGTGTTTCTGTTCAAATATAAATTTTGATATGCTCAGAGTTATGTACATGTTATCATTTAAGTGTTAATGTGTTGAGCATGTCTAGCATGAACAGCATGTCTTATTTGTATCCTGTACATGTTTTGTTAATTTGATTTATGCACAAAATTGTTAGAAAGCAGTTGAGGCCATTAATGTAGACTAGCTATGCATGTTTTAATTGAACTACGCTCATTATTATAAATATAGAACCAACGTACTGTATTTTAACATAGGCGAATTTTTAAGTTCTTTGTCTTCAGAATTTTGAGTTTAGTCTTTTCATTCCCAAGCCATTTTGATTTATTGTGTTTTGTTATGCTTAATAATGATTCATGAAATTCAGTTAACTCCATATTGTTTTCTCACCTCTGGTTACAGTCACAACTAGAACATTTGTATTATGTTTTAGGTTAAATTTTCTTTATTTGCTGTGTTTCTTTAGATCAATTTGATGGATTTTCTTCATGTATTTCAATGGATTTTGAGAAATTAAAAATAAAACTATTGTTCTTAAAACCTGCTTATGAGTCTGAGCATGCAATGGTGATTCTGTTTTCTCTTTACTTTAGCTTGTTTGTTAATCCTTTTGGTTTTGTTGTCTTGATCCATTTAATACTTATGTCACTGGTGGCTTAGGATTTACTCTGACAATAAATAAATAAATAAATTAACTAGCTGACTTTAAAATTAAATTAAAGGATAAGTTTTAGTTACCTTTGCAATGATCATGACTAATTGTCATCAAATTACTTTTTAATTAAAGATAAAAATGATAATGGTTATAATGAATGTATTTTCTGTTGGCTGTATTCAATTTTCTTAAACAATTGCGAGCAATATTTTCAGAAGTATGATGAATAAATAAATATGTGCCAGTTATCAAACATGTTTTCCACTATGTATCAATACTTGTTTTGCAAGACAAACAACATTACCCTAAATTCGTGTCTGCCTTGTTTCAAGTATTTTCATAGTTTCGTCAGCTCTATTGTCTTCGTGCTTCACAGCATGTCTTCCTCATATTCTTATATGGGTCCTGCTCCACGACTGAACTTAATTTCGCTCTTCCTCCTAAATGTTGCTTTGGACATGATCTAAAAGTGTCTCTAGTGAATATGTAGCTAAACACGTGGACCTGGGATGTCTCCAAGATACTTTATGATGCGGTTGTATCTGAAAGATTGTATTAGTGGTACCGAGGTCTTGGTACGACCATATCTCTAGGAGTCGTCGACCGTTCTCATGTATCTTCCCAATGCCAAACAGGTCTATACAGGAAGGTCAAGAGTCATGGACAGCACCCACCATAGTGTTGAAGTCTGCCAGTAGTATCAAGTTTTTTTCTTTAGGTAGGTTTTCGATGAGCAAGTTTAATTCATAGTAGAACTCATCCTTGGTATATGCGGTGGCGCTTAGTGTGGGACATTAAACGCTGATCAGGTTGACAGACGGTTATCGTGTGAAGGCAGAGCTAAAACATACTTCTGTTTCCTTGTTGGCAGGGTTGTATCGTCCCCGACAGATATTTTCTGACGCCGAATCCAACATCAAATTCTCTTTCGTCGTCAACTCTCTTTCCTTGCCAGAAGAATTTGTAGTTCTCTTCTCCGAGAGACCCTACATCTGATAAACGAGTCTCCTGTAGCGGGGAGATATCAATCTGGAGTCTTGCAAGTCCTTCATTGATGATTGAAGTCTTTGTAACATCGCTGATTGCCTGGAAATCATCTGAGAGTGCCGTCAGAATGGTCCGGATATTCCGGGTCCCTATCCTGAGTATTGGAGGTTTCCCTTTTGGTTTTCGTTTTATTATTTCTTGGTGTAGTAGTTGCAGTACGCTTTGTCAGGTCGTGACGTGCCGTAAGCCCTACGCAACCAGTAAGACAGACGAACTGTGTATGGACAGCACCTTATTTTCCCGGGGCTGCCATTCTTGAGGAGGGCAGTAGTTGTCCAGTGAGACCGAATCGGACTACCCCCCAGTCAGAAGCAACCAAGCCATTGAGGCTTTACCAAAGGAAGTGGTTTCTTATTTCCAACATCCACGCCAGGCGATAACAACTCAGAGTGCACCACATTTATTACGAAAAAAGTCCGATTCTATTCAGAATATGACTGTCACCGCCGGATTATGAATGAAAGTAGTTCAACATACTTTTCTTAATGGCGACCAATTATAAGTTTCGTTTATTTCACGACCTAACGAAAATGGTTGACCGATGTTCTGATCGGCTCTTGAGTTGACTGAGCAGAGGACAGTGCCAGCCGAACGCTAAATCAAGTATGATATTTACGAGAGAAATTAGCACCGTTCCGATTTCGCGTGACTTCCGGTTTGTCTTATAGTCTAATTCCCGAATTGTATAAATTCTTCCTTTTAGAGAAGGTGCACACGACTATTACGGAAAGTAACAAGCTCGATTTCGGCTTGTTTCGGCATGCCTCCCGCAGTAAATAAATATTATTTGTAGTCTTTTTTTGTTAAATATTATATAATTGACTTATAAATCACTTCTAGGTGGTTCAAATTTTCATATAAAAGAAAGTCATACAAACGCACTAGTATACCTTTAATACGGGATGGGTGGGCACATTTGTATTCTGACTTTGAATGCGTATGATGCGTGCAAAGAATGCCTCTCTTCACAGTTGTGCGAATGCATTTAGTAGGTTTATAGCGCGGACAAGATAGGATGCTCACTGTATGACAAACTGTTTAAATAACAAAAGAATCCAAATAAACACAAACATAATATTCATCCTGCTGATTAAAGATTATATCACCTTCATTTTTATAAAGATATTACAATTTCATTTTTTGTCACTGTAAAATATTGGTGCATTTTTTTTATTTTTCTCGCAGTTACCCCTGCATCCTCATTTCTCATTGCACGCTGCATAGGTATTGCGTTTATAGATTGTAATACTCATATATATTCACTTGTCTAGTGATCATGTGATCCTTATGCTTCTTGTTAAATGTGGATATAATGATGAACAAAGTATTTGATGTGCATTGTGTCACACAATTAAAGGAAACGACGTTGTTTCTTTAATCATTCGTATTCATATATTTCGGTATAATATTGTGTATGTATGTATGTATGTATGCATGTATGTATGTATGTATGTATGTATGTATGTGTGTGTAATTTAATACATCAAGAAGTGTGCACTTTTGAGGTCTTTATTTGTTAGTATTGCTCTCAAAGTTTTATTTAATCAATCACATTATTACTGACAATAATTATTGTATTTATCATGTATGTAGATTTATTCATTGAGTATATATTTTCTCAAACATTTTTGAACGATGATTCAGCACGTGTTGTTTATTCCCATTCACTTGAACACTTCTTTCCCAGATCGATAAAAATCAAACCGAGCAATACATACTTGGTGAATGTTCTGTCAGGTATTGCGAAACTGGCCTATTGACATAGCTTACAATCCAAACTCGAAACTGAATACAACAGGAGCAAATTAAACCTTTCAAGACCCACTCTCAGACTAGGCGAGCTGAATAGAGTATTTAAACCACTGAAAGTCAGTTTAATAATATTTCGTCATCTTTCAAGTGTACTTCGCTTCATTTTGAATACTTGCCAAACTTTTGTATTATTATTGTTGTAAATTATGGTAGTTAAAAAGATATAGGTACACAGGTATGATATAATGTTCATGCTAATATATGTCAGGCGGCATAATAGGTAGCCACAATAAGGAGACATTGCATAAACGTATCGATTCAGTAGGTAATTTTCTTGCGGAGTACGACTACGAATATCTTCCAATTCTCCTTTTGTTATCTAAACTCTGAGCGAATTTGGTGTGCGAGGTTCACCTGTGGTATGTACAACATTCTAAGTTTGTTTGTTTGGTCTGTTTGGGGGTGTGGGTTACAAAACTAATATTTCACATAAGCTAAGATTACTATTTGAAAATATTAATATTATATACCTATTTATATGTAGTGCACTTTTTTGAAAATCTCGTTTAATAAAACATCGATCATTAAACTAAATTATATTATTGTTTGGACTCAATAATATGTCGCACTTGAAATCCAATTTATCATTTCTTTTCTCATGGCAAGTATGATTTATGGTCGATTCAGAGGTGTTTGAGATTTATACGAAATGTTGGTAAAGTATATATTCTGTTGTTATGGTTCCAAAATGGATACATTTGTGCTTCATACATTAATTACCCACACGACTTAATCTGTATTACTTCTTTCACATTATATTACCTATGGACATTATTGTTGCTTGGTTTCAGATACAGTATTTACAAGTAGTTTAACCATATATGTAGATGCCCAAATAAACGTTTCGATTAAAATATTCTTCAGTTAAAGTCACAAAACAGTGCCAAATAGCATGTCACCTCTCTTGGTATGTAAATATAGAAATCTTGCTGGAAAATAAAGTAAAATAAATGTATACAGTAACGAAATGTCTGAAGCCAAACATTAAGTCTCTGTTTTGCTATCCTTCTACGTCTCCCCCAACCCATTCCATCCTTTCTTCATAAACATTACTTTGATCCACGAATATTTAAAAGTTGTTCATTTTATATTTAAAACAGTATTTATTTTTTACATACCAGTAATGAATACTACTAAGAGAGGCTTGCAACATTTGTAATAAGCATATAATCAAACTATATGGACCGAAATTAAAAGCACATCACGTCAACAGAGAGGGTTGTTCAAAAGCTTTAAAAAAAACAAGCGCTAATTTATACATTTTCTTTTATATAAGTTCTTATTTGTTTTAAACATTAAAAAAAATTTGTCTATTTCAAATCCCTGGTAGTTATTTAGCACACAAAGAGGAACGCCGTTAATCTGAACTTATTCGGAAACATGGCTATCCTCACAATTTCAAAGGAAACGGAATTCCTGAACGTCAGTTAGTCCATAAATCTGTAATTTCGGATCCGAAGATATATTTCAGAGCCTATAGTGAAAAATTACAAGAAAACGTATCTCAACAATCCGGAAAAATAATGTCCCAAAAAATAATTTGAAGATTAATGTATTAAAATAGAGTCAGTCATATAACTAAGATTTTTTGGTTTGTTTTGGTTTTCTACCAATGGTAAAGAACAGTCATAGTTTGTTGATGGCTGTACAAATGAAGTTGATTTAAGCTTTGGACGGTACATTGCTTAATTTTAAAATAAACACTGGCATCAATTATTGCCGCATTAGCATCTATTACAATTACAAATAACTTTAAAAAAATGATTGTATTGTATTAGTATATGATAACGTATGTAACTGCAAGATATCAGTTCGAATTAATTGTATTTTTACATTATTAAAAAGCTTAGACTGTGGAGATCACGACCAGCACAATGAAGAAGATTTGCAAGTTTTTGTTTAAATTTATAATTATGTGCAAGTGGGTGGTTCAAAAAAGTGAACTAAACACAAGCCGATAGATGACTAATTTATTTCAATCGTTATTGAATATACATGCACAGCTAGCAAATACGTGTACATGTACATGTATACTATATCACGACATCGTTAAATATAAACTAATGATGAGTCAATGTTTCCATTACCCGGAAAACTTATTACGCCGAACATATTCACTGGGAACTAAGATATGGATTATAGTATTGGCACATGTATCTGATTTAATATATATATATATATATATATATATATATATACACCAGCCTAGTGGTTAGAGCGTCCGCCCGAGGAAGCTGGAGGTCGTGGGTTCTATCCCTGGCCGAGTCATACCAAAGACTTACAAAAATTGTACTGACAGCTGCCTCGCATGACGCTCAGCATTAAGAGGATAGTGTTAGGACTGGTCGATCTGGTGTCAGGATAATGTGATTCGGTGGGACATCATGCTACATGTCAGCGGCATTATGCCCCAGTGCTAGACATCAC
The DNA here is from genome assembly GCA_030141615.1 of Unio pictorum. Classification (NCBI taxonomy): domain Eukaryota; kingdom Metazoa; phylum Mollusca; class Bivalvia; order Unionida; family Unionidae; genus Unio; species Unio pictorum. Next base: position 5,617,052 of record JARLTB010000207.1, read on the forward strand.
TATAAACTGCCTGAATGCAGCAGACATCGTAGCGATATGACTGAAAAATTGTTAGAAGCTACGTTAAAAATCCTAATCAAACAGACAAACAAATTGTCAGTTTTAAATAATTTTTATTTTTCATTACATACTCTTGTAATATGTTGGATTCATAAGGAATGATGTTTTGTCAGAAAATCGGTCGACCGAATTATTCTTTGGTAACAAGAAAAGTTTATATAGATCATGACTTTTATTCAAGGTTAGTAGCCAAGTAAACAGGTTTCATTTTCTAATTAAAATGATTGGTTATTGTCAAGGTCAAGGCCAAGACCAGTAAAGAAGTAAACAGCTGTTTATTTTTTAAAGTAAAAATGATTGGTTTCTGTCAGGGTCATGTTAGAAGTATATGAACTAATCTTTGTTTTCGTGAAATATGTAGTTATATGTGGGTTTTTACAGCTGAAGTTAAGTCATTTTCTTTTCGTGTAGATGGTTTTGAATCCATGTTAACTTTTCTTCAGCTCACTTGGATTTTAAAGAATTAATTCTTATTATGATAATATTTGATATGCTCATACATAAATCGTGGACAAAGACAGTTTATCAAAATCTTATTCGGATTTCCAACACGGGTGTGTTCAATCTTGTGATTATACAACTTAATTATAGATAAACACAAAAATATACTTCATCATGCGTCTTCGTCCTCCATATTGAATTTTCCAACAGGACTCGAACCTAAATATATTAGACCATTTCATTAGTAGGACATCTGTAATTTTTTTAGTGGATTATTTTTGGATTTCATTCTTAAAACTAATTTTTTTTTTTTTTTTAAAATGTTTCCAGGTAAATGAATTATTTGTTAAATTTTTTCAAAGCTTGTTTTCACTCTTTCTTTGTTACCGTTAATTAGAGCCTAAACACGTTACAGTATGCACATATATTTATTCGATGGTGTCAGGACCGGATTATGTCAAGTGTTTGGCCGGGGTTGGGTGGGACGGGGTAGGGTTTTAAAATGACTCTGGCTTACCTCGAACGGGCACAACACCTAAAGCCTATGTGTATATTTACTCAAAGTTTGCATAATACCTGCTCAAGAACAAAACGATTGTCAAATTTCAATTGGCATGTGAATCTACCGTTGTTTGTGTATGAATCTTTTCTAGCCGGATGGGGAGAGTCAGGACACTCTGAACACGACCACATCCCCGATCCTGCCCTGCGGCTGTGTTGCTCTTTTCACTTTTCGGGATGAGAAAAGTATCAAAGGTTCATCATTTTAAAGTAATGAGGTTACTGATGATTAATTTGTGTTCAAGATATCGTAATGTCTTTCTAATTATGGCACCATCCATGTATTCAAGGCTGTTGTTACTGGTATCCCATTGAAATATTGATTATACTATTAATGCCAGTCTGACTTTGATTGCAATTACATGTATTGTGAAAAACATTATATCGCACCTGAATCATATACATGCATGTAAAGTGAGATATTAATATTTCAGCTCACATATTGCGTATGGTAACCTTAGTGTAATAAACAATATGTCGTTGTCAGTAATGTCATGGCGTTAAATAGTGTGAAACTCCTTTGGCTACACTACCCCAAGTCTTGCTATCTCGTGTTCTTGATGATATGTCATTGTATGTGGAGCGATTTCCCGCTGTATCTGCCTGTGGACTGGTAATCCAGAATGCGACATATTTTTACACTAGCGGGATACCGTCTTATTACTGGCTTCTTGTCGCCGACTTGTTCCTCCTCTGGTCTCAGTTGAGGTGCCGAGTCATCGACTAGGTCGACGAAAGACCTTGTCCCTACAAGTCTTAGATCCTTGTCCTGGCTCTTTCCTGTTGGGCGAACTACGACCAAATGTGCAAGCTCCCGCTGGATGGTTATACTCCTTCAATTGAAAGTAGACATCTTTATAGCACACCACCATTGCTTCTACAGTTAGCACGTATATTCCTAACAGGAGGACTATCGTGGCCCGAACATTAAGACGCTATATAGTGCTACAAAGCCACTAAACATTTAAAGCCGGAACACAAACTTGTCAATGAAATGAAAATGAGCTTTATACAAAACGAGAAATACTGTTCGTAGGTTTTCTCATTGTAACATGGTATCTTTTGGTTCTCAGCTTTCATATTTGTTTATGCGAGACAGCATAATATAATTATCACTTCTTAATATAATAATGTAAACGCTGCCAATTACAGAACCTTCCTGATGTTGATGAGTATCTGTATAAATTTTTTACTACGTATTATGGTGGGGTTTTTAAATACAAGTTCAACCGTACATGTGTATCCTTCTCCTTTAGATACATTAGATACATCGTCACGTATCTAGACAGGTTTACTCTATTTCATTAGGTGCACATGCTCTTTCAAAGTGCAACGAGCTAGCTATTGGAACAGCACACGTAATGGTACTTCCCAGATACAGCTTGCATGTACAACAGATAAAATAAATATGAGACAGATACAATTATTCATGTAAAACATTCCTAGAGTAACTGGTACAAACACTCTCAGACGAGGACTTTGCAATTAGCATGAACAATCTTAGAAAAAAAAACTAATACCGCGTATCCCCAGGATAGATTGTTAGAATGACTTATTAAACTTATTAAAGCTTTTAACCGTTTCAAACATTTTTTTATTCTGGTGTAGTCAGTTGTCTTCATCTCAAACAAATTTTCTGTCAGTCTATCCATCACATGACCATGTAGTTATGGAATATTAAAATTTTGTTGCTAAAATATAAAGATTGGTGATTCAATGACTCAGCCATACCGATATATGTCTTGCATAATGATTTTCTTCTTTTTCTAAAACTGACGTGCGAAATAAAGAATAATATTATCCGCATTGAATAACACAAATACTCACTAGACCTAGTAATGTTTTACATTCCTATGTATGTGTGATTGTATATTCAATAGAGATCGATTACGTCTTAATCATACATCACGCGGGTTCCTCCTGAGAGTATAGCACACAACAACATACAGCGATTTAAATAACCACTTGAACATCCATTCCTAATAATCAGAAAAACAATAATCTCAACACATTTACACCCAAAACCATAGCAACGGTTGAAATTAGTATCTCCCAAACATAATGTTTTGTATTGATTGACCCAGATAGAGCTACAGGTGTCATATTCCGTTTTCGAAAATGCAGTTATCCTCATTGTTAGTTTAAAACAAACTCGTCACCTTATTATTGATTAAAGGATTCCATCAAGCTTAGTTAAAAATTGAAAATCTCTCTCTCTCTCTCTCTCTCTCTCTCTCTCTCTCTCTCTCTCTCTCTCTCTCTCTCTCTCTCCAATCACATAGGATGAGGAGAAGTCCTTGACGTCAGTTACAATTTCCATTGAAGGTAACATTGAATAACACTTATTTGAAGTGTTTTGGAAATTCTCTTCTGTTATGAAGTTACTTCAGTATGTACACTAACCATCATATTTATCATTTAATTTGATATTCGTTTAATTTATGTAAGAAAACTAAATCTTCATTATGCATTCGTGTTAAATAGGAAAATTACACCAGCGCATTTAGAACGTTGACCCTCAGATTTTCTCATTAATATCGAATTTAATTTAAAATTGATTTACTTTTCCTCTTTTCCAATAAAATCAACATTTTAAAAATTATTTAATTTGAATTATTGGACAGGTATCATACTTATCTCTGTACAAAATTTATGCCGTCAATAATAGTAATACTACCAATAATAATAAAAATAATTTTGTTTGATTAGAATTTTTAACGTAGCTTTAACAATAATTTGTCATATCGCTACGATATCTGCAGTGAGGCAGTTTATAGTGATATTTGGCACTGGAACATCATGCCGCAGACATGTAGCATGATATCCCACACAGTCACATTATCCTGACACCATGCTGACCAGTCCTAACACTATCCTCTTAATGCTGAGAGCCAAGCGAGGCATCTGTTCGTACTATTTTTGTAAGTCTTTGGTATGACTCGGCCGGGGATCGAACCCACGACCTCCCGCTTCCGCACTAACCACTAGGCCACCAGAGCGGTTTAATAATAATAATAACAATAATAATAATGATAATAACAACAATTATTATTATTAGTAGTAGTAGAATGTATCCTTCACTGAAATTGTTCTGCAAATTTATTTGGCGCACTCCAGCTTTTAGCTAAAATATAATCATATACACGTTCATATTATATGTATAACACATACACTGATGATAGGTCAGGGATTCACCTGTAAATTATGGACTTAAAACTTGTATATAACTCAATTCATTTCAAGTGTACTAGAAATAAGACTGTTGTAATCAATGTAGAATTTGGCGGCTAGCCAAACGCGAAATCCATTGAGGCGGTAGAACTAAATGCCTTTTGTAATTCTCTGCTGAGACATATAAGCAAGGTCGGATCAGGTCTAATGTTTTGCTGTTTTGCGCGAGGGGTTCGTAGGGGGTTACGGTAAAATTTAAAAAGTGTCCTGACGTTCCTGCAAGAGCACCAAAAGAAAAATCTGTGTATATTTACTCAATGCGTGCATAATTCCCATAGAACTTGCTGAAGAACGAAACGATGATCAAATTTCAAGTGACCAATGGCAGTATGTTTTTGCGTGTACTTTTCTCTTTTCTCTTTTTTAGCGGATGGCGCGCCGCAAACTCTGTCTCCCAAACTATAAGGCTGAGACTGACTATTATTAAATGTATTACCAATTTGCGCATGAATATGGAATAATTTGTTTTACATCACGAATGCTCTTCAATGATGACATTCAATCGGAATACTTTTTCGTGAAATAAACATTTCCAAGCGGTAGTTTTTCGATTAAGTAAATACACGATCACTGAAAGAGGCTGAGATAAGAGGCCGAAAAGAAAGGATAAAATATTCGTAAGGTTGTTTTTTTCTCTTTTTATTACATTGAAATAACAGGAAATTCCTACATTATTTCTCTTTTTACAAATAGATGCTCGCAAATGATAAAGAACGTAACCAATGACTATGACCTCTTGTTCACGGTGGCAGAACATATATATTCAGTTTGGCTCCGTGCCATCCCCATTCGTTCAGTATATGTGTAATTCAGTTGTTATTTAGCCTGCTGTATTTATTTGGCATGCAAATTAATTTCCATCGGTGCTATTATATATTGGTATGAATTCGATATTACCCGGTTCTCTAGTACGGCCTAAGGAATAAAAGGAGAAAGTCAGGAGCGCTGACTTATGACTTATGTGGGGCAGTTTAAATTAATATTTAAAGTCAGAAAGCATTCATCTCATTAGTATGATATACATGATAGACATGAACATAACAACATGTTAAAATAAGATGCTATTTAAACACACTACTTGAGAAGGCAAGACAAAGATAATTGACCATGCAGTGGTTCACAGCCCTTTTTGGCCGCCCCACCCCCACCCCCCGATGAAACCTATACATTTCTGATTCTCACGACCCCGTTTCCACATTTTTATAAGTTTTGCCACTCTCAAAAGAAAGAAAAATCCTGGCCACACTCCAAGACCCCCCCCCCCCCCAGCCAGACGTAATCATTAGGATCGCGACCATTGCTTTAGTACATACATGTCTATGCAATCACACTACTTAATCCTTGATTAGGTTTAAGCATTACCTCATTCCGCATACATACATTAATCTGGTGTGGGATTATTAATGTAAGAAAATTGAATTAAACTGAATACAACGAATAAGACTGAAATGTACAAAGCAAATACCATTAATACATTAAGTTACATAACAAAATGCTCGATAATACCCAACAGGTCATTATCAGTACAAAGTCTGGTTTGAAATATTAAAAATGATCACACAAATATCACCAATAATCCATTTCACATGTCAATCATACCTAGGGTAATCAGCAAAGAATTTGACAAAACTGAAACCTGTTTTATCGACTTTGGTCGGTTACTGTGAGTGTCTCCAAAGGTATTACACATTAAAACATTTTCGTCAGCATTGAATAATTTACTTGTGCTACACTTGCGCTTACTCACTATTAAACAATAACTTACGATCGACACAGGGAATCATATCTTTAATCTTTGTTACTCAAGCAAGGAAGACGTATAATATTATTTGGAGGATGATCACATTAACGTCTGCTAATTTTACCTTTGAAGAGATAGTGTACCTTACTGTAACAGTTAATGTGTAATCAATACCATTTGACACTTAATTCAAAGAGATACACAAAGGCAAAATATGTTTACTTTAAGGAACATTTTTATGTCCAAATTAATTAAATGAACAATCGGTATATTTTTGGGACAAAATATGTTTTTATGTAAGCATAGAAAATCGAAGAACATATCCTGCATAGTGTGAAAAGAAAATTCTTCTTTGTTAAACTTAGATATGTAAATGCCGTTATATCACGTACAGTTATTTATGTGATCTGAAAGCGTCATTTAATATGTAAAAATTTGTAAAATATAAGATATGCAGTTCTTTGAGATTACCTGATGTGAGTTTATATGCGATTATTATTTCCATACATTCAATATTTGAACATGAACGATTTCAGCTGTGTCCCCATTTGTCTACTATTAAACATTGGTCATTGCACTCTCCCAACAATGTAATCGCATTCATGTTGAAATAATTGTCTGCTATATCGGATGGCAATTCAGAACGTTCATTTATTCAAAAGGTATTATTTGTCTAGCGATACAAACTGGGGTCAATTTGATCGTATTGTTTGTATAACTAGTTGTGTGAAGAGTAATCACACGCTTTACTTATATACAAATAAAATTATAAATGTGTTAAACTTGCTAGGTGTAGTCGCTAAAACAGGATATATGTTTATTTGCGTATCTAACAGCAATACAATCACGTCAGTTATGTAATTCGTTTTAAACTTCCGTCTATGTGTTTTTAAAAGTTTGTGTGAAAAATACGCGAAATAAATATTGACTATCAATATCCAATACTCAGAGTAAGATAAACATGTTTACGCCATTGATAATGATTCTAATATTCAGTCTATATCCACATAGTAACATTAGTAATGTATTATGATGTTTATAAAATCAATGTAACTAGTCAGGTCATCCCATAAACTCGAATTTATAATGACGTCAAGTATAAATTAAAATATACATAACATGCGATCATCGAAAAGAAAGTCAGCAAACAATACAAATGAAATATTCATGACACGAGAGGAATAAAAACGTTATTTTTACAAGTAAGTGGAGACGTTTCCGAAGCTGAAAGTTGTACAAATTTAAGCATGGATAACACCGCAGACTTTTTGGCATGCAATGGGAGTCATCAGGATTACATGACCTTGCCGCAGGAATTTAGTTACCAACGCTGGAAAGAATGTCTAGAAAGCGTCGCATTTGATTATGCGGAAGAGAAGAGCAAAGGAAAAGCTGATCAGTTATTACCCGAGTTAGATCAACTCAATCGGGGCACCTCTGGAGAGTGTTGTGGATCAGCGCCGGAACGCAATAGGAAAGAGGATCCTTAAATTTACCATTGACACGTTTGTATTGCAGTACTACATATATGGAAAGATAATATGAGACAATAGTTTATTTAAGAAATGCTTAACAAGTTTCAGTCACACATCATGTCCAAAACCTCAGGCAAATGATCAGTCAAGAGGAGTACTGGGCTTGATAAGAAAACGATAGAAATAGAAAGACGTACGCTGTAAAATTACATTATATCATGTATTTTATTTTGATATACTTTGAAATGAAGGTGGCTTATTTGGTAGAACGGCGGATTTTAAGTCGAAGAAACGCAGATTAGAAACCGCATTGGTAGTCTAACTGCCGATTACAACATAATAAAAGCAAAGTAATGAAGGACCACAATTGTACGTCCCATCAAGCGATATGACACCGCTGTCGTACACTATCCAGCAATTGCTGCGTTTGAATAATTTTTTAATGACACACAAAAACATCAAAAACAGGTATAATTGTTGTTGTTTTTTTTGGACAACATGTAAACGATTATTGGTATCAGTCCAAGAGTGTGGGTTTTGTAAGTTACATGTTTATGTTTTCTCACGTTGAGTGTATATTACAGTATGCGTGTATGTAAATGTAAATAAAATAATACATGCATTTATCGACTTATAAGTAGTTATAGATCAATCGAGTTGAAACTAAGGACTTAAGATCTACATACACAAGTTTTAAAACAAGTCTTCTAACTATTCGGCAAGATACTCATGAAATATAAAAGTCATATCAAGCAACCAATAAAGCCGCTTTGATGTACAGCACAATTATAGTTCATTTAGCCAAATTCTCCCACTACAGTACTAATATCACGGAAAGTTCCAGCTGCAAAGTGCCCTTTGAGATTACTAACAGACTAATGTCAAGGAACACACTTACATCACTTCCAACTACCTTCTCTACAGTAGACCTTCCGGACCAGTTTGCAAATGTATTCCATGACAAGATACAAGCCATTAGAGATAAGCTTGACAATACAATTTAAACTGAGTCGTCATCAACATACAGTTGTGATATCATCACTGTTGATACAATAGATGGACCGTTTCAACTTAGACGTACAGCTCTGGTGACCCTGTTGTTAGAGCCTCCGCCTCTGATGCTAGAGTTTGCGGTTTATATCCACGCTAAATTATACAAAGACTTATACAAATAGTACTAACAGCTGTCTCGTAAGGCGCTCAGTATTAAGATTATAGGACTGGTCGATCTGATGTCAGAATAATGCGACTGGGTGGAACATGATGATACATGTCAGCGAAATGATGCCCCTGTGATAAACATTATAAACTGTCGCACTGCAGACATCGTAGCGTTATGTCTATACTATTGCTAAAGCTATGTTAAATATCCAAATCATAGACACAATCAAATTAGACTTTTCCAGCTAGTTCATCTATTTCCCTGAAGAACATTTACGGCATCTAAGAATTGCATGCCAACACGTACTGTTCATTACACTAAACTCCTTAAATACCATCGGAGACATTGATTTAATTGGATTAGTAATAATTACGTTATACATCGATGGTTGGGATGCGAATTTGATGTTTCGACCGTTTTTCAAAAGGATGGGTTGATCTGTCAATAATACTCAGTTTTCGTCGTTCAAATTAGAAGCTTAAGACTTTTTATAGCGTCAAATTTATCCATTATAGAAGTCATCTTGTTTCTGGCAAAGTCCTTGCATGGACCTACCATGGAAATATACGTGAACTATGCAATTACATCTACAGATAAAGTAACAGGAAACACCACCACCACAATCACCACAGTAAGATCAACACTTTCAAGAAGAACTGCAACTTTATTTCTTTATGTGCAGTAACATTAATAATTGAACAAGACTTATTATTTCATGTGCTACTAGTATAACTAATTTGACATATAATAATACTACTACATTATCCGTTACATGTATCAATCAATGCTAACAGAAAACGTCGAAATTGTTTTATTATAATTGTCTTATAATTGTATTGGTATATTATTTTACGGATCTCAACAATTAAAAACAGTGACATTTCTCAACTTTTGAAAATAAGAGAGGCCATACAAGTATTGTTAGAAGACCTATGACGTGTCAATTCTGTAATATTTTGTGGCTCGAATAAAATTTATCCTAAAAGTTTCATTGTAATATCTTAATGTCATCTGTGTTGTTAGAAGTGACTGGTGAAGCTGGACAATTAAAATGTTACTTTTCTGCTGAACGAAAGTAACAGGCGGTGTCGCTCCAAAACATTTATATAGTTTATAGAGAGTGTATGATATTTTGATTCTAAATATTTTCAAATAACAAATAAAGTTCGTAGTTTGCTTGCTAAGGTCAGCCAATATAATGACACTTCAGTTACCCTATTTGTCACTTCCCCAAACATACAAAATAACAAAATATAAATCGGGTGCTCCAGTTATATATAGACCTATGAAATAACAGCAGATTACAGACATCTTCTTGTCTATACTAAACGATACAAAGCAACTAAATAAAACAATGTACGTGTAGAGCACGAATATTCATCGTTAAGATGTAACAATATAGCTCTTACTATTTCATTTTATGACCAGGAAATCGCCTTGTGACCTATATTCAATATTAGCAATTACGCAAGCATTTATTGAAGCAGGTAGCATATATTGATCTTCATTGGCCGTCATTACCTTCAGATAACTTGTGGTGAACGATTTTATGCACATCATATTTTTTTGGAAAAAAGCCAGCTGTTGCTATCCGCTTACCAGACTGCTCAAATACGTTCCAGTTTCAACAAGTGTAGACGCATACAATAGTAATAATTATTATTGAAAGCTAGAATACTCTTTTTAGTACTCTACTGGTTGACAAAACATGTATAAGCACATACGATGAAGGCACCCTAGCGCTTGAAAGCAAAATGCTGCAGTGTGTATGTAATGTAAACTGCACTAATTGTATATCAGAAAAGTAAGATACATAATCAAAAGCTGACAGTTTGAGAAAATATTGATTGTGCATGCTATTAAAACCTAATTTGGCATTACGTGAAAGAAAACGGTATTTTTATTTGTAATGGACCGTAATTAAAGTACAATCATTGTATGATACATATGCTTTCATCCTTTAAAAAGAGAGAGGTTCTGATTGATGTATCTACAGTAGTTTTATTCTTTTTTATCTTACGTGAAAGATGGCTTATTAATGTTATTGTTGTTCCTGTGGGTCTAAAATAATTGTACAATACATGATAGGCTAAACTTGGCCAGTATAATTGATGGCGGAGAAATCGGAGAAATCCCCCGTTGGATCGAATGGATCACGAGAAGCTGCTTGTAATGATGGCGATGATCTGTAAAGGTCCCCAAAGTCAAACTGTTCACTTAACTGTGATATCTGTATACATACATACATGCATGCATGCATGCATGCATGCATAGATACATACATACATACATACATACATACATACATACATACATACATACATACATACATACATACATACATACATACATACATACATACATACATACATTGCACCAAGGTAAATACCAATAAACCGAGGCCCCTAACGTGCCTTGCCGCGTTATTTTTCTAGTGACATTAGTGTGTCAAATATGTATGCGTCCTCGTTCACTGGCCTGAGATATCCACGTCCCCCCACTCCTGCTGATGTGTGCTATGACTTTCAAGAGGGAGAGGGTTAACAAGGGAGCGGTCAGGCGATTTAATTAGATCCGCAATAAACCAAAACCAATGAGCGATTGTGTGCTAACCATGGAATCTCGTACAGAGAAACTACCTCGACTAGAGGGAATTATGATATATCCCCGTTTTTTATTCTGTCAACCAACAACTACAATAGCACCAGAGAACTCGAGTAGAATTTTCAGAAGATGTAGCACCATTTTTTACACTAGTCAAGGAGTGTACAAATTATCTTTATCACACATTGGTGAAAACAAATACGTCAGCGAGGAAAGTCGCAGAAAGAACTTCACAAAAACTGAAACAAGGAATCTTCTAGAGATAGCTGATAATCAGCCACGATTATCTTCATGTATTGATGTGGTTCTTGCTGCGGTCGACGCAGTCAAATATAGTATTCCAGAACTTCATGAAGATTAGGTGGTGGTGAAATTTATAGTTGAGATAATATAAAAATTTACCGAGGAAGGTCTTCTAGCTATCAATGATAAAGACAAACTACTTGATATTGCTGGGTAATGGTTTGACGACAGAGGAACAAATGTCGCACCTGAGTATGTTAATGATCTAAAATGTCGTAATGTTTAGCGTAAATATATGTATAGCATTATTTCCTGTGAAGTCAGTATTGACGATGAAGATTTTACATTTTTTAGTCGGGCAATAGATGAGTATATTGATCGAGCAAGACAAGAAAGGAAACAACTACAAGTAATGAAACGGCAATTTGAAGAAGCAGAACGAGAAAGAAAATTAACCTCAAGAAAAAGAAGAAAAAAAACCTCCCCGACTCCGAGATCACCAACATTCATCAAATAGTATCATCAGTCTCGGCAGCAATATAAGGATTACTGTTTCACTGGAAATAGTATTGCTACTCGAGGAAGCGTTCTTTTTACCGCGTATCCCAATAACGTCCTTGCTTATGTTATTGGAGGAAGAAGAGCCATCCATAATTCCCCAGACGTCACCAATGAATCAGCTTCTATTTGTCAGCGATTATTCACAGGCGGATTGATGGATATTCATGTTTATCGGGTACTAGGCGATGAAATCACCGATGATTACTGCAGTGACTAATCTCGATGGAGACGAATCTCGATAACGACCAATATGCAATTAGTGCTTTGAAAAGAAAACAATATAATACGTAATGCTCAATGTTGACTTTTAAAATGATCAGGAGGATACATTCACGATTACCAAAATATGTAGTTATCGACGAATATGGACCAGATGATGCTATTAAAGGTCTAATCCGAAAGATAGCCCCAAAAGCAATCTCGAATGCACAACAACTAGGAATAAAAACCATTAACGTGGTTCGTGATACGAGTGTTGGTACTATAGTGATGTTGCATGTAAAGCATTCTCATCAATCAATAATAGGTTCACACGATTAATACGACCTAACCTGCAGCCAGTAAAACTGCCCAGCACTGAAGTAATTTCAGCAAGTGCCAGTACAATAATAAATCAAGCTGCAAATGAACGGTTGAAATAATTAGTAGGTGTTTCCCTAACTTCTTCTGGGACAAACAAACGAGCTTTCTAGAGTGACGAAACTATAGCTCTAATAGCTTGAATTTTTCTTCGTGTTAGGCGATAGCGAATATAATAAGATGTTCAAGCGTGTATCTGATACCGCATGTGCAATGGAAGCATACGTTCTTAAAGATGAATCAGTGAGTGATTATCACTATTTGTATTATGATTCACGTATACCGGACTCACGTGGACGAATTGAATTGCATGTCCAAGATACAAGCATATACTTCCTGCCACTCAGGCATTCATTGAGGTTCAAGGTCGACTTGTGTTGGCATATAATACAAGTTATGCCAGTATTCTTCAACCGGGGTTCCGCAGAACCTAAGGGTTCTGTCAGCGCCAGCCAGGGGTTCCGCCGGTGGGGTGTAAAAATATAAAAATGACGGCCGAAATCGCCGGGGACCAAGTCTGGCAGTACTGAAACTGTACGGTAATTAGTCGTTGTTTATCCACTTAATTACTGTATCCGTCGTTGTCCTAATGAGCGTATAGCGTTTGAATTAATTTTGATAACACTGTTAATTTTGCGCGACCACGGACCGATTTATTAAGATGAGAAAATTCGACGATGCCACAGCTGACGACCAAACTAAAACTCAGGAGCTAGTACCGCGTCATGTGAGCCGAACGTACCAAAAATTGACATTGTCGATCGGAATCTTATAGTTCGTCAGTACAGTGACTATTACTTAGCTATGAGATTCACTTGGGCAGGAGACCCAGACTGCCCCTTACCGTTCTGTGTTGTCTGCGGGGAAAAGCTTGACAATAGTGCCATGGCACCAGCTAAATTGAAGCGACACTTAACAACTAAACATCCTGATGTAGCGCACAAGAATGTGGCATGCTTCGAGAGGGCACTAAGTTTGAATAAAAAACAAACCACTACATTAGAGAAAAAGTTCAAGATAAGTGACAAAGCTTAAGAAGCAAGTTATACTGTTGCGGAGATCGTTGCAAAGAAAATGAAATCGTATACCCTCGCCGAACTTTTTAATCTTACCCCCATGCCGAGAAGTTGTGAGAATTGTGTTTGGCGAGATAAGATTTCACTGTCAGACAATACGACAAGCAGACGTATTTCAGACATGTCCAGCGACATTGAAAGTCACGTTTTAGCGAAGATAAAGACACGTGGATTCTTTGCACTGCAAGTGGATGAAAACAAACGTCAGCGTTAAATCACAGCTTATGGGGTTTGTACGTTTTATTGACAATAGAGCTATTGTTGAAGATTTTTTCCGCTGTAAGGAGTTACAAGGAAACAACAAAAGGACAAGACATATTTGACGTTGTCAATTCATATTTGCAGTCATGTGACTTGAACTGAAGAAACTGCGTTCGCATTTGTACGGATGACGCCCCTGCCATGACAGGAAATGTCAAAGATTTTGTATCGCTGGTGCGACAGATGAATTCAGCTATCACGGTCACGCACTGTTTCATCCACAGAGAAACACTAGCTGCTAAAACAGCTGGAGCCGAGTTAACGTCTGTGCTGGACATGGTGGTGAAAATCGTTAATTATATGAAGATGAGACCTCTGAAATGTCGCCCGTTCGCCATACGTTGTGAAAGCATGGAAGCGGACCATGTCAGACTCATCCAACACACGGAAGTACAATGGCTGTCTCCCGGAAAGGTTTACTCTCGTTTCTACTATCTGAAAGAGGAGATGCTGATCTTCGGTTCTCGTAAAAACTTGAAAGATTTTGAAGAAGTACTCAGCAGCGAGTGTTGGTGTTCCAAACTAGCTTATCTAGCCGATATATTTCATGACTTGAACATTTTTAACAGCAGAATGCAAGGCAGACATGAAAACGTTTTGACTTCAACTGAAAAAAATTGGTAATTTGGAAGAAACATGCATCTGCTGTAAATTTCAAAATGTTTCCCAGGGTTGTTCCAAAAAAACCAAGAAATTATTCCATTGATTGTGACTCATTTGGATGCTCTGTTGAATAGTCTCAGCAAATATTTTCCGTTCATATATGTTGACCAGTACGACTGGGTTAGAAACCGGTTCGTGGAGGTTGGACCGTGCCAAGGACAGATTACATTGAAGGCAGAGGAGGAGCTCGTTAGCGTAGCGAGTGACAGAACACTGAAGCTAAAACATGCAAAGTTGAACTTGGATGCGTTTTGGTTATTAGTTGAAAACGAGTACCCGGCTATCGCTGAGAAAGCTTTGCGACTTCTGTTGCAATTTTCAACTTCTTACGTGTGCGAGTTCGGATTTTCTGCTATGACAACCATCAAACACAAGAAACGAGAACGACTTTTGTCTGTCGAAGATGAACTTCGGGTGTCTCTCTCGAACATTTGGTCACGAATTCAACTGTTTTGTAGAAATCACCAAGCACAAATTTCGCATTGAAATGTTCGCTACTGCAAACTGATGATAACGGGTAACAATAAATTAAATTAGTAACCAGTAATATCGGCTATTCTGGCCACACGAGTTTATTTTATATTTGGGCTACAATTACAGTGTTACACGCAATCACTACATGTGGTTCCATGAGCAATTTAAACGCTCCGATGGGTTCCGTTCCAATAAAAAGGTTGAAAAACACTGGCTTTTGCAGTTGTAGATCAACTTGGTTTTGTTAAAATGGTATTATGGCGTTGTTTAACAGTGCCATATTCAGTATTGAATGAAAGAATACAAAATTTTGTCTTGAAAGCGTTGAAGTTGCCAAGACTATATTGTGTCTAGCAAGATATTCCAATGATTATCTGCGGTTAAATAGTCCGTCAAAGATGTTTGCCAAATAAACAACTGAGAACTTGAGAATTGAAACGTAACACTAAACGCCGCTGCAACGAAAGTCGCATCGATGAATCAAAATGTTAACCTGGCATTTGGAGCACCACTAGCAATGTTAAACGACGATAAATAATTTTTATTCGTAATTATACTGTCACATATCTTTGGATTCTGTAAACATGTTAGCAAAGTCATATTTGGCGCTAAACACGCCGTGGTATTTGTGAGAAAAGCCATCGACAATGGTAAAATGTGTTGTGCTGCAGTAGTTGATGCTGGTAAGAAGACACTGCTAAAACTGATTGTGGTTTCCAACGGTGATACCATCAGTTGCTGAAGAACAAGAGTTGCTATATATCATGGGTGGTGGTGGTACGTCAATGCGGGGACGGCTAAGAATAATCACGGACAGCATACAATGTAACGTTAATGGTTTATTTACATAGCAAATATCATGACAACAAGGAGTTTTCCTACGAGATATGTTTTATAGCGCATCAAAATATCGATAGAGGTGACTCGCAGGACAGAAACCCAATCATTTTTTAAAAGCTCGGCGTTAGTGAAGTCTCTCTGAGAATAAATGGACATCAGCAACCGAATAAGTATTCTGAATTTTCATAGCAATCAAGTAGCAAGCGCATCATCGTTTGATGACGTTTATGGGGCGTGATATTAATGTTGACACCGGTCTGCAAATATCTCTACAATTTTTCACATTATATCCGATCTATTACTTCTCGTTAGATCACTTGGATTTGTTTAGACATTCGGTCGTTGACATACAATTTCGAGCTTGTGTAACCCTACCAGTTATTATTGTAAATTACGAAACAATTGCTTTTATACTGTCACATAAAACATTGCTGATTTACTTTGTTGCTTGTGGAATGAGAATCATTAATGCCCCAGTGAAAAACATGTAACTGGATCACTCGTGATCATATGCAAATCAGCCCGATACTATCTGTAATTAAATTACCCATGATATCAGATCATAAAGCTATACTCAGCATTGAAGATATTTTTAGAATAAAAGTATTGCTGATATCAACTGCGTTGTAAGGCCCGAATACATATCACTAAAAGAACGTCAAGTTAGACACTTCAGTAATGCCAAGAAATCCATGATCGGTGCCAAACCTGATCTTTCTGCGCCATTACGTGACAGGACACAGCCTGACTTCACATTAATAACAGATAGCTGTGGCGACCCTCGAGCTGCTCTTGCCTAAGATTGTCATGGACCCGGTACGGTCAATGTCTGAAACTGTCGGAGACGCTTCGTTAAAGCTTCCCATGTACAGTTTTAATGTATATGGTGTTGCTCAGCGATTAAACATACAAATAAAACATCAGATGTGTTTTTTATGAGTGATCAGTTACCAAAACAACCAATTATCATTCAAACCTGCATCATTAACCGCGATGGAAGTTCTGATTCAGGTACTCATTGTTTTCATATGATGTTGATCCACGTGGATTTTGTTTATTTTGATTCGGGAGAGTGTAGTAACCATATAAATTGTATAGGATCATGTCATAAACCTAAAATATCTAATTGATCAAATTCGTTCGATATACTGACATCAAACTGTGTGCACTGATTGTATTAGGTTGAGGTAGATACATTTTCCATATTGCCTGTCGTGAAAGGCAATCTGCATTAATAGAACGCGTGACACCTGCTGAAAAGCAATTGTACTCATCGCTCCAATATCCTTTTGGGCTATGACTTATTTACCGGCCTCTAGCATTAGTTTATCTTTCATCGCAGATCTTATTAAAAAATTAGCAAGAGATTCTCTGGAAGATTATTTTTACACACGTTATATTGCGAAGCAACTTCACGTCTGCAATATGTATTTGTTGTAGATCTGGATTGTTGTTCCCGACGTCTTGAACATGCCACGTTTGATCAATTGCATGTATCGGATGCCCTAATGGTCTTAGTTGATCTTTCACGTCATGCCGGATATCATGTCGGGTTCTAGGATCACAATAATTATATCCAGGAAGAAACTTTTCGCCAGGATAGATAGCACATGGAGACCCTGGAAATTTTCCAAGTGAAGCAGCAATATCACCACCACGTTTTGTTCCCAACGCTAGTGATGTGGAGACACATTTGTACTATTTTGTTTGTGCCACGTTTCACACATTTGCCTATGAGTGCACTCGTATCGGTGATGACTACTCTGCATCGAACACAATACAAATAATATGATTGACCTCTCAGCGAAATGAGAGCTAAAGCCAGTCAAGCAATATCCATAATTACCAAATTCCATCAGGGCAATGTTCATAGATCCATCTTTGCCTGGTAAGACGCAATTGTTGTTACTTAACATCAACAATGTGCTATTGGTAGATAATCTCAACGGGGACATCAATAATAGATGATGTTATGTTAGAGAAGCAAACAACTCCAGCAGACACAAAAAGACCGGTGTTTTTTGTTACTCAGCGATATGTGGAAATACCTAAAGTGATCAAAAACAACTGTATTCTTCTGGTAAATACCCACACACTAAGGAACATCCACCAGACTGGGTGTTACGCTGACATGGATATGATAAATCAAGTGGGGGGGGGGGATGAGCACCATGGATGTCTCAAGTCAGTAAAGAAAGACGTATACAAACTTGACACACACAATTAAGAAGAAAATAAAGCGGCGAGGTAAGTGGCATGTTGGAGACCTCGGTTTATTGTTATTGGCCTTAGTGCCATTTTAGTAGAAACGGTTGATTTTAAAAATAGGACTTTCTTCAAAAATTATAGGATTCGCACCCAAACACAGCTGATAGTTGGGGACAAACTCTCCGTTATTAAAATCTGCTAAGTGGATTAAAATATGTTTTTACTTTCTAGGAAAACAAAATGACAGAATCCATGATCTGGTGTTTGGTTTTGCTGATAAATGTACCATCTAGATTGTCATCAGGTAGGTATTTTAGTTATATTATATCTTGTTCTATAGACTTTTTCACGTTTATATTGTTACATATTCTGTGTCGAAGTGGTAACAGAGACCGAATTATCAACCTTTTCTTAATCTGATAAGATCGACTATATCCCATGTGGACTGGAATGATGAGATATATCTTTGCCTTTGCATTTGTACAGTGTTACTAGTTTCTCGCATCGCCGTTGACGTGTTTTAACCTTTTATTTCACTTTTCTGCATCTTGCATCATAATCAAGTTCGATGACGTTTACCTTATCATCACTTTCCTGATGAAAACAGTGCTGAGCCGTTCACAGCCATTATTCTATTAGTATAGTTATTTCACTCAACAGTTATATCAATGTGCCCACGCCGGATGTTGATCTGGTTCTCAGATGAACTGTCCCAACTGTGCATTTGACGACCAGTTTGATATTTCTTGTTTCACCATTCCATGTTGGTATTGATTTTTTCTTCTTTATGTTTTAAAAAGAGATACTTGCTTTACCAAAGCTGTTAATTCTTCAAATCTTTGCTTTATGAATTTATGTGCATTCTTTATTTGTCACCAGATACAATTTAATAACTTTCAATCATCTTCTTCGGACGATATAGTCTGTTTGCTTTATACATTGAGTAAGTGCACCAGGCCTATTGCATACAACCCATAGTTTAGTCAAGTCTACTATACCGCCTGAGTATCTCGTAATTGTGACTACACAACTGTTGGTGCCCTAGACACTATTACCACTGCCTTCTAATAAAATGATTGCTTACCTCCTCCTCCATTAATAATCGTTTGTTATCGTGCATTCGATGTGCTAGTTTAGTACTTTGAAGCATACATTTATCAATTTCAAGTTTAATCTAAATGTCATTGGTCACAGTGTTTACTCTGTGGATGAAGGCTCTTTATCAGAAAAATTCTTAGAAGTAATTGATCAATCGGTAGTTGTTAATATGTTTCAGCCATTGCTTTTCATATATATATATATATATATATATATATATATATATATATATATATATATATATATATATATATATATATATATAGATATATATAATCTGATTTGTTTTGATGCTTGCTCTGCCTGTTATATGTATGCCAGAACTGTTTGGTAAACATATTTTAAATTACACATGTATGTACCTTGTCTGACTTTGGTTAATTTAATCTATCACATTGTTGAGATTGTATTCTGTGAATCAATGTTCATGTTATAACTTAACATTTGATTAGCTTTCGTATATTCTTCAGCCATCCGTGCTCACATATGATATTCAGACATTGATATAATCCTAATTCATATCGATTGTAACAGCTTCTATATTACACACGTTTTTATCCATTCTGTCAGAAATGGCCTGTTTTTGATATGCTCATAAAGTTGAACCTCAGCGCCATTACCGTTGCCGATTATATATATATATATATATATATATATATATATATATATATATATATATATATATATATTGATTATGATTATGATTATTATTAATATATTATTATTATTATTATTATTATTAAAATTATTATTATAATTATTATTATTGCAAGAAGAGCTTGCAAAACTATTTATTTGTACTGGATATTTTATGCATACATTCCAGTTTCAGGCACAGAAATAGATACTAGGTCAGTCTGCCAAGGAGATACTGTTGAATTGTTTCGCAATGTTCCATTCAACAATGGCAGCATGGTGTTCATTTACACAAATGGTGAGAACCACATATTGATTGCTTCTGGGAACTCGTTATCAACATTTTCCATTTTGCCAAAATACCAAAAGAAGATGTTTCTTGATGAACTTGGCTCTTTTTGGATACGGAAAATTCAACGTTCACACGAACAAAAATATGAACTTAGGACACGAACAGATACCAAGATACCGAATGTCGATGCGACAATAATTGTAATGGGTAATATTCAGTCACATTCTTACATTCACTGTATTTCCACTATTTGCTGTGTTATGACGTGTCATTATACAATCTTAATTTCAGGCTTAAATCGGGTGCATGTTTATTGTATGTTAATCTTTATTCTTGTCCCAGTCTTTACTTTCAGAAACGAACGCGCATATTCTTTGTAATATGCTGATATTTTCATGGAATTGTATAAAACCTCTATATTTATTTATTAAATTCGTGCACTAGACATTCATTTTTGACGTACAATAATACCCGAGGGTATATGATGTAATGTAATTAATGTATATTGTGTCGTAATTCAAAAGAGTGAGTTCGGTTTATCCTATGTGATAGGTGCGAAGTGTCTTTGATGAGATGAACCCAATGACTTCAATGTACAGACAATATATGTGTATAAATACCTGACTTCATGTAAAGCTCATTACATTACGAAACGTTTCGTCAGTTGGCGATTTACTTTAAGGATTCACGCATCTTCAGCTTGAGAGCTGCCCAGTGTCTGGACGTGTCCAGAATGTCCGGTATTGTCCGGTGCTGTCGATTGCCTGGAATCTCAAGTATCTGAAGTGTCCTAGCTATAGAGATGTCAAGCGTCTTGCATGTTCAGCGACCAGTGTGCTCGGTGTTGTCCGGTGATGAATATTGTCTGGAGAGTTAGAGCTGTCCATTATCTGGAGTTCCTGTATCTGGAATGTCCGGTGGTGTCCAGAGTGACTAGATGAACCCCGATGGTTCCACGGATCGGAGGAATCGATATCAATGTGGTGCACGCTGTCAAGCCATCATTAGAAATGCTAACATCTGAAGCTCTATTTTGAGGCTAATAACACCCTTTGTATTTTTTGGGACTGTAAAGATAAGTTACAGATCTGTCCGTTTTCATTTGCACAATTTCACTATGAGTGAAATCATTTTACTACATGAGTACAACTCAATATAGTTTGCTAGCTGAGTAAACTGAGTCCATCTTTACATTGTTTAGTCACTGTGAATCAATCACGACTTGTGTTGTCTTTTGTAAAGCAATTTCTTTGTATTGTTTTTATTATGTTAATTAATTCAATATTCGGATTAAGAAAACGCGCCCGTTTTCATAGTTTCTTTTCTCATTGAAGTTATTCATTACTAAACATCATATTTATATCATCGTCAAAAGTGTTCTGTCGTGAATCCGAAAAATCCCATCCGGTTATCTTCTTACAATGGTGTCAGAAGTGGGATCATTTTGGATTTAAGTGTTGACAAGACAGTGAGGTTCCATAGGCACATGACATTACTTTGTTGATTTGTATACATGTCACATTTTTGTTGCATGTCGAGGAAGGAAAATATACGGTGTGTTGAAATAGTAATTACGCATTTGTAAAATACTGCACTTTAAGTTGTTCACACCAAACATTTGAATATTACATCAATGACAGAACTTCTTGAACTTGGGAAACAGTTTGGCTACGACGGGGTGTCCCTTAGAAATTTCGTTCGTGAAGAACAGGCTAGGGAAAGGGAGCAGAGGGAAAAAATAAATGGAAGCCAAGGAGTTGATATAATTAG
Organism: Unio pictorum; assembly: GCA_030141615.1. Taxonomy (NCBI): domain Eukaryota; kingdom Metazoa; phylum Mollusca; class Bivalvia; order Unionida; family Unionidae; genus Unio; species Unio pictorum. The sequence goes on from JARLTB010000207.1 coordinate 5,639,028, forward strand.
AAGAAGGCCGAAAAGGAAACACTAGAAAAATAACCCAAGAAAGACAGCTAGGAAGGAAAGCCGAATAAACAAAACTGGCTTTTAAAAAGAGAGGATAGAATTGAAGACAGAAAAGATAGAATTGGAGAAGGAAAATATATAATTAGAAAACAGGCCGGAAAGGATAGGGTAGAATTGGAAAAGAAAGCAGAAAGGGAAAACGTATAATTAGGAAAATAGGTAAGATTAGAAGCTTTGCAGATAGAAGACAGAAACAGGGAGCGAGAGAATCAAAGAAAATCTGAGTTACTGCAAACTAAGTGGGAGAGGAATATGATACCATTGGAAGACGACACAGATAACATGGATAGGGTTAAGCAATAAGTTTAAGTATAGCAAACCCGAGAGAGGCTAGACAATCACACAGTTTGTCTGTAGGTCATGCAATTACCTGCAGCGATGGGTGGAATGTAGGTAAGTCGTCAATCTTGTTGATTTCTTGCTTCCGGAATAGCTATGGACAACTTGTGGCCAAGAGTTATATTTGTTCTTGAGGGAAAATTCGTTCACAAATATATATCACATGGTCACGCAGGCAGAATTATTCGCTGAAACTCGGGGAGGTTCTCAGAATGTAATCTCGTGCGACAGCAAAGGTAGAAATAAGGTTCGCAATGATACAATGTTGAGATTAGAATGATGGTATTAACAATAAATTAGGATGCCACGAGTGGCCGCTGTCCGTTACGGATCATTGCCATCTCATCTCTGTCCGCGTGGGTTCGAGTCTAAGATTTGGCTAATGTAGTTATGTGAGAAAGTTTGCCAGTAGCTTCTTGTGGGTCGGTGGTTCTTTCCAGGGGTTTTCCCGGATTTTTCCTCCACCAGTAATACAGGCCGCCATGTATAGCATATCGTGATCTAAAAAAATGGCGTTAAATCCTACAAGAACAACAGCAACATTAACAACATTACCAATAAATTAGCTTTTAAACTGCAGACACACCAAAACACAAACAAGACAGAAACAGACAAACTGGAGCCCAGTGCATTTATTCCAATTATCAGTTACTTTAAATAGGTATTTTAATTAGTTCTGTTCAACACAGTTATACACATGTGTATAGCAACATGGATCGAAGCGTTTATTTACATATTTGCTTTTTTATAAAGTGTTAATTCCGAGTTCACCGTGTTCTATGTATTGGTTACATGTCTGAACTGTGTGACACGGATTAGATCATACGTTCAAGCATGTATAGGCTAAGTCTAACATAAATTATGGACATGGTCCAGATGATCATGATGAGTTGAAATGATTAGGGTGATACTGCATCTGAAACCGTCCACATTAATATCAGTGGTACAAAACAAGCGACTTGTTTCCCGATAGCTGTCAAAATTGAACGATTCAGTAAATCTATCATACTAGTTGCCTGGCTGTACCTTATCTTTATTTATATTTGATGATAGAGTTAAACTTGAATTATAAACATTACACCATATTCAGTATACATACTTAACGGTGGACTAATCAATACATATTTAGAAAGAGGGGTGTACATAAAGAGTATGAGCAAATCTTAGTCTAAAATGGTGACCTGTACCTGTAATGTTTCACGTTTCAGCTGACTTTTTTCTTTGGTTTTTTTTTATCCGCACGAGTGACTTTATTTGGCATGTTGTAGATGAGTTTGCATTTGTGTTTGTGTTTATGGCGTTAACACCTTTGTCATGCAGATGTCCATATGATATTAGTAATGAACTGAGTAAGTATACATGGAATGATTAGTTGCACAACTTTTTCAGTCTCCTTGTTTGTTGCTAAAGAACGTCTTTAAGAGCATCCAGTACGCATATGTAAGAGTAAATGAAAGTCCTACATAGTAAGCAAAATTAACAAAGTTTCTTGTTTTGATCGACATTTCCTGTAGGTAGAAGCTATTATTTGCAATAAAGACGAAGAATAAAGACGAAGAAACAATATCTTAGAAACTGGATAGTACTCTGTTTAGTTGTGATCGTACTGATTGTTCATTGTCAAATGTAATATAGTTTACAACTGGATACTGAAGACTGAGACGAATTAACACATTTATATGTCCAAATCAACGAATACCGCCACCACTTATCAAATAATATATTGTATTCTGTTTTGCTCTAGCCTGATTCTGTTTGTAGGTTGAACATTATGACCATCTTGCAATTTCAGACTCTTCTACTTTATTCTCTAAACGTTAGTATTTGACGTCTTAAACGTTACTCTGAACGTTTAGCAAGCTGTCATTTCCGTTCAACTTGTCTAGTATCGTTTTGTCATCTTACACTTTTAGAAGTCGTAAATCACCTTAGTTTATCATCCTACTAGTGTTCTCTATATTCTCCTTATTTGCAGTGTGATTTATAATTGACTAAAGCAGTATTCTCTAATATCAAGAATGGTTATTTGGGATAACATTTCAATGTATCATATAGTATTTCCGAATGTCCAAGCGGCTAACTGCAATATTATTTATGTAACAAATAAACCAAACTTTTCCGAGTGTAAAGGTTTGGAAATTAATGAATGTGAAACTCTTGCATACCGAGCCGACAGTATGGTAGATGCGCAAGATCAGATTTAAGGTGCTTATATTGAAAATCTTGTTATTGGTTTTATTCAAAGAGTATCCGGTGTTTATAAAATTACAGTACATAGATTTAATACTTTTCTGTTAACATTTATAATTTTTGACGAGAGCAAGAACGGGACATACTTGTAACGTAAAAGTAACGAAGGGCAAGATGATGTTAGAAGAATATGGCTTTAAATGAAAGCATGAAAATGTAAAATATATTACTACAAATTACATCCAATAGCATGGAAATGAAAACTGAAGACTATGCTAGAATAAGCACTACAGCAGATATTAAAGAAATTACATTTGTTTTAAATATAATATGTTGGCTAAGGTTAAACCCAAATGCTGTGCAGTCTAATTCGGAATTTAGTGATTATTCCTTCGAGAAGAAAGGACATAAACACATAGGTGAAGCTATTGCTGTAAAAAGACAGCCAATACAAGTACCTTAGGAATTGACCTGGCTATGAATTATAAAAAAATTATAAATAGACTATAATCGAGGATTGCCACGGAAGAATTAAACGTGGGGAAGTTCAACCTGCAGTGAGTATAATAAGTATAAACTACACAAGGTGAATGATAATTATATAGTTATATAATTGTTGTCAACCCGTTCAAATCAAAATTACAATTAATACAATCTAAACGAAAGGAAATTATATTGATTATTTAACCAAAGTACATGAGTTAAAAGCAAATCAAAATGTCTGTATTGGAAAAACAGGTAAGAATTTTGGAACGAAGAACGTGCAAGTATTTGGACATCCAGCAGTTTCACAATAACTACATAGAAAATAAAGCTATTTGAAAATTCATTCAAACATTAGAAAAAGATTACCATAAAGTGAAATGCTGAATCAACTGTTTAAAGAAAATATTTGTAGCAATAGCTGCTGAAGCTATATTGAAAACAATGCATGATCTTAATGGCTTATATACCAAATATTCAAGATGTATTTTCTAACCCGTTTACTTCCTCATTTCTACCTCATTTCATTCTTATACGCCTGATACTATAAAGTGTACTGGACTTCAAACTTGACGTCCTCAGCCTCACACTCTGAGATAATCAGCCAAACAGTATTTAAAAAATAAACATTTCTTGAAGAATTGCCGTATTAATTTATGTTAGCAAATAAAGTAACACAATAACTTCCGGGAGCTATCAGTAGTGCTGAAAGGAGAACATTAAAGGGCAATTTTGTTTTCTTTCCTAACTAATCTTGTCACATTGCTTGTTTTTATATTAGTGGGGTTCTTATTTGTGTACAAATATCAACACATTACTGTGACCGAAGTTTATTTGGCTGAAAGATGGGACGAAATGGGTCTACAGTTGTGCAAATGCGTATGATTAGATTTCACATGACAATTACAGTAAATGTATAAAGTTTAGTAAGATGCACTACCCTTGCGATACATTTAATTAAATTTGGTTACAACATTATGTACCGAGTAAGGTACCATCATGTGTGCACTAACCAAAATGTTAAACTTTAATCCAAATTGAAAATATATGAGTGAGTGGTTTTGCTTGTGAACATTTGTTGAATGTATGTAATGCAAGGAGATTTGTTTCTGAATTATGTGTATTGATATTTATAGCACAACACACATATGAAAACTTTAGTTATAGTTGTATCTCTACAGACTTTAGACTACACTAATTGACTTCTGACAGCTTCTTACACTGTCAATCGTAGATGAAAATTGTACTATTTTGACAACTTTTGTACATATATCCTTCCTGGCTCGGTACATATGCGAAAAATCCACTAAGTCCGTGAAAACCTGATAAATGTTCAGCACTATAGTCAGGACCCCGTGTCACTGAATATACAATAAAACTGAATGTCAAATATAAATACTGACATACAATTGGCCAAGATGATGCTGATCGTTACGATCACCTATGTTGTTTTATATAGACATTCTGAAATATTACATGACATCTTCGCTGATGTTTACATAAACATATACACATATTGGTTCCATTTTAAAATATTATGTAATAGAACTGGCTCTAATCACACTTTTATCCCATCCAAGCTTTCAAACACATATGCACTTTGATACTGACGTTTGTTGTCTATGCTAAACTCCTAAAATATAGATATCAGCTCTCTAAAAACCATTGTTTTTGTCATGATGTAGCGTTTGGCATATATTGGTAATGTTTAATAATGTTACCTTATTTTCTCTTTGCTGTCACTGATATACAAAGCTGCATGTGAACTCAGAAGATGAATAAATGTTGTCCTTTATTGTGCATAGCCAAGGATTGAACTATTGTCGATTTCAAAAGTATACTAGCGCAGGAGAGTTGGTTATGTTATAGTAAATGACAGATTAATATAAACCGAACTGGAATATATGATTATGCTAGGTTTTGTTTTAATCATCTATTTGAACATTTAAGATTCGTTTCAAATTATGCAATAGTTCTACAAAGTTCCAGACATTTCTTTGAAACTGTTAATGATTATTGATTCTTATACTTGTATGATAGTGTAAAGCTAATATATTGTGCTAAATCTCACAGTATTACAACGCTTCACAAGAACGTGTGTCAGCTTACTACAAATATGTTGTATGGGTAATTCATACTATATTACTACATTGACATATGTCAACCTTATGACTGAATTTACCATTGTATCAATGGTTTGAGATAATACCGTTAGGATAAGATGCAAATAAATTATTTCTTTTGCTATTTTAGAAGAGGAACTGTTAAGCTGCCTACTCTAATAGTAAAGTAAAATATTTGTTTTGAAGCTTACACTTTATCTAGCGGTTAATTTTATAATATTTCAAGATAAAGATTTTCAACTGAAATGTCTTTTCCCAAACACATATAGTCGCACCAACGAAGTATTGCAAACCAAAGCTATTGAAAATAGACAGCGCTTTAATTGCCTCTCTGGAAAGCAACAAATGTGGGCACCCTACTGCGTCTGTGAAGTGGGTGGATGTTCCTGGAATTTCCTACATGGCAAGTAGACTTGTTAAATCATTCATCTACAATGCAATCAGACATTAAGCTCCGCAAGTGATACATCATTAATTTACACTCAAATTGCAAACGTAGCATGACTCAGCTTAACGATTACTAGGCTTCTCCTTTGCGGTGTTTGTTTGCTTTATCATGTCATGAATTTTATCCCTTTTAATCTCACTGAAAGTGAAAGGTTATAAAGATAATGGTTTTCATGAACCAACATAACTTATTTCCAGTTCAGCCTCTTCGGACAACGTACGAATTTGAGCAAGGAAAGCATCCGCTTTGTACCACAAATATTTGTCGTTAAACCCTGAAATCTAAATTGTGGAGGGATCGCGAGGCTATGAGTCGGTCCACAGAAAGGTATAGATAACTATAAATTTAGGAAAATACATGAGTTGACAGTTTGGCAGGTGGAGTGCGCTAACTGCATGTTTAGGTCTAATTTCCATGTAAGTGGGTGACAAGTTGGAAAAGCACTAATGGCTTTGGTTTTTTCTGAACGAAATGGTTGAAAATTAAACGGTAAACTGAAATAAACTACATTGTATTGCAATGCATTCTATATATTCATGCCCCATATCAGTGGGCACTTAAGTGCACTCGATGTATTTTTATCTTATATTTATCTTATTAGTTTTCGATATGGTGGACTGTATACAAATGAAAATAGTGTTTGTGTATATTATCTAGTTATTCAACCTCAAAAACAATAGTTAAATACTTTTATACATGGCTTTACTCCATAATGTGTAACGGAGTACAAGTTACACGAAATATTTATACTATATGTATTTTGCAAATTAAATGAATCAGGTTTATAGTAATGTATATTTCAACTTGAACGTTGAATCAAAAACTGGCATCATAATTTGTAATATACCCTATTAATGTAATTATTAAAAAACCATTTGTTACAAATATTGCTAACCGGAGAACATGTAGGGGAAGTAACTACATTACAATGTCGAGGAACAAAATAATTAAAGGTCCAAGAAGATTTGTCTCACAGAAGAATAATATAATATACCATTATGGCAATGAACTAAGATATAAATAATCATATGCATGATTTGTTGCCACATATTACGGTAACATAATTGATTATAACAAAGGTTAAACTCATTCTTCAAAAAAATATTGTTTTAGCGCTAACCGGAACTACAGTATCGTTGAAGTTATCAGTTCGGTATTCTTTTCATTACAATATTGGTTTGCACATATATAATAAAATTACAATTGTGCATGCCATGTTGTTTCAGTTCTATACGATACATTATGGTTCTGTGTGAGAGTATCAATTTGAGAAATTAAACTAATGGATCTTATAAAATCAAAACTAACTTTGAAGTCAATTTGATAAATATAACATGTTATTACACACTCCATTAGGAATTACTTTGTCATCATCAAATGCATACAAATGTATATTACAATTTAATTATACGTCACAATTATATTCATAACAAAAATATTAGTATGTCTAATGATATTTGAAATATTAAGTTCCACTCTGATTATAGTATAACGAAAACATCTACATGCGTATCACTCTACCTTTTACAAAGCCTAACTTACATTACAACTTTGCGAACCTTTGCTCTTTTTGGCATGTTTATGTTGTGTGTATGTTTCTTGATTCGTTAGCTGTTTATTACCATGTGGTTTCATGTTTGTACCACTCTCAATTGTTGATTGATATTTGCGAACAAACGTTTGGTTTTGGACACTAATAGGTAAATATTAAACAACTCCAACGCGTGAATTTCCCTTCCGGTAATATTGTTCTTATATAAAGCACCTATTAGAAAACAGTTTACAAACTTCATTAAGCTCTGTCATTGGGGTCTGTTGTTTGCTTAGATACACTTTTAAATTGTGTAAATGTACACTCTAGTACAGTTAAATGGATCAATACATTAGAAATATATATAAATAGGTCAATGAATGAAACTAAGAAATAAAACTCCGACTAATTGTGATGAAGGTGTGCTTTCGTGGTGAAGATCACAAAGTTCACCACTGATCTATAATGAAACATTTTTTAAAACTACAAAATGTGACAATATTAATACATTTGGATTTATCTCCAGAGACTAATTTCATCATCTTTAATATGCAAAAATCACGCTATTACTCTTTTCTAAATATATTAGTAATGCATCATGTTAAACAGGCACAGAACTCATAAAGCATCTGTTCCATTATATAAATTAGGAAGTGTGTACGAAGTGTTTAATTAAGCTCCGAAAGAGATGAATTTAAAATGCTTTCAAAACTCTTTATTACGTAATGTTTGATTATTGACATATATTGATAGTTCTTGTGATTAATATCTCCATGATCACCTTATAAGAGTGTTTGTTTTCAATACTTATATTTGTGTCTAAATGTATACGTTAATTTAATTTATTACTAAATTCGTAGATGACGTCAGTGATTGAATCCGAAGGCCCGAAATGGCAATAAGAACTAGTTCATTTTAATGTCTTTAATTGGTATAGGAACTCTTGACTATGATTAGAGCTTTCTAGTTCTTATCAAATAGATGAGTTTAATTAATTATTTTAAATCCTGAATACATGATAAGTTGCTTTATTGATTTCACGTTTCTTCAGTTTCAGTATAACGTATCAATTCATAATTTCTTGATATTTCAAAGAACTTTTAGTTTTATCTCTATCTTGGATATCTAAGTTTAAATATTTAAGGGACTTTCTTGGCTTTGGGGGTTGGTTTATGTGGTTCAAGTTTGTTGTTCTAGACAAAATATATTAATCAATAATTTCTTACGTTCTTGTGAGAACTTGTCTTTACTTAATTCTCAAAAAATTATGCCGGTCTTTGCTTTTAAGTCAATAATTGTGGGCGGTCAAAAATTAGAGAGCAAGATTGTGTGTTTCTATCTAGTTTATCTGAAAAATTAGAAGTGGTAGTGGATCTCGATTTCATAAACTATGTTAATCTAACAATGAAATAGCTTGGAGGTTAGTTTGTAACTTTTTTGTTGCAAAATTCAATTTAAGTGATACTCAACTATACGGTTGCATTATTAGAAAAAAATGAAAGTAGTTAGTCACATGAATATGAACCACGGCTCCCTTCAGAAAAATTGAAATGCCAGTATGAAGTTGATATGTGAGTGGGAACATATCCTATGTAAATATTAACACATATTTATGATCTCTACTTCCGCTGGACATTGCTCAAACACAATGTAAGCTTATGCGAAATATAACGTCCTTGTGGAACTGGAATACAACCCTGTTATTGTTTGTTGGCAACTCTGAGGAATGAACGGCCGGGGATCACAAAGTATCAATCTATTCACCAGGCAACTTATTAATTTTCGTTTTCGTATACTGGGAATATCTTCATTTATTCAAGGACATTGAGGAAACTATAGCAGCTGCATAGTGTGCTGTATATGGATCTGATATAGCTGAATGAATGGATATATTGTTCTGCCCTCATATCTGAGGTTCCGTTAAATGCACACTGTAGTGTTTTAGTGTAGACCATTTCATTGACATTTTTTACAATTCTATGTTTGATACATATATTTGCATTTCATTGATTTGCCAATTGTTTTTTTCTGTTGTTTAGCACATATAGGTTATTACATCTTAATTATCATACTTTATTTCTTGTTTGTATTGAGAAGGTCTACATCGATGGCTCTCGCGCGCTTAAGAGTTTTAATAGCTTAAGATTAACTTGATTTAAATATTAGCGATAGTGAGAAAGATGCGAGTAAAGGAGTTGGAGAAGGCAGAAAAAAAATGAAAGAAACAAACATATGAGGCAGACAGTTTTGAAGAAGTCCACAATAAACAGATATTTAGAGTAAGAGAAACACACCCAGAAACCTGATTAGCGAAGTACTAGGCCGAGTTACAAGCGATGAAAGCCACACCTTTGATATGAATTAAAATATTAAAGTGTTCAAGCAAATAAACTCTTGAGGTTAGAAATATCCATATTGTAATACCCCGTTTGTTGTATCGGAAAGACATGAGTTCATGACGCACAATGAGTTTTAGTAAATAATAAATAACATGCTTTTTCAATCTTGCATCGTGACTTAAGATAAACACATCACTGTCAACGTTTGATAATATAGAGCAGACGTGTTTGTCTAAATGCCAAAAGAAAACGTTATAATACACCATATTATCGTGAAATTAATGATATTATTCCATTCCGATGCATATTAACAGCTACATTTATTAGATTGACTGTAACACATTCTGACCTAATAGCATGATCTCTGTCTAGTGTACTTGAGCAGTGTGGTGTGCGATATCAGCGGCTTTATTAGAATTACTATATAATAAATATAAAGAATTTAAATTCAGTAGCAATCGGGTTTTTGCTTTCCATTACGGTAACTAGTTAACTGTTCAAACTGCATGGAACAATCCCTCGGAACACACAATTTAGACATAATTAAGTTGTCCTCTCAATGTCCGTGGTGCGCGTTTTTACTCTAAATCGTAGTTGTATATTCATATCTATGATTGAAATTAATGAAACGGACTAGTGAACTCCGATGCGAATCGAGCGAGAGTACAACGTACTGATAATGCAATGAGTTGTGATACGGTTAGTATTGTTCCCATCAAATGCATACTTGCACATTAGGGTAAAACAACAAGTTCTACATAACCAAGAACTTACAAAAGTGAATATATCAATTAGTTCTAACGTTTTGTTAAACAAAAGTCTGACAAGAGAAAAGTGATTCTTCGACTGTGCACATAGAATGCATCATTATCCCGCATCTCCGCTGTTTAGGTAACGAACCTCCACCGGATGGTCTGTCACCTTTTTTTTGTTGGTTGACCATCGGGGATCAGTGAAGTCTATCATGCGCTGCTTTTCGCCGATGGGTCTTCATTTGCCTGATGAGTCCAATACGATATGAGCATATCCTGGGGCGATTTGTATATTTGAGGCATTAGTTGGTTCTTGACGTTGAGGTCTTGTTCAGTTTTATGGTGTCGGGTATTTTCGTTCGGCATCGTCAAAAGGTTTTGCACCATTTACTGACAGCTGACCGCTAGACAAGTCTAACCTTAGCGCAGGCCTCGAGGTTTGTCATAGTCATCTAACAGCATCTCAGGCAGGTCTTGATAGAGTCTTTGAATCCATTTTCGGGCGACCAATTTGTATATGTCAACTAAATAGAGCTCCATATAAAATTTGATGTGGCATTCGAGACTTCTACATACGAGTGACATGAGTTGGGCTCTCATGACCATCGCTTAGATACTGGTTAAGCCTGCTCTATCCATAACTTCTAGGTTTGTCACTGTCTTTCCATCTTACGCCCATAATCCAGCTGAGGTCTCCTGTGTGCAATCGTTCAAGTTACTAGATGTGCTTCTTGTATGCTGTCCACGTCTCACTTCAATGTAGGAGGCGTTTTCCCACAACTGCCTGATATACCTTTTTCTTGGTGGAGAGCTTCATATTCATGTGACTCAACACGCATAATCAGAGACGTCCAAATGATTGACTACACTAATGATGCGCGCCTGTATCTCGTTGTCTAGCAATTCATCAGATGACATGATACTTCCAATGTACTTGAAGTGATCGATAGCTTTCATCTTGGTGTCATCTATGGACACAATCGCGGGGCGGGCTATGGTGTTTGGGACAGGTTGGTGAAGTACATCTGTCTTGTGAGACTGATAGTGAGTCTGAAGAGTCTCGAGGCGTCCGCGAAGCGAGTAATACTGATCTGGAAATCTTCTTCCGTCTGTGCTGAGAAAGCACAATCATCCGTGAAAAGTGCTTCAAGAAAATGTTTTTCTACTGTTGTCACCGGGCATTCAGTCGGCAAAGGTCGGAGAGAAAGGTATCCAGTCTGTACTTTATGTACACTACATTCTGGAGATCAAGTGTAGCATGGTTCAGGACACATGTGCAGAATATGCTGAATACAACTGTGTCGAGTCCGTTAGAAATATTGAATGGCTCTGAGACAACCCCACTGTAGAGAACAAGTTACGTCATGCTGTCCTGGAAAAGTCGGATCATATTAATAAACTTCGTAGGGAACAGAGTTCTGCTACGATGACCAGTACTGTATCTATGTTAACAGTATCGAATCCATTTGTGAGGTTTACGAAGACACCTTAGAAGTTCACATTTTGTTTAATTCATTTGTCCAGTAATTGTCTCATTGTGATGATCCTGTCGATCTTGCTACGATCTGGTCTGAAGCCACATTGGGCCCCATGCAGTATGGCTACCGAAATATTACCGAACAGAGGGTTGAGAATTAACAGGAGTGATATACGTCGATAGGTGAGGGAGTTAGCTATGTTTCCTTTTTATTTGTTTGAGGTGAAAATCATTGTGTCTTTGAACTCCTGTGGTAAGGACTCCGCCTCCTAAATGCTGATCAATAATCTGTGCATTGCCTCAAGTACCTTAGTGCCAGCTGCTTTTAAGTATTCAACAGGACTTACATCCGCACCGAGTGCCTTGTCAGAGCTTGTGATTTTGATGGGAAGCTCGACTTCTTGCGTGGTTGGGGGTACGTACAGGTCCGAGATTGTTGGCTTCGGGTCAACTGCGACTAACGCTGTGGTGTCTACAGTTACGGACATGTTCAGGAGGTCGAAGAAGGGTTCCTTTAAGCTTTCGTTGCTACTCTCTTTGTCCTTTTCTGAGTGGTCCCGTCAGAAGAGATTTGTGGGATGCAATAGCATTTCGAAGGCCCATATACATCTTTTAGGGATCTGAAAAGCTCGTTAGAATTGTTGGTGTTTGGGTTATGCTAAACTTCATCTGCTTTGCGGCCCCCACCAGCTATTTTTCATAATGCATAGTTCTCTCTGGGTTTCGCTCTGCACTTGTTTAAAGCGATCACGTTTTGAGACTCAGTCAACGTCGTTCTGCCACTATTTAAAGGCCTCACGATATTGTCGAATGAGGATGCTTGTAACTTAGCTATTTTCGTCGAACAAGTCTTTGTGGATTTTTTTGTTTCGATCCCAGGATAACCTTCGCAGACTCACTCAACATCTCCTTTAACTGGTTCTACTTTGAGGTTGGGTCCTGTTTGTGAAGAGGTCAGTGGAACGTGTGCAGTCAGCACGTTGTCAATGTGAGCTTGAAATTGCTCTCTCATCCGCAGATGATTCAGCCTTGCAGTGTTAAACTTGACTCGGGTAAGCTTTGTCTTTTTGCGTTGTGACGGGACAATGCTGAGATCAAGGATACCTCTGACTAATCGGTGGTCCATTCAGCACTCGGCTTCCCTCAAGGCCCCTGGTATCCGTACATCGCGTATATCTCTGTTGTGGATGATGATATAGTCGATTAGATGTCATTGTTTGGATCATGGATGCATCCAAGTCTCTTTCTAATTGCTCTTCTGAAGGAAGAGTGTGTTCGAGATTATTCGTTGCATATATCTAACGTAGAAGCAGCCATTCGTGTTCTCTGGTCCTATTCCATGCTGTCTCAGTTGTTTGTTCCACCTTACATATTCGTTGCTCACTCGTTCGATAAAATCGCAATGTTTGACACATGCTGCGCTAGCCTATACGAGGGCATCGAGACTTATCGAATGCCTCCTTGTCTTCTTCGCTGCTAGTCAATGTGGGGGCATACGAACTGATGATGGTGACTTAGAGTAATGGAATCGGAGTTACATCAAGCAATTGTTCACATGCCTATGAACCACTGGGAATGGACGCATGTGTGTATTATGAATGCAAAACCGACACAGTGGATTATGTGCTCATCTTATGTATTTCCGTTCCAGAAAAAGATGTCGTCACCCTCGGGTTCACAGACAGATGTTACATCGGTTAGATGTGTCTCGCAATGAGCGGCAATGTCAATATTGTATCCGCCCAGTTTCGATCTAGGAGGGTGGTTCTTCTCTGAGACCTGGGTGTATCTTCTTTGTCAATGAACGTGTGTACTTTGCATGTACTGCGAATGAGTTTAATTTGTTTATACGTATGGTGCTGACACACTAAGGGATAACTGCCAACTGGGTTAGCAAGCTCGATAGCTTATAGGAAAGATAATTTGAAGGACGCCTTTTCTATACACTTTCCTTACTAGAGTGTGCCGTTCTGACTTAAACAGGGCTGCTTAGTCATCTGAGATGCTGCCGCACTTCTTTGCTCGACTGGTTCATATAAAAACGACCACCTGTCTACAGACCGCCTCCTTGTAGGTTTGGAACTACGGCTTATAGTAGTAACCTCTACCTGTCGCTTTGTCACCATCACCGTTTTACTTGGAAGATGCGTGGAGGATAAAGAAAGAGGATTCATTTGTTTGAGTGAAGAGCGTTTGACAAGATAAGCCTGCTCAATAAGGAGAATATGGCGAAGAAGATGTGGCTTTTGAGCAACCTAACCCTCTCAGCCGCACGATAACTTGTTACGGCTGAAACCACTTTGGCTGTAGTGTATTGACAGGTCTTCTGTTGTCATCAGACGTGCCATCTGCACTCCACAACCCATTGCTGAACTGTCTTCCTGGCCGTTGGATCTTCTGATTAATCTCATCCGCCCAGTCAGCCGGAGGTCTCCACATGCTTGGTTGAGCAAGTCCCTAAAATCACCCTATGGCTCAAAGCAGTTTCCTGGGGTGTGACGGGTGTCGCATGCAGATAGCTGATGAGTTCCACAAGTCAGAGTTAGGAATCGGGGAGGACCAATGTGGATGAACTACCTTTGGGAAGGTTCGCCATGTTCCAACCATCAAAGGTACTACCTCGCCCCGAAACCCCAAATACAAAAAGTCACTAAGTTATGGACTAACATCATATTTCTGGCTTTGATATTCCAAAATCATGGAATGTAAGATAACTCGTTTCTTACATTATTCATGACAAATTTCAGCACGGGACACGCATTGTCCAACATAAAAATGAATAAGGCACATTAACTGCAAGTATTTCCACTTAATGTTGTTGTTCCTAAACTTGTAGAATTGTTGATGTCTTTTGATGAAATCTTTGACGAATTAATTATTACTCATGACAAAAGCGTAACATTACGAGGACCACAGCAATGTTTTATACTCACATTCTGTATAAAACATAGAGTAAACATTTATAAGAGATGCAGACAGCAATTTAATGATGGGTGGGTGGTACACGTTCAGGAATGGAATAATTCACACGTGGTAAATGTTTTCAGTGACAGATAAAATGGACTTGATCAACTATCCCAAAGTCTCCTGGGTCAAAAATCATCGCGCATCTCAACTTCTAACATTAGATAATCTTCACACTTTAAATGGACATTATTCGTGTATGCAAAACTCCACAATGCCATTAAGGTATTATAACATAGTTAACTGTCTCGTGTTTTTCGGCTTTTGTTTCAGGATTTTTTGGTCATTATTTTGCAAAAGGAATGTAGTTATTAATAGAACCTAATATTTTGTTGAGTTAGTTTGCATCCAAGAAACTGGCTCGTTGTGTTGACCAAATATTCGTTCATGCATAGTGTTAAAGGAAAGGCTAGGTATTTACTTTCCAATATGTGAAGAATAGGCAAAGATGGTATCATATAAAACATCCGAATAAAGGTCCAATACCTGTTAAGAGATGAAACGTAAGTCAGCATAATATAATTGCAATAGTAATGTCAATATTCATGTACATGTTCCTCCAGAAATATTAGAAAAGTACCGACAAAATAATGAAATTTGTAGACACTCCATTTTAGAAGAGAAATGAAAACCGTGCAAAAGATAACGAATAAGGAAGCGGACGAATGCAAAAACAACTATAATTATACTTAAATAGATGATAATGTATACTTAATTTGGCGTTGAAAAACCAATTAAGAAATTGACTAAAGGAGGAATTGATATAAAATGATGTTACTGGGTTGATTTAAAGCTCACGTATAATACTAATAATAGTGAAACTCATTTTGCTACCCGTTTCAACAATAAAAGAAACTGCCATATTTGAAAGGAAGATTGAAATCACGCAGCATGATATAGCGTTTTGATCGAGTATGCTATGTTTGCCAATTCAATGTTAGAAAGACAATCATTTTAACCACTTTTGTTTTAGAGAAAATATCTGCAAGCGGAGATATATATACATGGACATTTAGATTACAAGGTTGAGTAGTATCATTAGCATAAAGTACATGCATTTACAACTTGCGATTAGAAGGATCTATTTAATGATAATGCGAATTTTACAATATTATATAGGCTATTGGAGATTATATTGGATAAATACAGGAGGTAAAATTAAATACGTACAAGTGGCTCAGAATCGCCTGCACATATGCTGAACCATACTATCCAGGTATAAGCAATTTTCAGTATTATCGTTGAAAGATGTAATGAAAATGGTAGAACGGTAGATCGGTATAAAGTATTTATTAAGTATTGCTCGAATAAAGCTAACGCTGAAATGGAGATTAAATAGAGGATAATCTTCAAAGCACTATACGTGTTTTTCGCATAAGAACGATATGTTGTGTATGTGTACTTGATGACATGAGGAAGGTTTACTAAGTAAAAACCTACAATTCGTTACCATCTCACAAAAAAAAATCGGACTAGATTATAATGATGTTGAAACTGTTCTGGATGTACATGGTGAAACATCTGACGCTGAAAATAGCTTCTTATTCCTATGTCATTTCTAACACCTCACTTTTTATTGTCAAAATTGAAGCACAAGCAGGAGCTTCAACACAAGAAGAGAAAAACAACTTGCCTCTTGAAGTTGCTTGAAGATGTGTTAAGCGATATCGCGAGTTTCTAGCATATATTAAAAACAGCTTTTTTCAGACCTTTAGTTGATGAAGTAGCTGCAATACTTATTATTGAAACAGAATAACAATGAAACGACAAGTTGTCGATTTTAATCATATTTCACATTGTCTTTTAGCCACAGATCTAAATGAGAATATCGAGTACTGCAGATACTATCATAAAAAATCTTAATGCGCTAGAAGAGGTTATCTCTATTATGAAATACGTTCAAAGCTGATATCATATCTACCTGTTAATTTGACAGGACGTGGGGATCGCGTCTGGCAAAGCAACTCTAAATCCATTTCAGCTAATAATTGCAGGAATCGGTGCAACTTTAACAGCTGCTGGCGAAAAGATTGAAACACGTTTTGAGACACATAAAACGCTTGTAAAACTGCAGTGAGTACTTACAACAAACTCAGAATGATGTTAAAAGCATCAAAACCTTAAAACCAAAGGCCACAAACGGTAAATTACTAATGTAATTAAGAAACGACATCTAATATTACTACTTTCATGCAATTCATATGTCAAATTTACTAACTTTATTTCTTCATTTCTGAGAAGGTACATAATTTTCATTTCTTCATTTCTGAGAAGGTACATAATTTTACTTATATATATTAATGCAGTGAAAATTCAGTGTCATCTATCCTAAGACAATTTTAATTTTGCTTTCCTGAATTTCATTGCATTGAATATGATGTTATTGGCTTTCACTAGTTCATAAGTCTCATCATTTATATATTTAATCTCGGTAGGAATATCATTGTGTGCAAAGAAACATGTAAGAATCATTTAGGAGTTTTCATTATTCTAAATATATAAGGTTGTTATATAATGGTTCAACATTTTTATATGAAAATATGTGGAATGAGACGGACTTGTTATCTTCACTGAGTATTCATCTGATAATATTTCAAGCGACAATAAACGTAAATGTTCAAAATTAAGTTATATTAACATTCCTATGCATACCAGAGCCCAGCAACAAACAATCTAAATGTCCGCTGAACTTAGATACAAAGATACGTGTTCTTATAACTCAAGTATTTCGAATGCTAGAAATAAACTTAAAACCAAACACTGTTTCCTACCTAAACTATTTTCAGTATGTTTATTTTTATCATGGTGTTTGTTGTTTGGTAATCATAGCATATCATTTTATACGTTTTTTCTTATGGTTTAGTTGTTGTCTAATGTTGTAAATCGTTCATAGCTTCTAATGATTATGCGCTATACAAAGTCCTCAGTATGACCATTATTATCATTATTATTAGTATTTATATATTTTAGTTAAAACGTTTGCACGCAAGACCCACCCACAGTCGCCAATGATTTTTATTTAAACGTCTTTCGAGAAACAATATTAACATGGGTGAAAAAACACAATAGACTAAAATGTATGGCTCAGACTATGGATTGAATATCAATTGATCCAGTCAGGATTGGTAATCACATTATATTTTAGATGCAGTAATTATACTTTAGTATCATTTTAGATTTTACAATGTACATAACGCGAAATGTATAAGTATGAAGAATCCGAATTGCTATCAATATGTTTAATTGTAAATAACCTTTAGATACTATAGTTGATTCTTTGATTTTGGATGAAAACGATAAACTAATTATCCACTCATTCATATAAATCAAGGGATAAACACTGCTTATTGTATTTTATAAAACTGGAGGACCAAAACAAAGCAATATGGTGCATGTAATATGATGGATACTATTACCGGTAATCTGTAACAAGCTTAAGAACAAAAAGAACCAAAATTCTAAAAAGGAAACAGGAAGTTTAAAAACAATCATTGTAGTAGCAATTAATGGAATTCAACAAGATATCTTTTTACATATAGTTCTAGTACGCTGTGGTCAAAGGAGTTATCATATAATTTGGCAGGGAAAAATTAAAATGAAACCAAATAATTTTAAATTGTTTATTTTACAGGATAAGTCAACGGTAAAGCTACCTGCAGGAAAAGAATCTGGTACATATTATGCCTGTACTGAGAGTCCTGCCCTAAAGTGTGTGACAGACTTTAATATATCGGATTATTGTTCATCCTTTGTTGTGGAAACGAGTAAGGCACAACTGTTTCTGCTATCACATAATCTTTACTTCAAATACATGACATAACCCATGATCAAAATTGGTTAACTCGAAATTGTTTAATCTCATTCGGTCTTACATTCAAACGATAATATCACTGAACAGAATGTAACGCATCAAATTGGCAATGGTGTCGACATTATAAACTAAATTCTCTGTTTATGATTTTATGACGATATAGACACTGCTGTATTGACGATCTTCAAATAAATAATGTTTATGAATGGTCCCTGTGTTAGCTAGTAGGAATGCAATATAGTGTATGCAAACTATGGTGACCCGATGCATGATTTAGAAATCGTGAAACTGTTATTCAAAAACATTGGTAAATGAATTTTTTTGAAATGCATCAGCTCAGATTTTCTCCTCAAAGATCCGTATTGTGTTCACTTGAAAATTCTTAAACCACACGTTTTAAAAAGCGTCAGGTCATTTATTTCTAATTATTTCAATGATGAGGCATACTATTGTTTCAATTATACATTATATTGCAGCCATTATGATGAGTACCAAATGTAAAAAAGATATAAAAATCATGTCTTAGTCACATAGTATCCCGTTTAATAGTTCTAACCAAAATGACATCACTTGACTTAAGAACTATAAAATTTCGTTAATACAATCAAAGTAAATTAGAAACATCATTAACATTATTGTGTCATTTAAAATTATTTGTGGTTCGAAATTTCTGGTAAGCTAGACAAGACTTTAGAGTCACAATAAAATATGAATCAATCTAAAAGCACTGCAGCTCCAACGTAGTATGCGTTATTTCGGCATTTGTTTTAAAGGAAATGGTATTCACTGTGTTGAAAACAAATATGATATATTTATGAAGGATGAGGAACATTGATATTTATGAGATAACGATTTAACATCCATGCGTATTTGCAATGACCTGAAAGGCTATGTACTAATGTTATGATTTAAATTGAAGTCAGCTTACTGACGGGCAATTGTTTCTTGGTTTGTGTCTTTTCCTACATTTTAAAGCACATAATACCTCCATCTATTTCAATGAATGAACATGTTGGACACATGCGAGGAAGGTGGATGTACTTAATCGTAGGAGTGTAACATCTTCAGCAGAGTTTGCGCCTTGTCAATCACACGCATCCTTACTAAGTTTAGGTAATCAATATTTATACATTAAAATAGCCAATGCAATGCATTGATCACATAACTACGATATGATCTTTCTTTATACGTTGACCCACATTACACTGGTACATTAATTTGAAAGCAATTACCGTGTTTGCCGCAAACTTAATTGTGTCATTAATATTGAAGAAAGATTTTACCGTATTCTTTATTATGTTCATCGCTTGTACTATGTACACTTTCATTGAGAAATCGGAATGCAAGGGTACAGTGGGCTTAGTACATGCACTTCATTCGTGTGACACACTGTTTAATAAACTGTCAATAAGGCGGCGTAACGTTTGCAAAGCTTATTCCAACTCGATGTGTATTAAGTGATGTTTTGTAATGTGTGGAGAAAATTCACATTGCCTGATTTGGTTTACTGTGTCATGTGTGGAGTAACCTGAATTTATTATTATCGACATATTTATACAGAACAATACATACATTATTCGAATTACAAAATCCATCAATATCAGCCAATGGTTAGAACAAGTACAGGAGCTGTACCATACAATTGATAATAATGGTATATAAAAGGTAAATCCACAGATCTTAAAACATTCTTTAATCAGTTCGATGAATGCTGTTATTTGCTCTTAACACATTCATACTGACCAATGTATGCGTTTGGCATATTGTGTGAGACTGGATAAGTTTAAAGTAACATGATTTTATTTTTCATTTGTCTGGTCCAAAAATAAATATTTGTTTGAATAATTCATGCTTTATTGAACAAATCAAATAAATATGCTGTAGTTCATATTTGTGGTCATTAGATATATAAGCAATGTAATTTCAAAGCATTATTTTCAACTTTACATAACAGGAATAAAGGCCGTAACCGGTAAAATATTCCGTTTGAATTACAATATGTCACCCATGACGGCACCTATTATCGAGATATTAAATCGGATAGAAAATATTAGTGTTTGTTAGTATTATAACACAATATGCTAAACATCTATTGATACAGATCAGATTTATATTACATGTGAATTGTATCAAAATAAAATACTATATAATTTAGTAAATAACAAGATATCCTGCAACTTAGAATAGGATCCATATAAAAAAAGATTACTAGACTGAAAGATTAGAAGGTGTTCCAGAGAATATATGGAACGGAAGCGAACGAAAAGCGTTCATGGTGCCAAATTAAAGCCCCAAACGCACTTGTAGATTATTGAATATTCCTTACTAGCTTATGAGATGATGATTAGATTTCCATCCTGATGTATAGTTGGTATCTTGAAATTATAAATACATTGTCTCATCGATAACATGTATAATAAACAACCTGTCCATTTATTGTTTCAAAGTGTTGAGCTTTTGTTTGTCAGGAAGTGGTAACATACAGCACTGCATTATATATATATATATATATATATATATATATATATATATATATATATATATATGTATGTATGTATGTATGTATGTATGTATGTATGTATGTATGTATGTATGTATGTATGTATGTATGTATGTATACGGTTTTCTTTTGCATGTGAGACGGTTGTTGTATTTTACAGATAACAGTCCTGCAGTGTCACCTTGCAATACACAAGTATCACCAGAAATGATCAGTTCAATTGTGATGATCGCAATCATCCTTGCTCTGTTTCTTCTACTCTTTGTGATTGCCATCCTGGTACTACTAAAGAAAAGTAAGCTCTGTTCAATTTGTGTTATGACATCAAATGTAGCAATGTTGCGTGTGATGTAAACTAATTTTGATAGAAATATTAGCATATTTTGTCACCAGTGAGTCGTAAGATTGTGTGGAGTAAACGAAAATCAAAATTAACAAATAAAATAAAAATAAAGATGTGTAATTAAGTCTGTATTAACGTTTATGCTGGTGCTATAAATGTTTCTAACTCTGCATTTGTTATAAATACATGGATGTTTAATACAATTACAAGCAAATCTTCTGGAATTAAGACAATAACATATTTAGATATACGGAAGGTTTATTTTATTATGAAGTGTACAAACATCTTTAAACGTCTTTAGTCGTAATTTTCATTTCTCTCTATACTAATATTTAATAATGAAGAGCGATGAATGACTTTGGTTAAGTTAGGAAGCAAAGTTTTATAATAATTATAATGAGCACAAGTAATTTCTAGATAAATAACACAATAAATTCCTCTTGATTCCAAACGAATTGAAATGATTTACACTCAAACAATAAAACACATATTTATATTCCAAAGCCCAGACTAACTACTAAATATCTCGCTCCAAAACATCACTTATATACATGTTTTTGCGTAAACAAGAAAGGGGTCACGACCTTCCAGAATCTTTCACAACAATCCCACGTTCAAGAAAGCACGCAAACATCGTATGACCCAACTAAATTAGAAAGATGTATGTACTTTACTTCATTTTGTCCTTGGAACCAACCAATCATTTTATAAGCTTGTTTACACTCTGAAGCAAGGTCAGAAAATCAGGTTAACATCTGTTGTTTACTTGAAAATTTCTAGAAAAATGTCCAAATGAATGAAATTTTAATCCAAAATGTCAAATTTAAATCTAACCAAAACAAAAAAATTATTTAAATTAAATATACGTAACATTACATGCTATGGTAATGTAACACTGTTGTTTGGACTTGACTTTGAATAGAACTGTATTCATTGCGGCATATTCAGGTAAACAAAGAAGGAGTAAATATGTTGACCTGGGTTAGGTATTCGGATATTTACATATAAATTATATAAGCTATTGTGTTGTAAATAAAAAGGCTCATGAAAACATTCTAGAAGGTTATTTTCCACTAGGTAATGAATGTTTTTAGAAATGCTTATATTGACCTTTATTACATTATGACGGTGAGAATTGTGCCAGTTGTGCTTTAGCAACCAGAACTTTAAGTTGTATAATGTTATGAACAGTTGGATCATAATTTTATTTTCTTCAAAGTATTGAATTAAATCAATTATTTTCTCTGGAAATACAAACGTGCTCTGATAATATTCTTGGATAAAGATGTTTTTTTTTGCAATTTGTACTGAATAATAACTAGAATAATATTTCTTTGATTCAACAATATACTGTTGATATATCAGTACTTCGGAGACAACATACACGTCGTCGCATTTATTCAGGATATTTATTACTTGGATTAGAGCCTTTCATTTCATGGATTGTTTTCGGATTTTATTCGAACGTCTGTAAGTTTTCCATGTCATTTGTATTATGTGTTCAAGAGAAGTACATTATTTGTTAAATTTTACATTACTTGTTGTCTTCACTCTTTAGATTTACATATTTTAAGAGGATAGACTCGTAAGAGAAATATAAGCGCTCGTCTGTTGAATATGAATGTTTCTAAACTATTACAGTAAATGTTTTTTTAACATTTAATTTCCCCTAGTCTTGGAGGTTTTTCTTTAAAAATCTGAAGTACTATTTGACATTTTAGAAATATTTAGTAAATCAGCAAGCTTTTATAGCTATCATCAAATGTATAGATATTTATTCCAGATCCTACCAAGGAGCAATTAGACTCCACGTAAAAACACAAAATGCTATAACCTGTCAGAAACTATGATCTTTCTGAGGGAAATGCTTCTTTAACGAAGCAAGAAATAAAACATATTTTGGTCCTGTATTTGGTGGAAAATAATGGTTTTGATAAATGTGCTTTTGTTCCGATTAGTAAATCTGTATCAGACGTTAACATAAAACTATCGGAATTAAAATTAAAATATAAGAAGGTAGAGCTAAGAATGATTGAGCTTCAGAAAGGTAAAGAATTAAACGAAATAATGAGGAACGAGAAAGGAACATGCTACTGGAGAGAGAGGAGAGAGGGAAAAAAAGCAGTTTCAGAAAGGAGAAAAGCAATTGCTGCTGGCGAAAGAGGAAAGATAGAGAAACAAATGCAGTTACAGAAAGAAGAAAAGAAAAATGGAATGTAGAAAGAGGAGGAGGAGGAGGAGGAGAGAGAGAGAGAGAGAGAGAGAGAGAGAGAGAGAGAGAGAGAGAGATACGGATGCAAATGCAAATGCAAAAAGAAACAGAAGAAAGAATTTCAATTTAGATTAAGAGAATTACAGGTTGTGATGTTAATAAAATATTAGATTAGAGCCCCCTTCTAGGGAAAATGAAGTAGAAAACATTTTGCCTAGCTGCTTGCTGGTGATCAAAATCGTACAGACAGGACATTCTTAATTTGGCACATGACAATCATTAGGCTGGTCACTTTGCGATTAATAAGAAAAATTTTATTGCACAAAAATTAAAAGAAATGTTTGTAAATACCGCAGATCGAATCGTACTTGTTAAATCGTTGGAAAATCCAATCAAAAAATAACAGAGGCTCATCTGCAACCTATTCCTGCATCCGACGAATCATGTAAAATATTACCAGTAGATTATGTTTCTCCTTACCTATTACCAAGGCAGGTAATCAATACTTGTAGATCATAATGTGTGCGTCAACAAGATTCCCTGAGGTAATTGTTTATAAAAATATAAAAACAAAAATCAATTGTAAAAGGTTTGATAATTTTTTAAAACTCAATTTAACCTTGCAATTTCTGTCGAATCCGATCAATGGTCAACTTTTATGTCGGGATTTTGGTATTCAGGAATTTAAGTCAAAAGGGAGGTTATAGTTGGACAGAACTACAATGGAGACAACGTTTGAGTTTGCTTATATAGTTCTATTTCTTGCGGATACTTCACAATTTTCTTCAGTTTGGGTATTACAGCCCTTACAAAGTTAAGAATATGAATGAGTTAAATTAAAATAATATAACTACTTGGATGTAAATGAGTTAAAAGAGTATGAGTATGTTGAAGATGATAGCCAGGTTAATCATGCAATTAATTTAATTCTACCTGTCCTAATCAAGTGAGGATGATCGAATGACCGCAATCGGACACTACTGAGTTAGATACAACAAATCTTCGGAATTCAGAAATTATGAATACTCTGGACCAAACAACTTTAAACTTATAACAACAAGAAATGAATGAACAGGTATTACTTGAACATGAAGCACCAATTTCAAGATATTCCTAAACGAACAAGCAAAATATACCATTACGTTGAAAATATTTAATCCACTCCTGTAAAACAACACCCGTTCAGGATGAACCCACTCGAACAAAAATGTTTGAAGCAAGAAATTCAGTGTTTGTTGGAGAATAATTTTTAGAGCCGAATAAATGTGACTGGAGATAACCATGTATACATGTTGCGCAAACAGATAATACATTACTCATTTGCACTGATTATAGAACGGTGAACCGTGTGACTACAACATATTAATTTTCATTACTAAGAATGATATCTGTATTGCTGAAATTGGAAATTAAACATTTTGCACAAATTTGATCTTTGTATAGGATTTTGGCAAATTCCAGTGACTGAAAGAGCATATGAAATTTTGGCATTCCTGACTCCAGTTGGACTTTATTAATATAATGTGATATCGTGTGGGATGAAATAAACATGATTAAATCTGGAACAGATAATTCTGATGCTTACATCAATGATGTCATCGTCACCAAAGACACTTGGAAAGATTGTTTTGCAACAATTTGAACTGATGCAAGTTTGACAATACATGTATCCCAAGGTGAGTTTTGCCGTGCTTGTGTAACATTTCTAGGACATATCGTGGCACATGGAGAATTTAAGCCTATTTATGCTAAGGACAATGCTCTTTCTAAACTCTGTCTATCGGTGAAAAGCAACTGATGCGATGTTTGGGTATGGCTGGATACTTTCGGAAATTTCGTTCGAATTTGTACATAACTGATGAACCCTGATATATGCATTGAGCAAGAAAACCAAGCTTATTTGGTCTGACAAATGGCAGGTGGTTTTTGATATCATATGTGCCATATTTAAGGGCGCATCAGTTCATATACGGCTCTAAATTTCAGCCAATCAGTTAAACTGTATGTTGATGAAAGTGATGTTGAAATTGGAGCAGTATTGATTCAAGAAAATGAAAAATGGTGTTTATCATCTAGTGTGCAATTTGTTTTAAAGAAATCCAAATAAACACCAGAGAACTGAATTTCACAATCCAGATCGAATGCTCGGTTCTTATATTAGCATTACAAAACTTCGAAGTTTAGCTCCTTCTCCGATGATTGTGTTTAGTTAACACGATGCTCTTACTTTCATCATCAAGATGATACTAAAAGAAATCTTAGGTTAAGAGATTTTATTGCATGAATATACCACTGACATCAGATAGATCAAAGGAAAAGACGATTTAGTAGCAGATGCACTTTCGCGTGTATATAATTATATTGTTTGATGGATACTTTGTGTCATTCATAAAATTTCGTCTTGTGTTTTTCACATTTAGCATATTGGACTTATATTAGAACGAAAGTGTTATTGTATAAATCATTCTTATACTTAATGAGGGGAAGTCTTATGTATATTTAATTAAATTGTTTGTCTGCTAGTTTAATACAGTTAGCTGGATTTGATCTGGTCAAGAATTGAGTTCATTTCTGCTTGACTGTACTGTTGTTTTAGAGAAAATGTATTTCATTTATGTAAACAACAGGTAATTGTTGTATAATTCTCTATGTTTATGAGCTTAGTAACATATTGTTTATTCCAGTACCCAAAAAAGGAATAGATATGTTGATAATGGTATTTCTTATAGACCTGAACTATTTAGGCTATTGTCTATTAAATGCGTAATTCTCAATAGATCATTGTAGAAGATTGTTTCCGTCTGGTATTGGTAGTTTTTATAAATGGAAATAAAGACGTTGCGGTCAATAAGAGAATTGCATTATCTTATGACCGTGTGGATGTTAACAGTTGTGCTTTAACATCTAACACTTTAAGCATGACAATCATGGCATCAATACATTTGCAGGATTATCAAAATCAATTTCAGATATAAACATTGACGTCATGTTAAATAAGAAACGCATTTACTGATATAAGGGTGGATAATAGTGAGAGTAAAATAGAAACAAATCGCCATTCACCGTCACTACACCCCTGGCTATAAATATATGAAAACAGATATCCGTTCGACCATGTGAAATAAAAATACGACGATATTTATGTGTGTAATCATTCAGATATTGTATATCAATGGGCAGTATGATTTCATAATGAGTACGGATCTCGGCCTAAAGTGATTTCGATTAGGAAGTTAGTGAAATCGTCGGAACATGGAGACATTTTGTCAATGGAGTGTTAGAGCAGGTTACGGATATTGTGCTTTCATTGATACGTTTGATATTGAACCTTGAAAAGCATATTGAATAGATTACATACAAATGAATGTGTTTAGTACGCTGCAAATGCACTTGGTTAGCTCTGGTATTATTTTCGGCCCAATGTTGAGAAGTTGAAAAGGTATATAATGTTCTGTATAAATTTCATCAATGTGCTGAATTACTAAGAGTTTTGATGTTCCAACCTATTGATGTTTATTATATTGGACTAAGTCACAAAAGCATTCATAAAAAGAAATATAAAATATTCAAAAATATTGTCAACAAGTTCATTTGATACAGTTTATATGATTTATAAAAAACTAGTAAAGAAAGTTATGTTTCGAGCTGACGTTTTAATACAAAGATATAATAAATGACATGTCGGGTAGGCCAAACCTCTATTCTCATTCAAGGACAAAGGTCTAGTTTCATCAGTGTGTACATATATATATAATATATATATATATATATATATATATATATATATATATATATATATATATATATATATATATATATATATATCTCAATATACATACATATATACATATATATATATATTTATATATATATATATTGATATATATATATATATATATATATATATATATATATATATATATATATATATATATATAACAATTACAGTAATGAAACTAGAAGTAGGTTGTATGGCTGTTCGAGGCTTTGCACATAGGTAAAGCGTTTGACCAGGTATGGCATATTGGTTTGTTTCAAAATTAGATAATATTATTATCAATTCTTGAATAGTAAGACCTATTGTCAGCTTATATTGAATCATGTATAGCACAGAGATCCTTTCAAAATAGTTTCTCGAATTTATCCTGATTTTAAAGAACCAAAAATGATGTCATATACCGGTATTAACTTCTAAATGTCTTACCAAAATTTAAATACTGTTTGTATCAATTATTTACTGATTAAATGTAAGAATACGCTATCAATATATCATTCTAAACCTTTGACATTACAATATGTTTACTTGGTTGACCTTAAAGCTTGCTTGTACTAGAAAGAGATCATCAATTCTGAGGTAACTATACACAAACTATCTATAAATATTATTAGCTGGCGTTGTGTTAAACTTACCAGGTATATTTAAATTTTATTAAACGTCTATTCATTAAGCACTTTTGCAGTTTGTTCTCAGTTTACTTTGCGAAACAATTAGGTTTACTCCGCCACTGCGTCAATTAGATCCCAAGATTGCAAGTAAGAGAAACTGATTTCATTCCAGAAAATTGTAATCAGTTAAATATATTTGATTTACATAACGTTATTTGATATTTAATTGTTTATGGTCAATTCCCTCTAAGAAGATTGAATTGAAAATTATTTGTTAAACGTCCGCATCTTTATTTATATAGAGGTTCTTTGATATGTAGACTTCTTGAAGTTAATATTTCAATTGATTGCATGACATTATTCATTGATGCCAAGTTGAGTATGTCTGCTATAAGAAGAGTAGGAACAATATTTTAA
The DNA here is from genome assembly GCA_030141615.1 of Unio pictorum. Lineage (NCBI taxonomy): Eukaryota > Metazoa > Mollusca > Bivalvia > Unionida > Unionidae > Unio > Unio pictorum. Next base: position 5,667,403 of record JARLTB010000207.1, read on the forward strand.
GATCTCTTGATTACTGCCAGCCCGTGGTAGTTATTGAGATTGAGCAAATAAATGAATGGAAAACCTTACGCGCATTTGCTTTGAATTAGACAACGCAACAGTTGTTGTTATAAAAAGAGGAGGTTTCTTTAACAAGATTGTGACGATCATTAGCTCCATGTTATAGACAAGTTTTATTACATATTACATGAGTTTTGTTTTATTTATAATATTAGTTTATGAAGAGTCTCTTGGAAATGATAACACTTGTTCAATTTAACACTTTTAAGCAATGAACAACCAAAACATTTCAATATGTATTTGTAATGTAGTTATAAATTCAATTTGAATAAAATATACAACAATCGTTTTTAGTAGATCGATGCTGATCATGAAGATATTGATAGCTCAAATGTATCCATAGACCTATATCACAGTTCGATAGCAGCATCTATTCTGTGTTGTTCATCATTGTTAGTATTCACAATCATTCGCAACTGATAATCGAACCATTACATTTATATACGATAGGTACTGGCTACTTATGATATACGTAATGTGTGTTTTAACTTAGATGCTAATTAGATTTTATGTTACTTTCTCATGTGTAGCTAACCGTTTGGTGATTAGTAATGTTGCAATTGAATTACACTTTTGTAATTGTATTTCCATTTTGCTTTAGCACAACATATTCCTGTTACTTAGTATATGACAACTGAGTCGTAATATTAGATTGTACTTTGAATTTGTCAATCGGATGTTCCATCTGCTAATGACCTACATTTCTTGGGGAAATGTTATTGGGTATGGTGAATATGTACTCTACAAATCTGTTGATAATTTCCATTCAAAATAATTTCCGGTTTGTTCATTTGTAGAACCGACTTTCGAATGATATTCAGGTATAAACTTAAGAGAGAAAATACCCTCGATCTGGATTGATTTCGTTAATGTAAAATTCGGTAACAATTGGTCTGCATCATTACAATCAGCGTCCTATTTGATTCTATTCTAAAGAAACTATTGTATTTCTTTGTCTTTTGCTTCTCAGTTACAGTGTTGAGAGAGATCGTGGCATGCGATAGACAAGGAAAGTATCGTCCAGCCACAGGAAACAATGATGAGACTGGATTATGTATGTATGAGAAATGGCTTTAATTTTGTCTGAATTCTTACGAACATATTAAATGCGTAGTTCACACAGGTACAATAACCATGCATTTAAAAAAATTCCTATTGAATCCGTTAGTTTAAATTGGTAAAAAACCCAAATAAATGGTTGTTCTAGCAAGGTTACAAATGACTAAACATGGAACTTCACTGGAACGAAAAAATGTATTTCTATCAAATAGATATAGTTACCAAATCTTGGAAACAATTCTCTATCTTCCTCTGTAATACACAAACGGAATAAACACACTTTTTCCAGAGCTGACAATGGATAGGTGTTTTCTTTTATCAGATTGGATCATCTCATGAGCATAGAATTCTGTTATATGAAGCTGTATTTCTTTGTATAGAATTTGCCACTAAGAAAGCAATAAAGTACAGTGACACGTAGCAGCAAAGAGGGTGAATCGGACAAGTGTTTAGAGGCGTCATTTTTGACAAACCAAGGACTCCTCCGAAAACGAAAAAAAATAATAATGTCAAAAAACAGAATTAAGACCTCTGACCAACCGAGACGCATATTCGTTGTCACACCCTCTCTGCAGCTACGAATTAAATCATTTTTTCAGCCGAATATTGTATCAAGTCCGATACGATATCTTGATCTGGGGTCATGTAAAGTTATTGTTATAAATCCCATGAGAAAAAACATCTTCCAAGATATAATTACTGCGGCCCTGGGACCAGATTCGATATCCAATCTGACGGCCAGGACCAACCAAGACCAGGTGAATACCCTATAAATGAACGTTATTGAGCACGTCATGCTCATGATATGTCTAATAAAGGTAACAATCTGCAGCATAGGCATATCGCAGATGTGAAATTGATTAACGCGTTAAATTCTATTAAGATTAAATCTTTCAAGAAATCATTAGTTAAATGATTAGTAAGATAAGCAGTGAAGGGTAAACAAGTGCTAGGTACTTGTAACTAATCGGCTGAATAATATTATTATGGAATCTATTTATTATCCCTCAAGAGGATACAGGAGAGGTACATCAGCAATTAGTAAACTCGCCGATGCAGCAAAGGTGAAAAAAAGTTATTGCAGCAGATTGGTTATTAAGATAGGCAATATGGCAGATTTATGTACCAGCGCCTAAATAAATTAATATTGCACATTTTGATGTCATCGTTCCAAATGAAGTTCATCAGGAGGACATATTATTTCTCTTACATAATACTGTCAATACACGGATATACAAGTACGTGTAAACCATCGTTGATGTTGGGAGTAGATACAAAGAAGTTGAGCCATTATCTACGAAGACAGCGAGAAAAGTATCTTCTGCGTTTGGACGAATTTATCGACGAGGACCTTTACAGTGGCCAAATCTATTACAAGTTGATACTGGCAACTTATTTCAAGCTGCAGTGTTATCATTAATGAAGCAACATAACGACTCTATCAGACGGGGACACACTGCAATAGCCCGCAAAGACGCAATTGTTGAACGATTAAATCGAACACTTTCTGAGCGGTTATTTGGATATCAATATGCGAAGGAATTTCTTCAAGACAAGAGATCTAGTGAATGAGTTGCAAGATTACCAGGTGTGATAAATACATGAAATAATGAAATTACCCGAACAATCAATATAAAAACTTAGAGCGCTATCACAAAAAAATATATACTCGCACGAAGTGATTTTTCAAAACAAAAAGTACTTGGTAATGTGACTGTAAGATATTTATATGAACCAGGTGAGCTCGATGGAGGTAGAAAAAGAGCGACCTATCCTATCTGGAGTGTTAACTCACACAAAATATCTAATATAACAAGATCCACGGGTATACCCGCAATCTACATATTAGATTCAACTGCTCCTCAGCGCGGGTTTGCACGTGAACAGTTGCTGGTGATACCCGAGGATACACAATTACCACTGAGATTATCCAACTAGCCCCTCTGCGTATATTACACTCAAGACAGGACAGCATAACATTTTCTTGTGTATGACCGCGACTGCTATCTTTTGTGTCTGCGGTAAACTGGCGTGAACTTTTATCTTTAGACAAACACCATATGATTTTACAATTACATCTCGCACAGTGATTATTCTGCTGTTGTTTTAATGTCATTATAAATTCAGCATCAGTATCAAATTCTCTAAATTTTTGGTGCTTTGTTTATAACCAGCGAGTTAATACTTATTAGATCATCACCGACAATTTCATTGTTGGTGTTGCCATTATAATTTAAAATAACACTCCGAAGTTGATTTATTCTTCTATGCCGTGACAATGAGAGATAAACTCAATTCGACCACTCGATGCGATCATCTATGATCGAACAAACTGTATCAGAGATGGTTAACGACTGAGATGAGTGTATCATCATTGCGTATCCTAGTATCCAGGGAGATTTGTCAGCGCGCAATTCATCTTCGACAACAATAATATCTACCAGAACATGATCATTAAATATGAGATTCTGTTTTTCTATTTGCCCAGGAATATCAACTTTAATATCCTGTTTTCGTGTGTCAGCTCGTCTATAACACAACGGCACTGGTAGCGCTATAAACTGTATTTAATGTGTTTCAAAGAACCGCTGTTAAAATGTGTCTCTGACTGTTTTTCTACTTAACACAATCAAATCGTTTGGTCTCCACGTTTCCCAACAGTCATTTATATTTGTCTATGGAATTATTTAATGCACTCTTTCACATTGGATTGTATCCGACTGTAATTTGATTAATTTCTTGAACTCGCATAATTTTGCAATGAGCGCTCTATGGTTGGTATTAATTTCTTCGTAATAATCTACAAATTGCTTTAGCCAATGCGGAGTCAAACCGACAAGTGGTGGTGGTTGACTATGATCACCGCACATTATCACAGTTGTATTTTTAAGTAACAGTCAGCCGATAAGTGCTTTTAATATATCCAGCGACAGTGTGCATATCTCATCCCCAAAAATTATCATTGGAGTATATTTCTCTCCCATCCTCGAAGGAGTCCACGCGTCATACTTATACCGAAATAATCTATGATTAGTGTAGGAATTAACTCTTCGTTGTTTCATCTCTCTGGCAAGTCGGTGGGTGGGTGTTAAAACATTCATATCTGGCTTCGTTCGAAATAATTCGAATACTCGTGTTGTTTTTCCACAACCGCCTGGTCCATTCAAGTAAACGGTCTTATATCTTCATACTGCATCGGATAACGAAGGTGCAATCGATAATTCTGATATTTGATTATGTTTCAGGTTAGTATCTTCAACCGTAACATCCGCGAATTCAGAATAATCATGTGACATTTCCTGTTTTATTCTCCATGATCCCCAACGTGCATCATAATTTGTAAAACGAGCCACTGTGTCTATACACTTGCTATCTATATAAAATGAATTAGTGGCGACTCTGACCGCGGTGCGAGGAAATATATTTATCATAGATAGCAGGTTTATACATAAACATAAGCCAGCACAGATAGTCTTAGATGCATATACTGAGGAGATACGCATTCGATATAACTAAAACTTGTTCCTAACTTTGTTCCATCAGACAAAAATAGGCATTTTCTCGACTGACAAATATATTTTTCGCTGTTACATCAGCGATTATAAAATCGTATTAGGCATCATCTAGAATCAGACGTGCATAATATCGTTTATGATCATATGCTCTTCCTTGGGTGAATTTACCGATTATTCCTCTACCAAGATCCTTGCGGTTTGATTACACTGGACAACAAATTTTTACAAAAGTCATGTTACTGAAATAAAATTAGTCAATTCTTATCAATTTTTATGTGCTGAACACGAATATGACAGTCAAATTGCAAAATTGGCTCTAGTTTTTTTGTAATCTGCAAGAAATTAATGTTTACATAACGAAATACATTCCAATAGTAAAAGGTCAACTGTAATAGCCTACCTATAAAAAATCAAGTCATTGACTACATCTTAGGTTTCTTCGCCTGTCTCTTGTACAGCTGTTCGGGAGCATATCTCTGAGGAGTGTCCAGCAGTAGTCAGCCAGCATTGTAGTGGACCATTTTCCCTGGTATCTTTGTTCCATTGTTGCGATATCTTGATGAAAACGTTCGCCGTGTTCATCACTAACAATACCAAAGTTGCTAGGAAAGAAATCCAAATGGGAATGAAGGAAGTGAATCTTTAGAGACATATTTCTTATACTTCATCAACATGTCTTCTACTAGTTCCTTATAGTTTTCTGCCCTAACATTTCCGAGGAAGTTTGTAGAAACTAGGCGAAAAGCATTCCATGCTTGTTTCGCGTCACCTTCCAGCAAGTTGTTGAACCGGTCATCTTTGAAAAGCTCTTGAATCTGAGAACCCAAAAAAACTCTTTTGCTTCGCTGAGTCGAGGGAATTTTTCATGCAGGTATCGGAATGCTGGCAAAGTCCGGTCAATGGCTTTCACGAAGTTCTTCATCAAACCTAGTTTGATGTGAAGGGGTGGTAGCAAGATTTTCTGAGCCTCAACCAGAGCTGGGTGTTGGATATTCTTCTCTCCAATGGCTACATTCTGCCTGTGAGTCCATTCCTTCCTCATGTAGTGCATTTCCCTTGCTCGGCTATCCCACTCGCATAAGAAACACATGTATTTTGTATATCCTTGCTGCAGTCCCATTAAAAGGGCAACTACCTTCAAATCACCACAGAGGTGCCAGCTGTACTTGTTATACTCAATGGAATTCAGTAGCTGCCTTAAGTTATCGTATGTCTCTTTCATGTGGACAGCATACGCTACTGGAATAGATGGAAGAATGTTTCCATTGTGCAAAAGCACAGCCTTGAGACTCAGTTTCGAAGAGTCCACAAATAGTCTCCATTCTTGTGGATCATGAGTGATTTTTAAAGCATTCATGAGGCCCTCAATATCGGAACAGAATATCAGATTACTTTCCTTTCTGAAGAAAGGCTCCAATTGCTGGTGGCGCTTTCGATATGCAGTAATTGTGACAGCTTCTTCTAGAAGATTCCATTGTTGGAGTCTTGATCCTAGCAATTCTGCCTTGTTCTTTGATAAGTCCAAATCACGAATCAGGTCATTTAGTTCTTCCTGTGTTATTCTGTGTGGGGTTGATGATGCACCACAGTGAAAATCTGGATCACTGCATGCTGATGGACCAGGAGAAGAACAGGTCGACTCACCTTTGTCTTCGTCAGATGAATCAAGAGAATATTCTGCTGGAGGTTCTGGAATAGGAAGTCCCTCACCATGTGGAACTGGTCTCAATGCAGACGGAATGTTTGGGTAGACTATTCTCGACTTATTTCGCTTCGTTATTCCGCCGGAAAGAGGAGGAACCAAGCAGAAGTAACAGTCATTTAGGTGGTTGCTTGGCTCTCTCCACACCATTGGGACTGCAAACGACATTGATGACCTTTTGCAATTCAACCACTGTGAAAGCTGTGTTGTACATGTAGCACAGCATATATGCGGAGCCCAAGGCTTGTCTTGGTCATCAACCTTGCATCCGAAGTAAAGATGATATGCCTTCTTCACTTGAGAATTGATACTTTTCTTCTGGTTGGCAAATGTCACTTCCCCACAAATTTAGCAAAAATTGTCCGCGGTATTAACACACTTTCGAGGCATTACTGTTCTTTATTGTACGTAAATGGATAAAATAATAAGTTTTATGTAACAGTAGCTTGAACTGTCTCGCACAACGTCTAAAATATTTTAAATGCTGAACCTATCTGATTGGGCTTTATATAGTACACTGCTTACGTCAGCTTCAGCAGCCGCCTGGCATTAGTATAATAGGCCTACACATGTATAGTACACTGCTGACGTCAACTTACTTCAGCAGCCGCATGGCATTAGTATTGCATTGCATCAGAAAATGATGCAATCAACTGTGGATGATGTGAGCATGATGGTATTATGCAATGTTACATCATTATTCCGGATGTTGCTGCAGTCCTACTGGAGAAATTTACACAGTGAAACATAGAAAATGAGGTATATAAATATCTTCAAAACGAGAGCCAATAAAAAAATTTCACGGTTATATTCGTGTTCAGCACACCAAAATACTACAGATGAGGACCTTTTCAAGTCAGCAATGATTTCACTGTTGACCAGTGTTATTGACTTCACGTCTACACGTAACGATCTCCTCAGATTGTTTAATAAGGTAGTTTTCCGCGAGATGAGGTCAATTGTTCTTATAATCGTTAATAATTTTATCGAGACTATCAACATTGGGTTGTGGAATCCAAACTTCAGTCTGCGCTCGATATTATATAACTGCCTCACCAACAATCCGTGATATCAGTATATTACAATCAATCATATATCGTAATAACACTACTGGTGCCCAGTTTTTTTTCCGATAAATGTCTACCAAACCAAACATAACAGCACGGATGGAGTTCTTGGGCAAAATCGAATGATACCACACGAGCGAATCCGGTTAGATTAAAATCAGGTAGAAGTCCATTAATTGTAACTCGTGTGATCTCGTGCGTGGGATGTCCAGATCATTTAAAGTACCCAGCGCATTCTCCATACCAACGAAAACGTCCTGGATAACACGCAACCATATCAACCGAAATAGCATTTTTAGAATCATACCTGGGTTTCCACAATCCGCCGAGTCCGTATTTGACATAACTTGCTTGAACATCTGAGAGAACGTCAGCGCGTGTTGCCTTCCACAGTATTCACTCTTTGTCGAAATGAACTGCAATAGACGGGACTGTAAAACAGTTTGCCAACAATCTCTCGGTATTATCCCTTGGCAATATTTTCAGCGACGTTTCCTATCGCACCATGAAGAGATTCCGTCTGATACATTTCACCGTTTGTTCTTACAGCTTGATCAAATTTACATTCTTTGTCTTCAAAACTTTGAAATAAGCATACTGACACAGAATCGTTTTATAGTTAACTCGTAAATAAAATCAAACATGTTTCTGCCACCAGAGACCTCTGGTGGGTATTATCTTACTATTCGATGTCGTGGAAATACTGCTACTGCATTAGTACACGCGTGCGCATTATGATCAATAATATTCATTGGAGCCTCTTTTGATTCATTTTTGATTCGTATAATACTTTCACTGTTATCGTAGCTACGGTTATTTGGATTCTTAATGCTGTTTCTTGCTCGGATACATCCTTTATTATAACACCGGTGTCCTTCACTGCTTCTGCCCTTTTGTTTATCTTTTTACGTCTTAAATCTGTGAGACCGTTCCCATGCATCGCATTTGTACAATGGTCCGTTACTCGCTCGGCAAGAGAATTTGTCTTTGATAGTTAAACGGTTTTAGATTCTCAACATTTAACTTTTCATTTATCGGATACATTCCATAAATAACCGTGGTCACATTATATGCTCGCTCATAATACGGTTTGTCAATACCGGTATACCGGTATATATTCTTGGTCTGGAACTTTGACTCACAATTACGTTCGTATTTAACAAGAAAAATAAAATTTACTGTTTCTGCAAGTATAATAAATTTCACTCTAAGAAAATACTTTTGATGTTAGAGATGTGCGATTATATTCGTTGCTCGTTTATCGTTCATGGTAACATCAACAGCACCACTCATTCGAAATGTTGACCAGATGAAAGATGCGCCATCTTTCCATCGATGAATTGCTTTTTATTCCCCGCTAAACCCTTCATTGGTGCGTCGACAGAGATTCTATCGAGATTAAATCTCGAGATTGTCCATTGTTTGATCTTGGATAATCTAACGAACTCCTCCATGGTATAATTAAGACAACTATTTGAATAAAGATATTTTACATAATGAACTACAGCAAATGGTTGATTATAGAATCCGTAACTCCTTGTAATAAATCCTGCAGAAACAATTTCTGTGGATATCATTCACTGGGTGTTTGGCGGGGGTGCTTAGGTCCAAAATCTTGTATACGATGCAGTGTTGGAGTAGTAGATAAGACAACTGTGTCTAAATTGTGGTAGTAAGCGATACAGAGAGCTTTAACCGTATTATTATGATAAAAGAATTAACGACCCTGATAGCGTCAATCATAAGGTTATAAGAACCCATATGATTATATTACTAGATTCTCGACAAATAATAATTAAAACAACTAATGATTTGAAGAAAACAAAAAAAAATATATTATATAAATGAACCAAGAATTTCAACCACAATCCACTATAAAAATTATGAAGCATCTCGTGATGATGTAGTGAGAAACTGTCGGTTGAGTAAACCAATTAGTTTTATCACTAATCGTGGCTATTTAATGTTTGCTGTTGGAAACAGGTTCGTATATGAAGTATATAACGGAAAAATCACCAATGGCCTTAAGATTGACCAATTGACGAAGATCCAAAAAATATTAATTTATCTAATCTTCGAGGTATCACACAAAGTGAGACGTCTACACTTGAAAAAAAAACTGGAAAATATTATATAATTTTCAGGAGCAGAGCCGTTAAATCTGTCAATCGTAAGACCGGTGAAGTATTAATATTTGAATCAATGAGTAAAGCCTGTAAATATTTTGATATTAACCCACACGTACAACATGTTGCGGATAAAATACAAACATTTACCCTTTCTAAGAAATATAACCAGAATTGGGTTTAAATATATGTGAACAAAGGTAGTTATTCCTATTTCGTTACTAATAAAAGGTATATTTATTTCAAAATGAACTATTAAAATATCAATGAATTCATTACTGCTCTTTTAAATTTGAAAAATCAACAAAATACAAAAATTTATTCTCGCTAATAAATTATTACGACACTGCATATATCATATTTCACTGGTTCTTGCACGATCAAATATCCAATTGGATCCAGTTGTGTAAATGAATATAAGATGTATCCCTGCTTGGCCTGATTTGATTTTTCGAGATTTATTTGGTATCTTTCATCAACAACATCACATACTAGATTGACTGCGATCACCGGGGATATATTTGCATTCCCAGGTGATATGTGTCTTCCATCCCCGTCTGGGTCATTGTTATCCTTGAGGATGCCGCCGGGGGTTGTTAGTCTCCATGCAGCGAGTATCAGAGGAGAGGTTTCACTGATAAGATCGCTGAGTGATTTCTTTTGTTTATCGGTTTTCAGTGCTGATATTACAAATGTCGGTAACTGTTCTTCGGTTATTTTAAAATGATCAAGAAATACTTATCAGAATAGAATAGATCTGAATTATTATACTTGCGAGCATGTATACAATTTATTACTCGATCACGAATTCGTAGATTAATGTACTCGATATCGTCTATCATTTAAAATAAAGGTTGAATTGCGTCGATAATCTGTTCTTTTAAGTAGTCAGAATAATAGAGTGTGGCACTAAAAAGTAAATTTTGTAATCTACCAAATTCGCGACTGAGTTCGATTTATTCTTTTCCTAAAACTATTAATATACTCCACGTTTACAATCACTTTAAAATTGGGCCCTGAAGTGTCATCCATAAATAAATTATTAATACGCGTGGGCATTTTTTCGCCATCAGATAGAACATAGAATAATTCCCATTCCCAAATCGGTTCTCTGTACTCTTGTTCCGTTATAAATATTTTCACATTTGTGGTAAAATCGCTCAAGTTTGGTTCTCGCGGTCTTTGATAAATAAGTGGTTGAGTTTCAGGCCAGCCGAGCACTGTTCTGAGCGATGACTGACACATATACTCAACATAATCGGGTGGTTGATAATGTCGGTTCGAGGACTATTATAGCTATCTTGCATTCTTTTCCTGTAATGAAATTTTATTTTATATTAAAGTTAGTTATTGATGTATTCAAAGTAATAACTATCGGATTTTATATAAACAACAACCAGGCTTTCCGTCCTTATCATATTTATTTGCAAACACCAGAGAATGTTCCGGCAGCAGTCCACCAAATGATTTTGATCTAATATTTGGCCAGCTGTGATATACTCGTAGTGTTTCAAGCGCGATTTCCTTTACTGGAATTGCGATTGGAAAGTTCGCGCTGAATTCAGGGTTAGTTCAGGTTATTGATATCATGGATGTGTTTGACGGGGCTGTGATCGCGGCTATCTGTTGCAGAAATTCCGTCGTCATTATTTTTGTAATGTTTTTCTAATTTTGATGCCGCTGTATCGTATATGTTAATCATCGCCATGAGCTCGTTATCGGATATCATTGTATCATCAAGACTAGATGATATCAACGAAGATAATTGGGAATTTGCAGCGGTTGCGATATGTAATTTAATTATATACTCGTGTAGTTTATTCTGAGTGCATGTGAATATTATTTGTCAATGATATTAAGAACTCGTGTAATCCTTGTTGCCGATGAAACGCAAATTGTGACGATTACAGGTGCCAACATTGTTACCGCTGGGAATAGTATACTATTTCCAGCGATTACAGTTGAAACCGAATTCACGATTATATCAACGCTGGTAATACGCCTGCGGTATTTTTTATCTTTACCTGATACACGTCAACGAGATTGTTTAGTTTATGCTGTAATTCGCGCACTTGATCGTATCGATATTGTTTGACTTTCATTATACTACCTATTTCAATCAAAAAAAAAATATTTTATACCATGCGATTGACGCTTCTCTTAAACCATCAATGATATTATTGTACTTATAGTATTAATTCCAGTGGACATACTTGATGATACGTTAAACTGTAACGGTGAAATCAGAGTTAATACAAAGACAACCCGGACATATTCGGTAATCCTCATAGTGTTACCCTGAGGTGTAAAGGGGAAAGACCAATAGCGTATCGAGTACACGGTATTGATGTTTTGTTTATGAGGTATTTTAACTTTATCAAGCCGCGTAGCGATAGCAGGAAAATCACTAACGATATTATCCCGCGTTTGTTTAATCGTATCAACAGTTGTTTTATATCGTTAAGTTTCATGGAGATATTTGGCGGTTTTCCAAAGAAACAATGAGTAGTCTCGTCAATTTTTCTAACATTTCTACGGAGATTTCCAAAGACGCCTACATGAACATCATATTCGTCCCGTAGCTGTTTATAGTTTACCGTCGAGGACGTCTACATAATATTTTGTCACAGTGTTGCTGTCCAATGTTGGAAAAATCAGTGCCGTTCTTTTTTCAAGCTCATGTTCATCTCGCCTGTCATTGTATCACCAGAATTTTGCACTCGAAAATTAATACTAACACAGTTGGAAACAGAACATCTGGTGTGATCTTATCAGTGGAATCAAACAGCGTTATAGAGTTCAACGTTGCTCTATTAATTTTGACAATTATTTCGTTCAAGGAAATATAACTCGTTTTTAATTTTCCTTATTTGTCTTAAAATATGACTTTTTCGTTTGGGTCCACATTTGCAAGATTTAACAATTCGGATATTTAATCCTCGATAGAAAAATTACATCTTTGGTTACCGATATTTCACCGGTAAGTTTGTTTAGGCTCGAAAGAGATCTCCCGTAGATTTGAATCATTATATTTTACGATCTCTAAAATGCTATCACTCGTGTATTCGTGTACGGTTTTATGGTGTAGTTTCGTTGATGCTGATATAGCATCAAGTACATTAATGATGTCTTAGCCACAGATTGGTGGGTCGGATATTGTCTGTGTTGGTAGCGTCAAGTACCAGATTGGAATTTTTAGTCGGTGTATATAGTACATAAATTCCTTTGATGGTGCTAACCCATATGAATCAAAATAAACGATTCCACGAAGATCAATCGCGTAACCAGCCCAGTGTGTTCCAGGTCCGGTGCTGTTATCGAGATTAATGATACTGGTTTCAATGTTGTTTGGTGTGTAGGGTAACTGGTCTCGCATAAAAGCACCTCTGAAATGTTTTATTCTTATTTGTTTTTAGCAGCATCAAGTAAATCAAAATTTGACAAAGGTGTTAGAACACCGTCCCTGTCAACCTCAGGCCGGTTCCGCTATACCATGAATACGGAGTCCCTGGTAACCTTATGCCGTTTCCCTTTAATGTATCCTCGTCCTATTGCTTTCGTTAGTGCCATTCCTGCCGCTGTTCTAACTGCTCCTACCGCCGCAGCTTTCTCTACTGCGGGGCAGGCGGCTCTGACAATCAATACTGTTGACGCGGCGAGAAGTGAAATATACCACCTGATTCAATTGTGCCTTGATCGCGCCCGCAGCAAGAGTAACTTGAACACCATTTGATCTTTTATTGCACCATTAAAATGTTTAATCTGACGCGCTGTCAGTGATTATTAATTCTGACCACGTGTGATCTGATGGTGTTTTAACGATATTATAGTTTCACATTTTTTAGCTGAATCCGACTGAAAGTTTTTAATCTGATCAGGAGTCAGAGTGACACTAACGTGCATATACGACATTTATAATAATACGGGTCATCTAACTGTATTACATATTTGAAAATCATTTACATGTTTTCAACTGGGGCATCAATGACTCTCATTCCTCCACCAGCACCTCAAATAACATTGATTTGTCGATGAGTATAACAGCAATTGCTGTGTAATAGCCGTAAATAATTTGTGGAAATACCGCAACAACACGAGGTTGTGTTACACGAGCTTGGATGTGTATATCAACGACACTCTGTCTGATGCAATAAAGATGTTCCAGCAATACAAAATAAATGGAATATAGGTTTCTAAAATCTAATTGTGATATTTGCAGCCCGATATCTACATTCAGATCACGCCACATAAATGTCAACAAACGATGATTTGCACGTACTATTTAGTTTTGGTCGTAATTAAGTAAAATATACTCACATGATTATTGTTGGCCTTTTATTCTTAATGAGATCTCTTTGGTCAAATATCATATGGCTGAGCGGTTGTGAATTTAATCGCGTATTATCCTGTAGCGCAATAAATATATGTCGAAGCGCAGAAACACCCTGTTGTGATGCCATATCCCATTAAAATATACCATTAATATTACAATGCATACTAGCTGTGGTTGTTTTTAGCCATGATAGCAATGATTTACCACTTGTACTCATAAATGATAATAATGTTTTATCTACGAGTCGCTGGAGTCATTACTGGCATCCACAATGCGAGTTTTTTTAATATTTACTTTACCATCCGCAAGTCCATCATCTCGCCAGATTGCATCACTATCATCGCTTTATCTTACGAGGACTACTGTGTGTCTAGCTCTAAAGATTAATCTTGACACACGTGTTGCAAACCATAGGCTGTAATTTTCATTAAGATCTACAACATCAGAAGTACCAGGAGGTCTCGTATAGGGTGGGTCTGGATTTTCAACTACAGTAGCATCTTATTGCCTTTACTTTAACATACTGAACATGTTCAGCGTGATTGGTAATATATTTTGCAAACATCATAAATGGACCAGCCGATTTTGTATAATAATCAGAATATCTCGTTAAACCCATTATTGTTGTGGCAACATCCACATCCTTCTGCATAGAGTAAATCTCTTTTCTATGAATCATATATGTAGATCTTTTAAGTAGCGCCATAATCCCATTGTTAACAAAACTATCCCGTGTATGTAATTCATATGGTTTATCAGCTGCAACATTTATTATAAGTTCCCCTTCTACTTCAATAAATGCTTCAGCGGGTATAAAGTATTTACTTGTATCATAAACTTGAAGATCAATTATCCCTCGTTCATTTGGTTGTACTGCATTATAAGAATAAAACTGATAATCGAGTACTGATTCATCCTTGAGCACCCGTATGTCTATATCAAATGCTGAGTTGGGTGAAGATTTTAACATTTTATTATATATTTCTCGATCTAAATCGTGAGCTAAAACCACTGCCCGGCATTAAATTTACATTAATATTCCTTTGTACTTCGTCGGATTCTTGATTCATCAACGCTGCTAGTTTTTTCATCCTCGGCTTGGTTTATTATTTTACTAACATTCGCAGGCATGATTTCCGTGGATGGTAATTTTACTGGATGTAGGTTTTGTCGTAATAATCGTGTTAATCTTTCTTCGGCTGCAGAAAACGCCTTACTGGCAATATTATCAATAGCACCAGGAGCTTTTTCACCGATATCAATAATAGCATTCATCAACAATTGTTTGGGATTGGAGATATTTTAAGAGCTATCCTTCCAAATAACCCTTGAATAACATCACCAAGACCATCTCCATAAATCGTTCTATAAACGGGTAATCGTGAGTTTACTGCTCTGACAATGACAGGTTTATAATATTGATAATGTATGATCGTTATATCTAATCGTGGTGATAATTATTCAATATGACAACCGTCAACGAGTTCATCGATACATTCTCAATATATGCCGATATCCATGACACCGACTTGACATAATCGTTGACAAATATCAGCGGCTTCATTAATTTTTTCCGGTTAGTTATTTCCAGCTCGTTTACCCCCTATGAAAATTTCTAATCGTGCTATATCGGAGAGAATATTATTAGGACAGGCAACGAAACCACTCCCGTGAGTTCCACTTGGAGAAATGTCATCATCTGTTGCATAACGAAATTTCTCTCTAGATTGTTTTATCGCAGTAGCTGCATTTTGTTTAAAGTTTGGATACCCTGGATCGTTTAGATCAATATCCGAATTCAGGGAAGCAAAATATAATGAAGGAAACCAATTAACAGATTTTACTAGTTCGACAAATTCAGTTTTTTAATACCTCTCTCTCGAATTATACCGCATAGCAATATCGATTAATGTCTCCCGGTTAGTAAAGCATCAAGAACTTCATCGGTAAATATGTCTTCGGCTGGTAATGTTAATTTGGAGAGTTTAGGTTGAGGTTCGTGTTGAGATTTTTGTTGCGGAGGTGTTGGATGTTCTTTATATTGCGTTGGAGAAGGTCGCAAACCGTGTTGTTGCTCAGTCTGAATACCTATGTAGTGGTCTTGTATTTCTCTCATGTATTCTATATATAACAGATCATTATTTGAAATTCGATCCCTGTTAAGTTTTATGCGATATATACAATTAAACCATTTCTCCTTCCCCGCATTTTTATATTCGGGTTTGAAGTAATTTTTTGTGTATTATTAAAGCTCATAAAGACAAACGCAGCTATATCCTTTGAAATTTCATTTTTTTAATAGTATTAATCGCCGTATCGGTACATTTTTTAGCTATTGCAACTTCTCCCGTTTTTTCTTATGGTGTCTTTTTCTAGTAGGGTCAACAGCGGCTACTTGCGGTTTTGGTTGTGCGGCAGCGATATCAGTTGCAAAATCGAGTAAAATCTTTTTTGCTTGTTTAGTTCTTTTTGATATTTCTTCAAGTTCGGGACGAACACCTCTTTTTTACTTATTCTCCTTCTTTTCCATATTTAACCACTTTAGAAGTTGCAGTGATGGGTTTGAATAAATTGTTCAGCACCTGTTGCAAAATCAACTTGAGATTTCTGTCGCTGTTGTAATTTTTTCTGACAAAATCACGAACCGTTATAATTTTTTTAATCGCCGTTAATTTGTCTCGTGCTAATCTAGTTGTTAATGATTATCCTACCATTATTGTTATATGATATAATTTAATTCGTAGCAGCAGAGAGGGTGTGACAATGAATATGCGTCTCGGTTGGTCGGAGGTTTTAATTCTGTTTTTTTACACCATTTGTTTCAGTTTCGTAGGAGGCCTTGGTTTACCAAACAGACACCTCTACAAAGTTGTCGCATTTATCCTCTCTTCTGCGTGCCTAATAATGAAATTACACATTTAGATGCTCATATCAAGAGATTGATATTAGACAGTGTGACATTCAGATGTTAATTTACTCTCTGCTAATTTATGCATTATTAATATTCCAACCATTTTAACCAAAAGACAATGGTTTACATGAACAGTACCCATTATTTACCGTGCATGCTAATACATTATTAATTGCATCTCCTATCATAATTGATTCTTCCATAGCAAGTATTTAACAAGGCCCTATTAAGTCGAATATGCTTTCAAATTTAGTGTATGTTATAGTGTATGTTATATATCATAAAAGAATACGTATCGTTTCTGTGATATGGACTGCATGAAATCCTGGAGATATTATGAAGCTAAACAGATTTCAGACACGACTTGGATTTATCAATTCGCAGTTTCCCCTCAACTAGATCATGATCGATGTTGATGGCTACCATTACATCTTTGGTGTTGCTGTAAGCTGCAATATCACCTTCCATGAAAAGGAATGGGACAAGATCCTTTTGTTGTTCAGGGAACATGGAAACCCAGACATCACCTGTCTGGAGCCCATCAGCAGCTCTGTCTTACTCTTTGTCCAAATCTCTGACAAGGTTATTATGTCCACTTTGTGTTAAGAGATGTGGATCAGAGGAGTAGAATGGGAAACAAAATGGGTCATGTAAAATTGATTGTTCAGGACTAGAAGCATCATCCTTTCGCTCTTCCTCGTCTGACTCAAATGAGAATCACTCTTATGCATCAGGACATAGCAATCCTTCTGGACGTAACGCTGATGAAATGTCTTGATAATGTACAGTCCACGTTGTATTCATTGACACGCCTTTCCCAACTGGAGGCACCAGTAAGAAGTAACAATTGGTGATATGATCTGTTGGAACTTTCAAAAATGATTGGCATTGCAAAGGCATGTATGTCCTCTTCCTCCGCAACTGCTGGGGAGATTTGTAACACAAGTGTTGCAACGTATGTGTGCGGTCCACCACTTGTCCAGATCGCCAATTATGCAGCCAAGATAAAGGTGACAGGCTCTTTTAGACATAGTTGTTATACTGCGCTTTTGTGATACAAAAGTCACTTCACCACAAACATAGCAGAAGTTATCGGCATTGTTTAGGAATCATTTTAGCTCACTTTACCTAAACATAAATGTTTCCTTTTAGAAATTAAACACGGACAAATAATAGAGCACTCCACTGTTTGATTCATAGAGCTTTTAACGGGCTCATAGCGCGATGTAATCTTAGTTGTATTCATCATCCACGACTTCCAGGAATAACTTGATTCAATTCATATCATCTATGACACAATACCAGCTTCAGAATCTAGATAAGAACTGCAACGCATGATCGTGTATGGTAACGTAGAAAAGATACGTTTCACAGTGGCAATGAACGCTGCGGTAATTTTTTACAAGTAGATCTTACCTTAGTCATTAGAATAAAAACGGTGGATGGTCGCGATAGTCAACCGTTTAAAGTTGTGCGTAAGTTTAGTGGCCGAGTTTAGTGGCCGTGAATTTTCAAAAACCATCTTGAGTGCTCGTGGCCTTGGTAATTTCCTCCAAATAATTTAAATAGGAAGTGGGGAAGCTAAGGACAATTGTCAAATAATTGCAAGATATTAAGAGGTCCGAAAAGGATTACATATATTTGATGATCTTGGATCTTATAAAAATATAGCCTGCTTAAAGCGATTAATTGGCGAAAGACTCATTTTTATTATACCACAAATATTATTAAGGGGGACCACATATATATGATACCACTTTTATCTGTGATTAAACAGGACAAAAACCCGACCTGCACAATGTTATTGTAAATAGAAGGATATTTCGTAGTTTGTGTATATAATCTATCCTGACTATTTTTTTATTTGCATCTATTGTATTTGCACAGACATTTCATGAAAAATCTGTCCTGTATTCCACGATCAAACGGAAAGAATCTGCCGCGAATTTGTTATCTTCCTTCCAACAAACAGGATGTCACGTCGTTTGAGACGATTAACGTATAAAAGTCGTATTTAATTTGTACAACGAAGTGTGAAGTAAACAAAAACATGGTTCAATGCGCATCACTAAAGTGTGTGAATAATAACAGTTCCGGATAGATGATTAGATTTTACATTTCCAAATGAACATAAACGGAGATATGTATGGGCGATCAAAGTAAAAAGAGAAGGCTTTATGCCAGCTCAACCCATCTGGTTGTGCCAGAGACATTTCGAGCTTCTCAAAAGACCCGAGATGATCGCCATTGTTAGAATCTGACGAGTCATGTTCATCTTTGGCACAGGAATCTATCATGTACGGTTGAACGTAAATAGAATATTCTACTTCAGGAACGTCATCCAGATCACTTTCATCACTGCAATCGCCATAATATTAAACAATCAAGCACAGCCAACTCATAGAATGCTTGACAGCATTATCAATGGTACACGGAGTACTCGCCCCCGGAAAACTCGCCCTGGGAGAACTCGCCTAACGTATCTGGAGAAGTCGCCCTAGAGTTTTTTGAGAAGTCGCACCAAATGATTGGAGAGGTCACTCCTTTACTTGTCATCCAGAACACCTATTTAATATTTATTTTTGAAATAAATGAATTCTTTAAAAGATAGAAATGTGTACGTTAGAAAAATACTATTAGAAACAAAGATGTCGCCACGTGGTGATTATTCCATTATTTGAAGACACGAAAGATGTATTTTGTTATCAGCTATTGGCACTCCTGTACAAGGAAGCAATTCCAGATGGTTCTGGAATGGAAACAGAAACGACGTCATACCGGAAAAACAAAAGAAAAACAAGGTAGAATATTTCACTTCTGAGATATGTTCAGAAAAGAAGAACTACGTGTGAATGCATTGTTGAATAATTTTTTTAGATTGTATGCTGCATTTATCTTGTTTGTATAATGTCGATAATAGAAAATTAACTCACTTATAATTAAAAGTCTGCGTTTTTATATAAACTCGTTATATTTCTTTTAACAACACACACCGGAACACCATGATACATTTTTTTAAAAAAGAAATGTTTGTTATCTTTCTTTTGATACAAATATTATGATAACATTATTCATTAATGTAGTATTTACTCTCACATTACGGACCAGGCTGCGTCGGTACATATTGATAACTGGTTTTGCCCAGATATCTGGCTGACTCTCCAAACTTCCAAGCTGATACGGACCAAGTGAAATATTATTCAATTTTGTCCAGGATTTAAAGTTGACAATTAAATATGTTGTTAAAGATGATCTTCTCATTACGTCCCAAGTATGTCAAATCATGCTTTTCTATTTTTTTAATTAAAATGTATCTAATGATTTGAAGAGCAGCGCAAAAGGGACAGATGCCACTTCATTTTGGTTAAGTACAGAAACGGAGTTGATCAAATAATAATGTTGATGAGTTGCAAATTTTATAGATTTAATAAGTTTTTAACTTAGAGAAAAACAGCAATAAATAAATCCCTAATTACCGTGTGTCGACTTCTTAGAATTAGTATATACGATTCTTTTCCCAGGCCTAGTTCTCTATTTGGCGAGTTCTAAATAATTATCAACAATGCCAGTGTGTACACAGTGTCTTATATGACGTCACATCCGCTGTTTGTTTCAAGGGGGTAGGGGGGGGGAAGCGCGTTGTTCTATTCAAGATGGACTGGAGGAGATGATCGGTTTTTCATAAATTTCTTCGTAACGAGTAAGAATGAAAGGTACACATTTTCAGGAAAAGAACCAAATTCATATAGCAAATTACATATAATGTTTCCAGGAATTTCAGTTTTGCATGTTTGTCCCCATTAATTATCTTTTTGATAGCTTGTAACTTCTGTACCTGAAACCCCTGTCGTATTCGTTCCTAGTTGCATGATACAAATGATTTCGTTTGTATTTTAAATTTATGTAGCATTGTTACGAAATAACTGCTTAACATTATCGAATGAATGCAACTGATCAGCAATTTTCTAATGCATAACTGTAACATTCTGTGTGTACTACGATTACTATATGTCGATGTGCATATGACAAAGCATATTGGTAGTTTCATTTGGTTGAGGAGTTGCTTTTTGTTTTTTTCTAATATCGTCTGCTAATAATATAGAGTTTCACCTAAGCATTTGTATGACCCATGAAGCAAAACACTCTTGATTATTCAGTAAGTACAAACATACTATTATTAGAGAGATAATTGTCTGCTTGTTATCTTTGATTCATATATTTTATTATTGGGTATTTCACGCAAACGGTTATTGCTAAAGACGGAATAAATGATATTATGGAAAGGTTTCTTCGTTGTACCAGCTAACAATTATCAATTATGTTCTCTCTCTCTCTCTCTCTCTCTCTCTCTCTCTCTCTCTCTCTCTCTCTCTCTCTCTCTCTCTCTCTCTCTCTCTGTAATGCAACGGCGTTATGGTATTTAAATTATCAATGTCTATAAATGGTAATATTGCATTGTGTTTGCAGTGATGATGTCAAATGTGGAAACTAAATCAGTCCAACTCATCGAATCAAAAGGTAAATTTTCATACATACTTTTCATTATGAGTTCGAATTATGGTATATAACATACTCTAAGTATCTGTCAGTATATGCATTTTTGGTAGTGTTGTAAAGATTTAGGTGCCTACTTCTGTGTTTTTGAGCAACTACTATTAATATAATTCTTATCTAACTATGAGTATAAAGTTAGATTTTGTTAAGTAACTATACATTTTGTAATAAAAAGGTTAATGCATTGGCAAGAGGCTGAATTAAATAATTTTTTTATTACAGTCATTGTCTTTTGCTAGGCTTGATCTTGACATTGGCTCACTTTGTTTGTGCTTAAAATCTTGATTTGCACATGTAAATAATTTATAATCTTTATAATCTCGTGACAGTATATATAGCTATCTCAATTTTAATTTAGGTCCAGCAGCACGAATGCAAACGGAGTTCAAGGTTTGGTGTACTATTTTCCTATATATTCTGTCAATAAATTTGAAAAATTCCTTGTCAACATGTTTCTATCGATTGTTTTAAAAAAAATCAGAAATATTTCAATGCACCGTACAACTGATTTTGTTTTATTTTAAAACCTTCTTGTAATTGTCAAGGTATAGAAAAGCTATCTTAAATGACGACAATGGTTCTCTATGTGAGTCTTACATAATATTTTATGGAGGTTATATTGTGCATGAATAATAATATTAACAACAACAAAATTACTAATTTATAATAATAATAATAATAATAATAATAATAATAATAATAATAACAATGAACAGATTTTATAAAGGAATGCGATTTAACACATTGAATGGATATGTTATGTACAAAAGTCAAAGTAACTGTCAACGGCAAATATGTTTATGGTAAGTTTTCTAATTGTTAAGTTTAACCTGAGTTCATACTGCAATGAAAAAATTGAGAAAAGACCTTACTTTGTTAGGCTTCTGTTATCATGTGCTATAATCAAGTATGAACACAATTTTAAATCGTTATTGTCACTTTTTTCCAGGACAAACTTCAATATTTAGTTGATGACTCGAACATAAGCATGAACAAATAGAAGGGTAATTTTAAGTTTCTCTCTTTCAGTAGATAATTGTATTAACGAGTATTACAAAGTTAAATGATATTCGTCTGACATGAAAAATTAAAATACTACTGCAAACAAATCATGGTAATTATTTCAATGACAAAAAGATTTTTTACCTTTAGTGAAAATTATGAAAACATTGAATAATGATGCACATCCATTATTAGGAGACTATGAAATAAGGTTAATAATATCCATCTATTGAACTTAAGCACTCTATGCCTTATGAAATGTAAGTACAAAAGTACTGTTTTACATTTAGAAGGAAATTAAGTGAAAAGTCAATGATAAAAATGAAAGTCTCAAATGATTACAAGTACTTTGATGTTTAGTATTTGTAATTAAACTTTTCTTTATATTAGAACCTCGCGTCTATAAAGTGCGTAGCTGGAATACCTTTCCTGCAAACAAAACGGCTTCTTTAACTATTTGTATTCTAAAGGATAACAAAACTACACCAGCTGATTCTTTAAAGAATGTATTAGCATCATGGAACATTCGTTCGTCTTTATCGACATATGACCGTACAAGTCACCTGAAGTGAAACAGAAACCTCTAAGGAGTTACATGCAAGTAAACAAACACAAAAAATTAAGACAAATTATGTTTGCAACAATCACTGTTGAAATTATGCATTACTTTATCTTTTTTAGGACTGGAGGAGTATTCATGCCTCTTGTGATGACTGAATATATTGAAGACTGATAAACATGTATTTTACCTCTACCCTATGTATATAAAGTAAAACAATTTTAATAGATTTAAAGAATATTAATATTTATATACAATTCAATACACCGAATGTATTTTTTTGCAGTAATTCTGTTTATAGTTGTACATATTATATACAATCTCTAACATGTATCTATGTATCTATCTATATGTATCTATCTATCTATCTATCTATCTATCTATCTATCTATCTATCTATCTATCTATGCATGTACATATGTATGTATGTATGTATGTATGTATGTATGTATGTATGTATGTATGTATGTATGTATGTATGTATGTATGTATGTATGTATGCATGCATGTATGTATCTATATCTCTGTCTGTCTGTCTCTCACTATCTCTCTCTCTATACATATATATATATCACTAAAACCCATATATTTTAAATTCAGAAACCGCAAGAACATGAAGATTTATAAGTGTACATTACAGCAGACAAATTTAAGTTATATTTCATTATATTTCCATGTGTGAACTTAAATGTTCTTTTGTTTTAATAAAGCTAATTTGCATCTAAAACTATTTCTCTTCTTCTTATGGTAGTTTGTGTTGACATAATGTCACATCACACTTAATGCGTCGTACATATTACAGCATATCTGATGGTATATTCACCAATCACTACACTCACCGTACATATCACAGCATATATTATGGTATATTCACCAAACGCTACACTCACCTTACATATCACAGCATATATTATGGTATATTCACCAAACGCTACACTCACCGTACATATCACAGCATATATTATGGTATATTCACCAAACACTACACTCACCGTACATATCACAGCATATATTATGGTATATTCACCAAACACTACACTCACCGTACATATCACATCATATATTATGGTATATTCACCAAACACTACACTCACCGTACATATCACAGCATATATTATGGTATATTCACCAAACACTACACTCACCGTACATATCACATCATATATTATGGTATATTCCCCAAACACTACACCGTACATATCACATCATATCTTAAGGTATATTCAACAATCACTACACTCACCGTACATATCACAGCATTTATTAAGGTATATTCACCAAACACTACACTCACCGTACATAGAGATACACTAAATAGTCGATTAGGCAATGTAATTAATATTTTCTTAGTTGTCTGGATAAAAACTGGACGAGTTGTACAACGTACATATGTTTTAGAAAATTATGTTTAGATATTAAAACTCTACAGTTGATATTCATAATCCTTGTAGCGGACACCTCTCGAAAAATACGTCATTTTATGCCGTATTACATAGTTCATATCTCATAGATTGGGACAGACATGACATGTTATGGTGAAGTAATATCATACAATACTACATGATGGTAGACGCAAACATGTAACTCAACCCAAACTGTTCCTTATCCTTGCACATCAGCACGACTTAATGTTTATGTTATCAGT
The DNA here is from genome assembly GCA_030141615.1 of Unio pictorum. Lineage (NCBI taxonomy): Eukaryota > Metazoa > Mollusca > Bivalvia > Unionida > Unionidae > Unio > Unio pictorum. The sequence continues at coordinate 5,691,936 of JARLTB010000207.1, forward strand.
CATAATATAGGTACCGTGCAACATAAAAATATACTATACGAAGATGAGAACTTCACATGTATGTCATTATACATGCATTAACTATGCACACTTACATTTAGCCACAAATATTCACCCAGCAGATGCAGATTTCTGTGTGATTTATCCCTCATTTAGAATAAACCAAATTTAGCAGTATCGTATGCATCACCAATCGAAGGGAATTATCACACTGCCATCTTTTAAGTTCCCCGATTCCAACATTAGTCAAGAGTGCTTACAGATTTCACATATTCTTTCAAATCGGACGCTTTCTATCAGAAACATTTATATTATTAACAAGTGAAAAATTAACAAGAATACCAGCATCATAAATTTAAAACAGATGAAATCGTCATCAGCCGTTTTACGTGGTCCGTCTCATCATCACTGGAGACTTTGAAGGAAAATAACTAAATTGTGGTTCTTAAAACTGAATTATAGCCGGTGTCACTAGTGATAATGTAACAAGTGGATAATAAAGATATTAGGCAGACAAGTGGCGCAATAGATTATGGCCAATACGATTTGGTTTTTAGCATTATATCATTTAAATAACATCAGGCAAATTAATAGGCCAGCTACGATTGATTCTACAACAAAAGACTAACGGACGCGGGAATGGCACAGCTAAATCAGAGGACTAAATACCGTGTGAACTTAATGTTGGTGTCGGAGTGCACAATAGAAATATCACACAGTTCATGTCCATAGTCCAGGAAACCGTCAACCATTGTTTGAAATTATGTTACTGTGTGATCAAAGCTTTGAATCCTATGACAAACAATTGGTGATATGATGACAGAAAAATATCGTTAACAAAGCAAGAAATGAAAATTATTTTGACCCACTATTTGGTGGGGAAAAGTTTTAAATGAAAGTATGGAGTTTAATTATTTAAGTCTATATCGAGATTTGAAATAACAGTAATATAACTGCATTTAAACAAAAGTTGTGATTAGGGATAAGGAGGCATCAGCTTCCGAATGAGAGAGACAAATGGCATTACACGAACAAAGAATAACATAAATACAAAGAAGGAAGGGAGTTTACAGCCTGGTGATCTCATGCCCACAGTTCATAGTCCCCTTCTGACAATATATTATGCAATTATAAAGTTGGATTGAAGGTAAGTGACTCAAATTATGTCATTAACACTTTAGATAGGAGACAACAATAACAACAACATTGCTATATACATTTGTTAGAGGGGTATTTTGATAGCGATCAACATTTTAACCATGCAATAATTTAGTTAAAACTATCCGACACTGAGGATTTATATGACGGAACGCAAATTGTTGAGATATTCAATAATCTAGACCATAACCATTCGCCTCAACCGCCACAAAACAGAACGAACAAAAATAATTTGTTTCTAGGTGTTCCAACACGAGCAATAAAATCTAAGATGACGCTGAAATTGTAGATTTAAAACATATGAAACAGTATTGCAGTTTCAGGACCATATGCGATTTAGTTCACAGTAATGTAAATTCTTTCGACATTTTCACAATTCCATAGGAACTGTATATGCCATGCATTTAAAACAACATTCATTCTGAATTAACCCTTTCACACAGACATATTAAAGTAATACATTTAATATTTAATGAGAACCGATTTCAAGAAACAAATAAAAATGAGTGACTTCACTATACATTCTTGTCCCCTATACCAAATAATACTTGTGTGTATATATATTCTTCTATTATCAACAGGTGCATAAAAAATTTGTATTTGGATTCTTGATTTTTGATATTTTAAATACTTTTTCTATCTTGTTATTGAACATATCCTTTTATAAAAGATGCATTTTGTTAAAGGCTGCATCATGTAACTAAGTTATATACCATTTATATATTTTCATTTCCTATGTTTGGAATATAATTGTGTAGTTTAGTTGATTTTTGTACCATCCTCTACTGGTAACATAATTAAACTTTGAATGTTTTTGTTTCATTATACTGCTCAGTAGTTCCCTTTCATTACCATTTACATTTTTATGTCAAAATAAAATTTTGGTTGCATAGTACATGGTGATTCCACTTCATAAGAATATCAAAGTACACGTGATACATTATTTATCTAGCTTAGATCCCACACCATAGCACATCACACTTGTTACGTCACTCAGTACATCTCATAGTTCATTCATAAACGACATGCACCATGCCTCTAGATACTCATTATAGAAAACATATTAGATCCGACGTTTTCAATATTCTTCTGATAAAACTCTGGAAGTCGTAGCGACTTGTAGACAAAATGGACTATGCACCCTGCTTCAATACGTTTTAAAATGTAATTTTAGTATTGAAATTCCATAGCCAATTTTCATGCACCTCTGAAACAAGACCTCATGTTATCACATAGTTGTTATATTTTATAAACAGTGAGTGGGTAAAATTACTCTGACAGCTTAAGTTTGTTATTATGAGATGCAAATTCCCATTATAAATTAAACTCCTCTATGGCGATAGTTTTTTATTAGGATTTGTTTACATAGCTTTAACAATTGTTCAGCCATATCCCTACTATGTCTGCACTGAGGCAGTTTATAGTGATGTCTAGCACTGGGGCATCATGCCGCAGACATGAAGCATGATGTCCCACCCAGTCACATTATCCTGACACCAGGCCGACCAGTCTTAACACTAACCTCTTAATGCTAAGCAACAAGCGCGGCAGCTCTATGTCGATAGTACCGTTCCAAATCAAGTAATCAAAATACCCAATTATAAATACATTAAATATCTATATCACGTAATCATCTCTCCACACGAATAATAGAATCAGTGGAATCGACCGAAATATGGCATAAACATTATAATTTATATACATAATGCCTTTCTATCTAACTGTACAGGAGTTATCGCACAGATCAAATGTTGTAAAATGATGATCTGTGATAATGTTATATTGATGCGGAGGGGAAATTTGCTTATTTGATCTATGAGCTGTAAAACAAAATCCTAGTTTTTAAATACTAGCACATACACAAAAACAGACATCGACACTCAACTACATCCATACTCACACCCAGATACACACACACACACACACACACACACTCATATATATATATATATATATATATATATATATATATATATATATATATATATATATATATATATATACAGAGAGAGTGAGAGAGAAAGAGAGAGAGAGATGTCGACAGGCAGACAGATAGACAGATAAATAGAAAGACACACAGACACAGAGAGAGATAGATACATAGAAAAAATATATTTGTCGATTTTTTCAGAAACATCTGAAAAAGATTGCTAGACGACTATTATATTATATGAAATAAACATATACCAAAACAAACATTCATATAAGAACTTAATAACCTGAATCCAACTATAATATTCACAACGAACGAGAGTACAAAGCATTCCTGTCCGTGACATTCTCGCCAAACTATTTGGGACTCTCATTACTGCTGATAGGTATATTAATAAAAGCTGATCTACATACTTATCTAACCTTTACATCCTGTCATACAACCATGGAGTACTCAAAGCGAAATAAAACATACTGATCAAAGAAATAAATTAGCGAAACATAATCTCATTATGAAATAGAATGTCTATAATTACAACCTATACATATCGGAATATAAATATCATACGAATGCTACTAAGATGTGAACAATTACTCAAGTATCTTCTTGTTTCTGCTGCGTTAAAAACAGGTGCAAAGTTCTTTAATTCTCTATCATCCGCAAATGATGCCTGTTGAATTTCCTTAATGAATTTTTACTCCGATGGTAGAGTTAATCTATTTTTAAACTCTTGTAAATATTCGAAATCGAAAGTATTTTTTTCAGAATTTAGTTTATCCGATGGTTGTAATAACAAATTTATAATAGCAGTGATTACATCATTAATATTTTCATAATTCACTATACAATAGATATATCTTTAATGAGTAGCATGATCAGCGGTTATCATTCACCAGGTACCTTATTTGCCTTTGTGTCTTTCATGGCGTTTTTTTTATAGACTTTCCTCTTTTTATCTTTGAGACGTTTTCGACCCTATGACCGTTTGCTTTGGCCGACATTCTTTCTACATGTCTTGTGGGGTTAAACTTCAGTGTGATTTCGAGCTTACTCATCCACGATACTGTCTATTCGGGGCGGCGTAAATTACTTTCTCAGGCGTTAGAATATTCAGAAGGTTTTCAATTGTATGCACAAACCACAGATCTAACCCTCGTGCAATGCAAAACGAACTCACCACGCTGGTCTGAACATGACGGGAGGTGTCCATGAAACGCTTTCGGGCTGGTGACCACTCTTTATATAGAAAACCCGCTATTACGCAATCGTCGACAATATGCCTGTTACGGGATTCAAACCTCTGGCCCCGATTACCCAAATCAGACTGTTGCAGAATAGAAACCGAGTGGATTTTGAACAAAATGAATAACACAAACACAATGTGTGAAAGATAATTTATGAACTTATTAGTAAAGAAAAATATATGATGTATAAATACAATGATTATCACACGCTCTCAACATACAATTGATCCAATCACTCTATACCAATATTCACAAATTGAAAATAAACCAAACATATTGTATCAATTTGAAATACAAATTCTAGAAACCTCGTTTCAAATAATAGTATGCACTGTAAGATATTTACATAATTTCACGTATATACTAGGATTCAGATTCAAACTATCTCAAGTTTTCAAATACATTTCAAATGTTCTGCACTGTCAGTAAGATTCACAAATCTCCTGGAATACAACTATGATTTAAAATAACCTCATGTAAATAAAAATGTACCCAACTGAAACAACAATTGGACCAAACATATGCTTCGTGACCATTGTACAATCGTACGATTCATACACTGATAAACCGCACAGTTTCACCATGTCCCTTGGGTTGACACACTTTTGTATCGGCCGCTCGCATCCTTCACGGATCTACCACATGTATATACGTATACACACGTACAGGCACCATACAGTACCTTATCTTAGCTACGTCTAAAGTCGTGGCTCCACCACATGTACAGACGCACGTGCATACATATAGACATCTAGATAGTTCAACTCGTCAGCTAAACTCGTCAGCTAGCTAACCATGTCACACTCGTTAGCTACAATAAACCCAACCTATTAATAATAATGAGTTCTGTAAAATACTAATACATTGAACTCTTAATAACAACTAGAAATTCACATTTCACAACGTTTCAAATCTGCTTTGTAATAAATTAATCATTATACAATATGACAATACAAACTCAATAAACTACGCATATCAAATGAAATATAAATTTAACACTCACCCATATGGATTAAGAACACCATGTAGAACGTGCACTCCTCATACAGATCCAGAACAACCAGTGTGTCGGTTATACATTGATCTTGCTTAAATCCATAGGACAGTGAGTAATATTCAGGCTAAAATACCCGTGCATATCATGATTATAATGTGCTTCGTCGTAAGTAATTTCTGGCGAGATATATGTTGGTTCCGTCGCTTTCCTGGAAAAACACTTGTCCGCCCTAGATAACGTTGTACGCATGCACAACGAAAAATAGTCAAATATTTCTAAAGCATAGCCCAGTTCTTTTTGCCTAATTCTGTGACACAGACGAGTTAGCAATGCACAATGGTTCCAATCAAAGAACTATAGTATAAGAAAAACATATGTAGAGATAATTTTGAATAATGCAGTTACTACTTTGAAAAATACAATTACTTTTAGATTGCGAAACTAATACAACTTAAATTTAGTTCTACTTAACAAGTCAGATTTGAAATAATCTGAATAATTATGTGTACCTGATTGCGATTTCAACAAATTACGCAATGTCTGAAGTCAAGGGAAGTAAATTTAATTTGTTTTACACTGCAGAATAATCTTCCTGAAATAATACTGCTTGGGTCAATGAGAATATTTAATAGGAATATTGCATGTTAAATGTTGCAATGTGTATAAAAAAAAACATTACACATAATAAATACATATCCTGTAATAAAAATTGGAATAGTGGTCATTTTCTCCTATGCATTCAGTCTATATATTCAAACCGATTTATCTGTCTATATTTTTTTTAGAAAAAGCAGATTTGCTTACACTTTCCGCTACATACCGAAGCGAGGGCCTGCAGATGCCAACATATTTGCGGTCTTCATTCATCGATTGAAATTTTAATACTTCGCCAGTCTCTCTGTTTAAAGTTTGAATAGGTCTCCCAATTTTAGAAAATTTTCCTGTGAGACCGCGTTTATTATTCTCACTTTCTCTAATAGCTTGAATGTTATATAAATTGTTATCGAGTTTTGTTATTGTTAATATAGCGATCACAAGACTATATTTGATTACCAACAAAAAAAATTTCGTATATGAAATGATGACATAGAAATCTTCTTTGAGCAACAGTAAATCTATCATAATCAGTATTGACAGTGCCCACTTCTCTTTTTCACCGACAGTGTCTGACTACACCATCACGAGATGTTTCATAATTCTTGATCGTGGGATGCTTTACAAATTCTTCGCTCATTTATATATATATATATATATTCTCTGTTGAAAAATCCTTCGCGAGTTTTTTCATTTCTTCATGAAGAGATTCTCGGAGGTAAATTTTACGGTTAGGTATACACACACACACACACACACACACACATATATATATATATATATATATATATATATATATATATATATATATATATATATATATATATATATATATATGTGTGTGTGTGTGTGTGTTTGTGTGTGTGTGTGTGTGTGTGTGTGTGTACTATTTATGTGTTTAAATAATTATTTATCTAGATTGTTACTTGAGAATCTTGATATATAATCTTCTGGTATTCTTATAACTTTATCATTTACTCTGTCATAGTCGAATTTTTATCATAATTCCGTTTAAGTTCTTTATATCGGTTATCACCACACTGCACACACATTTGTGTTTTCTTCCAACTCCAACACTGCATCGCAAACAAGGTTTCGTACCTAAGCTTCCTCGTCGTACACTTTGTGAATAATATCCGCAGAATAAATTTATACATGATTTATTACAATGAGTTTCAGATCCAATCATAAACCACTTGCACTGATTCTTTTTTTGAGTCATTTTAAATATAATGTTTTTAATTTAAATGCTGATTTTAATTATAGCATGGAGGTGTTGGAGAAAATATCGAAAATCAAGCCTTGGAATATGAAATTTAATCTCGATAGAATATCTCCAGACTTACCAATAAAGGGTCTAGTTGATACGAAGAATAAAAATGTAATTAAAACAATTCATAATGCCAAGAAGGAGTTTAGCAGTGACGGAGCATCTCACGTATGGTCAACATTCCAAATTAATAATAGTGTCGACGCTACGATGAACGACAAACGAGCGGCAAATATAATTACCCATCTCGATAATCAGAAATAGTTTTCAATGTAAAATTTATTGTATTAGTATAAACAGGAAATTGGATTATTCGTGATAAAGAAAAGAACATTATACTGAGTAAAAATTCCAATCCAAGAATATTGACAGGTATTGACAAACAGTATTATGATCGAATGTTTTCATGTAACCGTGGTTATTTATGAAATTTATCCGATAAATGAAACACGCAGTATTGAGCATCTGAAACCAATGAGACCTGCGACGTCGATAGATAAACGAGTGGGCTGAATTTGCCTACGGTGCTACAATTAATGATGTATAAAAATAAGTAGGATCACCAAAAAAGCGCACATAAATAGTTACTTTTATCAACGACCAGAATATCGACGTTATCGTCCTGACAGAAACATGACTACAAACATCAGGCGATGAGCCCAAGTATTTAACACCCACCGATTACTCCAACTAGTAGTTCCCCCGGTGGAGGTGGAATTGCTGTCAGCACAAAGAATTCCATGATAAGATGCCTTAAATACAACACAACCTTCCATTTCTGCCACACATCGTTTGAACTAGTCCAAACAACACTCACACTGGTGCAAAGGTCAGTTCTTTTTCTGTCTCCACCGTCCTTCTCCTAGTAGAAAACACAAGCTGACTGAATCTCTAGTTTTTTAGCAGTTTCCGAATATTCTGGAGTATGGAAATTCGATAGGTGGCAACCTAATTATTCTTGGAGATTTCAACTTTCACTTTGACTGTCCTGAAACCCCATACACGTCAAAACTCCTAGATTCCATTTTTGTGTTCAACCTTAAACAGTCATTTAACCAACCAACGCATAAACTTGGTCACATTTTATACTGGTTTCTCATATAACTGAGGCTAATATTCTGCAATCCACACGTATATTCGACGAACTTGCATCAGAGAACCTCTGCATTATATGCCATTTCGATGTATCAGGCCCTTGCCCTCCTCCTTTATTTGCTACTAAGAGAAACCTCCGTATGATAAATAGAACCAAATTAATGCATGACATCCAAGAAAACCTAACAATTACTTACATCCTACTGCAAAACAACTTAATAACTGTCTGCGTTCATTGCTTGAAAAACATGCCCTAAAAACCAAATGCAAAGTATCAATCAAAAAGGATTTTCTCTATACTTGTACAGATAATATATATGTTTGTTTAAGTTTACAATGTTTTAATGTTATATTTTAATTAAGATGTATCGATTTCCGTTGTTGTACACGTCATGATATTATTCACTACTGCCTTGTTCCACTTTCGATATATTCTTCTCCCAGAATTCGTGGGTGCGCAGACCGATACAGCTTTAATGCGGCAGGCATCTCTCCCCCTCCCCTCCGTCTTAAATTTTGGGCTACACAGAGAGCTCTAGAGGTGTCGGGCATTGTCTGTGTGGTGGCGTTCGGAGCCCAAACTTTCAAGCACTTGAGCTTCATTATGTATGTAAAGTAAGGCTAAATCATGTAGGTAGATTGCATTGAGAAGCTATGCCATTATATCAGTAACTTTGATAGGCATTTGTGTAACCTTTGACATGATATATTATATATCAATATATTATCTATACCTATGTCAATAAAAGTGGCCTGCTGCAACACTCATGGATAATGTTATTATTTCTTTCCTGATACTAAACTCTTACAACAGTCACCTTGCATGGTCATTCTTGATTCAATTATCTGTCTCCTCAGTCTTGCAGCCCCTCGGCCTATAAAGAAACAAATAACAATACATACCAGATATGAACTTGATGGCACCGGTCATTTAAGACTAGCATAGATGGTTATAGCTAGAAATACTACCCGAAAGCGGCGATGATGCTGATGTTGTTTTGCTGACGATGTATCTGACATTAATGTCACTCTCTATAGTCAAAATGTACACAGGTCTGTTTATCAATATTGCACGATATGTGCACACCATGAGAGGCAAACATTAAGAGGTAGTGGTCCATATTATTGTAAGCTGAAATATAAGCAAAAAGATGACTTTCTCTTCAGATTTTACAATGTTTTATATAGACATTCTGCTTGCATTTAGAAATTTTAGTCATCTTACTTAATAAAGCAATCAGAATATTGTAAATTTTGATACTGTTTTAACACCTTAATCATCTCTTTCTAACAGTCTTTTGACAGTTATTAAGACATGAGTCACCGTGCAAGTTACTTTGAATCACTATATATTCTTTATCCTTATACAGTTATATCAAAGGTATGAAAGCATAATCTGTTCGTATGGGATACAAAAAGTGAGTAATACTAAATGGAATAACTTGTATTGAAACAATGTCCAACAGTACAAACTGACTACTTTTTTCCGTTCACAATACAACATTGCATGTACCAGTGGACATTAATATAGATCGAAATGTGTTCCATTTCTGTGTGAATCCTCATGCTCTCATGGTACATTCGGTTATTTCAAAACTCCGATGAGTGACGTGTGGTTACATAATTCGTATTCATAGACGTCGTTTGAATTGGGTGTATGTAATCTTCAAGCTCCACAGAACGTGCGTGAATCGGATTGATGTACTCATCAAGATTATCATTAACGTTGAAGATACAGAGTGACTGCTTTGACTTTGTAGGACGTCGTATAATTTGTCCAGTTAGTGGTGGTTCAGTGCTTGGTTCAAATTCCGTTTCGATAGCAGTACATATGTCTCCTTTTTCATTGCTCACAATGGTCCAATAATTTCCATGCGGATTCTCCTTTGCTAGACGTTGGTCAAAATCAACTGTATTAGAGTGTGCACAAGTAGTGGTATTTGCTACTCTGTTCTCACATAAGCTACAAAATAGAAACCATTATAATATATATATATATATATATATATATATATATATATATATATAAGATCCACATACTTTAGATAGTTCATTGATTAATCTTTAATTTCAAACGTGAATAAGTCAAGGAGGATCTTAACACCGTTACCGTCTGCAAGTTTCCTAACAGACGTTTTGAGTGTAACAAACTGCCTTGCTTGCCAGTGATTTCAATTCATGGACAAGTCCATTTTCAGCGAAGGTGACGATATGGGGCTACACATGTATGTACATGGTTGTAAAATACTGAGTTGTCTGTTCCAGATATTTACAATGTTTTATCAATCACAGGAAGAGAATATCAACTACAAATGTTCCTTTCAAGTGGATTACAAACTGTGTAATGTATATGTAGTTCAAAGGGATCTAACTCTAATCTATCAACTTTAAGCTCACTTACAGAATTTTCTACTAGTTAAAGAATATGATGAAATAAGTCTCTTTGTTGTTTAATGAAAATTTCCTTGAAATATAAATTTGTGTAAATATCAGTTGTATGCCGGAAACTGAGTTGAATCCTCTTAGGCTAGCTGGAAGTTAGTTCTGACTCCCCCACATGTAAGCATAGTGATTAATACTCATATGTACACTGTGATTCCTGATTATTAAGACAGAAATCAAGCTCTACACCAATTACAGAGGAGTACAACTATAATCCAATAGTCCAATAATTTCCATGCGGATTCTCCTCTGCTAGACGTTCGTCAAAATCAACCGTATTATAGTGTGCACAAGTAGTGGCATTTGCTACTCTTTTCTCACATAAGCTACAAAATAGAAACCATTATATATATATATATATATATATATATATATATATATATATATATATATATATATATATGTATATATATATGTGTGTGTGTGTGTATATATAATTTAGATAGTTCATTCATTAATTTATAATTTCAAACGTGAATAAGTCATGGAGGATCTTAACACTGTTACCGTCTGCAAGTTTCCAAACAGACGTTTTGAGTGTAAGAAACTACCTTGCTTGCCAGTCATTTCAATTCATGGACAAGTCCATTTTTAGCGACGGTGACGATGTGGTGCTACACATGTATGTTCATGGTTGTAAAATACTGCGTTGTCTGTTCCCGATATTTACAATGTTGTATCAATCACAGGAAGAGAATATCAACTACAAATGTTCCTTTCAAGTGGATAACAAACGGTGTAATGTATATGTAGTTCAAAGGGATCTAACTCTAATCTATCAACTTTAAGCTAACTTACAGAATTTTCTACTAGTTAAAGAATATGATAAAATAAGTCTCTTTGTTGTTTAATGAAAATAGACTTGCCCATTGTGTACGCGATATTAGGCAGTTTTAGTGTGGAAACTCCGTTTACGAATGTTAAGGCCACTCTAGTCATAGCCGAGATAGAAATTATAATTTAATGAATGAACTGAGTAATATTTGTCCACATTCATCACATGAAAAATTTCCATTTTTAAAATGAGATAATGATGGTATAAACAAACGAAGATTTATTTACAAACTATAGTTTCTAAATAGCCTTCGCACTCTTTACTTGAAATTAATCTTTTTGGATAGACAAATAAAGATAGAGACAAGATAAAAATAAACATGAAACGCTTTGAGTTTTCAAAAGTTTATTTGACACTTTTTATTGGATTAAACGCTCGAAACCGCTGACATTTCAACTAGCTCAACTTAATGATGGTGCTGAATAATATTTTATATTGACCTTCATATGGCAAGAGGTTCGCCATTTCCTTGAAATATAAATTTGTGTAAATATCAGTTGTATGCCGGCTAGCTGGAAGATAGTTTTGCATATATCTTAATCCATGACAAACGCAAAATCTTACGAGAGAGAGAGAGAGAGAGAGAGAGAGAGAGAGAGAGAGAGAGAGAGAGAGAGAGATTGATCACATAAACTGTACGAAGTGTAATTAACAATATGTTATATCGATATTAAGTGGTACTTTAATTTATATATATATATATATATATATATATATATATATATATATATATATATATAGATATATATATATATAATCTCATTTCATATACCTTTGAAAATATGCAACTAATCAATATGTCATACACAATGCAATTTGACTAAAGGAGTGAATATCAAACCTATGAAAGGCACCATAAACCTTCTGCTTTACTTTTTAAACACTGTAGCTATATATACAGCGTATATAATTTTAATTTAATCAAGCTCTACAGCAATTACAGAGGAGTACAACTATACAAATATAAACCAAAAGTAATTGCAATGCTATTCTTCTATTTTACTCGAGAATGCTGGATACTAAACAAAATAGTTTGTATAAATGTGAATAAAATGCTATTTATGTTTTCAATAACTTGAAAACTACTAATACCAGATTCTAATTATGTGCAAAAGACAGGCGAAGAAAGCAGCATCCACAATAGCTCCCATGCCAAGAACAATGTACATCAAATGATGTTTGAAAGGAAACTCTGAGGAAATACAAATAAATGTATTTGTTTTCACTTGACTACCGATATTTAACATTTCCATATTATTGTTAAAATTGTTGTAAGAATTACATCAACCATCAATATGCATTCGTTAAGATATATATATATATATATATATATATATATATATATATATATATATATATATATATATTTATATATATCTTATAAGCATGACATGACATATAACATAATATAAAGAACTATATTGGGCAGAGAGAAATTAAATCAACACAAAGTATAATGAAACATCCCAATATTTTTTTTTCTAGAGCTGAGCTTCTGTCTCGATATATTAAGTATGAACAACCTGTACGTATGTTCCGAATGACTGACACACATTTGGAAAGAGAATATATTGCTGAAAGGTTTTTTTCTTAATTTGGAAATAATATCAACATGGAACGTGATCGCAGCTTTAATGGAACAAATTATTTTACCAAGATAGTCAGTGAGTATGGTATATAATTGTGAATATATAAAGGTTTAAATATAAAAAGATTCGTCATGCGTAGAGTACCTTCTGCATTAATTCCAGCGGTTGTAACATTGGTTGTCTAATGCTGGTTCTCTGGGTAAAAATATTTAATACCGTATGAACTCTGAACGTTTTAAATTAGACATCCGCGCATAGGAAAATGCAGGTAAATACGGACATGGTAATATACAATATACTAAGGTCCTCATTTGTATTTTTTTTTGGGATGTTATTATGCACTTTTACAGCTTACATTTCTCTATTTGATTTGTCCTTGTGCAGTCACATTTCTCACCTAACTCAGCAAAAAGCATAGTTCATCAATCAAATTGGTATTTAATATACTTGGCGAGAAAGCTTTGAGTATTTAATAAGTCGCAGTTAGAGTTTAATTTCCCTTTGCGTGCGTGCTGGCCGACCTTTCCGGACCTTTCCCTCCCTTCCTCGATCAGGGCTCAGCAGAATTTCTAGCGATATGAGGAAACTAATTTTCTCTCGCTACCAGTGCTATTGCACACTGCTTATTCAAAGCAACATGATTGGTTGATAGGGTGGGTGTGTGACGGTACTATTCCTACCCACCCTGTGGGGCTTACATCTATGCTGACAGTTACTCATTAGTAATTCAGCATAACGCCCAAGTAAAGAAGTGCACCTGTTTGCACAGAATGCCTGTAGGGACGTGGCTCCGTACCGTCCCTATGGGAGAACTAAATGTCCAACGACATGTTGGATATAAATAGTGGGCCATATGACCCTTCGTGGCCGGTGCCCACTTAAAACTCCAACTTACTACTACTATTTCCCATTATGTGTTCGTCAATATTAATCGATGTTACGTCATAAATCTTGTATATATTAATTTATATCATACAACCATTATGTCTACATGTGCGAGCCAATCAGTTAATGACGATGTTAGAAAATAAAGTCAATGCAAGAATTTCAAAACCAGCTCTATACAATTAAGAAACGTAAGAAGCAAAAGGAGCTTTATTAACAGACATACCTTCGCTATCTTTTTTCCCGCTCAGCGCTGTTGTCATAGTAATTCGATGTTGATTGATAAATAACATCAATTTTTCACCATCTGAAAATCCGTGTCATTTTCAGGAGCACAGCTGACAACAGACCGAAATCTAACAATTGAAACCTGATTAACACACTACTATTACTACTACTACTACTACGATTAGTATTAATAAGTCAAAAGCAGCAAATGACAACGTCTTTCACATTGCAAGTGCAATGATAGTCATTATACCCTACTCTCGTGTGTAGGTCAGCGAGTTAAAGTGCTTCAAGTAAAAATTATTCTTTCTTCTCTCTCATCCTCTTGACTTTCCAAACGGATCTTTCACTTAAATTGGAATGAACATTTTTACTGAATGTGAGCACATTTAAAATTTACCAAATTAGTGAACCAGAGAAAAAAATGCGTTTTCCATGCCACTGTAGCAAATGTAAATATCTATATACACATTACATATTGTATACATTTCAGGGCTTATAACTACGAATGAACAATGGGTGTTCCTTTTGGAATGTGTATACGTTTTACTTTAGTCAGAGGTGCATACTGCTAGACTAATATGCATGATCACGCCACTTGACAAATATAAAGATTTTGTTTCATTTTTTTATATAATTATTGTGTTCGTATTGCATTATACTCTCTGAGCAGCAAGATGGGTAAACACACCAAACTTTAGACCGAAATAAAGGCTCATACGACGGGTGAAAAAGTACGCGTCTGAATAACGCTAAACCGACACCTTTACAGAGGGAGTGAATACTAACATTTCGGACCCAGAAAAAGCTTCCTACGACATGTGAAAAAATACAAGCGTTGATGAGACTTTAAATCGAGTTATTTTCTTGTGTCAAATGTATTTAGCGGAGATCTCCACCTCACCCCACCCCACCCCGGGTGTGAAGAAATGTTGTACAAATATAATAAATAATATGGATTTATATTGTGTTCGATGCAGAGCCCTCGCACACACCAGTTGATTACCAAGACAAACGACGAGGAATAAAAAGTGTGTACTTACTGACAAGTGTAAAACATGTGGTACAAAATATATACATTATCTTTAATAAAACAGGCTGTGATATAGATGCTTCAGTGGGAAAATGTCCAGGAGCTCAATGGGCTAAGTATCCTGGTGAAAGACATCGTCTAGTATATAATCACTGTGGTCGTGAAATCTGACATGATATGACTTCAACCAAAACCAAGAGAGTATCCAACAAATGGGAAGAATCAATGCCTCGAGATATATATATATATATATATATATATATATATATATATATATATATATATATATATATGGCTTAATTATAATATGGAGTTTGAGAAATTATCTAAAATCAAGCCTTCTGAATCTAGATTTGATCTTGACAAAAGAACACCTGACTTGCTGAAGCAAGATATGTTTGATCCGACTAATAATCTGGTTGAAGATATTAAGGGCGCGGATAAAGAATTTTGCAACGTTGGTGATACAATGTATGGTCAACATTCAAAATCATACGCAACACCATGTTATCAATGCTACAATGAACTACCAATAAGCAGCACAAATTATTCATTATCTTGTCAATCAAAGATATCTTCTATAAATTAAATGTATCGTATTAGCACAAACAAGTACCAATACTTGGATTACCCGTAAAAAAAACATGACCCATTCCTTCATAATGAAAAAGTTGCTATATTGAACAAAATTTCCTAATTAGAAATGGTGGCTGGTATTTACAAACCGTAGTATGAACGAGCGTATCCTGTAGCCGCGTTTCATTATGGGATATATTAACTGAATGATAATATTATCGTTGATGATCTCAATCCAATGAAATTTCCGCAATTTAATCGTGTCGCCGAACGATTAAATTAAAATTTCACAAATGCGATAGGAGAAAACGGTTTAACGTATACAAAACGCACAAAGATAAACTCGTGGCCATAGATGGTTAAATATACCGGAATATCTAGCAATGACATTTCTGAGCTAAGAAAGAAACTAAAATGTCACATAATGTAAAAACTTTAACCGGAGAGATTTTGTACGATTCAAAATATAAATCAAAAGTAGCTTCGATTTAAAGTATTGATCACAATGCGCATGCGTGAACAGATGCAGCAACAATATTTGCACGAAACGAACCGTCAGATTTTATGAGGGTAATATATTTAATTTTATTGAAAAAAATTGTAAAAGCGATCCTGTATCCTTGTGGTTCTTTTCAAGTTAATTTAATTAAATCTTTCAACGGTTTAATGAAGATAGTTTTATTTTGCAATCCCAACACGAATATATAAAACATCGTAGAAATTTTCATTGCAGAGTGAAAATATTAAAAAAATTATTTAATAATTATTTTACCGTTCCGTCAGTTGCTGTTCACGTTGCGAAAGAAAACAATTCTTAGTAGCCAACACAAATTGAATGCATTCAAGACGTGCATCTAAGCTGCCTCTAATATGGACACGGCGGATTGACTAGACATAAGACAGTTTATCTAAATGGACCCGTAGGTTCTAGTAAAACAACTCGTGTGATCTAATTATTTAATAAGAGTTGGACCAACTCTGTTGATATGATCGTTGTAACCCCTACACACAATCTAGCAACAGACATGAGCGAACGAAGAGTTATATCAGGCACGTATGATACATTTTATCGATGGAAATGACATAAATGTACGCCTGAACGACTGGGTGAAGCATACACTCCAATGCCATCATTTGTGATGAAATATGTAAAGTATCACAAGATATTTTTTTTAATTGATTGTTGCCAAAAATTACATCTGTAAAAATGTGCGACGAATCATAGTCAACAGCCACCGTTTGTTGAATTGTCTCCTTATGAATGGTTGAAAGATTTCATAGATTAGTATAAAGAAATGATTGACAACCATAGAACACTTAATCCAGAATTAAGAGAACTTAAGATATTAATCAGACCTCAAAAGAAGGATATTCAGTGTGAAATAATGCGTGATATAATTTTAGAAACACATATAAACGAGATTTGGAATTTTACTAGATATTTTGGTAGTTACAAGTAGAACGATAGTCTGTAAAACACTTCAACAACAATAAGAAACATATTTAAATTTACCAATACCATTATGTTGTCGGCCAGCAGATACACGCAAACAAACTAAGGAAGTTTATAAAGCAGGATTATCAGAGAAACGGAATTGCTTGTTAAATGATATTGTTTTAGTTCCTGTCCGTGTTATTGTGAGCGCATTAGCTATGAACAAAACTCAATGAACGCTAGGATACTCAATGACACCGATTCACCATCTCTCGTACAGTTGTTTGGATCGTCGATATTCGTATAGAGTGGTCAGTCTTTAGTTCATCTCGCATTGTCTCGAGAAATAAGAATATATCTGTTGCGGAGGATTATTATAAATGTTAAAGAATCTATTGGCACTAATAACGATGTTGTTAGCGATGATATATGAAGATAAAAAAGTCTTTAGCTATACATAATGTGAAATAAAATAAATAAACGCGACTTTGAAGTGATCATGACATTTAAACTACAAATGAATAAACATTGTGCACGTTGTAAGACAATAATGATCCAAGACAATTTATCGTAGATAGCATTGATATTAGTGCTGGTCACACATTAGTAAATGTAATGCTGACCTGTCTTGTGTGTAATTGAAGTTGTGGCGCTACTTAAATGAAAACGGTCTTAATTGAGTATACTCAGGACTTATTTGTAATTGTTCAGGTACCAATCCACGTTGAGGAGAAGCTGAATCTAATATATCGCTTGATCAGGATGAATTGTGGTATGTTCTAGTCTGATGTTGACGTCATATGTTTTCATCAGAGATGATATTGCACCAAGTAATTATTTTCCAGAATCAAGTTTTAGTACTTGAAATCATAGCAAGACTCTTTCTTAATAAATTCATCTCACAAGCTAATGCAACTTCAGCAGCCCTTGAAGTTAATATCCGTCCTGTGTTTTTTATTTCCACTTGCAAAGTCAACGATTGTCAACTCGTATTTGTATGTGTATTAACATCGTCCAATTTTAATAGTATCATGTGGTTAAACAGAATATCTTATAAGTTTATAATAGTCGGTTGATTAATTACCAGCAGCCCCTAATGCTAGTTTACATTTCATCACATATCTTACAAACCAATTAGCTTATGATTCTCTAAAAAAATTGTTTGGAATTAAACGAGTGTATTAATTTCAGATCTGCTATATGTCGCTGTTAGAAATCTTAATTTTCTGTTTATGTTACACCAATCACGTGACTTGCTTGGTCAATAGCATTTACAGAACACTCGCTGGTTTTGGTGTTCTCATTCGTCAAGTCGTAAACCAATTCGGGTTCCAGGACCACAATAATTATATCCAGGAATGATGTTTTTCTCCTGTCTATTTAATCCATGAAGTTCCTGATAATATTCCCAATGAAGTAGTGATATCACCACCTATTGTTTGTCGGTGATACCAATTTATATATCTTGTACCACATTTCCCACACTTGCCTGTAAGTGCATGTCTACGATGTTTGTAATAACTATTGTGTTACTATTGCACAATATGGCTGTAATTGAGTTTTTCTATGGGTAAACAAATCGCACATACTAAATTGCAAACAAACGGCAGGATAAAGTGACAAAATAAGCTAACACAGTTAGAGAAACGCTCGATCATATAGAGGCAACGGTTCAGCGTTATTGACCTCATTCTTGGTTCATTTTAAAGGAAGCTATTTTCTTCTTCAAAACTGACGTTCTAGCAAAAAGATCTGTTCATCCCACTAGATTTACTAGACATGATCTATATGGGAAATCTCGAAATGGGTACATTTATTTTAACTGTACGCCAAATTTATATGCTGGAGTAAAATGATATATACTTGTTTCAGCTAAGTGTATAACACTATATTACTTCTTGTTGCATGTTTTATCTGCAAGTGAAATAAGTTATTGTAAAAATAAATGATTGCGTGCATTTAAAAAAAAAACTATTCTTATACATCCTGTGATCGTGTATATATTGATTATTGAAATAAACAATGCGAGTACTGTATGGACCTTCTGATTTATTCAGATGTATAGACAAACGGCGCAGCTGGCCTGTTGTTAATGTTCCATATCTATATACCTTACATTGAGCAGGTTCGAATTAAGCTATCATACCAACAGAGGTCGGCTACCGTGGCTGTCATTGGGAAAGCAACTTTACTACCTCGGTACTAATAACCTATATCCAACGCTCTGCTGTTAGATGACCTACCAAACCAATCAAAATACTTGTCCAATGCTGTGCAGTATTAGTAATTTATATCCGAACACATAATAATTCGTCGGCATAAATGGTAAAAAGACTACCAAAAAGGTCGAAACAAAAGTAATCATAATTGATATTCGGGATTGATTTTCGTTTGTCCTATTACATTATTATTATTATTTATTATTATTATTTATTATTATTATTATTATTATTATTATTATTATTATTACTATAGTGTTGTTGGTTTAATTATGATTATATCGGCCTCTCAGTGTAACATATTTGTAATAAATATAATTTTTAATCACTAAATTTTGATTAATCAGTCAGGATCAGAATGTACCTGATGTTGGTTTGTGACCCTGTGCATGAATAACACCGTCTTTCATCAACTGGACAGACAGTGTTGCTGTGCTTTGAAATTTCCATCAATTAATTGCCGTTTCTTCACCAACCTTCAGCAGGGGTTATCATCCAATTAAGGTGTCATTAACTTTAATAGATGTTGAATGAGAAATTTAGTATGGATACAAAAACATGACAGGCAGTAGTCAAGGTTTTGTTCTGTTGCTTTTTTTAATGAATAAGTAATTCCAATTATGATGACATTTGAAGTGCATTAATGTGTGCGTCAAAAAAGTCAATCATCCCGTTGTCAGATGATTGCATAATGTTAGAAAAATAAATATTGTAAAAACGTTTTATTTACAACATATATACCTTCATTATCCCCTTTCTGGCTCACCTCTGTGACCGCATAATGAACCTTTTCTGCAACAAACAGAGTAAATACTTTGTTGTTGAAACATATATACTGCCTTTTCAGCACAATATGATGTATATTTAAATGTATAATCAGATTTATCCAATAAAACGTAGGTATTTCTATTTGTACTTAAATATTTTGCTTTAAATTTGAATACTCAAAGCAAAATGAGTAATTCTTACCAAACATACATAAACAAAGGAATCCGCATTTTCAAGGTATATTTCATGTCTTCAGCACATAGTGTATGCCTCTATTATTACTATCTTAGTGCCACTGCATATATGTCTGTTTTTCTTCTCCCACTCTCTCAGTATATACGATTTGTAATAGTTCGCTCCTTTACCCATCATGTTTAAAATTGTATCGGATCTGAATAGGCAGTATAAAGCGTTTTAGTTACAAAAAAGTCTACCTTCATCCTCCTGTGGAGTCGTCATAGTTGTGTAAGGTGTTACCTCTGAAAAATGAATGATGCAGGCATTACACTTTGCGAAATATAAACATAGCTTCTCTGCTTCATGCACTTTTAATTGTACCAAGTGTATCATAAAATATGCGAATTTATAGAGTTTAATACGAAATAACTGTCTTAGTTTGTCCACACAAAACAAATGCATAAAAAAGAAGTCTGTCATTGATTTTGACCTGATCATATATCCATTTGCCTAAACATGTTAATTATTTATCTTGACTTTTGGATAAAATGTTCTCTCATTTTAATAAGGACACTCTTTTACCTTCATCGGGTAGACATTTGTTTACTATATCGTGGTCGACTACTGAGCTGTGAAGCCTTTTACACGTGTAATAACAAATATGTCTAGAATCTTTATTTGCTTTCAGCTAATTGTCGTTCACATTGCAATTACAAAAGAGCATCAAAACATGAAACTTATGATATGTTTACGAAACGAAGATAATCAGCTTTCTACTGTTATTTCAGATGCTTTAACAAACAATCCATGGTTACATATGGATGCATTTTTAATTTTTATTCAAATGGTTTTTTCAATATGCAAAATGTGACTTAGTATATGCAGAGAATGAATCACAATTATCTCGAATAAGACATAATCAATATCTAAAAAGAAAATGTGTACTGTTTTTGTATTCTAGATTTGATAGTAAATAAATCTTCAAGAGAACCACCAAGCAAAATCGTAAAATTTGCTAAATCAACAATTAGAAAAAGATTGGATTCTCATTGGCCCCAAAATGAATTTTAAAATGTCAAAAATTAAACATTAATTAATTATAATTAAGAGGAATGTTCAGGCTCAGTACTCTTAAAAAAGTGAAAAAGAGCGAAACCTATCAACTTTTGAAATAATTCAACACATAATTTACTTTCCAAAAATACAATCTGAACATTTAGTCATCATTCGGCACTATAACTTAATTTCAAAGATAGTTCATAACGTTTATTTCAAAAATCGTATTGAATTAATGTTTAATTAAATATTTGTGGTAAACCAAACAAAAGACCGACTTCTTTGGCAATGAGCAGCCATCGCTTGACTGCGTCAAAGTGGGCTCTTCCGATTTTGTACTATATTTGTAATATCTGTGCTTGTTTTCTGTCATCGTCTACATTGTTGTGTTTCATCATGCATTCGCTGTTCCGTTTGTGTGTTTTCTCAGCTGTATTGTACGTAATTTGTTTTTGAATGAACTGCCGTCACGTGACCGCTTACACTACGACGAATCCTCATTAATTCGATTAAATGACCACACCTTGGTTCTAGATACTATATTGTGCTCAAGACTGAATGAACTGGGAATTCATTCATCATTTCTTAAATGTAAACGGAAGCGAAAAAAGAAACGTTCTTTCAAAGCCGGCCGGCGTAGAACAGGAAGAAGGATTCCAGTTATCTCCCTTTCGCCCGTAACGGTTTAACAACTTAAAAATTCTGCCGTTAATTTCAATAACCTGGTTCAAATTCCTCTTAAATCGTCAACCGTTGTGTCAACTGTCCCAGGGATACCATTACGCATTGCATTATTGAACGCTCAATCAGTAGGATCACCGGAAAAGCGCACAAAAATTGTTAATTTTATCAATGACCAGAATATTGACGTCTTCTTCCTGACAGAAACTTGGTTACATTCCGTAGGTGATGAATGTAAGTGTGCGGATTTAACACGCAGCGTTTACTCCATCAAATCGTTCCACCGCAACTCTCGCGGAGGTGGAATTGCTGTAATTACAAAGAATTTCATGATCAAATGCCTCAAGTACAACACAACCTTCAACTTCTGCCACACATCGTTTGAACTAGTCCAAACAACGCTCACACTGGAACAAACGTCAGTCCATTTGTTCTGTTTCTACCGTCCTCCTCCTAGTAGAAAGAACAAGCTGACTGAATCTCTCTTTTTGGAGCAGTTTCCAAATCTTCTAGAGTATTTAAATTCGATATGTGGCAACCTAATTATTCTTGGAGATTGCAACTTTCACTATGACTGTCCTGGTAAACCAAACACGTCAAAACTCCTAGATTCCATTCATGTTTTCAATCTTAAACAGTCAGTTAACCAACCTACCCATAAACGTGGTCACATGTTAGACTGGTTTCTTTATAGACCTGATGATAATATTCTGCAATCAACTCTTGTATCCCACGAACTTGCATCGGATCACCTCTGCATTGTATGCCATCTCGACGTATCAGTCCCTAACCCTTCACCTCTATTTGCTACTAAGAGAAACCTCCGTATGATAAATAGAACCAAAGTCATGCATGACATCCAAGAAAACCCAACAACTTTCTTACATCCAACAACTTGATAACTGCCTGCGTTCGTTGCTTGGAAAACATGCCCCAGCCACCAAATGCAGAGTATCAATAAAAAGTGTTCTCCTTGGTATAGCAATGTTAGGGACCAGCTTTGCACTGCTAAAAGACATCGCCGAAAAGCAGAGAGGCTTTTGCTTTCCACCAGACTCACTATTCATAAACAAATCTACGAAGCCGCTAAGAAGAACTTCGCAAAGATAGTCCATTTAGCCAAATCATCCCACTACAGTTCTAAGATCACGGAGAGTTCCAGCTGCAAAGAGCTGTTCGAAATAACTAACAAACTAATGTCAAGGAACAAATGTACAACACTTTCAACGACCTTCTCTCCACTAGACCTACCAAACCAATTTGCAAATTTCTTCAATGACAAAGTTCAAACCATTAGAGATTCGCTTGACAGCACAATTTCAACTGATTCGTAACCATACAGGTATGATGCAGAATTTCAGCGACAACCGTTAGGAGCATTAGTACCTGTTTCTAGATTTAGTACGGACAATCGTGTTGAAAAGTGCACCAAAGTCTTGGGAATTTGATCCTTGAGTGCTTAGACACAATATTGCTTTCACTAACTGATGTTACTAATATCTCTCTCTCATCAGGGGAATTCCCATCATTTTTCAAAACTGCCATCCTAAAGCCACTGCTGAAGAAACCAACACTGGACCATAACGATTTACAGAACTACCGCCCAGTTTCTAATCTCCCTTTCATATAAAAAATCTTTGAAAAGGTTGTTCTAACTCAACTTGTACCTCATTTGAATTCAAACAGTCTTTTTAGCAATGTACAGTCTGCATATCGCCCTTGCCACATTACGGAAACTACTCTTCTGAAAGTATTTAGTGACATTCTCTCTGCTTTAGATAGTGGAAAGATTACAGTCCTCACACTCCTGGATTTATCTGCAGCATTTAACACAATAGACCATGCTATATTACTTCACCGTCTCCAGCATGTACTTGGCATTCAGAATATAGCCTTACAGTGGTTCACGTCCTACTTAGTCAACAGGACACAAATTATATCTGCAAATGGAATACACTCCAGCCCAGTTGATGTACGTTATGATGTTCCACAGGGATCTGTTATTGTACCTGTTCTCTTCATTCTGTACACTCAGCCACTCTCAAGTGTCATAGATCATCACCCAGTGTCGCACCAATTGTACACTGATGACACCCAAATATATTAAGTCTAGCCACCCAACTGAAGTTGATGCTACCATCCATGGAGCAGAGAAGTGCGTTTCGGAGGTGAAAGCATGGATTACATGTAACAAGCTGTAGATGAATGATGATAAAACTGAGGCTATTCTGATCACAACACAAAGACTTTCTCATCCACATCCTTTACCTCAGACAATAAATATCAGCAACACCAACATTAAATTCTCACGGTCAGTACGGAATCTATGTGTTACTCTAGACATTACTCTCACATTGCACCAACATGTCATGAACATTTGCAGGGCTGCATATCTTGAATTGAGACGAATCAGTTCCATTCATAAATATCTTTCTGTTGATGCCACGAAAACACTTGTGTGTTCATTAGTACCTTCAAGACTGGACTATTGTAAATCAATTCTGTCTGGTAGCAACAGAGAGGGTGAACAGACCAACTTTTATAAGCGTCAATTCGGCAAACCGAGGCTTGCTCATAAATGCTTTATAGAGGCTAATTTGGTAAAATAGAATGAGAAAAGGACGCCAGCGTTGTTGTCACCCCCACCCCCCTCTGCTCCTATGGGGTTAACAATTTTTTTCAACCTAATATATGATCAAGTCCGATACGATATCTTGATCTAGGATCATGTAAATTTATCGTTACAAATCCATGTGGGATTGACTGAGCGTGACTAAAGAAATTTCTAAAGAGATTATAATCCATATCCCCACTGCACCATGTCTGGTGAATATTTCGTAGCGTATGTGTATCAACTCCGTTGAATACAGCAAGAATATTACAGTTATCTCTGATCACTTTTGGTATTTGTGTGTATCGTTTAGTGACATATATCACGTCAGTGTTTTTATGTCTGCCTCTGGAAAATATCCTAGCAGGATTTTTTTGATCGTCAAACATCACATCGTCGTACACAACAAGATTGTTACTGCTTCCATCTAAGTCTTCTACGGATGGCGCTTCATCGATATCGGTTATAAATTCAATAATACCTTCGTCGTTGATTTCTGTTGTCTTTTCGTTAAAATCCTTGAACACTTCGTAGCATCGCTGATCATCTACACTAGGAGCAATCAAAGACAACTTATCCCATTTCATCCATCTCGTTATTAAATTAAGTAGCAGTTGTGTCTTGCCACTTCCAGATGGTCCGATTATAATCATACGAATAGAATTTGGTAGCGCAGCATGATGTTTTAACTGGTACGCTTGTTTTCGTCGCCGACAAATCAATTACATTCTTGTTATTATAAGTATATTATAGATCTATTTTGTGTGAGGGGTGTAAGGCGTACACTGATAATTGGTCTGACGATTATTTCCATCAGAATAATATATTAATATTATGGATTTGTGGTGTATAAAGCGTATACCAACAATTGGTTTAACAATCACCGGTTCATAATCTGGTAGCTTTGTATGATGTTTTACAGGTTGTGGTTCTCGTGTTGCTAAATAATCAATTACATTCATACCAATTATAATATAAATATATTATGGATCTATATTGTGTGAAATGTAAGAAGCGTACTGGCACAAACGACTTGACGACGATTACAACTAAAAATAACAGATCAGCACTTTCTGGTAAATGTGTAAAATCCGGTACAAAGAAATTTAGATATGATTCTATGAAATCTGCAGATGATTTAAAAAAAAACGAGGAGATGATATTGGAGCCAAGTTAGTAAAATTACCGGAAACACCATGGGAAAATACCCAGGAGAAAAACACATTCCAGGGTATAGTTATTGTGGACCCGAGACCAGACTCGATATCAGACTCGATGATCAAAACCACCCCGACCCGGTGAAAACCCAATAAACGATATTGATAAGGCGTGTCATGCTCATGATGTTGCTTATTAAAGCAATAATCTGCAACACAGACATATTGCAGATGTGAGATTGATTCACGCGTTGAATTCTATTACTGATAAATCCTTCAAAGAAAATTGGCTTCATGGTTGATAAAGTCGGCAATAAAAGGTATATTAATGATGGGTGCTGGTAATTAATAACAACATGGAATCTATTTATTATTCTCCAAGAGGATACTGGAGGGGCAAATCAGCAATTGGTACACTCGCTAGCGCAGCAAAGGTGAAAAATACCACTGCAGCGGATTGGTTATCTAAACAGGCGATATGGCAAATTTATCTACCACTGCCTAAACAAATTAATTACTCGCATTTTGATATGACCGTCCCTAATAAAGTTCATCAAGCCGATATATTATTTCTGCCGCATGATGTTTTCTACAAGTACACGCTAACCGTAGTTGATATTGCGAGTCGATACAAAGAAGCAGAGCCGCTAAAACAAAATCATTAAATGAAATTGCTTCTGCGTTTGAAAGGATTTATCGTAGGGGTCCTCTGCATTGGCCAAATCTATTACAAGTTGATCCTGACAAGGAATTTCAGGGTGTAGTGATATCAACAATGAAACATCATAATGTCACCATCAGACGAGGGCATACTGCACTACATCGCAATCAGGCAATTGTTGAACGATTTAATCGGACACTTGCTGAGCGGTTATTTGAATATCAATGCGCGAAAGAATTCATCCAGGATAAACGATCCCGTGAATGGGTTAAGAGATTACCAGGCGTGATTACTGTGCTGAATAATGAGATCACTTGAACAATCATCATGAAACCTGTAAAATTCTCTATTATTTTTTTTTATCCTGCTGTTTATAACCAGAAAGTTTTTTTTTCTGATTATATCATCGCTGACAATATCACTTATTGTAGTGTCATTATCATCTAAAACAACTCTTCGAAGTTGATTTATTCTTCGTACTCTGGACACCGCAAGATAAACTAAATTTGACCACTCGATGTGATTATCTACCATCCAAACAATTGTATCGGATATAGTCAATCCCTGTGAAGAATGTATTGTCGCTGCGTAACCTAGCGTCCATGGGGATTTATCAGCACGCAATGCATCTTCGAAGACATTAATATCAACTAACACAATATCATTTAACACTATATTCTGTTTCTCACTTTGCCCACTTTCTCTGACTATCTTTCTACTTGCCACTATCAAATCGTTTGGTCTCGTCGTTATTGGTATTGGGAATTGTAATATTCGTTCTAACGCTGACACATTTTTAATCGTTGCTCCGCGCTCCTTCACTGTTAGTCCCCATTCGTGTATCTTTTTGCGTCTTAGATCAGTCAATTTGTTTTTCCACGCAACGCATTTGTGAAGTGTTCTATTATCAGTTCTGCTACACAATTCAACGATGACAGTTTCATTGGTTTTAGTTTTTCAATACTTGGTTATCATTTAACGGATATATCCCATAAACAACTGCTGTTACAGGATAGGATCTCCCCTAGTACGGTTTGTCAACTCCAGTCAGAATTTCTGGTTTGGAATCTCGACTCACAGTGACAGTTCTTTTATCTTTCAAGATAGGTTCAAATTTATCTCGAATAATCCAATCTCCTGTTTCTGAGCGGATAATGAATTTCACACTAAAAAAATACTTTTTCTTGTCAAGATGTGAGATTATCACTGCTGCTTTTTTGTCGTTGATGATAGCATAAACGTTACCATCAATTCGAAATGTTGACCAACATTGAGATGCGCCATTGTGCTTGAATTCATTAAAACAATCACGAATTTTACTTATCATGGTTCTATCAATTATTAGACTTTTTGGTGCTACCGAGACTTTATCGAGATTGAATTTAACATTTTTCCAGGGCTTAATTTTCGATAATCTCTCGATCTCCTTCATATTATAATTAAAACAAGTATTTAAATAAAGAATTTATTATATAAGGAATCATTGCAAATGGCTTATGATTGTTTCAGTAACCGCATGTAACAAATCATGCAGAAAGGAGTTCTGTGGATATCATATGCAAAGTGTCCGTGGTGGAAGTTTTGGCCCAGACCATTGCATACGATGTGGGGTAGGTGTGCGTGATAAATTGCAGTTGTGTCTCAACTGTGGTGGTAAGCGATACAGAGAGTTGAAGCGTTATTATGATAAGAGAGTTAAAAACTCTATTAAGAATTCCATCAATGACCCTGTCCCTGACAAAATCATAAGAACTCCTCAGGACTACATTGGAAGATTTCTCAAGTAATACTTAAACCAAATAATAAATTAGACAAATACTATTATAGTATATAAATGAACCAAGAATTTCAATTGCACCCTGTTATCAGCAATTATGAGGCATCCCGTGATGGTATTGTCAGACGCCGTAGACTGAATAAACCAGTTGGGTGTGATAATGGTATGGGACATTTGAGGTTTAGATCTGGAGGAAAAATGCGTCTTAATCATAGATTCGCATACGAGTATTTCCATGGATTGATCAGGGATGGTTTTGTAGTTGGCCATATTGATGGATGTCCTCAAATAACAGATTGGATAATCTTCAAGCTATTTCTCAGAGTGAAAACATTAAACGGGGAAAGACTGGTACTTATAAATCAACTGGGAAGAGACCTGTAAAATCATTTAATAACGAAAATAATGATGAAATGGTATTTCAATAAATGAATAAAGCCGGTAGATATTTTAATATTTGTAGAGCCTCAATACGATTTGTTGCAGATAATATAACCAGGTCAGTGATTTCCCAAAAAACTGGACAAAAAATTCAATTTGCTTATGTCTGAATTCCATTTTGTAATATATCACCAAAGGGAGATAACTCGTGCGGGTATGTCGGCTTAGCAAAGAGAGGTAATCTCAATGGGTTTTTTGAAACGCTACGTCACCAGAATTTGATGTTTGTTCCCATTAGTTAGTTTATCTGTCATCATTCTCAATGGGATAATCAATTATCTGTTTTGAATCAAACGCGAGGTATTTTGCAAACAGTTGTATTCATTTTTTTAGTGTTGTTTCCAAGTTAAATGCTGTCACAATACAAATAATACCTCCGTATTTCGCAACACGGAAGGAAAAACCACTCGAAGATAACAGAAGGAATCCAAAAATTGGAAATATACCACGTGTTACAGAACAACTATGATTGATACACATATATCGCATTCAAAAGCATGTACCTGTAGATATCGAATCAAGCGTAATTCGTTACGCGTTGGGACATCGTCCTGATGCTGATGGTTCGATTCACGTAACAGGCATATTGTCGACGGTACCGAATTGGATGTTTTTTCTATATAATTTGGGGTGGGGGTCGGGTTGAGCACTTCGAAATTCAAATCGTGAACCCACCATACCACCACACCGTCACACGGTGTGAAATGATTTTTCATTCAACCCGGGGTGATTTTGTGGTGGGTATGGTGGTTTCAGTTTGAATGTAGAAGTGCACTATCATACCATTATCATCCATTCATTATCATCCATCCATTCATTCATTGTATATATAATCCATTCATTTATTGAAAATATAATCCTTTCATTCATTCATTGTATTGTACCCTGCAACTCGCCATTAACAGGTGATTGGGGGTTGAACGGCTGTATTGTCCTATGTAAATAATATGTATATATGTATATATGTATATATGGATATAATGTGTGACGTCCATTCACTAAATATAACCTCTTAGATTTCTAACCCGTTATTTGATGAATTAGATATCTTCTCAGTGGAATATGTTTCGTGATACCTCTGGGCCTGGTCAGATGTAAATTACACCAGAGGGGTCCTATGAGATGTGTTGTCTTATATATGTATCCTCTGGGCCTGGTCAGATGTAAATTACACCTGAGGGGTCCAAATGGGGTTTATCATCACATAATATCTCTAGGCGTAGGTAAGATGTATAATACACCTTGACACGAACAGAGTTCATCATAACATCATATATAATCGCATAATATCTATCTATCTATCTATCTATCTATCTATCTATCTATCTATCTATCTATCTATCTATCTATCTATCTATCTATCTATCTATCTATCTATATATATATATTACCAAGATATTGAATATGGCACTCAAAGGAATAAATATACCCTTCCAAAGTCGTATCCATTCATTAAACGAATCCAACACGCGATATACGACGCTTTCAAATATGAAAATGACGTAAGTTTGACCCGTTATTTACTATCGTGGAAAGAATAAGGAAAAAATTAGGAAATGAATATGAAATCAATCCATCAAGTCGAAAATTCACATTTGGTTACCTGAGCGGAGTAAAAATTCTCACTATGAATCGACAGGTATAATACTTCAATATCTGTCTGTTTAACAGGTATTGCAAGTATATAATACAATTGACAGGTAAAATTCTCACTACGAATCGATATGTATAAATACTTCTTCAATACTTGTTTGCAATACAATGAACAGGTAAAATTCTTACTCAACAGGTATGGTGTGAGTGCGCTCAACTAGAACAAAATTCTTTACAGGATTAAACAATAGTGGCTTTGAAATTCTATACTGGTTTTATCAATGGACTACCACCGTAGTGAAAGTTTTACGATTTATTTGTATTTGTTAACTACTGAAAGTATTTCAGTAATTTATTTTTTTTATATTGATTTTTGGTCATTTTTAGTCATTTTTTGGTGATTTTTCATCGATTTTTGCCTGATTTTAGGTGATTTTTGCCTGTCTGAGTCGGGTCAAGTAGTCAATTTTCAATGTTATTTCTTGTAGGGTTTTTCCACTTCAAATTATTTTTGATGTTTTCAGACCTGAAAATGACCAAAAATGGCAAAAATTTACAAAAAATGGACAAAAATATTCAAAAATTTATGTTGGTGTCAGTCGGGTGAAGTAGTCGATTTGTAATGTTTTTTTTTCCGTAAAGACTTCTCATTAGAAATTATTTATGGTGATTTCTGTCGCCAGTGACTTTGTCATCAGTGATAAAAACACTGCATTTAGATCAAGTATTAATTTATAATGGTAAATGAAGCACTAACGACTAGATTAGCTCGTGAGCGGCTATCTGCAATTATGAAGGTCATTTAAATCCGCGATTCTGTTAGAAACAAATTACAAGCTAGACAGAGTCTTTAGACTGATTTTGCTACAACGACTGAAGACCTGTTTAAACCAATCACTGCAACCACCGAGAGAGTTAGTTTGGGAGAGACTATTGACGAACAGGATAAAAAAAGGGTATTCTCCCATTGTTAAAACAGATAGCTGGAGATAAACAACAACCACAGCGTGATGTTGTTGAAAAAGCTAGTGTTTCTTTAGTGGATAAATTTACTGAGGAGGCTAGAACACTAATAAAACAATTTCAATTATTAAAACAGAAAGATTATCACGCTTTTGGTGATTTTGCTGCTAACAGCTATCATTCAAAAAATGAGTTTTTAGCGGACGAGTATAAAGATGATATAATATCACGTGATGATTGGCTTGATTGGTTGTATAAAATAAACAAAGAGATTTATCGTTTAGATAAGAGGGAGATGGGGTATAAAGAATTTAAAACAGGAATTAGTGATTATGATAAACAACAAATAGAAGAGCAACAACAACAAATAGAAGAACGACAGCAAGAAAGAAAGCGCCCAACACCAACATGGAGACAAACACGAAGACAGAAAAAAACAAGAAGAACCTGAATGGGATACATCACTTCATGATGATAATTTAGAAAGAATGTACAGAGCACTGCATGAATCATCTCGTGAGCAAGGTACAACTGGTACAACTGAAAAAGATGGAAGTGAATATCAAAAGGCTTTTTCAGGTAGTGGTTCAGTTAGTTTTCCTGGTAATATTCCCAGCGATATAACACGATTACAAGTACTCATCGGAGGAAAACGAGCTGAAAATAACTCATTATAAATAATTAATGAAGCAGCTGATATCTGTATGCGGTTATTTCAAGGCGGCATCATGGATATCAAAACATATCGAGATTTCATTGATGAGTTAGCCGAAAACTATGGTTATTACAGTGACTAATATGATGACTTCGTCATTCAATTAGATAAATATAATTTAAATAAGATGATCATACACTACAATCGTGATAAACCAACCAGCGTCTATATAGTAAATTCACGATTGCCTGTTTATAGAGCGTACTATGGTGATGGTCTCGGTGATACTATTGCAGGATTATTTGTAAGAATGGCTCCAAAAGTAGCACCAATCGCAAAACAATTATCAATGAAAGCAATTGATGTTATTTGTGATAAGGGTGCTAGCGCTGTTGGAGATCTTGCCGGGAAGCATTTTCCGCTGCAAAGGATAAACTAGTAGCATTAGTTCGACTGCGAAAGAGACCACCAATGGTATCGCCATTACCATCCACAGAAGTGATGCCTGCAAATGTTAGTAAACTAATAAATAACGCAGTAGATCAAAAATTAGCATCGTTGGTGACTTTATCATTGACAGCAATTGACCAAGATAATATTACCGCAAATATGATAGCGGGAAGTGGCTTAAAATCACGACGACGAAGATAAAAATCATGATTTAGATCGAGGAATATATAATAAAATGTTCAAACGGTCACTTGCTCCTGCCTTTGATATGGACGCTCCAGTGCGTAAAGATAATTCTGTACGCGATTATCAATTTTATTCTTATCACGCAGTACAACCAGATCTTCGATCAAGAATCGAACTTTAAGTTCATGATACCAGCAAATACTTTCTACCCGATGAAGCATTTATTGAAGTGGAAGCAGAACTTGTAATAAATGTTGCAGCTAATACACCATACGCAGATGATCCAAATATCCGAGTTGGTTTTATTAATAATGGTATTATGGCGCTATTTAAAAGTGCAAGATATATGATTGATGGAAGAGAAATTGAATTTATTGAGCGTGAGGTTGATGTTGCCACAACAATAATAGGTTTAGCAAGATATTCTGACCATTATAAAAGATCGGCATGTCCATCTATGATGTTTTCTAAGGATATTACTTATAACGCTGAACACATCCAATATATTAAATTACGGACACCACAAGATACTGCAGATGGTACCAGGTGCTGCTTTTGATATTATAAAAAGTACTAATCCTAATTATAATCTAGGATTTGCAACACGTGTATCAATGTTGAAGAGGCCTCGTCGACAATTTTGTAGAAATGTCCGAAAGGTTATTTATGGAGCAAAGCATACAGTAGCACTCGTGCGAAAGGGCGATGATAATAGTTCAATCTGGCATGGTGCTGGTATTGCTGCCGGTAAAGTCATTAAAACAAAACTATCATTGTGGATGCCAGTAATGACTCCATCAATCACAACAGAAGAACGATTACTATCATTTATGGATCATGGAGGAAAATTATTTTTAACATGGTTATCAGTGACCACAGATACTATGGATTCTAATATTAATGGTACATTTACATGGCACCTGGCATCAAAACAAGGTATTTTAGCTCCACGTCATATATTTGTTGTGCTACAGAATAGAGAGCGATTTTACTCTCAAGAACACAGCCATATGATATTTGATCAATTAGGTATCTCGCTGAGAATAAACGGACAACAGGAACCATCCGAGGATATACTACTTGATTACAATACCAACCAAATAGCACGTGTGTACCATCGTCTGTTATCATATATGGGACGCGATCAGAATGTAAATACTGGTCTGCAAATATCACAGTTGGAGTTTAAAAGTTTATATCCGATTTATTACTTTTCGCTGGAACATCTTGATATAACAAGACAATCTGTCGTTGATATACACTTTAGGGCTCGTGTAACCGATCCTCCTGCTGATGGTTATAGAGCGTTTGCTGTTATTCTCAGTGATAAATCAATGCTACTCGAAGGTGCTGGTGGACGAATGAGAGTAATCGATGCACCAGTGGAAAATATATAACAATTAGATCAATCTGTTATTAATATAATGTCATATAGACATATTAGTGTTACGTTAACTCCTGGTCAACTCAAGAAATTGCAATCAGAATCGGTTAAAAAATGTGGAACCACAAACACGCTGAAACACAATCAGATGTCTGGTGGTCAGAATAAATTGTCACTGACAACTCGTCAGATAAAACACTTCAGTGATGCTTTCAAAGATAAAAAGGTGTTCAGATCACACTCTCTGCAGCTGCCATAAAAAACATGATAAAATCAGATGGTATATTCCCGTTGTTAGCTGCGATTCCAGCGATAATTGCATCAGCAGCCCCAGCGGTGGCTAAAGCGGCAGTGTTAGGAGCCGTTAGTATCGCGGCAGGGATGGCACTAAAGAAAGCAACTGGACAGGGATATAAAAAAGAGAAAGGGTCTAAGATTACCAGGAACCCCGTATTCATGGCACTGCCGAACAGGCCTGAGACTAGGAACAGTTAATTAACTCGGGAACCTTCGGTTCCATCTTCGATATTGCCTATAGTTCCTATGTCAAATTTAGATTTACTCGATGCTGCTAACAAAATAGCGATAAAAAACTTCAGAGGTGTCTTTATGAAAGATCAGTTGCCGGCACAACCAAAAAAACGTTGAAACCGGTATCATTAATCTCGATAACAGCACCGGACCTGGAACTCACAGGGTTGCATACGCGATTAATCCGCGTGCAATTGTTTATTTTGATTCATATGGGTTAGCACCGCCTAAAGAATTTACGCGTTATATAAACCACTTAGAAAAACTCCTGTCTGGTATTCTACGCTACCAACACAGGAAATGAATGACCCACCATTATACGGCAACGAAGTATTAAATGTCCTAGACGCCATCTCATCATCGAGAAAACCACCTCATCAGGTTGTGAATGAATATACCAGTAATCGCTTTTTAGAGAGAAAACATAATATAACATGATTGATATTTGGGGGAGATCTTTATCAAGCCTGAAAACACCAACCGCGGAAATATCTGCAACCGGTGATATAGCTGAGATGTTAAACTTATCAATTGTTTATTTCAATGAAATAGTTGTATTTTAAGATCGCCAGGGTAAATTGAAAACGAGTAATGTTTCCCTTGATGATATTTTAGTTAAACAACACGGTGTAACGGAAAATGCTATCGCAGTATTTTCCGATCAGGGTAAACTCAAACCAGGTGTACTTGTTTCAACTATTGTGGATACCCAACAAAAACTACAATCAGAATACAACGATCATATAATTAATTTTGGTCGATTACAACAGAGTACAATTGATAACATCGAAGCCACGGTAAATAATCTATTCGGTGTTCCACGTTCGCAACCCGAGTTGCATATCGTACATGTAAATGCGCTATCGATAATTTAGCAAAATTGCGATCCGAGTATGACGCTCTTGTAGTTCAATTTGGTAATCTACGTAAAAATTTTAAAAAGACTGATGACGCTGTCGATGAATTATTTTGGTAAAGACGTGAAACCCGATAATATTAAAATGGATCTCGATGATATTATCACGAAACTCAATGAAATAACATCAATTTATCAGCAATAAGAAACTATCAACGTTGCTATTAAAACGACCAACGATATCATCATAGATGATATGCCGAAGATGATAAAATACTTGAAAAAAACAAAAATCCCTCATGACAGAACCAACAACGTAGTATACACGATTCAATACGGATCATTTGCGTGGACACCATCCACTAACATATTTAATATCACCGCGGCCGTCAAAGGTATTTATCGATTAATACTAGTGACTCAATTTAATATTTCATCAACGAGTGCATCTGGGGTCAACAATACGATATCAACGATCATCGACAAGGATACAACTGAACAGTTCACGATAGCATCCACTGATAATAATTTGGCTAAGGTTTCAGTAACATGGTATGTGGAATTCGTAGCGGATTTAAGTAAACAATTAAACCACCAGCGGTTTCAATTTAAATCTGTTGTAATAAATAATGATTTCATCACCGACGATAAATTCAGTATCTCAATACCGCTATGATCAAGTCAGAGAATTTCAAACTAAACTCAAAACCCTCACTGAGGAGTACCAAACAAAGATAAAAAAAATACTGACGAAGAATCACCGCAGTTGATATTACCGTGTACTCGGTGAGTTGTGAAATCACCGGAGCCGGTATAATACTCTCCTCGGTGACAATGATTGCCCCGATAGCTGTTCCAATTTGTATATCCGCGGCGACAACAATCGCAGGAATAATTTGGATAATAACAAAAAAATATCATCATGCAGCCAGCGCAAACTGCAAAAGTACGTAATTAAATTCCATGTTGTATCAACCGCATACTCGCAATTATCCTCAATGATATCGTCATCACTCGATGATACATTAATATCAGATAGTGAGTCATCAGCGATGGTACGTGTTTATGATTCCGCGATGTTAAAATTAGAGCGACAACATGAGTATAATAAGAATGGAAACATCACAAGAACTACTTCAACGAATAGCATAAAAT
The DNA here is from genome assembly GCA_030141615.1 of Unio pictorum. Classification (NCBI taxonomy): domain Eukaryota; kingdom Metazoa; phylum Mollusca; class Bivalvia; order Unionida; family Unionidae; genus Unio; species Unio pictorum. The sequence continues at coordinate 5,728,571 of JARLTB010000207.1, forward strand.
ACCGACCCGGTGAAAACAAGCATGATCTCAATAACCTCAACGAATCCTGAATTCAGTGTGAATTTCCCTACTCCGATTCCCGTGAAGGAGATAGCGTTAGCAAAACTACGAGTGTATCACAGTTGGCCAAATATCAGATAAAAATCATTTGGCGGTCAACAACCGAATAATTCCTTGGTGTTTGCGAGTAAGAATAAACAAGACGGGACTCCAGACTGGAACGTTGTTTCAATATCATCTGGGTCCTACCAAATCGAACAAATCAATAGCGAATTACAACGCAGAATAAAATCCATTACTGGAAAAGAATCGAAAATCGCTATAACGGTTCATGAGCCGACGCTATCATCTGCCATTAAGATAAACTCACCTGGGTATGTAGTATTTATCTATCAGAGTTCTATTAGAACTGTGCTAGGATAGCCTGAAATATTACTTTCACCTGAACCACAAAAATCTGATTTTACCACAGATGAGATGCTTGAAGCAAACATTGATGTAATTTCTCTAATACTAGAAGGTATGGTTTTAACAGATTTGTCTAAAGCATATTTTAGTTTTAATTCGATTAATGCTTCTTACCCTGGATTTTTTCTTGAATTTAAAAGTGGTGATAAATAAGCAACAAGACCAATTGATGTAGAGAAAATAATTATTGGGGCTTTTAAAATAGCTACTAATATTTTCGAATCTTCTAAAGAACCACTAAAACAAAATTTTCAGTAACATCTTTCAGGAACGGATTCACTCAATGAAATCATTAAACATATAAAAAATATGAACCGTGGTATTCATATTATTGGTACATTGCATGAAATTTTTAGGAAAATGTTTGATGAATCTATTGAAAACATTGGGCAAGGAGGACACAAACAAAGATTTCTAACCAAATTTAATATAACAAATAAAGAATTATAAAATTTTGAATTTCCAGGATATAGTACATCACCGATGAAAAAATCTCTCAGTGACATCATCGATGATGGTTTTAAAAAGATTCATGACGCATGGAATGAAATCAAACTCAGCAGGGATATATTTTATATTCATTTGCACCAACAGCTCTTCCAGGGTTTTTATTAATCGAGGATCCAACCAATCCAGTCTATATGCGATGTCATAATAATTCATTAACGAGAATTAATTTTAAACTCACTGACCAGTCCAATAATCTAATTGATTTACAAGGTGAGGTTTTACAAATTAGTCTGTTTATGAAATCGTAAAGGATTTTCATCGTACAAAACGGTTAACCTCATAGCAGCAGAGAGAGGGGGGGGGGGGGGCGGGGGAACGACGCTTGCATCCTTTTTTTAATTCTGTTTTACCAAATTAGCTTCTATAAAGCATTTACGAGGAAGCCTCGGTTTGCCGAATTGACGCTTGTAAAAGTTGGTCTGTTCACCCTCTCTGCTGCTCTGGTTCATCTCAATACTTACTCCAGAAACTTCAAAACGTTCAAAACACAGCTGCACGGATCATCTTTAGAGTTCCTCGATCAAAGCACCTAACCACTGCTCTGTACCCTACACTGGCTATCAATTCGATACAGAATCAAACACAAAATTTGTTCTCTGTGCTATATTTCAATGCAGACTCCAGTCCAACAACATACCTATCCAGCCTCACCCATGTGTATACACCAGCTAAATCCTTATGCTCTTCTTCTGATAATCGTATACTCATTGTTCCCAAGGTGAAAACAAAGTCATATGGACAACGTTCGTTTGCATACCAGGGCCCGGCGACGTGGAACGAATTGGACATTGAAATTAGAAACAAAGACACTATGGTCCCTTTTAAGAGTGCTCTCAAGACTCACCTGTTTCGACTGCAGGGACAAACTTAGCGACCTAATCATGTTTTGTATCTTATATATTTTCAGCATGATTTTATGTTTTCCAATTTCATTGTTTTTGTCATTTGTTTTTCTGTAGTGTAGTCATATCATTATTGATGGTGTAATGCGCTTAAAGCTTTTAAAGATTAGGCGCTATACAATGTCCTCATTATTATTAGTAGTATTATTAGTATTAGACTCTAATGTAATTATGTAAAAAAATGCCTGACGTGTGGTGAGATGCCAAAAGTATTTTGATGCATTACTATAATGTAATCCGAGACGTCGTCGAATTCACACAAGTTTCATATTAATTTTTATGTCTAAGAATAGTATTGAGCACTTTGTATTTCCAGCTAAGAAATGTTTCTAATAAATAATTCGAATGTCAGACAGTTACAACAAAACTGAATGAATGATTAACATGACTTTTTCTATGAACATGTTCTTTGACATATTTATATGGTTGAGTTGTTTTTATTTTCGCATCTGATGAGTGTCAATGTTATAATTGAAGTCTTTTACTTTCTTACGTAGTAAATAATGACCATTGTTCTTAGCCTGACGAGGATTTTGAGATATGGAAAAGAAGGCAAGAACTCAGTCACCAGGCTGAGACCTCCTATCCCTTTTATTCATGTCGTACCGTAATTTTAGTTTTACTAATTGAGTGAAAATTAGTTTTTATTACTTCACAAGCATCTGATAACTTATATTTTAAATCCGAATTGTAATCAAGAAAGTTAATTTCTGAATCTTCATTTAAAGAAATTCCTCTTTTAACATCTTCAGTGGTCGATGGACAGTATGTCCAAAGCACAGTTGAAATCATAGAGATTAATGAACTTACTCCCTAACGCCAAACACGAATAAATGAGCACCTTCGTCCCAATCTTTTCGGTATTTTATCAAATCTAAACCCCCTTGGCTACAGGGTGATAGGTAGAAATTTGTAATTGTTCGGTGCCTAATCATGCAAAGCCTGTTGGAAATGACCTGACATAAACTTTGACTCTTGATCGGATTGGACCGATTTCGGACGGGCATATTGCGTAAACATCTTTATGAAAGTCTGATGCCAAATTGACAGAATGGAGTGGAACAGTAGCATGTTGTACTCTAATCCATGAATAAGAACAAATGAGAAACTCACTTATGACAGAAGGTACGTATTAACAAAAACATTCCCACCAGCTGTGTCCCTTAATAGTTTAATATTAATAAGTGAGATAAACCATTTTGACATAAATGGTTCATAATTGTCCATAATAAAATCAGACTGGAGCTTGTTTGACCAACATTACATTGCTTTCAATACATAACCGTCGCTTTGATCTCATAGACATAAGAGCATTCGCAGTATATAGCTCTATCTTAATTTTGTTGTTCAGAAGTGCACGCTGACAGAGACAAGAATGTCTGATCAGTCTTATCAGAAACTTAAACGTTGTGTAAGATGAAAATTTAGAATTCTTCTTGTTAGCAGAAGAATCCTGTGTAGAAGACTTACTACCTATAACACTGTTTGAGAGATACGGAATTGTGTGAAGAACAATTTAAAAAGTTTTCGACATTTCTTCATCAACGTAAAACATAGCGTCAATATGGACGCAATTAGTGAAATCTTCAAACAATGTGTTGGCTGAAGACCACCGATTACCTAAATGCTCATTGTATCTAGAATTGTCCATTTTTGTATTGTTCTTAAACATGTATTGGTATGCCTCAGGCATACATACCTTAACCAGAACCTTCTGCTCACGTTTCTGTGTTGATAGGGAAGTGTAGACATCATGATGTTGCCAATAAGCACACTTTGTAACAATAGCTATATATGCTCTTTTGACCAGTTTACATGTTCAGCATTTTTTCTCAATATATGGAAAATATTGTTTTTACTTCATTTTCTTGAAAAGGATGTACTAACGTAAAATTGTAATGATATTAAAACTGAACGCATGTGCAAAGTTAAAGAGTGCTTTGCAGTTGGTACTTCTATTTCCTTTAATCAAAATTTAAAATTCCTTTCTGCTTATGATATGTATCTCACTCACTCTCTGCTCTGTCCGCAACTACGTTTATTGTATACCCCCCATCTCTCTCTCTCTCTCTCTCTCTCTCTCTCTCTCTCTCTCTCTCTCTCTCTCTTACAACTGCATTTCGTTCCCTGCATCTTCATATGTCTATCTTATTTTTCTCTCTCCTTTTCCTTGTTTGCGCAACTACATTTGTCTGTATTATATAAGCAGCTGCATGTGTCTCTCTTTGTTCTATTTCTCTAATTGCATTTGCCTCTCTTATTTACGCAAATGCGTTTGCCTATCTCATCTTTTTGACGCTCACGCGTTATTAATTTTTTTCCGTCTTATAGTTTAATTTTAATTCCATAACTTTAAAGTAAGATCTATTTATCCCAAATAAGTATATTCCACATATAATGTGACCGAAACAATTTGTATTTCTTGCTTCGTTAAAAGTGCCTTCACATCGGAAAGATGAATAGTGTTAGAAAAGATGGAGCTGTTAATTCTTTGGCAAGGACTCTAACCGCTCCTGGGTAGGATTTAAGATAACGTTATCAATTTAAGACCACTAGATAATGCTTGTTGATTTCCTTAAAGATTTACAACTGATGTACAATGATTCACAAGATTTGCAAACTTCTGAGTAAAGTTAAGAGATAATCTTCCCTCCAGGACCGAACATCAACTATCTATCCCGACACTATAGTTTTAAAATAAGCAACAAAATAAACGAAAACTAATAAATCTTTTTCATATAAAGGAATAATTTATTTCCCTGGAATACAGTCTGAATATATGTGTAAGAAAACGAAAGGTATTGTAATTTTAGTCCTAAATAGGTCACACAGTTATATCATAAGTTCTATAAAAAAAGTGTTGATTAAATGTAATGGTGTTCCCACAGTTCTATCACAAGTCTTATTAAGAAAATTTTGATTGACGATAATGGTATTCCCACAGCTCTATTAGTCTTATGAATAAAGTTTTTTTTTTTTAAATGTAATGGTGTTCCCAAAATGATCATGTTGTCTAGAATTTACTTACGTACCCATGGCCTGAATTGTGATTATGATCTTACAATCTTATCATGAACCAAAATAATGTAAAATAATAGATCAAAGGTCATAATGTACTAAAAGTCAAGCTTAATAATTGTGTTCAAGAATATTATTGAGCACATTGTAAATCTAGAGAAGTCTGATTGGAATAAATAATTCTACCCAAATTAAAACCTGTACATAACACTAAAAGTGTTTTCTTCTTCAGATGGTATCGCACGAATAATTCATTCTTCAAGAAGACAAGATTCAACTACCTGATTTAGGTCACAATTACCATTTTCTGGAAATACTCTTTAAATTTAATGAACTTTTCAATAACAAGTAATTAACAAGTCAACGTTTTTGTTGCTAAACTTATAATAAGGAATGTGATAAACTTCCTGCAAACCATGTGGAATACAATTGTCCTTGAATCGTACTAAAATGAACGAGAAGTTGTTTACTAAATGTCGGTCACACAAATACTTTAATTTTCGACTACGAATAAGTAAAATTACAGTTAAAAATAACGTAATATCATTAAGAAATTGGACCAAACAATACAAAATACACATAGCACGACTATCAAGGAAATGATTGGTGTACATTCATAGATAATATCCAGTCATATAAAGTTTTTTTTAGACAATAACATTTGATTTACTTTTAACTCCACACGAGAACTTTTTATTGTCTTATCGTGTAATATAATGCATATATAATTGGTCTTCTGCAAATATAAGTTGACCTCTACCAGATTTGTGATTGAATTTTGTCCAGTTTCATGAACAATTCTGCCAGACTCTTAGACAGGATACAATTAACAATTTTGGACTATTGCATCTTTTGATACAAATACATCGGCATTAATTGACGCTGCAGTGGTTGAATAAGGTGCATTGTAACTACCCAAACAAAACAACGTGATGGTTAATACATGTACATTAGTAAATGTATATTTAATATACAGGTGCTCACTGATTCTAAACGATGGTCACATGATCCGTCAATCATTTTGTCTATAACAAAAGTGAGTTTTACATAACTATTAACGTACGAAGAGTACTAAAAACAACTCAGAAAATGAATATAAATAACGCAAGGTAAGTAAGATATATGATTATCATTTTATCTCTTATTATTAACTTCATATATTCCAAAATACATGCCAATGATTTAAATCTTAATTTTGCGCTGAGTACATTGCAGCGCCCGACCGTGTTATGATATGAATAATAAATAATAGTTTTGCCATTATAACTTCATATCAGAAAACATTATGCAATTTCCTTCATGCCAAGAAGAAAACAGATAACTGTCTGCATGGAAATATATAATTAACTCAGACTATTGTTGGATGATGGCAATATTTTATGTGCAACCTTAAACAGAGTGATTTGATATTTCATACAAGAACATGTCAAAGTTTAATATATCTAAAGCTGTACATAAGATGTGGTTAATGGACTGACTAAATGTATCCCTACCATAAATTGCTCATTGATTAAAAATTAAGTCAGTTAGTCAATAGGTGCATCTTCTATGGTAGTAACTCTGTAACATGATTACTAAAACTTAATGTGGTTACCAATTATAAATATAAGATTACTCAATAAATAATTACAATGAAATAAAGTAAAGATGTTATTTTGTACAATTAAATGTATGTATGTATGTATGTATGTATGTATGTATGTATGTATGTATGTATGTATGTATGTATGTATGTGTGTGTGTGTGTGTGTGTGTGTGTGTGTGTGTGTGTGTGTGTGTGTGTGTGTGTGTATACATGCATGCATGGATTGTTGAATGTATTTATGTATATCGATAACCGTATATTCAACAAAATATGCCAAGACGTTGCTGATTACAATTATATTACTAAAACATAAACATACAAAATCCAAAACTTATTTAACACAATATATCTTTCCAAACAATTAAGCAGATAATCGAAACAAAATAGATGGCGGAGATCAAGCAGTACTGCCAGCATCAAATGGTAACCGTTCTATATGAATACGAACTGGTATCCCAGTAATTACAATCAGTTGGAGAATGTTAAGTCTGTAGGCTAATTTGAAGTTATTTCCGAGATACTACAAAACCATTGTGTATCTTATGTCCTCGTACTACAAATATCGCCAATCAATCGAGTTGAAATATTTAATTTATGATAATATTAGTAAATATAACTTCATTTAATTTACCTCCCTTTAATATGTTACATTAATAAACTCCCAATTCATTTCGAGATGTACATTTATGGATAAGGTACATTTAATGTTTTCTGCTCTTTGTAAAAGTATTAAATAAATAGAAACAACTTACTCAAATTTTATGTGAACTCCATCTACTCCTCAAACCAGGTTTGGAGTAAACTGCATTAAATGGACAGCATAGGCTCAAAATGCCCCTAATAGCCTTAACATGACTGGGATTTTAGTAGTTTCATTCATGCCTTATGATGTTGGGGTAAGGAATATTGAGGGAATACCTCATTAAGCAACGTTTTAATTTTCGTTCACACATGCACAGACTATAATATCTCTAATATTTATTCCTTGATGCCTGTGCCAAACATTCCGTACTTTTAGCACATGACCAATACATTACCAGAAGAGACATCAGGAAAGAAAACGTGTAAAAGTTTCATACATTCATACATATGTCTCCAGAACTCAGAAAGGAATCTTTTATATCTCGGCATGCTACAGGGTCTAGGTCAACATAGCAATGTCGCTCCTCTGTACCTGTACATAAGAACGATGAAATATTTTAACTAAAATGTTCAAGAAAATTAGTATTATTACTACCGCATCCAGGTAGGGATGCAGAGATACTTTATTGAAACATAACATAACATGAACCTTTCTCCTCAAAAAGTCCAATAAAACAACTAATTCGAAAATAGCATTTTGGTTACATACAAAAAGTAAAAATACGGCTATAATTTCTAACATAAGGTATTTTGTGGCAAGCAAATCTCATTTGATATAATTTTGCAATATGGCGGACAATATTGCTATATACATATTAAGCAACATACCAATCGTTTCTAGAACAACGCTCTTGTTAAGTTCCTCGCAATTATATTCTCGTATCACCTTGTATGTACCACTATCAAATTTTTTGATGTTCAAACAGTTAACAGTGTCACCATTACTGTCTTTTCTGCAGATGTCTCTACCACAACTTTCACCCTATCAACTTTTTGCACGCACGTCCACATAATTATTAGTAGGCCATACCCGAAGGAAAGGTGACGCGTTGTGTGTTACCTGAATAGCAACCTTCCATATATTGTTGAACGTCCAAGAAAAGGAAAAGTTTCTTCCAATTATAGCCTGCAGGATTCTTCCTTCTGAAAAGCCATAGATTAGGCAGCAAAGCATTACATGTACAAGATACATATTCTAGTATGAAATTGTTCCATCGTCTAATGCAGCATTTTCGTGCATTAATAACTGTTATACAGTGGCTGCTTTCTGGAAAATGTTAAAGCTAAACCGTCAAAAAAGCATAGGATATCATTTTCTGTGTTCAGTCATAAAAAACGTTTATGACCATCGAGGTATAATTGAACTGTACAATTCATCAGACAAAAATAGGCTACCAGCGGCGTGTCCTAAACCCATTAGATAGAAACCATACATGTAGAATAATAGACAACATCATCTACTACATCCTCAAATTATATCTCTAAATCATAACGAACATAACAATCCTTTCTTTTAATTTATGATGTCTTTATTTCAACTTGAATCATTCTTTCCTGATATGGGCGGAAATGTATATTTTATATTTGCGAATTTTCATAGAAGGGAGGAGAACGGAAATATATTTTATTACAGTAAACAAATACTAATAGAACGTGAAAAGATATATAGCAATAACAAAGATATATTTGCATCTTTAAATCATATATATATATATATATATATATATATATATATATATAATATAATATAATATAATATAATATAATATAATATAATATAATATAATATAATATAATATAATATAATATAATATAATATAATATAATATAATATAATATTATATATAAAGGGTACAGGGTGGACGTTCTGAATGCAGTCATTATGTCAATGTTGGAGCTCTACACAGGCATTATTGTATTTATGCGAAAATACGTCATGATGCACAGTGAACCATATTTGCTGGCGGACGCTAGATCAAGCTATCAAACTATATTCTATTATATTTGTTTATTCTCTGCCGTCTTGAAACACCACCGTCCTTATGTAATATCACAAAATATATTAAACGCAAATAAAGACTTTAAAGAAAAGAAAAGATCACACAAATATACACATCACTAAATTTATAAAATCAGTATATGTGATATACGGATGGAGGCTACATGACTGTGAATGGGAGGAAGAGGCCATAAATAAGTGGTCAGCAAGTCACAATAGCATTGATAAATGTGTTTTTCGACAAAAACCCGCTTATAGTATGCTTTGTTTTTCTTAAATATTATATAACAGGTCTCTCTGGCAAACACAAGCTGCTAAATTTCATTTGTAGACTATCATCTTTAGTTTGCATTTTACAGGTTCAAACACGATAGTCACATTGACATACCATATTTTGCTTTCTGACCATAACAGTCAAGCATTCACACATCTATGTTGGACTTTCATCATCTAGCTGTACCAAAATATAGTTTTTAAAAGGTGATGATTTAATATATATATTATATATATATATATATATATATATATATATATATATATATCTGTGTGTGTGTGTGTGTGTGTGTGTGTGTGTGTGTGTGCATATTGAAGTTAATCCGGTCCTTATACAAGCAAATAAACAAAATACTTCTCAATATTAACTTCTGGTACTTATTGGCTAAGGTGATTTTACCGTATTTATTTATCATGAACTACAACTAAATTTATTGTAAAATGATTCAAAGCAATTGCCAAAATACTTCTCATCTCACTTTTAAGGTGCATACAATTAAGCTATTTTGTTAAATTGGCGGGAAGAGCATACTTTCAACATCGGTGCCTTAAAATCTGATGATCTATTTATAATGATATGCCATGGATCTTATACTTGTGTAAGAACTTAAATATTGGCTGTTTGATATTTCACGCCTACACAAGAATATATGCAGCAGAATATGGATATGTTCAATGTATCTGGACGGAAACATTTACTGAGGACATATGAGTTGCATATAGTTTTGAAAAGTAATGGAAAAATATACATATTGCATTGCTTATCCTCGGTTATGAGTGTACACGTATACGGGTTTATGTATTTAACTCAACAAAACTAGATGTAGGTACAAATACTGTCAGTGTATGGATACTTGCAGGTGTTAGTACATATGAGTTTTCCCTCCCTTTAAGTAAACTTGTAAGATGTGCATCACTTTGTGAAATCCCGTAAGCCAACATACGTTCATGACTCGGGAATTGGAGAATTTTCAACCGCTTTGATGACAGCTGTCCATCTTCTATTTTCCAGTCCATGTTTGCATGTAATGATACAATAGGCTGTAACTTGGTGGCCACCTTCCATACCATACTCTGAAAGTGTGATTTTTGATCTGGCAATTGGTTTTTCAAAACTGTTTAACGTGGGCATCGTCTCCTTTACTTGATTCAGATATATTGCACAACTTGCACACAATATATGATGCTAATCTCTTTGTTAAATGTGTCCGTTTGCTTTTCCCATGGTTCTTGAGGTAAGAATTGTCTGTGTATAGCACAATCCGTGCCATCATCTTGCTTTAACGAATAACGAAATATACATAATTACATTATGTCATTCATGAAAAGGGATTTAGTCAAGTAGCACAAACATATATGTGTCAAGTCTTGTTACAATAACATAATATAATATTACTTATGCTCCTTCATAGTTAGAGTGTAGCTGTTAAAAGGCCAACTCAGTGTTGAATGTCTTTCAATGGACTCTAACATCAACTACTACTAGGGTATTGTCTATCAAAACTTTTGCGTCAACATTTTGACTACCTTTTACTGGCCTGCTCCTATCGTTTGAATTTATGGTGGCTTCAACCCTATCACACTTGGCGTTTTATAGTAGCTCACTAACCCATGGCAATAATCAGAACTAGTGAAAAGATTATGTTTCTCTGAAATAATCTCGGCGGAAGTTTGAACAGAAGCCAATACAAACCGCTCCAGTGACCTAATTGGTACGATCTACTGCCACTGATGCGGAAGATGGCGGGTTCGAAACCCGGCTGAAGTATAATAAAGACATATTAAGATATTAGTAGCAGCTGTCTCGCTTAGTTTTAGGTCTGGTCGCTCTTGTGTCGTTATAATGTGAATGGGCGAGGCAAGATTCTACATATATGTGGCATGATGCCTCCTTGCTAGACATCACTATAAAATGCCACCCTGCAGACATCGTAGCAATATGACTAAAACAGTAAAGCTACGTTTAAAATCTAAATTACACATACACTTTTTGATCTTAAGTAAAATATAATGTCAAACCGTAACCCCAGTGGACATGTTATACCCTTGACATGATATTGACTAGAATGGCTATTGTGCAAACATAATTTGTACCGTGATCAGCTGATGTTTTATGTACTTGTGAGGATACATCATCCTAAGATGAGGCTTTTTAGTATATGCCTCTTTACATTCGTAGTCGATTACTTTCCCTTCGCTTGTATTTGTATCTCATGCAATCCAGAAATGCTAAATGCAATTACCTTTCCAACGTACGATAGCTAGATCAACCGCCAGGTCCACATAATTCCAATTTACATATTTTGTGTGATCTTAGCAATGGCATAAGTAAATATTAGTTTGAAAACGTAGAGGTCAAGCTTCTAGGGACCATAACAGTGGGTCATAATGAACAGGACTTGTATGTATACCATATTTATTTTACTGCGAAGGGTATTCTATGTTCACTATGTCCTTATTGCCAGTTATTAGCGCAAATCAATTGATTGTAAAGTCGGTTAAATTGCAGTGTTGCTATTGGGTCGTCATACTCATGTGGCTCAACCGATTGTGATGAATGCATTAAGTTTCCTTCAGCCAAATGTCTTGCCACTATGGATATAACCGAAATAATGTAAAAATTAGCTGCCGTACACCTTGTATTATGAGCTAATATGCATGTAATACCTTGACAAGCTTTTTCATCCAAACGGTTTTTCTATTGACAATAGTTCCAAACTTCCACTCCGTTTGCATACAAGTTTCCAATCCAGATTATCGAGTGTATTATCGTAAGATAATCCGAAATTTCATTAATGAATGGAAGCGTCCTTATCGTTAAATTAGAACATCTATGTTTTGTAGTATTTTTTGTTTTCTGTTCCTTTAGTATGCAAAGAGCTTGGTCAACTTTATTCAATGTTCATATGCCAGAGGTTGTAATAATTGACATATATCATACTGTGTTTTTATTTGTACTTATATGTGGCTTGATTTGGAAGATGTCCTTGTGTGTTTGTAATGTTTATATTGGAATATTAGCATCTAGTTTACAGTTCATTGTTTCCTCACACTCCTAAATCGTTCTTAAACCACTTTTCCAAGGATTGGGATATGCTGAAAATAAGCATTGTATTTGAGACATTCTTTAAAATGATCACCATGGGAAATTTCAAACTCACATACATATGTTCAATTTAAATTGTTTTTATATATAATATTTTCCACCCACATGTATCTAACATAGCCGTTATATGATGCATTCGCTTTTAGGGTAGGCACCAAAACATATTACAAAAGTCACAGCTATAGTTCCTCTATCTCTATCAGGATCAGCAGGTTCGGAACCTATTACATTATAACAAGGTCAAATGCATCTGGGAAAGAAAGTTTGTCTTCTTTACCTCAAACAGTCTTTCTACAGTCTTATGTCCTGACAATTATCCTAGCTTAATAAAATTTCGAGCACAATATAAACAACGGACCAGTAGTTTCAGATCTTTTCTTCAGATTGTAAGTGTTACTATTGACTGGTGCAATATATGTCTATATTGGCTAATACGTCGTTACGTTATGATTTATATTTCAATGCTATATTCATATATTCCTTTCTTTGGAATAACAAATGAAATAATTACTATTTTATGAATTGACAGATGTTTTTTTTCTGACAATTTGATTAGATGTAAGAGGCCACATAATACTGACCTGATATTATATATATTTAGAAAATTCTGGGGACTACATTTGGATACTGTTTCCAGGCCATTTTTTGTGAAGCTTTATCTATTTATATGACTTATACCATAACAATAACACACCAACCTACCTTATGATTTTCAAACAAAAATGAACAACCTCCAAAATACAATCGCATATTCAAAGCTAGAACAATTGTTACGTACATTTGATTTAAAATTATGTATTTTTAATTGTCAGATCTAAATTTGTCATTTTGGGTTTAAAATTCATTAATTGGGAGATTATTCTAGAAAAATGTCTTTGACCATATTTTATATGTAAACATGTTTTTGACCTTGACTTGTTAACCTCATTTCTGGCCTTGCTTCAGAGTGATAAACAGGCCTTGGAAGCGATTGGCTAAATCCAAGGACATCTTTTTATTTTTAGTTCTTGGGGGTGAGAAATGGCTGATTTTCATTCTACGTGTACGTGTTTTTATGATCGTACGTTCTTTCTGTGACCTTCTGGAAAATCACGTGATCCCTTGTTTACGTAAAAGCAAGTATTTAAATTATTGTTTGGGAGAGAGCAATTCAGTAGAATTTCTGTGCGTTAAAGTACTAGTTGTGTTTTGAGTTACATTGGAAATTGTATCAATTCGTTGGAGCAAGAATAATTAGTTCATTTATCCGGAAAATAATATGTGCTCATATATTTTTATTTGGATAATTATAAAAACAAGAACTGCATCACGTGACATCGTCAGCCCTTTTGGATTACATCGTCAAGATTCGAACCTGGAACTATTAGAATTTATTTATCAGGACTCTTGCAATTCCATTAATGGATTATTTTTGTGAAATTCTATATTGGTTTAATGTTGGATTTGATTCTCGAAAACCGTAAGTTTATTTATTTTCTTTTTTGAAAATAATTGTACTTAATAAATTTGTTTGTTAAAGTTTTACAAGCTTGTTAGTTTTCACTCTTTCTGTAATGCTGCTTATTCGAGCCTAAGCACGTAACACAATACATTTTGCACAGATCTTGTTGCAGTCAAGACTCGCCTCTTTTACTGTAGAATAAAACTGCAGGCTTCATAAATTATTGAAGTTTGCTTCGACAATATGTTCCACCAGCTGCTATCAATAGTCGGGGGGCCAAAAAAAGCACACGATCTCACCAAAATGTGTAAAAAGCATTAGCAGTTAATATTACAGCAGCACATGCTATACACATGGGTAATGCTGAAAAAGAAAGGAAAGCCTGGTTTGAAAAACGAACAACTTTTCGAAGAAATGAAATATCATAGTAAAAAGCTGCATAATAAAAGTAAAATATGCTCATATGCATACAAATGCACAAGTAGTGCTAGTGAGAATTGTTTTCAAGCTTAACAAAGTTATCGTTTGTTTCATTCGTTTGTTTCAACCATTTTAAAGTCTAACTTCAACCATGGCGTTGAAACGTCATTTTGTTACTAAGAAAGTTTAAGGAGCTGTGCAAATGAGTGCGTTGCACCATTTGTTTTCATTTTAATCAACTCTTTAGGATTGAAATTTGTTGATAATTAATACACTTAATGTAATCATTTACAACCCATTAATGTCCCGTCCGCTGCTTTACGATATTCTACTTTCCTAAGGGATTTAGAAACATCAAATTGTTCACTGGTTGAACTTCTGTGCCAGTCTTGGTACTTTGTGTACGATGTAAGAATCTTTTGAGAAAGCACTGTTTGATTTTCAACCAATTTCCAATCTGGATGAACGTTTGATACAATTTTATTTTCTCTTCCTCTCTTCTCGTGTCACATTAATTATTTTAATTTTTTGTAGCTAAACCGTAATTTCTCTTTCCATATAATTTGTGAATCATATCAACCATTTGGATACTAACTAGTTCATAGATGTTTCCACTAGATTATAAGTCCTTATTTAGCTTAGTCTCTTTTGAATTTCTGACGATAAATTATATTTTCTGTGTTCGCAATCGTCAAGAATTCGTCTAATTTTAAAACAACACGTTACTCGAGTCTGTTTTGAGCGCGTTTCTAATAATATCTAAGACGATAGAATGATATTTTTCAAGCAAATTGTCTTATAGTAACGCATTTCATTCGTCAAATATAGCTGAATGGTATGCTGAAACTACATCGTTTTCTCCAAATTTTGAGTTTTCAAAGTTACTGTGTAACGAATAGATATACGTATTTTGTGCATCATTTGCCATATCAGATTTTCTTTAATACCATTTGTACAAAGATGTCTCTTCACGCAAGAAAACAAATGCTAGGTCAAATCGCGTTAAGTGAAAAATAAAACATACTTTATTGCCTAGGTAATTCTGGCAAAGCACCTAACAAACGGAGATAATTGACCTATCGCCACATGTCAATCACGCAGATCGATAACCCAATCAGCAGGTGTATATTAACCACCTCCGAGTATCGTTGACGTTCGTATTAATATTGTATGCAGTGAGGTCTATTTTTGTATGTTCTCAAGCCTCTTGAAAAAAAATTAATTATTTACTGAAATAAAAATCGAACAGATATAAATATTATCTACTTCATTTAAAATGTAAAATACATATCGTTGACATTGAAACGTATTGCATTACCACATAAAAAATATGTATTGAATGTTAACATGTTGTAATAATAATTGAAAAATCAATACCAATCTTTCTCTTTAATCCTGGTAGAGATATGGTACTTGCTCAAGTTGTCTTTATACAAAAAGCACGGGAATTCTTCTTTCTTTATTGCATATGAGCTCTGATGCATTTCATCTAACACAAATTTCAAAGAATGTATATATTGTCATTGTAAATCCTAACACCATTCTTTGCAACTCTTCGCTGTGATGAGTTTCCATGCATATTACGAATATGCAATTCAGTCTTTCAATCGTTCTGCTTGACACATAATCTAATATCTTGCTATGACGATCGATGTGATATCAATAACCCTGTGATTCATGATTGGGACTTTTTCATCCAAGCAATAATTATTATTCTTGTCCTAGCCATCGCAACAGCTAGACTCTATTTTGTTTATTCCCCTTTTTGTCCACTGTGTTGCCTTTATTTTCTTCTCAACTCGTAAAGATTATTTTATATCAGTGTATCAAACAGTTTTATGAATGTTGACTATAGTGAGTGGATAAGCATGCAATGTAATATGATAGAACAGTTAGTTTATTTAAGAATTCACGAAAATATAAATTGATCTCCAGGTTCTGTTAACACCACATATATACATAATGCCTGCATTTTTCAACTAAGCTAAGAAACACATTTTCTAATAGTCTCAACGTCAATGATTTAATTATTAAGAAACCGGTTAAACCAAAATATTTGGGTACGTTCAATGACAGACACAGAGAGAGAGAGAGAGAGAGAGAGAGAGAGAGAGAGAGAGAGAGATGAGTTGTCATAAATATTTGGCATCAGAGTATTATTTTAGGCATTTAATCTAAAATACTTTTGAATGCATAAAAGAAAATAAGCATTGTTTCAACTACATAATATTCATGGTATAAGCGATTATGGCTCTGAATAAAAAGGAAATTGTTCTTAGTAGATGTAGAAGCAGACCATCATCATTAAATTATTAATAATAATAATAATAATAATATTATTATTATTATTATTATTATTATTAGTTGTATTTTTATTATCAATAACACTAATTTTATTATTATATAAGCGCAGTAAAATAAACAACTACTACAATGGCATTAGAACTCACGATGGATGTACTGTGGTTGTATTGTAGGGCATCATACACACGCGTGATGCTTAGCATTTTTTTCCGCAAACGTTATTATTATATATATTTGTTACGTGATGACATATCTGAAATACATTGATTGGAAACTGTTCCAATCCTATCTTAAATAGCATAAACTTTTAATGTGAATGAGGAGACAAATGTATTTGAGATTCCTACGCAACCATCCAAAAAATCCATCATGAGAAAGAGAAATGTCCTTGACGCAGAACTTGTAAATTAACAACAGTCTCACTCAAATTTATATAGACACTACTGGATATGAAAAAAGACATACATTTATGGTGTGAAATCACTGGACTTGGCTAGGGCTATGACTCTTGCGGAATAGTGTGGAAGCGTGGGAGTTTGAAATGTCTTAATTTGACAACATACTGCTAGCTTTCATTGATATCACTTTGAAACATTTTACATCAGGTTGTTTGGGGATACACTGACATTTATGTATACGCATGCATAAACTTATATATATATATATATATATATATATATATATATATATATATATATATATATATATATATATATATATATATGGGTGTGTGGGTGTATGTGTGTGTGTTAGTGTGTATACAAATTTTAAAAAATCAAATATATTCTTTAATAAGGGTTTAATAAGATCGGCCTATTTTAAATGTCACTGTCATCTGTATATTATTGTAAAAAAAGCTGACAAAGAAATCAAACTTGGTAAAATATTGAATACATGTAAAACTAGAGTGTCTTACTACCCACCCATATGCTTATCCTTCAAGGTTAAACGTGTACATTACTATGCCCGGGATCGGGATTTGAAACTCGTAAAGTCGTAAAAACTGCATTGAATTTTGTTGTTGTAAACCATTTAATGATATCGCATAACCCCTTCTGAGACCCGTTCAGCAGGCCGGGTTCCAGACAAAAGCATTGTTTATACTAAGATTATATCTCAGAATCTGCTAAATTGTAAAAGATAAAGCAATGAAAATTTTCACTAAATAAATTCGTACTTTAAAGATGTTCACAGTCTGTCACGTTCATTAACATTGAAATCATATCTGCAAGAGCAAAGTTACATTTAAAGGCTGCTCTCTTTCGTTTTGAGTCTGTAATTCTAATACCATTGAATGTGGTGTAATTAGAGGCCGTCCAATTAGTACGAACGCATGGGGGGAGGAGGAGGGGTTAACCCAAGTGCATACGCTTGAGTATGTGGATATATTGAAAATGTACGCACACATAGGAAACGGAGGTGGGAACGTCGATAATAATTTGTTGGATACGTAACCTGTTTGACTGAATTTAAGCGGACATTAGACAAACGTTTAAATATTACGCGGCTTATTTCTTTGATGCAGCCAGACATTCAATTCCGGTGGACTATTTTATTTTATTAAACACGGTAATATTATTAATCCTTTATCGTTTCTGCGTGGATTAAATATAGGCCGTTCCGTAGAATAGGGAATGCGTCATGCGTACGTACGCAGGTGTGTGTGTGCGTGTGTGTGTGTGTGTGTGTGTGTAAAAATACGTATGTTTACAGGGAGGAGGAGTGGTAAAGCTTTGACTGTTTTCTGCGTACGTACTAAATTTATGGCCTTATAAGCCTATATTTCTATCATAACTTATGAACGTGTAATTTACATTTTAATTCTTTCTTGATAGCTAATATCATATTCAGTCTACATTTTGTGTCACTATTGGATCAACGCAGATATCACTTACAGTAACAATGAGATAAATATCGTATATTCACGCATATTAAACTATAGATATCACACTTTTATAACACAAATTGTCATGTCAATGTCATGTTTTCATGTTTTAGATACAGATGAAAATCTGTTTTTATAGTCTAAAATAAGACCAATTTGGATCGTGTGAATTGAACACATTCGAGATTAACTATGTGAAGTTTCGGTCATTGTCATCAGGAGTGAAAATAGTTTTTTTTCTAATAACAATAAACTGGAAATATTAACAATTGGGGTAGATAATCTATTTTTACCAAGAAATATATAGCTTTAAGTCTGAGATTATTAGCGTTGAATTTGATTCGTATAAATTATCACAGTAAGATCTGCAACAAGATTTGGGATGCTGCAGAATTCCCAACACTTTGGACGAAGTCTATTTTGGTCACCATCGCGAAGAAAGGGAACACTACCAAATGTGAGAATTACCGAACCATTAGCCTCATTTGCCACGCAAGCAAGATCATATTGGAAATAATCAGGAGCCGAATGAAGAATACAATTGAAGCGCAGATGTCGGAAGAGCAAGCCGGTTTCAGACCAGGAAGAGGCACAATTGAACCAATTTTCTCACTGCGATTGATAGCAGAGAAGTACCTCGCGTTGCAGGACAAGGAATTGTACTTGATTTTCATAGGCTTCAAGAAAGCCTTTGATCGTGTATGTCAGCAAGGCTTGTGGAGGGTACTACACCATTATGGCATACATCCAAAGCTGATCAATCTCATTGAAAATTTGTACAAGAGATCGCAAAGCGCTATCAGAATTGGAAACGATGTGACGGAATGATTTCGGCAATTGATTGGAGTGCGACAAGTCTGCATTTTATCTCCAGATCTATTTAACATCTACCTGGAATATATTTTGAGAGAGGCACTCGATGGCCTAGAAGACGTTGGGACACGCATAAGTGGCAGAACAATTAACAACCTACGTTTTGCTGACGACATTGGTCTTCTGGCCGAACTGCTCGGACAAGCTCAACTCCTTTTGGACAAAGTCGATGAGATGAGCGCAATGTATGGACAAGAAATTAGTGAGACCAAGACAGAATGGATGCTAGTGTTTACCAAACACGCGGGAATAATAAAAAGGAGAATTGAGAAGGGACTATTGCTTAGAGGAAAGAAACTACAGCATGTGGACAGTTTTAAATACCTTGGGACTACATTGACTGAAGATTGCAGAAGCGCGAAGGACATCGAAATACGTACAGCCACAGCCTTGAAAGTGATGAGCGAGTTGGACAACATCTGGAAAAACAAGTATGTCAAGTGTGAGACGAAAATGAGGCTATACCTTGCTCTTATAGTCCCAATTGCCATGTACGGGTGCGAAGCTTGGACACTAAGAAGCGCTGAGGAGAGGAAACAACTTTTGTTTGAGATGACGGCGCTTAGAAAGATTCTAAGAGTTCACATTATGGACAGGATGAGAAATGAACACATCAGAAAGGCTCTTAATCACACAGAGAGAATCGTTCAAAAAGTGCACGAGATACAACACCAATGGCTAGGACACGTGATAAGGATGGATAAGAACAGGATAGCGAATATTTTACTGCACGGTAGTGTAGAAGGAACGGCGAAAGTAGGGCATCCGAGAACGACATGGATGAAATATGCACTTTCTAGATACGACGTGGGAAAGCGAGTTATAATGAGGACTGCACAGGAGAGAGAAGAATGGCGTTTGGTGTCAACACATGCAAGAGCCCACGTCGATGATGTGCAATATAACTTGTGCAGAGATATGGCGGAGAAGAAAAAGATGAATCCGGCGTGTCCATGATCTCATCAAGTTAGTACAAACTCTTACATTTCTGTCCATGTATAATGTATACTAATACTAGAAAGTCAAAGTATTCGTTGGCACCTTTTTAAATATCTTTGGTTTTAACTGGTACGTACATAACATAAACGTTAAGAATTAAAAGATGGTGCAATATATAATCGAGTAATAGAACATATATTTAACTGGATCATCGAAATAGGACAGGACATGATAATAAGGACAAACTCCTTTGTTTTCAATTACAATACCAGTAAGGTAATTGTAAATCATATTTTGTACATAGGGTCGGAAATTTAATTGTAGTTTTGATTGTTGATCAATCTTGTATTAAATAAAATGTCATACAATCATGTTAACGTCACCTTGATTCAATGTCAGGCGAAGAAAAAGTAATCGAAAACTCGAGTATGTGTCGTGCAAAAATAACTTTAAAGCTTGATCAGATTGCTAACGGTGGACCGAATAAATTATCGTTGACTAAAACTCAACTTACCTATTTTTATAAAGCAATGAAAGCAAACACTGGTGTTGAATTTGAGTTTGCTCCCTGCGCGGTAAAAAAATATGATTAAATAAGGTGGAATATTTCCGTAGTTCGCCGCGATTTCTTTGTTGATTGCTGCTGCGGTTCCCGTGGTCGCTAAAGCTGCCGCATATGATACTGTTGGAACCGTTGCTGGAATGGCGCTAAAAAAAGCTACTGGAAATGGGTACAAAAAAGGAAAGGGTATGAGACTACCAGGCTGTCGTTTCACATGATACGGAGCAGGATTGAGACTCCCAGAAGGCATATATTCATAACCCCGCTGTCAAATTTTGACTTAATTTAAACTGCTAAAAAATATAATTTAAAAGATTTCAGAGGTGTTTTTATGATATATTAATTACCACAACAACCTCAAATATTGAAACTGGTATTATTAAACTCGATAATAACACTGGATCTGGAACTCATTGGGTTAGCAACACCGAAAGAATTTATAAAATATATATCGAGATTAAATATTCCCTGTTGGTATTCAACTTTACCAACATGACAATGACTAATCCGCCGATTTGTGGACGAGAGGTTATTAACGTTCTCGACGCGATATCATCATCATCGACTGCACCGCCTCATACAATCAAACATGAATATAGCAGCGATACCATTTTAAAGAGATCTTAAATACATAATGGTAGATAAATGGGGAAGATAGATATCTCTCACGAGGAAAAAAATAATAGGCGCTTCAATTGAGGTTGTAAAGAAACTTATCAAAGACGCATTATACGAAACATTAAACCTGGTAGATGTATCGCCGGAAGAAATCGTTATTTTTCAAGATCGACAGGGTAAACAGAAAACAAGTAATATTTCCTTGAATGATATTCTAGTTAAACTTGTTAATGTATCAGAAAATGCTATCGCGCTGTTTGATTCAACGGGCAAGATTAAACCCGGTGTTGTTTTTTCAACCATTGATTATAAACTAACAACGTAGACATCAACAATATTTAACACCGATTATAAACTATAAACGCTACGAGCCAAGAATGATGCTCATATAAAACATTTTTACAGGTGTGCCAATTTTTGTTGTTGAAATTATTGATAAAACTGTTTATAAATTCTTTGGAATTCCACCAGCGGTCCCTATGAAACTCCCTGATATTAAAGCCACCGATGATAAATTGACAGCGCTGAGCATTGAATATTAAGTCACCATTGAAAAACTAACAACGTTGAGATCTGATTATGATGAGCATGTAAAACAACAATTTTCGAGTATCCGTAGAAATTTTAGAAACGATGATGACACCGTTGAAGATGTTTGGGTAAACAATTATTAGTCCCGTTGAAACTAGCTTATATTAAAACATCATTTGATGCCATTAAAAAAACTCATGATGGTATCGTCACTCATTTTCCTGATATCTCCGCTCGGTTCGATAAAGTTAAAATCCCTAATGGGAAAATATCAATAACGTGTATTCGATACTTCATGGGTCTTTCGCTCAGATACCTCAAACTAATGTTCTTGATGTTCCCTCTGAAGTCAAAGGTATTTATAGATTAACCTTTGTTTCACCGATGCATTTTAATATATCATCGAAGTCATCTACAGGTGTCAATATTATTGTAAGCACGGTAATAGAATGGGGATCGGGTGAACGATTTACAATAACTCTTGCAACTGGTAATTTAGTTGCTCGAGAGTCGATCACATGGTACGTAGAATTTGTAGTTGATTTAAGTGAACAATATATTTAGATCATGACCAGCGATATGATCAAGTCCGCGAGATAAAAACTAATCTTAAAAATCTCGTTGATAAGAATCAAACAAAAGTATAAAAAAAATATCAGAGACGTATTATCCGAATTGATATAATCGTATACTCGGTTTCAGGTGTTATCTCAATCTTGATTTCGATGAATCAGTTGAAGATAATGGAGCTTCAGTTGGTGATGTTATCGGGTTAGAAAAAAAATTAAATTTTCCTTTAACCGTAAATTCTATCACTGGAGAAGTATTATACGAGTCAAATTATAAATGATGAGCTGTACCGATTGAAATCATCGATCATAATTCACATGCGTGGAATAATTCCGCGAGAATATTTCCACGAAATCGAATAGTAAAATATTATTCTGGAAACATTATTGATTATATTTACCAGTTGAGTAAAACTGATCATGTATCAGTATGGTTATTTAAAAGTTCCGAGGATGATGATTACAATCAATTTGTAAGACCTAATGAAGAATTATACCGCAAAGAAGAACTCCACACCGAGATGAATAAACTCGCGACAAGATATTCGAGTGATACAGAGGAATTATTATGTAATTGTTTTACCGCAGGTAATTAGGCACAAAATGAAAATTCGTGGAAACCAAGCGATTATATCGTATCGAGCACAGAAAGAAGTTTGGTTACCAAATCCTGTAAGATTGGAATGAAAAAGTCGCGGCGGAAAGAAATCGCAAAAGATCTCGGCTGGAAAATAATCGCTAAATTTACTCAGGTTGGATCGTGTGAAAATAAACGATGTTGTACACGATTAATTTTGGATGACTCGGAACGTGATTTTATAATCGCGGATTCTGAGGGAGATGATAAATTTGGATCTAGGAGAAAAGCATATTTGTCAACGGGGAAAAAATTGGAACCATCGTTGCATATTTTGATGGTAAATCACCACAATACAATCATTTGAGATCATCGATGCTCGCTTATGTTTCAATTAATTTACTATCGATGATAAGCAGATTTTCCAACATCGCGGTTAGAGTTGCCACATATTCAATTTGCTTTAATCGAGAACATAAGAAAATTGTCGAAACATTTACTACAGTCTTAAACAAATGGGTATCATGAAGAGTAAAACATGAAACATTACACGGATATTGCGAATCAGCGGATGTTCCCACTGTGGATAATTACCGTGGAGAGTCAGTATTAGAATTAAAGTCGTCGCCGTCTGTTTACGATCCTATATCCATAAATAAAACCATTTACTTGAACGGACCAGGAGGATGCGGTAAGACAACTTGAGCTATCGAGTTATTCGGAAAGAATTCTGACATGATAGTATTAACACCTACTCATAGACTTGCAAGAGAAATGACAAACCGAGGAGTAAGCATTTGTACGTATCATGGGTTCTTTCGGATTAAAGGTGAACTTGGAGTCCTGATCGGATTGGTACAAAATATTATCCTCGGATCACCATTTGGGATGAAATATGTAACGTATCATTGGATATATTAAAATATGTTTCGATTCGTTGCTAACACAAAATACCGTTGTTGTGATGTATGGTGATCATGGTCAGCCACAACTGTTTACTGGATCATCTCCTCATAAATGGCTAAAAACAAATGTGGATAATTACAAGAAAATTAATATCGATTATAAATCACTTAATCGGGAGTTAACCGAGTTAAAACTTCGATCGATAAGAATACAACCGGATAACATACAAGGTAAAATAAAACGTAGAATAATTCATGAAACATCACTCGTGTGTGTGTGTGTGTGTGTGTGTGGGGAGAAAGTAGCAACCATCCGATTTGATAATTTAAAGTAACCTTCATAAAGATTTTTTTTTCGATGGATCATGTTCCGTTGATACACGACGACAAAATATAGATTTTGATATCCCGCTAATTTCTGAGAGACAAAATCTAGTATTGTATGATATTGTACTAGTTGATATTAACGTTGTACAAAATTCTTTGATTGCTGAAAAATACCCGGGGGTGAGGGGTTGTTGTGGTTAGGATACGTGATGACGATACATTCATATTACGGATTGACCATCTTTGATATAATTTTTGGATCATGAATGATTTCATCGAATGGTTAAATTTAGCTTTTTTAGCAGTATCTCGAGTCAGAAGATTAAATCAACTTCGAAAAGTTGTTATAACATTTAATGATATTAATTAAGATCTCGCGGTGGTAATTGAGTATCATCCAGAATAACTGTAATTGTTCACGTGTAAATCCACACTGTTGAGCGGTTGGATCTGATCTATGAATTGGTATTCTATTTTTAGACGTGACAACACTAGATAAATTATGC
This sequence comes from Unio pictorum, assembly GCA_030141615.1. NCBI lineage: Eukaryota > Metazoa > Mollusca > Bivalvia > Unionida > Unionidae > Unio > Unio pictorum. The sequence goes on from JARLTB010000207.1 coordinate 5,753,531, forward strand.
GTGGGTACACTCCAGATAGAATCGGTTGATCTTTTACTACCACCTTCATGTTCTCCAGGTTGATATAATTATCGCACTGTGACATTACCTAATACCAGCTGTTCTGAAAAATCACTCTTGGGTATATTTATAGATTTTTTTGTTATCGTGATAACAGGCTTCACATTGATCATCCGAGTAATCTCATAATTGAGCACGGTAATCTTACAACCCATTCACGTGATTGTTTATCTTCGATGAATTCTCTCGCGTATTGATATCCAAATAACCGGTCTGCAAGCGTTCCATTAAACCGCTAAACGATTGCCTGATCGCGATGAATTGCTGTATGTCATCGTCTGATAGCGATTTTATGTTGTTTCATCGTTGATGATACCTCACATGGAAATTCTTTACCGGGATCAGCCTGTAATAGATTCGGCTACCGTTGAGGTACTGCTCGCAATATCAACGACGGTTAACGCGTATTTGTAAGTATGTTAAGTAACAGTATCATGCGAAAAAAATAATATATCAGCCTGATGAACTTCATTTGGAAATCTAAAATCAAAAGACGCAAATTGAATTATCTTAATAGGTGGTAAATAAATTTGCCATATCGCTTGCCTGGATCTTTTGCGGTAACTTGTTTAACCTTTGCAGCGCTGACGAGTTTACTAATCGCGGCGTTACCTTTCCATTGTCCACTCGGGGAATAATAAATCAATTCAATATTAATATTTATTATCAGCACCTAATATGAGCTTACCTTTATCGCAGTTTTTATTAACCAGGAAGCTAAGTATTCCTTGAACGTTATATCAGGGATACAATTTAACGCCAACATTTATTTTACATCAACGATGTTATTTTGCTTAAGATCATTATTTATGTATGCGACATCATGTGCATGACAAGGTTTATCGATATCGTTTACTGGATATTCACCTGATTTATTTTGATTATCAAGTCGGATATCAAGTCAATTCCAGGACCGCAGTAATTATATCCCGGAAAGTGTATTTCACCTGGACATTTAAACCATGGAACTCCAGTACGTTTTGTTGACTTGGAGGAGATATCACCTCCCTTTTTTACTGACAAATATAAATTGTTTACACCACACTGTGTACACTTGCAAGTGATTGCATCTCGTTTATTTTTTGTAGTAACAGGATTTCGGTCACTCTTTGGCATACGTGTTCAACATTTCACACAATATAAATCTATATTTATTTTTGTTATATCTAATGGAATTTACAGACTTTCCCGCGACAAAACGAAGAAAATCTATTACACATCATAAAATGTTACCAAATATTATTCGAATGATTATAACTGGTCCATCTAAAAGCAGTAAGACACATTTGCTGCTTAATTTAATTATAAAATGAATGAATCAGGATAAATTATATTTGATAGATCCGAGTGTAGATGATCAGAGATGTTACGAGGTGTAAAAAGATTTTAACGAAAGCGCGAAATCGATAAACGGCGAAGACTTTATTGAATTTATCACCGATATTGATGAAGCTCTGAGAGTTGACGATCTTGATAACAACATTAACGATCTAGTTATGTATGATGATGGATAAACAAAAAAAAAACGCTAAAATATGTTCACGCTGTAGACACAAAAACACCGATATGACTGATATTACTCAACGATATACCCAAATACCTAAAGTGATCAGAGACAATTTTAATATGCTCGCATTGTTTAATGGTGTTGATACTCATACACTTCAAAATATTCATCAGACTTGGTGCAACGGTGACATGGATATAAACAAATTTAGAAATTTCCTTAGCCACGCTCAGGCTACCCCACACGGATTTGTGACGATAAATATACATGATCCTCGGACGATATATCGAATCGGACTATCAAATATTTCATAAAAACCTAGCAACCGATTAGTGCGACACAAAGCCTCGCGTGTAATATTTGTATATATACGCGTACACGTATACGTGTATATAACTTACAATTTCAAGTGTAAAAAAACGCACCCAGTGATTTTTACATGAAAAACAAATGGTCTGTTTGCCATGATTTTTTTGCATGAAAAAAATTGGTCTAAACGCCATGACGTTTTTGCATGGAAAACAAATGGTCTGTTCACCTGCCCTACAAAAATTGGTTTGTTCACCTGTTCACTTTCACATGACTCGTAGTATGTTTTTAAGTTTTTGCTACATTTTAAGAAGGCTGCCAAATTAACTATGTCCATAACTATATGAGTTTGATCTGCAGCCAACACATTCTTTACAAAACTACGACTTGTTGCATTAGTGAAATATCTTCATGATCAACAACATTGTTGATGCAGATGTTTTGTTCATATATAGATCACGGCTTGCAGACGTTTTAAAAATGAAAATAGTAATTGCTAGTGTTCCTAGAAATAAATGAAGGTGGCCAGGTATGCACAGAAACTAAAGTCTTCTTTAGTCCAAAATGTTAAAAGTTGTAATCATACTACCATAAGATTACTTAACAAAAGAGAACGAATATTCACAAATGGTTTCTGAGCTATACTTTTGATTGTGAAGACATGTAGAAAAAAATACTTCAGTGCGAAAACACTAAACTGTGTGAATAATAGCAGTTCCGGATAGAAAATTAGTTTTTTCACATTTGCAAACTACCCTAAAAGAAGATCTGTATGGGCGATCAAATTAAAGAGAGTAGGCTTTATACCAACTCAACACACCACATTGTGCCAGAGACATTTCGAATTTTTCAAATGACCCGAGATCATCGCCATTTCCAGAATGTGACGAGTCCTATTAATCTGTGTCACAAGAATCTATGCTGCTAAGTTGGATATTGATGGAATATTCAACTTTGGGAATGTCATTACATCACTGTCATCATTGACAGTCGCCATAATTTAAACATCCAAGCACAGCCAACTCATACAATGCTTGACTGCGTTATCAACAGTATATGGAGTTCACGCCATGGGAGAACTCGCCCTGACAGAACTTGCCCAACGTATCTGGAAAGGTCGCATCGTAGTTGTTGGAGACGCAGTTGGTTAACTCACCCCGTAACTTGTCATCCAGAAAACGTATTTAATATTTATCTTTTTAAAAAATAAATAATTTAAAAGACATAAATGTGTACCTCAGAAATATAATATTAGAAACAAAGATATCGCCACTTCGTCGTTACTGCATTATTTTAATACACGAATGGTGTATCTAACTATCAGATGTTAGCTATCCTGTGAAAGCAGGCAAGCTCCATACCTATGCAACTCCAGATGGTTTAAGAAGGGAAACTAAAACGAAGTCAGTCCGGAGAAACAAAAGAAAAACAAGCAATAATATTTCACTTGTGATATACGGTAAGAAACGAAGAAACAAGTGTGAGTGCATTGTTGAATATATCTTCTAGATTATATGCTGCATTCAGTTTGTTTGTGTAATGTTAATAATAGATAAATAACCCACTTATAATTGAAAGTCTGTATGTTGATATAAACTTGTTAGATTTCTTATAACAATACACATCGGAACACCACGATAGAATTTCTTTAAACAAATGCTGCTGTTAACGTACTTGATTCATACAAATATTATATTAACATTATTCATTAATGTAATAATTACTCTCTAACTCGAAGCAGGCCGATTTGGTGCAAATTAATTAGTGATTATATATGGCTGATTATAAAAAGTTCCAAACTGATTTGGACCTAGTGACATATTGTTCAGTTTTGTCAAGGATTTAAACGTGACATTTAAATTTGTTGTTTAAGATGATCTTTGGTCACATAATGTTTTCACCCGCTAAATTTTCCAATTAAAACTGATATACTGATTTGAAGAGCAGAGCAAAAGGTACAGATGCTACTTCCTTTTCCTCACGTACAGGAGCGGAATTGATAAATGGATCAGTTGAAAAGTTCTTAGTTTAAAGAAAATCAACAATACAATTAAAGCCTTATACAGCCCTATGGCGACATCTCAAAATTAATATATATGATCATTATCCCAGGGCGATGGTTTTATGGGGCGAGTTTTCCATAATTCATTATGAACAATGCCACTGTGTACACAGTGTCGCAGATGACGTCACATCCGCTATTTGTTCAGGAGGAGGAAAGCGCATTGTTATATTCAAGATGGATTGGGAGACATTATCCGTGTTTCATAAATTTCTTCGTAAAGAGTAAGAATGAATGGTACAAAGTTTCAGAAAATTAACCATATAACAGATATAAAATTATATATTACGTTTGCGAGAATTTCAGTTGTGCATGTTTGTTCACTTTAAATATTATTTTGATATCTTGTAAACTTCTGTACCTGAAACCTCTGTATTCGTTACTAGTTGTATGATACAGATGATTTCGTTTTAATTATATATTTTTTCGTATCGTTAAGAAATAACTGCATAACATACTCGAATAAATGCAACTGAGCACCAAGTTTCAGATGTATAGCTTTGAAATTGTGTGAGTACTATGATCATTATCTTTCGATGTGCATAAGACAAAACAAACTGGTACTTTCATTTGTTTGAGGATTTGCTTTTTCCTTGTCTTAATTACATTTCCTAATAATATAGTTTCACCTCAGAATTTGAATGACCCATGAAGCAAAACACTTTTGATTATTTGGCAAGTACAAATAAGCTATTCTTTGAGAGATAATTGTCTGCTTGTTATCTTGGTTTTTATATTTTATTATTGAGTTTTTTACGCAAATGGTTATTGTAAAAGACGGAATAAATGTTACTATGTAAAGGTGTCTTCGTTGTATCTGCTAACAATTATTATGTTCTCTCTCTCTCGTTTCTTTGAAATGCAGCTGCTTTATAGTATTTAAATTATTAAAATTATTAATGCCTTTAAACGATAATATTGCATTGTTGTGATAATGGAAACGATATCATCTATGGAAACTAAATCAGTCAAATGCTTTGTATCAAAATGTAATTGTTCATATATCTTTTACTTATAGGTTTGAATTATGACATAAAACCTACTCTAATCATACGTCAGTATATGCATCTTCGATAGTGTTGCGAACCTTAAGTTGCCTACTTGTGTTTTAGAGCATCACATCTTCGGTTAATATAATGTATATCTGACCATGAGTATAAGGTATATTTTGTTATGTAACTATACCATTTGTAATAAAAAGCTTAACGCATTTGCAAGAAGCTGGATTGAATGATTATTTTTATTACGTTCATTATTTCTTGCAAGGAGTGATCTTTACCTTGGCTCACTTTGTACGTGGTGCTTAACATCTATATTTGCACATGTAAATAATTTACAAAGTTTATAATCTCATGCCCGTAAATATAGATGTGTCAGATTTATTTTAGGTCCAGCACCTTAACAGGCAAGATCAAACATTTGGTTATGATATATATGTGTCGATACATTTGTTAAATTCCTAGTCGACATGTTTCTGAACAAAACTTTAAAGAATTCAGAAGTTTTACTTAATTGAACGATACAACTGATATTCTTTTCTTTATAAAACGACTGAACTGATTCTTATTGTGATTTTCAAGGTATTGAAAAGGGAACATAAATGACTACAACGGTTCTTTATATGAGTCTTACATAATATTTTATGGCAATTATATTGTACATGAATAATCATAACAGAAATAAAACTGCTCATTTCTCGATTATAATAATAATAATAACACTAACAATAACTATAATTTCAATATCAGTAATGGTGTATTATGCTATTATTATTTTTATTATTATTATTATTATTATTATTAGTAGTAGTAGTATTATTATTAATTCATTTTATGAATTTCTTCATCTCGCCTGACCCAAAACCAGATAATACTTTACTCATGTACACCGGCTACATAAATCTGAACAGTGTCATACAAATAATTTTATTTCTATTCTCAATAATCGGTGATAATATAACAAAAATGAAAACAAAAAATGTCACCAAATTTCATTTTTTGAAAGGATTGTAGCAAATCCCAATCCTGGAAAGGAAAAGAAATATTTAGCATTCGTAAGATCAGATTGTCTTCTCAACATAAAGTACTCTTCTTTAAGAAAAAAGGTTCGCTCGTACTTCCCAACCTTTAATCAAAATGATAATAACTTGTCCTTAAAATCGTTACACTTACCACAATGAAGTCATCATCACAAGGACTCCTTGAAATATCACTTGCAAACCATTTGGAAATTCTTTAATATACCCAGAAATTCAAGTATTAAATGAATTTAAGTAAAAGGGAATATTTTGCAGTCATTATATTATAAGTGTATCTCCCTTATATCAACATAAGCTTAATATCTATTTTGATGTAAACGACGTTGCTGTTGTCAATACTGTCAAGAACAATTTGGATAGGCTAATTGTGATATATTAAAGGACGTTTTGCTCAACATGTATAGTGTGAGCTTAACAGTGCAAAAGAGGTAGCCATCATTCCCCATTGCTGCAGCAAATGTGTCGAAAGTTACAGTCTTCAATTTAAACAGTAGTCTAATTTACACTTAAGATTTGTATTTATGATGTTAAAATATGTATGTTTAGTATAATATTTTACAACACAAATTTAATTAATGTGAAAATGCTTCATGCACTTATTAGTTGTTTTTTTTGGCTAGATTATTTGTAGAACTATCTAATATATTATTGTTGTATTGCTTTTGTCCAGACTTGATTTTTATTTTTTTATTTTGAGCGTCTTAAAAAAAATAACACTACCTCAGATCCTCGGAACAGTTCAAATTAAACATAAAACAATAACTACTAAATAGCGAAAAGAACACAATTACAAACAGATCAAAATAAAGGAAAGATGGTTCAAATTAAAATCACTAAATATAATTACAAATTTGTGTTAAACACTGTTACCTAAAAAGACAGAAATAACACTAAATGAAAGCAACAAATTGTTTTACCTAAGGTGGATTGAAAACAGTAACAGTGTGTAATGATAGAATGTGTAAGAAAGGATATTTGTATCCATAAAGGTCCTCAAAGACTCGGTCAGTTAGAAGTAAATAAAGATAACTGATTTTGAAATCTAAAATCGAACAGAATTAGAAGAATTAAACCAACACACTCATGGAAGTGGATACTTATTTAAAAATATATTTGTAAATTAACTAATCCATGTTGCTAAAATTAAAAATATTAGATATAAACTTTCTAAAACATTTAAATGAATGGAACCATATTATATGTAATCTAAACAAAACTTAATATCTTACTAGCAGCAAATTTGTGCAACAAAGAAAATTAAAAGGAATGTGACGCTTTTCGAGCCTATACATGTTAAAGATAAATCAACAGTAAATAAACAATGAAGGACATTGAATTGGTTATGGTAGGGAAGAATGAATGATATAGAAAACAAAGATTACAAAACCTAGCAAGAAGCACAAAGAAGACACTGCGAATTGAATATGAAATTAAGTTCACAATCTTAGAACAGTTGTTGAATTTCTTGCATTGCTAGAAAAATAGAATCATAGAATTTAAAAATAGTAACTAAAATGTGAAGAAGTATATATATATATATATATATATATATATATATATATATATATATATATATATATATATATATATATATATATATATATATATATAATATATATAACCATTTAAAAACAGTGCACGCTCATTTCAATACATTACAATAGTCTGTTGTGAAAGTTTAAAGGGAATGCAAACAAATTAGTATAAAGAATTGTTATGTAGTTATCATGTGTCTCTGTCAGAATCATTCAGCATTTTACAATTCGGAACACCTTGATAAAGCATCCACATGCTAGGCACGTGTACCTAAAACAGAATAGTGTATAGCAGCAGAGAGGGCGAATCAGATAACTTTATAGAGGCATCCATTTGGTAAACGAAGGTCTCCTCGAAAACCGTAAACAATAACGTCAAAAAACAAAACCAAAGCTTCTATCTAACCGAGAATATTTATCCGAGGGTCTGTCTTACAGTTATTATTCTGCCAAGTGATTGTTTACTTTTTGACGCCTCGTTTTAAGTCGCGCCCTCTCTGCTGCTACGGTTTTATCCAAAAACTGTATCAAGTCCGATACGATATCTTGATCCGGGATCATGTAAATGTATTGTTATAAATCCATGAGGGTTGACTGAGCAAGACTAAATAAATTTATAAAATGAATTATATCCATATCTCCGCTATACAATGTTTGATGAATATTTCTTAGTGTGTGAGTATCAACTCCATTAAAGACACAGGAATATCACAGTTATCTCCGATCACTTTAGGGATTTGTGTATATTGCTGGTTAACATAAATCACATCTGTGTTTTTATGTCTGCCTCTGGAAAGTATCCGAGCAGGAGTTGCTTGTTTGTACAACATTACATCATCATACACAACCAAATTGTTAATACATCCATCAAGTTCATCAACACTCGGTGCTTCATTGATATCAGTAATAAAATTAATAATATCATCACCATCTTCGTTTGCATTTTCATTAAAATCTTTTAACATATCATAATCTGATTCATGTCTTGAACTCGCTTTATTCTGGAGTAAGCGCTCTATGATCGGCATTAATTTATTCATTATAATCTACAAATTGCTTTAGCCAATCATGCGGAGACAAAACAACAAATGGCGGTGGTTGAAGATGATCGCCACACATTATCACAGTTGTATTATTCAATAACAACCAATCAAGAAACATTTTGAATATATCGAGCGACACTGTGCATATCAAATCCTAAATACTGATCTTTGGATTATATTTCTCACCCATTCGTCCAGAAGTTCATGCGTTACCCTTATACCGAAAGAAATTGTGATAAGTGCAGGAATTAACTCCACGTTGTTTCATCTCTCTGAGAAGTCTGTGTGTATGTGTTAAGACAATCATATCTGACTTCTCCAGAAAGAGTTCGACAACACAAGTCGTCTTACCAGAACCGCCAGATCCGTTCAAATAAATGGTCTTATAAATACATATTGGATCGGATAATGAAGATTCAATCGATAATTCTGATATTTGATTATTTTTCAGGTAAGTATCTTCAACTGTAGCATCTGCGTATTCAGAATAATCATGTAACATTCCTGTCTAATTCTCCCTCATTCACATGGCTCATCAGAATTTGTAAAACGATCCACTGCTTCTATATACATGCTATCTATATAAAATGAATCCGTGGCGACTCTGACTACGGTGTCAGGTAATTTATTTATCATCGGTAGCAGGTTTATAGAAACATAAGCCAACATAGATGATCTTCGATGCATACACTGAAGGTTAATTATCGATGTAACTAACAATTGTTCCAAACCTTGTTCCATCAGACAAGTTAGCATGTTCACGACTGACAAATATATTATTCGCTGTTATAAAATCGTATTCAGCGTCATCTAGATATAGTCGTACATCATGTCGTTTGTGATCATATGATCCGACTTGAGTAAATTGACCGATTATTCTTCTACCGAGATCCTTCTCGTTTTTATCATTTATTTCGCATCTACAAGTAAAGATCTTCTAGGATCGTTTAACAATATAGTCGTCGGCGAGATCAGAAAAAGTTTCCTTTTAATCGCTACTAATTTTATCAAGACTTTCATCATCAGGTTACGGTAACCAAACCACAGTCTGCAATTTATATGATATATTTGCCTCACCAGTGATATCAGTATTTTACAATGAATTATATACTGTAAACATAATATTGGTATGGAGCATTTTTCAGTGAAGTGCCTACAAAACCAAACATAACAAATCGGATGGACTCCTTTAATGATTTTGAATGAATTTACACGAGCGAATCCGGTTAGATCAAACATCGGGTACTGGTCCATTAATTGCAACTCGTGTCATCTCAAGCTAGGAATGTCCAATTCTTTTAAAATACCCAGCCCACTCTCCATATCCGAGGAAACTTCGTGGATAACACGCAACCGTATCAACCGAGATAAGACTTTTAGAATCATACCTGTTATTCCACAATCCGCCTTGTCCGTATTGACACAACTAGCGTGAACATCTGAGAGAAATTCAAATCATGCTGGCTTCCACCCACCGATTTCTCTCTCTCTCTCAGCGTAGCTGCAACTTACAGGACTGTAAAACAGGTTATTAGTAATTTCTTCATGAAGATATTCTGTACGATATATTCACTGTTAAGTCTTACAAATTGATCCAATTTACCTTCTTCATCTTCAAAACTCCGAAATAAGGACACCGATACAGAATCGTTTTTACTTAACTCGTAAATAAAATCAAACATGTTCCTGCCAGTGTTCACTGGTTAAAATAATACAATAATACAATTCCATATCTTTGAAATAATATTACTGCGTTATTGGATATTCTTTCGATTTATATTTCGAATCGTATAATACTTCTCCGCTTATCGTTGCTACGGTTATTGGGAATCTCAATGTTTTTTTTTTCTAAATCAGCAACCGATATCCCTAACTGATTTGGCCCATACGATTATTTTTTTACGTCTTAAATCTGTTAGACCGTTTCCACGGATGGCAAAATGTACTTTAACTCGTTGGGCTACACAATTTAATGTTGACAATTTCATCGGTTTCAGATTATCAACACTTGGCTCTTCAATTATCGAATAAATTCCATTATTAACCGCGGTCGCAGGATACGCTCGCTCATAATACGGTTTCTCAATTCCGGTGAATATTCCTGGTCTGGAACATTGACCGACAATTACATTTTTTATTAGCGAGGACAGGGTCCTATTTAGCACGAATAATCCAATTCCCTGTTTATGCTAGTATAATACATTTCACTCTGACAAAATACTGTCGATGTTCGAGATGTGTGATTATACTCGCTACTCGTTTATCATTCATTGTAGCATCAACACCGCCACTGATTCGAAATGTTCACTAGGTGTGAAATGCGCCAACTTTCTTGACTTCGTTCTTAGCGTCATGAATTCCATCGATTACATTTGTATTATCCGCTAAATTTTTTATTGGTGCCTCGACAGAGATTATATCGAGATTAAATCTCGAGGTTTTCCCGGGTTTGATTTTGGATAATCTCTCAAACTCCTCCATACTATAATTAAGACTAGTATTTAAATAAAATATATTTTATAAAATGAATCACTGCAAATGGCTGATAATAGGATCAGTAACTCCTTGTAACAAGTCCTGCGGCGACGACTTCTGCGGATATCATTCACAAAGTGTGCGAAGCGGGAGTGATGGTCAGAAACCTTGTATACGTTGCAATGTTGGATTCCGAGGAAAATCACAATTGTGCCTCCAATGCACCGGTAAAAGATATCGAGATCTTAAACGGTATTGATAACAGAAGCTGTGTCTTTATCTTTGTCCTTGACTCCGCCCCTAACAAATCCTGGACAAAACTCAGGGATAGGGTTATAAGAGCCCCGGAGGATTATAGTGCTATATTCGCGACAAATAACTAAAACAAATAATTATTTAAAGAAATAAAAATATATTATATAAATGAACAAGAAATTTCAACCGCATCACACGATAAAGAACTATGAAGCATCTTGTGATGATGTAGTCAGACACAATCGGTAGAAAAAAAACAGGTGGGTTTTGTCAATAATCGGGTTTATTTAATGTTTACAGCTGGGGAAAAAATATTTACGTCACAGGTTACTATATGAAGTATTATTTGTTTGCAATCTAAAACTACTTAAGTGCTTATCACCTTGGTTAAAGATATATGTATTATATAATGAACTACGAAATTATTAATAATTAAATTTTTGCGATTACAAATACAATTAGCCGATAAACTAAATTGTGACAAAATCCTTTCTGATTTTGAATACCTGCAAAATTGTGAATCTGAAAATAGATACACGTTACAGTCCGATAAAAATTTATAAAGCAAATCCAGCAAGCAATTTGCGAATCATTAGCGGATAATATCGAATTAAGTCAATTTGTACCCAAGTTTTACAGCAGTAGAAAATATTAGATCGGAATTATCAAAACAATACGAAACAAAGCAAAATATTAATACACGCGTAAGGCAACTAAAAATGATTATATAAGAAGAAAGTATTAACCCACTTCCTGGTAATGAAGGCAACTTCTAAATAACGAAGCGAAAGTAGATCAGCACGGAAAAATTGATTCAGAATATTTATTTTACTGCTAGAAATAGTGCACATTGAATTCTGATAGGGTATTTACTGCTAAAAAATAATGAAAATCGACCGATTTACTAATTGGTATTTATCCTACAAAACCAACCACACTAACCGATTTACTAATTCTGAAGGGATATTTACTGGTAAAAATCGTGCAAATTGATTGATTTTACAATAATATATAATAATAGGTTATTATGCAACTGAAAATATTTTACTTATAGATATATATATATATATATATATATATATATATATATATATATATATATATATATATATATATGTGGATACCGACCGATTAGCTACTTATGATAAGGTATTTACCCTACAAAACCAACCATACCGACCGATTTGTTTATTCTGATATGGTATTTACCATACAAAACCAACCATACCACCGATTTGCTAATTCTGACGCGGTTTGTACCCTACAATACCAACCACACCGACCGATTTGCTAATTCTGATAGGATATTTACTAGTAAACAAAATTAAAATCGACCGCGCTGAGGGAATTTACTACTAAAAATGATCTTGTGGAGAAATGTGTTATTCTGAATCAGGACCTTATATAGAGACTTATTTGTAATTTTTCTTCAGCTACATCAATCAAATTAGTATTTTGGTCTGTAAATTAGTTAGTAAATTATTATGGCATCGTAAATATACTCCGTTGACCGGATCAAACTTCCAGGAGATACTCAAGGAGCGAAAGTATACAGAATATGTCGATGATATCATCAGTGGAATTTTGCAGTTCGTTTGCGTCATACTCGGAACACTTGAAATTTACGAGATCAGCTTCTGTTATAGAATATGCATTTAAAAACTGTTGTTTGCGGTCAATCCCTTTAATAATAATCGTTACATGAATTACTCGATAGTTAATATCTTTCATATCAGATACATGTTGAATCAGTATTCAAATTTGTTCAAAGATTTCGCTGCGTGAACTTGCTATATCAAAAAGATCTTCTTGAAAACGCAGTCGTATTTTTTCAAGTTGTGTTTTATGTTCTTGATTAATGATTTTCAAATATGCAATAATTTCATATAGGCGAATATTCGCGTATTTAAATACCCCAAAACCCAGATGTTTCTGAACAATATACCATGTTACATCGTACTTGTTATCAAAGATAAGATAACCAGTCAACTTTGTATGACGAATTTTGTTGTATAATCATACCTCACTGGTTCTGGTGGTGGTGGAGTAGATTCAGGCGGAATTGCAGGCCATCCTAGAACAGTTCTGTTTGATGACTGATAAATATCCACGACATAATCGAGATAATTTATCTCTACTGCGGGTGACAAGGATGGATCATGAACCGTTATAGCTACCTTTGATTCCTTTCCTGTTATGGATTGTATTCCACGCTGGAGTTCATCATTAATATCCGCGATGTCATAGCTCCCGCTTGAAATAGAAACAACGTTCCAGTCAGAAGTTGCATCTGATTTCTTTATATTTGCAAATTACAGTGAATTATTTGGCTATTGAACCGCGGATATTATTTCGTCGTTAAGACTTTGACTTCTGCAACGGCAATTGGGAATATACAGTTGTCGCACTATGTAATTTAATTATATACTCGTTGAGTTTATTCTGACTGCATGTGAATATCGTATTTGCAATTATATAAGCTACTCCAGTAATTGTTGTTACCGCTGAAACACAAATTGTGACAACTGCAAATGCCATCATTGTTATCGCTGATAGCAAAAGACCCGTTCCAGCAATAACAGTTGAAGCCGAATACACGATTACATAAACTGTGGTAATACACCTGATGATTTTTTTATTTTTATGGGGACGAAGTTGGACACCCGTTGGTTTTGGGGCTTTTGTTTGCATCATTGAAATGCTTAATTTGACGTGTTGTCAGTGATAGTTTGTTCACACCACCAGTGATTTGATCGTATTTAAGAGATTATGTAGTTCCACATGTTTTAGCTGAATCTGATTGTAACTTTTTAATCTGACCAGAAGTCAGAGTAACACTAACGTCTCTATATGACATTTATAATAATACGAGTGATCTAATTGTGTTACATATTTTCTACCAGGGAAGCAATGAGTCTTATTCGTCCACCAACACCATGGACTAACATTGATTTGTCGCTGAGTATAACAGCTCTTGCTCTGTAATTAGGGATAGTGATAGCACCTGCATCACCCTTCGGAAGATATACAGGAGCTCGGAAGTGTATGTCAACGACACTCTGTCTGGTTAAATGAAGATGTTCCACCAAAATGTAATCGGATATCAGTTTCTCAAATCTAAATGTGATCTTTACAGACCAGTATCTATATTCAGATCATGTCCTACGAATGTCAACAAACGAAGATATGTTAGTGCTATTTGGTTTTGTCCGTGATTTAGTTAAAAGAAAACAACTCGGTTGATTATTGTCGACCGTTTATCGTTAATGAAACTTCAGAAACACGCAATTGGTCATATATCATAGCGCAACAAATATATGTTGAGGCGCAAAAACACCTTGTTGTGTCGCCGTATGCAAAGCAAGTATACCGTTAATAGTACTCTCCATAATATCTGTTGTTGTTCTTAGCCATGATAATAATGATTTACGACCTGTATCCATTAATGATAGTAATGTTTCCTCTGCTGCAATTGATGGAGTCATTAATGACATCCACAATTAAAGTGTTGTTATATTTATCATACCAGCAGCGACTGGAGCTGCAGCAGCGCCTGCTTCTCGCTAGATTGTATCATTATCATCATTTTTACAAGGACTACTGTGCGTTTATCTCCAAAGATAAACCTTTCTTACATTTCTGCAAATTCCGAATATATGAGACAGTGGAATTGCACATGAAAATAATCTACGCGGTCCTTAAAACATTGTTACACGTGTTGCAAACCCTAGGTTGTAATTGTCAGCATTAACATCTCTTATAATATCAAAAGCAGCACCTGGTCTAGCTTCATATCCAGCTGGTTGTGGATCAATTGCAGTATCTTGTGGTTTCAGTACTTTAACATACTGAACATGTACAGCGTGATAAGTAATATTTTTTGCAAACAATATATATGGACCTGCTGTTCTTGAATAATCATCGCAATATCTCGCTAAAAGAGTACTAGGTTAAACAATTGTTGAGAATCGTCTTCAAAATTAACTTGAGATTCCTGCCGTTGCTTTAATTGTTGTCTGACAGAAACATAGACAGGTATAAATTTCTTAATCGCTGCTAGTTTTTCTAGAGCTAATCAATCACGATTGCCCTACCATTTTTGTTATATGATATGATTTAATTCATAGCAGCAGAGAGAGCGCGACATATAATGAGGCGTCACAAAGTAAACAATCACTAACATAATAATAACCCCAAGAGAAACTCTCGGAGAGATACTTTCTGTTAGATAGAAGCTTTGGTTTTGTTTTTTGACGGTATTTGTGTCGGTTTTGGAAGAGACCTTAGTTTACCAAATGGCCTCTATACAGTTGTCTGATTCGCCCTCTTTGCTGCTTGTATTATGAGCGAAGTTTTAAACAATAAATATGGATGAGAAAGGTAAAGGCGTGAACGATTTTGCTAAGTAAGAAGGAACAATTGCAAACAACGCGAAAGAACGTGATATTTGTAATGTAAGCAACAAACTATACAGACGCAGATATTGGAAATACCGTTCTGATCATTGAAACAGTTATTTAGAATATATATTCGTATCTTTCGCGAATAGAATGATCCAGTGGTTTCAAGAATCTAGAACAACATCGCATGGGAAAGCATATTGAGCCCAAGGACTGTAACATATCTATCAAAGAAGTACATTTTACGAGTCTCTCAAAATCCTGGATTCGAAACAAAATGTAACTAAATGTTTTCGTTGGAAACGTAGAGTTGCAGCGTCAATAATGAAGAAAAGTGTTATCTCAGCTGGTTAAAACAGATTTTCACCGCGTAACTATTTTGATACAATCTTGGGCTACCAACCATAGAAGACACAAACTGTATGATACAGACAACAGCTAGGGTCTCTACAATAGTGAAATCCATGTGACAGGACATACATATATTTATAATTAAGCTTTTTAGCTAGAAAAAAAAAACATGAGTATATAGAACTATGGTTACTGCATTGGCACGGGAAATATGAACTCATTTTAAAAAAATACTTCACTCCCAAATGTGAAGTATTATTCGCACCAAAATCTATTTCGTATTTGCCACAACAAATACATGAATCTATAAATATGTGGGATTTAGATCAGAAAATAAAATAGAAATAATACTAAAAAGAAAACAAACACAGATAAATTATAACACATTGGTATGATTAACAAATTTAGAAATATTGTTGGTTAAATGTACAAAGAAATTATATTCATATCATTGTCTATAACAGTCATAAAACATTTGCATTTATTGTATGAACCAGTTATCGTAAGTACATGGAGTAAACCATTAAGGACTACTATATTACCAAGCCATTATAAACTGGCTAACTTTAATGTTTCTCGTTTTACAGTAAGTGTAAACAATGATATTATTGTTCATTACCTTAGTCTTCTATCTTTCTTCTATTTATATCAGCTGGTGCATAAACTATTTGTATACTTGATTTTTGATATTTTAAATAATTTTCTTTCCAGTTATTGAACATATCCTTTATCAAAAATGTATTAAAGGTTATATGATGTAACTAAGTTATATATGATTTATATATTTTTTATTTCCTATGTTAATGATATAATTTTGTTGTTTAGTTGATTATTGTACCATCTTCTACTGGTGTCATAGTTATACATTGAAGTTCTTTTTTCATTATACTGCTCAGTAATTTATTTTTATTAACACTGGCATTTTTATATGTCAAAGTTAGATTTTAGTCGCATAGTACATGATGGATCCACTTCCTAAGAATATCGAAGTACAGGCGATACCTTACGTATCGTATATCCCACACCATATTACATCACACTTGTTATGTCACTTATTATATCTAATAGTTCATGCATACACGACATGCGCCGTACCTCGAGATACTCATTATAGAAAACGTAGTAGATCCGACGTTTTCAATATTCTTCCTATAAAACAAAGAGGTCGTCGCGTCTTATAGACAAAATGGACTACGTAATCTGCTTCAAAAACTGTTTCAATGTATTTTAATATATACAAATTCCATAGCCAATTTCCGATTTGTAAATGTTGGCACATACACAGACACAAAATGGACACCTGACCACATCGACACCCAGCCACCAATCTATCTATCTATCTATCTATCTATCTATCTATCTATCTATCTATCTATCTATCTATCTATCTATCTATCTATCTATCTATCTATATATATATGTATATATATATATATATATATATATATATATATATATATATATATATATATATATATAGAGAGAGAGAGAGAGAGAGAGAGAGAGAGAGAGAGAGAGAGAGTGAGACAGACAGACAGAGCCACACAGACAGACCGACAAACAGGGATGTGTCGACGTTTTGAGACAGATCTGGACGAGATTTGTAGATTATTACATTATTTTAAATCAACACATATATGTACATGTATATATATATATATATATATATATATATATATATATATATATATATATATATATATATATATATATATATATATTTCTTACAGGAACGTTTTCGCCTGCATCCAACTATAAATGTTACAATGATCGGTAGTAAAAAGAATATTCCTGTCCTAGACAATCTTGTCAAACTATTCGGAACTCTCACTACTGCTGAATATTTTTAGCAAACCAGCTGATTCACAAACTTCTCATCTTTACATACTGTCATACAAAACATATAAAAGTAATTATTTTTAAAATAGGGATAATGAATGATAAATATTACAAAAAAAAACAAAATATACAATGAAACAATGTTATAGCAAAATTGCCCCTAGGACATTATCAAACTTTTAGTAGGCAAAGTAGAATGAGAAGAAAACCGATAAAATTTATCAATATATATATATATATATGTACATATATATACATATATACATATATATTTATATATATATAAATATACATACATATATATATATATATATATATATATATATATATATATATATATATATATATATATATATATATATATATATATATTTATATATATAATACCGATGCTACGAAGATGTGAACAATTAGTCAAAATGTGTAATGAAATTAAAAGAACATGTGTTGCAAAAATGGAAAATTATTAATAGTAAGAGACAACAAACAAACTTTAACCAAATTCTTACCATATCTTTATGTTACCTCATTGAAAGAGAAACCCGAGTATACAAATGTGGTCAGAGTAGATGCAAACCTTGCTTAAATATAACACAGGGATACTTAATACAATTTAAAATTGGTCAGCTCTTCAAAGTTAAACATGGCATACATTGCAATTCAAGAATGGCTTTTCATGCATTGCTTAGTGAGGCATTTAACATAGGTCAGACGAAAAATGAATTATGAAAGAGAATGATAGTACACAGACCGCAAACAAAAACAAGAGTACTTATATGACTAAAACTCATTCAATATATACATATCACATCAGAAAGAAACTTCAAGGCTTTTGCTTTATCAAAATTATTAATACAAAATGGCTTCTTAATTGGTGGTAAAAAAACTGCATGTCATACGTACTTGACATTTGCATATAATGATGCCTAAATAACGTCCTAATTGTTATAATTTGTATGAATCAGGTTTCACCATGAAACAATGCATTGGTGTAAATTCATGGCATCTCAACAAAACATATATAAATTTATGTGCGACTGTGGTTAGAAATCTAGTGAAGGTATTAATATATCGCCGTTCAAATACTGATTATAATTGCTATTACATTGACGTCAAATTGTTCGTTTAACACACACACACACACACACACACACACACACACACACATATATATATATATATATATATATATATATCTTTTAGGGGAATGATTCATTAAACAGAAGGGCATCCATAAAGATGATGCGAACGCGCTAGAAGGAGAAAAGCATGGATGCTATTATGTTCATCTGTTACATTAAATAATATATATATATATATATATATATATATATATATATATATATATATATATATATATATATATATATATATATATTAAACACTTTCAAGACAGTCATTAATGCAGATGCTAAGGACACCATTTGCCTCCATCCCCCAAAGAAAAAACCCTGAGTTACAGAATAGATTCTGAATTTTGTGTAATGCACGAAGATATCTCAAACACACTAGACACACAACAGTGACAATGGAGTACCAATACATAAACAAAAATCTCAGAAAAACTTTGAAAGAAGCAAAAGATGTTTGGATTGGATAAAAGTGCACTGCAATGGATATTAATCTGATAAAGAATAACAGCAAATAGGATATGTGTATCTCAAAAATACAAGACACACAACAGTGGCAATGGAGTACCGAGAAATAAATAAGAATATTAGAAAATTCTTAAAAAAAGCAAAAGAAGGTGGGATTGGACAGAAGTGCACAGCAATAGAAAGCAGTCTGATAAAGAATAACAGCAAAAAGGCATTCAATATTGAGCAATACATCACCAGACAGAAGCAACCAAGATTCACTACCATTAAAGACAAAAATGCCTCACAGAAGCGACACTGCAGACATATGGACTGAGTATTGTAAAGAACTCTACATCCATCAGTCCACAGGAGTCACGGAGGTGCTTTAAGTTTCTAACTCCACAAAATATGTTTTTTTTCCAATATCCAAAGCAAATGTGGAGTCAACAACAAGAGCACTGAATAATGAGAAGACAGCTCAAGTAGACAACATCCCAGCTAAACTTATCAGGAATGGGGGCAGGGGGAATCAGTGATAGAGCTACTAACAAAAATCTGCAACAAGATCTGGCAGACATGCGAATGTCCAATATAGTGGACCAAGTTACTGATTCTAACACTCCCACCAAAAAACAATCTCCAGCTGTGCCAAAAGTACAGAACTATCAGTTTGATCAGCCATGCTAGTAAAGTTAATCTGAATGAAGATCATCATAAACCGACTGATACCACAAGTAGAATAAATAATCGCTGAAAAACAATCATGGTTCTTTAGTGGAAGAAGCACAAGATAACAAATAGTCAATCTCAGGGTTCTGTGTGAAAAGTACTCGCAACATCAAGTACACATCTATCATATGTTCATATGTTTCAAAAAATTACTTTAAGAGAGTCTTGCATGATGCATGTTGGGCCACAATGAAATAGTAAAACATGGATTAATAATTCACCAATGTCATAAATCATCTGTATGCCAAGGATACCAGTGCAATACCTGCTCACGTTTCTGTTTGGGACTGACTCCAGACAACTTTGGGAATATGTCAAGGCTGTCTCCTGTCTCCCGCGTTTATTTATATCTACTCTGAGCGCAATATGGCTGAAATACTGGAAAACCACTGTGGGACAGTCAGCATTGGAGGACGTAACATCACAAACCTCTGGTTTGCAGACGACATTGATCAACTGGCAGGCAGTGAAGAAGAGCTTGCCACCTTCGTGGATAATCTGGATGAAACAGCGTCCAGATTTGACATGGAGTTATGTGCTGAGAAGACAAAGCTGATGACAAATAGTGGCAAACAAATCGCAGGCAAGATTAAAGTCAGAGGAGAGGAACTAGAAACAGTGCACCATGTCAAATGTTCCATAATCACCAAAGAGGAATGAAGAGCGGACATTTTGTCACGAGCAGCACAAATAACGGTAACTATATCAAATCTAAGACCCACCTGGAGAGACAAGAATATCTGTCTGAAAACTAAACTCAGACTATGGACAGTACTAGTCATCTTAATCGTTTTGTATTTATGTGACTCCCGGACCCTGACAGCAGAATTACAACGAAGAAGCACTTGAACTGAAAAGGTACAGAAACAATCTTGGCATCTCTTCCATGGACCACATCACAAATGAAGAAGTGTGTAACACCATGAGCACAAAGAAGGCCAGTATGAAAAAGTCCTCATTGTCGTCAAAAAGTGAAAGCTAAAATGGTATGGCCATGCCACTAGAACTAACGCTATATCCACAACAGTACGTGACAGCGTTCAGGGTGGCAGAAGGAGAGATAGACAGAAGGAACGTAAATGTTACCGATGTGGATTTAGTATTGAATACCACCTCCTAATTGCAGCTATAATGTTGATTTTATTCCTGGAGGTGCAGTAACAATGGCGTAATTTGACGATGTAATGTTGTTGGTGATACATCATTTAGGTGCCAATGGTTGATGTATATTTTGCCTTTTAAACAAATTATGTATAATTTTATACGATGCTCTGGTAACACTAATTTGAAACCGATATTGATCAACAAGCGGAAATAAATCACTAGCACATTATTTCACGGGTCATGAACCACTATTTTGGCTAGTTCGGCAAACCTAGTGATCTTGGTCAGAATCCATTATGAACAATATCATAAATCTAATCTTAAAATGAAACACCGGACATATATGCACAAACAACAAGAGAAGAAGAATTTTTATGGGTGGTCATGTGTGAATAATTTTCCAACCTGGATGCAATTTTCGTCATCCTTTAAACGCCTGGATTTCATTATTAATTATGTTGTGCACACGCACGCCAAGATATGCGTAATTAGGGTTATTAAAATGATAGACTTTTTAAAATAAGTCGAACATTTGTTTTAGTCGCAATCCTTCTGCCATTTGTTCATCCAGGTATTGGCTTGTTGTAGCAACTGCTACATCAACATAGTCTTTGATCGACATAACAGGTACTTTTTCAGTTTTCCAGGTTATTTTTGAACAGCGCCTCTTTACCTCATAACATTATATTGAATGTAACAGATTTATTTTTATAATTAACCAATTCGATTTGAAAATGCATAAACATAACTTCTAGGATTCACTTCAGAACCGAATGTAGCTGAATAACGTCCGGAAATACTATTACACATTTTACATAATTCTAAACGCACCATAAAGTAAAGTCATTAAACGTTTGCAGAATTGAGATTCAGAAAGCTTTCCTTCATACAAGTGTATGCACACTTTGATAATAAGATAATCTCACAAGTGGTCATATAATCGACCTTATTTGGTACAGTCTTGTAATATAATGGTAGACGATAATAACTTCAAATTGTGCTTCACGTCCAAAATAGTCGAAATACAGTAATACAATAAAATGACTAGATACCAGCACGTATGTAAACTTTGACTACGAGGTTATGGTGTCAAATTTAGTTTAATAATGGGGTTTCAGATTTACGTGTATCACGAAAACGCTTATCAAATTTAACTTCACGAGTCAATTAAGACTGGTTAAAGGATGCATGGCGTTTTGCGTAACCCTAGACATATTCTGGGTTCAATTTCATGACTTACTGCTGGCAATCAAAGGCCTTTATCTCCAACCGCTTTATTCTGTGCAATTATTTACGCCGTTCTAGCACCTATAATTATCACCGTCTTGTCATAGCTGGAGCCGCTACTGCTCACAACGATGGAATCGCTACAAGGAATCAAAGCATTCCACTATTCTTTTGCAATTGCGTCAACTCTTGATAATGAATTTAAAATCACCGATAGATTATTTAGTTTGGTCATATGAAGTCCTTCAAATTGTATAGGCTTACTATACATAAGACCACACATTTTGATATAAACGTGAAATGACTGACTTGTGTATAGTGAAGCAAAATTTATTTAGAGAATTCATGATAACTTCATATTTAAACCATTAAGTGTCAAATATCATCTCACTACAAGTTTTGGCATTCATCTCTATTTGTAGTTTGAAGAGTCACACGTGCGTTACGTTGCGAAACGACCACGTTGATTATTTGTTTGCCCAGTAAGCCGTCCAACAATATCGCCTTTTGGATGAGAATCTGTTGTATAAAATAACATCGTTGACGCGCGTCGAAGACTACACAAACGACAGCTGGTTTTGTGTTGTCAATGAATGCGATAACACAGGAATCCTCAGTTATAAGCAGGGCACCTGCACCTCGATATATTATGTCTTCATATTTAAGTTGACAATGTTTGAAAAAACAAAATAACCTTGCGACCATCTCTATAAAACAAAATATGTGACTGAGGATTATTTAACATAAAGATCTTGAGTCTCCTTGAGGTTGTCCTTCACGTTGTGCAAATACGTCATTAAAAGTAATTTTAAGTCCAAAGGCTACAGTTGGCACATTAGCACTAGCACTGCATGCATCATTATCATTTCTGCATTATAGGATGCATGCTTGACCAAGTTCATAAATGGTCCAACTGGTCTGACATACGCATTATCATCTAGCTCTTGCTTGAATCGTCATGACATTATCGACGTTGTCAGCAATCGATTCGAGTTCATTTCCATAGATGTAATAATCTGCAGTGTTATGCAAAAAAAAGACCCTTTGTCAAGAACACCAACTGCCTTACTGGCAAGATGATTCTGTAAGTGTCCATTCTATTTAAAAATACATCACATGGAGAATATCTATATATCTATCTATCTATATATATATATATATATATATATATATATATATATATATATATATATATATATATATATATATATATATATATATATATATATATATATATATATATAGGTTATTGGGTTACACGACACGAACGACGTTTTGGATGAGAATGCTGCACGACCTTGGGACACCACATAACACAATAGGAACCTTTAAAAAAAGAATGTGTTACTGGAATGACAATTGATGGAAAGCAACACAATCAGGATTATAAACTCGCATTACTGCAATACCGAAATAATAGCAGAATCATTAATGCATTGATAAGGCCTAAGCAGCTTGTACACCTTAATAATCATGCCCGCTGGAAAGTATTGTGGAGTTCACATCTGAATTACCATATTCTGCAACGGAATTAAAAGGTTCGATCAGTCAAGAACGCTTTGCTCTTGAAAATAAATTAATACAACACGAAAATTTAGAGTTCTTTGATGAACAATCTACACAATTATTATGTAAGATTACCGTGGTCAAAGCTTCCGAACTTCGTCTACATTTGATATAGTTTAATCAAAGGAACACCTTTCAATTAATTAAGTCATTATCCATAGGATTCGCTCTCTTCTTCATTGAAATATTACACCCAGTCAGTCAAAACATTTGTTGAAGCTTTACTAGAATATATTAGACGCCCTATCACCATAAATCATGGACTTCAATATGTAAATTCTACAAAGCGTCATTAGAGATGTTGTGGCAGTAGATCATGTATTATATTTGATAGTGTATGATGCATATTTTGTAACTGGCGTGATTACTTTTTATATATCTGATATTAACTTGATGACAAGGATCAAATAACCCTCTCATAGATGGTTATAGCTAGAAATAGTACCCGGAATTGGCAATGATGCTGATGTATATTTGTGATGATGTATCTGAAGTTTGTGACACTGTCTATAGCAAACACGCACACGTGCTTGTTTATCAATGTTCCAACACACGTGCAAACCACAAGAGGCAAACATTAAGAGGTATTGGCCAATATTCTTGTAAGTTGAATTATAAGCAAGAGGATTAATTTATTGTCAGCGTTTACACGTTTTCTGTCAGAAATTATGCTTACATTTAGAGATTAATTTTATCTTATATAATAATGCAATCAGAATGATTGTAACTGTTAATACTGTTTTAACACCTTAATCATCTCTTTCAAACACTCTTAGATATAGATCGCTGCCGAGCTTTTCTATTCTTCCCGATGCTACAAAGCCTGTTTTAAACAGCTAGATTATTTCCATTCAGGCCTTTTAAGGACCTAGCATATGATGCAAATGCGACGTTCTCAATTACTACAGTGACATATATAGTCAAAGGCGGTTATCGTCATTTATTGATATATATATATATATATATATATATATATATATATATATATATATATATATATATATATATATATATATATATATATATATATATGTATGTATGTATAACTGATCTCTATTTCAATAATACCATTACTAGGCTATAGCTTTTAAGTGAAGTGTATCATGTACGTTATACGTAAGTGTGTCTAAGATTCATGGCAGACCAATATAAGGGTTTTATAGATCCAAGGGGACATTTGTAGACATATATCAAATTTAGGTTTAAAATGCTTTAACACATACATTTACTGTATGTTCCTAAATCAAGTCTCTTCTTATAAAGTATTTAACGAAGGATACGAGTCACCATGTAAGTTACGTTGAATCACTATATATACTTTATCCTTGTACAGTTATATTAATGTTTTGAAAGCATAATCTGTTCGTATTAGATACGAAAATTGAGTAATGATAATGGAATAACTTGTATTGAAACAATGTCCATCAGTACTGACTATTTTTTCAGTTCACAATACAACATTGCATGTACCAGTGGATATTAATATAGATCTAAATTTGTTCTACTTATTTGTGAATGATCATAATATGATGGTAAATTAGGTTATTTCAAAACTCTGATGAGTGACGTGTGGTTACAAAAATTGTATTCACAGGGGATGTGTGAATTGGATGTATGTAATATTCAAGCTCCAGACAACGTGAGTGAATGGGATTGAGGTACTCATCAAGACTGTCTTTAACGTTGACGAAACAGGGTGATTGCTTTGACTCATTATTTATAGTACGTATAAGTTGTCCAGTCGGTGGTGGTTTAGTGTTAGGTTCAAATTCCGTTTCGATAGCAGTACACATGTCTCCTTTTTCATTGCTTGCAATTGTCCAATAATTTCCAGGCTGAATCTCCTGTGCTGGACGTTCGTCGAAATCAACCATAGTAGAGTGTGCACAACTATTGATAGTTGCAACTCTGTCCTCACATAAGCTACAAAATAGAAATCATTATATATATATATATATATATATATATATATATATATATATATATATATATAGATAAAGATGCACATAATTTAGACATTTCCTTCATTAATTTATAATTTCAAACGTGAATAAGTCAAGGAGGGTCTTAACACCTTTACCTTCTACGCTTTTCCAAACAGACGTTTTTAGTGTAAGAAACGTCCTTGCTTGCCAGCGATTTGAATTCAAGGACAAGTTTATTTTGAGCAAGGGGGACGATGTGCGGCTACAAATGTATGTACATGGTTTGAAAATACCACGTTGTCTGCTCTCGATATTTACAGTGTCGTATCAATCACAGGAAGAGAATAACAACTACAAAGGTGTCTTTTACGTGTATACCAAGTGGTGTAATGTATATGTATATGTATTCAAAGGGATATAACTCTAAACTATCAACTTTATGCTAACTATCTACTAGTTAAAGTATATGATGAATTATATCTCTTTGTCGTGTAAGGAAAATAGACTTGCCCATCGTGTAAACAATATAGCGCAGTCTTAGTGTGGAAACTCCGTTCAGCAACGAGCAGATACTGTGAAACTTAAAGCCACTCTAGTTATAGTCGGGTTATAAATCATATTTTAATGAATGAATTTATTAACGGTTTTTCAACTTTAATCACATTAAACATTTCCGTTATTAAAATAAGGTAATGATGGTATGAACATACCAAGATTTATGCACAAACTGTGCTTACTAAATAGCCTTCGTGCTCTCTACTCTAAATGAGTCTTTTTGGATAGGCAAATAAACAAACAGAGACAAGACCAAAACAAAAACCAACATAAAACGTGTTTTCAAAGGTTTTTTCACTCTTTCTAATGGATTTAAAACTTGAAACCTTCAACATAATGATGGTGCTGAATTATAGTATATATTAACCTTCAAATGGAAAGAGGTCCGTCATTTCCTTGAAATATAAATTTGCGTAAATATCAATTGAATCCCGGAAACTGAGTTGAATCCGCTTAGGCTAACGGGAAATAAGTTTTGCATACATCTTAATCCTTGACACATGCGATCCTTTACTAGATCCAGTAAACGAGGAACTAGATAGATAGATAGATAGATAGATAGATAGATAGATAGATAGATAGATAGATAGATAGATAGATAGATAGATAGATTCATTCACATAAACTGTACGAAGTGTAATCAACAATATGTTCTAATGACATTAAGTGGTTTTTAAATGTATATATATAATTTCATTTCATATACGTTTGAAAATATACAATTCGTCATACACAATGCAGTTTGACTAAATGTGTGAATATCAAACCTATCATACGCACCATAAACCTTGTGCTTGCCTTTAAATACGGAAACTATATATATATATATATATATATATATATATAATTGTAATTTGTTACACTACAGAAATTCTAACCGGTGTAGGCAGCAACTATGTACACATCAATGAAATAATGAAGTTACAGGAAAGACTGTGCGTAACATGTAAGCATAGTGATGTTTCTTACTCATATGTACAATGTCATTCCTGATTACTAACACAGATATCAGTGGAGAACAAATATACAACTATACATCAAAAGTAACTGAAATGCTGTCCTTCTATTTTACTCGAGAATGCTGGATAATACTAAACTAATTTGTATAGATGTGAATAAGATGTTATTTATGTTTCCAATAACTTTAAAATTACTAATACCAAATTCTTGTTCTGTGCAAAAGACAGGCGATTAAGGCAGCCGCCAAAATAGCTCCCATTCCGATACTAATGTTCAGCAAATGATGTTTGGAAGGAAACGCTAAGGAAATATAAATAAATGTTTTTGTTTCATTTGACTACCGATATTTAACATTTTCCTATTATTGTTATATTTGTTGTAAGAATTATATCAACCATCTATATGCATTCGTTAAGATTTATATATATATATATATATATATATATATATATATATATATATATATATATATATATATATATATATATATACAGAGAGAGAGAGAGAGTTAGGTATATAGATATAGGCATGCCATGAAATTTAACATAATATAAAGAAATATATTTGGCAGAAAAAATATTAATGCAGAATCCTACAAATATCCCATGGAGAAATTCAATTACACAAAGAATAATGAAACATTCCAGAGCTGAGCTTCTGTTTCGATATATTAGGTATAAACAACATGTACGTATTTTCCGTATGACTAATACACATTTGGAAAAAAAAATATATTGCTGAAAGGTCTTTTTCTTAATTTTGAACTAATTGTATTATTGTACTTGATCACAGCTTTAATGGAACAAATTATTTACCAATATAGTCAATGAGTATGGCATATAACTGTGAATATATAAAAGTTTAAAAATTTAAAGATACGTCACGCTTACAGTACCTTCTGCATTGATTTCAGCGGTTGTAACTGCGTTTGTGTAAGGTTGGTTCCCTGAAGGAGAAATATTTAATACCGTATGAACCCTTAAGGTTTTAAATTAGACATCCTGCACGTAGGGAATGCAGCTAAATACAGACACGGTAATATACAATATATTAATGTCATTATTTGTATGTATTTATTTTGATGTTATTATACACGTTTACAGCTTACATTTCTCTTTTTGATTTGTCCTTGTGCAAGGCATATTTCTCATCTAACTCGCCAATAAAGTAGTTCTTGTGCTATTATACAACCAATCAAATTGGTATCTAAACCTTGGCGAGAAAGATTTTAGTATTTAACGTCGCAGTAAGAGTTTAATTTCCCATTATGTGTTCTTCAATATTAATCTATGTTAAGTCATAAGTCTTGTATCTATGAATTATATCATACAGGCCATTATTAGTCTGCATGTGAGGGCTAGTAAGTTAATGAAGATGTTAGAAAATAACGTCAATGCCATAACTTCAAAACCAGCTTTATACAATAAAGAAACATACGAAGCAAAGCGAGTTATATAAACAGACACACCTTCGCTATATTTTCTACCGCTCAGCGCTGTTGTCATGTAATTCATGAATCCTGAAACAAACTGAAAGCTGTGTGTTCTTCTGAATTATCTTAGTAATAGTAATTCGATGTTGATTGGTAAATAACATTAATTTTTCACCAACTGAAAATCCGTGTCAATTTCAGGAGCACAGCTGATAACAGACTGACATGTACCAATTAAAACCTAGTTAACACATTACTACTGCTACTGCAACTACTACTAATACGATTAGTATTAATAATAAGTCGAAAGCAGCAAATGGCAAAGTTATTTTCAGATTGTAAATGCAATGATAGTGGACATATCCTACTTTCGTGTGTAGGTCAGCAAGTTAAAGTGCTCCAAGTTAAAATTATTCTTTCTTTTCTGTGCTCATGCATTCTCATGGAATGTGTATGTTTTACTTTAGTCAGAGGTGCATACTGCTAGACTAATATGCATGTTCACGCCACTTGACAAATATAAAGATTTTGTTTCATTATTAAGTTGATAATTATTGTGTTTGTATTGCATATACTCTCTGAGCAGCAAGATGGATAAACATGTCAAACTTTAGAACGAAATTAAGATTCCTACGACGGGTGAAAAAGTACGCGCCTGAGTAACGCTAAAAGGACACCTTTACAGAGAGGTTGACATACCAAAATTTCGGACCGACCAAAAAAAATTCTACGAAATGTGAAAAAATACAAGCATCGTTGAGACTTTAAATAGAGTTATTTCCTTGTGTCAACTATATTTAGCGGGCATCTCCAACCCACCCCACCACTCCCCGGGCTCCACCACACCCTGGGTGTGAAACAAATGTACCAATATAATAAATAATATGAATTTATATTGTGTTGGATGCAGAGCCCTCACACACACCAGTGGATTACCAAGACAAACAACGAGGAATAAAAGTGTGTACTTACTGACAAGTATATAACATGTGGTACAAAATAAATACATTATCTTTAATAAAACAGGCGGTGATATAGACGCTTCAGTGGGAAAATGTCCAGAAGCTCAATGGGTTAAGTATCCTAATGAAAGACATCGTCAGGTATATAATCACTGTGGTCGTGGAACCCGACATGATATGACTTCAACCAAAACCTGGAGAGCATCCAACAAATGCGATTAATCAAGCATGCCACGTTCATGATGTTGCGTACAAAATTATAGATGTCAGATAGCGACATTTTGCAGACGTGTAGTTGATTCATGCATTAAATTTCATAAACATAAATCTGTCAGAAAAACGTGCTTATTTTCTAATAAATTCTGCGATGAAATATAAACTAGTGCTAGGGACCTGTAATTAAGCAAATTATTTTGATTATATTAATGGAATCGATTCGTTATAGCTCATTAGGATATTTGAGGGTTAAAGCAGCGACTTTAAACTTGATAATGCGACAGGTGTTGCATGTTCGTTTGCTGAAAAATCATTAACACGACAATCAATATGGCAGGATCTATCAGCACAAATTCATTACACATATTTTGATGTCAACACTCCCAAAGAGGTTCATCAGGCAGATATTTTGTTTTTGCAAAATGATACTATTAAAACTGGTAGACGTCAATCACGCACATATAAATATGCATTAATTGTTGTTTATGTTGCAAGTAGATGTAAGGAAACCGATTCGATACCAACTTAAACAACAGCTGAATTTGCTTCTGGGTTTCAACGAATTTATCAGCGAGGACGCAGACATCAAGGTGGTCAACGATGACCAGAGTTGCTATCGGTTGATCCTGGCAAAGACTTTCTTGGTGCAGTAACGTCGATTATGAAACAACATAACATCACAATCAGACGAGGGTACACCGCAAGTCATAGCGATCAGGTAATCATTGAGCGATTTAATCGAACACTTGCTGAGAAATATTTTGGATATCAGGAAATATCCTCTAAAATGTACATGCTAACAAGAAATCCCCTGAATGGGTTGCTTGGCTAGGAAGTTTGATAGCTGCGTTAAAAATGAAAATACTCGTGGAAATTCATCGAAGACCATTAATGCGATGAAAAAAGAGTACATATTCCATTACAGCGAAATAACTATTTCTCAAAACTGACAGCACTATTTAATTTGACTGTCAGATGTTTATATCAACCTAGTGAGCGTGAATGAGTGTAACCAGACATTCAATTGCTAGTATGGCAAGATCCATGGGTAGACATGCAATGTACATAATATATTCAACTGCTCCTCAGCGTAGATTTCTACGTGAACAATTACAAAAAAGATCTGAAGATACACTATTACCACCGATTATAATCAGCCCAGGTCGGCATCACATTGTCAAGATTAGTATAAATTTATCCACGGTGAATTGTTTTGTATTATTATCCGAATACTGCCACATCAATACTGTATTACAGTTCGAACACTGATTATTACGTTGCTGTTTCAGTGTCATGATAAACTCAGCATCGAGATCAAATTTGCGCCGTTTTTATCACTTTGCTGATAACTAGCAAGTCTTAAAGCTTGCTACATCATCGCCATTGCCAGTTGCTTGTGTATTACTTAATATGATGTATATGATATCTCTCCGCAGATGAGATATTCGTCTGACTCGTGACACTGCCAGAAAAACTAAATTTGACATTCAATACGATCATCGACAATTCAATTATTGTTTGTATCGCAAATAGTTACTCCTTGTGATGAATGGATCAATTTAGATATCCTAGAATATACGAAGATTTATCTATTGTTGACACGCTCTCAACAATATGTAAATGAACCAAAACAATATCATTTAGTACACAATTGTGTTTGTCAATAATTCCAGATATTAAAACATCGATGTTTCGCCGTCTTATATCTGGTGAGCGATAACAAAATGATAAATGTATATCTGAATGTTTTTATCTTTATGAGAGATATAATTGATGCTGAAGTGAATCACGAACTGTTCCGACTTGCAACTATCATCAGCAGGAGTTCACAAATTCCAAAAACGATTTATAAGGGTTTCCAGATATATCCCACGCATTATTTCACACTGAATTTTATATGAATGATTATTATCTGAACCTCTCCTAATTATGGATCAATCGCTCGGCAATCATTACTTGTTTCTCCATAATAATGTACAAACGTTTCATTCGAAGATAAGTGAGGAAAATTACAAACTAATGACCGGTTAGAAGATATTATCGTTAGAATTATTGGAGTAACTAAACTAAGCATTGCTGTGTTTGATGGTAATGGCATATAAAACCCGGTGCTGTTATGTCAACGATATTAGATAATAATCGCAATCAAGTACAAAAATCCGGTGACGTAACGAATGGTCTTCTCAGTATGACTAATAATACAGTTACTGGTCTTGTAGAACCATAAACGACCACCATGCAACAAAGCAATCTGTCAGTGATAGAAACGTCCCAATGATGAACTCGTTAACGACAGTCAATATTGAAGTAAACAATCTTTGATCTGATTATACTAGAAAAGAAAACAGAAATGATCATGAATTTGTTGGAAGTCTAGTACGCGTTGATATTAAATGTGTTGACATAAAAACAATCACGGACAAAGTAGTATATACGGTAGCGTACGGACAAGTATTATGGTCTCAACATTATAGATTATTGAAACAATACAGATATATCGGTGAAAATGATTTTGCTATATATATATATATATATATATATATATATATATATATATGTCTGATCTGACGAATAATCTGGTTGAAGATATTCATGGCGCGGACAAAGAGTTTTGCAACGATGGTGATACAATGTATGGTCAACATTCAAAATCATACGCAACACCAATATTATCAATGCCACAATGGACGACCAATATCATCTCAATCCAATGAAATGTCCGCAATTTAATCCTGTCGCCGAACGATTAAGGTACATTTTCACAAATGCGATATGTGAAAACGGTTTAACAGATGCAAGACGCACACAGATAAATTCGTGGGCATAAATAGTTAAATATACTGGAGTATCTAGCAATGACGCTGATAAGCTTAGAAAGAAACTAAAATGTCCCATAATATAAAAACTGTAACCGGAGAGATTTTGTTCGATTCAAAATGTAAATCAAAAAGTAGCTTCGATTAAAAGTATTGATCACAATGCGCATGCGTAGATAGATGCAGCAACAATATTTGCACGAATCGAACGGTAATATTTTCTGACGGTGATATATTTGATTTTATTGAAAAAATTTGTAAAAGCGATCCTTCATCTGTGTGGTTGTTTTCAAGCTCATTTAATTAAATCTTTGATAAATTTGAACGGTTTAATGAAGAGATTTATATTTTGCAATCTCTCCACGAATATATAAAAATATCCTAAAAATTTTCATCACAGAGTGAAAATATTAAACAATTATTTAATAATTATTTTACCGTTCTTTCAGTTGCTGCTCACGTTGCAAAAAGAAAACAATTCGTGGAAGCCAACGCGAATTGAAGGAAAATATCAGAATCGTTGAATAAATTTTATAAAAGAACTGCTTAAGATGTATCATGTACGAACTGTAACATAAAGAAGACAATTTCAATACTTATTCTGAATATGCCAACGCTGTTATAAAGGATATTTACTGTAGAAAATATCAAACATAAAAAGTATCAACACAACGTCAGTAATGATCCTGTGACTAGACAAAAGAGTTTATCTAAATGGACCCGAAGGTTCTAGTAAAAGAACTCGTGTGATCTAATTCCTTCATCAGACTTTGACGAACTCTGTTGATATGATCGTTGTAACACCTACACACAATCTAGCAAAAGACATGAGTGAACGAGGAGTTATATCAGTCACATAGGATACATTTGTTTTCGATGGAAATGACATACATTTACTCCTGAACGAATGGGTGAGAAATACACTCCAATACAATCATTTTTGATAAAATATGAGAAAGTATCACAATATATTTATTATTACTATTTCTTGATTGGTTGCCGACTAAAATTATATCTGTGAAAATGTGCGACGAATCATAGTCAACAGCCACCGTTTGTTTGAATTGTCTCCTTATGAATGGTTGAAAGTTTTAATAGATTAGTATACAAAAATAACTGACAACCATAGAACACTTAATCCAGAATTAAGAGAACTTAAGATATTAATCAGACCTCAAAAGAAGGATATTCAGTGTGAAATAATGCGTGATATAATTTTAGAAACACATATAAACGAGATTTGGAATTTTACTAGATATTTTGGTAGTTACAAGTAGAACGATAGTTCGTGAAACACTGCAACAACAATAATTGTTATTAAATAAAGAAACATATTTAAATCTACTTGTACCATTATGTTATCGGCCAGCAGATACACGCAAACAAAATAAGGAAGTTTATAAAGCAGGATTGTCAGAGAAACGGAATCACTTGTTAAATGATATTGTTTTAATTCCTGTCAGTGTTGTTGAGAGCGCATTAGCTATAAACTAAACTCAATGGACGTTTGGATACTCAATGACAACGATTCACCATCTCTCGCACAATTTTTTGGATCGTCGATAATAGTATAAAGTGGTCAGACTTTAGTTCATTTCGCAGTGTCTGGAGAAATTAGAATATATCTGTCACGGAGGATTATTATAAATGTCACAGAACCTACCGGCACTAATAACGATGTTGTTAGCGATGATATATAAGGAACAAAACTCTTTAGTTATACACAATGTGAAACAGATAAATAAACGCGACTTTGAAGTTATCATGACATTAAAACAACGACCGAATAAACATTGTGCACGTTGTAACACAATAATGATCCAAAACGATTTACCGTAGATAGCATTGATATTAGTCTTGGTCACACATTCGTAAATGTAATGCTGACCTGTCCTGTGTGTAATTGAAGTTGTGGTGCTAGTTAAATGAAAACGGTCTTAATTGTATATAATCAAGACTTATTTGTAATTGTTCAGGACCCAATCCACGTTGAGGAGAAGCTGAATCTAATATATCTCTTGATCAGGATGAATTGTGGTATGTTCTCTTCCGATGTTGACGTCATATGTTTTCATCAGAGATGATATTGCACCAAGGAATTATTTGCCAGAATCAACTTTTAGTAGTTGAAGCCATAGCAAGGCTCTTTGTTAATAAATTCATCTCACAAGCTAATACAACTTCAGCAGCCCTTTTAGTTAATATCCGCTCTGCTTTTTTATATCCACTTGCAAAGTCAACAACTGTTAACTTGTATTTTAATGCGTATTGACATCGTCCAATTTTAACAGTATCATGTGGTTAAACAGAATATCTTATAAGTTTATAATAGTCGGTTGATTAATTACCAGCAGCCCCTAATGCTAGTTTACATTTCATCACATATCTTACTAACCAATTAGCTTATGATTCTCTAAACAAAAGTTTTATGAAATTAAACGAGTGTATCAATTTCAGATCTGCTATATGTCGCTGTTAGAAATCTTTTTGTTTATTACGTCAATTACGTGACTTGCTTGATCCATTTACAGAACACTCGCTGGTTTTGGTTGTTCTCTTTCGTCAAGTCGTATACCGATTTGTGTTCCAGGACCACAATAATTATATCCAGGAATGATGTTATTTTTCCGGGCTATTTAACCCATGAAGTTCCTGATAATATTACCAATGAAGTAGCTATATCACCACCTATTGTTTGTCAGTGATACCAATTTATTTTTCTTCTAAAACATTTCCCACACTTGCCTGTAAGTGCATGTTTACGACGTTTTCTAATAATTGTTGTGTTACTAAACACAATATGGATCAATATTATTTATCATTTTGCATACCATTGATGTAATATACTCTTCCTATGGGTAAACAAATCGCACATAATACATTTCAAACAAACGGCAGGATAAAGTGACAAAATGAACTAACACAATTAAAGAAACTCTCGATTATTTAGAGGCTACAATTTGTCCTTATTGACCGAAACCTTGCTTGCTTTATTTTTGAAGGAAGCTTTTTTTCCCTTCCAAACTGACTTTCTAGAAAAACGATATGTTCATCCCTTTAAGTTTACTATCATTATCTATATGGGAAATCTCGAAATGGATACATTTTTTTTACCTGTACGCCATAATGATATGCTGGAGTAAAATGATATATATTTGCTTCAGCTAAGTGTATAACACAATATTACTTCTTGTTGAAGATTTATTCTCCACGTGAAATAAGTTATAGTAAAAATAAATGATTGCGTGCATTTAAAGAAAAACTATTCTTATACATCCTGTGATCGTGTATATATTGATTATTCAAATAAACAAAGCGAGTACTGTATGGACCTTCTGATTTATTCAAATCAAACGGCGCAGTTGAGCTGTTGTTAATGTTGCCTATCTATGTACCTTACCGTGACCAGGTTCAAATTACATTATCATACTAGCAGAGGTCGGCTTCTGTGGCTGTCATTGGGAAAGCGACATTACTACCTCGGCACTAATAACTTACCTCCAACGCTCTGCTGTAAGATGACATACCAAACCAATCAAAATACTTGTTCCATGCTATGCAGTATTAGTAAGTTATATCCGAATACAGAATAATTCGTCGGCATAAATGGTCACAAGACTACCGAAAAGGTCGAAACAAAGTAATCATAATTTATATTCGGGATTGATTTTCGTTTGTCTTATTCCATTATTATTATTATTATTATTATTATTATTATTATTATAGTGTTTGTTGATTTTATTATGATTATATCGACCTCTCAATGTAACATATTTGTAATAAATATAATTTTTTAATCACTAAATGTTGATTAATCAGTCAGGACCTGCCTGCACCTGTTGCTGTTTTGTGACCCTGTGCATGACACCTTCCTTAATCAACTGGGCAGACGGTGTTGCTGTGCTTTTAAATGTCCATCAACTAATTGTCGTTTCTTCACCAACTCTCAGCAGTGGTTATCATCCAAGTAAGGTGACATTAACTTTAATAGATGTTGAATGAGAAATTTAGTATGGATACTAAAACATGACAGGCAGTAATCGAGGTTTTGTTCCTTTGCTTATTTTTAATGAATAAGTAATTCCAATTATGATGACATTTGTGTGCGTCAAAAAGTCTATAATCTAATCGTCAAATGATTACATAATGTTAGAAGAAAAAAAAATTGTAAAAAGGTTTTATTTACAACATATATACCTTCATTATCCCCTTTCTGGCTCACCTCTGTAACCGCATAATGAACCTTTTCTGCAACAAACAGAGTAAATACTTTGTTGCTGAAACATATATACTGCCTTTTCAGCACAATATGATGTATATGTAAATGTATTATCAGATTTATCCAATAAAACGTAGGCATTTCTAATTGTACTTAAAATATTTCGCTTTAAATTTGAATATTCAAAGCAAAAGGAGTAATTCTAACCAAACATACATAAACAAAGGAATTCGAAATTTTCAAGATATATTTTAAATCTTCAGCATATATTGTATGCCTCTATTATTACTGTCGCTGCATATATGTCTGTTTTTCATCTCCCACTCTCTCAGTATATACGATTTGTAATAGTTCGATCCTTTACCGATCATGTTTAAAATTGTATCGGACCTGAATAGGCAGTATAAAGAGTTCTAGTTACAAAAAAGTCTACCTTCATCCTCCTGTGGAGTCGTCATAGTTGTGTAAGGTGTTACCTCTGAAAAGTGAATATTGCAGTCATTATACTTTACAAAATATAAACGTAGTTTCTCTGCTTCATGCACTTATAATTGTACCAAGTGTATCATAAAATATGCAAATTTATAGAGTTTAATACGAAAGAATTGTCTTAGTTTGTCCACACAGAACATGAAGTCCGATATTAATATTGACCCGATCATATATCGATTTGCCGAACTGTGTTAATTATGAACTTGACTATTGGGCAATAGGTTCTCTCATTTCAATAAGGACATTCTTTTACCTTCATCTGGTAGACATTTATTTACTATATGGTGGTCAAGTTAAACCGTCAGTCACCTACTGAGCTGTGAAGCCATTTAGTCGTGCAATAACAAATATGTCTAGAATCTTTATTTGTCTTCACCTAATTGTCGTTCACATTACAATTACAAGAGAGCATCAAAACATGAAACGTATAATATTTTTATGAAACGAAGATAAACAGCTGTCTACTGTTATTTCATATCATAAAAACAATGTCATAAATTTATGTTTTAACAAATGATCCATGGTTACATATGGATGCATTGTTAGTTTTTATTCAAATGTTCGTTT
Organism: Unio pictorum; assembly: GCA_030141615.1. Lineage (NCBI taxonomy): Eukaryota > Metazoa > Mollusca > Bivalvia > Unionida > Unionidae > Unio > Unio pictorum. The sequence goes on from JARLTB010000207.1 coordinate 5,791,755, forward strand.
CAATATGCAAAATGTGTCTTAGTATATGAAGATAATGAATCACAATTACCTCGAATAAGACATAATCATGCAACAGTTCAATATCTAAAAAGAAAATGTGCTCTGTTTTTGCATTCTAGATTGGATAGTAAATACTTGTTCAAGACAACCACCAAACAAAATCGTCAAATTTGCTAAATCAACAATTAGGAAAAGATTGGCTTATCATTGGCTCCAAAATGAATTTTAAAATGTAGACAACCAAACATTGAATTATATATTATTAAGACGAATGTTCAGGCTCTGTACTCTTCAAAAAAGTGAAAAAGAGCGAAAAATATCAACTTTTGAAATAATTCAACACATAATTTACTTTCCAAAACTACAATCTGAACATTTAGTCATCATTCGGCACTATAACTTAATTTCAAAGATAGTTCATAACGTTTATTTCAGAAATCTTATTGAATTAATTTTTAATTAAATATTGGTGCTAAACCAAACAAATTACCGACTGCTTTGTTGATGAGCCTGTAGTCTCTAATATAATTATCTAAAAAATATGCCTAAAGTGTAGTGAGATGCCAAAAGTATTTTGATGTATTACAATAATGTAATCCAATACGTCGTTGAATTCACACAAGTTTCATATTAATGATTATGTCTAAGAATAGTATTGAGTAATTTGTATTTCCAGCGAAGATATGTTTAGAATAAATAATTCGAATGTCGGACAGTTACAACAAAACTGAATGAATGATTAACATGACTATCTCTATGAACATGTTCTTTACCATATTTATATGGCTAAGTTGTTTTTGTTTTTGCATCCGAGGAGTGTCAATGTTATAATTTAAGTCTTTTACTTTCTTACGTACAACACTGTTTGTGAGATACGGAATTGTGTGAAGAACAATTTAAAAAGTTTTCGACATTTTCTCATCAATGTACAACTTAGCGTCACTATGGACGCAATTAGTGAACTCTTCAAACAATGTGGTGGCTGAACACCACCGATTACCAAATTGCTCGTTGTATCTAGAACTGTCCAATTGTTTTTATTGTTCCTAAACATTTATTGGTATGCCTCAGGCACAAACTCATAAGTCTTCAAGATACATTCCTTAACCAGAACCTTCTGATCACGTTTCTGTGTAGATAGGGAAGTGTAGTAATCATGATGTTGCCAATAAGCACACCTTGTAACAATATATATATATATATATATGCTCTTTTGACTAGTTTACATTTTCATCATTTGTTCTCAATATAATGAAAATATTCTTTCTACTTCATTTTCTTTGAAACGATGTACTAACGTAAAATTGTAGTGATATTAAAACCTGAACGTATGTGCAAAGTTGGCGAGTGCTTCGCACTTGGTACCTCTATTTCCTTTAATCTAAATTTAAAATTCCTTTCGGCTTGTTGTATTTCTCCACTCACTCTCTGCTCTGTCGGCAAGTACGTTTCTCGTATTTTCTCTCCCTCCCCTCCCCCCCCCTCTCTCTCTCTCTCTCTCTCTCTCTCTCTCTCTCTCTCTCTCTCTCTCTCTCTCTCTCTCTCTCTCATTATTTTGCAACTGCATTTCGTTTTCTGCATCTGCATATGTCTATTTTATTTTGCTCTCTCCTTTTCCTTGCTTATTTAACTACATTTGTCTGTATTCTAAATGCAACTGCATATGTCTCTCTTTGTTCTATTTCTCTAATTCCATTTGTCTTTCTAATTTCCGCAACTGCATTTGATGCTCTCATCTTTTTGACGCTTACGCGTTATTCATTTTTTTTTCCTTCTTGTAGTTTAATTTTAATTCCATAATTTTAAAGTAAGATCCCGGATACTTTCTCGAAGCCAATTTATCCCAAAAAAGTATATTCCACATATAACGTGGCCGAAACAAGTTGAATTTCTTGCTTCGTTAAAAATGCCTTCAGATCGGAAAGTTGAATAGTGTTAGAAAAAATGGAGCAGTTCATTCTTTGACAAGGACTCTAACCGGTATTGGGTAGGATTTAAGATAAAGTGATCAATTTAAGACAACTAGATATCGCTTGTTGATTTCCTTAAAGATTTATAATATATGTGCAATAATTCATAAGACTTGCAAATTTTTAAGTAAAGTTAAGAAATAATCTTCCCTCCTGGACCAAACACTAAATTTCTATCCAGACATTATGGTTTAAAATAAGTAACAAAATGAATTGAAACTAATAAATATTTTTCATATCAAGGAATAATTTATTTCCCTGGAATACAGTCTAAAAATATGTGTAATAAACGAAAGATATTGTGATTTTAGTGCCAAATAGTTCACACAGTACAATCATAAGTTAAACAAAATAAAGTTCTGATTAACTTGAATGGTGTTCCCACTGTTGTATCACAGGTCTTATGAAGAAAGGTTTTATTTAAATCTAATGGTTTTTCCAAAATGATCATGTTTCCTCAAATTTACTTACGTACCCATGGCCTGAATTGTTATTATGATCTTACAGTCTTTTCATGAACCAAAATAATTTAAAACAACAGATCAATGTCAGAATGTACTAAAAGTCAAGCTTAATAATTTTGTCCAAACATATTATTGAACACTTTGTAATTATAGAGAATTCTGATTCGAATAAATAATTATACCCAAATTAAAATCTGTACATAACACTAAAAGTGATTTCTTCTTCAGATGGTACCTCACGAATAAGTCATTCTTCAAGAAGACAAGATTCAACTACCTGATCCAGGTCACAATTACCATTTTCTGGAAATACTCTTTGACTTTAATGAACTTTTCAGTTATAAGTAATTAACAAGTCAACGTTTTTGTTACTAAACTTATAATAAGGAATGTGACAGAAACTTCCTGCAAACCATGTGAAATGCCATTGACCTTGAATCGTGCTAAAATGAACATGATGTTGTTTACTAAATGTCGGTCACACAGAGACTTTAATTTTCGACTACGAATAAGTAAAATTACCTATATAAATAACGTAATATCATTAAGAAATTGGACAAACAATCAAAAATACACATAGCACGACTATCAAGGAAATGATTGGTGTACACTCATAGATAATATCCAGTCATATAAAGTTTTTTTAGACAATAACATTTGATTTACTTTTAACTCCACACGAGAACTTTTTATTGTCTTATCTTGTAATATACTGCATATATAATGCAGCTTCTGCAAATATAAGTTGACCTCTACCAGATTTGTGACTGAATTTTGTCCAGTTTCAGGAACAATTCTGACAGACTCTTAGACAGGATAAACTCAACAATTGTGGACTATTGCATCTTTTGATACAAAACTATCGGCATTGATTTACGCTGCAGTGGTTGAATAAGGTGCATTTTAACTACCCGAACAAAACAACGTGATGGTTAATACATGCACATTAGTAAATGTGTATTGAATATATAGGTGCTGCATTAAATGTACAACATAGGCTCAAATTGCCCCTAATAGCGTTCACATGATTGGGATTTTAGTAGTTTCATGCATGCCTTATGATGTTGGGGTAAGGAATATTTTAGGAATACCTCATTAAGCAACGTTTTATTTTTCGTTCACACATGCACAGACGTATAATATCTCTAATATTTATTCCTTGATGCATGTACCAAACATTTTGTGCTTTTAAGACCTGACCAATGCATTAGCAGAAAATACATCAAAAAAGAAAGCGTGAAAAAGTTTCATACATATGTCTCCAGAACTCAGAAAGGAATTTTTATATCTCGGCATGCTACAGGGTCTAGATCAACAAGCAGCAGAGAGGGTGAACCCTACAAGGTCGTAGAGGCATCGATTCAGCAAACTGAGGTGTCCTCGAAAATCCTTTATAGAAGTGTCTATTGGCAAAATAGCAGAGAGGGTGAACCCTACAACCTTGTAGAGGCGTCGATTCGATGATCTACGGCTTCTACCAAATAGTAAAAAAAATGACGTCTATTCGATAAAAAAAGATTTCCTCGTCTACGCCAACGTCGTTGTCATCCACCCTCTTTGCTGCTGGAACTTTCAGTTCTGGGTTAACCGAATATTTGATCCAGTCCGATACGATATCGTGTTCGAGGATCATGTAAATTTATTGTTATAAATCCATACGGGGTTGACAGAGCGTTACTAAAGAAATTTTTAAATTGATTGAAGTCCATGTCAGAGCACCATGTCTGCCAAATATTTCGTAACGTATGTGTATCAACGCCGTTAAACACTGCAAGAATATTACAGTTATCTCTGATCACTTTTGGAATCTGAGTGTATCGTTGAGTGACATATATCACGTCGGTGTTTTTATGCCTGCCTCTGGAAAAGATCCTAGCAGGATGTTTTTTGATTGTCTAACATCACATCGTCGTATACGACTAAATTATTAATGTTCCCACCAAGGTCATCCACGGATGGTGCCTCGTCAATATCTGTGATAAATTCAATGGCGTTCTCACCCTTAATTTCTGATGCATTCTCGTTAAAATCCTTTAACACTTCATAACATCGTTGATCATCTACGCTAGGGGCAATTAAATACAACTTATCCCACTTCATCCATCTCATTATTAAATTGAGTAACAATTGCGTCTTGCCGGATCCAGATGGCCCGATTATAATCATCCGGATAGAGTTTGGTAGCGCTGCATGATGCTTAACTGGTTCTCTTGTTTTAGTCGCTGAAAAATCAATTATATCCATATCTCTATACATAAATTATGGATCTATATTGTGTGAAGTGTAAAACGCGTACTGGCACAAATGATGTGGCGACGATTACAACTAAAAATAACAGATCAGCACTTACTGGTAGATGTGCAACATGTGGTATAAAAAAATTTAGATTTATTTCCCCTGGTAAAACCAAGGATGATAAAATCAAGGATTTAAAAAAAAACAAGGAGGTGATATCGCAGCCAAATTGGCAAAACTCCCTGGAACCCCATGGGCAAAGTACCCCGGAGAAAAGCACCTTCCAGGATATAGCTACTGTGGCCCCGGAACACGATTAGATATCAGACTTGATGATCAAAATCAGCCCCGACCTGGCGAGTATCCGATAAACGCTATTGATAAGGCGTGTCACGCTCATGATGTTGCATATAAAAGCAGCAATCTGCAACACAGGCATCTCGCAGATGTGAAATTAATTCATGCGTTAAATGCTATTCCTGATAAATCTTTCAAAGAAAAATTGGCTTCGTGGTTGGTAAAATCAGCTATGAAAGGCAAATTGATGATGGGTGCTGGTAGTTAATAATATGGAATCTATTTATTATTCTCCAAAAGGATACTGGAGGGGTAACGCTGCAATCAATAAACTCGCCAACGCCGCAAAAGTGAAAAAGGCTACTGCGGCTAATTGGTTATCCAAACAGGTACTATGGCAGATTTATCTACCACCGCCTAAACAAATCAATTTTTCGCATTTTGATGTTACCGGACCCAATGAAGTTCATCAAGCTGATTTATTGTTTTTACCACATGACAACGGTTACAAATACGCGCTAACCGTAGTTGACGTTGCGAGTCGATACAAACAGGCAGAACCGCTAAAAACAAAGTCAGCTACTGAAGTAGCTTCTGCATTTGAAAAGATTTATCGAAAGGGTCCTCTGCGTTGACCGAATCTGTTACAAGTTGATCCTGGCAAGGAATTTCAGGGTGCAGTGTTATCAGCGATGAAACATCATAATGTCACCATCAGACGAGGGCATACTGCGCTACATCGCGATCAGGCAATTGTTGAACGATTTAATCGGACTCTTGCTGAACGGTTATTTGGATATCAATACGCGAAGGAGTTTATTCAGGATTAAAGATCCCGTGAATGGGTTAAGAGATTACCAGCTGTGATTACCGCGCTCAATAACGAGATTACTCGAACAATTAACATGAAACCTGTCAACGCGATTAAGAAAGCGTCCATACCAAAAATGGAAATCCAAGGAATTTCACCCAAAAAAATTTCTAGAAACGCTAGCGTTTCCCAACCAATTCTTGGTAGTAATGTCACTGTGAGATATTTATACGAACCAAGAGAGCTTGAAGGTGGCAGAAAAAGGGCTACTGATCCTATTTGGAGTGTTACTGCACACAAGATATCTACTATAACACGATCAACTGGTAGACCAGCAATCTATAAACTGGATTCAACTGCCCCTCAGCGGGGTTTTACACGCGAACAATTACAAGTGATTCCTGACGATACTCAATTGCCACCTCATGGTCTTAACTAGCACCCCTTCGTCTGTTGCACTCAAGACAAGTCAGCATAACGTTATCGTTGGTATGACCAATGCTGCTATTCTTTCTGTCTACGGTAAATTGGCGAGGATCTTTATCCGAATACTGCCAACGCATTATACAATTGCAACTCGCGCAGTGATTATTCTGTTGTTGTTTCAGCGTAATTATTAATTTAGCATCAATGTCAAATTCTCTATTATTTTTTTTATCCTGTTGTTTATAACCGGAGAGTTTTTTATTAATGATGCTAGCATCATCCATTGTAGTGTCACCAATGATTTCATCATCGCCACCAATGATTTCATCATCGCCACCAATGATTTCATCATCGAAAACAACTCTTCGAAGTTGATTTAATCTCCTCACTCTGGATACTGCAAGATAGACTAAATTCGACCATTCGATGCGATTATCTACCATCCAAACAATTGTATCCGATATAGTCAATCCCTGTGAAGAATGTATCGTCGCTGCGTATCCTAGCGTCCACGGGGATTTATTAGCACGCAATGCATCTTCAACGACGCTGATATCAACCAGCACAATATCATTTAACACGAGAATCTGCTTTTCACTCTTCCCTGGAATATCAACTTCAATATTCTGCTTTCGTGTATCCGAAGGCCTATAACACAACGGTACTGGAAGTGTTGCAAATTTTTCTTTATGCGTTTCAAATAACTTCATCTGAAGTGTGTCTCTGACTATTTTTCTACTTGCTACTATCAAATCATTTGGTCTCCACGTTTCCCAAAAAACATTAATGGGAGTTTCTGAAATTATTTCACGCGCTATTTCACACTGGATTTTATCCGGCTGTAATCTAATCATTGCTTTGAACTCGCGTAATTGTTCATCAAGTGATCTATAATCAGTAGTAATTTCTTCATAGTAGTCTACAAACCCTTTAGCCATTCATGTGGAGATGCACCGACAAATGGTGGTGGTTGGCCGTGATCACCGCACATGACGACTTTTGTGTTTTTGTTTAACAACCATTCGAGAAATGTTTGTAATACTCTCAACGATACCGTGCATATTTCATCCCAAATTATGATTTCAGGAATGAATTTATCGCCCATTCGATCAGGGGTCCATTCATCGCCTTTTTATCGAAAGAAACTGTGATAAGTACAGGCATTTACCCCTCGCTGTATCATCTCTCTGGCGAGTCTGTGAGTCGGTGTTAACACAATCATATAATTCAATTGCACGAGTTGTCTTTCCTGACCCACCACAACCGTTTAAATAAACTGTCTTGTATCTACATATTGGATCAGATACCGGTGGTGCATTAGAAAATTCTGATTGAATCTTATCACACTTTAAGTACTTTTCATCCATGGTAACATCTGCCGATTCACAATACTCATGTAGTTTTTCCTTTTTAAATCGCCAACGTCCCCAGTTTTCCTCGGGATCTGTGAATTTAGCTACATCTGATTTGTATTTCTCGTGGATATAAATAGAATCAGTAGCTACTCTAACCGCGGTATCTGGAAATCTATTTATCATCGAAAATAGATTAATACAAGCATAGGCTAGCATAGAACTTCTCAAATGCGTATATTGTTTAATATATCCATCACAATAGGTAACAACCGTACCTAATTTCTCACCATTGGATAGAAAAGCGTCTTTACGATTTACAAGTTTTCCCTGTTTCGTTAAATCCGTTACAATAAAATCGTAGACAGCGATGTCTATGATCAACCGCGAGGAATATTTTGCATTGTCGTATCTTCCACCCTGGGTAAATTTACCGATTATTCTTCGTCCAAAATCTTTTGCTTGTTCTTTTTTAATTTCAAATAACTTTTTAGACCAATTCATGACTTCTTCCTCGCTTAAATTCGAAGAATTTCCATCTGGAAATTGTTTTCGCTGTCCGCTAATTATACGATCTAGATCGGGTTGTGGTAGCCAAACTTCTTTCTGAGCTCGATAGCATATAATAGCTTCGGAAACAATCAACGATTGTAACATCTCACAATCAATCATATATCGTAGTAACACTATTGGCATCCAGGCCTTTTCAGATATATGTCTACCAAGCCAAACATAACTACACGGATGTAACCCTGTAGCGAGTTCAAATGATATCACACGAGCGAATCCGGTTAAATCAAAATCAGGTAATGGCCCATTAATCGCAACACGAGTCATTTCATGCGTGGGGTGTCCAAATCGTTTAAAGTACTCAGCGGCTTCTCCATATCCTAGAAAACTCCCTGGATAACACGCAGCTATATCAATTGAAATCATACCATCACGTGAGTATTTTGTATTCCACAGTCCTCCATGACTAAATTTGACGCAACTCAATTTAACATCTTCGAGAAAATCACTTCGTGTTGGACGTCATGAGTTTTTTTCTCTTGCGAAGTGAGCTACCACTGATGGAATAGTAAAACTATCCGTGAGTAGTTTTTCATGGAAACTCTCCGGTGAAAAATCATTAGCGATTTTTCTCATTCTGTTATCTAATTCTTCAACGCGATATAATTCACCATTTGGTCTTACAAATTGATCAAATCCTATTTCGGGATCTTCATCACTTCTAAGTAACCACACTGACACAGGATCATCTTTACACAACGCATGAATAGCATCGAATAATTTCTCATTATAAAAAACATCTCCGGAAAATTCTTCGGGGATATATCTCACGGTTCTATCTCGTGGAAATATTGTTACTGCAGGTGTCCACGCGTGTTCGTTATGATCAATAATTTGTATTGGAGCTCCATTTTTGTTATATTTCGGTTCGTATAAAACTTCTCCGGTTATCGTCATTACTGATATTGGGAATCTTAATGATGTTTCTAATTTAGCTATATCAGAAATCTTTGCACCGTGCTGTTTCACTGTCAGTTCCCATTCGGTTATTTTCCTACGTCGCAGATCAGTTACTTTATTTCCTCGGGATGCATTTGTGAAGTGTTCCATTACCCGTGTTGCTACACAACTGAGCCTTGACGAAGTCAACGGTGAATATTTCATAGGAGCTAGTTTTGCAATATCGGGTTTATTATTTAACGGATATATCCCATATACGATTGCTGTTACAGGATAAGATCTCTCGTAGTATGGTTTGTCGATTCCAGTTAGAATTCCTGGTTTGGAATCTCTACTCAGCGTGATTGTTTTTTTATCCTTGAGGATTGGTTCAAATTTATCCTTGACAATCCATTTGCCTTCGACTTCGATAATGAATTTTATTCTGAAAAAATACTTTGGATTTCCATCTTTAGATTTCCACCCCGTTGGCTCGCCAAGGTGTGAAATTATCTCAGCTGCTCTTTCATCGTTCATAGTAGCATCGATGTTAGGTACATTGACATCCTCGTGTATAATTCGAAATGTCGACCAACAGTATGCTGCACCGTCTCGGTAGAATTCATTAAAACACTCCTTGATTTTACTTAGTATAGTTCTGTCACCGATTAGACGTTTTGGTGTATCACAGACTCTATCGAGATTGAGTTTAGTATTTCTCCAAGGTTCGATTTTCGATAATCTCTTGAACTCTTCCATGTTATAATTAAAACAAGTATTTAAATAGAAAAATATAGTATAATGAATCACTGCAAGTGGCTTATGATTGGATCAACAACCCCGTGTAACAAATCATGCAGAAGCGAATTCTGTGGGCATCATTTACAAAGCGTTCGGCGAGGAAGTTTTGGTCCTCTCCCGTGCCTCCAATGTGGGGCTGGGGTAAGGGGAAAATCGCAGTTGTGTCTCAGTTGCGGCGGTAAACGATACAGGGAACTAAAACGCTATTATGACGAACGAATTGATAAAATCAATGACAAGGTCATCAAAACCCTTCAAGATTATATCCAGAGGTTTATAATTAAAGCAAATAATAAATTAGACAAATAGTATTATTATACAAATGAGCCAAGATTTCAGACCTCATCCAGTGCTTGTTAATTACGAAGCATCCCGTGATGGTGTTGTCAGGCATCGCAGACTAAAAGAACCGGTTGGATATCTGAATAATATGGGGTATTTGATGTTTTCAGTTGGGAGGAAGAAGTATCTCTGTCACAGAGTCATCTATGAAGCATTTTACGGATTAATCGAAGACGGCCTTGTGATTGATCACATAAATGGCGTAAAGACTGATAATTGTCTTGAGAATCTTCAAGCCGTCTCACAAAGTCAGAATGTAATAAGGGGCGGGACAGGGACCTGTAAGTCAGTTGGAAAGAGATCCGTCAAATCATTTGATACAGAAACCAACGAGGAGAAAATATTTCAGTCAATAAATGAAGCCAGTAGATATTTCGATATTTGTAGTCCTTCAGTACAAAGAGTAGCAGAAAATATAATTAAAACTGCTCTGTCGAAAAAAAATAGTCATAAAATAAAATTCGTATACACCTAAAACTATTCAAGGGAGATAAATCCCCCATGGACAAATCCGCCGCAACTCACTAAGTTCCCTTGTATTATGACGTCAAAGGAATTTGTCGTCTGTTAACTAGGCACGCACGTGACTGTACATAGTTTCGGTAGAATTTTATTTTTTAGCAATTTCTAAAATGTTTTATTGTCGCTTGGCTACACTGAGTGCAGGATAAACCACGCGGGGAAATAAAAGCAAATGCATCCTTCCGATAAGAACCATATGTACATCGCGAGTGGTTTCCATTCATTGAAGTAGGTGGGCGTGGTTAAAGTTCCTGTATACAGCTCTTTGTGATCTAATCGATAATGTATTTTGACTAGAGAATTATAACAGAGTAAAAACGCTGTTTTATCTAACAACTACATTATTTTTTTTAGTGTTTTATTAAACTATTTTGTCTTTTTTAAATGTTTTGAAACAGCATTAATAAGTAATTCAAGGAAATAAAATAACACACTCGTGAATCAACGCTGCTGTATTAGTCACCTTATATAGCATATGAAAGGTAGAAAGCTGGGGCTTTCGAAGGCCAATGCGACCGATCAAAACTAACCAACGCCATTAACCCGGGCGTGTGGTTGTCTTTTGTTCACAATCATGCAACCGGGTTAATTTAATTGGGTTGCTTTTGATTGGTTGGTTGGCCGTAGAAAATCCGCCCCGTCGTTTCATGTTTGTGCTGTCTTGTGCCGTCCCAAATCATTACATCATCGTTTCATTGGTTGTGAATGACCTCCCAAGCATATCTTCTGGGCGGTCTAAGATGATGTTTGTCACCTTAGGCCTCCCGCCGGAGATGTATGCTTTGGGGACATCGCAAATCCCATCCTTAATTAAGTTATGTATGCCTAAAATCTGCCGCAACACTCGAGTGGAGATATACGGCATTGTACTGTCCATTTATGTATGCCTAAAATCTGCCGCAACACTCGAGTGGAGATATACGGCATTGTACTGTCCTTCAAAAAACGGGTCAAAAAGGACCCCAAATTTTTTTTTAATAATTAGAGATACAGTATACTATATTTATATAAAAATATAAATAATGGATATCAAAGATGTAAATGCTATAATTGCCGAAATCTCAAATTTAAAAATAACGGGATAATATTATCTAAAGATCTCGACTGTGACAAGATTACCTCGGAATATGAAGATATTGAGTATCAGTCTAGTAAAGGTCGTTATGTTTTACCTAAGATGTACAGGCTCGTGAAAGGAATTCAAAAGTCCATCTATGCTTGTTTGTACGGTAACGACATTGATGTATTTATAACGCTATTTAGCACCGTTGAAGCAATACGTCAAAAGCTCGGCCAAGAGTATCAAAAACGAGCTGAAATTAGTTCTAAGGTTCGTGATCTTAGAAAAATGTTAAACGAGGAAAAACCAGTATCTTAACCACGTGAGCGTTACTATAAAAAAATAGGCTTTCAGTAAATAATTTAAAAAATAAATTTTTTTTAGCGTTTTTTGTAACACTCACATGGGATTTTCTCCTGAAAGAATACTCATCAGTTTGGACCTGCCCATGCAGTTATGTGCATAATGGATGATCTGGTCGTAGTAGCAAGTAATCACCGCGATGCCTCCATTTTTACGTAGTTGTTGTTGTTGCCGCGTCGTTAACACAAATCGTTCATCGCCGTTCTCAGATATTACAATTCTGAAACCCCCAGCGATGTTATTTCTGAAACACTCGCGGATGGCATCGTACAGTTTAACCCTGTCGAAGATGAATACGTTAGCTTGATAGTACATTTTATTTAATAACTAAGTTATTTAATAACTAAGCTTTTAATTGTGATAGTTTCACATTTGAAAACTCAGTTCACAAACGACATATGGTAGGTGAATCGCTTACAACTAGATTAGCCCGAGAGCGGCTAGCAGCAATTAAAAAGTTTATACCGGTTCGAGACAGAGTTCGCGAGAAACTTCAACAACGACAACAAGCGCAGACTGACTTTTCTGTGTCAAGTGAACAACTGTTCGCCCCGGTAACTAAGGCGACCAGCGATGTGAAAACAGCAACTGAACGAGCAATATTTGGAGATATTCCTGAGGAAGGCAAGCGACGAGAAGTGCCTGTTCTTGGTGTGCTTGAAAAGATAGCAGCGGAAACTGAAAAGACATCAGCGTTGTTACAAAAAAACCCACCTGGTCCGAAAAAGACCAATGATAAAATAGTAGATGAATTACGCGCGCGATTTAACGAAGAAGGGTTAGCAGCAATTGATAAGACTGACCCTACAGAGTTTCCTGCACTTGTTGTTACGACGTATGAAAACAGAAAAAAAATGTTAAAACCAGAACAGCACAAGTATGTAAGAGATATACAACATTGGGCTGATATATTTTACAAAATTAAAACTGAAACGGGTACAATTGACAACAGGAATACGTCATATATTGAATATCTCAGAATAGTGAGTACAATGTATAATGAATATGAAAAACAAAAATCACAAAGAAAACCACAAAGACTGCAGCGTCGGCGACAACAAACTGCAAAAAAATATCTTTTTCACCTGCTAAACAAGAAGAATCTCAACAACAACTACCACCCCAAACTTCGTTTGGACCATCGCTTGGGCCTTCGCCTGGACCGTCTGATCGAGATGATGATGATCCCCTTAGTTATTTACAAAGTACGGATTTAGAAAAACTGGAGGAAGCACCTGATTATAGTAGTGGGGAGGGATTTTCTAAATCTCAGAAATTGCCAGTAATTTCAGGTAGTGGTCAAAACGTCTTGACGTTTCGTAGTTGTCCCGGTAACATCCTAAGTGATATATCACGGTTAGAGGTTCTCATCGGAGGGAAACGAGCCGGAAATAATTCACCGGAAGTAATTAATGAAGCAGCTGATATCTGCAGACGATTATTTGCCGGCGGTATCATGGACATTAATGTATATCGAGAACTCATTGCTGAATTAGTTGAAAATCACAAAGACGCCCTACGTTATGATGAAAATTCTATGGATGTAAGCGATTGATCACTAATTGAAAAATTACTAGTTTTATAACAAAATGATTATACACTACAACCATGATAAACCCATAAGCGTCTACGTGGTGAACTCACGATTGCCTGTTTATAGAGCATATTACGGAGACGGTTTCGGCAATACCATTGCGGGGTTATTTACAAGAATGGCTCCCAAGGTGGCGCCGTTAGCTAAACAATTATCAATGAAAGCCATTGATGTAATTCGTGATAAGGGTATTGGTGCTGTTGGAGATCTCGCCGGAAAAGCGTTTTCAGCTGCGAAGAATAAAATAGCATCATTGGTGAGACGAAAAAAGAAACCGTTACCGTCTACAGCGGAAATGCCTGCAAGTGTTAGTAAAATTATAAATAACGCAGTAGATGAAAAACTAGCGCAATTGACTTCGTCAATAGTGGCAGCTTCGGTGACTCCGTCGCCACCGGTAACAGATAGCGCTATCATGAACGCGATAGCGGGAAGTGGTTTGAAACGAAAAAGAAATTCGAAGAATTTTCAACGACGATGATTACAAAGAGTTTCACAATTGAAAACACTAGTATGTTAATAAAATGTTTAAAAAAACAGCTGATCCCGCGCTTGATATGGAAGCCAAAGTGGGCAAAGACGATTCCGTCTGCGATTATCAATACTATTCCTATCATGCAATACAACCCTACCTACGATCGCGAGTTGAACTTCAAGTTCAAGATACCAGTAAATACTTTTTGCCATGTGAAGCATTTATTGAAGTAGAAGGAGAACTTGTAAAACGTACTGATACCCCTGCTATACCAGCACCGTATCCAGATGGTGCCAAAGTCGGCTTAGTCAATAATGGTATCATGGCGCTATTTGACAGTGCAAAATATCTAATTGATGGAAAAGAAATTGAATCAATAGACCGTGATGTTGATGTTGCAACAACAATAATCGGATTAGCAAGATACTCCGATGATTATACAAGGTCTGCTGGTCCATATATGATGTTTGCTAAGGATACTTCTGATCATCCTGAAAACGTTCAGTATTCTAGGGTAAAGGCGACACGAGATACCGCAGTTGATCCAGCACCAGCCGGATATACTAGACCGGCCGCAGATTTTGATGTCATAAATACCACCCTTAATTTCAATTTAGGGTTTGGAACACGAGTATCAATGTTGCACGGGATACGTCGACAATTTTCATGTGCGATTCCACTCCATCACATATTTGGATTCTGCAGAAATGTCAGAAAAGTCATCTATGGAGCCAAACACACAATCGCGTTAGTGCGAAAAGGCGATGACAACGATGCAATCTGGCGTACTGGTGCCGATGAAGGTAAAGTTATTTTAACTAAATTGGTATTGTGGATGCCAGTAATGACCCCATCAATTACCAGAGAAGAGCGGCTGCTCTCATTTATGGAAACAGGCGGCAAATCATTGCTAAGTTGGCTAACAACAACGACTGATGTCAAACAGGATAGTGTTGCTGGTACATTTACATGGCACCTGGCATCAAAACAAGGCGTTTCAGCTCCACGTCATATATTTATAGCGCTGCAGAATCAGAATCGATTAGGCTCCCAAGAACGCAGTCATATGATATTTGATAAATTAGGAGTCAATGAGGTTTCACTGAGAATAAACGGACAACAAGAACCATCTGAGGATATACAGCTTGATTACGAAAACAACCATATAGCACGTGTGTATCATCGGATGCTGTCATTTATGGGCCGTGATCAAAATGTTGATACTGGTTTACAAATATCGCAACTTGATTTTAAAAGCCTCTATCCGATTTATTACTTTTCGCTGGAGCATCTTGATTTAACAAGGCAATTCGTCGTTGACATACATTTTAGAGCTCGTATAGATCCTGGTGGTGTTAATTATAGAGCGGTTGCTGTCATTCTCAGCGACAAATCAATGATACTTGAAGGTGTTGGTGGACGAATGAGAATCGTTGATGCACCAGTGGAAAATCTTTGATTGAAAATCCTTCGGATTTTTCCAAAAATATGTAAATGAAACTTGAAGAGTTTCCAATTAGATCAATTGAAAGCATAAATGTGTTTTACAATAAAATGACATATAGTGTTGTTAGTGTCAAGCTGACAGATGGTCAGGTCAAGAAATTGCGATCAAAATCCGCTAAAGAATGTGGAACCACAATAACGTTGAAACCAGCGCAGATGTCCGGCGGTACACATAAAATATCACTGACGGATCGTCAAATAAAACATTTCAATGATGCAATGAAAAATAAGCGAGGAGTTCAAATTGTATTTTCAAAGGCTGCAGTCGCCAACATGATAAAATCAGGTGGTATATTTCCATTGTTAGCTGCAATACCAGCATTGATTGCAGCGGCTGCCCCAGCAGTAGCGAAAGCGGCGGCGTTGAGAGCCGTTGGGACCGCGACAGGGATGGCGTTGAAAAAGGCAACTGGGAAAGGATATAAAAAAAGAGACGATCCGTTCACGGATTGGGTCTAAGACTATCAGGAACCCCGTATTCATGGTACAGCGGGAGATCCGTTCACGGATCAGGCCTAAGAATACCAGGAACAGTTTATTAGTTGAAAGCCCAATTCTCCCTATGTCCAATTTTGATTTAATTGATGCTGCTAAAAAACTAGCGATAAAAAACTATAGAGGGGTTTTTATGAGAGATCAATTACCGAGAAAACCAAATAACGTTGAAACCGGTATCATCAATCTTGATAACAGTAACGGATCGGGAACTCACTGGGTTGCATAAGCAATCGATCCGCGTGGGATTGTCTATTTCGATTCATATGGGCTAGCCCCACCGAACGAGTTTATGCGGTATATAAATTCTTCGACGAAATTCAAAGAGTTTCCGATTTTTTATTCCACGCTGCCAACACAACAATTAAATGATCCACCGATATGCGGCTGTGAAGTATTAAATGTCCTCGCGGAGATTTCATCGTCACAGAAACCACCTCATCTGGTTGTAAATAAATACATGAGTGGGAAATTACAAGGGGAATCAATAAATTGAAAATACTAGAATCTTTACAATAATGATTAATATTTGGGGACAATCTCTGTCAATGTCGAAACCCACCGCGAAAACATCTGCGGGTTCTATCGAGGGTGTAAAAAAAATAATTAAAGATGAAATCGCTGAGACGTTAAATTTAGTTAATGTTGACCCGAACGAAATAGTTGTATTTCAAGACAAACAGGGTAAATTGAAAAGCAGTGATGTATCATTGGATGACATTTTGATACGGCAGAGCGATGCCGATGAAAACTCTATTGCGCTGTATTCCAGCGGTGGACGACTTAAACCAGGCGCACTTGTGTCTACGATCACCGACGCGATTGCTACCAACGAACGTGAGCTGAATGATTATATACGAGGTTATAATATTTTTCGCAAAAATGTCATAAATAAATTCTTTGGAGCCCCACCTGTGATTGGCATGACTCTAGCTGAAATTAAAGACTTGTTGAATTCATTCTTCGCTAACAAGGAAGCTGGAAGGATGATGACTGCTTCAGAAATCAAGGCAAATTATCTCGATATTTACAATGATATTTCTAAACTAATAGAAAATCTTGAGCGGGTACAAAAACCCACCAACGACGTCGTTAGTAAGTTTTTTGGATCCCCACCTGTGGCAGACTCGACTCTCGCTGAAATTAGCGAGTTTATTATCAGGCATACTCACAATGCCTACGTCGCTAATAATTTCTTTGGTGTCCCAGCTACATCTACGATGACTCTCAACGATATTATTAGGTTTATGGTGAGACAAGCAACACTTAATACCATCGTTGATAAATTTTTAGGGAGAACACGCGAATCTGAAACAACATCGTTGACAGGCCCAACCCTCGCTGAAATTAAAAGCGCTATTGACGAACAAAAGCTCACCAGCGAAATTGTTAATAAGTTCTTTGAGGGCAGTAAACCCCAAGATATCACGACATTTTCTAACATCGAAACTTATTTTAGACTCCAATCACAGCTTAGAATCAAAGACCTTCTGATTTCATTCTTTTTTAGCAAGAGGGATGGGAGGATAATGCTTTCTACCGAAGTCCATGTAAACTATCTCGAAATGTATAATGATATTCTTAAACTAAAAGAAGCCTCTGAAAAGGTAAAGATTCCGCATCCAGACATAGGCGTTAAAAATATCGTGTATACGGTTGATCATGGGACCTTTGATTGGGTAAAAAACTCTAATGCTAAATTGAAAGTCACTAACGTGAAGTGGCCCCATGGTATCTACAGGATGACGTTAATCTCTAACAAGCAATTTGATATCATCGTGAAAGGTAAAACCTACTTTGGTGGCACCGCGACAGTAATTATCGCGGGGGGAGAAGAAGAATTTGAGATTGTCGCGGTTGATAACACCATTAGAAAACATATAGCCTGGTGTTTAGAATTCGTAGGTGAAGTAGACATCCCCCTGATCTACGACCCTGACGATGATGAATAATTGAAAACACTAGCGGGTTTAAAATAATGATGACTTCGTCATTAACAATGACTTTGCCATCGTCGCAATATCGATTCGACACTGTGAAAGAATTTTCCGCGAACTTAAAATCACTTTCTGAGCGTTATCGTGAAAAAATGAAAAGATACCGCAAAAGAATTACCGCCATCGACATCACCGTGTATTCGGTGTCTGGTGTGATGGCCAGCGCCGGGGTTATTTTGTCGACGGTGACCATGATGGCTCCGATTGCAGTTCCAATTGCTATCTCCGCGGCAACAACAATTGCTGCAGTCGCCACCGCAATAACTAAAAAGTTATCATCGTGTTCTCAGAAAAAACTCGCCGATTATACAGCTCGGTACAGGGTGGTATTTGACGCGTACTCGAAATTATCCGAGTTGATCTCGCTGTCAATAGATAATTCAGTGATATCTGATGTTGAATTTTCCACGATGACCCAGTTGTATAACTCCGCGATGTTGAAATTGGAAATTGAAGACAGCGTTAACAATAATGTCACTACAATTCAACGAACTGCAACTGCTTCAACGAATCGCGGAGAATACCACTCCGATACGAACAAGCATGATATCA
The DNA here is from genome assembly GCA_030141615.1 of Unio pictorum. Classification (NCBI taxonomy): domain Eukaryota; kingdom Metazoa; phylum Mollusca; class Bivalvia; order Unionida; family Unionidae; genus Unio; species Unio pictorum. Next base: position 5,810,466 of record JARLTB010000207.1, read on the forward strand.
ATAACATCAACAACCCCTGAATTTAGTGTGAACTTTCCTTCTCCGATTCCAGTGCGTGAGATCGCGCTGGCAAAATTACGAGTATATCATAGCTGGCCTAATATCAGATCTGTTGCATTTGGTGGTCAGCAACCCAATAACGCACTGGTGTTCTCGTATAAGAATAAACCCGATGGTACTCCAGCGTGGGAAACTGTTTCGTTACCAACTGGGTCGTACCAAATTGAGCAAATCGATGCTGAAATTCAGCGTAGAATAAAATCAATTACTGAAAAAAGAATCAAAAATAGCTATTAAACTTCATGAACCGACGCTCTCGTCGTCGATCGAAATAAGCACAGAGGGATACGCTGTAGATATATATAACAGCTCGTTAAGAACAGTGTTAGGATGGCCTGAAAAATCACCGGAAAAATCCACCGCCGACTTAACCACGGACGTAAAATCATATCATGAAATCAATCCCAGTTATCGAGATAATTTATCTGATATAAGAAAAGGAAAAATCGCCGATAGATTTATATTTACGAACAAAGACACATTGCAATGGGATTTTATCATTAAAAGAACAGCCGACTCATCTGTTACTATTTCATTTATGCTAAATGACGTCCGTGGTTATTTTAATGAAATTAAACATTTATATGAAACACAACTAGAACAACTACGGAAAACAAAATCGCAAAAACACGTTGAAATAATAAATCAACTTATATCTGACATGGAATATATCTATGAACTAATTATTCAAACAATAATTAATGACAACAGCGACAATAAACAACGATTCCTAACCAATTACAATATCACAGAGGCCGATCTGCATAATTTCAAGTTTCCCGGATATAACGTTGATGAACTAGCAAAAATTGTTAAAACCGATATCAAGGCGTTACAAAAACCAGATTCAACTATCCTCAAGTATAATAATGATCCAGATGGCGGTGGTAGGCATATTGCACCGAACAATGTGAATATATCCTCAGTGATTGCTCTCAATTTAGTATGTGATGTTATCGAAGGAAGCTATCAAATTAATCTAGAGCAATCAAATCAAGCTCAGCAGGGATATATTCTTTATTCGTTTGCACCAACAGCTCCTCCAGGATTCCTAATTATTGAAAACCCAATTAATCCTGTCTACATGCGATGCCATAATAATTCGTTAACGAGAATTAATTTCCGACTCACCGACCAGTCAAATAATTTAATTGATCTACAAGATGAAGTGTTAGCGATTAGTTTGTTTGTGAAATCATAAAGACTCGATCAAATATTCGGTTAACCCAGAACTGAAAGTTCCAGCAGCAGAGAGGGTGGATGACAACGACGTTGGCGTAGACGAGGAAATCTTATTTTATCGAATAGACGTCATTTTTTTTACTATTTGGTAGAAGCCTTAGATCATCAAATCGACGCCTCTACAAGGTTGTAGGGTTCACCCTCTCTGCTATTTTGCCAATAGACACTTCTATAAAGGATTTTCGAGGACACCTCAGTTTGCTGAATCGATGCCTCTACGACCTTGTAGGGTTCACCCTCTCTGCTGCTCAACACATTAATGTCACCCTGTACCTGTACATAAGGACTATGAAATATTTTAATTAAAATGTTCTAGAAAATTGGTATTATTACTACTGCATCCAGGTAGGGACGCAAAGATACTTTATTAAAACATAACACGAAACGTTCTCCTCGAAAACTACAATAAAACAACTAATTCAAAATTAGCCAATTTTGGTTACATACAAAAAAGACAAATACGGCTATCATTAATATTTTATAACTTAAAGTATTTTGTGGCAAGCAAACCTCATTTGATTTAATTTTGCATTATGACGGAAAATATAACTATATACATATTAAGCAACATACCAATATTTTGTAGAACAACGCTGTCGTAAAGTTCCTGGGAATTATATTATATTATTATATCGTATCACCTTGTATATACCTCTATCACTTTTCGTGATATTCAAATAGTTAACAGTCACAGTTATTGTCTTTTCTGCAGATATCTCTACCACAACGTTCACCCTATCATCTTCTGCACGCACGTCCATATAATTATTAGCAGGCCATATCCGAAGGAAAAATGACGCGTTGTGTGTTATCCGAATAGAATCCTTCATTATATTGTTGAATGTCCAAGAATACGAAAAATTTCCTCCAATTATAGCCTGCAGGATTCGTCCTTCTGAACAGCCATAGATTAGGCAGCAAAGCATTATATGTAAAAGATACATATTCTAGTAGGAAATTATAACATCGTCTAATGCAGCATTATCGTGCAATAATAAATGTTATACAATGATTCCTATCTGGAAAATGTTAAAGCTGAAGAATCACAAAAAGAATAGGATATCACTTCCTGTGTCAAGTCATGAAAAAGTTTTTAATCAACGAGGTGTAATTGAAATGTACAATTGATCAGACAACAATAGGCTACCAGCGGCGTGTCCTAGATCCATTTGGAAGAAACCATAAACGTATAATAATTGACAATATCATCGACTACATCCACAAATTATATATCGAAATCAAAACGAACAAAACAATCCTTTCCTTCAGTTTATGTCTTTATTTCAACTTGAATCATTCTTTCCTGATATGGGCGGAAATGTATATTTTCAATTTGCGAAATTTCATAGAAGGGAGGAGAACGGAAATATATTTTTTTTGCAAAAGACAAATAATAATAGAACGTGAAAAGATAAATAGCAGGAACTAATATACATTTACATCGTTAAATCATATATATATATATATATATATATATATATATATATATATATATATATATATATATATATATATATATATATATATAAAGGGTGCACGGTGGACGTTCTGAATGCAGTCATTATGTCAATGTTGTACACAGGCAAAACTGCATTTATGCGAAAATTCGTCATGATGCACAGTGAACCATATTTGTTGGCGGACGCTAGATCAAATTATATTCTGTTATATTTGTAATTCTCTGCCGTTTTGAAACACCATCGTCCTCATCTAATATCACCAAATATATTAAATATAGACTCAAATAAAGACTTTAAAGATGACATAAGGTCACACAAAAATACACATCACTAAATTGATAACATCAGCCTGTGTGATATATGAATGTATGCTACATGCCTTTTGAATGGTTGGAAGAGGCCAGAAATAAGTGGTCAACAAGGCAAAATAGCATTGATAAATGTCTTTGTCAACAAAACCCGCCTATGGCATGCTTTGTTTTTCTTAAATAGTATATAACAGGTCTCTCTGGCAAAAATAAATTTCATATGTAGACTATCATCTTTAGTTTGCATTTTACAAGTTCGAACACGACAGTCACTTTGACATACAATATCTGCTTTCTGACCATAATATTCAAGTAGTCACACATCTATGTTGGACTTTCATTTTCTAGCTGTAACGAAAGATAGTTTTTAAAAGGTGAAGATTAAATATATATATATATATATATATATATATATATATATATATATATATATATATATATATATATATATATGTGTGTGTGTGTGTGTGTGTGTGTGTGTGTGTGTGTGTGCATATTGAAGTTAATCCGGTCCTTATACAAGCAAATAAACAAAATACTTTTAAAAATCAACTTCTGGTACTTATTCGCTAAGGTGATTTTACCGTATTTATTTATCATGAACTACAACTAAATTTATTGTAAAATTATACAAAGCAATTGCCAAAATACTTCTCATCTCACTTTAAGGTGCATATAATTTAGCTATTTGGTTAATGAGAGCATGCTTTAAACACCGGTGCCTTAAAATTTGATGATATATTTTTAATGATATGCTATGGATCTTATACTTGTGTCAGAACTTAAATATTGGATTTTTAATATTTCACGTGTTCTTCATGCCTACACAAGCACATATGCAGCAGAATATTGCTATATCTGGACGGAAACATTTACAGAGGACATATGAGTTGCATATAGTTTTGAAAAGTAATGGAAAAATATACATATTGCATTGATTATCCTCGGTTACGTGTGTACACGTATACGGCTTTATGAATTTAACTCAACAAAACGAGATGTAGGTACAAATACTGTCAATGTATGGATTCTTGCAGGTGTTAGTACATATGAGTTTTCCCTCCCTTTAAGTAAACTTTTGAGATGTGCCACCCTTTGTGAATCCCCGTAAGCCAACATACGTTCATGACTGGAATTGGAGAATTTTGAACCGCTTTGATCACATCTGTCCATCTTCTATTTTCCAGTTCATGATTGCATGTATTGATACGATAGGCTGTAGATTGGTGGCCTGCTTCCATACCATACTCTGAATTGTGTGATCGTTCATCTGGCAATTGGTTTTTAAAAATTGTTTAACGTGGGCATTGTCTCAGTTGCTTGATTCAGATATATTGCACAACTTGCACACAATATATGCTGCTTCTCTCTTTGTTAAATGTGCCCTTTCTTGTTTCCCATGGTTCTTGAGATAAGGATTGTCTGTGTATAACACATTCCATGCTATTACCATGCTTTAACGAATAACGAAATATACATAATTACATCATGTCATTCATGAAAAGGGATTTAGTCAAGTAGCACAAACATATATGTGTTAAGTCTTATTACAATAACATTATCTGTGCTTGTTTGCAGGGATAACATTGCTTATGCTCCGTCATGGTTAGAGTGTAGCTGTTGGAAGTCCATCTCAGGGTTGGATTTCTTTCATTGGACTCAAACATCAACTACTACTAGAGTATTGTCTATCAAAACGTTTGCGACAAGATGAATCAACATTTTGACTACATTTGACTGGTGTGCTCACATCGTTTGAATTTATGGTGGCTTCAACCCTATGATACTTGGCGGCTTAACAGTAGCTCACTAAACCCACGTGCAATAACCAGAGCTATTCAAATGATCATATACCTCTGTAATAATCTCGGCGGAAGCTTGAACAGAAGCCTATACAAACCGCTTCAATGACCTAAATGGTATAATCTACCGCCATGGATGCGAAAGATCGCGGGTTCGAAACCCGGCTTTTTTATAATAAAGACATTAAAATAGAACTAGCAACTGTCTCAATTAGTTTTAGGTCTGGTCGATCTTGTGTCGTTATAATGTGAATGGGTGGGGCCAGATTCTACATGTCTGTTGCATGATATCTCCTTGCTAGACATCACTATAAAATACCACCCTGCAGACATTGTAGCAATATGACTGAACCAGTAAAGCTACGTTTAAAATCTAAATTACACATAAACTTATTGATCTTAAGTAAAATATATCCTGTCAAAGGATTATCTGGTATATATGACAAGTTAAAAATACGCATTTGTCAGTAAATCATTTTGATCTACTTCAGCAACATTTCCAAATCACACTAGTATGGTATTATCATCTAGCAAGCGTAACCCCGGTGGACATGTTATACCCTTGACATGATATTGACTAGAATGGCTATTTTGCAAACATGATTGATATCTTGATCAGCTGATGTTTTATTAACTTGTGAGGATCCACCTTCCTAAGATGAGGCTTTTTAGTATATGCCTCTTCACCTTCATAATCGATTATTTTCCCTTCGCTTCTATGTTTATTTCATACAGGAAAGAATTGCCAAATGCAATTACCTTTCCACCGTACGATAGTTGGATCAACCGCCAGGTCCACAAAATTCCAATTTACATATTTTGTGTGATCTTAGCATTGGCATAAGTAAATATTAGTTTGAAAACGTAGATATCAAGCTTCTAGAGACCATAACAGTGGGTCATAATGAGCAGGAGTAGTTTGTATACCATATTTATATTACTGCGGAGAGTATTCTAAGTTCACTATGTCCTTGTTGCCAGTTATTAGCGCAAATCAATTGATTGTAAAATCGGTTAAATTGCAGTGTTGTTATTGGTTCGTCATAATCATGTGGATCAACCGATTGTGACGAATGCATTTAAGTTTCCTTCAGCAGAAAGTCTTGCCACTATAGATATAACCGAAATAATGTAAACACTAGCTGCCTTAGACCTTGTAATATGAGCTAATATGGATGCATTACCATGCCAAACGTTTTCACCCAAAAAGCTTTTTCTGTTGACAATAGTTCCAAACTTCAACTCGGTTTACGTTCAAGTTTCCAATCCAGATTATCAAGCGTATTGTCGTAAGATAATCCGAACATTAATTAATGAATGGAGGCATCCTGCTCGTGAAATTTGTTTTCTGTTCCTTTAGTATGCAAATAGCTTGGTCAACTTTCGTCAATGTTCATATGCCAGAGGTTTTAATAATTTGCTTATATCATACTGAGTTTTTATTTGTAATTATATGTGGGTTTTTTTTTGTAAGATGTCATGGTGTGTTTGTAATGTTTATATTGGAATATAAGCATGAATTGTAGAATTCGTTGTTTCCTCAAGCTCCTAAATCGTTCTCAAACCACGTTTCCAAAGGAATGGGATATGCTGAAACCAAGCATTGTATTTGAAAGATTCTATAAAATGATCACCATAGGAAACTTCAAACTCCGATAAATATGTTCAATTTAAATTGTTTTTTAAAATATTGACCACCCTCATTTATCTAACATAGTCGTTATATGATGCATTCACTTTTAGTGCAGGCACCAAAGCATATTACAAAAGGTCACAGCGATAGTTCCCCTATCTCTATCAAGATCAGCAGGTTCGGAAACTATTTCATTATAACAAGGTCAAATGAATCTGGGAAATGAAGTTCGTCTTCTCTACCTCAAACAGTCTTCATACAGTTTTATTTCCTGACAATTATCCTAGCTCAATATAATTTCGAGCACAATATAAACAACCGACCAGTGGTTTCAGATCTTTTCGTCAGATTATAAGTCTTACCATTGACTGGTGCAATATATGTCTATATTGGCTAATACGTCGTTACGTTATGATTTATATTTTAATGCTATTTTCATATATTCCTTTCTTTGGAATAACAAATGAAATAATTACAATTTTATGAATTGACAGATGTTTTTTTCAGACAATTTGATTAGATGTAAGCGGGCACATGCTACTGACCTGATATTATTTTTATTTAATTATTTCTGCGGACTACATTTGGTCACTGTTTCCAGGCCATTTTATGTGAAGCTTTATCTATATATATAACTTATACCATAATAATAACACACCAACCTACCCTTATGATTTCCGATCAAAATTTACAACCTCCAGATTACAATCGCATCTTCAAAGCTAGAACAATGGAATTTCACAGATCTTGTTGCAGTCAACACTCGCCTCTTTTGCTGTAGAATATAAATGCACACTTCATAAATTTTTGAAGTTTGCTTCGACAATATGTTCCTCCAGCTGGAATTAAATGTCGGGGGGTGGGTGTGGGGGGCAAATAAAAAGCACAGGATCTCACCAAAATATGTAAAAAGCATGAACAGTTAATAATACAGCAGTACATGGCATACACATGGGTAATGCTGATAAAAAAAAGGAAAGCCTGGTTTGAAAAACGAACAAAGTTTCTGAAGAAATGAAATATCATAGTAAAACTCTGCATAATAAACATAAAATATACTCATATGCATACAAATGCACCAGGAGTGCTGGTCAGAATTGTTTTCAAGCATAAAAAAGTTATCACTGTCTCATTCGTTAGTTTCAACCATTTTAAAGTCTGGCTTCAACCATGGGGCTGAAACGTCATTTTGTTACTTAAGACAGTTTAAGGAGCTGTGCAAATGAGTGCGTTGCATCAATTGTTTTCATTTTAATCAACTCTTTATCATGGACATTTGTTGATAATTAATACTCTCAATGTAATCATTTACAACCCATTAATGTCCCGTCCGCTGCTTTACCATATTCTACTTTCTTAGGGGATTTGGAAACATCAAATTGTTTACTGGTTGAACTTCTCTGCCAGTCAGCAGGTGTATATTGACGATGTATTAACCTTTTCAGACAGTCACTGTTTGAATATTCAACCAATTTTCAACCTGGATGAACGTTTCATACAATTTTATTTTCTCTTCCTCTCTATCACATTAATTATTTTAATTTTTTGTAGCTAAACTGTAATTTCCCTTTCCATATAATTTATGTCGCATATCAACCCTTTGGATCTTAACTAGTTTATAGATGTTTCCAATAGATTATCAGTCCTTTGTTTAACTTAGTTTATTTTGAATTTCAGACGATACATAATATGTTCTCTGTTCTGGATCATCCAGAATTCGTCTAATTTTGAAACTACACGTTACGAGAGTCTTTGCTGAACGCGTTTCTAATAATATCTAAGACGATAGAATGATTTTATCAACCAGATTGTCTTATAGTAACGAATTTCATCCGTCAAACATTGCTGAATGGTATGCTGAAACTACATAGTTTTCTCCAAATTTTGAGTTTTCAAAGTTACTGTCAAACTTAAATAGATTTAGGTATTTTGTGCATCATTTGCCATATCCGATTTCTTTAAGATCATTTGTACAAAGATGACTCTTCACACAAGAAAACAAATCGCGTTAAGTGTAAAATAAAATATACTTTATTGCCTTGGTAATTCTGACAAAGCACCTAACAAATGGAGATAATTGACCTATCGCTACATGTCAATGACACAGGTCAATTACCCAATCAGCAGGTGTATATTCACCACCTCCAGGTATCGTTGACGTTCGTAATAATAGTGTATGCAGTGACTTTAATTTTTGTAAGTTCTCAAGCCTCTTGAAAATTTATTTTCATTAATTAATGAAATAAAAATCGAACTTACATAAATATTAACTTCATTTAAAATGTAAAATGCAGATCAAGAACATTGAAACATATTTCATAACCACATAAAAAATATGTATTGAATGCTAACATGTTGTAATATTAATTGAAAATTATAATACCAGTCTTTCTCTTTAATCCTGGTACAGATATGGTTAGTTGCTCAAGTTGTCTGTATACAAAACGCACGGTAATTCGTATTTCTTTATTGCATGTGAGCTCTGATGCATTTCATTTAACACAAATTCAAAAGAAGGTAGATATTGTCATTGTAAATCCTAATACAATTCTTTGCAACTCTTCGCTGTGATGAGTTTCCATGCATATTACGAATATGAAATTCAGTCTTTCAATCGTTCTGCTTGACACATAATCTACTATCTTGCTGTGACGATCGATGTGATATCAATAACCCAGTGATTGATGAGTGGGACATTTTTCATCCAATCAATAATTTTTATTACTCTTGTTCTGGCCATTGCAACAGCAAGACTCTATTTTGTTTATTCGCCTTTCTGTCCACTGTGTTATCTTTATTTTCTTCTTCTCAACTCGAAAAGATTATTTTATATCAGTGTTTCAAACAATTTTATGAATGTTAACTATAGTGAGTGGATAAGCATGCAATGTAATATGACAGAACAGTTCGTTTATTTCAGAATTCACGAAAATATAAATTGATCTCTAGGTTTTTTAACACCACACATATACACAATGCTTGCATTTTTCAACAGAGCTAAGAAACACATTTTCTAATAGTGTTAACGTCAATGATTTTAATTATTAAGAAACTCGTTTAACCAAAATATTTGGTTACGTTTAATGACAGACACACACAGAGAGAGAGAGAGAGAGAGAGAGAGAGAGAGAGAGAGAGAGAGAAATGAGTTGTAAATATTTGGCATCAGAGTTTTTTTTAAGGCATTTAATCTAAAATACTTTTGAACGCATAAAAGAAAATACGAACTGTTTCAACCACATAATATTCATGGTATAAGCGATTATGGCCCTGAAAAAAAAGAAAATTATTCTTAGTAGATGCAGAAGCAGACCATCATCATTAAATTATTATTATTATTACTATTATTATTATTATTATTATTACTATTATTATTATTATTATTATTATCAACAACACTAATTTTATTATTATATAAGCCCATTAAAATAAACAACTCCCACAATTGCATTAGAACCTTCGATGGATGTACGGTGGTAGCATTGTAGGGCATCATACATTCGCGTGATGCTTAACATTTCTTTTCCGCAATCCTTATTATTATATATATTTGTTACGTGACGACATATCTGAAATACATTGATTTGAAACTGTTCAAATCCTATATTAAACAACGTAAACTTTTAATGTGAATGAGGAGACAAATGTATTTGAGATTCCTACGCAAACAGCCGAGCAATCCATCATGAGAAAGAGAGATGTCCTTGACGCAGAACTTGTAAATTAACAACAGTCGCACTCATATTTATATAGACACTACTGGATATGAAAAAAGACATATACATTTATGCTGTGAAATCATTGGACTTGGCTAGGGCTATGACTCTTGCGGAATAACGTGGAAGCGTGGGAGTTTGAAATGTCTTAATTTGACATCATACTGCTAGCTTTCATTATTATCACTTTGAAACATTTTACATTAGGTTGTTTGGGGATACACTGACATTTACGTATACGCATGCATAATCTTATATATATATATATATATATATATATATATATATATATATATATATATATATATATATATATATATGTGCGTGTGTGTATGTGTGTGTGTACGAATTTTTAAAAAAATCAAATATATTCTTTACTAAGGGTTTAATAAAATCGGCCTATTTTGAAAGTCACGGTCATCTGTATATTATTGTAACAAAAGCTGACAAAGAAATCAAACTTGTTAAAATATTGAATACATGTAAAGCTAGAGTGTCTTACTACCACCCATATGCTTATCCTTCAAGGTCAAACGTGTACATTACTATGCCCGGATCGGGTTTTAAAACTCGTAATGTCGTAAATACAGCATTGAATTTTGTAGTTGTAAACCATTTAATCATATCGCATAACCCCTTCTGAGACCCGTTCAGCAGGCCGGGTTCCAGACAAAAGCATTGTTTATACTAAGATTATATATCATAATCTGCTTAATTGTAAAATATAAAGCAATGAAAATTTTCACTAAATAAATTCGTACTTTAAAGATGTTCACTGTCTATCACGTTCATTAACATTAAAATCATATCTGCAAGAGCAAAGTTACATTTAAAGGCTGCTCTCTTTTGTTTTGAGTCTGTAATTCTAATACCATTGAATGTGGTGTAATTAGAGGCCGTCCAATTAGTGCGAACGCATGGGGGGAGGAGGAGGGGTTAACCCAAGTACATACGCTTGAGTATGGGGATATATTGAAAATGTACGCACGAATAGGAAATGGAGGTGGGAACATCGATAATAATTTGTCGGATACGTAACCTGTTGACTGAATTTAAGCGGCCATTAGACAAACGTTTTAATATTACGCGGCTTATTTCTTTGATGCAGCCAGACATTCAATTTCGGTGGACTATTTTAATTTATTAAACACGTTAATATTATTAATCCTTTATCGTTTCTGCGTGGATTAAATGTAGGCCGTTCTGTAGAATATGGAATGCGTCAAGCGTACGTAGGCAGGGGTAAGTGTGTGTGTGTGTAAAAATACGTATGTTTACATTGAGGAGGAGTGATAAAGGTTTGACAGTTTTTTGCGTACGTACTAAATTTAAGGGCTCTTAAGCCTATATTTCTATCATAACTTATGAACGTGTAATTTACTTTTTTATTCTTTCTTGTTAGCTAAAATCTTATTCAGTCTACTTTTTTGTGTCACTATTGCATCAACGCAGATATCTCTGACAGTAACAGTGAGATAAATTTCGTATATTCACGAATCATAAACTATAAATATCACATTTTTATAACACAAATTGTCATGTTAATGTCATCTTTTCATGTTTTAAATGCAGCTGAAAATCTGTTTTTATAGTCTAAAATAAGATCAATTTGGATGGTGTGAATTGAACACATTCGAGATTAACTATGCGAAGTTTCAGTCATTGTCATCAGGAAGTGAAAATAGTTTTTTTTCTAATAACAATAAACTGGAAATATTAACGATTGGGGCAGATATTCTATTTTTACCAAGAAATATATAGCTTTAAGTCTGAGATCATTAGCGTTGAATTTGATTCATATATAATATCACAGCATGCATCCGCCGTGTCCATGATCTCATCAAGTTAGTACAAACTCTTACATTTCAGTCCATGTATAATGTATGCTAATACTAGAAAGTCAAAGTATTCGTTGGCACCTTTTTAAATATCTTTGGTTTTAACACGTACGTACATAAAATAAATGTTAGGAATTAAAATATGGTGCAATATATAATCTAGTAATATAACATATATTTAACTGGATCATCGAAATAGGACAGGACATCATAATAAGGACAAACTCCTTTGTTTTCAATTACAATACCAGTAAGGTAATTGTAAATCATATTTTATACATAGGGTTGGAAATTTAATTGTAGTTTGGAGAGTTCAGAAAGTGCACATCTGGATGAAATCAGAAAACGACGTTTAAATAGATAAAGGACACAACGACAACCACACACACACACACACACACACACACACACATGACATTACGTACAGTACATGTATTTTCAGTGAAACTTGTATATAAAACATGAAAAATTGTCTTGTGTACAGCAACTATATAAACTTTTCTAAATAAAGTTTTATCCTCCAGCGGTCAATGTGTACTGATGAACTCTAGCCAGGTTTTGCTCTGTCGTAAGCTTCATTCAATGTTTTTATTTCATCGTATGTGTCTAAATATATAAGCAAAACAAGATAATATGGAGTTGACAATGGTTCAGTTTTCTTCGATTCTTCACAAATTTCTTTTTTAATGTACGTTATCATTTTATAATTTGTAATCGTCTTTTGGGGAAATACGTACCTGGTCGACTGTAAGCAGATTGTTACTAACCTTGTATTTTTGTTCTAAAATGAGGTCAACTTGTCCAATATAAAGCTTGAAATTTCACAATTTCGTTAACTTTCTAGGTGAGTGAAAGCATATTCTACAAATGTTGATGAGTGTAGATGTATGCGTCTAAATGTTTATGAACCCACGCCTTGGTCCACATTTGATGGCAGGGTTATATTAAAAAAAGATTCCCTCGGAAAGTTTGTTTGGTACTTCTTAGCTATTTAATATTTAAAAGTTTTTTTGCCACCAAAATGAACTCATTTCAGTACATTCAACTTTACGTTTTGACTCGTATTACATCTGAAGTTTTATTACATTTTTGTCTAGCTATACATTACTATAACAAGCACAAATGACTTAAAATCCAATGCTCATTCAGCAGGTAATTGCATGGACAGCACAAATTTCAAAGGGATGGCCAACATACAGCAAATAAAAACATTGACTCTAAGTTAAGTTAACGTTGATACGAATTTGGTTTACGAGGCCAATATACTTTCTAGCTGAATATAATCATCAGATCAAATTTGTCAGAAACAAAAAAGAAAACATGGGGACATTTCCACATCGTTGGACATTCATTGAATATTTTCATCACATCTAGAAGGCTTATAGTACATGAATGCACTTTCATGCAACATATGGGAAAGTCAGCAAATGGATTTTATAAGCCTTCCAGTCATCATTTATATTACACTGCAATCCAACTACTAAAATAGTCAGAGAAATATCTATATCTCAGATGACGTTGAGATATAAATCACTTACGTATTTTAGCAGATAAAATATGCAACAATATAAAACTTAAAATTATGTTATAGTTAATGATATATCTGGTTATGTTTGTCAATATTTAAATTAAATTTAATGCCTACAGGAATGTCTATTAATGTGCTAGTTAGTATAACATGTCGAACGTTTCCCAATATATTTGCCAAACGTGTCCGGAAGCATGCTCTCATATGATAATCTAGTGTACCTCAAAAGGGGTCGCACTATGAATCTATCTTTAAAATCAGAGACATATATGATTTATTGCTAATTGATGCATCGCTATAATTTCCTAAGTCAACGCCATTACTAGCTGATAAATTTTCATATCTTCAAACACGTTGTTCACATTGAAAGTAATTGCTATTCGAGAAGTGTGATCACACTGACTAGTGCCATTTAAAAGTGCTACTATTATCATATAACACAGTTGGAAATATTAATTTCTCTTCGAACGAAGTACCAAACACAAAGCGGATTCACAATCTGCATTTCCATCTTTGTTTGGAAACCAAACCGTAAAAATCAGAGTTTCAGTTTACAGCGGATCATCGGTACCACAAGCTTGTATACATTTCCTTAAGATTTGTACACGAAGCCCACCAATCTTGTGATATAGATCCTGCAACACTTCTTCAGATTCACAACTAGATGGGTGGATGAAAGACACAGTCCCGTGCATCCTACACACTGATGAAGATCAGTTCTTAACAGCTCATGTATTCCCTCTCTTGTCTTTTCGTCTTTTTATTAAGCACCAGAGATAGTACAGATATAAATCTGCTATAAATTAGGTTTATAAAGCACCAACTCTAACCTAAATGATGATTGGGAAACAATATAGGCATATGAAACTTAAGAACATAGATCTAGGGAGAAGAACTGACAACCTTTACTATTCCGACCCGACATGCAAGTCTTTTTTGTGTACCAGTATTTGTAGTACCTAAGTGCAGGACGGATTTATATATCAGATTCTTGAACAGAAAAATGTATCGAGTGTCTTTTACATGTATACACACTACTGGTTACAGTGTTACTTGTTTAGGCAATTTTAAACAGTAACAAGAAAATAAATGAAGAAACCCAGCATTGTAAAATTTAAAAAATAATTTATTTCACTAGAAAAAGAAGGATAAAAATGAGAGAAAGAACTTACGGATTTACGAAACAAATCCAAACGTAATCCAGTAATAGTGCAAGAATTAAAACATTGAAGTCCTAGTAATTAAAATTCGTAATAAAACTCAGTTCGATTTCCGATGAAATCCAAAATAAAATGCGATGACGTATGATGTTCTTTGTTTGAATTCTGTGTCAATTTCTATAACCGTTCTTGTCCAAGAATGTATTTAGGGCACAAGTATTTCCAGGGAACAATGATATCTTTTACCGTGATTGCGCTGATATTATAAACCTCTGATCTTCTGGTACTATGCCAGGTGCAAAATTTGTCATCGACAACAGGAAATAGATACGTTTTTCTAAGATCGAACTTGATGCGTATAGCAATACTGGAATGCTTCGAATCCTATGGTTTTGCATCCTGATGTAATGCACTCTCCAAGCGTTTGGTCTTTTCAGTATCACGATCAAAATAAGGGTAAAGATCTGACAGCCGTTTCATCAGAGACAGCTCTTATACATAAGATTTTTGTCTAATAATAATAATAATAATAATAATGAGGACTTTGTATAGCGCCTAATCTTTCGAAGCTCTAAGCGCTTTACACCACCAATAATGATATGACTACACTACAGAAAAACAAATGACAAAAACAACGAAATTGGAAAACATAAAAACATGCTGAAAACATATAAGATACAAAACATGATTAGCCAGCACAAGATTTCTGTACACATTAATCTTTAATAAACATATACAATTCCAGATGACATAAGACGCATCGTCAAAGCTAAACTTTTAAATATAAGCCTGCTGCTATACGCTGTCGCGATAGTTTTGGGTAATGAAATACAGAAACAAATGTATGAATGTCCTCGTTAAATCTGAACTTCATGTGGCATTTAAAGTGCTAATGACATATCATGAGGTACAAGAACACGACAATAATAAATAAATCTTTATTAGGTAAAACATAGTCACAGTCATGTGGTGGGCCCATGTGGTGGGCCCACTGCTATTGGAATAGTGAAGATCTCAGAAACGTTCTGAAGATAAATATGTGACGCGCAATGTTGTGCTGATTATTAAATAACATGCAGTGATTCGTTAATCACGTTAATGTAGTAAACACATACTAACAGTAAGAAATATGTTCCGCGGCGATAACTGCATTTTGGCACGCTTTGAAGTAGAACGAGAAAATTGGATCTTTGCTCAACAACAATGAGTTCAATATGTAAAGATTTTTGTCGAATACGACAAAGAAATGTTAAACATGATGTAAATTATTACTTGACAAGCGGCGACGTCTCGTAAATATAAAAAATAGCAGGTTATTGATAACACGAAGATTATATTTTCATTTGGTTTTGAGACGGATATTGTATGGACCCCATTTGCAACCCAGTGTTTGATGCTGGACAAATATCTAAGTGTTTTGATGATGCATGAATTAATCGAAATGCTATTGCTTTACTTGCGCTTGAGCATGGTGCTATAATAGGCTTAGCAGGTTGAACAAAATTAAATTTTTCCTTTTCTATCTAGTATTTTCTTGTTCTTAGAGAAGGTCGCGATTATTTGCAGTTGACTGTCTATATACAGTTCATGTGATCCACAACTAAACCATCAGGAATAATGTTATGAAAGACATTAAATACAAATCGATGTGATCTGTACCAGATTTAATTAGAATTAGTTTCTCGTACTGATAATTGTAAATAACCGAATGAATCAAACTTAGTTCCAACACTATGTTTTATTTTCATATGTCTGATAATGTATCTGGTATTGGCCTCGTATAAACCATATGCTGAATGTGGCTGAATCGTGTTATGCGAAGACAGATTTGAAATGTTGTTGTCGCTGATCTGATCATTCACATAAAAAAGCTTGCATTTCATCTGGAATGTCATGTTTAGACAGGGTCTAAATATATTCATGCAAAACATTTCCTTATCCTCTGCGCAATCTTTACATTTCACGCGAATTGTATAAACAGCCGGAGATGAAACTCCGATCGAAAGTATTGTTCCGATGTTTATCACTATTCCAACCTCGTTGCCAGCAATGAAGTTATAATTAGGATGAACCAAAATATTTCATGACACCTTACGAGATAGTTCAGGATAAGTGACATCATTTTTGTATCATTATTTCATTTTGTTTTTGTGTGTTGGCACATTTTCATATCAAACTCAATTAGTGAAATATAAAACAATATAATATGACGATGTTGAATGTTGTCGTTATAGCAAAACGGTGAGTGATGCGGATAGCAATATGTCGATATAACATGAACTGCTAGGTTAGATATCAGCTGAATATTTAATAAAAAAAAACCGGTTCTAGCCTAGCAATGTTTCCTGCCACAACTGTGTATCTTCTGCTTCTACCAACTGTAAAATATGAGCTTGTTGCACACTAACGTTATCATGATGATATGTATGAAAAGGAAGATGAATTTCACTTTATTGCAAAATGTTGTGTTTACAAAGATAAAAGTATACATTTTAGTTATAATGTCATAACGCATATGAACTTAACAAATGTTTCCATGCAAATAACAGATATATGTATCCAACTATGGTTACATGTTGTTTTCATACCTTTCATATAGGAACTAATAGTAGACAATTGCAAAATTCATAGAAAGTGTATATATATATATATATATATATATATATATATATATATATATATATATATATATATATATATATATATATATATACGTGTGTTCGTGGTTTTGTCTTTCGGGCTCATTTCATAGTAATTTTAAGTTAAGGCACTGGATTAAGGCGAAGTTAATAAAGTTGCTATTCTCTGTTCGATGTGACGATATGAACATTGCATTCTCAAGTCAAATGGATGATTCACACGTACGATAGAAAAGGAATGATATTAGGTTAAATGGAGAAAAATTAATGTTGGTACATTTTAGTCTGGCATATTACACTTGGGTTTTCCTCCAGTATATTTTGTTTCCGTCTAGCTGAAATACCAAGAATGTGCGTGGACTTCCTCAATAATTTAAATGTTGAATCACAACAAATGCGTTTTATGCCTGAGTGTTCTGGTGCCGTTAGATAATGATACAAATTTCAACTATGTAGTTATAAGTGCATTTAAGTATCAATTATCAACATCTTATAGTCAATCAAAACGTAAAACAAATATGAGAATGTCAGATAAGTTGTAGGCACACACTGATGCAAGCATTACAAGAAGAGACACTATGCTTCCTATTATGCACTCCATTTTGTTTCTCGTGCGACGTTTCTCTTATATATTCGATATGTTAAGTTGCACTATTACCATATCCTAATTTTGTGCAGAAGGCAAGCCATGAATGCAACATCTAAAAGTCATTCCATTCCGAAAATAATATACAGCCAAAATGGTTTGGAAATAAATCCAGAAAAGAATACAAAACATGCTCATCACTGTTTATATGATAATTTTAGACTCGGATTGACAAAATTTCTTCAATGACCAGGCATTGTACCAAACATTATCACAAGTATGCAATGCAAGACTAGTTTACTAAATCAAGCAATACCAAGCATACTCTACTTCAAATGGAACATATGTAATGCCATGTGTATACCATGATACACATGAAAATTAAAGGAAGATGTTGGACCGAGAAATGCGATGGAGAGAAAAAAATATTGTCGTGAAAATAACAAAACAGTGGATGAAGACATAATTAGTAATCAAACCTACAGTTTAAAATGTTCAAAACTGTAACCGAACCAATAATCATCCGCAAAATGCAGTTCCCGCTGTTAGTCTTGATGATTTGATGATTATATATGGACGCTAAGGTAGAATAGCATAATCAACAGAAATTATTTGTAAACTGTACCCGACTTATGTCAACGTTTAAACGAATACACATTTATTTTAGTATAGTTAGGATAATATTTTATTTATATTACTCCTCGTGAAATATGTCGTTTTGGGCATAATTCAGTTTCAATAGTGATAAAGTATATCGAATTCCAAAATATGAATTCAGCCGATAAACAAATCGAGGAAAAGAGTTTCAACCCACTTGAGATATGTTGTAATGTATTACTGTCCTTGGAAAGATAATTACATATATCAACAGACCAATTTCCTGCATATAACCATAAGCCATTAGTTATTCCACCTTCAAAAACAAGCAGACTTTAAACACTCAAAGAACATACGATAATATAATTGAATTTCTTAGAACTACAGGGCTAATGGATAGAGTATAAGTATAACACCATATCATCCATAAATGAAATGAATGTTTTACTGGTACCTAAATATGCATATATAATAATATTGTTCTAAGGGGAGGGAAGCGTACGGAGCCAAAAGTGATTCATTACCCTTAAGGGAGCCCACCTACACTACGCTGGGTATAACGTTCCCATGGCGGCTCCAGAGCAACCTAACCTAATATAAAATAATATCGTTACGAGGGATGGAAGCGTACGGGGCCAAAACGGACACATTATCTCTTATGAGAGCCCACCTACACTACGCTGGGTGTTACGTTCCCATGGCGGCTCCAGAGCAACCAAACCTAATGGAATGGTAAAATAACATGGAACAATAAAAATAAACCTAAAATAAAAGAAATACATAAAGGTATAAACATCAAAAGTTATCTTAACTACCAGTTATACAATCAATAAGGCAAGCGTCTTACCTCTTTTCTTCTCTTATGCTTCTAAATGTCTATATAACCCCATTGACAAAATCTCATACCTGAGTTTAATATTACGAAGGTATTATAGGCCCCTAAAAAACGCGATACCGCTGTGGTTAAAGTATAACCACTAACACGCACCCCTAACTATGGTCCCAACTAGAGTATATGAGGTAGTCTCAAAACCAAGACTATCAGGTCCAGCGACACAATGTTGCAGCTAAAAAGCTCATCATATATGCATAGGTTATGACCCCAAATTAGATCTTATAAGATAGTCTCAAACCAAAGACTATCAGGCCCAGCAACACAAGGTTGCAACCAAAAATATGCTAATTTAGAAAATGACCTCAAATTCATACACTATAAAGATAGTTAACCACAAAACTATCAGGCCTTGCAGTAACTTAATAACATCATGCATTAACTAACAATGCAAATAGTTGTCATATGGGGTTATATATTCTACACAAAACAGCACAAAGAATTCTAAATTGATAGGGAAAAGTACGGAAGCAAATTGACGAGGGAGCAAGGATGTTTAGAGTGAGAATCCAAAACAAGACACCCAAGATGTATACAGGGAATCATCGAGTGAGTACAGGGTCAAACAAGACACACAAGAAGTATACAGGGACCAACCACAAGAGCAGAGGGATAATCGGTCACTAACAAGTGATCATGGGATTCTCCCAAAAAAAGTCCTTTTTTGGGCTTTTGTCTTTCGTTGTCTTAATAGGGTCTTCCACTTGGTTACGGAAACCCTCCTTGACAAGCTATATCCAAAAAACCTAACTTGATCATTTTCGGACCCACCGCTCAAAATTAACAATCTATTTCTCTCTGACAGTGGCTACCTTTCAAATGACGTCTAGTCATATTAGCAAAAGATATTGTTATGGACATATAATATGTACACTTTTGTACTAGAAAATTGGCATAGTTAGGAACGTAATTTAATTCTTCAACTCTACCATTTGATGAATTGCATCGCTGGCTTACACAATTTTGGCATATGGAAATCCACTAGATAAACTGAATTGAATTGGGATCAAGTGTACGTACTTTCGATTGGTTGATAGGTTGAGTGTGTGATGGGTCTATTCCCACTCACCCATGTCTAAACATTCATATAATGAGCCCACTTTTAGTGGTATGATATGACGACCAAATTAAATAGCGCACTCTGTGCGCATAAATGCCAGGAAGATGTGGCACCATTCCATCTTCCTGGATAAATTAAATCACTGCCATGTAAATAAATGGCAGTGCAAAATAGTGAACATATGACCCTAGTGGCCGGTTTCACTTTAAATCCAACTATTCATTCATGATAATTTTATAAATTAACTGGAAGGAGACTGTCGGTCTGATCGCTTTTTAACAGGTTCTGAAATTTGTCTAAGATCCATTAATGTAATATTAACTCATGGATTGTAATATTGATAGCATCAATAATAATGTTACATCTTCCTCAGAATAAAATATAACTGGATAATATTTGCGAAACATAAAATAGACTAAAAATATTTTGTGTGTAAATAACACGCTAGAAGGTGGATAAAATGTTATTTCATTTTCAAGCAAATCTGTATGGTAAATTGACAACACATTAATTTGACTGAATCAATGGCAAAACGTTTCATGCACTGAGTTTATATTGGAGTTGTCGTGTTGTTCAAGTAATTAACTTGATCAATAAGTGAAAAGACAGATACAAAAGTCAAATTAAAAATATCGGCAACATCTGATAACTATGGATTTAGGATGGATTAATCTCTGAAAATGTATTGTAAGTTTGACATATAATGGTACAATATATGAGATTACTACAAAAACATTAAGTCTGATCGAGCAACAAGGGACAATGTCATTTAGTAATTGAAGTTCTAACGACAAGATATATAACTTATGTACAGTTGAGCAAGTCATATGCGCCTAAGCCTTATATTTTCTCTAGACTGTAATGCTATTGATTTCAGTCTGAAATGTTCGTTCTGCTTGCAGTAATTGAAAATTCAGGGCTTTTCTTCACTTTAAATTAAAAGAACAGTAATAATAATTGGTATCGATTGGATGTTAAACATATTATTTTATCAATACAGTCAGCAAGAGTATCGTGCAGGTACTAAAGATAGGTAGGTATAAACTGAAAAGATAATGTACCGTCTGCATGCATTTCCTGCATCAAAACCGTTGTCGTGTAATAATTGGTGCCTTGAAAAGAAACAAAGTCAATACTATATCATTCGTCTGCCTTAATCAGAGACAAATGCTGCTACTCTGTTTAAATAACATATGCACAACTTGTATTAAATATGGACTACGGGCATTGTAAGATTTTAGTGAAAATCCCTTCTCCGACTGACATATTACAAAGCAAAAAATGTTTCTGATGAATTACAAAGGGATATTGGCAAGTTCCCATTGTTCAAGAGTCCCGTGCATTGATAGCATTTGCGACCCAGAAAAGACTATACCAGTTCAAGGTAATGCCATTCGGGTTAGTAGGGGCCAGCACCACCTGTTGTCCTTTGATGCGCATGTTGCTTAAAAGTTTATCAAACGTTGATAGCTTTGTAGACGACATATTCATGTACATGGATACTTGGAGTGAGCACGTGTTCGTCTTGGGGGAACTCTTCGATAGACTCCACTGGGCGAACCTCACAGTCAGACCAACTAAATGCAATACTACCTATACAGATTTATATTGTTTAAGTCATAGGGTCAGTGGTTCGGGTCACTTGAAACCTCACCCCAAGCAAGTGGAACCGATTAGAAAC
The DNA here is from genome assembly GCA_030141615.1 of Unio pictorum. NCBI lineage: Eukaryota > Metazoa > Mollusca > Bivalvia > Unionida > Unionidae > Unio > Unio pictorum. The sequence goes on from JARLTB010000207.1 coordinate 5,832,668, forward strand.
GCACAGAAGCCAGACAACAAAACGCAAGTTCGTTCATTTCTAGGTCTAGTAGGGTTTTATTGAAAGTTTATACCAATTTTTGCAGCCATCGCTAGCCCACTTTCTGATTTGACAAAGGGGCAACTATACAAAGTAGAGTGGAAGCCGCCACAAGAGAGAGCTTTTGCGCGCTGAAGGAGAAACTGATCAGTGCACCTATAATAAAATGTTAGCAAACCCTTTATTTTAAAGACAGATGCATCAGAAACTGGGTTGTGAGCAGTTTTACCGCAAGAGCAAGATAACAATAAGTTACCGGTAGCTTACTCAAATAGTAAATTACAAACCCAGGAAGAAAAACTACTCCGTTATTGAAAAAGAGTGTTTGGCCGTAATGTGGAGAATTGGGAAGTATCATGCGTATCTTTTTGGGAGAGATTTCGTTCTCGAGACTGATCACCAATCGCTATTGCATTTAAACAATTCCGAGGTCGCTAACGATTGATGCGTTGGGCGCTGACACTACAACCGGGTAGAGGCAATAAAAGGAGTTGAAAATATTGGGGCAGACTACTTCAGTAAGGCATGATTGGAAATTTAGATAGACTTTTACCCAGTTTAGAAAATCCAAATTGCAGTATAACCAGTGTAAATATTGTAAAATATAATTAGTAGTTATTTTCTTTTATTCTGTGAAAGTTGTTATCAAACAAAATGCATACATTTTTTATCTGGGGGAGGAGGTATTGTCATAGAATTAGAGGGAAAGAAACTTTTGTTATATTTGATGTGCATGCGTACAACGCTATCTAGGGTGAACAGGTGTTTTCCCAGATAAGTGACGGAACCAACATATTCTCGCCGGAAATTACTTGCTGCATGGGACCTTCTAATCACGATGTGCACGGGTATTTTACCCTGAATATTACTCACTGTCTTATGAATTTAATGAAGATCAATTTATAACCGACGCTGGTCGCTTTGGATTTGGTCGAGTAGAGCACGTTTCACGTGATCTATAGCCATAGGGGTGAGTGTTAAATTTATATTTCATTTGAGATGCAAAGTTTATTGAGTTTGTATTTTCACATCGTGTAATAATTAATTTATTACAACAGTGATTTAAAACGTTGTGAACTGTGAAGATCAAGTTAACGAGCTAACGAGTATAGTCAATAAGTTTAAGCTGACGAGCTTAGCTGAAGAGTTGAGCTGTCTATATGTATGTACGTATGTCTGTACATGTGGTGGAGCCACGACTGTAGACGTAGCTAATACAAGGGTGCTGTATGCTCCCTGCATGTGTGTATACTTATGACTGACTGTACATGTGGTGGATCCATGAAGGGGCCGATACAAGATGTGGGCTAACCCAAGGGACGTGGTGAAATTGTGCGGTTTATCGGTGTATCAATCGTGTGACTGACTTTACAAGGGTCAAGAAGCATATGTTTGGTTCAATTGTTGTTTCAATTGGTACATTTTCATTTAATTTACATGAGATTATTTTCAATCTTAGTTGTATGCCAGGAGATTTGTGAATCTCGCTTACAGCGAAACGTATTTGAAAACTTGACATTGTTTGAATCTCAATAGTCTATATGTGAAGTTATGTGAATATCTTACAGTGCATATTACTATTTGACACTTAGGTTTCTTGAATCTGTATATATATATATGATAGATACAATAGTTTTGGTTTATTTTCAATGTGTGAATGTTAGTATATAGTAATTGAAATAACTGTATGTTGAGAACGTGGGAGAATCATTGTATTTATACTTCATGTGTTTTTCTTTACTAATTATATTAATACAATTTTATCTTTCACACATTGTGTTTGAGTTATTCATTTAATCCAATATCCACTGGGTTGCAATTATGCGACATTATTTTTGCTTTATTTTTTTTTCATTTCTTTAGACTGGTGTTTGTAGTATTGCAGCTGGGTAGAACCTTTCAGGTTTATTTAGCCAAGTTTTGAGCTTTGCATTTTGTTTGAACTTAGTGTAGTTTTAAATCCTTGAAAGGGGTCAGAAATATCAACTTGAATACTACTCAGTTATAAAATTCGTTTACAAAAACTAGTTACACTAAGGAAATGGATCAGATTGGGACTTTTACAATTCAACCAAGTGGAAATATGCTTACTGCTAACTTAAAACCCAAGATTGAAGGGATTGGTGATGACCAAATATGTGCAGTCTATCATTCCTTGGGGTTCCAAACTATTGATTTGTGTGATACCACTACATACATGCCTGGGACATTTAGAAAGAACACATTTTACTTTTTAAGCAGTCTACAGGGGGAAGAGGAAAATTCTCTGCAAGGAAAAGACCCATCCCAGACTAGAGAAATTTCGATGGCATTGAACGTGAAGGGGATACATGTAAATGTAGTTGATGAGCTGCAAAATGGGAAGGGGAGAGGGGAAAAATACATTATCTACCCAAATAATTATGACACTTTACTGCTTCACTTCCTCGAGTTGAATTTAAAGGCATTAACGCCAGGGTGGTAGTAGCACATCACTATGTAAGAGAGGTAGAAGCCAAGCTCACATCTTTGTCTCAGGGCTCCCTCTGGAAATTGAGACCAATACGAATACATACAAGATAGAAAAGAAAATGAAAATCCATGTTATACACAACAATATGGCAACGGTATGGGATTTTCAAAATGTCCAATCCGGGCTCCGGATTGTGGACCTAATAGACTTAATGCATTTATCATCGACACCTATGACCAAACCTAAGACAAAGAAAAGAAAAAAGAAAGTATCAGGATCGAGCCCCTCATCTGAGGATGACTTCACTTCTGGTGAGAACCAAATTTCCCAGATAGTAGGGGCGTCTAAAAAGGTACCTCAGTAGGTAAAAAGAAGAGGGGAGGAAGAACCTCAAATCTATAAAACACAAATTGACACGGATGTAGGCAGTCTAAAATAAATTAAATCACCATAAGCAAGAAAATAATTACAACTATTTAAAGTGTATATAATTCCTTTTCAAGAGATGCGGCAACCTGTCATGAGACAAGAAATTGAAGAATTCAACTTCCGAGTAGTGTCAGTTAACAAATGGGTTTGATAAGAAGGCAGACAACATTATATCAGAATCTAATTATGACATAATCTTCATACAGAAGACACAAGAAATTAACAGGAGAAATACAAGATAGGATAGAAATGAAACTTAACGCAGCAGTGATTGCCAATAATTATGTCAAAGATTATATGGGGACGAGAGTTGCAATGCTAATTAGATATAGGTGCGGTATAGTTAGAGAGAGGAATAAAGACGGAGAATTATTTAAGAGGATAATGATTCATATAATAGTTGAAACTTATCATGTTATAAACATATACCTCCCAGCTGATAGATATAAGAAAAAAACTTTTTCTTGAAAACCTGAATAAGTATATAAACAACTAACTATTCAATGTAAAACTAATAATAGGCGAGGTCTGCAACTGGTTTGGAGATAATGTAAACAGAACACTGGAGCTGACGACATCAAACGATAAATCTGCTAAATAGGAGATATAAAACTTTCTAACAATAAATAAATTAATCGTCTTATATTGAAAACTGAATATGCTAAGAACAGAGTTTACATAGGAATACAAGGACATACAGGTTGTATCTGACTAATTATAAAAATAACCTGTATAAAAACGCAGATTATGAGTTAACATTTCAGACCATAACTTGATAAATATAGAAATAAATATACAAAGTTGGAAACCAATGGGGAACAGGAAAATGGAAAATTAATAACAAGATTTTGGAGGAATCGGAATTTACAAATATGATAAAAAGATACCTTTTGAATAAATAAAAATAGGAACATTATTAAGGAATGGATATTTTTTTTTTAAATAAAATAAAAAAGGCGACGAGTTACTCTTGGAGGAAAGAATTTTGAAAAAATGTACAAAGACACATGAATTCAGCAACTTGAAAAGAAAATACAGAAGAAAGAAGGGAGGAAATAAAGAAACGTTTAAGCCAAATAAAGGAAGTGGAATTAAAAGGAAGACAGGAAAAGAGTGGTAAAATTTACTGAACTGTATATTAAAAAAGCTGAAGTCCTATACAAAAGGGAGGAGATTAGGAAAGGAGGAAACAAGATATTGAACAAACTAAGGGACAAAAAAAAGGAACTAATAGAGAAACAAGAAATCATGGAGTGTATTTTTGACTTTTACAAAGAATTAAATACATCTCAAAGAATATCAGAGAATACCATAAATATATTTTAGAGGAGGTACAGTGAGAGACGATATCGTCAGAACATAGAAACATATGTGACCATTTCATCTCGAAAGATAAAATTAAAATAACTGTGAAACAGTTAGCCAAAGAGAAATCGCCAGACAGAGATGGACTCACCGATGAATTCTATAAAAAGTTCAGATGGTAAACAAAGTTCAAAAAGTGAGATAGCACAGATCCTTTATACAATAACATTTCATTTAAAAAGAAACTATGACGAGATCAATGCGAGAGGGAATAATCTCATTAATATATAAAAGTGTAGCGAGATAGGTAGGAACTAAACATCCGGAGACTCATCTCCCTCCTCAATATTGATTAAAGGATACTGAGGAAACGTTTAGCTAATAGGGTTAAAAAGAGGGATTGGAGCAATATAAACGTAAATCAAACTAGTAGGGGAAAGGGGAGAACTATTATGAGCAATATGTTAAACATATGAACATTTCCTGACTATAAATGAAACAGGTCATAAATGTGCTATGGTATATTTTCGACCAAAAAAAGCATTTTATAGATTATAACACAGCTATCTACAGAAAGTATTAGACAAATTTGGGTTTGGAAATAATTTGCGCAGCTGAACCGAAATCCTGTAAAACAAAATATCTTCAAGAATACATGTAAATGGTACGCGCACGAAATAATTTGATATATATATATATCAGTGAGGCAAGGGTGCCCACTGTATATGCTATTATATGTAATAGCAATCGAAATCTTAAGTCATAAGATCAGAAAGAACCAGAACATAGAGGGGATAAAAGTCCCCAACTTATGGCAATACATTAAAAGGTTCCAACATGCCGATGATTGCACAAACTTTATTAGAAGATATGGGATCTTTTAAGCATCTGGATAAAGATTTTGAAAGTTTTGGAAAAGCCTCCGGATCCTAAATTAGTCATGACAAAACAAAACTATTAAAGATAGGAAACTTTCGAGGGAATCACCCTGGACTCCTATCACACCTAGTGACAAAAAAGAGTCAAAGCTCTAGGAATTTATTTTAGAAAGGATAATGACATAAAAAAACTAAAACAGCATGACTAGAAGAAGAACAAAAAGCAAAGATAATGTCAACATCTGGGCACTAACACCCATTAATTATGTTCTAAAAAATCAGTAGATAGGGACAATACAAGGCTAAACAAACTTGACAAGGAGATTATAGATTATATTTGGAGTTTTAAAACGCATTATGTAGTAAAAGAAACTTTAAATATAACCATAGCAATAGGAGAACTAGCACTGCCTAGCCCAATACTTCCAAAATGTTCTAATTAATAGAATTAAGACTTTAAATTCAGAGCCAAACACACCTTGAAGTGATTCTTGACATATATACATATATATATATATATATATATATATATATATATATATATATATATATATATATATATATTGGTTATATATACTGGACATATATCGGAACATCCTGCTAACTAAAACGCTAGAAGTACCTAGAAAGATCAAAACCATTAAATACATACTGGCAAAATATAGAGATAAAATAAAGTTATGGGAGCAACCAAACGGTGGTACATAATTCGAAAAGGGATGAGGTAGAGCAAGAAAACTAAGGAGTGGGTAAACTGGAGGAAAACATGGCGGCACAGGTCTTGAATTAAATCATTAAAAATACGTTTGATTTTTAAGTATTTACACAGTATTCGGTTAACGGGAGAAGTGGCCATAAGACGGCATATGATAATAATTATGCCCAAACGCTCGGGATATATTTTGAGCGAACATGCCGTCCTTGCACACAAATACATAACACACATACCTTATATGTATACGAGATAGAAAACCCTTGGCATAGGTCACTATTTAAAACAAAGGTAGATATCCCTGACTAGTAATCAAACCTAGATCACAAGAATTACCCTTTAGATTGTTGTTCTTGTTGTTGTTATAGGGTTTAACGCCATTTTTCAGCACAGTATTATTGGTGGAGGAAGAACCAGGGAAAACCCCCGGAAAGAACAACAGACACACGAGAAGCTACTGGCAAGCCTTCTCACATAACTACATTAGCCGAATCTTAGACTCGAGCCGAAGCAGACAGAGGTGAGATAGCAGTGATCCGTAACGGAGAGCGCTTTGGACCAATCGGCACTCGAGGCCCCACCCTTTATATAACACTGGGGCATAAATACCCCACACAATTCTCACAAATAAACTTTAACTTTAGGTTTAACGCCATTTGTAAGCACACGATAGGCTATACATGGCGGCCAGTATTAATTGTGGAGGAAGAATCCGAGAAAACCCTGGAAATAACCACCGACCCACGAGAAGCTACTGGCAAGCTTTTTCACATACGCTCATTGGCCTAATCTGAAACTGAGATTTTTGTTTGTAACTATATCACTGATACCCAATATACCTGATATGGTAAGCTGGGATGTTGTCTACTAAAATGTGTTATTACATATCCTGACAATTATCAGATACACGATACAACTTACAAGGGTAAAAGCAATGTCCTGAACTTAAATCCAAGCAAACGTAGTTTAAGGAAATGACATTAGTCAGGTAGGCTCAAAACTCCTACCCTCAGGGTCAAAATACACAATACAAAATGAAATATAAATTTTAAAAAATGGTACATATTCGTTTATTTCTCTAGCAAGTGTTGTGGCAATAAAAACTATAAATTTCCAACAGAAAATTCGACAATGTAATTTGTTGTGTTTTACGGCATTTACAAATGGTTGTACAGACTGCCATGTAAATACATGCAAGGTACTATGTGGACACAAGATCTAAAGTATGGCTCATAAGTAAGGAAATGACATCGTTTTCAATATTTCCGTGCTAGAATCACGTGGACAGAAAATTATTATTTTGCGCTTAATTTCAGTGTATGTAAAAAGATATTTTCATTTCAGAATGAAAATGTAAGATAAAATACTATATTTGATTACTGCTTGTAAATACTCACACACACAAACACACACACACACACATGCTGAATAAAATTATGTTCTTTCGCCATGTAAGACACAAGATAAATTGAGTATTGTGTATATAATAACAACGCAGATTTAGGAACAATATAGTCAGTCATCATTTATGTTTGAATCAATTCAAGGGAGGTAAACTTTAAAATAAACTGTTTTGCATCACATGATATTAATTGTGTTGACAGACATAGATACGTTTATATAAATTATGTGGTACATGCCTTTCATTGGTAGATTGACACTGAGGTACATAGTTTGTATAGTAAAACTGTCAGCCAAATTTAGTAAATTATATAGTGTTACCAACCTGTGACGCCATGTATAAATTTAGGTATTATACAAATAGTCTATGCCACCGATATATTATCAGACATAGTGTAAAGTATAGAAATATTCATTCCATGCGGTGGTCTGCTTTAAACAGACGACTTGTTATTGGTGAGAAACATATTGATTGGTGAACCATTGTGCAGGACTTTGATATCATCATTCCTTATAATCTTAAACATAAATGAGAAAGATACGTGTAACCCAGTTATGCCTTTGTACGATGTTACCTTCTGAGACTCTGTAGAGTGTTAAACAAAAGAACACACTATGCAAGAAATACATAATATATTCCTGTCAGTGCCAGTGAAACGTGCACTTCAGGCTAAGGTCGCATTACTCTACATTATTGAACAAACGGCAGATTTTATATCGAAATGATGGTATAAATAGAACCTTTAAACAAAAAAAACAATGTCGTTTCTACCATCTGAAGATGGCGTTATTATTATTAATGTCCATTGTATGTTCGAGTCTAATTTGCCAATATGATGAGAGCTTACATCCTGAGTCTAGTAACCTTATAAAGTAAGAATCCATGGATTAAAGCTAATGCCTACAATTATATTAGGACTTATCTCCTCACCTTAACGTAAAACATAAACCACTTATCGATGTATTTTATATTTATTTTGCTTCTTTCAACAAGTAAAGAATTATCTTCCGGATTGAAATATGTAACACAATTTTAACTTAATATAATATTTATCTAACTGGTCGTGTCATCAAAATGTGGGTATAAATCCAGATTAAATAACAATTTCATTCAGTTTGCATTTATCAGTATTTTAATCTTTAGTTCCTCGTTCCTGCTAGTGTTTAAAATAATGTATTTGATTCTTGCACAAATGCGAGGAAATGAAACCGGTAACTTTTTTTGTTACACTTTTGGCTGCGATGACACATGGTTATGTGATTGGTGCCGTAATCCGATTATTCGCATTTGAATCTGCCTAGAGTACCAACTATAAATCTCTGATGTGTATGATATTTATTCGTATTTAAACGCAACTTACAAACAGGAAGACAAAGTCGTAACACCACCGCCGATAGCTAACCTGAAGTATTTATACATTTGCAAAATGTATAACTTTCATGTCAATTTTAATGTGGGATCATAACAGCAGAATTTTATCAAATTAATCCAAGATGTGACAATAGTAGAGAAATTATGTTATACATAAGGAAAATAAAAAAAAATGCTAAGCCGTAAATATTATATAGTTTTTTTATATGTTTGGAAAACATTCGTCGTTTTAAAGAAGACAAAATTAATGAATCGTTTAACGTCAACGAGAAATATAGGATCTTCTTGGAAGATATAGTCAACAATAATGGTTCAAAACTAATGCAAATTTTGAAAGAATCTAAAATATCATTCTTTGAATAGCTCATCCAGTGAATTTAGTTTTGATCCCAGGAAATCGTAAAGATTATTTATAGTTCTGTCTGTGCACAGATTGACAATTCTGTCTATTCACGTACCATATGTTGCATGACTGTTGAAGTATAAATAAGCAATGATACATGTGTGTGTGTGCGTGTGTGTGTGTGTGTGTTGTTTAGATTGTTAAGGTAGCTTAAAACAAATTTCAGTCATATTGATACGATGTCTACAGTGTGTTTATAGTGATTTATAACACTGGGTCATCATTCAGCTTACCTTAATGCTGAATACCAAGTGCGGTACCAATTGTATAATGTTTTGGTATTTCTTGGCCGGAATTCGAACTCTCGACCTACTGCTTCCGAAGACAAAGTGCTAAATACTTAAGCCACCATAACGGTCGGTAGAGATTTGATTTGTGTTATCTATTATCGATTGCATTTGTTGGTTTAGGAGTAGGGCGAATTGGAATTTAATAGGAGCATCCGAACATTATCCTATTGATGGTATGGGGGTGGAAAGAGAATAATTATACCATACTATTTGGAATAACTTTCAAGTTTAGTTTTTTACATGTACAATCGTTGTATATCCATGTATCACTGAGTATATGTTTCTAGTGTCAAATCATCCTTGAATGACCTCCATGGATTAGGTACACCTATTTTTCGACTGGTACCTAAATTCATTATTTGAGTTCTGATTCCTATAGCCACACAGTATTTGTTTCTAATAATTGGGCATATTAAATTACCCTTCACTAAAATGCTTGTGCAAACGCAACTGAATCTCTCTCCCAGGTGCTGTTTACACCTGTATACTCACTCTGTAGTTTTTATTTAAGTCTGCTTCGAAAACAACCCAATACGTTTGTCCCCGATATGACTATAGATATATATCTTGTACTAGTTGGGTTATAGAGTTAGTAAGCAGAGGAAATATAAGGGAGAGGTAAAGTGTGATATTGATATTTTCAGTATCATATATTGGGAATAATGGTAGTATATTGCAATCTAACTAATGTCATAGACATCCTATTATTTTTGTATTAGGACACGTCAGGTCAACGCACAACGAGGTGCATACCTGGCAGGCATTATTGTCATATAAGGAATTGTGTAATGAGCTAGTTGGGAGACAATGGTCATTCACATGGATCACAACTCCGAAATAAACACAGACTATAGTGAAGCTGCTATTAATTTTCCAAGGGGAAGTGTTCTGATTTTTTCTTTTGAAAGGGTATATATTAGAAGGCAGTAAAGCACAAGATATACCAAAGACATGGTTCTGTTAACCGTTAAAATTAGGCAACTTCCATCAGTGTATATTAACGCATACCGTACGGTGTTTACTTTCAAAACAAATGTTATTAATAAACCGAGCAAACAAGCAAAGGATGTCATTTCAAATGTCCATTCACGATGATATAATTGAATGTTTACTATTGAACAGTTAGCATCTGGAGTTTTGTTTCACCATCTCAAGAAAAGAAATATATTCAATTTCAGTCATACTTCCGTTCTTGCCATCAAACCCATGTAGAATCATATCATTTGTACAAGATTTTCGTCAACGCTTTAACACTGATGAGTGTCTTTAATACATGACTAAAGTGAATGAGTGTGTTAAAGATTGAGAAATGCCACGATATTTAGGAAATAATGAAACTCATGATCGATTGGGACTCCCAAATATGCGTTGAATTAATAATGAAGATAAACGTATATTTCTTACATTGGTGTTATTGCATTTTTCTTTTAACATTGATGCCCAATACGATCGGATATAGATTTTTCATTGTATATTTGTAAACGTCTTTGCAGTGAGAAATAAACGGCTTTATCAACGTATATCTGGCAATTGTCCGTTTCTTATATAAGTTAAAAATGTCCGTCTAATAAACGATAAATGGGCATTTTATGGCACGTAATAGGAAAAAGGCTCCAAACACCGAATACTCAATAGTATTCCTTTCTCTAATAATTAACAACATATGTATCATATGATATACTTACAAAAAAAATTCTGACCAGAATTAAACTCAGAAAAAACACACGTTGCATAAAGACTAGTGAATGAAGTTAAGCATGATAAATGTATTTACTACACACACACACACACACACACACACACACACACACACACACACACACATATATATATATATATATATATATATATATATATATATAAATATATATATATATATATATATATATATATATATATATATATATATAGAGAGAGAGAGAGAGAGAGAGAGAGAGATAAAGAGATAGAGAGAGAGAGTAAGATAGATAGATAGATAGATATATATATAGATAGATAGACAAAAGTACTGACGAAGTCAATCTCGTAAATATGTTTGAGTATTTATAATACCACCTCGACGTTCTATTCATTGCCATCAAATCAAACCAAACGTTTCGTAAACAAGATCACTCAGTCTTTGTTTCTGATGTATACTCTTAAAAAAGGCAAATAATTCAAACATAACTAGTTAGCTAATCAAATTTAATATTTTCTTTATTTAAAATATGGCAATGTTAAAATAATGGTAAAACAATAGCTCGTTTAAGGTATAGCAAGTAATGTTTAAAGATATTTTTATTCATCTTGTTATGGAAAATAGTTTTTCTGAAATATGTCAGGACTGTTTGTATTATTACAATATCACATTTGGATAAAAATGTTTAGTAATTTATCTGCTCTTTCTTGTATCGTTGCACAGCATCCATGTTTACACGTCATGTGCAAATGCATTCCTTTTACTATTGTCGTCAATCACGTTTTGCAACTATTGTATTTTGTTAGCTGTTCAACTTATTTGTTTTCTCCATGTGTTGATATATCTCATCTTATTGACCTCCAAAATCTTATGTATTTGAGTATCAAAACTTCTTGTCAATATATGCACAGTAGATGTATCATCTGATTCAATGAAAAAATCGTATAAATAGTATATGGTGATTTTCAGATTTAAATCATTGTATAATTTGGAGACTTCAGGTTACACTTTTCTATTAGTTTAAAACTTAGATCACCATAACCATTAAAAACAAAATTTAAATTTATCACAAATATTAAACTCATACGGTAAAAATGGAGTAATTTCCGTCTTTTCCATTCAATGATAGCATATATGCTGGATATACCCATTTATACCTCCTTGTAATTACTATTCAAATTTTAAGATATAATATCGATCTGAAAATATTTCTAACTAGTAGAGAATCTAGCGAATATGAAATATAGCCATTACATTAATATTTTGTTGTTGTTGGTTTGATCTATGTATGCATTACTTTTATAGTTTTCAAGACCACATACTGAATGATTATTTCCTATACAAGGAACATTTCACTAATGGGTTAATTTAATGTTGCCATTTCTTGTGTTTACTGTGTAATTATAGTGACAAATCTGCTAAGTTATGATGCACTAGATATCAAAACTTGTTGTGGTCTTGTTTATTTTCATATACACTGCTAATTTGTTCATCCGCATTTAATATTTTAAAAATCAGTCAGTCATGAAACCATTCATTACTATTGTTGAATTATTATTCTATATATTATTTTTGGATTTATTTGCAGCAATAACATACCCAGAAACACAATATCGTATCTGCACATTCAATGGGTAGTTAACCAAAAGAATGTTAATAATTTGAATCTATGTGTTTTGGATGGCCATCAGTTCCTACCACAATTGATCTTATATAATGATCGTGCCACCTGTCTTCACTGCCGATGGATGAACATATATGCAAGGCTGATTAATCCAAAAGGGTTGTCGTTCTAAAGAGATCCGGGAGGAGCTGTCTTATATAAGTCAGCAGAAACAATGCAACGAAATATGGACGACACGGCGTATGTGTAATGTCGTAAGGAAACTCTGGCATATCAACCATTATTAAACGAAAGGAAAATATATTGATGGGCATTACAGTGTCGTCTACTGATTATGGAAAAGGTCTAATTACCACATGAGAAGTGTCACTCCGTTTTGTCTGAAAGGCAGCATTGAATACTAATTGGCGAAGTTCAGGTCAATCACAATTATATTAAATGTAAATCTGATACGTTTTGTAAAATCCAGAAAGAACATATAATGACAAAAGTGTAACCCTGAATTTATGTTCCGAAAAAATATCAGACAAGATTTTTGTTTCAACCAACCTAAACTTCTTAAGACGATCTAGTTACAAATTCAATCATTTAAAGACATTTACAAAAGAGATGATTTATATATTGACAAAAGACCTTTAAGATTGCAAGGACCATAGTGTCTGTAAAAATCAAAATATTTTCTTGTATTTCAATAAACAAGTCCAAAATTCATCTTATCGTTTCTTAATATATCATAAAAGGGACGACAATTTTTCATTTCTTCTGCGTTCATTTTACAATGTGAAATAATTGCTTCAAGCTATACATCACCGTGTTATAGTTACGTACCAAAGTTAAGATAAGAGAGTAGAATATATTATAATCCGTGTTTTCTCAGAATATTCCAACCCCATTTTTTACATTTGGACATTTAAGATGGAGCGTGGGTTCAGAGCAATTAAATATAACTAAATTGGAATATGTTGCCACCGTAAGTTAGCTTACCAGTTGGCCTAACAAATTTGAACTATGTTAGATCGACTTAAACCTGCATGAAATCAAAAGGAAAGGTATTTATGTTCTTAAAAAAATGGCATGTAATTGTAATTGTATGAATTTAATCTATTGACAGACTAAGCGAAGCTCAGCATAGATGAAACATGACCCGGTACTCGCAATTTGCGTTAATAGTCACATGACGTCACATATCTCAAATGACGACACCGGCAGTCCAGCAGTCACGTGATAACAACAACATACTTCTTTTACGGTTGTTGTACAAAAGTTTAATTATATTAAATGTAAATCTGGTACATTTTGTAGAATCCAGAAAGAACATATAATTATCAACATGTTTATTTTCGAGAACAACTACAAGACACTTAGCCAGTCTGATACATTGAACAATGCAGTCTGGTTTAACATGCTTGGAATGCTCCCAGCGTGAGACAGCACATGTCAACTTGGTGAATCATGTGTTACATTAAACACCAGAAGTTAGTCTCTAACTAAGTATAGAGAAGTGTATGCTCTTTCGTCTTTGCATTACAATGAGTATAGACTTTCATTTAAAATAATTTCTACAATATTTGAAAACGACGGCTGTGAGCTTATATGTGATCATGCGAGTAGCAATCGAAATCGTTAGTACCAACTCAAATTTTATCAACACATTATCTTTTTTCAGCATATTGAAGACTTAACGATTTTACTACTCGCACTGTTTAAAAAATTCTAAACTTTTCATGTCGATTTCATGCATGTATAACTATAATAAACAACGTTTAAGTTTACTAACCCAACGGCTACATTGATTTTCATACTGTTATAAGCATGATTTCACACTTAGTGCTTCTATCAGATCCAACAGATTATTTTTGGTTTCAGTGGCACCGGAACATTAATCACAGCATTCTGCATATTTGGTACCAGAGACTGTCAACAGGTTCAGAACTATTGTTTATCTTCCCATGGCTAGCTGAATCTGGATAAAGGCACTTATTTTAATTTATTTAAGACCCTTAGCTCTACACCTTACTAAGACATGAGCAGAGTGGTAAGCAGACACTTTTTACTTTTGCTTGATACTGTAAGGATCACTGGGTTTTCTAGGTTATGTGAAGATTTTCAATTAATGTTTTTTAATATAAAATGATAGGACCATTACTTTATTGTTTGTGTGTCCTTTGATCACGATTGTAACATTTTGGTGGTTAACAAAGATTCCTAAAGATCTGTGTGAATGATTTGGAATATTTTAATACGTTGGAATTATGTTTGACGTTTCTGAAAGTTGTGGAATCAGCGAATATGTGTGTGTTATATTAGCAGTGACTGGTTGTACTGTGTGTATAACGTACAGTTGTTGATTGCTAAGTGCAAAGTGTGTACCACACTAACAAAAGCATGCGAGTAATCCAAGAAACTCGTATATAAGAAAAGCTAGGCCTGTGGCTTTGAATACAGTAATATAATTTACAGTACGTACCTAGAGTTTATAAGTATGTCGGTTGCTGATGACGTCGACGTTTAGGGATCAACGGTTGTTGCAGGACGACCAAGAAGATGAGCGGCAGCACATAATGAAATGGAATTTACAGTTATGAAATTCTGGTGTATGATATTTGATTGCTTGTTTGTTTGATTAGGATTTTTAACGTAGCTTTAAACAAAATTCAGTCATATCGCTACGATGTCTGCAATGAGGCAGTTTATAGTGATGGGCACTGGGTCATCACGCCGCAGACATGTAGCATGACGTCCCACCCAGTAACATTATCCTGACCCCAGGCCTACCAGTCTTAACGCTAACCTCTTAATGCTGAGCGCCAAACGAGGCAGCTTTTGGTACCATTTTTATAGATCTTTGATATGACTCGGCCGGGGATCAAACCCACCACCTCCCGCTTCCGCTGCGGACGCTCTACCCACTAGGCGACCGGAGCGGTTTCTGGTCAATGAAGTGGTAGATAACCTTGCGCACAAGCAACCACCCAAGGAAACAAAGCGAAAACCTTGTGCATAGAAAAATGAAAGAGATTATTGGAGTTAAGACAGAGGGAGTTTCAATGTTAAATTGAAAACAGACAAATTAAGGACGGAAATGAAGCGTTTAGAAATTGAGTTAGAAAGAGAAACTTCAAACGAACGCGACGGAAAACACGTTTGTAATAACATTAAGTTAAAGCTTCAGGCATATGACTATGAACGAGAAGATAGTTTGACTTTCCTAGCAGAGTTTGAATCAATTGCAAAACATGCTAAGTTGTCTGACGAGTTGAACGTACTACAGCTACGAACGTTTTTGACAGATGAGGCTAGATATGCTCCAACCGAAGCTTCTGGCGATTACCTGTAACTCATGAAAAGACTGATTCATCGCTTTGGAAAGAGACCGTATGAACATTTGGTTCTAGTCCAGTTTTAGAGGCTATGAAACATTATATTCCCACCAATATACAACAGCAATACCAGAAGCATACGTTTCATACAAAATATAAATTTAAATAGTAACAAGACAAATATACAGAACTTACAAGCGATGTGGACATATCGCAAGGTATTGTCTAACAGATGACAAGAAACATCATGGCAACCAAGCAACATATAATGATAAGCCAACAAATGGCGAAAGGCTTACTTCAGAAACAGAATGTATAAATCTGCATGAGATCATGCTTGTGAAGGATGTTATATACAGTAGTGGGTCAGCCATCTACCGCACAGTTCGCTTAGGTAGATACAGTGTTTACCTTTATGCGCATGTGTGTTGGACTCACGCTGGTGAGAACTGATGCACACATAGTGTTGCCGTGCGTTTTCTGACGTAAAGGATTCGCATAATGCGATCAGTATTTATGTTAATATCCAATGCTTTGGATGAGGGATGGCATCGCTTATACTTCCAGCAGAGGCATTGGCTGGTTCCCTGCTTTGTATGATTTCTGCGTTGCACTCCATTATTCGTATAGGCAGCATTCGAAACAGGCAGCTTGACTAGGGTAGGCAATGTTTCGACTTAGTAACTGCCCCAAATATGGCAAGCTTTCGCGCGATTTCCATCGAGCTGAGCAAGATGTCGTCCACATGTTTAACCTCAATGTTTGTTGCACTAGAGAGTGATCGCCAGAATAAAATGACGTTTCACTAAGAATCGTTAGCAAAGAACGTGAAAGAAGCCGAACACAAAAGAAATGTGGGTCTAACTCTGACGAATAATGAAGAAAAATATTCCCTTGACTGGAATATGGTGCATCCATTAGGACTGCAGGTGTGTCTTCTGATCGCATAATTGAAACGACTGCAAAGGTGAATAATCCTTTCGTGACATGGTTTAAGAATTAAAAATTTAAAACATCTCCCCTCATTCGCCACATGATATCTGGAAAACACATATTCACCCAAGACATTCTTTCATAACAAAGAAATCAGTAAACTTGCCTAGATAAATGAGTTATTTGCATTACAAAGTCAGGGGCTAATTACATATTTATTGTTATGCTTACGTTGGCACAATAAAATAAAGATCTAAAAGTTTATGTGTAACATTTTAGAAAGAAAATGAATCATTAGCCTTTTCGATGTTTGGACAAATGTGTTCTAGAAAGAAGTACAATGAAACCGATGATAGTACACGTTTTATGACAAGTAGTAAATCAACTGTCATTTGGTTAAAAAGATTTATTTGAATTTTGTTTTGACTTATATTTAATGTGTTGGTCTATAATATTGTTACAACAAGATTATAAGAAGACTCTTCAATATACATTAAACTATAAGAAAAATGAATACAACTATTATTTGAATGGACAATTCATTTGTTTCTTAATTGTACGTGTTTGTTTATTTGTATGAGAGAGAGAGAGAAAGAGAGAGAGAGAGAGAGAGAGAGAGAGAGAGAGAGAGAGAGTGTGTGTGTGTGTGTGTGTGTGTGTGTGAGTGTGTGTGTGTGTGTATTGCAAGTTGTAATATCCTATTTTAAGATGAAATCATATGAGCCAGATGAACATGTGTTCGTACATTTTGACCCCCACAATTTTTATATGACCCCCATATACGATACCGATTTATTGTAAACCCTCAATGTTACACGCCTGGAGGATACACTGGGTACATATCGACACTACGTACTATAAGGAACCGGCGCAAGTGGGTCTTATTCCAAATTTGGACGCATAATTCCAATTGGGGATGGATATACTTAGCAAAAAACAGTCAATTGTTGTTATGAGGTTGATGTTTAAAGGACCTGACGATGAGAAGACTGTGGAGGATACTTACCAAGGTGAGGATAAGGTTAAGAATGAAGTAGTCAGCAACTGCATTCCGACAGAAAACACCGATCAGCGCGATGACATTGAGTTCACAAACTTTCAGGAATGAATCCGGACATGTTGTTGAAAATAAAGATTACGGATATTTCACTGCAAAGTATTAGAGTGACATCCGGTGCTACTCGTGAAGAAACTGAGGAAGAGCCAATGACACTCTTCAGGGAGAATGATAGTTTCTGAAAGAAATGGCAATCTGGTGATGGTTCACATGGAGGGGAGCAAACAGTGACAACAGCAGGATTACGAATAATGGTAATGCAGCTTTACATGATCTACTCCTTGCATGTCAACTGGGTTTGCAGAAAACAAAATATAAAACTATCCAATCGTTCTTTTGCCCTGGATTGGTTTCCGATGTTAACAAATATTTCTCATCGAGTCATGAATGTCAGATGACAGCAAAACGGACTGCAGGTGAGAAAACACCATTGGTTTGTCCACCGTTATTAACAGAACCGTTCTCAAAATATGGCAATGGATATTGTAGAACCGTAATCAAGGACGACGTCTGGACACAAATAAATTCTGACTGTGGTTGATGATACAACGAGATATCCCAAAGGGTTTCTTCTGAGGGACATGGAGACAACGATTGTAGCTATATCTTTGATAGAGCTGTTTAGTAGTGTAGGTTTTCCAAGGGCTTGCTTACGGGATAAGAGGATGTAAGGAAGTTAACTGTGAAGCATAAGAGGTTGCCTAATATCGGGGTCCTTGTGAAAAACTAAAATGTTGGATCGCCAAACAAAATTCAAGTCATTGTATGATTGTCACACGAAAACACGAGAATGTAATCCAGGGCATGAAGTTCTTGTTCTTTTTCCATCGAATTCGTCCAAGATGAAAGCAAAATGGCAGGGACCTGATCGTGTGCTCCGAAATGTAAACGATGTTAATTACTTGATTTATGTACCCGGTAGGCACGGTACAGTAACCTATCATGTAAACTTACTTCGTGGATACAAAGTAGAGGAGAACCATAGTGTGGATATTAATTCACCTCCAAGATCAGGTGAAGGCGATTCTGGCGTTAAGCTGTCTTTAAACTTAATATGAGAACAACGAGATGATATTAGAAATCTAAGCAACGAATTTCAGGATGTTCTAATAACAAGGCCCGTTCGAACAAACATCGGAACTCACGGTATTAAGACAACTCCAGAGACACCAATTCAACAACGGCATGATACAGAATACTTTTCTCGCAGCGGAAATATGAGAAAACAATATTGGTTGAAATGCTAGAGCTTGGCCTTATTCAGCCCTATATTAGTCCATAGAGTTTGCCTTGTGTATTATTTGACAAACAAGATGGAACTCTCCAGCTATATGTAGATTACCGCAAGATTAAATATATCACCTTATTTGATGAGCATCCAGTCCCACAAATGGATGATCTATTTGAAAAGATTGGTTATGAAAGTTACTTGAGTCAGATCCATCTAGCTATGGATTACTGTAAATTTTATATAGCTGAAGAATCGTTGCAAACGTCTGCATTTGTGACTCCGTTTGGACTCTATGAATTGAACGTTATGCCCTTCGGTATGTGAATGGCATCCGTCAGTTTTGCCCAACTCATCGACTTATTGGTGTTCAAAATACATAATGTCACAGCATAGTTTAACATCATTGTGTTAAGTAAACCTTGGTCATAACATATAGAAAATATGCGCACCTTGCTGCGTGTACGGGAAGATTGCCTTACAATAAAGCCGTCAAAATACGTGTTTGGGGCAGCCGAGATCGAATGCAACAGGCATATCATTGGAGGAGAAAACGTTACGACAGACGACACTGCAATTAAGGCAATGCGTGAGTTTCCTTTATCCAGAACGAATAAAGGGATACGCTCCTTTATTGGAATGGTTGGATCCTACATTAAATTCATTAAGAACTTTGCCAAAGTAGCAAATGCTAACCCTAACCGTTGACCTCCATGACACAAAAAGGAAGACGGCGTATACTTATATGGACCGAGTACACCGTCTGATCCATTAAAATGTTGAATGATGCTCTAAGACCCCAGTCCTTATTGCACCGAATTTATGCAGGGAACTCATCGTGCAGAGGAATGGCAGTGACATAGCAAGTCAGATCATGGATGTTGAAGAAAATGGGATGGCCTATCTAAGCCGGAAATATCTTCCGAGAGAAGTATGCAGCTGTCGAGAAGGAATAACTTGCGATCGTATGGGCAATTTATTCGTTAAGTGATTACCTATCAGGGACAATATTTCAAGTCATGACTGAACACAACCCAATGAAACAGTTAAATTAAATGCAAATCAAGAATCAGCATCTACGTAGATGGTGTTTGGCACTACAGCCATACATTTTCACTACAAAACTCAGGATCGGCGAACAACATGAGAATGATGATGGACTATCATGTATATAATTAAAGTATGTATAAAGTAAACGACAAAAGATTATGATGTGCTTAGTACATTCCATGGGCGCTGAGATACGTTCTGGATTAGCTCAGGATTCCTGGATTTTGCGAATTTCAGTGTCCTCTGTGTTTGGAATCATAATGAATTTATGCCGATATAGACGGTAATCAATTTGTGGGTGTTCCTCTATTCTGGATGGTCGCTGATGGAATTCAAGAATCTGTTACAGACGTTAATAGTAGTGGCTCTAAGCTTTATGCATTTTAGTAGTAACGTAAGATTGATGCAAGTTTTATCATGTTACTAATGTACCAAGCAAGCAAGTTATTTTCAAACAATTATCGTATCGGAAACAAACATTTTCCTTTTAAGAATGGAGGTTTATAAGTATAAAATTCATACTGAGTGCTTGTATCAGATTCTAGCCAATTCTAATTTGTAGCAGTGGCACCGGAACATATAATCTCAGTATTTGATACCAGACTGTCAACAGGTTCAGTACTGTTGTTTATCTTCACATGAATATCTGAGACTAGATGAGGCACACATATTACTTTAATTAAGATCGATTAGTTTGAATGCTTTCTCAAACAAGAGCAGAGTAGTAGAGCAGGCAAGTTTTACTTGGGCTTGGTACTGTAAGCAACATTGTATTTTGTCTAGTTTATATTGAGGAATAATCTTTACGAGAAGTTACCACTATACGACAAACAAGACAAAATGTCCATTGGTTAGACAGTGTGTGTGTGTACGTGTACGTGTGTGTATGTATATATTCCGTACATCAGTGGGAAAATGCAGGAAGTAGGCAACACAATATTTGAGTACTATACACACAAATACAGCAGAATGTGCATAACCATACTCTTCCTTACATTACACATAAAGATGAGAATAGTGATGCATTTGCTTCCCCACATCCATGTATATATCGTTTCTATCGACCTCCTATATCAAAACGCAATTTTTTTTGAAATAATAAAACAAAATTACATTCATTGGATATATTTTCTTTTAAAATTATGTCGAGGAAGACGGACTGACCTAGAATACAACACGACGCTGCTTATACATACTGGTGATTCATTCAAATTAATGAAGACATGACGTTTTTGAGTTTATGTTCATTGTAACTGATATTTCAAAACTCTGTTGATTGATGTGTAGATACAAAATCTGATTTCACCGGATCTGAGTAAATCGGATGGATGTAATCGAGTTCTACAGGACATGTTTCAATGGGACTGAGGTAGTCATCGAGTCCCTCATTAACTTTGAATTCACCGTGCCTCACAAGCTCGTTTGATCCACTTTGAATTGAATTTAAATTTTGTACGATTAGCTGTTGTTGTCTGCATTTTACAGAATCTGTTCCGATGGCACTGCTCAATTCTCCTTCGGTATTGCTTACAATTGACCAGTAATTTCCTGACAGTACTTCCTCCTTTAAATTTTGGTCTCTTATCATCTATGTTAGAAACTGTAAATGTGTTGTCATCTGACACTCAATCCACACGATGGAAGATATATACAGTCAAGTATGAGACCAATACACACACACACACACACACACACACACACATACAACGACACATACATACATACATACGCACACACACAAACACACACACACATACATATATATATATATATATATATATATATATATATATATATATATATATATATACATACATATATAAATAAAGATATAAATGTAGAGGTGATACATCAAAGAGTATCTTCAATAAAGGGTAAATTACGAGAGTATCAGAAGTGTAATAGGTACAATGGATGTATTTCAAGAAACAGCGTTAAACTCTTTCCTTCCTACTACATACATTTGTATTTAACTTACGAAAATTCGATTCTATTTTAAAATATATTGACTGTACTTATTAATAACCAGGTCCGAATTTTTGCCGAAAGATAGGCAAGCAAAGCAACAGCTACAACACTTCCAGCTCCGATAAGAACGTACAACAAATGACGTTTAAATGGAAACTCTAAAACGAGAAGGCGAATATTATTACTATTGCGCTCGCGTGTGTGTGTGTGTATGTTATCGGTTCCATTATGAACAACATAAAATCCATATAGAAAAGATGAAAGTGGATATTATGTCTCTTTTGTATATTTAATTTGAGCTCTTTGATGCTTTGGAATGAGTGACTAATTGTGATCCTTGTGTATTCGTTTAAAGACAGTATTGACGTATGATTTTGACGCATCAAAACTGTTGGCACATTGTCACTTTCTAGACTATTCAGCCTAATGGAATTTATTCATAACAAAATTGAAATTCATTCGGAAATATTACATGTTTGGACTTGTGATATAACTGTTAGGATTATTTGGGATTTAATTAACAATAATGTAAGTTCTTTTAAAAGTTTGACTTTGCATTCCGGGGAATAATTATTCTTTTAAAAATGTAATTTTACAAAACGTGTTGGGTTTTACTGGTGCCTTTTATTTAGTTAAGACCATATGGTCGTTACATATCTAAATTAGTTAGTTCAAACCCATCATGGAAAGTTATGAGTGTGTGGTCCCACTGATTCCGCGGGACAGTTTGTACGGAGGACGGACGAATGCCATCTGTTTGCTGTGCCAAGCCGACGAAGAGAAAGGAGAAGAAATCAAATACTTGGATGCATGTTCGCTGTATCCTTACGTGTTCAAATATCGTCACTTCCCGTAGGGAACCCGCATTTGCTGACCGAGCACACTGACATGGACAGCATTCGACGATACGAAGGATTGATCAAGTGCAAAGTCTTGCGTGCGTCGGAATTTTACCATCGCGTTTTACCTCACCATTGGCAAAGAAAACGTGTGTACCTTGTATCTTACTTGTGCCGAAACGTGCATGCAAGATTAGCCGTATCATCAGCACGCCCAGTAAGAACTCATCTTCAGGAACGTGGGTCAGCGTTTAATTGATTAACGTTCTAGACTGGTAATACCAACTGTTAGAAGTGTACGAAATTAACCATTTTCCCAAGACACATCAATGCCACAACGGCGACTAGACACCGAAAGACATTTTCGCAGACTACTTGGAGGCTTTTTGGACACGGAAACAAGAAGACAGCAGCTATACTTTTAGGTGCCACACTCCCGAAGAACAAATGAAATTCAAAGCGAAATACAGGTAGCAGGAAGGGATCGCGTTAGACCACGTGGAGAAAAACGAATGAAGGAGTTCGTTTGACAAAATGATGTTACATTAATTGTGGGGTAAAAGGATACAAGGACCGTAGTTACCCAAGACAGAGTATTTGTACGAAATGTCCTGCTATTTCCAGATGATTTACGACAAAACTAAATACGTGAAACACGTGAACGTTGTTCGTGAGAACGTGATCTTAGTCAATTACAATGAAGAACGTGACTTTGTAGCAGCCAACTAATTTGGAAATATCACCATTGCGGCTTACGAAGTTTAAGAACTGCTAGGAGATCGTGTGTTGTATTTTAACAAGGACAGTTGCATCTACATCGATTGTCCGGTCACTGTTACCCTAAGATCGAAGGAGACCGATTAAAAGCTTAGACAGATTATCATCCTCAGGACAAGATTTTAAGTTTTACTAGTGGTGGTGATAGATATTGCTGCTACGAATACTGAGACCCAAACGGAGAAATGCACACGGAGTGTAAAGTGAAAGGATTGACTCTCAATTATCGCACCAATCGATTCGTGAACTTTGGCGTATTGAAAGAATCTTTGGAGTCTGGACAGGATGCAAACCTTCGAGTGACCACCTTTAACCTTACAATATTGTACTTTTATTCCCAACAAGTTCAAAGTATACCATTGTGCTGTCTTCTTGCCGGACTTATGTGATTGTGCCCGTCGATTGGAAACATTTCAAAAATAGACCACTGATACGGAAGGATTACCTACTGCGAATGTTTTAGCTAGGAGAGAATTTGTCTACTTGTGACCTGAAAATGGATTGGTATACGAAGTACAGTGATTCAGTTGTGGTTTGAAGTTGCAAATGGATCTATGTATCTCTCTCTCTCTCTCTCTCTCTCTCTCTCTCTCTCTCTCTCTCTCTCTCTCTCTCTCTCTCTATAAAAAGGGAAAAACGTACAAGTCAGATAGTTTATTGTAACTACAAAGACCAAGTGTGAAAGATGAATAATTTTTAACAGATATCATTCAAGTTCGGGGATTGTAAATAAATTCTTAGCCACCAAGGCATTGCGACGGAAGATGTCCGGAAGGAAACCGTAAGTGCCCATGTGCCGACGCTGAACATGGCGAGTACATGCATACCGTAGGCAGTGACCTCAGTGACGCAGCAGGGCATCACGGGATTTTTTATATGACTTCTACCACTATACCTATCATGGAAAGTGATTATGTTTATCTCAATTCTGATGTATGCGAAAGCGATGCCACTCATTATCGGGGACTACGGATATCAAAGTAATCTTATTTGGATTTCACCGTACCGCCATCGAAATGAACATGAAAGAGACGAATATTCCTTCCCTGTGCGTCTTCCTGAATACCGTGACTTTGAAGGTCTATTTCAAACCTTTTATGGCCAAAATATCTGACAGGACCTAACCTCCACGAACGGACCAGAACCGTAAATTTCTACTGGATGAAGGGGATAATGTCAAGTGTTTCAGCTGCGGTGTGTCACGTTACCAATGGAACAGAAAGAATCTGTTTACCTGCAACATTCTCGATGCTCTCCAAATTGTCACTAACCTTTATTGGGATGACCTCAGTAATATCTGGGTGGATATTTTACAAGAGAACAATCGAGGTTTGCCAATAGACTTGGTCAAAATACAAGTCAAATGCAAAGAACAAACCACTGGTACCTGAATGATATAAAAGGTCTGAGTCAGATGTTCCAGTAGTCAGACCTTGTTCAACTGGACGTGGGTGAAAAGCGTCGGTATGTTTCGCATTTAGTCACAACGAGGTACACATACTGCAACGAATTTCAGAAGACACCAGTAATTTGGAGTTTGGGAAATAGTTTAGATTCCTGTAGAAATGAACAATGTACTAAATTTGAGTTTTGTGTTCTCCGATGTGGTGAAGTACAACGTGGTGTGATACACATCCGTGCCGTTACTTCGTGTCATTCTTTCAAAGTGGATTTTGCCACAAACACTGACGAGGAAGGTAAAAATACCCATCACGTTCACCGCGAATTTGAACATTCCCATTATTTGAGGGTCAATAAGTCGTAACTTGACAGTGTCAACATTGCTATAAAAGGAGATCTCGGACAAAATATTCAACTTACTAATGGAACACGATTCTCTAATGACTCATAAGTCATGTATCCTGTGTACCGAGGAGTCGCTTTATAACGAGGAAATGCTTTAGGAGATATGTTAAAATCAGTCTTTGGTTCAATGGTCCCCGTTTTGGAACCGATGGTGACACGATGATTGCACGCCTTGAAAGATGCCTTAATGATGCACGGCAAAGAATTTCTCCAAAATGTAATGATTGACAAATTTCCATCGAAGCATGCTTGAGAGCAAAATCTCTTTCTTGAACGAGGCAAAGAAAATTTAGGCCGACGAGAAACTCCTTTAAATACACTGCACGGTTTCCGAGTCAGGCATTCCTGCTTCCTTGACGCCACAGCAAGAACAAGGGAAAACGAGACGACGAATATACTGCTCGATAGGCCATCATGCCACAAGAGCTATGAAAGGCTAAGAAATGAAGAACAGATCGAGACTTAGATGTTGGTGATTACTATAAAAAAAATAATAGAGACAAAACAATGATACACCGAGAGATCGTGCCTGTTCCATGTCGGAACAAGATCTGTTTACCATACCACCCAAATTCCAATGGGTTGAATTTAATACCGTCTCCTCTTTGACTGATTGAGTTCCCCTTGATGCATAGATCTGAATAGCGGTTGCCTCTAGTTGAAAGTGAAAGTGATCAATCTGGGAATCGATGCTCGAGTACCTCCTGTCAACATTTGCATGCATTCCTTATTCAGCGAAGTGGATTTTTACTTGAATAACAAAGTGGTCAGCAGTAGCATGGATACTTGCCCTTACCAAGCAAACCTAGAAACTTTCTTGACGTAAGGAAAGATGCCATGAACGTGCACATTGGTGCTTTCGTGGCAATAAAACCTGACACAGCAGGCGAGGACAAGTTTAATGACACAGCTCTGCCACGAGATAACGATCCTAATGTAGCTTTTAACGACCGTCGTAGTTTGTTACTGTAGAATCGTTTGCATTTGAACATGTGATTGCAACATAAGTATTTGCTGAACGTGTGGCTATTTGCTTGAGACTAAATATTTGATGCATAATGCCAACGAATACAAAACCATTATCCAATAAGTTTAGAAGTGTCTTCTAAAGTGCAAAAACACAATTTTGGTGGAGGAAGAACGTGGGAAACCCCGGAACCACAAACCCAGGAAAAGCTACTGGCAAGCTTTTTCAAATGTTCACATTTACTGAGCCCGAGATTCAAACCCACGCAGAGAGAGGTGAGATGCCAGTAGTCCGTAACAGCGAGCTCTATAGACCACTAGACCACACAGGCCCCCTTTTTTGATAGTATTGTGTGGTTAGAATTTTTTTTTTACTCTTTCCCGGGTGTGAATATTATATGTTGTGGTTTATGTTAGTATTTTGTGTATGGTTTAACTCCTTCCCTTGTGTGGATAGTATATATTGTGGTGATTAGTAGTATTTTTGGTTAGTGTTTTTTTTAATCCTTGCTGTGTGTGGATAGTAGATATTGTAATATTTGATTGTGTATAGTAGTTTTATCTTTCCTTCTTTATGGCAAGTAGATAATATTGTATTGTATGCTGTATGTGTTATTTGTCTTTGCCCCACTATTTGGTTGTAGTCGACCCCTCTCTACTGCTCTCTCCATGTGTTAAATTGTCAATCTGAGGATAAAAATGATCTTGTACATAGATCAAACAAAATGAATAAGCGGACAAACGATCGATCTGAAACCTTTTTTTAACTTTGAGTAATATTCTTCCTCAGTTGGAGGGGTTCCTTTTCTAGGTATCAAAACCCCTTTTTCGATCCTACGACGGTAATACGCCATCAAAGTTCTGTATTTATCTCCACCACATTCATTACAAATCCGATATTGTCCTTGAACGCCAACATTGCATCCAACACAAGGTCGAGGACCAGCATGTGGATGTTTTCATAAAATGTACTTATGTTTCTAGCAGTATTCTCCACGACATTTTTTATTACATTTATCTGTGCTTCCTTGACGTAGAAATGTACAATATTTCATATATCAAATAGTATATATTTAATTTAGTTAGAGGATATCTTTGTTTTGTCAATCTGCTGCTACAAATTAGCCAAATATTTGATCGATACCTACACGATATCTTGTCCTGGGATCATGCAGATTTATTGTTATAAAACCATACGGTGTTGCTTGTGCACGTGAAAAGAAATCTCTGAATTTATTTATGTCCATATCCCCGCTACACCAGGTCCTATGAATATTTCCTAGCGTGTGTGTATCAATGCCATTAAATACAGCTAAAATATTACAATTATCTCTGATTACTTTCTGAATTTGCGTATACCGCTGAGTTACATAAATAACATCAGTATTTTTATGTCTTCCTCGAGAAAATATTCTTGCTGGATTTGATTGTTTATCTAGAATTACGTCATCATACACAACTAAATTATTAACGAATCCATCGAGATCATCGACAGATGGTGCTTCATCAATGTCAGTAATGAAATCAATAATATCATCACCGCTCAGCAATCGTGCGTTTTCATTAAATTCCTTAAGTACTTCGTAGTATCTCTGATCATCTACAGATGATGCAACTAAATACAATTTACTCCATTTCAACAATCTAATTTTAAAATTAAGTAATAGTTGTGTGTTACAGGATCCAGACGGGCCTATTAATATCATTCTGATGATGTTTTACCTGTTCTCGTTTTCGTGTCGCTGAAAAATCAATTACATCCATGATATAATATTATACCATGGATTTATATTGTTTACGCTTTAAAGTTAAAACTCCAACTCCTGATTGATCTACGATTACAAAAAAAATCAAAGAATAGCATACAGTGGAAAATGTTCCGTATGTGGCAGAAAATAAATTTTCCTTTCAAACAAAAACAAAACGGTGGTGACATTGCAACATTAATGTCAAAATATCCAGGAACTCCGTGGGCTTAATATCCCGGAGAAAAACATCTTCCAGGATATAATTACCGTGGTCCTGGCACTCGACTTGATATCAGACTTGATGAACAAGATCAACCAAAATCCGGTGAATATCCGGTAAATTCAATCGATAATCCGTGTCATGTTCATGATGTAGCTTATATAAGTAAAGAGCTAGAACAAAGACATATTGCAGATGTGAAATTGATTCATGCATTGAATTCGATAAGAAAAATCTAAAGGAGGGATTAGCCAATTGGTTATTAAAATCTGCGATGAAAACCAAATTAGCAATAGGTGCTAGGTAATTGATTATAATGCAATCAATGTTATTACAGCCCAAGAGGATACTGGAAAGGTAGAACAGCAATCGATAAACTCGCTAATGCAGCAAATATAACACTTTCTACCGCCGCAACGTGGTTAGCACGACAGTCAATATGGCAAATTTACCAACCACCGCCTAAACGAATCGAGTACGCACATTTTGATGTTAACGTTCCTAATGAAGTTCATCAGGCTGATATTTTGTTTTTACCTCATGATCATATACGTAGTGTAACATTTAAATACGCGTTAACCGCTGTTGATGTTTCAGTAGATATAAAAAAGCAGAAAGACTATCAACTAAAACTACTATTGAAGTTGCATCTGCCTTCGAACGAATTTATCGACGAGGACCCATGCGATGGCCACGACTATTACAAGTTGAACCTGGCAAGGAATTTATTGGTGCAGTATCATCATTAATGAAGCTACATAATGATAAAATACGACGAGTACATACTGAAATTCATCATGATAAAGCGATCGTAGAACGATTTAATTGAACACTTGCTGAAGATTATTTGGATATCAATACGCGAAGGAATTCATTCAGGATACAAGATCTAGTGAATGGGTTGCAAGATTACCAAGCGTGACAGCAGCATTAAACAATGAGGTTACTCGAACAACTGCGATGAAACCTAATAATGCGATTACAAGGAAATATATACCAATACAGCATAATGTTCCACCGCATCCAATATTAGGTAATGTCATCGTCAGGTATTTATACGAACGAGATGAAATTGAAGGAGGAAAATAAAGAGATCCTACTTGGAGTATTACTACACACAATATATCCAGCGTGGTACGATCCACAGGTAGACCTGCAATCTACAGATTAGATTCAACTGCTCCGCAACGTGGTTCACACGTGAACGATTACACAATTACCACCATATTCACTTAACTAGCACCTCTACGCCGATTATATTCAAGACATGTTAACATCACATTATCACGTGTATGACCAAGACTGTTATATTTTCTATCTACGGTAAATTATCTAGGATTTTTCTTCAAGTATTGCCACAACATTATATAATTACAGCTTGCACAGTGATCATCCTGTTGTTGTTTCAATGTTAGGATACATTGCACGTCCAGATCGAAGCAGCGTTTATTTTTTTTTATTACATTGTTTATAGCCATCTAATTTTTTTTACTCTATCATTGTCAACATTGCCATTGGTTTCTGACGCATCCACGACAATCCTACGTAGTTGAGATATTTTCGTGACGCGAGACACCGCAAGATAAACTAAATTCGACCACTCGATATAATCGTCCACAATCCAGACAACTGTATCATAAATAGTTAATCCTTGAGATGAATGTATTTTCATTGCTAATCCTAACGTCCAATCCGATAAAGCGCTATCAACAATATTGACATAAACTAAAACAATATCATTCAACCCGAATTTTTTTTTCTCCGTTTGACCTGGTATGTCAACGAGAATATTCTGTCGTTGCGCATCTGTTGGGCGATAACATAATGGTACCGGCAACTCTGCGAATTTTTCTTTATGTAGCAGAAATAATTTTTGTTGAAGTTTGTCACGAACTAGCTTTATACTTGCAACTATCAGATCATTTGGTCTCCACGTATCCCAAAAGTCGTTCAAAGAGGTTTCGGAGATTATATTACGCATAACCTTACATTGAATTTTATTTGGTTGTAATCTGATTAAATTTTAAACTCCCTCAATGTTGAATCAAGTGATCAATGATCGTCAACTATTTCTTAGTAATAGTAAACGGATCTCTTTATCCATTCGTGTGGAGACGGTCCAACAAAGGATGGTGATTGACCATGACCGCCACAGATTATTACAGCAGTGTTTTTCGTCAACAACCAATCAACAAATATTTACAGTACATATTTCATCCCAAACTATGATCTTCGGAATATATATATATCTCTCATTCGATCGGGATTCCATGCGTCTCCGCTCCATCGGAAAAAGCTGTTAAGTACATGACCGTGTTCCTCGCTGGGTCATTTCTCACGCAAGTCTGTGTGTAGGTGTCAAAACGATCATATCTTAATTCTGAAATAGTTCAATCGCACGTGTCGTCTTTCCTGATCCTCCAGGTCCATTGAGATAAATCGTTTTGTGTCTAGCTACGGGATCATATATTGATGGTGCAGATGATGTTTTAAATATCCGATTATTTCTCCGGTATATATCTTTGATTGGAACATCTGCTGATTCAGAATAATCGAGTATATTCTCTTTTTTTATTCTCCATTCACCGCTTGGTGCATTATCGATAATATTTAGTTGGTCTAGTAATCTTGAATATTTTTTACTGATATAAAACGGATTGGTAGCTACTCTGATAGCAAAATCTGGAATTTTATGTATCATGGATAACAGATTAATCGAAACATACGCAAGCATCGAAGATTTTAAATGGGTATACTGCGATGATTCACAATTAATATAACTCACAATTGTACCAAACTTAGTTCCATTTGATAAGAAAGCTGTATCCCTACTTCTAAATGTACTTTTTTTCTTTGTATCAGCGATTATAAAATTTAATTCAGCATCGACCATGATCAATCTTGTACAATGTCGTTTATGATCGTATGATCCTCCTTGGGTAAATTTACCTATTATTTTCTGTCAAGATCTTTTGCAATTTTATTTTCAAAGTTGGTTTTATCAAGATTTTCTTCATCAGAATATTTCTTTTGTTGTAGTAACCAAACTTTGGTCTGCATTCGATATGATATAATCGCTTCACTGACAATCAACGACGTCAACATTAAACAATCGAACATGTATCGTAACAGTACTATTGGAGCCCACTTTTTTCTGAAAAATGTCTACCGAACAAAAAATAACAGATCGGATGAAGGTTTTCTGTAAACTCAAATGATTCAATACAAGCGAATCCAGTAATATCAAAATCAGGTAATGGTCCATTTATTGATACTCGCGTCATCTCGTGTGTCGGATGA
Organism: Unio pictorum; assembly: GCA_030141615.1. NCBI lineage: Eukaryota > Metazoa > Mollusca > Bivalvia > Unionida > Unionidae > Unio > Unio pictorum. Next base: position 5,864,463 of record JARLTB010000207.1, read on the forward strand.
CCGAATCTTTTAAAATACTCAGAATACTCTCCGTATCCCAGAAAACTTCCCGGATAACATGCAACCATATCAACCGAGATAACATCTTTACGCGAATATTTACGATTCCACAGTCCACCGTGATCATATTCAATACAACCTAATATTATATCATCAACAAGATCAAAATGAGTTGGTTTCCAGGAATTTGTCTCTCTAGCAAAATGAGCTGCAACCGATGGAACAGTAAAACATTCACCGAATTATTTTTCGTCAGGGGTATACTCTCTTTATCTCGTGGAGGGATTCTGTTCGATAAATATCACCATTAGTTCTTACAAACTAATCGGATTCATCTTCAGAACTAAACAACCACACGGATACAGGATCGCTTTTACTTATTTCGTTAATAAGGTCAAACATATCACCGTTATAGAATTTAACCGTCCTCGTGCGTGGAAATACTGTTAATGATAGTCCACGCATGCGCGTTATTATCAACAATTTCGATTGAAGCTCACTTTGATTTAAATTTTGATTCGTATAAGATCTCTCTTGTTTTGGATTTTACTGTTATAGGGAATTTTAATTTCTTTCCTAGTTCAGCAACATCTTTCATAGATGCTCCAGTACATTTGACCTTTTCTGCCCACGAATTTATTATATTACGTCGGGTATCCGTTAACCCCTTCCCACGAGTCGAAACAGTGAAATGTTCTGTTATTCGTTCGGCCAAACAATTTATCTTCGAGAAATTCGTCGGCTTTAAATTACTAATGTTGGGTTTCTCAAGCGGATATATCCCATAAATAACCACTGTTACAGGATAAGATCTTCCGTAATATAGTCTATCAATACCGGTCGACATCCTTGGTTTGGAACCTTTACTATATATGGCAGTTGTTTCGTTATGAAGGACAGGATCACGTTTATCACGAATAATCCAATTGTTTGTATCTGATAGTACGATAAATTTGATCTTTAAAATATATTTTCAATCGTCAAGGTAGTTAATAGCTCGTTTGTCGTTCATCGTAGCATCCATATTTTTAGTGTCACTTATATTCTTAACGTCAACCACACATGAGATGCTTCATTTTTCAGAAATTTTTTCTTAGCGTCATGTATTTTATTGATCAAGATTTTATTTGTCGGATCAGCCAGACCTCGCATAGGTACAGGGAATATTCTGTCAAGATTATTTTTTTTTTAGAAAGCTTGATCTTGGATAATCTTTCGAATTATCCCATCATTATAATTAAAACAAGTATTTAAATTAAAAATATTACATATATATATATAATGATTAAAACCAGGAATGTATGCAAGTGGTTGATGATCGGCGCTGTTACTCCTTGTAACTGATCTTGCGTAAATGAATTCTGTGGAATCTACTCGCAACGTGTCCGAGATTTAAGTCTAGGACCAAAACCATGTTTACAATATGGTGTTGGAGTACGGGGTGAAACACGCTTTTGTGTACAATGTGGTGGTAAAAGATACAGAGAACTGAAACGATATTATGATAAAAAAATAATGATAGCGACAAAACCCCGGAAGATTATCTGATTAGATTTCAAAGTAAAGATTAATACAAATAAAGATTTAAACAAAATATATTTATATATAATGGAGCAAAAGGAATTCATGGCACATCCTATAATAACAAACTACGAAGCAAATCGTGATGGTGTTATCAGACACTGTATACAAAAAAACCCAGTCGGTTATACCATTAACACTGGTTATCTCATGTTCAGTATTAATGAAATTAATACAAAAAGAACATATCTCTGTCACAGATTCGTATTCGATTGTTTCAATGGAATTATCAAAGACGGTCTTGTCATTGGCCATATCAATTCAGATTCGAAAAATAATTCCTTGGATAATCTGAGAGCTATCACGCAGAGTCAGATATCTAAATACGGTAATACTGGTAGATGTAAAACAATAGGAAAACGTATGATAAATTCTGTAAATACAGAAACAGAAACGAAGAAATAATATTTCCATCAATAAATGCAGCTGGTAAATACTTTGATATTCAATCAAAATCAGTACAATTTGTCGCAGAAAATATATACAAATCTGCTCTCTCTAAAAAATATAAACAAAAATTACATTTCAATACTGTTGAAGGGAGACACTGTCTCTCTGTAGTTAAGTTGTTGCTTATATTGCTTTACTATTTATTTAATATATATTTTTGTGGGGGGATATTTTCAGTAATTACCATGAGACCTTCAGTATTACAAAATGGTGCCATCTCTCTCAGTTCATATACTACTTAATTGTAAATGAACTGAAAAATGGGAGATAACTCCATATTATCTATTTCTCCGTTGATCGTTACCTATTTTGTCGCTGTATTTAACTAATTAACCAGCTACGTCCTAATTAATATCAGTGAAGCAATATAATCAGATAACAGTTTCAAATTAGTAGAAAAAAATTCATTGTTTCTCGCTTAGAAACATAACCGACATGATTTGAAAAAAAATCAAAACTTCGAAAACGAAATAGTAATTCAAAAATATGAAAATTCAAAATTCAAAAATCGAAATTATGTACATACATCTGACCATGATTCGAATCATGGTGGAAGATCGTTTTACTCACCCCGGGTTTGATATCGGGGAAGGGGAGTTGTACATAATCTGTCAAGAAGTCATTGTAATCCGTAATTCGTATTATATTAATGTTGTGTTTTATATGTTGTGTTATCCATAATTAAGATTATATGTTCCATGTGCCTAAAACCTGAAAGGGCACGGTGGTGACCTTGAGGTTCAAAGGTTGTGCTGTCAATAATATGCCTTGGGCCTGCTAGAACACTCAAAACTAGAGATTAAAAGGTACTGTGCTTAATATGCTTAATATGCCTTAAACCTGCAAGAGCACGGTGGTGATCATGGGGTTAAAGGTTGTGCTGTGCTTAATATGCCTTAGACCTACAAGGGCATGGTGGTGACTTTGGGGTTAAAGGTTGTGCTGTCAATAATATGCCTTGAGCCTGCTAGAACACTCGAACCTAGAGGTTAAAGGTCATAATTTGTTTAATTTAATATATATATATATATATATATATATATATATATATATATATATATATATATATATATATATATGTATATATATATATATATATATATATATATATATATATATATATATATATATATATATATATATATATGTAACAGAATTGTTACCGAGTGGTTGATGGATTAAATGAACAACACAAACACAATATGTGAAAGATGATGTAAATTTATGAAATAAATTATTAATGAAAAATAATGATGTATCAACACAATAACTCATGCGTTCATCCCACGATCACACTTCACAACCATTCACAATTTAAAAATAAATTAAATATTAATACAAAAAAACACAGATCCAAGGAACCTCCTGGACTGCACATATGTTTCAAATACAATGGAACCTTTACAAAAATTATATTATCGCACGTATAAATTGCGATAACAAATACAAACATCAAGTTATATTATCGCACGTATGGATTGCGACAACAAGTACAAACATCTACATGTATTTAAATCAAGTTACTAACTGTTATTGAGATTCATGTAATCCCTTGGAATACTACAGAGATTCAAAGTAACTGTGTAAATAGATCAATGTATTCAATTGCAACTACAATTGAAACAGACACATGCGTCTCGAACCTGTACAACCGTACGATTCACCAACTGTTGAATCGCCGCACAGTTTCTCCGAATACCTAGAGTTGACCCAATACTTTTATCGGCCGCTTGCCCTTCACGGATCCACTACATTTATACGTAAAGACAGCATACAGCACATACTAGAACCACCGGTTCCAAACACTTAGATGCTACCCCGGACGTTCACACCTCTAAACAGCTCCGGACACTCGGACATTTAGACTTCTAGATAGTTCCGGATATTTACATATCTCGACAGATATCCTCAGACATCATGACCTTCTGTTCACGCCAGATACAAACGCAGACGGACAGACAGTCTGACAGACAGACAGTCAGACACCTCAATTTGATCGCATAATCAAATGGCACAATCAAACAGCACAATCACGGCACAATCACGGCACAATCAATCACATTGAGCCCTTTTGCTGGAGCAATCAATCACATTCAGCTACAATAAAGAAACCATACTAATAATAGTTGTTTCTAACACAATCTAAAATTTAGATTACGCTATTGCATTTAAAGTCTAATAGCGACTAGTAATTCCAAATATTCAACGGTTTAAATCTGCATTGTAATTAAGGCATCATTACATGAAATGATAAACTGAATAAAATTCACTGTAAATAAAACAAAATATAAATTTAACACTCACCCCTTAAGCTGGAGAAAGAATGACGAGCTATTTCTCCTTTGACAAGATACTTTTGACTCATAATCTTTTTAGAAATATTCTGCCTTATATGTCCCCAAATAGGTGAGCAGAATTCACGGCAAAATTCCCGTGCACCCCGTGATTATAATGTTCCTGATTTCAAGTGATTTCTAGTCAGGTACACGTAAATCGCTACACGTCGCTTACCTTGAAAAACACTTATTCACCCCAGGTAACGCATGTACGACGAAACAAAACACATGGTGAATTAGTTTGTATTCAAGAAGAAATAAATTCAATTTTCGCCTAAATCTGTGACAAAATATATCGAATATCGAAAATATTATTGCTATAATATCTGCAGTAAAAAATTAAAAAATGAAAATATAAATATACATCTGGATCCAGAAAAAATAATTTGTGATTTCGAGTCAATCAAATGACGAAATCTTGAAGGTGGTTATACACTTTCAACGGAGTATAGGCTGATAAAGAACATACAGTCTATAATGTTCCAGTCCTTATCAATGGTAAAAGATACAGATGTAGATACGTTTGTACCACTTTCTATCGGAGTAGAAAATATTAAATCGAAAGTGTCTCACAAATATGAAGCAAACAAAATTATTAACACAAGCGTGATACAACTAGAAAAGAATATAAATAGAAACGCTGTTACTGATGACAGCTTGGATTCATTCCTCTACAGTTCTGTTGTTTTATTCTGAGATATCCTTTTTGATTCTGTTATAATATTCTTTTTTCTGTTTAATTTTTTTATTCTGTTTTAATATTCTTTTTTATTCTGTTATAATATCCTTTTTTATTCAGATTTGTAATCGTTGATGAACTTTCATCTCTTTTACCCATTTTAATCGAAATATCATAGAAAATCTATTAAAATTGTAATATTTGAAGGGTAAAACCCTGAGTCATCCTCTAAACGATTTGCCATGTTTTATTCATAAATTAACTAAAATCGAAAATCTTTTTACGAGAATATACAAAAAACAGACCAAAAAAGATGAAATTACCGATTTATCGATAAATCGTTTAGAGAATGACTCGGGGTTTTACCTTACAAAAAAAAAAAAATCTGTAAGATTTTCTACCAAAAAATTGACTAAAATGGATTTTAAAAAAAGATGAAATGCATCAAATCTGTAAAGAAATATTTTGTTTTACTGATTTTATTCAGAACTATATAATATTCTTTTAAGTTCATCACGTTTAATGCAGGAATGCGCGTAGTTTATAATCTGATCTGGGTCACACGTGATCATAGAAATATGTTCTAGCCGCAATCTATCTAACTGTTCTTGCGTTAATAAAAAGTCTTCGTCACCGAACTCATCAATGGCTATATCAATGAGGTTGAATGAAGACTGTGTAAATATTAATTTGATTGCATTTTCAAGTGCTCCCTTGTCGTGCATAAAAACCTTTACGTGCTGGTACATATGTAATATTTATCCAATTAATTCGTGAATCAAGATAAAAAAATCGTTTACGAATTTACATTGAGATTGATCAATAAGACCTAGCCACGTAAATCAATCAAATGAACACTTTGGTAGGTGAGTTTAAAAATAATTCTTGACAAGTATTGATTATGCTTGCGTAGATACACCAGATTGATTGGTTCCTGCACGATCAAGGATCCAGGAGGAACCATTGGAATCAATGTGTAAAGAACGTATCCTTGTTGAGCTTTATTTGATATCCCAAGATCTGTTTGATAATTACCATCAATTACATCGCATACAAGATTGACTGCAATCACTGAGGTTATATTTATAATCTCTGGTGAAATATGCCTACCTTCAGCATATGGATTATTGTTAAATCTGTGAACATCATCAGGATGTGGTGGAGTTTCATCAGGCCATCCTAGAACAGTTTTATCGATTATCGATAAATATCTACGACGTAATCGGGAAATTTTACTTCAATCACAGACGATAATCTTGGTTCGTGAACAGTAATAGTTATTTTTTATTCTTTTTTGTTATTGATTTTATTCTGCGCTGGAATTCATCGTTGATCTGTTCAATCTGATAACTACCTGTGGGGATATAAACAACAAATAAATCTGGGGTTCCATCCGGTTTATTTTTGTTGGCAAGTGCAAGCGAATTATTTGGAGGTAATCCATCAAACGGTTTAGATCTGATATTTGGCTAACTATGATATACTCGCAGTTGTGCAAGTGCAATCTCCGTTGCTAAAATTGCAGCTGAAAAATTTATACTTAATACAGGATTGGTTGTGCTCACTGATATCATAGTAGTTTTTAATGGTGTTGTATTCGTGGCAATCTGTTACAATAGTTATTGTGCTGACATTTATATATTTATTTGTAACTTTAATGGGTGTAGCTTCTATCACAGTCATTGCTTCGGAGAATATTTTGGTCATTAATGTGAACTCAGAATCGGATATTGAAGCATCGTTGATGTTTTCAGATATTAGCTGAAACAGTTTAGAATACGACGCGTGTAACTTCACTGCATAATCGGATAATTTTTCATTCGTGCACGTCGATATTTTTTGGGCATTATATTAAAGACTCCAGCGATCGCAGTTGACGCTGAAACACATATCGTTATGACAGCAGGTGATGTCATTGCTACCGCGGATAATAAAAGACCGGCTCCAGCAACAAATGCGGAGACTGCGTATACAATTATATCAGTGACAAGAACACGTCTGTGATATTTGTTTTACTTTTATCGTGTAAGTATCAACGATAGATTTTAATTTATCTTACCACTCACGCGATTGATTGTATCTATAGTCCATTTTATTTACGCTGTAATCAGTTGAGGTTTTTCGGCAACAGATTCCAAACACCACCATATCGTTGCTGCAGTTAATTTCTTGTCGGATACAACCAGGATAAATGTTTTTTCGTCTCCACGGTTTAGTATAACAGATACGGTTCCAGAGAATTTATCCGTTGAGTGACGCCATGGATACATGGTATATATCTCTAATTTTGCTCTACTATACACAGACAATATGTACACGCCAGTAACTTCCACGGTATGTTTGATAGTATTATTTTGTTGAGACCATGTTGTTGATCCTGCTGATATTGTGTATACGACGTTGTTAATCCGCATATGGAGAATTTTACCCTGATATTTCTCAAGAAGATCAATTTTATGAATAATATCACGAGCATCACTTACAATATCTTCCTGTGTTCTCTTAATCGTATCGATTGACGTTTTAATATCAGAAAGTTTCGTATCAACGATCAATGGTTTTCCGAAGAATCCTTCTGCAATTTCATCGATCTTTCTGAAGTTTCTACGGGGATTTGTAAACGCACCTACGTGAACGTCATACTCGGCTCTCAGCGTACATAATTTTCCACCTACAGTATTGAGATCGTTATGTGAAGTTCCTATTCGGTTTTTAACTTGGATAATGTACCACTAACGGCATCATGTTCGGTTTTTAACTTAGATAATTTGCCATCAACAGTGTCAACGTATCTTTTTATTTCCGCATTTTCATCTGATGTTGGATCACTTAGGACAGTTATTTTATTTCCGTTTATGGAAAGTTCCCCTGTTAATACACTACGTGACGTTGATAATCGTGTTTGAACATGTTTTATAATCTCACTTCTGATATATTCTATCGATATACCCGAATCTCCTATTTTCCGCTTTCGGTAAATACCGGAATATTATCCATAGCGGCGCCAAGAACCCTACGAACAATATCATTCCACTTAATATTACTTGTTTCAAAACACCGTGTTTGTCCTAAAAATTAACAACTTCGTCTCGGTCAACCCTAGCTAGGTTCATAATATCAGCTAGGTTATCTCGTGTTGCATATTTTGATGCCTCGAAATCTTTATCGGTTGCTTTGTCGCATTTTCTGATCAAAGTACTTCCGTAAATATGTGTACAATTTTAAACACCTGTCTAACGATTACTTGTGTATTCATGTACAACCTTGTGAGGTGGTTTAGTTGATTTTGATATCGCATCAAGTACAGCGATGGATTCACGACCACATATCGGTGGGTCTGTCATTGTCTGTGTCGGTAAAGTAGACTACCAAGTTCTGGCAGGTAAATGATTAATATAATTTAAAAACTCAACTGGTGGTGATAGTCCGTATGAATCAAAATAAACAATTCCGCGTTGATCAATCGCATATCCATCCCAGTGAGTTCCTGGACCGGAATTCGAATGGAGATTTATGATAACGGTTTCAACGTGATGTGGTTTTTTTCGGTAATTGATTGCGCATAAACACTTCTCTAAAATGTTCTATTTTTAATCTTTTAGCAGTATTTATCAGATCAAAATTTGACATTGGTATTATTATATTCCTGGACGTCTCTGTCCCTTTCCTAGATAAGTTCCCGGAAGTCTGAGACTGCGTCCCTTTTATACCCTTTTCCTGTTGCTTTCTTGAATGCCATTCCAGCGACGGTTCCAACAGCATCTAACGCAGCCGCTGGCATTGCTGCAAGACGTGGAAATATACCTCCTAATTTAATCATATATTTGATAACACTTGAAGAATATTCAAGTTGAACTCCAGTTTTTGATACCAGAGCTTTATTCAAACGTTTAAGCTGAGTACCGTTTAACGATAATTTGTTTGGACCACCACTCATTTGTATTTTCTTTAATGCTATTTTTGCCCGACATTAATTTGAGTTATTTGATTGTAATTTTGTTTTCTGACCTTAAGTCAGAGTTGCGTTAACATGACTATACGACATTTTTAAATTTACTCGATTGATTTTAATTACATGTTCTCTACGGATGCATCAACGACTCGCATTCGCCCACCAACACCCTCGAGTAATACTGCTCTGTCGTTAAGTATAGCAGCGATCGCTCTGAAACCAGCGGGAACAACAGGTGGACCTGCAGCACCAGGAGGAAAAATACCTACTTGAGCTCGAAAATATATATCAACAACAGATTGTCTAAATAAATCTAAATGTTCCAGTGAAAAGTAATAGATCGGATATAATGTCGTAAAATCTTTTTTGATATTTGCGAACCGGTATCTACATTTAGATCACGCACCATAAATGACATTAAATGATGATATGCACGTGAAACAGTATTATGTTCAAAAATTCAACTTTATATCCTCGGCAGGTTCTTGATGTCCATTTATTCCTAAACTAACCTCGGCAACATCAAGTGTGTCAAATATCATCGTACTTTTTCTCCTTGTATTTACTCGTGCATTTACATGAAGTGCGATAAAAATATATCGTGGTGCTGAAACCCCCTGTTGTGCTGATATATGCCAAGGAAATTGACTAGTACCATTGCCTTGAGTATTATCTGTAGTCATTGTTTTCCACGATAGCAGTGATTTACCACGTTGATTCATGAAAGAAAGCAATTTATTTTCTTCTGTGATAGATGGAACCATTACCGGCATCCACAATGATAATTTTGCTATCCTTATTTTAGCTTCATCAACAACCCCATCTGCTCGCCAGACTGCATGATTGTCTGAGTCCCTTCTGACAAGTACTATAGCGTGTTTAGCACCAAATATAACCTTTCTAACATCTCTGCAAATTCTAAAAATATGAGATAACGGGATTACACACGAAAATTCTGCATTAGTGTTCAACATTGACTTACGTGCTGCACATCCAGGTAGAAATTGTTATTTCTTGATAATACCGAATTGACGTCTGCGAGTCCACCTGCGCCTCTTACATTACCAGTAGTTAAATCTGCGTGATCTGCATGATCGGTCGTATCTTTTACAAACATCATCGATGGACCAACTGATTTTGAATAGTCATCAGAGTATCATGCTAGACCAAGTATCGTCGTAGCAACATCAACATGTTGCAGACATGATTCGATATATTTTCCATCGATGGTTATGTAGCACTACTGAATAATGCCATAATGACATTATTGACAAAAGCAATTTTAGTAGCAGCTTCATAATTTGTATCGTCTACTTTTATAAGTCGACCTTCGACTTCGAAAAATGCGGGTAAGAAATATCGAACTGTATCATGTACTTGTAATTATATACTTCCATGCTGATTTGGTTGTACTGCATCGTAAGAATAATATTGATAATAGCGCAGGGAATCATTTTTACGTTCTGGTTCACCCATGTCAAACGCTGTATCAATTTCACGCTTAAACATTTTATTGTAATTACTATGATCTAAATTAAAATTATCTGCGAAGACCACTTCCTGCTATGAGACTAGCGGTTATGTTGTCTTATTTTTCTTTTAACGATGCATCAGCCATATCCATTAATCTTTGGGTTTCGGCCTGATTAATTATTTTAGTTTCATTTGCAGGCATAAGGTCAGTAGATATTAATTTCAGTTGGGTTTTTTTTCTGTCGTAATAACAATTAAATTCTGTCCTTGACCGCAGAAAACGCTTTTCCGGCAAGATCACCGATTACGCTAGGAGCTTTGTCGCGAATAAGATCGATAGCTTTCATAGATAGTTGTTTTGCAATTGGCATTGCCTTTGGGGCTATCCTGGTAAATAAACCCCGAACAACATCACCAAGTCCATCTCCGTAGGTTATTTCATAAACTGGTAATCGTGCGTTTACTACTCTGATCATTCTTGGTCTACGATACGCATTGTGTACGATCATTTTATTTAATTATTCACCATGATCTAAATTATATGTCAAGGGATTTAGTCATCTGTAATTTAATCGATAAATTCCCGATAGGTATTGATGTCCATGATACCACCGGTAAATAATTGTCCTATGATGATTTCTAGTTTATCTACGTCAGCGATGACGCTGTCAGGGCAAGTGATTGGATTATTTCCTAGACCACTTCCTGTAGTAGCGCCAAATTAATCATCACCAGGATAATTTTTTGTACCTGGTGAAGAGCGTAATCTCTCCTGTCGTTTAGTTTATTTTTGTTCCCTCTGTCTCTTGTCCATTTGTTTCACCATTTCTGTTGCTTGTTCCACCCCTTCCTTTTTATGCTTCGCCTTTTCTTTTCTTTGATCACTTCTAAATATTTTAGGTTCCAAAATCATCCTTTGTTGTTGTATTTGTTCCGGAGATGAAGGAAGCTGCTAATGGGGAGGTTGTTGTTCTATTTCTTGCAGAGGTGGAGGTAGCTGATACTATGGAGTTTGTTCTATTTGCTGTTGAATTTCTTCTAAATAAAATCTTTTTATATCGTTAATATAATTATAATATAATCACTATATTCTGGGTCATCAATTGTAGCCTGAGTTTTATTGTAGTACACACGATATAGCCATTTAAAATAGTTATCAACATTTATGTTAACATACTCGTGTTTAAAAATTTCAGACAGTCGCATATGCAGAACGAGAATAATCCTTCGTTTTAACATTTTTTATTTCTTCAACAACACCTTCCTTAAATTTACTAATCAATTTAACATCTCCTTTTGCCTTAGGTTTAGATGCTTTAGGTTTAGTTTTTCTTTCACATCAGCTATTTCAGTGTAAATTATATCAATATCTTGTTGAGGTTGTGCGGCAGCTATTCTAGCTGGAAGATCTTGTAAAATCTCTTGCTTTGCCCTAACGGTTTCTTGTATCGTCCCAACAAGTACCAGTGGAAATATAACTCATGCATAGAGGGTTCTGATTGGTCAGCTACCATGTATAATGTTACATCTCTCTTCTTACAAAGAAGAAGGTTTTAATACACTTTAATAAACTGTCTAAATTAATCATGAGCCATTATAACTAACATATCAAAATCAAGAGCGTCTTTGATAGCAAATATTACAATGATCAACGAATAAATTTCTGCAACGTTTTTTTAAATTCTTGTTGCTTGGTTGATTGCTATTTAATGTACACAACTGGTCCTTATCTTCAATCACCGTCTGTGTTTATCAATAAAACGATATGTAATGTATACAACTAGTTCTTATCTTGAGTCACCGTCTATGTTTATCAACAAAACGATATTTAATGTATATAACTGATCCTTATCTTGAATCACCGTCTGTGTTTATCAACAAAACGATACACCGTGACACACTAATGACGATTCTCTCGGCTCAGTCTCTCTATCTGAGAGTATCTGATTTCACAACTGTTTCTTTTCAAAGATATGTACTGGTTTAAGAACGTGTATAATATCCGCTTTGTTGACAATCTTGTGGGATTGTTGCGTCTCCTCAGGCGTACTATGACTGAAACATCTAGATTCCATTGATTGTGAAACTGACATACTGGCATTCGCGGGAAATGTTACAGCTGTACACAGTGTGTTTTAATTATGAGAGAAGGGCGCATTTATATTACATTGCAGGGGGTGTGATTCATTAGTTTTCATGAGCTGACGTCTATTTCGACGATAAATGGTACCATCTTTGGTGCGAACTGAGTATGACCTTTCGTTGTGTCTTCTTATTATAACGGCAGGTTCCCAGTGTTGACCTTTGAATTGAACTCTAACTGATTCCCCTTCCTTAAGTGTTTTTAGTGGTTTTGCACTTTTATCATAATAATTCTTTGTTTGCTTCTTGCGAAGCGTAATTTTCTTTTTGACCTCAGCGGTGTTGAGTGTTTTGGGCATTAATTTCTCGCGGGTTGTTGGGAAAATAGATATAAGTTGTCTACCCATCAACAATTGTGCTAGTGAGAACCCGATATCAAGCACAGTGGCTCGATACTGTAATATGCCTATAAGCGTTTCTCTGCCATCGGCTTTTGCTTTTACAATTTGAACTGTTTTCTCCACTAGGCGGTTCGACTGAGGGTATGTGGGACTTGAAGTAACATGTTGAAAGTCCCATTCTTTCGCGAAGCTTGCGAACTTTCGGGAAGAATAGCATGTTTGATTGTCACTGACAACGACTTTTGGTATTCCGAAGCGAGCGAATATACTTTTCATGTGATTGATAACAGTGCAACTTTTTGAGCCTGCGAGTGCCTTAACTTCAAAGAAGCGACTGAAATAATCTACTACAACAATGTACTCTCTATTATCACATGTAAATAGGTCTGTGGCGACTTTTTGCCATGGATATTCAGGGACGTCATGGGGAATGAGAGGTTCCGTTTGGTTAGAGATTCTGCGCTCCAAGCAGATAGGGCATTTTGACACTAAATCGGAAATGTCAACTAAGATTCTTGGCCAAAACAAGACATCTCTAGCTCTTTTCAGACACTTCGCAATACCTAAATGTCCTGAATGTACAGTTTCTAGCATTTTCTTCCTGAGGGCTTGTGGTATGACTATTTTTGACCTTTCAAGATTAACCCATCTACAACTGAAAGCGTATCTCTATAATTACAATAGTCAATTATCTCTGATTAACAGCTTGACCTCTTGTCAGGCCAACCTTCCATTATGACCTGTTTCAGTATGACCAGCTGGGGGTCTTGTTCAGTGAGAGATTTAATTTCTTCTTTCTTACGATCAGGTAAGGCTGATAACACCGTATGCACATGCATAGCTATACCTTCAGATAAGGTGGGGTGTGTATCAGATAAGAACTTACGAGAGAGTGTGTCTGCTACGTGTATGTTCTTACCTTGATAATGTTTTACCTCTAGGTCATAACGCTGCAGTTGCAAAAGCATACGTTGTAGTCGCGGTAAGGCTGCAAGAGGGGCTTTTTCATTATAGAGACAAGTGGAAGGTGGTCAGTTTGAACATCTACCTTTCTCGCGTATAAATATTGATGAAACTGTTTGCATCCGAACAGTATAGCTAACATTTCTTTCTATATCAGAGCATAATTAATTTCGGTCGTAGTCAAAGATTTTGATGCATAAGCCACGGGCTTATCTTCTTGTAATAGGGCGGCAAAGAGCCCATATTTTGGCGCATCAACTTGCAAAGTCAGTGGTTTCTTAGGGTCAAAAATAGACAGAACAGGTACCGGGCTTATCGTAATTATTTATTTGACCTTTATAAATGCGTTCATTTGCGGAGAGTCCCATTCAAACTCTACTTCTTTCGCTTACAGTTGTCTCAACGGATTGGTTACCGCTGCCAATGTGGGGCAAATTTGGACAAGCAGTTAACCATACCAATAATGGTTTCTAACTCCGCGCTCTTACGAGGGGGTTCCATTTCTCTGACAGATCCAACTTTGGCAGAGTCGGGTTTGAAACCTTCTGCTGACAGAATGTGCCCGAAGCACTGTACTTCTGTGACACCTACTACTAGTTTTTCTTCATTTAGCCGGATTCCTTTTTCAAGGTAACGTTAGAGAACATTCCTCAAATTTGTATCATGTTCGTCGCGTGTGCGTCCGAAAACTAGTATATCGTCGCAAATCGAAACGATATCATTTAAACCTTCAAAACTCTCATCGATCTGTCTTTGGAATTCATCCTGAGATTATTTCAAACCAAATGGGAGACGCAAGAAACCGTAACGACCGTATGGGGTGTTGAAAAATGTAATATAAGAAGAGTCCGTTGACAGTTTTATTGCCCAATATCCTGACCGTGCATCCAATTTGGTGAAACATTTTGCACCTGATAATTGGGGTAGGATATCGTCTAATGCGCGCATAGGGTAATGGGGAAGCAAAATTGTTCTATTACGATCTTATGGGTCGAGGCATACCCTTAGTTTACTCGGCTGCTTTTCTACGACAACCATATAATTCACCCATGCTATAGTGGATGAAACCTGGTCAATAATATTTTCATTTTCCATGCGATCGAGTTCAGTTTTGAGTTTGTCTTGAAATGCGACAGGTACTCGCCGCGTAGGCTACACTACAGATGGTGTCTTGGGGTGGATGTTAATGGTACATTCCCCTGGGAAAAGACCTATGCCGTTGAAGACTTCGGCATATTCCTCGAGTACAACTGCCTTAGTGAGGGGCGTACTCTTGTTACATTGTAAATTTGACATCCGTGTCTGAACAGAGTATGTAAATTTAACTAAGCCTAACTCAATACAAGATCGTAAACCAAGTATAGGTGGTGCTTTTCTTTTAACAATGTACAACTCGAGTTCATGTGTACGTTCAGTGCGTTTACATGTGAGACTGACTGTACATATTGTACTCAATAATTTAACGTCATATGTGGATAATATATTTGATATAGGTTGTAGGGGATGCTTTATGCCTAGATTTTTGAATATATGCGAGTGTATGATGTTAACTTGAGAACCCAGTATCCAATTTAAAATTAACAGAAACTAAATGTGGTCCTACCTCTATCGCTGCATACGCCTGGCCATTGGCAATTATATTCCTTTTTACACTGTCAATATACAAATCCTCGTTTTGATGTTCATTGTTAATCACACTGACTGTTTTTGATCTACATACTTTTTCAATGTGATTGGGTTTATGACATTTATTGCAAGTCTTTCCTTTTGCGGGGCACTTATCCTGGCTTGAATGCGACTTGTATCCGCAGTGTCCACAGGTCACGTTCACGCTCCGTCTGGAAGACGTGGTCCATTTCTTCTTCAACAGCAGTTCGTTTGTCTTGGCCTGTCGTTGAATTGTCGCACGCACTTCTGGTCTTGTTGATGCAGACATGGTCTGGAGTTGCTCCTGGGCATATTCATGGCTTTGACTGATATTGATAGCCCTTTCCAAGGTCAACTTTCGTCTTCGTTGAAAAGTTTTTCTCGTATCCTTGATGACGGTACCCCGAAAACAATTCTATCTCGAATCATGTCGTCTTCGTCTTTGAAGAGACAGTCCAATAGTTGCAATGAAGTCACAAATTGATCTATTGTCTTGGAGCCTTGAATTTCGTTATTAAACTTTAATCTTGCAACGACTGGATTTAATTTTGGTTGCAAATGATGTTTTAATTGTGTAAAGATAATTGTTGGGTCCTTTTAACCTTCTTCTGTCAGACTGCTTGTATTGAAAATGTCTCTATCTTTGTCTCCTATCCAAAGTAAAATGTAGTTGGCTTTAACCGCATCACTTCTTCTACTCATCGGTCCGTTAAATATCAATTCACAATGTTGTTGAAATTTAGCCCATGATGTGGTAAGGTTAGAATTTTTCCAGTCCATGGTGGGTGTTGGCACGCCGGAAAGATCCATTTCGAAGGTATTAAGTTCGTATGCAGAATTTTCAACGTTTTTAAGGTTTTAAATTCGTCCCAAGTCTTCCGTGGATTGTAAAGTTATTGTTTGAAAATATACATTTACGATCCATGTACTATTTCATTTGCGATCACTTCTGACACCATGTTGTGTTATTGCGTTAAAACATAAGATGAGACGTCGTGTTCTAACTATCAATAGCTTTAATATATACAAACGACTACTGTGAGGTCTTAACACAGAGTTGTGTCAAAGAAGCATACGCCCGTTGATAGTACCAGTGGAAATATGTCTCATGCACAGAGGGTTCTGATTGGTCAGATACCATGGATAATGTTACATTAGTAAAACTATTTGTTTCCACGTTTGCTTCCACATTTTCGTTCTTTTAGTATTTCGTTGTGTCCTCGATTTTCTCAAAGCCTGAGTTGATTTATTTTCTTTTAAAGCGTTACTATTTTGATAGTTTTGAATTTTATAGTTATTCCCCCATATTGATTTTTCCTAGATATACTCTGTATAACATTATTTGAATATTTGCGTTGTTAAACTTAATTGGGGGTGGAGACGTATTATTACATAATATTTAAACATAGTCAACAATTATGAAAATCTCAACATGATTATAAACTAGCGTCTTTCTATATATTGTATTATAGAATCGTTCAATATTTCTCGTGCACATGCCTCATACTGCACGAGAGATGAGTTTATAAAAGTATCATGTATTACGAACTACTTTGATTGTAAACAATGTACGTTAATTTAGCCGACTATATAGTTTTTTATGGGGCCCCGAGTGGCCGAGTGGTTTAAAGCGCTGTCCGTTACTGTCTGTTACTGTAGTTATGTGAGAGAAAGCTTGCCAGTAGCTTCTCTTGGGTCAGTGGTTCTTTTCGGGGTGTTTCCCAGATTCTTCCTCCACCGGCCGCCATGTATAGCCTATCGTGTGCTGAAATATGGCGTTAAAAAACAAACAGATACAAAAACAAGTTGTTTAATTATAAGAAATGTTGGGGCTGAACTAACCAAGATATTTGGTCTATTTGAATTTCATAATCCCAATAATTTATATGTAAATCAACCAATAATGACAGATTAATAGAGTTTCAAGTATATATGTGCCCACTTTTTCTAATCCACGTGTCAGATTAGTAGAAAAATTAATATGTAGGACTGCATGCAAATATAATATACTAGTCCTGATTGGCTTGCGTAGTTAAAACCCAGTCCAAAATACAGAACTATTACAGGAATATTGAAAAGAAAAACTTACAAATTTTAATACAGTAAGGGTCACTCTCAATTGCAATTTCTGACTCATTACACTTGTATGAGTTGTACTGGTCGTCAGCTGTAAAATTCGTTATAGACAGGAATCTGTCGTTTTGAAAATATCTTTCATGGTTTCCTATCAGAGATCCATTAATCTTCCACAAAATCTCCATATTAGACGGACAAGATAATCTACATTCTAAAACTAATGTTGAGTTCAAAATATTATGTCCAGCCCTTTCTATCTTTGGAATCGTTGTTTCATCTGCAAGTAGAAGAAAAGCAATGATTGTTTTTTTTTAAATCAAAGGGAACATGGCAGACTGAACTTATGTGCGAAACGGATATAACATTTAGGCAAAAATAAAGTTAAATGTTAAAATAAGTATGCACGACTAACTGTATAAATGTTATTGTATTTCTCAACATTAGTATCCACCAAAATCAGTGTGAATTATTAATCTGAACGCCGCGCCTTTAGATGAGAGAGGAACTGTATAATACCACGTGCGTTGTGCATGTTTCGCTACATATGATATTGAAATCGTTTACCTCAAGCACATCAATTCCCTCCACACACAACGCGAGGACACATGTTAGTAATATCTCAGACTTTAAGATTCATTTGTTAAGCTTGTACGTGCATATGCCAAGCCTCAATACGTTATTTTATCTTTCTGTACCTGCATTAATTAGCACTTCATGGTATATGCGATACGATCAGTAACGTTTAAAAGAAAATATACATGTTATTGACTTTTGTTATACAACTGAGTGCATATTTTTTAAAAGGCATACATTTTTTATTTAAAATCTCTTCAGCTTGGACTGTCAGTTTGGATTGGAAAATCTTTTTCTTAGGAGGTGGCGTTGCAGATAGACAGTGTATTTTTTTTTGATTCACTCAACAATGAACACAGTCCCATCATTTAAAGTGAGGCTACAATTTTGGAATCAATATTTTAATGCTGTTGTACACATATTCACGCGGCCACTAGTGGCCGAATCGTCTAAAGCGATCACCGTTACTGATCACTGCCATCTCACCCCTGTCTGCGGTGTTTCTAGTTTTGGGCTCGGCCATTGTGATTATGTGAGAAAGCCTGCCGGAAACTTCTCGTTGGTAGGTGGTTCTTTCATTGGTTTTCCCCGGGTACTTCCTCCACCATTTATACTGGTTACCATATGTAAACTAACCTTGGGCTGAAAAGTGGCGTTAAAATATATAACAACAACATATATTCACTTAAGTTAATTTCTTACTATTCTAAACATTTAAAATTACGTCGTACGATATTACTCTTTATTACTAACACATACGTTCGAACGATACTTTAAAACAACACCATGTATATTCGTACAGCACCTGAACAATAGAGGTTGCATCAAAAAGAACCATTTGGGTAAAGCTAAATTATAAATGGTCACTGTTGACATCAGTTTCCTTTTCTGCCGAAGTAAAACTTCTTTTAATTTCATTTGTACTTAATGAGTATGATGAGTTGACACAAAATGACTTGAGAAATTGTTAGCTACGTACCAATGAATATTTGGATTTCAAATGAAACCGGCCACTAGGTTCATATGTTCACTATTTTGCACTGCCATTTATTTATGGTAGTGATTTAATTTATCCAGGAAGATGGAATGGTGCCACATCTTCCTGGCATTTATGTTCACAGAGTGCTCTATTTAATTTGGTCGTCATATCATACCACTAAAGAGGGGCTAATTATATGAATGTTAGACCTGGGTGAGTGGGAATAGACCCATCACGCACTGAACATATCAACCAATCAAAAGTACCTATGCTTGTTCCAAATTCAATCCAGTTTTTCTAGTGGATTTTCCTATGCTAAAACTGTGTAAGCCACCGATGCAATTCATCAAATAGTAGAGTTGAAGAATTAAATTACGTTTCCAACTATGCCAATTTTCTAGTACAAAAGTGTACATATTATATGTCCATAACAATTTCTTTTGCTAATATGACTAAACGTCATTTGAAAGGTAGCCACTGTCAGAGAGAAATATATTGTTAATTCTGAGCGGTGGGGCCGAAAATGATCAAGTCAGGCTTTTTGTATATAGCTTGTCAAGGAGGGTTTCCGTAACCAAGTGGAAGACCCTATTAAAGCAATGAAAGACAATGGCCCTAAAAAGGACTATTTTTGGGAGAATCCCATGATCACTTGTTAGTGACCGATTATCCCTCTGCTCCTGTGGTTGGTCCCTGTATACTTCTTGAGTGTCTTGTTTGACCCTGTACTCACTCGATGATTCCCTGTATACATCTTGGGTGTCTTGTTTTGGATTCTCACTCTAAACATCCTTGCTCCCCTGTCAATTTGCTTCCGTATTTTTCCCTATCAATTTGGAATTCTTTGTGCTGTTTTGTGTAGAATATATAACCCCATATGACAACTATTTCCATTGTTAGCTAATGCATGATGTTATTAAGTTTCTGCAAGGCCTGATAGTGTTGGAGTTAACTATCTTTATAGTGTATGAATTTGAGGTCATTTTCTAAATTAGCATATTTTTGGTTGCAACCTTGTGTTGCTGGACCTGATAGTCTTGGGTTTGAGACTATCTTATAAGATCTAATTTGGGGTCATAACCTATGCATATATGATGAGGTCTTTAGTTGCAACATTGTGTCGCTGGACCTGATAGTCTTGGTTTTGAGACTAGCTTATACACTCTAGTTGGGCCCATAGTTAGGGGCGCGTGTTAGTGGTTATGCTTTATGCACAGCGATATCGCGTTTTTTAGGGGCCTATAATACCTTCGTAATATTAAACTCAGTTATGAGATGTTATCAATGGCGTTATATAGAAGGAAGAATTTAGAAGCATAAGAGAAGAAAAGAGGTAAGACGCTTGCCTTATTGATTGTATAACTGGTTGTTAATATAAGTTTTGATGTTTATACCTTTATGTATTTTTTTTATTTTAAGTTTATTTTTATTGCTCCATGTTACTTTACCATTCCATTAGGTTTGGTTGCTCTGAAGCCGCCATGGGAACATAATACCCAGCGTAGTGTAGGTGGACTCTCTTAAGAAATAACGAGTCCCTTTTGGCCACAGTACGCTTCCATCCCTAGTAACGATATTATTTTCCATTAGGTTAGGTTGCTCTGGAGCCGCCATGGGAACGTTATACCCAGCGTAGTGTAGGTGGGTTCCATTAAGGGTAACGAATCCCTTTTGGAACCGTACGCTTCCCTCCCCTTAGAACAATATTATTTTATATGAATATTTAGGTACCAATAAAACATTCATTTCATTTATGGATGATATGGTGTTATAATTATATTCTATCCATTAGATCTGTAGTTCTAAGAAATTCAATTATATTATCGTATGTTCTTTGAGGGTTTTTGTTGCATAATTGAATTATTTCTGGATATGTACTTGGTGCGGCAAGTTCTAATTGTTTATATATAAATAGTTTTCTTTATGTTTTTCGTATTGTTACAGATATTGAATATATGGTACAGATCTTCCGGTACGTTACAGTGGAAGCAGTTGATGTTGTGCGGAAATGGTCCTATATATTTTCCAAAACTAATAGGAAATTTCGTTTTTCCAAGAATTATCCTATTTATTTTAGATTGTTTATAACTGTTGCACCCGGGTATCAGGATATTTCTATTGACTTCTTTGACAATACTATGTAAAAATCTTCCTTGTTTATTATGGTTCCAATCCTTATGCCACTTTTGATTTATCAGTGTATAGATTAAATTGTTAATTTCTGTCATACTATACTTTAGTGTCATGTAATTAGGTTCAGTTAGTTTACTCTTGACTAATTGGTCAGCTAATTCATTGCCTTTTATGTCGATGTGAGATGGTATCCATAAAAACTCTACTCTTATGTTTTGAGTATCGAGTATTTTAATTATTTGGTTAATTTGATTAGGAAAGATTTCTCTTGATTTAGTATTATTGCATTGTATTGATTTTAGGACACTTAGTGAATCATTAATAATCAAGGTCTTATCTGGTTTGTTTTCTGGTGTCTATTTAAAAGATTCCAGGATAGACCAGAATTCAGCTGTGTAAATGGAGCAGTGATCCGGTAGGCGGCTGCCCATTTTGATATTGGGTGCTGGAATGACTCAAGCCGCAGCTGTTTTAAAGGGGCTGTTAATTTTGGAACCATCCGTGAATATATGAGTATAGTTTTCATATTGGTTGCTGATTAGTTACATTGCAGCTGTTTTAAATAATGTTGTTGATTTTCTTTTTTACCTTTGTCTATAAGGGAGATGTTTGCTTTAATTGATGTATTATTCCAAGGTTCTTTATCAAATATTTGGTTAGTTTCCACTTGGAATATATCTACTGGGAGTTGTAGATTTAATTCATCTACTATTTTGCCAAAGGATGAATTATTTTTAAGTGTTCTCCTAAAAGGAATTTTGCATTTGTTGATAGCTACTAGAATGGGATGTGTTTTATTGTGGGTGGACAGCCACGTTCAGTATCTGAACATGTGTTCCTGCCTTCGAAGCTGTAATGGCGGTTCTCCTGTTAAGACCTGCAACTCTGCTGTAGATGTATATGGCAATGCCCCAGTTGCTATGAGTAGGGCTTTCCTCTGTATTTTATCTAAACTATTAAGTTGGTTTATGGAGGCCGTGTTGTAAATTTGGCATCCATAGTCGAGTTTAGATATAATTATGGCCCTATAGAGTCATTGTTGTTTCTTGGTTAGCACCCCACTGGGTTTCTTTGAGGCTTTTAAGTAAGTTTAAGTCAAGATTGCACCATTTAACTAGGTCATCAATATGAGATACCCATGTTAGGTGTTCATCGTAATACATACCCAGAAATTTGGCTATTTTAACGAATTTAATTTGTTTATTTTGAATTTGGAGGTTGGGGTATAATGTGGTTTTTTTTCTATAAGGTGAGAACAGTACAGCTACCATTTTTTGGTGCGACAGTTTACATCCCCATTTGTCAGCCCATTTACCAATGTTATTTAGACTTGTTTTCATTTCAGCCATTTGAGTGTGGTTGGAGGGGTTTCCTGCTCTTCATAGTCCACTATCATCTGCAAATTGTGATAATCCTATTGAGGGTGAGGCGAGATCAGAGTCAAGATCATTAATAACGAGGTTGAAGAGGGTGGGACTGAGGACACTGCCTTGGGGGAACCCATTTTCAAGGGAGTGTTCTTCAGAATAAGTAGTCCCTACCCTGGTTATCATTTTGCGGTCTGTTAGAAAGTTTTGTACAAAAATTAAATATGCGACCAGTAATGCCATAATGATTTAATTTGGCTATTAATCCTTTGGTCCACACCAGATTAAACGCTTTTTCAAGATCTAGAAAAACCGCAATTAAGTTTATATTAATCCTCTGTTTATTATTAAATGCAAATTTAATGGCGGACTCCAATTTAATTAATTGATCCGTAGTATATGTTTTATTTCTAAACCACATTGGTTTGGAGATATCAAGTTATTGCTCTCCATTTGGTGTTTGAGTCTGTTAGTGATAATTGTTTCCATGATTTTGCAGATATTGTTGGTAAGTGAAATTGGACTATATTAGCTAATGTTATTAATATCTTTGTTAGGTTTCAAAATGGGGATAACTATGGCCGTTTTCCATTTTTTGGGTAGCTCCCCTGTTTGCCAAATTATGTTTAGCATGTTTATTATTATCATAACCATATTGCTACGTAGGTTTTTATATATTGTGTAACCTATTTGATCTTCCCCAGGTGAAGTTTCATGTTTGGATTTGAGCGCCTGGGACCATTCATATATGGTAATATATTTGTTGAGTGATTTATTTATGGATCCCTTGTCTTGAAATAGATGGCAGTATTTAATTTCAATCTTAGCTCTATGGTTTTAGAATTCAGTAGTGTGGTTAGTATTAGTAATTTTAAAATGTTTTGCTAATGATTCAGCTTATTCTTTCTAATTGCAGGTATTATTGATTTGTGGGGTGCTATTTATGTTCTTTCCCTTTATGGCCTTGATTTCATCCCACACTTGTTTAGAGTTAGTTCTAAAATTAATAGTGTTGCAGTATTTTTGCCAAGTTTTTACTTTAGACTGCTTTATTAGATATTTTTTAGCTTGTTATCGAAATTTTTGTACTCTTGGAAGTGAGTAGTAATATTTGATCTTTAAAATTTATTTAAAGCTCTAATTTTGTCCTGCTTTGTTCGTTTAATTTATTCTGTCCACCATGGCACACTAAGTTGTCTTGATTTTCCACTAGTTTTGGGGATAGAGTTGGTGGCAGCTTGAGTTATGGCCTGAATTAGGTTATCATAGTAGATGTCAATATCTTTGGATTCTATATCTGACGGGCTAACATTATTCAGTATTTCCTGAAAAGTTTCACAGTCAGCTTTTGAGTAGTTAAACCTGGGTATTTTATCATTGATTTCGCACTGAACTGTCATCTGTAGAGTGGTGATTATTGGGAAGTGGTCGCTCCCCATGGGGTCAGATTCCTCCACCTCCAATGTAGCCACTTGTGCCAGTCTGGGTGTGCCTAGGAAGAGGTCATTTGCGGACAGGGTGCCGTCGACCGGACTAAGTCTGGTCTTAGCACCATCATTAAGGAAAATAAGGGTGGAGTCATTGATCCATTCTTCCACCCAGGTACCCTTACTATCCGTCACCTCTCTCTCTCTCTCTCTCCCCCATAGCTTATTATGGGCATTAAAGTCTCCACAGATGATTGCAAGCCCGATCCCAATGATTTTGGTTATTTCTTTAAACGCTAATTATGTTTAAGCTTAGTACCCCCTCCTGGGTCATATACTTTTATGATTTGCAATTGATGGTTTCCTGTATTGACTAACAGGGACTGTATTTCTATTAGTGTGTTATTAATTTCCTGGGATGTTATAGGTAGTAGCGTAACAGATGGTTGAGTGTTTTCTATAAATATGGCTAAACCACCCCTCTGACCTTCCTTTCGATGATGGAAATAGCCAGGTGAGTATCCTTGTATTTATGGCAATGTTTTCGAATTTGATTTGCAGAAAGTTTAGTTTCTTGAATGCAAATGATGTCAGATTTATAGCTAGAATTAATTATTTTGAGTTTAAGTACGTTAATATTTCCTGACAGTCCCTTTGAGTTGAATCAGCCATTTTTATTAGGGTCGTTTATTGTAATCTGATGCTCAATTTGGGTGCGAACATTATTGATTAAGGATAGTTTTATGTGTTATAGTGTCAAAGTTGATATCCTCAATCAATTTGTTCAACCGAGTGATGACGTCACCCAGTTCTTGGAATTTATCAGCCTGATGGTTTGTTTTGTTGGTATTGTTGTTTTTGAGCATATCGTTTGTTATGTTCAATTTGGCTTGCTTTATTTGTTTAAATAGGACGGCATTGTCAATTTTGGTTTTAGCTGTGTTATATTTTGCAATGTTCTGTGTCCATTTTACCTACTATGTCTTTTTCCCCGTATTGTAGAGGGACAGGAAGGAGACTGCGGTAAATGCGGGCCTCTACAATTAGCACATTTTGGGATATCTCTTTCACATTCCCCTTTATGCGGCCCCGCATTTATTACACTTGGAGACAAATTTTACTTTAGCCTTGTAATGGCCCCAATGGTGGCACTTGTAGCAGAATTTTGGTTTATTTAAGTATGGTTCGATCCTATATCTGGTACCTACTTTTCCTAATGTAATTAATGTAGGCAGTGGGGTTGATGTTTCCAGTACAGGAATGTTTGTTTTGGTTTGTTTGTTTCCTATGCGGTAATTTTTCAAAATTTGGTTTCCTCCTTCCTTTAACTTATGCTCTATCTCCTGATTGTTTAGGACATCTAATGTATCTGATAATTTAATACTGATTTATAAGTGCACCTTTGGTGGATTTCATTTGTGGTGGTGGTGGCCTACTTGGATTTTTGGATCTTGTTGTCAGTATAAACATAAATAGAGATTTGGAGCTGTTTATGGAGTTCTACGGTAACTAGGATACCAAAGAGCTCTTGGATTTCAAGGTATTTTGCTACTTTGCACCTTGTACAACAATGTAGGATGATATATTGTTGATTCGGCATGTCCTGGGTGAATATTAAGTATGGTTTAGGCCAAGCAGTTATTGGTTAAGTTGTGAAATTTAGATGTTTTACTCTTGAGATAGAGCGTCAGATCCAGTGTGTGAAAGTTTGTTTTGCTTTTATGTTTCACATCTGAAGGTTGATTTATTGGATGGAATCACCTCACAACTAATACTTCCAGTTCAGTACCCACGAATGTAGTTCTAGTGTATTTTTGAACATTTTTTCCTCTCTCATATTGGTGGTGATAGAAGAATTATATTGATGCATTTTTATTAGGGATTTCAAGGTAATTGTTTATTCTTGAGAATACGAGTTGAGAGAGTGATTGTCAGTGTGTAATTTGGCGACAGTGCACATCGAGTAATAAGACTCTGGTGATGATCCGGAAATGAAATCCGTGTTCTGTGTACATGCTGATCTGTTTACAGTGCAGCCCCTCAAAAAAAAAATGCCGGCGAATCCCTGACAAGAACTTCACCAACAAGTCATCTGTGGATGTATTTTAGATTAACATATGATTTGTATTGATTGTCACACAGTTGAGGGGTCAGTACTGTGAAATATATGTAGAGGTGGATCTGCTTGGAAGATCTCCAGTAGTCTGGTGGTGATAGCAAGGTTCAATTCGGACATATGCAGTGTACTGCCAAAGGTGATTATGAAATCACCACACTAATATATAGCACCTCAAAGACATGGCTTATATCTTCATAAGAGAGATTAACACCATTGTTCAAAGCCTGCCTAGAACTGTATTTTCCTATCACATTGTAGCTTTTAGTAGTTATTGACACTGAAATATAATGCAATTTTCCTATAAGACATGGAAGTGGTCCCATCAGATATTTAAATCTGAGTGCACTATTAGTCATACAAATAACTGCCTAAATACCAGACACAATACATATCGAACACAGCACCTGTTGTTTCTTCTTTAGTGTGTACACCTATATGCACCTTGACAGGCATATTGCGGTTTGTTGCCAAAATCACTCTGATTCATGCTACTTCACTACCCCTGGGAAAAATATTCTCCGTTACAGAGACCCAAACTACCATTTATTTTAAATAACATTGATTGTTCAACGTTTTTGTTTATACATTGCCAAAAACAGTTTTAAAACTTTTATGAAAATTTAATTTTCGATAAAACTTAGTTAATAAATATAAATGTTTAATTAAGTTTTCATTTAAATTTTAATTGATGAATATGTATAAACTTTAAACATATTTTCAGACATGCCTTATCTTGTAGTATCATCAGGTTTTTACTGCATTGAAAAAGTCCTATAATTAAAGAAGATATTGCAAATTTAGTTTTGGTTTTTCAAGCGTACATGGATCAGAACAATCACCCTGTGGAAAACCAGCACTACACACTTTAAAGCAGGTAGCACATGTCTTGTATGCAAGGAAATTCAAAAAGATTTCATGTATAAAGTTCAAATAGGTGTGGCATTCAAATATAAAAGTTTTACTAAAATTTCTCCCAAAAAGTTGGGCCTGTCAAGGCAGTTATTATTAAACTTTAAATTGCTATACAAATGTTATTATTAATGATAAACACATGAAATTTGAAGGTGTTTTATATATATATATATATATATATATATATATATATATATATATATATAATTATTGACATTTAAAATCGAAAGATGACATTAAAAATTAAAAGTTGATTTTATTTTTTAATATTTTAATAAAAAAAATTTAAAAAATGAAAACTTAAAATTTGGCCTTTAAAATGCACATATATAATATTTTTGGAAATTATATCAAATGATATCAGCATGTTTATACTCTTACACCATATACAAGCTACAATGATGGATATTTGTCAAATGTTATCAGAGAAAATATCTTTGAGCAGCAGAAGGGGTGAACAGACCAACTTTGTAGGCGTCAACGAGGCTTCCTTCTCGTGAAAGGTCTATTTGACAAATTGAGGCTTCCTAGTAAATATTGAATAGAAAGGTCGATTTGGTAAATTAGGGCTTACTTGGAAGGGTCCATTTGGCAAATAAAAAGACGCCATTGTGGTTGGAATTCACCCTCTCTGCTGCTATGGGTTAACAATTCTTTTACGATGAAAGTCTTTTAGGATTTGACAAACAGACTAATTCGTAGAACCTCACCTTGTAGATCAATCAGATTATTGGACTGGTCAACGAGTTTGAAATTAATTCTCGTTAATGAACTATTATGACATCGCATATAGACTGGATTAACCGGAGACTCAATTATTAGAAATCCGGGTGAAGCTGTTGGTGCAGACGAGTATAAAATATATCCCTGCTGAGCTTGATTTGATCGCTCGAGATTTATTTGATAACTTCCTTCGATAACATCACATACTAAATTCAATGCTATCACTGAGAATATGTTCAAATTTTGAGGAGCCATATGTCTGCCGCTTCCGTCTGGGTCGTTATTATGTTTGAGTATTGTTGTTTTTTGTGATTGTGGCTATTTCTTCCATGAGTCATTGATTTTTTTGAAACCTTCATCGATGGCGTGTCTAAGAGATTCTTTTATCACTGGGACATTATGTCCTGGATTTTTGAAATAAGGAATATATCTTATATATATATTATACTTCGTTGCAAATTCTGTTCTTGTTTTAGGATTATCGTCACCTAATACCTCTTGAATAATTAGTAAATTATATGTTTCCATGTCATCGATGATTTTATTACATGTTTCTACAACGCTGATAAATTCATCTCGGGTGAGAGAAACAGACTCGAGAGATACTAACAGCAACGCAAAATCATTAGTCATCGCTGTGAAATTTTTAACGATTTCATCTTGTCGAGTTTGATAATATCTATTAGCGCGATCGTCTATCATTTCAGTGAAAACTTTCGACTTATTTTATTCGTCATAACTTTTTATTGGATTATCAGATTTTATTCTGTCGGTGACATAATCAGATTTTTGTGGTTCGGTTATTTGATAAGCTGTCCGAGGTGGTATTTCAGGCCAACCCATATTGTTCCTATAGAACTGATAGATATCTACAACATAACTAGGTGAGTTTATCTCAATCGCGGATGATAGTGTTGGTTCATGAACCGTTATAGCTATTTTCGATTCTGCTCCAGTAATGGATTTTATTCTACCCTGAAATTCAACATTGATTTGTTCGATTTGGTATGACCCAGATGGCAGCGAAACAATGTTCCAGTCTGGAGTCCCGTCTTCTTTATTCTTATTCGCAAATACTAAGCTGTTGACAGCCAAATGATACCGACCTAATATTAGGCCAACTATGGTACACTCGTAGTTTTGCTAACGCGATTTCCTTCACGGGGACTGGGATAAGGAAATTCACACTGAATTCAGGATTCGTTGATGTTATTGAGATCATGCTGGTTTGTACTGGGTTTGTGTTCTCCACTATTCGTTGAAGTAATTCCTGCGGTGTTGTCATTGTTATTATATTCATATTGTATTTCTAATTTTGACACCGTGGAATCATAAATACTTACCATCGCTGAGAACTTACTATCTGATATAAATGTATCATCGAGCAACGACGATATCAACGAGGATAATTGCGAGTACGCGGTTGATACAACATGAAATTTAACTATGTAATCTTGCAGTTTGTTTTACCTGCATGATGATATTTTTTTGTTATTATCGAAATAATTCCAGCGATTGTTGTCGCAGCGGATATACAAATTGGAACAGCTATCGGAGCAATCATTGTCACCGAGGATAGTATTATATCAGCTCCGGCGATTACAACATTCACAGAGTACTCGGTAATATCAACGGCGGTGATTCTTCGTCGGTATATTTTTTATTTTTGCTTGATACTCCTCAGTGAGTGTTTTGAGTTTAGTTTGAAATTCTCTGACCTGATCATAGCGATACTGAGATACCGAAGGTATCGTTGATGATGCTATTTTATTTCCAAATCAGTTTACGATATCAATTTAGTTATTTACTCAAATCCGCTACGAATTCCATATACCATGATACTGAAACCCTAATCAAATTCTTATCAGTGGATGCTATCGTGAACGTTTCAGTTGTATCCTTGTCGATGATCGTTGATATCGTATTATTGACCCCAGATGAACTCAACGATGATATATTAAATTGAGTCTGTGTTACTAGTGTTAATCGATAAATGCCTTTGACGGTTGCAGTGATACTTAGTATATTATCTGTAGGAGTCCACGCAAATAATCCGTGTTGGATCGTGGATACTACGTTGTTGGTTTTCTCATGAGGAATTTTTGTTTTTTCAATTATTGTTATCATCCTCGGAAAATCAATTTTGATTGCCTCGATGAAGTTTTTCGTCTCATCGATGAATTTTTTAGTATCCGGGAGTTTTATGTCAATTTTATCCAACGTGGTTCCAATAAATTTATCTATGATATTTTTACGTAAAACTGAAAACTGTTTTATGTAATCTTCAATTCTAGATTGAAGTGTTGCTAGTTCCAACATATAATTTTTTTATCTCTGTGAGCTTCGGTGATATTACCGCTGGTTCGCCGAAAAAAGCCATAATTGATTTTAATTCGTCATTGACAGTTTTTATATTGTCCATAGAAATTTGTATTAATGATAAATTCGGTAATGTTGTCGCTGGATCACCAACAAAACTTAGTATAAATTTTAACTCATCGTTGAGAGTTTTTAATTTATCTGTAACCGAAAAGTATGCCGGGTTTGAGTTTACCCTGATCGGAAAATAACGCGATAGTATCCTCTACTGCGTTGCGTTGTTTAACTAAAATATCATCCAGGGAAATATTACCTGTTTTCAATTTACCCTGACGATCATGGAATACAACTATTACATTGGGAGCAACACTTGCTAAGTTCAACGTCTCAGCTATTTCATCTTCGATTATTTTTTATATCACCGGTTGCAACGCCATTGGGTTCGGGTCTCTTCAGCGCTGATAAAGATCTCCCCCAAATATCAATCAAGTTATTCTATATAATATCTCTCTAAAATCTTTTCGTTCACGACTTCGTCGCTACCAGCGACTGCTAGTATATTCATTTACGACGTGGATCAATCGCGTATGCAACCCAGTGAGTTCCAGGTCAGGTGCTGTTATCGAGATTAATAATACCGGTTTCAACGCTGTTTGGTTGTGCCGATAACTGATCTTTCATAAAGACACCTCTAAAGTTTTTTATGGCCAATTTTTTAGCAGCATCGAGTAAATCAAAATTGGACATTGGAGTCAAAGATTCCTCAACTAGTAAACCGTTCCTGGGATTCTCAGACCCTTTCCGCTGTACCATGAATACGGGGTTCCTGGTAGTCTTAGACCCTTTCCCTTCTTTATTTTATATCCCTTCCCAGCTGCTTTCTTTAGTGCCATTCCTGCCGCGGTACCAACGGCTCCTAACGTCGCCGATTTAGCCACCGCTGGGGCCACTTCCGCAATCAAAGCCGGAATCACAGCTAACAATGGAAATATACCGCCTGTTTTTTTTCATATTGGCAATTGCAGCCGCAGAGAGTTTAATTCGAATTCCTTTTTTATTCTCAAGCGCGGCACTAAAATGTTTTGTTTGATTAGGTCTCAACGATAATTTATTCGCCCCGCCGGTCATCTGATTAGGTTTCAACGTGATTGTAGTTCCGCATTTTTCAGTTGCTGATGAGTGTAATTTCTTAATTTGATTAGGAGTTAACGCAACACTAATAACATCATATGTCATTATACAATAACATATTGATCTAATTGTTACATATTTTCTTCTGGTGCATCTACCACTCTCATTCTTCCATCAACACCTTTGAGCAGCATTGATTTATCACTGAGAATAACAGCAATCGCTCTGTAGTTTGGAATAGCATGATCACCAATAATAACGCGGTTTACATTGGCTCTAAAGTGTGTATCAACGACTGACTGTCTTGTTAGATCAAGATGTTCCAGTGAAAAATAATACATCGGATATAAATTCTTAAAATTAAACTGTGATATCTGCAAACCAGTATCGACATTTTGATCGAGCTCCATATATGACAACACTCTATGATACACACGAGCAATATGGTTGTGAAAGTATTTAAGTTGTATATCCTCGGATGGTTCCTGTTGGCCGTTTATTCTCAGTGAGACGTCATTAATACCAAGTTGATCAAATATCATATAGCTGCGTCGTTGATTACCAGTTCGTGCGGTATTCTGTAACACAATACATATATGACGTGGAGCTGAAACGCCTTGTTGTGATGCTAGGTTCCATGTAAATAACCCATTAATATTTGATTGCTTAACATCTGTAGTCGTTGTTAGCCAACTCAGCAATGATTTTCCTACTTGATCCATAAATGATAGTAATCGTCCTTCTGTGGTGATTGATGGAGTCAACACTGGCATCCACAGTGAAAGTTTTGTTAAAACGACTTTACCGGCATCATCATCTACATGATCTGGACGTAAATCTGCTGGAATCCTCCAAATTGCATCATTTTCGTCACCCTTTCGCACGAGTGCTACTGCGTGCTTTGCTTCATTAATAACTTCTCGAATATTTCTGCAGAATCCAAATATATGATGCAGTGGAATCGCGCATGAGAATGATCTACGCGCTCCTTGCAACATTTACATACGTGTTTCAGCTCCTAGATTTAAATCGGGATCCTCACTTATAAGCATATCTTCGATATTATCAACAGGGTCAGCAGCACGATTCTTTGGTTGTCTGAAAACAAATTGATTTTTTCCAGTGGTATTTTTATTATCCTTTGCAAACATCATAGAAGAGCCTGCAGATCTTGTATAATCGTCAGAATATCTCGCTAACCCGATTATTGTTTTAGCCACATCAACATCGCGATCTATCGACTCAATCTCTTTTCCATCGATGAGATATTTTGCACTCTCGAATAACGCCATGATCCCATTATTGACAAATCCGACTTGAGTGTCATTTGGATATATTGTATCATCTGTTCGTATAAGTTCTCCTTCTACTTCGATAAACGCTTCACACGGTAGAAAGTATTTACAGGTATCATGAACTTGAAGATCAATTCTTGTTCGACTATTTGGTTGTATTGCGTGATAGGCGTAATATTGACAATCACGTACAGAATCATCCTTAAGTACTGGGGCGTCGATATCAAACGCTGTATCAGGTGACCGTTTGAACATTTTATTATATATATATATATATATATATATATATATATATATATATATATATATATATATATATATATTGATCTAAATCATCGTCGTGATCGTTGACGACCGCGTCGTGGTTTTCTTAAGCCATTTCCCGCTATTATATTTGCGATGTTGCTTTGGTCGTTGGTGTATGACGGAGTCATCAGCGACGCTAGTTTTTGATCTACTGCGTTATTTATAATTTTACTAACACTCGCAGGCATATCCGCTGTAGATGGCAGTAGTCCCAATTGTGGTTTCCTTCGCCGCCGAACTAGCGTTATTAATTTATCCTTCGCGGCTGAAAACGCTTTCCCGGCAGCATCTCCAACAGCGCTAATACCTTTATCACGAATAACATAAATGGCTTTCATCGATAATTGTTTTGCTAGCGGCGCTACTTTTGGAGCCATTCTTGCAAATAACCATGCAATTGTATCACCGAGACCATCACCATAGTACGCGTTATAAACTGGAAACCGTGAATTAAATACATAGACGCTGGTTGGTTTGTCATGGTTGTAGTGTATGATCATTCTTATTTAAATGATATTTATCTAATGCGGTGATGAAAAATCCAAGGGATTTTCAGTTATGGTGATTAATCACTATGGTAACCATTATGGTGAAAATCCAAATGATTTTCCACTAACTCGCCAATGAAATCTCGATATCTCTTGATATCCATGATACCGCCTTGAAATAACCGCATGCAGATATCAGCTGCTTCATTAATTATTTCCGGTGAGTTATTTCCAGCTCGTTTCCCTCCGATGAGTACTTCTAATCGTGATATATCACCAAGAACATTACCAGGACAACTAACTAGACCACTACCTGAAAAAGCCTTTTGATATCTCTTTCCCTTTTTACCAGTTGCACCTTGCTCACTAGATAATTCATACAGTGGTGTATCCATTTCTTCTAAATTATCATTATCCCCTTGAGGGTCTTCTTGTCTTTTTCGTCTTCGTGTTGGTGTTATTTGGAGTTTTCTTTCTTCTCTTTTATAATCATCAATTTCTCCCTTGAAGGTTTTATACTCCTTCCTCCTCCTATCTAACTCCCCCATTTTTATTTTATACAAATCATCAGCCCAATTATTGAGTGATATTGGCTCGTCTTTATACTCGTCTGTTAAAAACTGATTTCTTGAATTACAGCTGTTAATAACAAAATCGCTTAACGCGTATTTCTTTTGTTGTTGTATTTGTGTTATAGCCTCCTCGGTAAATTTACCCACTAAAGGAGTAATCATTTTTTGTTTTGTTAACAACGCTGTTTTTTCAGTTCCCGTTGCTA
Source organism: Unio pictorum (assembly GCA_030141615.1). NCBI lineage: Eukaryota > Metazoa > Mollusca > Bivalvia > Unionida > Unionidae > Unio > Unio pictorum. Next base: position 5,898,653 of record JARLTB010000207.1, read on the forward strand.
TTTTTTTCAGTTCCCGTTGCTATTTTTTCAAGTGTAGTAAGAAGAGGTGTCTTTTTCTCTTTCTCTTCTTTGGGGATATCTCCGTATATAGCTCCCTTTCGTTGCAGTTGTAATCGGCCTAAACAAATCTTCAGATCCCTCAGAAAAATCGGTCTGAAGACTCTGTCTGGCTTGTAATTTACTTCTGACAGAGTCGCGAATTGGTAAGAATTTCCTAATTGCAGCCAGTCTCTCTCTCTCGCTAGTCTTGTAGTCAATGCTTCATTGACCATTATTAAAACAGTAAAGCAATTTCCAATTAATGTACAATGTAGTGATTTTGTCATCATCAAAAAATTTCTACGTTTTAACCCGACTCAGATAGACAAGCAAAAAAAAAAACCACTCACTAAAATATTTTTCAGTTAATTTAATTCCTTGTTCATTGATCAAAGCCGGTATTGATTATATACCTTTCCAATGTATTTGCAACAGTGATGATTTATAGCGAGAATTTTACTAACGCGCTATACATGTCAAATCGTTAGTTGTATCCAGCCGTTTTTTTTTCATTTTCTTGAATTAACGCCCGTATATTTCTAATCTTCGAATTAACCTCTTTTTTCAATTCATAATCTCGGCGCAATTCTATTCGTATTCCTTCCACAATAGTAAATAACGGGACAAACACAATTACGTCACTACAGAATGCAAGAGAGTCCCGAATAGAATTATGGATTCTTTTTAGCAGCGCATATTTCTTTGCCAGCATATATTTGTTAGTAATAATACCGTATTCTATATCTTGAAAGTCAGACATAATTTGGTCAGGGTTTAAATTATCAGATAATTTAATCTCTTGGCTTTTCAATTTTGAAATTTCAGCTATAATCCTATTCATATTTTCAAAATTTATATATGATAATACATATTTCTAATACAAAAAACAAAAAATTGGGGACAATTTTGAAGGATCATATCACAGCAGTTCTTGGAATTCATATCGCAGCAGTTCTTGGAATTCATATCGCAGCAGTTCTTGGAATTCATATCATAGCAGTTCTTGGAATTCATATCATAGCAGTTCTTGGAATTCATATCATAGAAGTTCTTAGAATTCATATCACATCTGTTCTTGGAATTCATATCACATCAGTTCTTGGAATTCATATAACAGCAGTTCTTGGAATTCATATAACAGCAGGTCTTGGAATTCATATCACAGCAGTTCTTGGAATTCATATCACAGCACTTCTTGGAATTCATATAACAGCAGTTCTTTGAATTCATATCATAGTAGTTCTTGGAATTCATATCATAGCAGTTCTTGGAGTTCATATCATAGCAGTTCTGGGAATTCATATCATAGCTGTTCTTGGAATTCATATCATAGCAGTTCTTGGAATTCATATTACAGTAGTTCTTGGAATTCATATCACATCAGTCCTTAGAATTTATATCATAGCATTTCTTGCAAATTCATATCACATCAGTTCTTGGAATTCATATCACATCAGTTCTTGGAATGCATATCATAGCAGTTCTTGGAATTCATATCATAGCAGTTCTTGGAATTCATATCATAGCAGTTCTTGGAATTCATATCATAGCAATTCTTGGAATTCATATCATAGCAGTTCTTGGAATTCATATCACATCAGTTCTTGGAATTCATATCACATTAGTTCTTGGAATTCATATCATAGCAGTTCTTGGAATTCATATCATAGCAGTTCTTATAATTCATATCATAGCAGTTATTGGAATTCATATCATAGAAATTCTTGGAATTCATATCATAGACGTTCTTGGAATTCATATAACAGCAGTTCCTGGAATTACTGAAGGATCATATCACAGTAGTTCTTGGAATGACTGAAGGATCGAACCATAGCCGCCAGTATGGCACCGCGACACGATACCGATTGAGCTAATAGTTCTTATATACGGTATATGTTATTGAATATAATATGTAGATAAGTTAATAAAATCAATAACGAACAGGTGTGATGACGTCAATGGATCGATCACAAAGCCACGAACGAATCCATATACCTTTCGTGTATGAAACAAAACCGAATACTTGAAGAAAAAAAAACAAACTAAAAATACAATTATTTGTAAAACACTACATATTTTATTCGTTTTCTTACAAAATATATTATATTTCCACTGAGAAATAATCGGAAAAACCCATTGAGATCCATATCTCTTCCATAGGCCGTAAATATGCCTAAACGAGTTATCTCCCTTGATTTTATATAGAATAATGCAAAACATGATTATACATAAACGAACTGTATTTTTTGTCCAGTCCTTTTTGAAAAAGCCGAATTTTGTACTCGTTCTGCTACTCTTCGTAATGAGGGCATACAAATATCAAAATATCTACCGGCTTCATTCATAGATTGGAATATAATTTCTTCGTTAGTTGCTGTATTAAAAGATGTTACAGATCTCTTTCCAATTGATTTATAAGAACCAGTTCCTCCTATTTTGGATTTCTCACTCTGAGAAATAGCTTGAAGATAATTCAAGGAATTGTTCTGAGGATTGGAATCAATATGATCAATAACAAAACCACCCTTGATCAATCCATTGAAACACTCGTATGTGATTCTATGATTAAGATAAGTTTTCCCTCCAGCGCTAAACTTCAAATACCCCATACCATTGTCAGAACCAACTGGTTTCTTCAGTCTTCGGTGTCTAACAATACCGTCACGAGACGCTTCATAATCGCTGATCACGGGATGTGGTCGGAATTCTTGGTTCATTTATATACGTTACTATTATCTGTCTAATTAATTAATTGCTTGAAGTATTACTTTGGAATCTTTCAATGTAGTCTTGAGGAGTTCTTATAATTTTGTCAGGGGTACAGTCAGAGTCATTGATGAATTTTTTAAACCTCTTTTCATAATAGCGCTTCAACTCTCTGTATCTCTTACCACCACAACCGAGACACAATTGTGATATTCCTCAGCCCTACTCCACATCTTATACATGGAATTGAACCAAGGAATCCGCGTCGAACGCTTTGCATATAATACCTACAGAACTCCTTTCTGTATGATTTGTTACACGGGGTTACTGATCCAATCATAAGCCATTTGCAATGATTCATTATATAATAAATTCTCTATTTAAATACTTGTTTTAATTATAATATGAAGGAGTTCAAGAGATTATCGAAAATTACGCCTTGGAAAAATGCTAAATTTAATCTCGATAGAGTCTCTGATAAGCCAAAGAGTCTAATAAGTGATAGAACCATGATAAGTAAAATTCGTGATTGTTTCAATGAATTCAAACATGATGGAGCATCTCACTGTTGGTCAACATTTGGAATTGATGGTAGCGTTGATGCTACCATGAATGACGAAAAAGCAGCCAATATAATCTCACATCTTGGGCGAAAAAGGTATCTTTTTAGAATAAAATTCATTATCCGTTCAGACACGGGAGATTGGATTATTCGGGATAAATTTGAACCCATCTTGAAGGATAAAAGAACTGTCACTGTGAGTCGAGATTCAAAACCAGGAATTCTGACTGGAATTGACAAACCATACTGCGAGAGATCTTATCCTGTAACAGCAGTTGTTTATGGGATATATCCGTTAAATGATAAACCGAGTATTGAAAAGCTAGCACCGATGAAACTATCATCGCTGAATTGTGTAGCGGAATGAATAATAGAACACTTCACAACTGCGCTGTGTGCAAACAAATTGACTGATCTAAGACGCAAAAAAATAACCGAGTGGGTACTAACAGTAAAGGAGCGGGGGGCAACAATTCAAAATGTGGCAGTGTTAGAACGAATACTAAAATTCCCAATATCAGTAATGGCGATAACAGGCGAGATATTATACGAACCGAAATATAAATCGAGAGGATCTCCTATCAAAATTATTGACCATTGTCACAAGATAGACCGAGTCGGGACTGGATTAGTGAAGACACAGAACACAACTGCGTTAATAAGATGTTTATTTTATAAACGCAATTTTGAAAATAAACTCTGACACCAATATTTTACAAAATATAAGAAAAATCTATTTATAAAATGTTCCTAACATGGAACTATGAATTTCAGTAACGTAATGACAAAAAAGAAGTATATGAATGAATTTACAAATATGAATATATATATATAAAAGGCTCGTATAACGAGATAGATGCAAATATGAAAAGAATGCGTCGTCAATATGACGAGACTAGGATGATGATATTAGATAATTAATACGTCGTCCATATGACGAGACATATGCAATCGTGAACCCTAAATTCTGAAGTTCTCGTTCATGGAACGAGCTTTGTATAGAATGAAATTATGCAGGTGTCGTTCATATAACGAGACTGCAAAGAAGATATTAAATAAATAATACGTCGTCCATATGACGAGATATATGCAATCGTGAACCCTAAATTCTGAAGTTCTCGTTCATGGAACGAGATTTGTGTAGAATGAAATTATGCAGGTGTCGTTCATATAACGAGACTGCAAAGAAGATATTAAATAAATAATACGTCGTCCATATGACGAGATATATGCAGCATACGTAAGCACCATTCACAGGCAAGACACACGAGCATTAAACGGTCAGCATAGACAAGCCCACACACGTAGTCACCACAACATGGCACCACACACGCAGTTACCACAACACTGCACCACTTCAGCACAACACGTCACCACACTACGTCAGCACAACACGTCACCACACCACTTCACCACACCACTTCAGCACAACACGTCACCACACTACGTCAGCATAGAAAAGCCCCACGGTCACTCCATGACCCTACGGTCACTCCAACATGGCACCGCACACTGGCACCACCGGACCTCAAGGTCAGCTCCGGACCACAGTCAACCACGGTCACCCACGGACACCACAACATGGCACCGCACCCGGGCACCAACGGCCCCCACTCAGCTCTTTTAGCTGATAGATTGCTCCTTTAAGGATGGAAGCTTTTCCGACAAGACTGGATCGTAATGTGTTTTCTGTCTTATAATTTCGTCCTTATATACCCCTAGCTGTGACAGATATGCGCAGCTAGGTACTTTAAACTGCAGGCAATTTCGCACATGCAGCAGGAGCTGAGTGTTCGCTCATTATGCAGAAATAACTAAAAAGCCCAAAAAGTAATAAACTACCCTCGGTAAGGCTGTACACAGTAACGAAATCAAGACTAGATTTTTTTTACCACATATACATATTGAACATAGTCGTATACAATTCAGTGAGAACCATAATGCACACGCTTGGACATCCGCAGTAACAATATTTCCGCGGGATAGAACCATGAAATATATACCCCCGAAATTTTCCGGGGAGTTCTCCGGAGAAGGGAAACTATTTGATTTTATTCACCAGTTGAGTAAAAACGATCCTGTGTCAGTGTGGTTACTTCACATTTTTAAAAACTCCGAGGGTAGATTCGATCAATTTGTAAGACCCAATGGAGAATTATACCGCACTGAAGCCCTCCATGAGGCGATGAAAAAACTAGCTGGTAGTTTCTCGAAAAGTTTCGATGACGAACAATTACTAACAAAATGTTTTACAATTCCGTCGGTTGCAGCTCATTTTGCGAGAAAGAGAAACACATGGAAACCAACAATCGCTGAATTTCTCACAGACATCAAATCAAGTTGTATAGAATGTAACCACGGTGGATTATGGAATACAAAATACGACCGTGAAAGTATTATTTCAGTTGATATAGTCGCGTGTTATCCGGCGAGTTTTCTCGGGTACGGAGAATGCGCTGAATGCTTCAAGCGATTTGGACATCCAATACACGAGATGGCACGTGTTGCGATTAATGGACCACTGCCTGACTTTGATTTAACCGGATTCGCTCGTGTGGTATCATTTGAATTGGCTACAGAACTTCATCCGTGATGTTATTTTGGATTGGTAGACATATATCTGAAAAACACTGGATGCCAATAGTGCTGTTACGGTATATGATTGATTGTAGAATGCTGATATCGCTGATTGTCAGTGAAGTGATTATATCCTATCGAGCTCAGACTGAAGTCTGGTTACAACAACTCAATCTAGATAGTATAATCAGCGAACAACGAAAACAGTTTCCCGATCTTGACGAAGAAAATATCGTGAAATGGTCCAAACAGCTATTTGAAGTTAGGAATAAAGATGCAAAAGATCTCGGTAGAAGAATAATTGGTAAATTTACTCAGGGTGGAAAATACGACAATATAAGATATTCTTCACGGTTGATTATTGATAGCGTTGAGTACAATTTTATAATCACGGATATAACATCTAAAGGTATACATGTCGATCGTAAAGACGCTTTCTTGTCCGATGGAACAAACGTTGGTACAATTGTTACTTACGCAGACGGAGAAAATCTTCAGTATACACATTTAAGGGCGTCTAGCTTATGCTTCTATCAATTTATTTTCGATGATAAATAAATTTCCTGACACCGCGGTTAGAGTAGCCACTGATTCATTTTATATAGACGCGTAACACAGCGAAGCAGTGGCTGAATTCACTAATTCTGACGAGAGTTGGGGATCATGGAGAATTAAACGGGAAATACTGCGTGACTATTCCAAATCAGCAGATGTTACGATTCAAGATAAATATTTGAAAAATAATCGGATATCAGAACTATCTAACGCACCGCAGATATCTGATCCAATATGTAGATACAAAACCGTTTATTTAAACGGCTGTGGCGGGTCAGGAAAGACGACTCGTGCGATTGAGTTATTTTGTGGGAAATCAAATATGATTGTGCTAACACCAACACACAGACTCGCCAGAGAGATGAAACAACGAGGGGTAAATGCTTGTACTTATCACAGTTTCTTTCGATGGAAAGGCGATGAATGGACTCCTGAACGAATGGGTAGAAATTTATTCCTGAAGTCATTATTTGGGATGAGATATGCACGGTGTCATTAGATGTATTACAAAGATTTCTCGATTGGTTATTGTTAGCGAATACAAAAGTAATAATGGGCGGCGATCATGGTCAACCACCACCATTTGTCGGTTTATCGCCACATGATTGGCTAAAAATTTTGTAGACTATTATGAAGAGATTAACACTGATCATAGAGCAGTTGATGAACAATTACGCGAATTCAAAAAACTAATCAGATTACAACCTGATAGAATTCAATGTGAGATAGCGCGTGAAATAATTTCAGAAACCCCATTAAAAGATTTTTTGGAAGCGTTGAGACTAAACCATTTGATAGTAGCGAGTAGAAAAATAGTCAGAGACACACTTCAGATGAAGTTATTTGAATTGCAAAAATTTGCAACAAGTCCAGTACCGTTGTGTTATAGACCCAAGGATACACGAAAACAGAATATTGAAGTTGATATTCCAGGACAGCGTGAAAAGCAGAATTTAGTGTTAAATCATATTGTGTTGGTTGATATCAGCGTCGTTGAAGATGCATTACGCGCTGATAAATCCCCATGGATGCTAGGTTACGCAGCGACGATACATTCTTCACAGGGATTGACTATATCAGATACAATTGTTTGGATGGTGGATAATCACATCGAGTGGTCAAATTTAATTTATCTCGTAGTATCCAGAGTACGAAGAATAAATCAACTTCGAAGATTTGTTTTAGATGATAATGACACTACAATTAGTGATATTGTCAGCCTTGACAGAGTCAAGGAGATAATCAGAAAAAAACTTTCTGGTTATAAACAGCAGGATAAAAAAATAATAGAGAATTTGATATTGATGCTGAATTAATAATTACGCTGAAGCAAGAACAGAATAATCACTGCGCGAGTTGCAATTGCATAATGCGTTGGTGTTGGTCGGATAAAAATCCTCGCCAATTTACCGTAGACAGAAATATTAGCAGTATTGGTCATACCAAAGATAATGTGATGCTGACTTGTCTTGAGTACAACAGACGAAGAGGTGCTAGTTAAGACCACGCTGTGGTAATTGAGTATCCTCGGGTATCACTTGCAGTTGTTCACGAGTAAATCCTCGCTGAGGAGCGGTCAAATCCAATCTATAGATTGCTGGTCTACCCGTAGATCGTCTTATACTAGATATTTTATGCATGGTAAAGCTCCAAATAGGATCAGTAGCTCTTTTTTTACCACCTTCAAGCTCTCCTGGTTCGTATAAATACCTAACAGTGACATTGCCAAGAATTGGTTGTTTTGAAAAATCTTTTTTGCGGGTTTTCAGGTATAGACATACTTTTAATCACTTTGTTAGGTTTCATGTTGATTGTTCTAGTAATCGCGGTAATTACACCTGGTAATCTCTTGACCCATTCATGAGATTGTTTATCCTGAATAAATTCCTTCGCGTATTGATATTTTCCAAATAACCGCTCAGCAAGTGTACGATTAAATCGTTCAATAATTGCCTGATCGCGATGTAGTGCAGTATGCCCTCGTCGTATGGTGACATTATGATGTTTCATTGTTGATAGAACCACACCCTGAAATTCCTTGCCAGGATCAACTTGTGACAGATTTGGCCAGCGCAGTGGACCCCTTCGATAAATCCTTTCAAATGCAGAAGCAACTTCAGTTGATTGTTTTGTTTTTAACGGCTCTGATTGTTTGTATCGACTCGCAACATCAACTACAGTTAACGCGTATTTGTAACCACCATCATGCGGCAGAAATAATATATCAGCCTGATGAACCTCACTACGAACGGTCACATCAAAATGCCAGTAGTTAATTTGTTTAGGCGGCGGTATATAAATTTGCCATATCGCCTGTTCGGATAACCAATTAGCCGCTGTAGTATATTTCACCTTCGCGGCGCTAGCGAGTTTATTGATTGCTGCCTTGCCCCTCCAGTATCCTTTTGGAGAAGAATAAATAGATTCCATGTTATTACTAATTACCGGCACCTAACATCAATTTACCTTTCATTGCCGATTTTACTAACCATGAAGCCAACTTTTCTTTGAAGGATTTATCAGTGATAGAATTCAACGCGTGAATCAATTTTACATCTGCGATATGTCTGTGTTGCAGATTACTGCTTTTATAAGCAACATCATGAGCATGACACGCCTTATCAATAGCGTTTATTGGATACTCACCGGGTCGGGGTTGGTTTTGATCATCGAGTCTGATATCGAGTCTAGTCCGGGGTCCACAATAACTATACCCTGGAAGATGTTTTTCTCCTGGATACTTTGCCCATGGTGTTCCCGGGAGTTTAGTTATCTTGGCTGCAATATCACCTCCTCGTTTTATTCTTAAAATCCTTAGAAACAAATCTAAATTTTTTTGTACTACATTGTACACACATACCAGAAAGTGATTGTCGGTTATTTTTAGTTGTAATCGTCGTCATTTCGTTTGTGCCAGTACGCTTCTTACATTTCACACAATATAGATCCATAACTTATTTATGTTATATGGATATGACTGTAATTGATTATTCATCAACGATAGAACCAGAACCCGTAAAACATCATGTTATGTTACCAAACTCTATTTATCTAGTTGTTAATTGATATGGTAATAAGATGGATGAAATGGGACAAGTTGTACTTGGTGGCACCGACCGTACACGATCAACGATGTTACGAGGTGTTAAAAGACTACAACGAAAGAGCCATAGAGCAGGCCAGCGAGCTTATAACCGAGATCGAGGAAGAACAGACCGATGGAAGTGTCGCAAACGACGATGATTACGAAAGAGCTGTAGAGATTGTCAACGAGGGTGGTGTTATTAGATTTATAACCGATATCGAGGACGCACCGAGCATTGATGATATCGATGAAAGTATTAACAAATTAGTCGTATACGATGATGTGATGTTAGACAATCAAAAGAACCCTGCCAGGATATTTTCAAGAGGTAGACATAAAAAACCGACGTGATATACGCCACTCAACGATACACTCAAATACCAAACGTCATCAGAGATAACTGCAATTTATTGTGTGTGTGTTTAATGGAGTTGACAACCATACACTAAGAAATATTTGGCTGACTTGGTGCTGCGGTGATATGGATCATAATCGATTTAGAAATTTCTTTAGACACGCTCAGTCAATCCCACACAGATTTGTGACGATAAATTTAGCAGATCCTCGAACGCGATATCCTGTCGGACTTGATAACATATTCAGTTAAAATCTTTTACTGAATCTCGTAAAAGAATTATTAACCCATAGCAGCAGAGAGGGTGAATTCCAACGACGATGGCGTCTTTTTTTTGCCAAATGGACCCTTACAAGGAAGCCTTAATATACCAAATCGACCTTTCTATTAAATATTTACTAGGAACCCTCAATTTGTCAAATAGACCTTTCTATTAAATATTAACGAGAAGGAAGCCTCGTTGATGCCTACATAGTTGATCTTTACACTCCCTCTGCTGCTCTTAAAAGTCAAAATGAGACATACATTTAAAATATATGAAAGACAGATTCTATTTTGTATTGATCATTCAAACTATTTATTAGGGGTCCAATCAGTTAATTTATGTGTTTCTGATGGGTAACTTCCTGAGTAACACATATCTGCTTATATAGCCTTTAGTAATTGTTAACATATATAGTTACAGGGTGTTTAGTGAGAGGACAGTGATGAAAACTTTATACTAGAACCTACTCAAGTTCTCTACTAAATCAGATTAAACTTTCTGAGAATGAAATGCAGGTTGAAGGGATAAAATATACTTTCCACATGTATATTTACCCTTGGATGTAAGAAAACAGCAAAATGATGTAAGTTGAACACAAAATGCATTCAATTTTATTGTTCAATTTTGTTAAGATATTGGTTAGTGAAGTGCGGCATTGTGGCCTGTATGATGTTATGTGAATTCGAATGATCCATCTTAAGTTATGCATTGTTAATTACTATAATATTTGTTAACTGACACTCTAAAGATTGCATAATATATATTCCAACATATATTTTGAGTTTAACTGTGTACAACTGATCTTAGCATGGTTACTATCCCACATGAGCAAATAGTCACATATTTTAGAATGTTTGGGATCCAAATTTGAAGGTGTTATATATATTGACATTTTAAATAGAAAAATGCCTTTAGAATCTAAAAATTGACTTTATTTTTTAAAATTTTAATAATTTTTTTTTAAAAAAATAAAAAATTAAAAGATGGCCCTTAAAATGCACATATATATTTTTGGAAATTATATGAAATGATAACAGCATGTTTATATTAGTATTACCTGTGTGACGTTTACCCTTGATAATCTTTAATGTCATGTTTTATTTGTGGTTTGTTATTGTGAAAACTTATTTAGTCAAACATTTTGCAGTGGGTGATTTGTTCATATCTCAGAATCTATATTTCTCATTTACAGATCAAACCAATTCTAATTGAGCATGATTACATTCCAGCATTAACTGTAAGTTATACATTTTTAGAACGTACACCTGGAAGATGTTACCAGGTAGAAATACAGGCTATAAACACACATGGACATTCTTGTTCAAACTATTTCAACTTTAGGACTAAAGAAAGTAAGTCAACAATTGTTTTTGTATTACATCTTTATTCAGTACATTTACATGTATATTTTTATTCAGTACATTTACATGTATATTTTTATTCAGTACATGCTGTACAATGATTGATACTAGTTAATGTTCATATATTTTTCTGCATTAGTAGATGGTATGAGATCTACATATCCTTTATTGTGGCAAAAACGAGTTGTTTGGGTTTGTGTGTAACAAATCTAGACATTGTTACAAACAGTGTGACTCTGTCAGACTTTCATGTCACAGTTTTCTGTACTAACTTTGAACAACTAATATTTTATTGATTTTAGCACAATCCACCCACAAAATGCATGTCTGTTTTAAAAAGTCTCTGAGATAAATGAGTGATACTTTCTAGATTAATAAATGTTTGACAGACAAATAACCACCTAGATATGTGAATAAATAGTGATTATCATAAAAGATAGGCATTGGAAAGCTATAATACTAGCACACAATCTTATTAACCTATTTATGCAACATTGAACACAAAATTTCACTAGACTAAGTATCAATTATTGCTTTCATTGTTAGGATACATATTTTAGATCAATGCTTTGATCATCACAAATCATTTAGTCTTCTTATTTCCTCCCTGACCATGTTTATTATGTATTATTCAGGTTTTCTTCTCTTTTGACCAGTTTTGAGTTATATTTAAATTTTCCTTCAAATTATTTGGATTTTAAGAAACTACTTTACCCTGGAAATACTTGTGCTCTGTTTTTAAATTAATTCTTTGACAGACATTTTTATTAATGTCTTATTGAAATTGTGTTCGCAATTCAAACACCTGAGTGTAATTCTCAGACATTCAGCAGTAGACACATCAGAATTATCACAGCATACATCATCGCCTTCTATCTTGGTTTTCATAGTGACTCGATCTCAAATTTTATTACTAGAACAGAAAAAGCAAAAACAATTTAACAGTGCTTTATAAACATTAAAAAAATATGAGAGGACATGTAGTGTAATACAGCAGTCTGAGCACCTGATCTCTTTGCAGATTTGCATTTAGCAAAAATGTACACAAAAAAGTCATGTAGAATACTCAACAAATGCTGAATATAATTAACTTTTCAGTATGAAAATTTTATGATTGTATTCTGGTTCTAATCCACTGTTTTAACCAGCTGCAAATCTGGGTTAGTAGTAAAAATGTATCTTATTCAGATGTGCTGAATTTCAGGCATGTAGAGATTACACTTTTATTCCCAAATTAATCTTTTTTTGCCACTTAACATAGCAATAATCATACTTATGCATCTAGGGCAGTTGGTGTTACTTGAAATTTCACTGAAAGTTTGGTCAAAAAGTATAATTTGTGAGATTTCATTGAAATTTGTGTCAAGATTTAAGGAAAATATCACTGAACTTTTTGTGTGATTTTTTTTAAATTTCTCAGAAATTCTTGGCAAGATTTCCCTTAAACTTTGATCAAACCTTTCACTGAAATTTCATTGAATTGCCAGTGAAATTTGAAATAGCAAAATTTCAGAGTTACAATTGAATATTTTTCTGAATGTTTTGCATATTTTCAGTCATTTTGAAATTTTTCAATAAAATAATAGTTACAAATTATACAGTGCTTTTTTATCCATAGTAAAATTGAAGTCTAACTGAAACAAAATGGTACAGCTGTTATGATGTATTTGAGACATGGTACAAACTAAGATGTTTGTTGTGATTGATTGAACTTGAATGAACCTAGATTCAATAGCAGCCACAACAAATGTTTATTATGATATAATTACACTGATTTTACACAGAAGTCTAACACAACTAGAATATTTTTCTAATATAAACAACAATACTTAATACCACTTGTATCATTGAAGGATGATTGTGTCTGTGCCCTTCTTGAAAATTTGAAATGCAATTTCTTGGCAAGCATGCTCATTCCCAACTAACTTTTGGCCAGTCAGAAAGCTCTTTACAGCGATCGTCTTTTAAAAACTATATGGAAGGAAGACTATTATAAGATATGTTGTGGAATGGGACCAAACAGACCATTACTTGAAATTGATATGTGATGATGCATCAAAATAATGGTCCATGTTGAAGAAAATCTGATCCCGGTCAGGGAAAAAGCAGAACTCAGCCTTAAATTGGAAAACAATCTTGTTGTTTTAGGCAGTTAAACCCAATTTATTACAAAAAAGGAAACAAATGAAAAATTATGGAAAGAAGTTATTTTTTCATCAATGAACAGTAAAATTAATGCTATCAGAAACACAAAATAAAGTTTGCTGAAAATCATTCACATTGTACAAGAAGCAAACAGTGAATGAAATAACGGTTTGTTTTTTATGCCACTGTTTCTTGTTGATATTTGTAAAATGAAATTTCAGTAAAATCACAATCACAAAGTCTCACTGATAATTTCAGAAATTTCATGAATCATTTATTCAGTTAATTTTGTGATATACTGTACAATTATTTTGGTCCATTAAGAAAATTTCACTGAAATGACGTCTTACTTTTACTAGGTTTTTTCCTGTTCCTGATTAGTGAACTATTTTATTCTTTATAAATTTGATGGTCCAGCATCCATTATTAGAGGGTGAATGTAAGAATTGTCTTTACAGTATACACAAACATTGGAAAAACAACAGGAATTCATCTCTGAATGTAGCCATCATCATTCTGATTTCCCAAACTATTCATAACTAGGTCAGGGGCCCCTAGTGGCTGAGTGGTCTAAAGCGATCTCTTGTTACGGATTACTGCCATCTCATCTCTGTATGTGTGGGTTTGAGTCTTGGATTCAGCCACAGTGGGTATGTGAGAAAGCTTGCCAGTAGCTTCTCATGGGTTGGTGTATCTTTCTGGGGTTTTCACGGGTTCTTCCTCCACCATTAATACTGGCTGCCATGTATAACCTATCTTGTGCTAAAAATGGCGTTAAACCCTAGATCAACAAAACTAGGTCAAATACAGGTATAACTGATACTTTTCCTACTTTGCCAAGCTCAAGGTTTATGATTTTATGTCAATCCTCAACTGTTACAACTGTATAATGTAGCTGCACTTTTAAAGCAATTATCATTTACCAAAAGAATCATAATGGTATGGGAGAGCTGACATCAGTGTTATATTGTCATGTTTCCTTCTTAAATGTTTGTTTATGTTGTTTCAGTAGATGTGGCTATGTCATCTTTGCATGCTTTTTACTATCCTGTTACTGGTCTGTATGAAGAGTGAGCAAACATTTAATTTTTGGAATAAATTTGACTGATTGACATGTTAAGAATTGAGACACCTTGATTTTACTATCCTCTTACTGGTCTGTATCAAGAGTGAGAAAACATTTAATTTTTGGAATAAATTTGACTGATTGACATGTTAAAAATTGAGACACCTTGATTTTACTATCCTCTTACTGGTCTGTATGAAAAGTGAGAAAACCTTTAAATTTTGGAATAAATTTGACTGATTGACATGTTAAGAATTGAGACACCTTGATTTTACTACACTTGTTCAGTATCTGATAGATAGCATTTTAAACTGTTAGGGAAAATGTTTAGCCATTTGCATGAAAATTGTAGCATTGTTTACTTGAGAGAGAAAAATGCATGAGAATGTGTTTATTTTCATGTCTGTTCTGCATAATTATTTGTGGAAACTGATGTGAAATAAAGCTACAAGATGTAGCTATACCTGGTTGATTTTAGTTGATTCCTGTGTGTGATTGACTAAATTTTATCCAACCTGGCCTTAATGATTAGTGAGCTTATTGTATTGTTCTTCACATCATTACTGCATGGATTGTTTTCCATATTTTATTTGCAATTACTATTTACTACTTCTTCACAAAAACTGTTCAGTAAATGTAACCCAATATGAAAGAAGGTACCCAAGCATAAAGCTCTTTATTATTTGCTCAGATGATGCTGAATGGCCATCAGATATGGCCAGCAACAATAAAAACAGGAAAATACCTTTGATGCCAGCTTAAAAATTGATGAAAACAACATCATTTTTTTTATATAAAAGTGTAATAGAAGAAGAAAATTGATAGGAAGCATCCAAGCAAAAAGGTCATTCTTAAATTTGTTACCCAGTTATAATACCTTAGGAGAACTACTACTAAATTGCGAATCCAGTCTTCCCAGATAACATTTTTAGCTAAAAGTAGTTAAATAAGTTATCTGCACACATAGTCAGTAGTTGGAAGAGTTGACTCACCGTGTATAGGGATTGGTAGCAAATCATGTGAATATCTACTTACTACTTCCACCCATGTACAGGGCCCCAAGTGGTTGATTGGTCAAAAGGGCTAACCGTTACGGATCACTGACATCTCACCACTGTCTGTCTGTCTGGTTTTGAGTCTCGGGCACAGCCAATGTGGGTACGTGAGAAAGCTTGTTCTTCTCCACCATTAATACTGGCTACCATGTATAGTCTTGTGCTGAAAAATGGCATTAAACCCTATAACAACAACAGCAATTACCCATTTGAAGAAGCATGCTCTCAGCTTAAGAGACCATGCCAAAGCCATAATCAGCTTTTGGGAGATACACCAATACAGTTGGAATAGTTTTTCACCTGTTTGGAAAGTATACTCCATCCATATTTCTAACATTTCTCCTTTACTATGCTGGCAAAGCTCTGCCTTTAAAATTTTCTAACAATTCACATCTTCACACATTTTTAGGTAATTGCTTGGGTAGCTTTTACAACTTCACCATAAGCTCTTTGTCACATTTCAGCATGTTGAATTGGACAACGTATTTTCTGTAAAGATGGCCTACTTCTGTCATAACCAGACATTGCTATATTCAAGGGATGAGAAAGAACAGAGAGGAAAGGAGCTAAGCAAACTGCCAAAAGTATTTTCTTGCGCAGCAGACATATGGGTCAGTTTTGTGGATCAAACATGTGACCCATTTTAGCATGATGAATTGAACAATGTCCTCTCCATTAATATTGACTTTGTCTGTCATAACCGAACAATATTCAAGGGATCTTAAGGAGTCACAACCACAACATATACACAAGTCCCAGAAGGCAACTTGTCCAGTATGTTGAACTAGGTCTCTACAGTCATTAACAGAGATCAAACATCACGATCCTCCCTTTTTACGATGCCAAGTTTTGTGGCTCAATATACAACAGATGTCATTTCACAGATCTCTTAACCTTTGTCACTAGAAGGCACTCTCTAATCAGCAACCACTTGGAAGTCACAATTTCTGGGTGAAAATTGAGTTTAGTGAATGGTAGAGCTTGACACTGCTTGCCAGGTAATTCACTGGTATACAAGAGATTTTTGCTTCTCATGTGCACAAAGATGATGATGTTTGTTCTCAAGTCCCTTCATCGCTTCTATATAACTTGGTTATATGATGTTGTGGGAAGAATCAGCCTTCCAAGCATTAAATGCAGAAGTTTTGAATAGTATATATCATCAATTACAAGATTACAATGGACTGTTTTGTTTCAAAAGTGCCTACCAAACAATACACCCATTTTTCAGTTGGACACTCCAACAGTCAACCATCATATTGCAGCCTTGGGGATGGCATAGACATATTCAATACATATGGATCAGATGGCTTTTAATGGCACTCAGCAGTTGGTACTCAATCTTTTGCCGTGGGTTCATTGCTGGACTTTGTTTCAATTGCTGTTTCTCAACAGGCGAAATATAGCTTAACTTATCTTAACCCAAATTCCACATGCTATGCATGGTAGTTAGTTTCCAGAATTGTTAAATTTCAGAAGCCACGTCACATTCTTATTATATTCAAATTCATAAGCGAAATCTTCCCCAAAATGATCAAAAACATTTTACACTTTCCAGAATGGCCCAAGTATTGAACAGAGCTGCTTAGCACATCTTAGCAAATACCATAAATGCAGCTATTACATTTGGCAGAATGAGATGTAGTGCTTTCTGACTCCACCTTTCTAATGGACCACCATAAGTCCATGCTGTTATTACAGCCTTTCTCTTCTAATCTCTGTTTTAATGACAAAATTGAAAAGTCTGCAAATAAGCCACTAAGGGGACCAATTTTCCCCATCACAATTCCAACTTTGATACAGGAACATGACAGATCATTAACAAAAGGAAACAATGGACTAACCTAATAGTTCTTGCAAATCAAAGTGGATAAATGACAGAGGTAGTGATTGCTTGAACCACCATTTCTTGACACTGCTGCCATCTCTGAAAAAGTGACATCATCTCCAATCTACCCTTACCACAGATTGTATGAAAGTTGAGACGATGTCCTTGAAAGAGGTTCAAATATAGTGTCTTGTTAGATCTGATTAGTACCCCTGATAAGTTATACTTTGAGTACTTTTAAGTACTACATTGTCTCACCTTTCATGCAAGACCTGCTTCCTTATTGCATTATCGACATGGGGCAGAAACAACGAAATACATGCACTATTCCTTGCCATTGGATTGTCTAATGAAATCAATGTCTACTCTCAACACATCAGTTAAATGCATTCCAGTATGAGCTTTGAAGTGGTATCTTAAGAGGACACAACCACTACATCAGAGGAGGTCATGCCTATTTTTACCTCTCAGAATAGAATAGAAATAGGATTACTAATTATAGGAATATTATTTAAATGCAGTAAAAACCTTATTGTAATACAAGATAATGCCTGTCTGAAAAATATGTTTGAAGTTTAAAATATAGCATATTTTGTCATTTATTTGCTGTATTTGTGTTCTGTGACACTTATTCATAAAAGGATAAACAGGAGCCACCATTGCTTGGGGTGCAAGATTGAGAGTCAAAATTCCCTCTGGTTTAATTCATAAGTAGAGGTCAGACCAAGGGAGAAAAAAAAATTGGTGTCAGAAATGGGGCTCAAATTAAGAATTTGGAAGTCTCTGATTGATAAATGAAGGTGAAGGAAAACAAATGAAAATTTCATATTAATTGGTTCATTTAACCAATGTTATTAGTTTTAAAATTTGTTTTGTAAAAGCCTTTTAAAGCATTGAAGATGCAGTTAATGGATTTTTATTTTTATTTTAAATGTTTTTACCTTATTATTTTGCAAATTAATGTTTTTGCACTCCATTGTAGCCAAACATCAAGTGTCTAACTGCACAAGTCGGGGGCCCTGAGTGGCTGAGTGGTCTAAAGCATTCACCATTACGGATCACTGCCATCTCATCTCTTTCTGTGTGGGTTCAAGTCTCTGATTTGGCTAATGTGGTTATGTGAGAAAGCTTGCCAGTAGCTTATCATGGGTTGGTGGTTCTTTCCATGGTTTTCTCAGGTTTTTCTTCCACTATTTAAAAAAAAACCCTCACAACACCAAGAACGACTTCACAAGTCTGTTATAAAAGTTTTATCTAGTTAGGACAAAAGCAATGTAATCTTGCTTTTCTTAAATATAACATAGCATATATATTGTCAATTTTAGCGCTGTTAGAAAAAGTCCTGAGGAAATCAGGCATAAAATGAGTCACAACCAGAAAGGAAAGAGTTAAAAGACTTTCATCTGAGTTAACAGCCATTTACACAAAGTCACAAATAAATAAATGATGCTGAGTCATTAGAAAGATATATAAAACATTTACACATAATAACTGCCAAACAGTATCTTGTCAGGGGGCAGATGATGGTTAAAAATGTGCCATCAAATAGAGTTGAAAATTCAGAATGTCAAATAATTTTTTAATTAAATAGGCAATGCACAGGATTTAAAAATGGCTATGTTTCCATAAATTTGATGATATGGGAATTAGTGTTGTTTAAATAAAAAAAAATTATGGCTAGAAAGTGATTGCAATTACATACAATCTTGGGAATAAAATATAACTCACCAGCAGTAATAGCCATTGTGACAACTATGTGCTCAAAGGTTTTGACAAGCTGATGTTTAAACTATCCAGGTGAGTGATATCCGGCTTATTCGTCCCTCAAGTTTATAAATTATTATGGCATTTCATCATTTAAGTTTAATGAAACAAGTTTTATTTTGTTTATTGTGACTTGAATTTTGGTGGTTGGCAAAAAATGACATCTTTTCGAGCACGTCATTGTGCTGAATGAGTTTTACTGGTTTCCTTATATTGTGGGTCATCAAAGTAAACCAAAAATGATGAAATTAGATGCATAAAAAATATAGTCACTGTGTTACTTATAGCATTTAGTGACATAGTCATAGGATATTGTGACTATACTACTTAATGTAAATATTATCTAGTAAATTTTAATATTGTTTTTAATGCAGGTGTCCCTCAACCAGTGCAGGTCACATCTCACCGTGACAGTCCTGATTCAACTTTATACCAGTTGATGTGGGATAACCAGATGATGGAGGATCTCCGCTAATAAAATACATCATCCGATATTGTGAGGTAAGAAAAACAGTGTTTATAAACTTGTAAGTTTAATGAATGGATGCTGGAATGTTGGTATAGATTTATTATAAAACAATATTTTACAAAGCTATTTTGGTTCAGATTGTCAGTTTTTTTTTGTTTGGAACCAACAGTTGTTACAAAGTTTGAAAATCATACATGGAGAAAAGCTTTATAAGACAATATGAGTTTATAATATGTTCCTGTACCCTTGGATCTGTCAGTAATTGTTTGTTGAAACTCAGGATGTCGTAATTCTGATATGAATTTGCTCAAACTTGGAATATGATCTTACATCATTATTCAAGTATATTAATGAAATTACATTGTTTACTGAGCCTGCCACCACTCTGGAAGCCACATATCAGATCCAGTTTGGTAAACTTTGGAACATTGGCTTATATCATCTTGAAAGAGATTAATAATGAAGATCTTGTGTAGAAATGATGTGCTCTGACAACTAATTGGTTGAGCTTATCACCCCCCTGGTCCCATCTTGATGAAACTTGATATTATTTGATTGTCTGAGCTTGTTCTCACTACAAAAGCCATGTATAAGGTCCATGTTTTATCATTCTTGGAATATCATACTTGTAATGTCAAAATTTTCAACAATGCATATGATCAGCACATACAAATTGACAGATTTATTCTCATTTTAAATTAGAATGTCTCTTTTATCCTGACTTGATTTAGATATTTCTTGATATAGTCTATTGTTTATATCATCTTTGATCCAGATATTTAAAAACTGTACGTTTGGTCGAATTGTGTACTGATCCTTGTAAATTATTGGTTCCTTTTGTCAGTTAGCACACAACTTGCACTAGGAATATTCTGATTGGTCAAAGGTTTAAATTCATCTATGGAATCTTCATGTAATGGAAACTGATGGCAGTGGAAGGAAGCAGCATGCTTCCAAAACATGGCATATTGAGTTGTTGAGAGAAGAAAAACACATATGGAAATGGGAATGGCTGGAAAGTTGACAGAAATTTAGTTGGTCGGTTTATAAGAAAACTGAACACTAGACAACTGGCATTTTGTAACCTCTGCAAGAAAGATCTGAATTAAGTAAGTGGAAGAGTTTGGAACAGCACCTACAAAAGAAGCTGCATACAGAAAACATGAAACTCAGATGGCATCTGGAAAATGTGCAGTTAATTACTATAACAGAAAAGATGTAGCCCTCTGTCAGAATATGTGCACTGCATGTTGCCAATACAAGCACCAGCCTGAAAGGAAAAAGACTCATTGCGCCAAAAAAGTCAGTGGTGACCAAATGGAAAGCTTAAAAGAATATCTTTGCCAATGCGGCAAAAAGAGCCAATATGTCTAGTACATAGTGTACATAATGTAAGTCCCTAACAAATTGAAATCTAAATATCTAAGCGACATATGAAGTTTGGTCAATGTTAGGTTAAATATATTGTAAATTTTGAGTGGTGGGTTCAAAATTGATTGAGTCAGATTTCTCAAAGAGTTTGAATAGAGATTTTGTACCAAATGAGAGCTCAATAACATAAATGGCAATATGGCTAGCCCTTAGAAGGGCTGCATAGCAGCACCGCAGAAGGTTCCTAGTCTTTCCTCTCTTTCGGCAATGTATGCACATGTTTTTTTCTTCCTCCCTGATTATTCTTGGGAAATATACGTGATGGAGGGAAACTATGTGCTGTGCTGCATCAAAGAGGTGATGGATTGGTTGCCTTTCGAAAATGTTGTATTACTAGTGCATCATTATCTTTAAGGCGAAATTCCAATGGGCTACTCTGGGTGGAGAAGTTTGCAATGACCTGAAGTCGATGTAAGTTACATCATTTACAAAGTTTCCGGCCTTCTTCTTGTCACTAATTAATTCAGTGAGTCCCAGGTCACTGCAAAGTTTTCCTATGAGTTCGTCCTTTGTCTTCTTGGGCATGTGCACAGACTTCACAGGCGACATAAATCTTTCTGAAGACGAGGAATCATCGAGAATTTTCTCCAAGTTTATTTACAAACTTGGAGTCTGCTTAATGGCTGGAGTACTTGTCTTTTCCTTCCCTTTTTTTGTCTTCCCCTTTTTGGGTGGGGGTAGGGGTGGTGGTGGTGGTGTCGGTTCAGGCTGTGGCGGTGATATGGCATCCTCCTCTGTTTGTACTGCAAAAAGAGCCTGAAGTTGAGTGGCAAATTCAGCCATTTGATCCCTGATGGCCTTTATTTTATCCTCCTGCACAGTACCCGTCTTTACAGGGGTTGTAGAGGCTGGTTCCTCAGTGATAATTGGTTATGGGGGTAGGGTGCTTTCCAGGTCTAGCTGGGTCTTTCTCCGCTGCTGTTGTCCTCCTCTTCCCCTATTTCTCTTGTACTTGAGATTCCCTGTGTTTTGTAATTCTTGATTATTATCCCATACTAAGAGAAGGGTTGTCCTTTTCTCAGCCGCTTGAAGACTCCAGTGTTAGCCCAACGCCCATAATAGCGTTGAACGCCTGAGGTGGGATGATTCCACGTATGCTGCTCCATTGTGTTACTCATTGTGTCCAGTTTTTATGTACAACGCCACAGACTCAGATTATGATATAATAATGCATTGTAACAATAGATAAATTTTGCTGCACTTTATATCAAATTTACGGCTGCCTTTAAATGGGCCTCTGAATTTTTCCACTCAAACCAATAGTTGTATATACATGTTTAAACATCCAATAATGTTGCGAATAATAAACAAGATCGCCAGATCCTACCTTTTACCACCAATAACAAAAACATCACAACTTGAGACATTGGCTAAGCTCTGCACTATCTCTGAATGAACTTTTCACATGTTATTTTTTGTACTTTTAAGAAGGAATATTTTATTATGTACATGAAAAATGCATATAAAATTTCAGGAGCCATGCCACGATCATCTTTTATTATTCATATGCAATCTCTTCCCCAAAATGATAATACTGTTTTTGCATTTTCTATTGTACTTTTACGAAAGATTTTTTTTAAAGCGCTCACTGATACAGATCACTGCCATCTCACCTATGTCAGTGTGGGTTTGAGTCTTGAGATCGGTCAATGTGAGTATGTGACAAAGCTTGCCAGTAGCTTCTCATTGGTTGGTGGTTCTTTCTGTGTTCTTCCTCCACCATTTATTATAACTGGCCACCATGTTATAGCCTGTCTTGTGCTGAAAATAGCATTAAACAACGACAACAACAATAACTTTTACAGGATTCAATATATTTTGCATGCCTGGCATGTTTATGTAGCATAACCTAACCAATGTGTTTTTGTAATTCCTAAACAAAATTAATGCAATGTTATAATAATGAGACTTTGAATTAGTTCAATTTCCAGTCTTAAAAATGATCACTTACTTGAGTCATGTTCCACCCATTTAACGAGTCTGTCCTGATGACATTCTCCAACTTACCTTTACAAATGTTTGCTAGATTCAACTAAACTTGTATGTTGATTAATCTTTACAAGACCTTACATGAATTTAAATTCCATTATTTCCCATCACCATTTTGAGGAGTTTTGCTGTTTGATTAGTTGTTCTTTGATTTTTGACAGGTTTATGCAACATATCTTTATCAAGGTTTGGACACATTTTATTGTGAGTTATTATTCTGTATGTATTTTAGTCAAAATGTTTCTGCCAATGATTTGTTCACATATCATAATGGACATTTTTCATAGGAGGAAATCGAGCCAAATGGAACAGAGTATGAACTGTCCAAACCTAGAAGTCAATTGGTTACTTTGGAGATCTCACCATCAGATGTTAGCTATACTCTGTCATCACTTAAACTGGGAAGTTAATACCAGGTAGAAGGTAGAAGTACCAGCTGTAAACTCCATAGGAATGTCTTCAAAGAGGTTCATCTTCAAGACCAAGGAAAGTGAGTCACTTTTTGGTATCACATTTTTATTCAACACACTGGCAGGCTGTATAATGATAGATTGTTTTTAATGCACAAGTATGTAATGGGTTGGACTGACATGATCCTTTATAAGGAAAATAACTTAAAACAATAATAATAAGCTAAAAACTTATCATTTGATCCCAGCGGCATTAGGCTGTGCTAGCCAGCTCTAAATCTAATTTGTTTGAAAACATTTTGATGCGCTGATGAAATGCAGAAATTTATTTCAAGATGTTGGAAGATTAATAAATTATTAATATTTATTCTCATGTATTCCTCTTACCCTTATGATGATGGTCTGTTAAGCATACTTTTATCAAAAGCTGTAAACATTTTGTTCATAGCGAAGTATGTG
Source organism: Unio pictorum (assembly GCA_030141615.1). Lineage (NCBI taxonomy): Eukaryota > Metazoa > Mollusca > Bivalvia > Unionida > Unionidae > Unio > Unio pictorum. Next base: position 5,922,774 of record JARLTB010000207.1, read on the forward strand.
ATCTGTGAATGACAAACGTATTTCCTGGGTTACTATAACAAGTGCTTAAATGGCTTTAACATACATTTGATTCTAAAATAGCGTTTTGGATATTTACGTGCTAGAAACAGTCAGAGCCAGTCTTGTGGGTATCTTAACCATCCACTTGCAACAGTTGCAGTTGTGCATGGTCATGTAATCATGCATACACAAGCTGTTAATTGAGTAATTGCTTAGGCCATATGTGGGATGTTTTCTGAAGAATTATAATGATAAAGGTATAAAATGTTATCATGTTGGCTTTAGGATCTTTAATTAAAATTTGACTGTCCTTTGACGAAATTAAGATAAAAAGAAAAGCCCTACTAAAATTATTTTGGTAAAAACCTCTTAAGCAAGTGTTTTTTCATCGTATTATGTCATTCAAAATGTTTGAAGTTCAGGTTTAATTAAAAAGTAACTAATCTGTCCCTTGCTGATGCTCACACTAATGTAATGAAACACTGGTTACTGGGTATACAATCATGTTACTGGCACCTATGAACATAGGTGTAATCAGAAACTGTATGTAAATCAAGGCAAGCTTCAGGTGCTAATAAATATCAAATCTGTCAATCTCCTGAATAAGGAGGACAAAAATTTGTTCAGTAAAGAGACAAAAAGTTGACAGGGAGGAAAGCATTGCATTAAATTTCTGAGATCCAAAGTATTCAGTTTCATAAGGTTTTGTATTTATATTTTGCAATATGAAGCATTTGCAGTGTTGCATGACAGATAGTATTAAAAAAGGGGCACATTGGGGCATAAGAATATGTTTTAAGTCACCAGTCCAGGCCCTGTGCCTAAAAAAATTGAGCATTGATGTAGCTAGTTAAGATGAAACCTAACAAAATACAACTGACATTTTCTCTATATTATTATTCTCATTGTTTTGATCAAAATATCTGCCTAATAGTTATAATATTTTTACCTATTATATATATTGCATTTATTATTGTCTCTGACCCCAACCAAGGAGTTTATTCCCTCACCTAATTTGTAATTGGAGATCTAAAATAAAATTTAAAAAAAACATGATTCCAGTCTCAGTCTGATACTTTAGTCAGCCACCATTATCCATTTCCTTAAAATGTTTGGACTTGTGCAAATGCTTTTGGTACTATTTATGTTTTATAATTCAGGTTGTCTTTTGACATTTATATGGTAAGTCATTTCCCTTTGAGTGTTTTTCTTTGTCCCCAGTCCTTGCATAAATTTTGTGTATTTGTGTCCCTGTTTTGATCAATTTGAAGGTTTTATATACCCTTCTAGCAAAATGGTGCTTCTATATTAGTAAACAGTGTTAGGGTTAGTATTTTCTACTCAGTTCTTGCCCAAGTTATTTGTGTTACTTTTGCATTTTCTTTCAGCAATAAAAAATGGCTTATATAAGGTGAGGGAAATGATTTGATTAAAGGCTGTGTGGAACCCCCTCACACACACACACACACACACACACACACACACCTGCTAAGTGTACTGCAAGAATATGTATAGTCACTTGTTCCATGTGTTTTCCTTGGTCTGCTAAGATAGAGGACTTAGTGGAAACTTGTCATGCTTTTAAGTCCATGAGGAGGTGACATGTTTCTTCCTCAGCACTGAATGACATCCTCCATTGACTAAGGGATCCATGCGTCTTTCCAAGGTATGGAAGTTGCACACTTCTGCCAGAGTGGGTGGGATTAATGATATATGGATGGAAGTTGTCAACACCAGTGATGTAGGGATCATCAACACTTCTTTGTGGATATGCAGTAGTGATCCCCACTTTGTTGACCCAATGGAAGCATGTCCTTCTCACTGGAGTACATCTGAGCTAAATCAAGATGTTAAAATTTGAGTTCCATGAAAACGTTCAGTCACCATTAAGATCTACAAAACTATTTGAAGTTATGAACCTAATGCCTTCACTAGACATTTGAGATGATGGAGACGTATAGAGTTTTCTGTTTAAAGTGTCCAATGTCAACGTCAGAGGGACTTGGAAAATATTTTCCACAAAATAACTCAAGATCACAAACTGTAACTAAACTTTTTTGATGTCTTGCACTTGAGACAAGAAATGCGCCAACTAATTTTGGGGTCAGTAGGTAATGATGGATCAGAGATCACCCAGACGGAAAGAAGAAGACACAAAATAACTTGACATGCTGCTACCGAGTATATTGTTTACATTATTTTATTAATTCTGGTTGTAGACCCCACAAAACTGTGTATGCTTTGTCATCTTTAGCAAAGGTGAGAGAAAGTTGTATTATCAACATTAGCTATGTTTTGTTTCCACTTTTCTGTATGGTCACTAGTTCCTATCCCTTTGAGAGATTGCTATCATGCTTGGACTATGTAGTCAGTGAACATTGATCCAGACCTGCCAACTCTTACGATTTTGCCATTAAGTCTTACAAAAAAAACACTAAAATTACTGACTTACGGAATGATATCAAAAAGTACGGAAGTATGATTTTTTTTTCTGTTCCGGATATTTTTGTACTGCTTCGTTCCGGATCCGTAATATTTGTATTAGACTACGTGTTCGGAATTGGAGTTTTATCTTAGACTGAGTGGATTTTGGTTGGGAACCAGACTAACTATACAGTGGTACATCAGATGCTTTAAACCAGCCTATTTTTGTCGTGAGAAGCGCGCATCTGATGCAGACTTCATTTTTCCTTTTGTCATCCGGGTGGCAGGGTCCAGTTTCGTAATTTTGCCCCTGGCAAATTTCTTAACTTAAGGGTATGGTGTAAGTTTTTGAGCTACTATTGTGTAATAATTAAAGATATGGATAAATTTGTGAACTAGGTGTTTCAGGCTTGTGTTGTTCTTGAAATTGATGTCAGACATGTACACTTTCCATAGTTACTCTGCAGTATGTTGATTGTGAAATACCAATAGTCGGCTAGGAAGAAGAGCTAGCCTCCCATAGCAGTAGACACGTGGGTTCAAGGCAAGTAGAATATCTCAAAAACGGCATGGATGACAACTATTATGAATTGCATCAAGCTATTTAGTAGACAATGTTTTTCAAAATTTTCATCTAGGAAAAGGCCTTGCGTTTGCACTGTGAGCACCACGTGCTGTCAAAAATGGCCTTCGGATGTGAAAAATGTATGTATAAAATAAGGGTTGGGGTATATAAACATTTTATTCTAAGAACTTCAGTAGACTTGTCAGGTCAAGTGTGTGACATGATTATGTTGCGTTACATAATACCTATCCAGAAGTATGTACCTTTTTGACCTTACTCGCGTATTTTATTTTTAATGAATTTTTATATTAGGCAGGTGCATGCGACATTAAATTTGTACATAAAAACTGGACCCTGCCCCCTTAAGGGAAAAATGCTATAAAAAAAATTGTGCAATGAACCACATTTTGTCTTATTTTCTTGTTCTTTATTCATATGCAATTAATTCTTATACATTAGCCTTATCATAGTACCTCTATTTGTCTCCTTATTTTGAATCTCTCAGCTTTTTATGAGATTCAAGGGAGGTAATTTCTTTTTGCACCTATAAATTATACCTATTGGTATCAGGACAAGTTAGCATATTTTGAGCTTAACTAAGTTGCTTTGAGAGAAAATGGGGGTTTAAAATGTGTTTACTTGATTTTCATGTAGGTAACAAGCTCTGTACTCCTATTTTAAATGAAAGTTATTCATATTTCATTGCAGACACACAAAAACATTACATGACATGACATCACACATTCTTCTAAGTAATTTCACTCCACAGGAGCAAATGCACTTTCAAGAAATCATAAGTAGACATAGTGTTATAAATGGTGAATGTCATCAATGGAACGGTGTTGCAAATAGTGATGGTTATGGCATATTGCGGACAATGTTTCGAGGAAAAAGAATTAAAGTTTTAGTACTTTTGTGAACAGTTCCACCATATTGGATTTAAACTTACAGTTACTGCATTGCACACAAACAGTAATGCACAAACCCTGTCTTTTGTGTACCGTAACAACTGGAAAAGCATTCTTACATTGATGTGGCAGAAATACCCTGATTAGTTCTGAAAGTTTATTGATGTTGACAACACAGTTTTCTTCTGGCATACTGGTAGCCACTTTTTTACTGAGTACAGAATGAGTAATAATGTCAGTTGCTTTACTTTTTGCAGGTCTCAATTTGCATGGAATGATGTTAGGATCTGTTGTCTCGGTCATATTGGTAGAAGCACTAGTTTGAAGCATGTATTCATTATGATCCAAATGCACTAAAGATTGATTATGAAAGACCGACTTGGCTTCATCATGACTTGTATTTTCTGGTAGGTCCTTATTTAAAGTAATAGAAGTTACAACATGTCCCTTTTTGTACTGAGTTTTCTTCTTTTTAATATTTTTCTTGTAGCTTTTCTTTCTATTTCCTCTCATTCTCTATATCCTTGCAATTGCTAAAGTCAGCTGTGAGTGGATAAGATTCTGAGAATCTTTGGGTTAACTGTATGGAGTGTGTATTTATTTTGTATTTTGGGCTTGAGAATGGTTCATTTCAAAGGCCTTTTGTCACTGAATTTATCTGATATGTTGATGTAAGTTCAGCAAGGTTCCTCACATCAATGTCCCAACATAGAATAATATTTTTTTCTTTATATCTGTCCCAATTAGCTAGACATAGGTGTATTCACCCCCCCCCCCCCAATGCTGTTTATGTTAGCATCACTAGAACAATACCAGGTCAGGAATGTTGATGTGTATGTCTCAAGCTATACTTATTATTAAAGTACATTATAAATGTAAATGTCTGGTAACTTTTTTCTTAAGTGGCACTTTTTAAAAGAAAAATTTCAACAAATAATTGCTTGAACAATAGAGAAGTTCTATCGCTAATAACAAAGAGTGTATCTCATATTCAGTCACTATTTGCAACTATAAAATCCATTCTTAGCATTCAGTCAACATCATCATATAATTCTAGTATCTTCCTGACTATACGATGGCAAAAAGGACAGAAAACATTCCATTGCACACAAGTTTAATTCTTTTCAAGACAGCAACCCTAGCACAAAGTATATACAATGCAATGCATTTTGCCGCAATGTAGTCACTTTTCTAAAAGAGTAATAACATTTTTACTTTAGCATACAAAATAATTTCCTTGATACCATTTTGTTAGATAATGTCTAGGTAAGTGATATGTACAAAATGTTTGACAGAAATTATTTTTTGCAAAATGCTTAAGGGAAAAATGCTATAAAAAAAATTGTGCAATGAACCACATTTTGTCTTATTTTCTTGTTCTTTATTCATATGCAATTAATTCTTATACATTAGCCTTATCATAGTACCTCTATTTGTCTCCTTATTTTGAATCTCTCAGCTCTTTATGAGATTCAAGGGAGGTAATTTCTTTTTGCACCTATAAATTATACCTATTGGTATCAGGACAAGTTAGCATATTTTGAGCTTAACTAAGTTGCTTTGAGAGAAAATGGGGGTTTAAAATGTGTTTACTTGATTTTCATGTAGGTAACAAGCTCTGTACTCCTATTTTAAATGAAAGTTATTCATATTTCATTGCAGACACACAAAAACATTACATGACATGACATCACACATTCTTCTAAGTAATTTCACTCCACAGGAGCAAATGCACTTTCAAGAAATCATAAGTAGACATAGTGTTATAAATGGTGAATGTCATCAATGGAACGGTGTTGCAAATAGTGATGGATATGACATATTGCGGACAATGTTTCGAGGAAAAAGAATTAAAGTTTTAGTACTTTTGTGAACAGTTCCACCATATTGGATTTAAACTTACAGTTACTGCATTGCACACAAACAGTAATGCACAAACCCTGTCTTTTGTGTACCGTAACAACTGGAAAAGCATTCTTACATTGATGTGGCAGAAATACCCTGATTAGTTCTGAAAGTTTATTGATGTTGACAACACAGTTTTCTTCTGGCATACTGGTAGCCACTTTTTTACTGAGTACAGAATGAGTAATAATGTCAGTTGTTTTACTTTTTGCAGGTCTCAATTTGCATGGAATGATGTTAGGATCTGTTGTCTCGGTCATATTGGTAGAAGCACTAGTTTGAAGCATGTATTCATTATGATCCAAATGCACTAAAGATTGATTATGAAAGACCGACTTGGCTTCATCATGACTTGTATTTTCTGGTAGGTCCTTATTTAAAGTAATAGAAGTTACAACATGTCCCTTTTTGTACTGAGTTTTCTTCTTTTTAATATTTTTCTTGTTGCTTTTCTTTCTATTTCCTCTCATTCTCTATATCCTTGCAATTGCTAAAGTCAGCTGTGAGTGGATAAGATTCTGAGAATCTTTGGGTTAACTGTATGGAGTGTGTATTTATTTTGTATTTTGGGCTTGAGAATGGTTCATTTCAAAGGCCTTTTGTCACTGAATTTATCTGATATGTTGATGTAAGTTCAGCAAGGTTCCTCACATCAATGTCCCAACATAGAATAATATTTTTTTCTTTATATCTGTCCCAATTAGCTAAACATAGGTGTATTCACCCCCCCCCCCCCAATGCTGTTTATGTTAGCATCACTAGAACAATACCAGGTCAGGAATGTTGATGTGTATGTCTCAAGCTATACTTATTATTAAAGTACATTATAAATGTAAATGTCTGGTAACATTTTTCTTAAGTGGCACTTTTTAAAAGAAAAATTTCAACAATTAATTGCTTGAACAATAGAGAAGTTCTATCGCTAATAACAAAGAGTGTATCTCATATTCAGTCACTATTTGCAACTATAAAATCCATTCTTAGCATTCAGTCAACATCATCATATAATTCTGGTATCTTCCTGACTATACGATGGCAAAAAGGACAGAAAACATTCCATTGCACACAAGTTTAATTCTTTTCAAGACAGCAACCCTAGCACAAAGTATATACAATGCAATGCATTTTGCCGCAATGTAGTCACTTTTCTAAAAGAGTAATAACATTTTTACTTTAGCATACAAAATAATTTCCTTGATACCATTTTGTTAAATAATGTCAAAGTAAGTGATATGTACAAAATGTTTGACAGAAATTATTTTTTGCAAAATGCTTAAGGTGGCAGGGTCCAGTTTCGTAATTTGGCCCCTGGCAAATTTCTTAACTTAAGGGTATAGTGTGAGTTTTTGAGCTACTATTGTGTAATAATTAAAGATATGGATAAATTTGTGAACTAGGTGTTTCAGGCTTGTGTTGTTCTTGAAATTGATGTCAGACATGTACACTTTCCATAGTTACTCTGCAGTATGTTGATTGTGAAATACCAATAGTTGGCTAGGAAGAAGAGCTAGCCTCCCATAGCAGTAGACTCGTGGGTTCAAGGCAAGTAGAATATCTCAAAAACGGCATGGATGACAACTATTATGAATTGCATCAAGCTATTTAGTAGACAATGTTTTTCAAAATTTTCATCTAGGAAAAGGCCTTGCGTTTGCACTGTGAGCACCACGTGCTGTCAAAAATGGCCTTCGGATGTGAAAAATGTATGTATAAAATAAGGGTTGGGGTACATAAACATTTTATTCTAAGAACTTCAGTAGACTTGTCCGGTCAAGTGTGTGACATGATTATGTTGCGTTACATAATACCTATCCAGAAGTATGTACCTTTTTGACCTTACTCGCGTATTTTATTTTTAATGAATTTTTATATTAGGCAGGTGCATGCGACATTAAATTTGTACATAAAAACTGGACCCTGGACATTGATTTGAGTAACCTTGCTGAACTTACATCAACATAGCAGATAAATTCAGTGACAACAGGCCTTTGAAATGACAAATTCTCAAGCCCAAATTTCAAAATAAATACACAGTCCATACAGTTAACCCAAATATTCTCAGAATCCTATCCACTCACAGCTGACTTTAGCGACTGCAAGGATATAGAGAATGAGATAAATAGAAAGGAAAGCTACAAGAAAAATATTAACAAGAAGAAAACTCAGTACAAAAAGGGACATGTTATAACTTCTATTACTTTAAATAAGGACCTACCAGAAAATACAAGTCATGTTGAAGCCAAGTCGGTCTTTCATAATCAATCTTTAGTGCGTTTGGATCATAATGAATACATGCTTCAAACTAGTGCTTCTACCAATATGACTGAGACAACATATCCTAACATCATTCCATGCAAATTGAGACCTGCAGAAAGGAAAACAACTGACATTATTACTCATTCTGTACTCGGTAAAAAAGTGGCTGCCAGTATGCCAGAAGAAAACTGTGTTGTCAACATCAATAAACTTTCAGAACTAATCAGAGTATTTCTGCCACATCAATGTAAGAATGCTTTCCCAGTTGTTACGGTACACAAAAGACAAGGTTTGTGCATTACTGTTTGTGTGCAATGCAATCACTGTAAGTTTAAATCCAATATGGTGGAACTGTTCACAAAAGTACTAAAACTTTAATTCTTTTTCCTCGAAACATTGTCCGCAATATGCCATATCCATCACTATTTTTGCAGCACCGTTCCATTGATAACATTCACCATTTATAACAGTATGTCTGCTTATGACTTCTTGAAAGTGCATTTGATCCTGTGGAGTGAAATTACTTAGAAGAATGTGTGATGTCATGTTATGTAATGTTTTTGTGCGGACGTTACTGCGTGTACAGATTGTCTGTGTTTAGTAGTGCAAAATTTGAGATATTTACCACGTATCCATAGCGTCACTCAACGGATAAGTTGCCTGGAACAGTATCTGTCATATTAAACCGTGGAGACGAGGAAACATTTATCCTGGTTGCATCCGACAAGAAATTAACTGCAGTAACGATCTGGTGGTGTCAGTCAAGAATTTGTTGCCGAAACACCTCAATTGAGTACAGCGTAAATAATATGGACTACAGATACAATCAAGAGCGTGAGTGGCAAGATAATTTAAAATCTATCGTTGATTCTTACATGATAAAAGTGAAAAAATATCACAGACATGTAATGGTCATTGATATAATTGTATATGCAGTCACCGCGGTTGTTGTTGGAGCTGGTCTTTTATTATCTGCGGTAACAATGACATCACCTGCGATCGCTGGAGTTGTTAATATAATTGCAAGAAAAGTATCGACGTGCACGAATGAAAACTTATCCGATTAAGCGGTGATGTTACACGCGGCAACGACGTATTGTAAACTGTCTCAGTTAATATCTGAAAGCCTCAATGATGCATCAATATCGGATTCTGAGTTCGCATTAATGACTAAAATATTCTCCAAAGCAATGACTGTGATAGAATCTACACCCATTAAAGTTACAGATAAATAAATAAATGCCAGCACAAGAACTATTGCAACAGATTGACATGAACACAACACCGGTGAAAACCACTATGATATCCTGTGAACGCAACTAATCCTGAATTCAGTATTAATTTCCAACTGCAATTTCAGCAAGGGAGATTGTACTTGCACAACTGCGAGTATATCATAGTTGGCCAAATATTAGATCTGAACCATTTGGTGGATTACCTCCAAATAATTCGCTTGTACTTGCAAACAAAAATAAACCAAACAGAACCCTAGATTTCTTTGTTGTTTATATGCCCACAGGTAGCTATCGGATTGATCAAATCAGTGATGAATTTCAGCACAGAATAAAATCAACAACAAAAAAAGAATCAAAAATAACTATTACTGTTCACGAACCAACATTATCATCTGTGATTGAAATAAAATCTACCGATTACGTCGTAGATATTTATAGATCATCGATAAAAACTGTTCTTTGGATGGCCTGATAAAACTCCACCACATAGTGATGATGTTCTGAAATTTAACAATAATCCAGATGCTGAAGGCAGACATATTTCACCAGAGATTTTAAATATAACATCAGTGATTGCAGTCAATCTTGTATGCGATGCAATCGATGGTAGTTATCAAACAGATCTTGCGATATCAAATCAGGCTTAACAAGGATACGTTATTTACACATTTACTCCAATGGTTCCTCCTGGATCCCTGATTATGCAAGAACCAATCAATGCGGTGTATCTACGCATAATCAATACTTGTCAAGAATTAATTTTAAACTCACCGACAAGAGTGGACATTTGATTGATTTACAGGCCAAGGTTTCACTGACAAACCTCAATGTGAAATCATAAACGATTTTTATCGTAAACGATTTTTTTTATCTTTATTCACAAATTAATCAGATAAATGTTACATATTTACTGTTACGTATATTTGATATGTCATTTCTATTTATTTTTATTTTTGTTTGTTAGATTTAAATTTGGCATTTTAAGTTTTAAGATTCGTTCATTGAAATGGGAGTGGGTGACCTGTACCTTAAATGATAAACACCAGGTGTTGACCTCATTTCTGACCTGGTTTCAGAGTTGTAAACAAGCTTTTAAAATGATTGGTTGGTTACAAGGATAAAATGGAGTAAAGTATAAACATCTTTCTAATTTAGTTGAGTCATACGCTGTTTACGTGATTTCTTGAACGTAAAATTGTTCTGAGAGATTCTAGAAGGTCATGACCCCTTTCTTGTTTATGTTAAAACAGGTATATAAACTATGTTATTCAGTAAAATAAATTGGGCTGTTAGAATATTAAGTTGTTTTTGTTTGAGTTATTGTAAATTACCTTGTACTGGAAATTGTGTCAATTCGTTTGGATCAAGAGGAATTACTTTGTTATTTATCTGGAAAAGGATATGTGCTCATAGAATTTTTATTAACAAGAACTGATTAAATCAAGTGACATCTTCTTCCATCTTGGATACTTCGCTGGAATTCGAACTTAGAACTATTTGGACATTTTATTACCAGGACTTTTGCCATTTCTCTAGTGGATAATATTTTGAATTATTTTGGATTAATTTTGGAATTGATTCTTAAAACCATAAGTTTTTTACTTTTCTTTTCTGAAAAATATTTGTACTCAATAAATTGTTTATTAAGTTTTACAAGCTTGTTTTTTTCACTCTTTCTATGTTACTGTTTATTCGAGCCTAAGCACGTAACAGTACCATCACGTAAAGGTTTTTATACACGACAAGGAAGCACTTGAAATTGCAATCAAATTAATATTTACACAGTCTTCATTCAACATCGTTGATATAGTCATTGATGGGTTCTGTTACGAAGATTTTTTACTGACGCAAGAACAGTTAGATTAATGGGCGTCTTATCTAAGTATTTTTTAACAAGAACTAACGGTACAGTGTGTGATATTGAATGACGATTATTAATATTTCGAGCCTTCAGTTGTATCGCTATCGTTGAAACGGCACGGTTACTGTCACGTTGTGAACTCACCCAGTTGGCTAGATTTTCTTCAAAGTTCGGCCAACTTGCCTTTCTACCTCTACGAGTTCGTTTCCTTGGATTCATCTTCTTAATATCTTCTTCCTCCAACCTCCAATCACGTATATTCTTCTCACTGCAGCTAATTTCTCTTCCAGCAGCTCTGTTGCCACGCTCCTTGGAAAACTTGAGGACGTATAATTTAAAGTCGGCCGTATATATTTTTCGCTTCGGCATCGTGACAATTTTATAAATTTTAAAAATGCTAAGCAACTTGATCACTCATTTATGTATAACAAGAGACTGTTCCCATGTTTATATATGCTAACTGCATACATCGGGCGTTTATTGGTCTATGTACTAATCCCACCCGCTCAAGACTTGGCCTAGCGGATCAATGAAACCGCCTTTACATCCGGCGTTTATTGTTCTTGAATCTAGATACCAGGTACTAAACCCATCGGCTATTGGCCTTTGATCTCAATTAAAAATGGTAATAAAGCCTTGTTTACATCCGACGGGTGATGAAACATTGGACAAATTTTCATTTATGATAAAGGAAAGGTAACCACTGGAGATAAATTGCTCAGTTCGGCAAATGGCTAGGCCGCGTGCATCTTATAGTTTTGGGCGTCTTATTTAAAATATTTTTGACACAAATCGTCAAAACCCGCGTCTTATGTATGGGTGCCTCTTAAATGCGCGAAAATATGGTAATTCTTTACAGATTTGATGAAATTTCATCTTTTTTATCCATTTTAGTCAATTTTATCGGAAAGATCTGTCACATTTCTGATTTTTGTAGGGTGACACCCCGAGCCATTCTGTAAATGATTTATCGATAAAATCGTTAATTTCATCTTTTTTGGTCTGTTTTTTGTATATTCTCGTAAAAATATATCCGATTTTAGTTGATTTATGATCAAAACATGGCAAATTTACCGATTTATTGATAAATCATTTAGAAAATGACTCGGGGTTTTACCCTACAAATATTACAATTTTGATAGGTTGTTCGATGATATTTCGACTACATGGGTAAAAAAAGATGAAATGCATCAAAAATTACAAATCTGAATAAAAAAGGATATTATAACAGAGTACAAAAAAATATAACAGAATAAAAAAAGATATTATAACCGAATAAAACAAAATATTACAGAATTTAAAAAAAAATATAACAGAATAAAAAAGGATATTATAACAGAATAAAACAAAATATTATAGCAGAATAAAACAACAGAACTGTAGAGGAATTAATTCAAGCTGTCATCGGTAACAGCGTTTTTATTTATAATCTTTTTAGTTGTCTCACGCGAGTATTGATAATTTTGTTTGTTTCATATTCGTGAGACAGTTTCGATTTAATATTTTCTACTGCGATAGCAAGTGGTACAAACTTATCTACATCTGTATCTTTTACCACTGATAAGGACTGGAACATTATAGACTGTATGTTCTTATCAGCCTATACTCCGTTGAAAGTGTATAACCACCTTCAAGATTTCATTGTTGGATTGACTCGAAATCACAAATTATTTTTTCTGGACCGGTTGTATATTTATATTTTAATTTTTTAATTTTTTTTACTGCAGATATTATAGCATTAATATTTTCGATAATATATATATATATATATATATATATATATATATATATATATATATATATATATATATATATATTTAAATTAAAAAAATATGACCTTTAACCTCTAGGTTCGAGTGTTCTAGAAAGCTGAAGGCATATGAACCATTGAACCATATAATCTTAATTAAGGACAGCACAACCTTTTAACCTCTAAGTTTGAGTATGCCAGGTTTAAGGCATATGAAACATATAATCTTAATTAAGGACAGTACAACCTTTAAACCCAAGGTCACCAACGTGCCCTTGCAGGTCTAAGGCATATGAAACATATAATCTTAATTTAGGATAGCAGAACATGAAAAACACAACATTAACATAACCGTGGCAATTAACAAAACCAACTGGTTTCTGTAGTCGACAATTCCTGATAACACCATCACGATTTGCATCGTAGTTTGTTATGATAGGATGTCCCATGAAGTCCTTTTGCTCCATTATATATAAGTATCCTTTGTTTAAATCATTATTTGCCTTAATCTTTACTTTGAAATCTAATCAGATAATCATCTGGGTTTTTTTATAATCCTGTCGCTATCATTTTTTTATCATAATGTCGTTTCAGTTCTTTGTATCTTTCACCACCACAGTACACACACAAGCGTGTTTCACCTCGTACTCCAACACCACATTGTAAACACGGTTTTGGTCCTAGACTTCCATCTCGGACACGTTGCGAGTGGATTCCGCAGAATTCGTTTACGCAAGATCTGTTACAAGGAGTAACAGAGCCGATCATCAACCACCTACAGAGATTCCTTGTTTTAATCATTATATATATGTAATATTTTTAATTTAAATACTTGTTTTAATTATAATGATGTGGAATTCGAGAGATTATCCAATATCGAGCTTTCTAAAAATAAAAGATTTAATCTTGACAGAATATTCCGTTTCGATGCCAGATCTGGTTGATCCGACAGATAAAATCTTGATCAATAAAATACATGATTCCAAGAGAGAATTTCAGAAAAATGAAGCATCTCTTGTGTGGTTGACGTTTAAGATTATAAGTGACACTAAAAATAGAGATGCTACGATGAACGACAAACAAGCGGAGATGATTATTAACTACCTTGAGGATAGAAAATATATTTTCAAAAATCAAATTTATCGTACTGTCAGATACAGACAATTGGATCATTCGTGATAAACGTGATCCTGTCCTTCATAACGAAAAACCTGCCATACTGAGTAAAGGTTCCAAACCAGGGATGTTGACCGGTATTGATAAACTATATTACAAAAGATCTTATCCTGTAACAGCGGTTATTTATGGGATGTATCTGCTTGAGAAACCTAACATTGATAATCTAAAGCCGATGAAATTCTCGAAGATAAATGGTGTGGCCGAATGAATAACAGAACATTTCACTGTCTTGACTCGTGGAAAGGGTTTAACGGAAAACCAACGTAATTAATAAATTCGTGGGCAGAAAAGGTCAAATTTACTGGAACATCTATGAATTATGTTGCTGAACTAGGAAAGAAATTTAAATTCCCTATGAGTTAAAACGATAACAGGAGAGATCTTATACGAATCAAAATTTAAATCAAAGGAAGCTTCAATCGAAATTGTTGATCATAATGCGCATGCGTGAACTAATGCAGTAACAGTATTTCCACGCACGAGGACGGTTAAATTCTATAACAGAGATAATTTTGACCTTATTAACGAAATAAGTAAAAATGATCCTGTATCCGTTTGGTTGTTTAGTTCTGAAGATGAATCCGATCAGTTTGAAAGACCAAATGGTGACATTTATCGATCAGAATCCCTCCACGAGAAAATGAGAGAATATACCCCTGACGAAAAATTACTCTGTGAATGTTTTACTGTTCCATCGGTTGCAGCTCATTTTGCTAGAGAAAAATTCCTGGAAACCAACTCTGTTTGATCTTGTTGATGATATAATATTATGTTGTATTGAATATGGTCACGGTGGACTGTGGAACCGTAAATACTCGCGTAAAGATGTTATCTCGGTTGATATGGTTGCATGTTATCTAGGAGATTTTCTGGGATACGGAGAGTGTTCTGGGTATTTTAAAAGATTCGGTCACCAGACGCACGAGATGACTCTAGTATCAATAAATGGACCATTACCTGATTTTGATATTACTGGATTCGCTTGTATTGAATCATTTGAGTTTACAGAAAACCTTCATCCGATTTGTTATGTTTGGTTCGGTAGGCATTTTTCAGAAAAGTGAGCTCCAATAGCACTGTTACAATATATGCTTGATTATTTAATGTTGACGTCGTTGATTGTCAGTGAAGCGATTATATCATACCGAATGCAGACCGAAGTGTGGTTACCACAACAAAAGAAATATTCTGATCAAAGAAAATCCTCATAAAACCGACTTCGAAAATAGAATTGCAAAAGATCTTGACAGGAAAATAATAAGTAAATTTACCCAAGGAGGATCATACGATCATAAACGACATTGTACAAGACTGATCATGGACGATGCTGAATTAAATTTTATAATCGCTGATACAACGAAAAGAAATATATTTAGAAGTCGGGATACAGCTTTCATATCAAATGGAACTAAGTTAGGTACAATTGTGAGTTATATTAAAGGTGAATCACCGCAGTATACCATTTAAGATCTTCGATGCTCACATACGTTTTGATTCATCTGTTATCCATGATAAATAAAATCCCAGAGTTTACTGGCAGAGTAGCTACCGATTCGTTTTATATCAGTAAAAATTATTCAAGATTGTTAGACCAACTAAATATCATCGATCATGAATCATGGGGTTCGTGGAGAATAAAATACGAGAATATATTCGATTATTCTGAATCAGCAGATGTTTACCGTAGAAATAATAGGATATTAAAACCATCGTATGCACCATCGATATATGATCCTGTAGCTAGACACAAAACGACTTATCTCAATGGACCTGGAGGATCAGGAAAAACGACACGTGCAATTTAACTATTTCATAATTCAGATATGATCATTTTGACACCTACACACAGACTTGCGCGAGAAATTACCCAACGAGGAACACGGTCATGTACTTATCACAGCTTTTTCCGATTGAGCGGAGACGCATTTAATCCCGATCCAAAGGGAGATATATATATTCCGAAGATCATAGTTTGGGATGAAATATTACTACATCGCTGGAAAATCTAAAAGTATTTGTTGATTGGTTGTTGACGAAAAACACTGCTGTAATAATGTTGAGGAGCAGTTGAATCTAATCTGTAGATTGCAGGTCTACCTGGGGATCGTTCCAGGCTGGGTATCCTGTGTGTAGTAATACTCCAAATAGGATCTGTCTCTCTTTTTTTCCTTCTTCAAGTTCACCTCGTTCGTATAAATTCTAATATTGGCTGCGGTGAAACATTATGCTGTATTGGTATATATTTCCTTGTAATCGCATTATTAGGTTTCA
Source organism: Unio pictorum (assembly GCA_030141615.1). NCBI lineage: Eukaryota > Metazoa > Mollusca > Bivalvia > Unionida > Unionidae > Unio > Unio pictorum. Next base: position 5,939,128 of record JARLTB010000207.1, read on the forward strand.
TGGCAGTTGTTCGAGTAACCTCATTGTTTAATGCAGCTATCACACTTAGTAATCTTTCAACCCATTCTCTAGATCTTGTATCCTGAATGAATTCCTTTCAGCAAGTGTTCTATTAAATCATTCTTCGATCGCTTGATCACGATGAATTTCAGTATGTCCTCGTATTTTAACATTATGTCGCTTCATTAATGATGATACTGCACCAAGAAATTCTTTGCAAGGATCAACTTGTAATAGTTGTGGCCATCGCAAGGGTCCTCGTCGATAAATCCGTTCAAAGGCAGATGCAACTTCAGCAGCTGTTTTAGTTGATAATGGTTCTGCTTCTTTATATCTACATGCAACATCAACAACGGTTAATGCGTATTTAAATGTTACTCTACGTATACTATCATGAGGTAGAAACAAAATATCAGCCTGATGAACTTCATTAGGAACATTAACATCAAAATGTGCGTACTCGATTCGTTTAGGCGGTGGTAGATAAATTTGCCATATTGCTTGTCATGCTAACCACGTTGCGGCGGTAGAACATGTGACATTTGCTGCATTAGCGAGTTTATCGATTGCTGCTTTACCTTTCCAGTATCCTCTTGTAATAAATTGATTGCATTATAATCAATTACCATCACCTATTGCTAATTTGGTTTTCATCACAGATTTCACTAACCAATTGGCTAATCCTTCCTTGAGATTTTTATTTTTTATGGAATTCAATGCATGAAACAGTTTCACATCTGCGATATGTCGCTGTTCTAGATCTTTACTTTTATAAGCTACATCATGAACGTGACACGCTTTATCGATTGCATTTACCGGATATTCACCGGATTTTGGTTGATCTTAATTATTAGGTCTGATGCCAAGTCGAGTGCCAGGACCGCAGTAATTATATACTGGAAGATGTTTTTCTCTGAGATATTTAGGCCACGGAATTCCAGGAAATTTCGTCATTAATGTTGGAATGTCACCACCGGGGGTTTTTTTTGGTAAAAAGGAAAATTTCCTTCTGCCACATATGGAACATTTTCCACTTTAAATTTTTTTGTTGTAACCATGGATAAATCAGTAGTTGGAGTTTTAACCTTACAGCGTAGACAATAAAAATCCATGGTATAATATAATATCATGGATGTAATTGATTTTTCAGCGACATAAAAGCGAGAACAGGTAAAACATCCAGCGTTACCAAATTCGATCAGAATGATACTAATAGGCCCGTCTGGATCCGGTAAAACACAACTATTACTTAATCTGGTAATGAGATGGTTGAAATGGATTAAATTGTATTTAGTTGCACCATCTGTAGATGATCAGAGATGCAACGAAGTAGTTAAGGAATTTAATGAAAACGCATGATTTCTGAGCGGTGATGATATTATTGATTTTATAACCGACATTGATGAAGCACCATCTGTCGATGATCTTAATGGATTCGTTAATAATTTAGTTGTGTATGATGACGTAATGCTAGATAAACAATGAAATCCGGCAAGAATATTTTCTCGAGGAAGACATAAAAATACTGATGTTATTTATGTAACTCAGCGGTATATACAAATTCCAAAAGTAATCGGAGATAATTGTAATATTTTAGCTGTATTTAATGGAATTGAAACACACACGCTAGGAAATATTCGTAGGACCTGGTGTAGCGGAGATATGAACATAAATAAATTCAGAGATTTATATTCACGTGCGCAAGCAACACCGTATGGTTTTATAACAATAAATCTGCATGATCCCAGGATAAGATATCGTGTAGGTATCGATCAAATATTTGGCTAATTTTTAGCAGCAGATTGACAAAATAACGATATTTTCTAACTAAATTAAATAAATACTATTTAATATATGAAAAATCGTACATGGCTACGTCAAGGAAGCACAGATAAATGTAATAAAAAATGTCGAGAATACTGCAAGAAATATAAATATATCCTATCAAAAAATCCACGTGCTGTACCTCGACATTGTGCTGGTTGCAATGTTGGCTTTCTAGGACAATATCGGATTTGTAATACTTGTGGTTGAGATAAATACAGAACTTTGATTGCGTATTACCGTCGTAGGATCGAGGATGGGGTATTGATACCTAGAAAAGAAAACCCTCCTACCGAGGAAGAACATTACCCAAAGTTCAAGAAAGTTTCAGATTGATCGTTTGTCTAAATTATTCATTTTGTTTGATCTATGTAAGTAGTAATATTGGACGATCTGGATACAATGGAAAATCCAGTTAAAAACGGCGTGGGACCTTCTGATGCCAAGGGAAATTGAACATGGGAATATTATTTGAGACCTTCTGGCGACAAGGGAAATTGAACATGGTTGGACTGTCTAGCAACAAGGGAAATTCAACATGGGAAATATTATTTGTATTTGGGACTGTCTAGCGACAAGAGAAATAGAGGCAAAGAAAGCTAATATCTTTTCGAGGCATATGAGTGGCCCTGAAAAGGGCCTTTGGATATTTCTTCTTCTTTTATTTTCTACTGTTCTTCCATCACCTTTTGATTTTACCAATGATTCTCTTTTTCTTCTTCTTTTCGTCATCGGGAATCCAGTCAGGATGTCCCATAACTCTGAACTTCTCTTGTATCTTTATTCAATTGTTATTTACCGGTAATCTTTTAAATTCCCTTTTCTGTTTTTGTTTTTATTGTCCTTTATCTCCTTTCTCTCCTTACTCCAGTTATCTATTATCTTCTTCACTTCTAATAGCTCCTTTCTCATCAGTTCTTCAGCTTTCTTGAGCTCGTCCAAACCGTTTTTGACATGGGGCTAATCTCTCAAGATATTATCCAAAAAGCACTTTACGTTTCCGACAATATCTATCACTTCTTCAATGTCCCCACTCTAACATAGGGTGGGTTAATGCAGAATGGTAACTTTTCGGCTTCTTCTTCTAGCATTCCTTCTAAGAGCTCCCTGGCTATTTTCAGTCTTTCTGCAAAGTCCAGGCTGTTCGTAAACTTCCATTCATTATGTAGTTTTTCCTCTACATAATCATCGTCTAATATCCAGAAATTAATATTACTAGAAGGTAGTCAAAGACCAGACTATCAGGCCCCACAGTACAAGACTGCATTATAAACTAAACTATAAGAACTAAGGCCTATAACATGATTTAGATGGTCAATACCTGACCATCTAGAATGACAGCAAACGCTGCAATACATTTGTTTACACAATAACCTTAATTACTTTAATTTTTTACGTTGAATAACTACCAAAGCGAGAATAGGCTGTCATATGAGGTTGTATACTCTACTTTAATAACAGCACAAAGTATTCCAAATTGTTAAGGTAAAACACGGAATTGATACGACGGGAGGAGGCAACATCAAGATGGAGGAACAACAAAATCAAGACACCCAAGAAGACCACAGGGACAAACCCGACGGAATGAGGGAACATCGGTTACACCCTGTAACACTCGATCAAAAAGCCCTTTCAAGGGCTATTTATACTTACAGAGTTTCCTTTTGGCTCAGAACTCTATTCGACAATCTCGTTTTTCAAAAATTAAACTTGATCAATTTTGGCTCTCCACCATCAAAATTAACAACCCACTTAACCTGACATTGACCAACCTCCACATGTCACTTGACATACCTAGTTTACAAAATCAATAGGGAAAACACCAAATGTACACTCTGTACTAGACACAAATTGGAATGTTAGGGTGTTAGGAAAAAAATATAACTTGAAAGATTGACTCAATTGCACAGGTGGCTTACACAATATCGGTATAGGGTGTCCACTAGCAACAACTGGACTCGATTTGATAAGGCTAGAGCGTGCAAGACGAACGACATCAAAGTGCCAGTTCACAGATCCTTTTCCTCCTCCGCTGCCTGACTCCAGCACCAGCAAATGACTATTTATAGCCAGTTGATCTGCTAATTAATTTCCTTTTATGTCTATGTTTGATGGAATCCACAAAAACTCGACTGTTATATTTTTAGAGTTGAGTAATTTAAGGGTTTGATTAATTTGTTTAAGGAAATTTCTCAAGATTTGGTGTTATTGTTTTTAATTGAAGTAAGGACGCTAAGCGAGTCACTAATAATCAAAGTCTTGTTTGGTTTGTTATCTTGTATCCATTTTAAAGATTCAAGGATGGCCCAAAATTCAGCTGCATAAATGGAACAGTGGTCGGGAAGACGACTGCCCATTTGGATATTGTGTTCTGGTATGACCCAGGCTGCAGCTGTTTTAAAAGGATTTGTAATTTTGGAGCCATCCGTGTAAATTTGTGTATAGTTTTGGTACTGATTGTTAATAGTTTCCATTGCTAATGTTTTTAAATACTGTTGATGATTTTCTTTGTTACCTTTTTCTGCAAGGGAGGTATTTACTTTTATTGGTACATTACTCCAAGGTTCTTTATCAAATATTTGGTTAGTTTCTACTTGGAATATATCTACTGGAATTTAATGTTTTAATTCATGTACTATTTTGCCAAAAGATGTATTGTTTTTTAAGGTTTTCTGAAAGGGTGTGTTACATTTATTAATATCCACCAGGGTGGGGTGCATTTTATCCTGAGTCGACAGCCGAGTTGCATATCACAACATGAGTTCATGCCTTCTTAAGTGTAATGGCGGTTCCCCAGTCAAGACCTGCAACTCGGCTGTGGACGTGGATGGTAGTGCACCAGTAGCTACGAGTAGGGCTTTTCTCTGTATTTTTTTTAATTTGTTGAGTTGACTGATGGAAGCCGTGGTATAAACTTGGCATCTATAGTCTAGTTTTGATCTTATTAATGCCCTGTATAAAGTCAAAATTGTTTTTTGATTGGCACCCCACTGCGTTCCTTTGAGGCTTCTTAACAGATTTAGGTCTTGATTACATCTTTTAATTAAGTCGTCAATATGATAAGCCCATGTCAGATGTTCATCAAAGTACATACCCAGAAATTTGGCTACTTTTACGAATGTAATATCTTGATTTTGTATTTTGAGTTTGGGATAAACTTGGAATTTGCTGTGAGAGGTAAATAGTACAGCTATCGTTTTTTGGTGCGAAATTTTGAATCCCCACTTGCCAGCATATTTTCCGATATTGTTAAGGCTTTTTTGTATTTCAGCCATGTGTTGGTGGTTGGAGGGGTTGCCTGCTCTCCATAGTCCACTATCGTCAGCAAATTGAGATAATCCAATTTTTGGTGTTGCCAGATTTGAATCAAGATCATTTATTATAAGGTTAAATAGGGTGGGGCTGAGAACATTTCATTGTGGTGTTCCATTTTCAAGGGTGTGTTCTTCAGAGTAAGTTGCCCTACCCTGGTTATAATTTTGCGGTCCGTTAAAAAGTTTTGCATAAAATTGAATATTCGACCTATATAATGACATAATGATTTAATTTGGCCATAAGGAGTTTGGTCCATACAAGTTCGAAAGCTTTTTCCAGATCAAGAAATACCGCAATTAAGTTTCTATATGCTTCTTTTTTGTTGTTGAATGCTAGCTAAATGGTGGATTCTAATTTTATTAATTGATCCTTAGTGGATCTATTATTTCTAAACCCACATTGATTTGGAGATATCAAGTTATTGCTCTCCAAGTGGTGTTTAAGTCTATTGGTGATAATAGTTTCCATAATTTTGCAGATGTTATTAGTAAGTGATATAGGTCTATATGATTGAATGTTATTTCGATCTTTATTTGGTTTTAAAATGGGGATTACTATTGCTGTTTTCCATTTTTTGGGTAGCCTTCCTGTGTCCCAGATTATGGTTAGTATTTTTATGATTAATTTGACTAAAGTTAGAGGTAAGTTTTTATATATTACATAACCTATTTGATCTTCCGCAGGTGAAGTTTCAAGTTTTATTTTTAGCTCCTGGTACCATTCATGGATAGTGATTTCTTTATTTAATTGGGAAGTTTTGGGTCCTAGATCTTGAAACATATGACTGAATTTAATTTCAGTTTTAGTCCTATGTTTTTAAAATTCTGTGGTATGGTTGTTATTGCTGCTCTTGTTTCTAAAATGTAATGCTAGTGAGTCAGCTTGTGCTTTATGATTACTGGTATTATTTATTTTTGGGGTGCTGTTATTGTGCTTCCTCCTAATGGTTCTTATTTTTTCCCATACTTGTTTGGAGTTTGTACTAAAATTAATTGTACTGCAGTATTTTTGCCAAGTTTGTTTTTTTAGACTGCTTGATTAGATATTTGAGCTTATTATCATGATTTTTGTACTCTAAAAAGTGAGTAGTAATATTAGTTCTTTTAAATTTATTTAAAGTTCTAATTTTGGCTTGTCGAGTTTGTTTAATTTCATTATTCCACCATGGCACACAAAATTCCCTCTGTTGACAGCTGGTTTTAGGTATAGTGTTGGTGGCGGCATGAGTTATGATCTTAATTAGATTGTCATAATAAATGTCAATATCATTAGATTCTATGTCTGATGGGTTAACATTATTTATTATTTCTTGAAAGGTATCCCAATTAGCTTTAGAGTAATTCCACCTGGGTATTTTATCATTGAATTTGCACTGGATGGCCATCTGCTGGGTGATGACTAATGAGAAGTGATCGCTTCCCATGGGGTCAGATTGGTCCATCTCCCATTTCGCCACCTGTGCCAGTTTGGACGTGCACAAGGTGAGGTCAATGGCGGACTGGGTGCCGTCAACCGGACAAAGTCTGGTTTTGGCACCATCAATGAGTAGAGTAAGGGTGGATTCAGTAAACCATTTTTCCACCCATTTACCCCTTCTGTCCGTCACCTCCCCGCCCCACATCTCATGATGGACATTGAAATCCCCGCAAACGATCGCCAGCCCGGATTCAATATATTTAGTTAGTACTTTAAGTGCAAAATTATGAGTATGTTTAGTGTCCCGTCCAGGATCATAAACATTGAAGATTTGAATTTTGCTATTTCCGGTATTCACTAATAGAGATTGAAATTCTATTAAGGAGTTGCTAACTTGCTTAGATGTTATTTGTATCATGTTAGCAGATAGTAGGATGTTACTTATAAATATGGCTAATCTGCCCCCCGGGCCTTCCTTTCTATGTTGGAAATAGAACGAGGAGTAGCCTGGAATTGATGGCAATGTTTTCGAATTTGCAGAAAGTTTAGTTTCTTGAATGCAAATGATGTCAGGTTTATCGATAGTATTAATAAGGTTTAGTTTTAGTTCGTTAATGTTTCCTGACAGTCCTCTTGCATTCCATTGCCATATGATAACGTTCCCTTTTGCTGTATTAGCCATTTGTATTAGGGACGTTTATTGGAATTTGGTGCTCAATTTGGGTTAGGACATTCTTGATTGATGATTGAATATTATTACGTGCTTTTGGGTCAATTACATTTAAATCGCCAATCAATGTGTCCAGTCGAGTAATGACTATATCCAATTCTGTAAATATTGCAGCCTGGTTTGTTAGATTGTTGTTGTTGTTGTTATTGAGCTTATCCGGTATTAAATTCAATTTGGGTTTCTGTATATTTACTAATGGAGTTGTTTGTTTTTTATTTTTAATAGAGTTGTCAAATGTGACTTTAGCTGTTCTGTAATTTAAATGTTTGGAGTTCATAATCTCTATTATGGTCTGTTCCCTAATTGTATATGGGCAATTAGTGGACAGAGGTAAATGTGGGCCTCTACAGTTAGTGCATTTTGTTTTTTTCTATTGCATTACCCTTTGTGGTGCCCCCCTCCCACATTCATTGCATTTGTCTTGATACTTACAGCTGACCTTATGTTGGCATTTGGGGCAAAATCTTGGTTTGTTTATATAAGGTTCTAATCTGTATGTTGTGCCTGTTGTGCCTAATTTGATTAGCGTTGGTAGGGGGGTGGGCGTTTCCAAAACACTAATGTTTTTATTTGTTTGTTTAGTTCCTATTCGATAGTTTTTAGTAATGTGATTTCCTCCTTCCTGAAGTTTATGTGCTATCTCTTGGTTGCTAAGCACGCAACGTTTACCTGTTAATTTGAGTACCGCTTTGTATGTAATCGTTGGTGGTACATTCTTTGTGGTAGTAGTGGTGGTAGTGCCCTTGTTATTTATTTGCTTATTTTTTGTATTGTTGGTAGTATCTTGTAATTGTTTATGTGGTTCAACTATAACCGGCATACCACAGAGTTGCTCTATTTCTAAGTATTTAGCTACTTGACCTCTGGTGCTTCAATGTATAATAATGTAATTTGGTTTGGCCTAATTATCTTGCTCTGTCCCGAGTGAACTTTTAGGAGGGCCCTAGCAATACTGTTTGTAGCTAAATTGTTGAATTGAACTGTTTTGATTTTAATATATCATGTATCACTGTAGAATGCTTGTGGACCTTATGTGTTATTACAAAGTATTACACTTGACTACATGCCATATTTTTGAAAATAGTATGTTTAAGTTTTGTTTTAAATATAATTTTGACCTGACATGCATTAGTAATATTTTATTCAACTAATAAATTGTTGAACTTCAAGATGAAATCTTTTCTCTAAATGAACATATTTGTTCTTGCATAAAACCGTAACTTAGTTTAAATGTTCTATTCTTTTTACAGAATAGTCTTAGAGTTTATGGGTAAAAATTAATGTAATTTATGTTCCTAATTTTTGTTTGCCAAACCTATTTAGTTCAGCCTTGATCTTTATTTGTATTCATTATATTTAGCTCTACTATTTATACACCAGAAGAGCTGTGGAATGACCTATCAGTCATTCACAGATCTGTTAACACAAGCTTCTTATTGCCACTTTTCCAAAACTTCATGGAACTTTAAACACATTTGTTGCATGATCCATTTGATCCTAATTGAGAATGGTGCCTCTAGGTCACCCGCTACACTCCCATCAGTGACTATCTTTAAAATCTTGTTGCTATTGGTCATGAATGGATTGTTATTACAATGGGTGTTTCTCCAAATGACTTCTTATGATATTTTGTTTGTCCTGAATGAAAATGGTGCCAGTCTAACGTCTAATATAGCTTCCATAATAGCCACCCTTAAAATATTTTTTTAGTACCTTCCTGTGGGTTGTTGGTTCTTACCAGGGTTTTCCCAGGTTCTTCATGCACCAGTTAGTCTGGTTGCAATGTATAGCCGATCCTGTGCTGAAAAATGGCATTTAATCCAGAAAAAGAATAATAAGGTTATAGATGGTGCCAGTTTGATAACCAGTATCCCTGGCGGCATGGTGGCCATTTTCAAAATATTGGTCCTTAGTTAAAATTTTATTTTTAATCTGACATCCAATATGCCACCATTATGGCACTCTTAAAAGTATTTTTGTTGCTACTTACATTGAACAAAATTTGTACTGTCATGGAGTCTACTCAAAAAAAAGACTTACAAAGATGTATAGTTAGTCCTAAAGTAAATTGGTACCAATCTTACATCTAATGTGGCCACCAAAGGGACAGATTGGAAAATTGTATTTTTGCTCCATAATATCAAAGATTGTTTTGACACACTACCATTATATAAAGAAAATGGTCTTGTCCAGATTTCATGAACATTTTTGGGGCGTCAGTAGATCATGAGTCCCTTTGGGAAACCAGTTTTTCCAATAAGCTCCCAAGCCCTTTTTTAAAATTATTTATTCCTTTATTCCATTTTAACCTAACATCTTTCATTCTTTACATTTTTTTATGCTTTTTACTTGGTATTTTACCTGTTAGTCAAGTTTTAAAATGTTTTCTTGTTGAATGTGGTTTCAGGCAAAAATTTTGCTTATAGCCAAATATTTTTTTTTGTGGAGGTTTTATTTAGTAGATGTAATTAAATTAAATCCAAGTGTATGCAGATGGGAAAATAACTCTACTTAAAATAATAAAATTGGTCTAAGGTATCATATATAGTCCTGGACAGAAAGCATTTTATTTACTACATCTGTAGAATCTTAGTATAATTGGTGCATGATTTCAGTGGATGTAATCCTTGAATATCTCAATTTTTATCAGTTTCTAATTGAGTGCTATGCACTATGATATGTAACCATTACTTAACGTTATTGCTGTGTTGCCAGTGTCAGACCTATTGAATTAGGCCTGATTAGTATGTGTCCTTGTGTCTGTGTCATAGGAGAGATGAGATTTGTGTAGACTCTCATGTGTAGCAAATGTAGCAATTGTGGTTAAGTGAGCTCAATGAAATTTCAAAAAACAAAATATTGAAATACATTGTAGGATAACAAGCAAGATAAAAGAATGAAGAAATGTTTTTCACAAATCTGATTATACAAATCTGATTATTAAAAATGTAATTTATAGTGAACTATATTGGTCAATTTTATAAAAAAAATAAACAGTTTATGTTTGTATCATATTTGTTGTCAGTTTATTATAAAAATATCAGCATAACAGCAGAAGGTTGCGAATTTGTTTCTTCTTGATTCTTTAGATAACTGCAGCATATTCTTTTCAGATCTGAGTTGAAATGACAAAAAATTCGGTATTGCTTCTTGTGTCCTTATATCTTTGTAAACTAAGCACAAAACAGTATATGCTGGGACATATCACTGCTGTCAAGTTGGCAGTCAATCCAGCCTTCCAAATTAGGAATGATAGCAGTTTATGCAGAAATGCAATACTGTTCTGATATTTGTTGTTTTTTTTTAATGCTAGTTGAAAATGTCTGCATTTCAAATATTTATTATAATTTTAGTCCACTGTTAAAATCAGCATTGTTGGATCTTGATCTAGAAAATGTGCTGTAATATAGCAGCATATATTCATTATCTACAGCACATACTGCACTTTGTCAGCTCTGTAAGGTTTGTAATGGACCTTGCAATGCATGAATTTTGTCAAATTAGTTGATAAGAGCACCAGTTATCTTCTTGCAGATGAAGCATTTGATTGCTTTTAATTGATAATCATGTAGTGTAATTCTAGAACGTATTTGTGTATATGTTGGATCTTTCCTCTTTTTTGCACACTGATATTTTATTCTTACAAACATGTCCATAAATTACAGATCCAAATAATTTATGTATAATTTAGGCACATATCAGCGTATAAACAAGTGTAATGAAATTATTATATTTTATCACAATTGAATGAGATGATATTTAATATTTTTTCATACCCCAGTCACATTCAGTGAACCTGGTCATTCAGGCACCCATCCCTTCAACAACGATGAGCAGGATGCAAATCTAGAACAGGACATGGCACAGATGTGTAAGTCAGCCTAAATCGACATTTTTTATTCATCTGTCCCATTGTAATTATAGGTTTACTTTGCATGCTATGAACTTAAGAGCACATGTTTGATGCATATAGCAAAGTAACTAATGGAATTAAACTTGTTATGCATTACAGAACTTCCAACCCTAACAATTTTGGCGTGATTTTTACGATTTTTTCAGCGATTCACGAATTAAAATTCTAGTTATTTTATAACTATTGTTTTAAAAAAGTTTTTAAAAAATCAAATATTCTCGATAAGTGATAGTCGTGATATTGGCCATTGCCGAAATGGTCAGGAACTGTTGGTAGCAGTATTAGCAGAACTACAGCAGCAGAGAGGGTGAACCCTACAACGTTTTTAGACAAAATTTGATTGAAATCCTAAAACGAGCCATCCTATAATCTCATTTTAACCAAAAAAAGGACGAACCCTACAACGTTTTTAGACAAAATTTGATTGAATCCTTAAAACGATCCTTCCTACGATCTCATTTTAACTAAAAAAAAATGAACCCTACAACGTTTTCAGACAAAAAATTGATTGAAATCTTAACGAGCTTTCCCTACGAAATCTCATTTAACTAAAAAAAAATGAAAACGGAGATTTTTACGATTTTTTAATTAATTTTGGTCGCAACTTGTTGTCATCCACCCTCTCTGCTGCTACAGGTTAATAATTCTTTTACGATTTTAACCGAATATTTGATCCAGTCCGATACGATATCGTGTCCGAGGATCATGTAGATTTATTGTTGCGAATCCGTGTGGTTTTGACTGAGCATGACTAAAGAAGTTTTTAAATTGATTGAAGTCCATATCAGAACACCATGTCTGCCATATATTTCTAAGAGTATGAGTATCAACTCCGTTGAATACAGCAAGAATATTGCAATTATCTCTGATCACTTTTGGAATCTGAGTGTAGCGTTGAGTGACATATATCACATCAGTGTTTTTATGCCTGCCTCTGGAAAAGATCCTAGCAGGATTTTTTTGTTTATCTAACATTATATCGTCGTATACGACTAAATTGTTAATATCTCCATCAATATCATCAATACTCGGTGCTTCATCGATATCGGTTATAAATTCAATAATACCCTCTCCGGATTTTTCTACCGCGCTGTCGTTAAAATCTTTTAGCACTTCATAACATCGTTGGTCGTCTACGCTAGGGGCAATTAAATACAACTTATCCCACTTCATCCATCTCATTATTAAATTGAGCAACAATTGCGTTTTACCGGATCCAGATGGCCCGATTATAATCATCCGGATAGAGTTTGGTAGCGCTGCATGATGCTTAATTGGTTCTCTTGTTTTAGTCGCCGAAAAATCAATTATATCCATATTTATATACATAAATTATGGATCTATATTGTGTGAAGTGTAAAACGCGTACTGGCACAGATGATGTGACGACGGTTACAACTAAAAATAACCGATCAGCGCTTTCTGGTAAATGCGTGCAATGTGGTACAAAGAAATTTAGATTTGTGTCTATGAAATCTGATTTTAAAAAAAACGAGGAGGTGATATCGCAGCCAAATTGGCAAAGCTCCCTGGAACCCCATGGGCAAAGTACCCCGGAGAAAAGCACCTCCCAGGATATAGCTACTGTGGACCGGGAACCAGACTTGATATCAGACTCAATAATCAAAATCAACCCAACCCCGGTGAAGAACCAATAAACGCCATTGATAAGGCCTGTCACCTTCATGATGTTGCTTATAAAAGCAGCAATCTGCAACACAGACATCTAGCAGATGTGAAATTAATTCATGCGTTAAATGCTATTCCTGATAAATCCTTCAAAGAAAAATTGGCTTCCTTTTTGATAAAATCGGCTATGAAAAGTAAATTGATGTTAGGTGCCGGTAATTAATAATATGGAATCAATTTATTATTCCCCAAGAGGATACTGGAGGGGTAAATCAGCAGTCCATAAACTCGCTAGTGCTGCAAAAGTGAAAAAAACCACTGCGGCTAATTGGTTATCCAAACAGGCACTATGGCAAATTTATCTACCACCGCCTAAACAAATTCAATTCTCGCATTTTGATGTGACCGCTCCTAATGAAGTTCATCAGGCTGATATATTATTTCTGCCTCATGATCGTGGTTACAAATACGCTTTAACCGTAGTTGATATTGCAAGTCGATACAAAGAAGCAGAACCGTTAAAAACAAAATCAGCCACTGAAGTTGCTTCTGCATTTGAGAGGATTTATCGACGAGGTCCTCTGCACTGGCCAAATCTATTGCAGGTTGATCCTGGCAAGGAATTTCAGGGTGCAGTGTTATCTACAATGAAACATCATAATGTCACCATACGACGAGGGCATACTGCGCTACATCGCGATCAGGCCATTGTAGAACGATTTAATCGGACGATTGCTGAGCGGTTATTTGGATATCAATACGCAAAAGAATTCATTCAAGAAAAGCGATCCCGTGAATGGGTTAAAAGATTACCATCTGTGATTACTGCACTGAATAACGAGATTACTAGAACAATCAACATGAAACCTATCAACGCGATTAAAAAGAAGTCAATACCCGTACAACCACAAAAAGATTTCAAAGAACCAATTCTTGGTAGTAATGTCATTGTGAGGTACTTATACGAACCAGGAGAGCTTGAACGGGGTAGAAAAAGGGCTACTGATCCTATTTGGAGCGTCACTACGCATAAGATATCTAGTATAACACGATCAACTGGTAGACCTCCAGTCTATAAACTGGATTTAACTGCCCCTCAGCGGGGTTTTACTCGACAACAACTACAGGTAATTCCCGAGGATACTCAATTGCCACCGCATGGTCTTAACTAGCACCGTTGCGTCTATTGCACTCAAGACAAGTCAACATCACATTATTTCTGACATGACCGAGACTGTTATTTTTTCTGTCTACGGTGAATTGGCGAGGATCCTTATCCGAATACTGCCAACGCATTATACAATTGCAACTCGCGCAGTGATTATTCTGTTGTTTCTTCAGCGTAATTATTGATTCAGCATCAATATCAAATTCTCGTTGTTTTTTTTTGTCCTGTTGTTTGTAACTGGAGAGTTTTTTATTAATGATGCTAACATCAATATCATTTATTGTGGTGTCATTATCATCGCCTGACTCTGTCAGGACAACTCTTCGAAGTTGATTTATTTTTCGTACTCTGGATACTGCGAGATAGACTAAATTCGACCATTCGATGTGATTATCCACCATCCAAACAATTGTATCCGATATAGTCAATCCCTGTGAAGAGTGTATTGTTGCTGCGTATCCTAGCGTCCACGGGGATTTATTAGCACGCAATGCATTTTCGACGACGCTGATATCAACCAGCACAATATCATTTAATACGAGAATTTGTTTTTCACTCTGTCCTGGAATATCAACTTCAATGTTCTGTTTTCGTGTATCCGATGGCCTATAACAAAGGGGTACTGGAAGCGTTGCAAATTTTTCTTTATGCAATTCAAATAACTTCATCTGAAGTGTGTCCCTGACTATTTTTCTACTTGCAATTATCAAATCATTTGGTCTCCATGTTTCCCAGAAATCATTCATTGGAGTTTCTGAAATCACTTCACGCGCTATTTCGCACTGGATTCTATCCGGTTGTAATCTAATTAGTGCTTTGAACTCGCGTAATTTTTCATCAAGTGATCTATAATCAGTGGTGATTTCTTCATAGTAGTCTACAAAACCCTTTAGCCATTCATGTGGAGATGCACCGACAAATGGTGGTGGTTGGCCGTGATCACCGCACATGACGACTTTTGTGTTTTTGTTTAACAACCACTCAAGAAATATTTTTAATGCATCTAATGACACTGTGCATATTTCATCCCAGATTATGATTTCAGGAATGAATTTATCACCCATACGCTCGGGAGTCCATTTGTCACCCTTCCATCGAAAGAAACTATGGTAAGTGCAAGCATTTACCCCTCGCTGTATCATCTCTCTGGCGAGTCTGTGAGTCGGTGTTAGCACAATCATGTTTGTGAAATCCGTAGGATTTTTACTACGATATAATTCAATTGCACGAGTTGTCTTTCCTGACCCACCACAACCGTTTAAATAAACTGTCTTGTATCTACATACTGGATCAGATACCGGTGGTGCATTAGAAAATTCTGATTGAATTTCAATACGGTTACAACAAGGATATTTATCATCCATGGCAACGTCTGCGGATTCACAATACTCATGTAGCATCTCCTTTTTAAATCGCCAACGCCCCCAATTTTCTTCGGGATCTGTGAATTTAGCTACATCTGATTTGTATTTATTGTGTATATACATCGAATCAGTGGCTACTCTAACCGCAGTATTAGGAAATCTATTTATCATCGAAAATAGATTAATAGAAGCATAGGCTAGCATTGAACTTCTCAAATGTGTGTACTGGGAATTATATCCATCACAGTAGGTAACAACCGTACCTAATTTCTCACCATTGGATAGAAAAGCATCCTTACGGGATACAAGTTTTCCCTGCTTCATTAAATCCGCTACAATAAAATCGTATTCAGCGACATCTATGATCAACCGCGAAGAGTATTTTGCGTTGTCGTACCGTCCACCCTGGGTAAATTTACCGATTATTCTTCGTCCGAGATCTTTTGCTTGTTCTTTTTTAATTTCAAATAACTTCTTAGACCAATTTATGATTTCTTCTTCATTGAAATCAGGGAATTGTTTTCGTAGTTCGTTGATTATACGATCTAGATCGGGTTGTGGTAGCCAAACTTCTTTCTGAGCTCGATAGCATATAATAGCCTCGGAAACAATCAACGATATTAGCATACCACAATCAATCATATATCTCAATAGCACTATTGGCATCCAGGCCTTTTCAGATAGATGTCTACCGAGCCAAACATAACTACACGGATGTAACCCTGTAGCTAATTCGAATGATATCACACGAGCGAATCCGGTTAAATCAAAATCAGGCAATGGTCCATTAATCGCAACACGAGTCATTTCATGTGTTGGGTGTCCAAATCGTTTGAAGTACTCAGCGCATTCCCCATATCCGAGAAAACTTCCGGGATAACACGCGGCTATATCAATTGAAATCATACCATCACGTGAGTATTTCGTATTCCACAGTCCTCCATGGGAATATTCGACGCAACTCAATTTAACATCCTCGAGAAAATCACTTCGTGTTGGACGCCATGAGTTTTTTTCTCTTGCGAAGTGAGCTACCACTGATGGAATAGTAAAACTATCCGTGAGTAGTTTTTCATGGAAACTCTCCGGTGAAAAATCACTAGCGATTTTTCTCATTCTATTATCTAATTCTTCAACGCGATATAATTCACCATTTGGTTTTACAAATTGATCAAATCCTATTTCGGGATCTTCATCACTTCTAAGTAACCACACTGACACAGGATCATTTTTACATAACGCATGAATAGCATCAAATAATCTCTCTTCATAGAAAACATCCCCGACGAACTCCTTAGGGATATATTTCACGGTTCGTTCTCGTGGAAATACTGTTACCGCAGGTGTCCACGCGTGTTTGTTATGATCAATAATTTGTATTGGTGCTCCATTTTTGTTATATTTCGGTTCGTATAAAACCTCTCCGGTTATCGTCATAACTGTTATTGGAAATCTTAATGATGTTTCTAACTTAGCTATATCAGAAATCTTTGCACCGTTCTGTTTCACTGTCAGTTCCCACTCGGTTATTTTCCTACGTCGCAGATCAGTTAGTTTATTTCCTCGGGATGCATTTGTGAAGTGCTCCATTACCCGTGTTGCTACACAATTAAGCCCTGACGAATATTTCATAGGAGCTAGTTTTGCGATATCGGGTTTATCATTTAACGGATATATCCCATAAACCATTGCTGTTACGGGATAAGATCTTTCGTAGTATGGTTTGTCAATGCCGGTTAGAATCCCTGGTTTGGAATCTCTACTCACAATGACAGCTTTTTTATTCTTGAGGATTGGTTCAAATTTATCCCTAATAATCCATTTGCCATCGACTTCAATAATGAATTTGATTCGGAAAAAATACCGTTTTTCCCCAACACGTGAAATTATCACTGCTGCTTTTTCATCATTCATGGTAGCATCAACAACACCATCAATTCGAAATGTTGACCAACAATAAGATGCTCCATCACTTTTGAATTCAGTAAAACAATCTCTGATTTTACTAATCATGGCTTTATCAAGAATTGTATTCTTTGGTGTATTAGAAACTATATCGAGATTGAATTGAGCATCTTTCCAGGGTAATTTCTTGTTACGTTTTTTTGGTTTATCGAGATTAAATTTAGGACTAATTTTTAATAATCTCTTAAACTCTTTCATGTTTCCGTCTGTTGGACGTTTTTTTGGTTTATCGAGATTAAATTTAGGATTAATTTTGTTACGTTTTTTTGGTTTATCGAGATTAAATTTAGGACTAATTTTTAATAATCTCTTAAACTCTTTCATGTTTCCGTCTGTTGGACGTTTGAGATTAATTTTGTTACGTTTTTTGGGTTTATCGAGATTAAATCTAGGATTGATTTTCAATAATCTCTTAAACTCTTTCATGTTTCCGTCTGTTGGACGTTTGAGATTAATTTTGTTACGTTTTTTGGGTTTATCGAGATTAAATCTAGGATTGATTTTCAATAATCTCTTAAACTCTTTCATGTTTCCGTCTATTGGACGTTTTTTGGGTCTATCGAGATTAAATCTAGGATTGATTTTCAATAATCTCTTAAACTCCTTATCAGCATTGAATTCAGCATTTTTCGAAGGCGTTTTCCTTAATTCCTTCATGTTATAATTAAAACAAGTATTTAAATAGAAAAATATAGTATAATGAATCACTGCAAGTGGCTAATGATTGGATCAACAACCCCGTGTAACAAATCATGCAGAAGCGAATTCTGTGGGTATCATATGCAAAGCGTTAGGCGAGGAAGTTTTGGCCCTCTTCCATGCCTCCAATGTGGGGTGGGCGTTAGAGGAAAATCGCAGTTGTGTCTTGCTTGTGGGGGTAAACGATACAGGGAACTAAAACGCTACTATGACAAACGAATCATTGACCCTAACGTCCTTGATAAAATCAAGGACAAAATCATCAAAACCCCTCAAGACTACATTGATAGACTTATAATTAAAGCAAATAATAAATTAGACAAGTAATATTATTATATAAATGAGCCAAGATTTCAGACCTCATCCAGTGCTCGTTAATTACGAAGCCTCCAGTGATGGTGTTGTCAGGCACCGCAGACTAAAAAACCCGGTTGGATATCTAAATAATATGGGGTATTTGTTGTTTAGTGCTAGAAATAAAACATATCTCTGTCACAGAATTATTTTTGAATGTCATAACGGATTAATCGAAGACGGATTTGTGATTGATCACATAAATGGCGTGAAGACTGATAATTGTCTTGTGAATCTTCAAGCCGTCTCACAAAGTCGGAATGCAAAATTAGGTGGAACTGGCAAACATGCAAAACCCCCTAGGAGAGTTAAATCGTTTGATTTAGAAAATAATGAAGAGAGAAGCTTTCAATCGATAAATGAAGCCAGTAGATACTTTGACATTTGTAGGGCTTCAATACGATTTGTTTCAGAAAATATAATTAAAACTGCTCTGTCTAAAAAAAATGGTCATAAAATAAAATTCGTATACACCTAAACGATTCAAGGTTGCAAGATGTGGTCATCACCCTCTCTGCTGCTGCTGCAAATGTTTCATTTGTGGGTTAATAATTCTTTTACGAGTTCAACCGAAAATTTGATCGAGTCCGATACGATATCGTGTCCCAGACCTTGTCCCAGACCTTGTCTGGGGGGGTGAAAATCCTTTGTTGAAAATCGAAGATTTTTAGGATTGAAAGTCTTTACAACTTTACAAACAGACTAATCGCTAACACCTCTTCTTGTAAATCAATCAGATTATTTGACTGGTCGGTGAGTTTGAAATTAATTCTCGTTAACGAATTATTATGGCATCGCATGTAGACAGGATTAATTGGGTTCTCAATAATTAGGAATCCTGGAGGAGCTGTTGGTGCAAACGAATAAAGAATATATCCTTGCTGAGCTTGATTTGATCGTTCGAGATTAATTTGATAGCTTCCTTCAATTGCATCACATACTAAATTAAGCGCAATCACTGAGGATATATTCACGTTGAACGGAGCGATATGCCTACCACCGCCATCTGGGTCATTATTATATTTGAGGAGGACAGATGGATCTTGTTTTTGTAGTGCCTTGATATCGGTTTTAACAATTCTTGCTAGTTCATCAGCTTTGTACCCGGGAAACTTGAAATTACGTAGATTGTCCTCTGTGATATTGTAATCGGTTAGGAATCGTTGTTTATTGTCGCTGTTGTCATTAATTATTGTTTGAATAATTAGTTCATAGATATATTCCATGTCCGATATAAGCTGATTTATTATTTCAACGTGTTTTTGCGATTTTGTTTTCCGTAGTTGTTCTAGTTGTGTTTCATATAATTGTTTAATTTCATTAAAATAACCACGGACGTCAGTTAGCGTAAATGAAATAGTAACAGATGAGTCGGTTGTTCTTTTAATGATAAAATCCCATTGCAATGTGTCTTTGTTGGTAAATATAAATCTATCGGCGATTCTTCCTTTTCTTATATCAGATAAATTATCTCGATAACTGGGATTGATTTCATGATATAATTTTACGTCCGTGGTTAAGTCGGTGGCGGATTTTTCCGGTGGTTTTTCAGGCCATCCTAACACTGTTCTTAACGAGCTGTTATATATATCTACAATGTATCCCTCTGTGCTTATTTCGATCGACGACGAGAGCGTCGGTTGATGAAGATTAATAGCTATTTTTGATTCTTTTCCAGTGATTGATTTTATTCTACGCTGAATTTCAGCATCGATTTGCTTAATTTGGTACGACCCAGTTGGTAACGAAACAGTTTCCCACTCTGGAGTACCATCGGGTTTATTCTTATACGAGAACACCAGTGCGTTATTGGGTTGCTGACCGCCAAATGCAACCGATCTGATATTAGGCCAGCTATGATATACTCGTAATTTTGCCAGCGCGATCTCACACACTGGAATCGGAGAAGGGAAGTTCACACTAAATTCAGGACTCGTTGATGTTATTGATATCATGCTTGTTTGTACTGGGTTCGTGTTCTCCACTACTCGTTGAAGTAATTCCATCGGTGTTGTCATTGTTATTATACTCATGTTGTATTTCTAATTTTGACACCGCGGAATCATAAATACTGACCATCACTGAGAACTCACAATCTGGTATGGTTGAGATTATTGAGATCATTCTGGTTTTTTTTGGGTTCGTGTTTTCTGATTCCATCGGTGTTGTCATTGTTATTATATTCATGTTGTTGCTCTAATTTTGATATCGCTGAATCAAAAGTACTGACCATCGCTGAGAATTCACTATCTGATATAATTGTATTATCGAGTGACGATGATATCATCAATGATAATTGCGAATATGCGGTTGATGAAATATGAAATTGAAGTAAGTAATTCTGCAGTTTACTCTGGCTGCATGATGATATCTTTTTTGCTATCCCGGTTGATATACCCCCGATTGTCGCCACCGCAGAAATGCAAATTGGAACTACGACCGGGGCAATCATTGTAACCGATGCAAGTATTATTCCGGCGCCAGTGAGAACGCTTGACACCGAGTACATAATAACATCAATTGCGGTGATTCTTCGTCGGTATTTTTTTATTTTTATTTGATACTCCTCGGCGAGGGTTTTGAGTCTATTTTGAAATTCTCTGACCTGATCATAGCGACATTGCGTCGATGACAAAGTCATTGGTAATGACGAAGTCATCATTATTTTAAAAACGCTAGCGTTTTCAATTGTGAAATCCGAAGGATTTTCCTTTCAATTATCCTATTATTGACCTGGTTTTAGGATCTGATGAGGGGACACCGTATAGAAATTCTATTATCCAGGGTAGTGACTCCCTAATCACAGACTCGTTTGAATTTTTTATAGTAATCGGAAATGAGGTTGGTATCCGGGGTGGAGGTTGTGGTACTTTCTCTAGTATATATGTCAGCGTGTTAACACCGGTGATACCCCAATTACTGAATTCCAAATCAAATTTACGGTGATGTATTATTGTAAGTCGGTAGCAACCTGGTACACTAGTATGTCTGTTGCCAACATAAAGATAATTATCATTCCCCCGGATCCAATCAAAAGTTCCACTATCAACCGTGTACACGATGTTATTAACGGCGCTTACACTATGTGGAATTTTTACCTTATTGATAGCCGCGATAATTTCAACGAGAGTCATAACTGCCACAGGTGGGGTTCCAAAAAACTTATCGACGACGTCGTTGGCAGGGGTTTGTACCTTTTCAGATTTTTCTTTTAGTTTAATAATATCGTCAATGACGTCGAGATAGGTTTTATTGATTTCGGTATACTTCATCACCGTTTTATCGCGGCGAATAAAAAATGAAGCCAAAAGGAGGTTAAATCCCAAACCTGTTTGGGATTTATAATTCCCGTCGAGTTGAGAATATGTCGTCGTGATATTGTAACTTTCAGAACCCTCAAAGAAATTTTTAACAAACTTGTTGGTGAGCTTTTGTTCGTCAATAGCGCTTTTAATTTCAGCGAGGGTCGGGCCTGTCAACGATGTGGTTTCGGATTCGCGTGTTCTCCCTAAAAATTCATCCATGATGGTATTAAGTGTTGTTTGTCTCACCATAAACATATTAATATCTTTGAGAGTCATCGTAGATGTAGCCGGGACACCAAAGAAATTATTAGCGATGTAGGCATTGTGAGTGTGCTTGCCGATAAACTCACTGATTTCAGCGAGAGTCATTCCTGCCACAAGCGGGTTTCCAAAGAATCTACCAACAATGTCGTTAGTGGGTTTTTGATCTTCTTTTAGTTTAAAAATCTCGAGATAATTTGCCTTGATTTCTGAAGCAGTCATCATCCTTCCAGCTTCCTTGTTAGCGAAGAATGAATTCAACAAGTCTTTAATTTCAGCTAGAGTCATGCCAACAACAAGCGGGGTTCCAAAGAATTTATGTACGACATTTTTGCGAAAATTATTATAACCTCGTATAAGATCATTCAGCTCACGTTCGTTGGTAGCAATCGCGTCGGTGATCGTAGAAATAAGATTACCAGGTTTAAGTTGTCCACCGTTGGAATAAAGCGCAATAGAGTTTTCAGCGGCATCACTCTGCCGTATCAAAATGTCATTCACGGATATATTACTGCTTTTCAATTTACCCTGTTTGTCTTGAAATACAACTAATTCGTTCGGGTCAACATTTACTAAATTTAACATCTCAGCGATTTCATCTTCAATTATTTTTTTTACATCCTCGATAGAACCAGCAGATGTTTCCGCGGTGGGTTCCGACATTGACAGAGATTGTCCCCAAATATCAATCATTATTGTTAGCGTAACTTGTGTTTTCAATTTATTGATCCTTGTAATTTCCCACTCGTGTATTCGTTTACAACAACATGAGGTGGTTTCCACGGTGGAAAATTCTTTGAATTTTCACTAAAGGATTTTAATGAAATCTCTGCGAGGACATTTAATACTTCACGGCCGCATATCGGTGGATCATTTAATTGTTGTGTTGGCAGCGTGGAATAAAAAATCGGAAACTCTTTGAGTTTCGTCGAAGAATTTATATACCGCATAAACTCTTTCGGTGGGGCTAGCCCATATGAATCGAAATAGACAATCCCACGTGGATCAATCGCGTATGCAACCCAGTGAGTTCCCGATCCGCTGCTGTTATCAAGATTGATAATACCGGTTTCAACGTTATTTGGTTTTCTCGGTAATTGATCTCTCATAAAAACCCCTCTGAAGTTTTTTATCGCTAGTTTTTTAGCAGCATCAATTAAATCAAAATTGGACATGGGAACCATAGGTTCGGAAATCGAAGATTTGGGAACCATAGGTTCCTCAATTAATAAACCGTTCCTGGTATTCTTCTTAGACCCGATCCGTTCACGGATTTCCCGCTGTACCATGAATACGGGGTTCCTGGTAGGTACAACCCCTTTCCCTTTTTTTTATATCCTTTCCCAGTTGCCTTTTTCAACGCCATCCCTGCCGCGGTCCCAACGGCTCCCAACGCTGCCGCTTTCGCCACCGCTGGGGCAGCCGCTGCAATCAATGCTGGTATTGCGGCTAACAATGGAAATATACCACCTGATTTTATCATGTTCGCGACTGCGGCTTTTGAAAATTCTATTTGAACTCCTCGCCGTTTTTTCATTGCATCATTGAAATGTTTTATTTGACGATCCGTCAGTGATATTTTATGTGTACCGCCAGACATCTGCGCTGGTTTTAACGTTATTGTGGTTCCACATTCTTTAGCGGATTTTGATCGCAATTTCTTGACCTGACCATCAGTCACCTTGACACTAACAACACTATATGGCATTTTATTGTAAAACACATTTATGCTTTCAATTGATCTAATTGTGAAAATCGTTTACGATTTCAATCATAGATTTTCCACTGGTGCATCAACGAGTCTCATTCGTCCGCCAGCCCCTTCTAACAACATTGATTTGTCGCTGAGAATAACAGCAACCGCTCTATAATCAACACCGCCAGGATCTATACGAGCCCTAAAATGTATGTCAACAACGGATTGCCTTGTTAAATCAAGATGTTCCAGTGAAAAGTAATAAATTGGATACAAATTCTTAAAATCGAGTTGCGATATTTGCAAACCGGTATCAACATTTTGATCACGACCCATATATGACAGCATCCGATGATACACACGTGCTATTTGGTTGTTTCCGTAATTAAGCTGTATATCCTCAGATGGTTCTTGTTGTCCGTTTATTCTCAGTGAAACCTCACTTACCCCTAACCGATCAAATATCATATGACTGCGTTCTTGGGAACCTAATCGATTCCGATTCTGCAGCGCTATAAATATATGACGTGGAGCTGAAACGCCTTGTTTTGATGCCAGGTGCCATGTAAATGTACCATTAACATTATCCTCTTTAGCATCAGTCGTTGTTGTTAGCCAACTTAGCAATGATTTACCACCTGTTTCCATAAATGAAAGTAGCCGCTCTTCCGTGGTAATTGATGGAGTCATTACTGGCATCCATAATACTATTTTACTCAAAACAACTTTACCTTCATCGGCACCAGTACGCCAAATTGCATCATTGTCATTGCCTTTTCGTACTAACGCGATTGTGTGTTTAGCTCCATAGATGACTTTTCTGACATTTCTGCAGAATCCAAATATGTGATGGAGTGGAATCGCACATGAAAAATATCGTTGTGGTCTTTGCAACGTTGCTACTCGTGTTGCAAACCCTAGATTAAAATTATCATTAACGCCTCCGAGAATATCAAACGCAGCTCCTGGTCTAGCTCGACGTTCTGGATTAGCTGCTTCTCGTTGATTATCAACTGAAGTGTCTTGCGGTGTTAACACTTTAATGTATTGAATGTGGTCAGCGTTATCAGAGGTATCCTTTGCAAACATCATAGATGGACCAGCCGATCTTGTATAATCATCGGAGTATCTTGCTAGCCCGATTATTGTTGTTGCAACATCAACTTCACGGTCTATTGATTCAATTTCTTTTCCATCAATGAGATATCTTGCACTTTCAAATAACGCCATTATACCATTGTTGACGAAACCAACTCGGATATTTTGATCATTTGCATATGGGGTATCAGCTGCAACATTTGTTACGAGTTTTCCCTCGATTTCGATAAATGCTTCACATGGCAAAAAGTATTTACTGGTATCTTGAACTTGAAGTTCAATTCGCGATCGTAGGTCGGGTTGTATTGCATGATAGGAATAGTATTGATAATCGCGGACGGAATCGTCTTTGCGCACTGGGGCTTCCATATCTAACGCGGGATCAGCTGTTCGTTTAAACATTTTATTAAAATACTAGTGTTTTCAATTGGTGAATTGCAAAGCAATAATCATCGTCGTTGAAAATTTTTCGAATTTCTTTTTTGTTTCAAACCACTTCCTGCTATCGCGTTCATGATAGCGCTATCTGTTACCGGTGGTGACGAAGTCAATTGCGCTAGTTTTTCTTCCACTGCACTATTTATTGCTTTGCTGATTTTTGCAGGCATCACTGTAGTTGATGGCAGCACCACTGACGAAGTCATTCCTGGTTTCTTTCGCACCAATGATGCTATTTTATCTTTCGCGGCAGAAAATGCCTTTCCTGCAAGATTTCCAACGAAATTGATTCCCTTATCACGGATAGCATCAATGGCTTTCATTGATAATTGTTTAGCTAACGGCGCTACCTTGGGAGCCATTCTTGTAAATAACCCCGCAATGGTATTGCCGAAACCATCTCCGTAATATGCTCTATAAACAGGCAATCGTGAGTTCACCACGTAGACGCTTACTGGTTTATCATGGTTGTAGTGTATAATCATCTTGTTATAAAACTAGTAGTTTTTCAATTAGTGATTAATCGCTTACATCCATTGGATTTTCATCATCAATGACGTTGTCATCGTTGTGATTTTCAACTAATTCAGCAATAAGTTCTCGATATACATCAATGTCCATGATACCGCCGGCAAATAATCGTCTACAGATATCAGCTGCTTCATTAATTACTTCCGGTGAGTTATTTCCGGCTCGTTTCCCTCCGATGAGAACCTCTAACCTTGATATATCACTGAGAATGTTACCAGGGCATGTCACGGTAGAGTCAAAGACATCCTTTAGATTTCCAATCGAATATCCTTTTCCGCTTGTTTTCTCAGTTGTACCAGTTTCATCATACTCTTCAATTCCCTTTCTAAATTCTTTATATCCCAATTCTCTTTTATTTAAACGGCCAACCCCCCTGTTCGTTTTATACAACCAATCAGCCCATTCATCTCGGCTTATTCTACTGTTCTTATACTCGTCTTTTAAAAAGTCTTTTCTGGAATGAAAGCTTTGGGCGGCAAAATTACCAAAAATCTTATAATGTTCGGGTTTTATTAATTGAGGTCGTTTGATTTCTGCTATAGCTCCTTCGGTGAGTTTGTCTATAAAGGAAACACCTCTTGGGGTGACGACATCAACAGGTTGAGTTTCAGGCGCAGAATCATCAATATCAGCTAGTCGTTCATATTCGCGCTGAGTTTTTATATCACTGGATAGCTGTTGTATCCCTGCGCGTGTTTGTCCGGTCTCTGCTGCTATCTTTTCAAGCACACCAAGAACAGGCACTTCTCGTCGCTTGCCTTCCTTAGGAATATCTCCGTATATTGCTCGTTCAGTTGCTGTTTTCACATCTTTGGTCGCACTTGTTATCGGAGTAAACAGTTGTTCACTTGACACAGAAAAGTCAGTCTGCGCTTGTTGTCGTTGTTGAAGTTTCTCGCGAAGTCTGTCTCGAACCGGTATAAACTTTTTAATTGCTGCTAGCCGCTCTCGGGCTAATTTAGTTGTAAGTGATTCACCTACCATATATTGTTTGTGAACTAAATTTTCAAATGTAAAACTATCACAATTAAAAGCTTAGTTATTAAATAACTTAGTTATTAAATAATGTACCATCAAGCTAACGTATCCATCTTCAACAGGGTTAAACTGTACGACGCTATCCGCGAGTGTTTCAGAAATAACATCGCTGGGGATTTCAGAATTGTAATATCTGAGAATGGCGATGAACGATTTGTGTTAACGACGCGGCAACAAGAACAATTACGTGAAAATGGAGGCGTCGCGGTGATTACTTGCTACTACGACCAGATCATCCATTATGCACATAACTGCATGGGCAAGTCCAGACTGCTGAGTATCCTTTCAGGAGAAAATCCCATGTAAGTGTTACAAAAAACGCTAAAAAAAAAATTATTTTTAATAAAAATTACTGAAAGCCTATTTTATAGTAACGCTCACGTGGTTAAGATACTGGTTTTTCCTCGTTTAACATTTTTCTAAGATCACGAACCTTAGAACTAATTTCAGCTCGTTTTTGATACTCTTGGCCGAGCTTTTGACGTATTGCTTCAACGGTGCTAAATAGCGTTATGAATACATTAATGTCGTTACCGTACAAACAAGCATTGATGGATTTTTGAATTCCTTTCACGAGCCTGTACATCTTGGGTAAAACATAACGACCCTTACTAGACTGATACTCAATATCTTCATATTCCGAGGTAATCTTGTCAGCGTCGAGACTTTCAGATAATAATACCCCTTTATTTTTTAAAATTAAAATTTCAGCAATTATAGCATTTACATCATTGATATCCATTATTTATATTTATTTATAAATATAGTATACTGTATCTCTAATTATTAAAAAAAAAAAAAAACATTACATATACGACAACACATCTTGGAACTCCTTGGGTGCCTTCGCATCCAAGTAAGCCCAAGGGGACCCGAAACATACATCTCCGGCGGGAGGCCTAAGGTGGCAAACGCCATCTTAGACCGCCCAGAAGATATGCTTGGGGTGACGTCACAACATGGACGGCACAATGCCATATATATCTCCGCTCGAGTGTTGCGGCAAATTTTAGGCATAACATGTACTTAATTAACTTAATTAAGGATGGATTATAATTCAATGGAACGATGATGGTAATGATGTGGGACGGCACAAGACAGCACAAACATGAAACGACGGGGCGGATTTTCTACGGCCAATCAACCAATCAAAAGCAACCAATTAAATTAACCCGGTTGCATGATTGTGAA
The DNA here is from genome assembly GCA_030141615.1 of Unio pictorum. NCBI lineage: Eukaryota > Metazoa > Mollusca > Bivalvia > Unionida > Unionidae > Unio > Unio pictorum. The sequence continues at coordinate 5,967,063 of JARLTB010000207.1, forward strand.
CAAAAGACAACCACACGCCTGGGTTAATGGCGTTGGTTAGTTTTGATCGATCGCAATGGCCTTCGAAAGCCCCAAGCTTTATACCTTTGATATACTATATAAGGCGACTATTTCAGCAGCGTCGTTTCATGGGTATGTTATTTTATTTCCTTATTACTTATTAATGCTGTTTCACAACATTTAAATGAGACAATTATTTTAAATGAAACATTAAACAAAATAATACAATTTTTTAAATAACAATGTATATTTTCCCTATTCTAATTCTCTATACAAAAATGCATTATCGATTAGATCACAAACAGCTGTATACAAGGAATTTTAACCACGCCCACCTACTTCAATGAATAGGAAACACTCGCGTTCCGGCTGAGCGAACATAGCTAATGCGTAGATTATAAAGAACGTCTGTACTGAAAAGAACGAGTTAGCTGTCTGCTTTACTGCTAGTCCACCCACCCCCACACATGAGATATATAAATAATTCAGTTTTAGCCCACAAGCGACAATAAAAGATTTTAAAATTATTTAAAGTTGATAAAAAAACAACTCTAACGAAACACACGTATTTACTCCATTACAGTCACGTGGGCGCACACATGTCAATTATACCTCTCTACAGGTAATATAGCAGACGACAAATTCCTTTAACGTCATAATACAAGGGAACTTAGTAGGTAAATGTTATAAGTTGTGGCGGATTAATCTATAAAGAATTTATCTCCCTTAGCAGCAGAGAGGGTGGATGACAACAAGTTGCGACCAAAATTAATTAAAAAATCGTAAAAATCTCCGTTTTCATTTTTTTTTAGTTAAATGAGATTTCGTAGGGAAAGCTCGTTAAGATTTCAATCAATTTTTTGTCTGAAAACGTTGTAGGGTTCATTTTTTTTAGTTAAAATGAGATCGTAGGAAGGATCGTTTTAAGGATTCAATCAAATTTTGTCTAAAAACGTTGTAGGGTTCGTCCTTTTTTTGGTTAAAATGAGATTATAGGATGGCTCGTTTTAGGATTTCAATCAAATTTTGTCTAAAAACGTTGTAGGGTTCACCCTCTCTGCTGCTACTACAGCCTAGTGGTACAGTTGGCCCTGTAGCAAGAATTTTAGTCTATTTTTATCTGTATGTTTAAGACTAGTTTTACAAATGCTTTTTTGAGAAAATGAGGCCTAATCTGAATTTTGCTCTGCGCATACGTTGCCTACACTAATTTTAATTATTTTTTGGCATTGCTTCACATATTGAAAATGGCTTCACCTCCAAGAGAAAAGAAATGTATTGCGAAAAAAAAGTTAAATTTAGTGTGGAATATACCAAAAATTGGCCGTGCATTCAGCCATCAAGCTATGATAGACATCATGTCTTTTGCACATAATGTGCCACAAATTTTAATATTGGACATGGAGGCAGAGACGATGTGAGGAAGCATATGGGTTTAAAAAAAAACACATTAAGGTTGGAAAATTAAGAACTCGCAGATTTCAGCTCTAGAATATTTTAAATCATCGACGGAAGATTTGCAAGCTATCACCGTTGAATCATTGTTTGTAAGTTTTCTTGTTGAACACAATCTACCTTTCACAACTGGAGACCGCGCTAAACATTTGTTTCGACAAACATTCCCGGACTCAAAGATCGCTTCCATATTTTCCTGTGGAAGATCCAAAAGTGCTATAATAGTCAAAGCATTGTCGGAGAACGCCGCAGAAAACTTGGTGCCTCGCATGCAGGTATCATTTTTGATTGCAACTGATGACAGTAATGATAGAGGGGCCACACAACTTTAATCCATACTTGTTAAGAAGTTTCAGTCCTGAATTAGGCAGGGTCAAAACTGAGCTGCTATCCGTAAGAACGTCAGAGTGGACGCTGTTATTGTCATGGTAATTTTCATTAATTCATGTTCAAAATCACTATTTTGTTTCCAAATTTTCACTTATTGCTAGCCTGACAGGTTGGCAGTTCTGCATTAGCTGTGGTTGATGGACAAAATGTTTAATACTTCTTGGTTTTGAATGCAAAGTACTGGTCAGTCAAAACTACAAAAACATTGTCATCAAAATTATAGGAAAATTTTCCCATTTTTTGAATTTGCCAACAGTTCCAACAAAACAGCCGGGCCCATCGATTGCTTTATCTAACAACCATCAAATATAAAAGTCTAATACTGAACATAATGTGTACACCTTGATGCAACATGTCTTATGCTAGACATGATTACCATAAAGAATGCAAAAACTCTCACACTAGACATAATGTCTTCAATTTTTGCAGTACTGTCTTGCACTGAACATAATATCTATACAATGAATGGAATTAGTTGATCACCAGACATAATGTCTACACAGTGAGTACAGTCAACAATATATAAATTAAATGTTATGGAGTTGTCCATTATACTGACCCACTGAGTGTTTCTTCCAGATTTATTCATGTTAAAGTAATTCTTTACATGCATAACCAATTACCAAAATCAAATTGATATCTTGAAAGGGTTTGGATAACTTGTGTTCCACTATATTTGCAAAAAAATTAGTCACTTTACATGTCAGTTCAAAGGAGGAAGATTACTGAAAAAGATGAGAAGAATTTAAGCTTTACATCCTCAAAAGGAAACTCTCAGTTGTTTTCATATATTTTATTAGTATTATTTTTTGCAGCAAATTGATACCAAATGTTGACGTATCAAGGAGGGTACTGTGTGATTAACTCTAAGGAATATGAAATTTAGCAATACAACTGGGGATTCCAACATTTATACAAACAGTCTGTACACTCCATTCAAACTAAGGACACATATTTTGACCACAACATGGTAATTGCAGACAACATGAATTTATGGACATTTTGATTCTTATTATCTTGCAGAATTAAAATGAACAGAAGCATTATTAAACCTCACATTATCTATTCTGACGAATTGTTTGTGCACTCATACACAAATGTAGTTAATTTGTATTCATCCCATGAATGTCTGTACATGTTTCAAGAACCAAAGGAAGATCACATTATGATTAAACCTTGTCTGGGCAATACATCAGTCGTTACTTGTTACTTCAAACAGCAATATTGTAGTTTTGTGATTCCAAACAGTCCATACATATCATTAGAATGAAGCACATGATGGAATTTTTAAATAAGCTCATGCATAGAAACAAACTTACTGTGCTGTAGTAAGTGTCCATTATATATATATATATATATATATATATATATATATATATATATATATATATATAAAAAGAATATAAATCATATGTCATATAACAGTCCTTTCAAACGCACTGGATCCAGCAAGGGATCACGTGTGTCAGGGACTGAATAAGATAAATGCAATAAACTGACAAGCAACAGTGCAAAAACTAGTATCACTCTAGACTGAGCGCTTTCGACTCTCAATGAGTCTTTATCAAAGGCAAATACAGAACATAGACAAGACAGACAATTAAAATACAAAAACCGTGTTTACAGAACTTTACATGCCTGTTTCTGTTTTTTGCACTGTTGCTTGTCAGTTTATTGCATTTATATATATATATATATATATATATATATATATATATATATATATATATATATATATATATATATATATATATATATATATATATAAAATATAAAATAAACAACGCCAACACCTATTAATGTTGTGACCGGTTTCGCTTTAATGCTTTATCAAACTGAATTTGTTATGATTGCTTACGTCATTAAATATATCATGTTTCTGAGTAAACAATATGACATAAACAATATGACGTCATAGCTTACGTTTGTACGTATCAACACATATCTAAACGTATGAACCAACATAGATCTGACATAAAAAATTATATCCATAAATCTTTTTCATCTCATGTTGCCGTACACTTTAACAATAGTTCTCATACTTTGCAAGATTTTTCCTTTCAACCTATTGTTATAGCTGAATCTGATATGGAACGTTTGCTAAAAGAAACCTACTGGATTCACCGTCTTAATACAGTATATCCAAAAGGTCTTAATTCCAAAGCACTTTACGACCTTCATTAATGTAATAAATAATTTTTTTTTTTTTAAAATATATATTTATATACATTAATTAATTTGCATCATACATATTAAAAGTAAAAATAAAACTGTTTATCTCTATTTATTCATAAATTTTATATATATATATATATATATATATATATATATATATATATATATATATATGTGTGTGTGTGTGTGTGTGTGTGTGTGTGTGTGTGTGTGTGAGAGAGAGAGAGGGAGAGAGAGAGAGAGAGACAGACAGAGTGCTTTTACACTGATGATCTCCACTATGCTTTCAACAAAAGACATTGATAACTTTCGGTAATCTTAAGGACTGTGTACAATTTAGCATCATGGTCGATGAGCAATCTTTACACGAATAGATTAACACAGACAAAGGATGCAAGTAAATGTAAAACAAAATAGAGAATGTGGACATCGAGACGTGTTTACTCACAAAGAATATACTATCAATACAAACTAAGTATGCAGAAAATAGCTGAGAAAAACAAGGAGACTGTGGATATGGGTACATCATGGACAAAGAGGACATGTTTACACATCTAGTCTGAATATAAGTACAAATTAAGGACTCACTCCATTAACAAGAAGAAAGAGATCGTGGACATTGGTGCAACATGAACAATTACGACATGCTGCCACATCTAGTCTGAACATCAAATTCAGTCTAATAACGCACACTGTTACAAAACCTCTTAGAATATGGACATTGGTACAATATCAACATTGTTGACTTCATGATCCTTCTATTTTGAACGATCAATACAGACTAAAGATGTACACTATTAGCAACAACATGGAGACCGAGACATGGGTACATTATGGACAACGAGGACATGATTACATATTTAGTTTGAATGATCATTTCATTCTTAGTCGCACACGTTTACTAAAAGCACAACAGATGTGGATATTGGTACACTGTTGACATGTTTACACATGTAGTGAGAGAGATCAAGGAAAAAGTAAAGATGCAAACTATTAGTATCAACATTTCTCCTGTAGATATTGGTATATCATGGACAATGAGGACGTGTTTATATGTCTGGTCTAGCAGCAGGGAAGGCGAATAGGACAACCTTTTATAGAAGCGTCCATTTGGCAAACCAAGGCTTTCTCCAAAATCATAAAAAAGCGTCTACTTGGCAAACCAAGGCTTCCTCCAAAATCATCTTTTGGGGACGCAAGTCGTTGTCTCACCCTCCCTGCTGCTATGGGGTTAAAAATCCTTGAAATTGCCAGCAATTTAGGATTTCACAAACAGACTAATTTGTAAAACCTCACCTCGTAAATCAATCAAATTATTGGAATGGCCAGTGAGTCTGAAATTAATTCTCTTTAATGAATCATTATGACATCGCATATAGACTGGATTAGTTGGATCTTCAATGATAAGAAATCCTGCTGGAGCTGTTGGTGGAAATGAATATAGAATATACCCCTGTTGGGCTTGATTTGATCTTTCGAGATTTATTTGATAACTTCCTTCGATAACATCACATACTAAATTCAATGCAATCACCGAGGATGTATTGACGTTTTGAGGAGCGATATGCCTACCGCCTTCGTCTGGGTCATTATTACCTTTGAGGATAGTTGAACCCTTGTGTTGTTGTCTCCACGAGGTGAATATCGCAGTAAATTTGTCATTGATAAAATCATTAACGGAATTTTTTAGTTCGTTTGCGTTATACCCAGGAAACTTGAAATTCGGTAGATCGGCTTCTGTTATATTGTATACAGTTAGGAAATTTCGTTTAGAGTAATTAATGTTGTCATCGCTATGATCAATTATTACTTGAATTACTTGCTGGTTGATATATTCCATGTCGGATAGAAGTTGATTTAATATTTCAATTCGTTTCATAATTTTACTCCAAATAGACTCATTGAAAGCCTGTTATAGTCGTTGTAGTTGTTGACTGTGTTCTTGATTGATCTCTCTAAAGTATTCAATAATTCTGTTATGATATATATTTATATATGTAATTGATTCTGGAGTCTGTCCAACTTTAAATCTCCAAAAGGCCGAATCCTGATCAATACAATTAAAATAACTACCCGGCAGTGATGACATTTTTATATCGAGGAGATGTTCTTTATATGATGTGGTAATTTCATGGTATGATTGTTTATCCGTAACAAAATCAGATTTTAGTGGTTCAGGTGGAGGTTTGTTTTCAGGCCAACCCAGTATTGTCCTTATAGAACTCTGATAGACATCTACGACATATCCGGGTGAGTTTATCTCAGTGGCAGATGATAGTGTTGGTTCATGAACTGTTATAGCGATTTTTGATTCTTTTCCAGTAATGGATTTTATTCTGCGTTGTAATTCATTATTGATTTGTTCGATTTGGTATGACCCAGATGGTAGCGAAACAACGTTCCAGTCTGGAGTACCATCGGGTTTATTCTTACTCGCAAACAACAGGGAATTATTCGGTTGTTGACCACCAAATACTACCGACCTAATATTAGGACAACTGTGATACACTCGTAACTTTGCTAACGCTATTTCCTTCACGGGAACCGCAGTAGAGAAATTCACACTGAATTCAGGATTGGTTGATGTTATTGAAATCATGCTTGTTTTCACCGGGTTGGTATTTTCCGCTATACGTTGAAGTAGTTCTTGCGATGTTGCCATTGTTATTATGCTCATGTTGTTTTTCTAATTTTGACATCGCGGAATCATAAACACATACCATCGATGAGAACTCACTATCTGATATTAATGTGTCATATAGTGATTACGATATCATCGAGGATAATTGTGATTACACGGTTGACACAACAAGAAGTTTAACTACGTAATCTTGCAGTTTACGCTGGCTACACGATGATATTGTTTTCGTTATAATCGAAATAATTCCCGTGATTCTTGTCGCCACTGATATACTAATTGAAACAGCTATCGTGGCAACCATTGTCACCGAGGAGAGTATTATACCGGCTCCGGTGATTACACCTGATATCGAGTACACGGTAATATCAGATGCAGTGATTCTTCGTCTGTATTTTTTTATTTGTGTGTACTCCTCAGTGAGGGTTTTGAGTTTAGTTTGAAAGTCTCTGACCTGATCATAGCGATATTGCTGTGATGACATTTTATTTATTACAACAGAATTCAATTTAATTGTTTACTCAAATTGGCTACAAATTCCACATACCATGTTAATGAAACTCTAGCCAAATTATTATCAGTCGTTGTTATCCTGAATCGTTCAATTGTTCCCTTGTCGATGATCGTTGATATCATATTGTTGACCACAGATGAACTCGTTGATGAAGTATTAAATTGAGTCGGTGACACCAGTGTTAATCGATAAATACCCATAACGGTTGCGGTGATATCTAATTTGTTGTTTGCTAAAATGATCCGTGTTGGATCATATATACCGTGTTCATATTTTTCTCATGAGGAATTCTTACTTTTTCAAGTACTTGTATGATCCTCGGCAGATCATCTCTGATGACATAGCTGGTTGTTTTAATATCAACATTGATAGCTTCTATTCGCCGATTAATCGCGGGTATTTCATTGCTGGTTGCTTTTAGATCATAGATGGATTTTTTAAGTTCTGGTTGTTTTATTTCAACTTTATCAAATGTGGTAGTAAAGAAGATTTTTACAAAAAGTTGAAAACTTCTCAACATGATCCGCATACCTAGATTGTAATGATGCTATTTCTAATATAGCTGTTTTTATCTCCGTGAGTTTCGGTGTGGTCACTGGTGGATTTCCAAAGAAATCTAATAGAGGTTTGTCAATATTGTCAATTATATTTCTTTGTAATTTAGAAAACTGATCGAATTTAGTTAAATGGTCGTCCTATTCATTGCATAGTTTTTTTATTGGTTCTAAATTATTAATTCTATCCACAATAGTTGAAATAGGTACACCCGGTTTGAGTTTACCCTGATCGGAAAACAACGCGATAGTATCTTCTACTGCGTTGCGTTGTTTAACTAAAATATCATCTAGGGAAATATTACTAGTTTTCATTTTACCCTGACGATCTTGAAATACAACTATTTCATAGCGTTCAACACTTGTTAGATTTAACATCTCGGATATTTCATCTTTGATTTTTTTTTCACATCACCGGTTGCATTGCCATTGGCATCAGGTTTCTTCAGCATTGAGATAGATCGTCCCCAAATATCAATCATGTTATATTATGTTTTTCTCTTTAAGTAATTTATTGTTGTGTACCCGAGGACTACTTTATGAGGTGATTCAGATGATGCTGAAACCGCCATTAACATTTCAAGGACTTCTGCCCCACACGAAATTTCAAATAAGCTCAATATGGGCAACTTTGAATACCAAACAGGAACTGGAGAATCCAACTTGGATATATACTCGATAAATGATCCTTTCTCGTAGGGAGGAAATCCACGTGGGTCAAAATAAATGACACATTGTGGATGTATTACGTAACCCAACCAATTTGGTTCAGGACTATCTTTAGTGCTGTGGTCAATTATACCGGTTTCAAAGATTTTTGGTTGAGTTGGGAATTTACCTTCCCTGAATATACCTCTGAAATGTTTAATTGGGAGTTTATTTGCTATGTCAGTGAAATTAAAATCTGACTTTTCAACAATGGGTTTAGGTGATTTGTCAACCATGTTGGCAGAAAGGGGTTTATAGAACCACGTTGTTAGTATTTTCACTTGATCGAATAAACTTCTCCAAATATAAATCATGTTTATTTTATATTGCTTCTCTCTAAAAAGCGATTACTCGTATATTCATTTACGACTTGATGAGGTGGTTTTCTCGATGATGAAATAGCGTCAAGGATATTTAATACTTCTATGCCGCATATCGGTCGATCATTTAGTTGTTGTGTTGGTAGCGTGGAATACCAAGTCTTCATTTTATGAAAAGTGTTTAATCGTTGTATATAACGCATAAATTCCGTCGGCAAAGCCAGTCCATATGAATCAAAATAGACAATTGCACGCGGATCAATCGCTGCTGTTATCAAGATTAATGATACCGGTTTCAACGCTGTTTGGGTTGTTCCAAAGAAACGTAATAAATTGGATAAAGTTCATTAAAATCATATTGTGATGTTTGCAGACCAGTACCAACATTTTGATCGCGTCCCATATATGACAACAGACGATGATACACGCGTGCAATATGGTTTTGACTGTAATGAAGTCGTATATCCTCGGATGGTTCTTGCTGGCCATTTATTCTCAGTGAGATGTTAGTAACACCTAATCTATCCAATATCATGTGGCTGTGTAATTGTGAACCAACTCTTGCCATATCCTGGAACGCAATGAATATATGACGTGGAGCTGAAACACCTTGTTGTGATGCCAGGTTCCATGTAAATATGCCGTTAACAGCTGATTGTTTAACATATGTTGTTGTTGTTAGCCAACTTAGCAATGATTTTCCTCCTGCATCCATAAATGATAGTTATCGTACTTCTGCGGTGAGTGTTGGAGTCATTACTGGCATCCACAATGATAGTTTTGTTAAAATGACTTTACCGGTATCAACATCTGGATTTGCATGATCCGCCAGAATCCTCCAAATTGCGTCGTTATCAGTACTTTTTCGCATAAGTACTAATGTATGCTTTGCTCCATAGATAACTTTTCGGACATTTCTGCAGAATACAAATATATGATGCAATGGAATCGCACATGAAAATGATTTACGCTGTCCTTCCAACATTGACATCCGTGTTGCAGCTCCTAGGTTGAAATTATCATCAGTACTTACAATCATATTCTCAGCATCAATATTAGCAGCCATCAGCATGATTTCGTGGTTGTCTTACAACAATTTGAGTTTTTCCAGTAGTATTTTTAGCATCCTTTGCAAACATCATAGAAAGGCCTGCCGATCTTGTATAATCTTCAGAATATCTTGTCAAACCAATTATTGTTGTGGCCACATCAACATCGCATTCTATAGACTCGATCTCTCTTCCATCAATCATATATCTTGCGCCCTCAAATAGCGCCATGATACCATTATTGACAAAACCGACTTGAGTACCAACTGGATATGAAGCTGGTACAGCAGGAGTATCAGTTGATTGTACAATTTCTCATTCTACTTCTATAAACGCTTCACTCGGTAGAAAATATTTGCTGGTATCATGGACTTGAAGTTCAATTCTTCATCGAATATCTGGTTGTACTGCGTGATAGGAAAAGAATTGATAATCGCATACAGAATCATTCTTGCGCACTGGGGCATCCATATCAAACTCTGGTTCAGGTGTCCGTTTGAACATTTTATTATATATTCCTTGATCTCGATCGCGATCTCGGTCGGGATCTTAAGCCACTTCCCGCTATCATGTTTGCGATATCGTTTTGGTCGCTGGCCGCCAGTGACGAAGTATCCAACGATGCTAATTTTTGATCCACCGCGCGGTTTATTATTTTACTAACACTTGCGGGCATTACTTCCGTAGATGGCAGCGATGACTTCATCACTGGTTTGCTTCGTTCAACTAACAACATTAGTTTTTCCTTCGCGGCGGAAAACGCTTTCCCGGCAACATCTTCAGCAGCGCTAATACCCTTATCACGAATAACATCAATAGCTTTCATCGATAATTGTTTGCTAATGGCGCTACTTTTGGAGCCATTCTTGAAAATAACCCTGCAATGATATTGCCAAGACCATTACCATAGTACGCTCTGTCAACAAGCAATCCTGAGTTTACTACATAGACCATTGTTGGTTTATCGTGGTTGTAGTGTATGATCATCTTATTTAAATGATATTTATCTAATCGCGAAATCGTAAATGATTTCCAATTAGTCATTATGATAACCGTCCACTAGCTCGTCAACAAACTCTCGATATGCATCAATATCCATGATGCCGCCTTGAAATAACCGCCTGCAGATATCAGCTGCTTCACTAATTATTTCCGGTGAGTTATTTCCAGCTCGTTTCCCTCCGATGAGTACTTCTAATCGTGCTATATCGCTCAGAATATTACCAGGACAACGAATTAGACCACTACCTGATATCCCTCTTGGGGTTACACTTTGAGAAAATCCCTTTCCTTTTTTTTTTTTTTTTAGTTGTACCAGTTACACCCTATCATCATCATCAGATAATTGTTCACCGCGTTCTAATTTTTCTATATTTTGTAATACATCTTTCTCATATGCATTAAAATTATTATCCTCTCTTGAGATTCTAATTCCGCCGTGTTTTGCCAAATATATTTTTTCGTACCATCTTTGATAACCTTTTATAGTATCTTCAATTTCATCATTTATTTATTGATCTCTCATATTTTTTTATGGTTAGCAGCAAATTTAGATAATTTGTAATCTGCGGTATCTTTAAATTCATTTATCGCTTCTTTTGTAAATATGTTTTTTGGATGATTTCGTTCGAGTTGTTCTTGTGGTTTTTCAAGTTGTTCTCGTTGTCCTTGTGGTTTTTCAAGTGGTTCAGGCAGTGGGGAGCTAATATCAATACCACCTAATCGTTCAATTTCTTCTTGTTCAAGTCGATCTTGTTGTTCCTGACGTTTTGCAGCAGCTATTATATCACCAGGAAGTGTTTCTAAAGATTCTTTTGTTTGTTTGGATCTTTTTGCTATTTTTTCAAGCTCAGAAAGAAGAGGCGCTTCTTTCCTTTTCCCTTCCTTGGGGACTTCTCCCCATATTGCTCTTTCAGTGGTCGATTTTACATCTTTTCTTGCAGTTGTTATTCGTTTAAATAAATGCTCAGTGTCTGTTATGAAGTCTGTCTGTAGCACCTGTCTCGCTTGCAATTTCTCTCGAACGGAGTTCTGAATGCGGATAAATTTCTTAATTGCGTCTAACCGTTCGCATGCTAATCTAGTCGTTAGCGCTTCACCTACCATTATGAATTAATATACGATCTAAATGTACTTTGTCACCAGTGAAAAATCCGTAGATTGCTTTACCCACCCTAATTTACTATTACCTACAAAGTCACCAATGACAAAGTCGCCATTGATTAAATTACCGTGCAGTAGAATTTTGTTTTAGTTGAGTAAGCGCACATACCTGTCTATAGAATTGTTTTAGGTGAGTAAGTGCCATACCTGTCTGTTTCATAGCTTTTTTACTGCGTTTATTTTGTGACAATATACATGTATACCCTGTATTACTCATCTATGTATGATGTGTTTACTATGTTGAGGTAATCAAAGGGGAAATCTCTCTTATTGTTTTAATCTTCGAATTAATTGTGCTTTTGATTTCATATTGCTGATCCAGTTCTTTTCTTATTTTTTCGACAACAGTGAATAACGGGACGAACTTATTGATGTCGTTACAGAATGCAAGGGAGTCATGAATAGTGTGCTGGATTTCTTTAATGAAAGAGTACGATTTTGATAATATATACCTGTTATTCCTCGCATTATCTTCAATATGTTGAAATTCAGAAAGAGTTTGATCACAATTTAATTTATCTGACAATTGAATTCCTTGATTTTTCAAATTAAAAATTTTGGTTATGATCTCATTGATATTTTCAGAATTCATATATATAATAATATATTATATTTCTAATATGTGATATATAAAGTATATCATACAAAAAAATTGGGGGTCAATTTTGACCCGGGTTTTTTTTGTATGAACTCCATTCGCACTAAGGTGTATTCACATTTTATTGCGCCTAGAGATATATATGAAGGTTATATATGATGACGAACTCCATTCACAATAAGGTGTATTCACATCTTAGTACGCCTAGAGATATATATGAAGGTTATATATGATGACGAACTCCATTCACAATAAGGTGTATTAACACCTTATTGCGCCTAGAGATATATATGAAAATCCCATTTGGAACCCCTTGGATGTTATTCACATCGGAGAGACCCAGATGTTACATATATAAGACAACACATCCCCATTGGAACCCCTCAGGTGTTATTCACATCTGACCGGGCCCTAGAGTCTCCAAGAGCAGATCTAACGCGCCAAATAGCGGATTATAACTCCAAGATCCCAGTGCGGGTTTGGGGTTGTAGAATTGGCCCGACGTGCCTCGCCACGTGTCGTAAAAGGCTACTAAGTAGAGGCGACCTGTTTGCCGTGGGTTGCAACCCGTGTCGGAAGAAGGAAATGATCCTGGTAGCTAAGCGGAGGCTTTTCCGATGCATACACTACTTTGGCCTCTACTTCTCTTAGACGGGTGGTCAAGATGGGCCCGGTCTCGACAAATCGGCTGGTCACATCGAGCCCTAGGAGGTCTTTATTTACTAGCTCACATTCTATATCTTTCTTGTATCTCTCTTGATACCACTGTTGCCCCTTCATTTTATCATTCTAGCTTTCATTTTCCCAAGTATTAGAGTACCTCATAGAAGGCGGTGGCTTAAAGGGTCAATCGGGAGGTAATTTTACCGACCTGTGAAGGAAACTTCACGGGTTAATCCTAGGTAATTTTATCTACTGAGTATAGCATCTGTGTATCCCTGGTATTTGAAACGTGTTGGGCTCCATGGTGGGCGGCGAGCATGGGTGCAGAAACTTTGATACAAAATCATGGAAAATTAAAAAAAAAATAAAAACAAACGAACGAAACCACTATCCTACTCTGATGAAGAACCATGTGGTGTGAAGTCATTCCCACGCTTCATGGTCATACAGTCAACAGATGCTGAAAAACAAATTGCTGCACTATCTCCTTTTGTAATTGAGCAAACTTTAATGGGGTTGATCGGCACACCAAAAGTTATCAAAAAATTAAAATCGAGCTGTCTTCTCATTGAATGTTAGCGAAGGGGTGAATCGGAAAATCTCAAAAAGATGAAAACATTCTTTGACATTCCAGTGACCTCATACGCTCACACTTTCTTGAATACGTCCAAAGGCGTGATGTGGTTTTGTGACTTGGCTGGAGTAAACGACACAGATATCATCGAAGGGATGAAACATGAAGGTGTCACTGCAGTGCGTATAATACGTATTAAACGTAATAACTCCCTGCAGGACACCAACACATTTGTACTCACCATTAATAAACCAATTGTGCCCAAAGTGGTCAAGGTTGGGTTTTTGCAAGTAAAGGTTGAGATCTACATACCAAACCCGCTTCGATGCTATAAGTGTCCGAAATACGGCCATCACGAGGACCGATGTTCCAGAGTCAATGTCTGTGGCCGATGCGGAGACCACTCTCATCAGGAAGCTGATTGTAGAGCAACTCCGCATTGTGTCAACTGTGGCAAAGAATATCACGCCAATTCTAAGGATTCTGATACTTGGAAACAGGAGAAGGAAATTCAGAAGGTAAAGTTTACCTGCAACATACCCTACCCAGAGGCCAGAAAACTTGTCGAGGCAAAAATAGCCCTTCTTGGCCCATCCTTCTCCACAGTCGTAAAACACCATCCAAAAAGCACAAAGGACATCCAAACACAGACGGATCAGCCTGATTCAACCACAAGTGCCAATATACCGAATTATAAACCACAGAATAGCACAACATCAACTCAGACAACATTTAATAACAACCATCCACCAAAAGCTCCAAGAAATAAACAAAAGCCCCAAACAAATAAGCAGCAAAAGGGGTCAGATGACCACATTAAGCTTTACAATATGTTTGGAGAACTTGAGAGCATGGATGCAGAAGAAACTGCTCAATGTACTCAAGGTTCCTCCAAACCTAGTAAAACCAAATATACTCCCGTACTTTCTCCAGACAAATAACAACACACATTTTCACCGCAAATAGTCTTACCTAGATCCAGAATCTCCAGCATAATTTTATAATGAAGAACATAATCATACAGTGGAACTGTCAAGGAGTTAAAGCTAACTACAATGATATTCTTCTACTTTTAAATGAACAAGATCCTGCTGTACTATGTTTACAGGAAACATTCCTGAAAGACACAGATAAAATTCCGTTTAAAAACGTTTCCCTGTTAAACATGTACTTTCAAAACGCTGACAGGGCCTCAGGAGGCGTCTCTGTTGTTGTGAACAATAGAGCCCCTCACAGAGTCATTCCTTTAAATACAAATTTACAAGCTATTGCTGTAAGCGTCACTTTACATCGAGTGATTACATTTTGCTCTATTTACTTACCACCAAACACCAAACTAGTACCAAATGAATTAGACAATATTGTGGTGCAACAACTTCCCACGCCCTTCGTTTTACTCGGGGATTTTAACGCCCATAACATTCTATGGGGATAGAATCACATAAACGACAGAGGCCATAAAGTAGAAGATTTCATTTCTAGACACGATCTGTGTCTATATAATACTAACTCACCGACATATTTATACTCAGGAACGGGTACGTACACATCCATTGATTTGACAATTTGCTCTCCTTCATTGCTTTTGGACTATGAATGGAAGGTCGCTGATGACCTTCACAGCAGTGATCATTTTCTAATCACTCTTGAAAATAACTCTAAAAATGATGATGCAATTCCACAATGGAATATAAAGAAAGCCGACTGGGCTTCCTTTGAAACACTGTGTCAAACTAGACTAAATGATGATACAATATTCAACGCTGTTCATCCTATACAGCATTTTACTTCAATTCTAATTTCAATGGCAGATGAATCTATTCCTAAGTCTTCACTGAACAGTAAATAACCGCAAAAACCTTAGGTAACCAAGGAATGCAAAGACGCCATTAGACAACGCCGAGAAGCATTAAAACGATTCAACACTTGTCCTACGCCCAAAAATTTAAACAAATATCGTATTGCGCGGGCTAAAACACGATGCAAAATCAAAGAATTTAAACGTACCTCCTGGAAGAAATGTGTTTTTTCTATAAACTCTCCTTCCTCAGCGAAACAAGTTTGGGATACTATTCGAAAAATAAATGGAAAGAGGAAACACAATTCTATTCGACAACTGAAAACAAACAATAGCAATTTTAGTTCGAAACGTGACATAGCAAATATTCTTGCAGATAGTTTCTCAAAAAACTAGTCATCATCTAATTATTCAGAAACCTTTCGAAAATTAAAAACTCAAAAATTAAAGTCACGTTTAAAGTTCACATCGAACAACTCTGAAAGCTATAATCAGCTGTTTTTTTATTGGAGCTTAGGGAGGCTTTAGACAAGGCCCATGATACATCCGCTGGGCCTGACGAAGTCCATTACCAGTTTTTAAAACACCTGCCAGAATCTTCTCTGACATTACTTCTGAAAATCTTTAATGATTTATGGATTGCTGGTAATGTACCTAAGAGCTGGAAAGAAGCAATAGTAGTACCGATTCCCAAACCAGGCAAAGATATTAAAGATCCTAGCAGCAATCGGCCCATTGCACTGACAAGCTGCGTGTGCAAAACAATGGAACGAATGATTAATTCTCGGCTTGTATGGTACTTAGAAAGTAACAATTTAATATCTTCTTTCCAAAGTGGCTTCCGTTCTGGTTGTAGTACAAACGATCATCTGGTTAGACTGGAAACATTTATTCGCGGTGCATTTATCATGAAGGAACATTTAGTAGCAGTCTTCTTTGATTTAGAAAAGGCCTATGACACACAACATGGAAGTACGAGATACAAAATGACCTGCACGATCTAGGTCTAAAAGGCCGTCTGCCTTCTTTCATCTCCAGTTTTGTCTCCAACAGAGACTTCAAAGACGAATGGGCTCTACCCTCTCCGATATGTACCAGCAGGAGATGGGTGTGCCCCAGGGCAGTATTTTATCTATGACGCTATTATCAAAATCAATAGCATCACCAAGTGCTTAGCTCAAGGTGTGGATTGCTCATTATATGTAGACGGATTTTTAATTTGTTATCGATCAAAGCACATGCATACAATTGAAAGGCATCTCCAGCAAATTATCAATAAGATCCAAAGTTGGGCCAGTAGTAACGGTTTCAAATTTTCTAAATCTAAAACAGTATGCATGCATTTCTGTCAATTGCGAAGACATCATGATGACCCTAAACTCGCGCTGGATGGAACACTTATTCCAGTTGTTGAGGAAACAAAGTTTATGGGTATTATCTTCGACAGAAAGCTGACTTTTATTCCACAAATCAAGAATTTAAAAGCTAAATCCTTAAAAACTTTAAATTTACTTAAAGTAATTGCACACACTGACTGGGGTGCTGATAAAAAGTCCTCCTTAATTTGTATAGAACATTTATCTTCTCCATACTTGACTATGGATGCATTGTTTATGGTTCAACTAGGAAGTCCTAAAATGCTAGACCCAATTCATCATCAGGGAATAAGACTCGCTCTAGGAGCATTTAAGACATCAACATGTGAAAGCCTTCTCGCAGAAGCGAATGAACCACCTTTATCGCATCGCAGAGAAATGCTTTCTGCACAATACGCTCTCAAATTAACATCAAACCCTCTGAACCCTGCTTTTTCTGCTGTTTTTCAACCAAAATACAAAACTTTATATGAAAATAAACCAAGTGCTATACCTTTATTTGGCATAAGAGCATCAAACAGCCTTGAGAATATCAAAATTAATCTCACTTCAGTTCAGGAAACGTTTCTCTTGAAAACACCACCTTGGCTACTTAAGGAACCCAAAGTGATTTTTACGTTACACGACGGGAAGAAATCTGAGACAAACTATTCCATATTCCTAACCTCTTATAATGAACTTCTCAACGATTTTACAAATTACACTAAATTCTATACTGATGGATCAAAGATTGATAAAAAGGCTGCTGCGGCCTTCGTTAGTGGCAAAGACATAGCAAAAGATTGTTTGCCAATCGATGCGTCCATTTTTTCAGCAGAAATCAGAGCAATAGACCTTGCTGTCAAATTTATCGAACAGAAACGCGTCTTAAATAGCATTTTCTTCTGTGACTCTTTATCAGTGCTTCAGTCGCTACACAATAGAAAACTGGATAATCCATTATTAGTACATCTATTCGTCAACAATACAGCACTTAGTACCTCCTACAATATAGTATACTCTTGGTTACCTAGCCATATTGGTATTAGAGGTAATGTAGAAGCAGACCGTGCTGCTAAGATGGCTCTTTTCTAAGAACCATCAGATTTTAAATTACCATTTACTTATTTTTAACCTTGTATCAAAAGGTACCTACGTCAGAAGTGGCAGACATCATGGGATCATGCAGTCAACAACAAACTTCATGCCATCAAACCAACCCTGGGTGAATGGACACCTTACTACAGAACTATTCGTAGAGAGGAGACTGTCATTGCAAGAATCAGAATCGGTCATTCATACATAACCCACTCCCACATACTAAAAGGTGAAGATCCACCAGAGTGCGTCTCTTGCAATGAACTATTCACTGTTAAACACCTTATGACCGATTGTTCCGACCTACAACCTACACGTGATATGTACTATAATGTACATAATATGAAGGAACTTTTTGATACTGTATCTATCACTTGTACTTTAGATTTCCTGAAGGAAGTAAACCTTTATCTTGAACTTTGACTTGTATGTCATCACCTAGTGCATTTTTATCTAATGCAAATACCGCCCATTATTTTGCAACATCTTTTCATCAACATACACCATTTATATCTCCCGTTCATTGGAAAGCTTCATATTTTACTGTTACCAACAACTTATCATTTTATATTGAACTATTTGGTTTTTTATATCGCTGGTCGATATTAAACGTTTAGTATTTTTAACCACGTTTAAATACAATGTTGTAATGCGCTAAATAGCATAAAAGTGCTGGTGCGCCATTAAAATTCAATTAATCAATCAATCAATCAATGAGAACTCCAAGAAGATATGCGTAGTGAATGGACGTCACATTTACATATATATATATATACAATTATTTACATAGGACAATACAGCCTTTTTTCAACTCCCAATTTGAGTGTTATGGCGAATTGTAGGCTTATATATATATATATATATATATATATATATATATATATATACAATTATTTACAATGAATGCTGTCAATGGCATGGTATTTACAATGAATGATAGGATGACAATTGTATTGTATTTACAATGAATGATAGGATGACAATTGTATTGTATTTACAATGAATGATTGGGTGACAATATGTTAGGATGACAATGACGAGGCAGGGTCTAAACTCAAACAGAAACCAATCATAAACCCCACAAAATCAACTCGGTTTGAATGCAATTGACATTTCACAGCGCATGTGATGGTGTGTGATATATGATTGGTTTCACGGTTTGAATTTCGCTAAAGCCCCAATCATATTATTATAGATGGTATAGTATATAACCTAACGAATACATGAAGCCAATAACAGAGGTGTGTTATTTATATTCTTTTGTGTACTTAATAATGATTATTGACAGAACTTGAAAAAAACATCAAAAAAAAAATAATACAACTGTTTGAAAATACCACATATTTGATTCGTTTCCTCACAAAACAGATAATTGCTTATCTCCATTGAGTTCAGGTGACACAGTGTTTAAAAAAAAACCATTGTGATCTGTAACTCCTTCATAAGCCGTACACATACCCGCAGGAGTTATTCCCCTTAATGCTATATATACATAGTACAAAACAGAAATCAGATATATGTAAATTGAATTCTTTGTCCAGTCCTTTTGGAAATCGCTGACCGATATACTCCTGCTACTCTTCGTACTGAGGATTCGCAAATATTTTCAGGCTTCATTCATTGATTGGAATACTATTTGCTCGTTATTGTCTGTATTAAATGATTTTATGGGTTTCAAATTTTTGAGTATTTCCCAGTTCCTTCCCATTTGGTATTCTGACTGTGTGATAGCTAGTAAATTATCTAAAGAATTATCGATTTTAATACCATGTATGTGATCGATAAAAAAAACATCCTTGATCAATCCATTAAACACCTCGTAGACGAATCGATGACAATAGTTATTTTTCTTTCCAGTGACAAACTTCAAATTTCCTTGATTACTCACAACACCAACTGGTTTCTTCAGTCTACGGGTTCTGATAATACCATCACGAGACGCTTCATAATTGCTGATCACGGAATGCGATTGAAATTCTTGGTTCATTTATATACTATAATAATATTTGTCTAATTCTTTATTTGGCTTAATTATTACATTACATGGGAATCTTTCAATGTAGTTTTGAGGTGTTCTTATGATTTTATCCTGGACAGAGTCAAGGACACTGACACAGTTAAGGACAGAGTAAGAGTCATTGATAGAGTTTTTAACGGAATCATTGATGGAGTTTTTAACTCTATTATCATAATAGCGCTTTAGCTCTCTGTATCGTTTAACATGACAATTGAGACACAATTGCGATTTTCCACTCACACCTACCCCACATCGGATACAAGGTAGCGGACCTAAGCTTCCACAACGTACGCTTTGTAAATGATATCCACAGAATTAATTTCTGCATGATTTGTTACAAGCGGTTACTCATCCTATCATAAGCCATTTGCAATGATTCTTTATATAATAATTTCTTTATTTAAATACTTGTTTTCATTATAATATGGATGAGTTCGAGAGATTATCGAAAATTACGCCTTGGAAAAATGCTAAATTCAATCTTTATAGAGTCTCCACTGATGTAGCAAAGGGTCTAATAAGTGATAGAAGCATGATAGGTAAAATCTAAGATAGTTGTAATGAATTCAAGCGCGATGGAGCATCTCGCTGTTGGTCGACGTTCCGAATTGATGGTAGTGTTGATGCTACCATGAATGATGAAAGATCAACAGTGATAATCTTGACCAGAAACAGTATTTTTTTATAATAAAATTCATTATCCGCTCAGAAACTGGAAATTTGATTATACGCGACAAATTTGAACCCATCCCGAAAAATAAGAGAACTGTCACTGTGAGTCAGGATTCAAAACCAGGAATTCTGACTGGAATTGACAAACCGTATTACGAGAGATCCTATCCTGTAACAGCAGTTGTTTATGGGATCTATCCGATAAATGATAAACCGAGTATTAAAAAATTAAAACCAATGAAATATTTGTCGTTGAATTGTGCAGCAGAACGAATAATAGAACACTTAACAAATGTGTTGCGCCAAAACAAACTGACGGATCAAAGACATAAAAAAATAAATGAATGGGAATTAACAGTTAGGAAGAACGGAGCAATGATTCAAGATATAACCAAATTAGAAACATCATTAAGATTCCCAATAACCGTAATGACGATAACAGGAGAGGTATTACACGAATCAAAATATAAATCAAAAGGAGCTCCAATCAAAATTATTGACCATAACAAACACGTGCTGACATCCTCAGTAACAATATTTCCGTGGGATAGAACCATAAAATATCTACCCATAGAGAACTCTGGGGAAAATCTATTTGATTTTACTTATCAGTTAAGTAAAAACGATCCTCTGTCAGTGTGGTTACTTCAAAGCTTTGAAGACGAAGAAGGTAAATTCGATCAATTTGTAAGACCCAATGGCGAATGATAAAATACTGAAGCCCTCCACAACGAGATGAAAAAACTAGCTAGTAGTTTTTCAACGGATTACCACGAATAATTATTAACAAACTGTTTTACAATACCGTCAGTTGCAGATCATTTCACGAGAACGAGAAATCTATGGAAACCAACACACGCATAATTTCTCTCGGATATCGAATCCAAGCTGCATCGAGTACAACCATGGTGGATTATGGAATACAAAATACGACCCTGAAAGTATTATTTCGGTTGATATGGTTGCATGTTATCCAAGGAGTTTTCTTGGGTACGGAGAGTGCTCTGAGTACTTTGAAAGATTTGGACACCCCACACATGAGATGACCTATGTTGCAATTAACGGACCACTGCCTGATTTTCATTTAACCGGATTCGCTCATGTGGTATCATTTGAAACCGCTGAAGGACTTCATCTGTGTTGTTATGTTTGGTTTGGTAGACACATCTCTGAAAAACAATGGATGCCAATAGTGTTATTATGGTATATGATTGATTCTAAAATGCTGATATCGCTGATTGTCAGTGAAGCAATTATATCATATCGAGCTCAGACTGAAGTCTGGTTACCACAACCCGATAGTCTAGATAGTATAATCAGCAAAAACAAAAAACAATTCCACTATCTCGACGAAGAATATATCTTGAAATGGTCCAAAGACATCTTTGAAGTTAGAAATAAAGACGCAAAAGATTTTGGTAGAATAATAATTGGTAAATTCACACAGGGTGGAAAAGGCTCCAATATACAGCCTGTGTCTGAGTGTGTTGCTTTCTTGCACCTTCTTAATGGCACTCAAATGGAACAGGGTGCCCGTCCAGAAGATAAAAGTGTGCTACTCATGCATCTTTGATATTAAATAATTTCCTAAGACATTGTCCTACTTTACTGATGGTTGTATATGTTGTATGCTTTAAATATTTATAAATCAGTATTTGTTCCTGAAAATCAGTATTTTGGTCACAAGTAGTCAGTATATTTGTACTCAGATGGGGAGGGGAGGGTAGCAGCTATGTATATGTACAATATTATTTGAAATAAATTTAAATAAATTTATAATGTATAATAATAAAATAACATTTTAAATTAAATAACATAAAGGCAGCAATGAACCATTTTAAGACACAGAAACATTGCATTATTCTCATAACTCAGGAATATATTTTGCCATGCACAGAATACACAAGAATGTATTTGAGTGCAAGCTTTCAGCATGCATCCATTGAATAATTTAAAATCTGTTTTCTCTCTAGTTGTATATAGATACATTGTATGTCAAGTATTTTTTAAAATTTGTACAAAAAATACCTAACACACCTGAAGTAGGGCAATGTTTTTTCATCATGTATACATCACAGTTATGCATAGCTGATTTGTTTTTATTTAGATCTAGTTGTCTCTGCTATAAATATAATCTTGGTACTCAGCAAACATAGACATACCTCAAGTCCTATCCCATCAGTGAATTCTTTATGTGCATGAATGTTTTGGCTTTCAATTGGCAATAATGTTGCCTATTTGTGCTATTTTCCATACATTTTCATTGGGCTTCTTACTTTTCCCGATCATTTCATTGGGCTCCTTTCTTTTCTCTACTGTTTTATTAAGGTTCCCAATTTTGTATGCTGTTTCATTGGGCTACTTAGTTTTATCAACTGTTTCATTGGGCTCCTTTTACTCCTTTTACTGTTTCATTGGGCTAAGCACTTTTCCTACTGTTGCATTTGACTCCTTACTTTCCCGATTGTTTTATTGTGTTCCTCACTTTTCTGTACTGTTTTAATAGGCTCCTTACTTTTCTTGGTGGGGCTACCCATTTTTTCCTACTGTTTCATTGGTCTCCTTACTTTCCCCAATTGTTTCATTGGGCTCCCCACTTTTCTTTACTGGTTCATTGGGCTCCTTTATTTTCTCTACTGTTGCATCAGGTTTCCCAACTTTTTATGCTGTTTCATTGGGCTCATTACTTTGCTCTACTGTTTCATTGGGCTTCCCTCTTTTTGTTACTGGTTCATTGGGCTCCTTACTTTTCTCTACTGTTTCATTGGGCTCACCAATTTTGTATACCGTTTCATTTGGCTTCTTTTACTTTTCTTTACTATTTCATTGGGCTCCCTACTTTTCTTTCTTTTTCATTGGGCTCCCCATTTTACCTCCTTTTTTATTAGGCTCCTTACTTTTCTCTATTGTTCACTGGGTTGCCAACTTTTCTGTACTGTTACATTGGGCTCCCTATTTATCTATTCTCAGTCTGTTTCATTGCATTTTCCACTTTTCTCTACTGTTTCATTGGCCATCCCACTTTTCCCTTCTGTTTCATTGGATTCCCTACTTTTCTGTACTGTTTCATTGGGCTCCCTACTTTGCCCTACTGTTTCATTAGACATCCCACCTTTCCGTACTGTTTCATTAAGCTTGTTACTTTTCCCTAATATTTCATTGGGTTACCAACTGGTCTGTACTGTTGCATTGGGCTCCCTATTTTTCTATACTGTTTCATTGGACTTGTCACTTTTCCCTACGGTTTAATTTCCCTCCCTAATTTTCCCCACTGTTTCATTTTGATCACTATCTTCCCTACTTTTGTACAGATCAGCTCAACTGTCCCTACTTTTGAAGATTTGGGTGAAAATTGTTTTATCTGTTGAGTACATGAAATAAAAATTATGGAGAGGTTCTCTTCCTTGCAGTGCTGTCTTGATAGTAATATATGCAGTTTAAAGGGATCGTCATATTTTTGATATTATTTACCATAGCAGACTGGTGCACCTAGTGAATATAAATTAATTTTGAAACATTTATTGCTTAATGATAATCCTAGTATTTAATATTTGTTTATCTGGACCATTTGTTGTAAAGACATTATAAAAGAAACATACATTCAGTTAATCATTTGTTCAAACAAGTTATGGCAGCGACCATAAAATTGGCCTCATTTGCTGATAAATTCAGCAATTTATGTATATCTGCACTGTTTATTTTTTCAGAAGAGTGGTAATAGAGGACTCAGACTCTGAGGATAAATCCCAAGTGCCCCTCCTGCAGAATCATGCTAAGATGTAAATGGTTTGTATACAGACATATATATAGCCTTAGATGTACAGCTATTGTCACATTTTATGAAGTATTATCAAGGCAGCAATACATGTATCTGTTTATGATAGCATTATTATCCATTCTACTTTATGTTTGATTCAAGGTTTTGCATTGAAGTCTATTTTAATATAAATTTCTTTTCAAACATTGAGTTCATTAATATTCAGGAGTAAATAAAAGTACATCACAGTGACCCATTTATCATGATGTACAGTAGTCTCCCTCTTATACGGCCACCCCTGCTGCACCGGGAAAGTGGCCTTATAAGGCGGGTGGTCGTTCCGGAGGGGGGTAAATTTATTATGAGAAGTACAGCTACAAACTTCAAAACATTAAATATCTTCGTCTAAATGAAAGATTAATCAATAAAAGTTTTTTTTTGTTATAATAACAAATTTATTTCAACTGAATATACGTTACTCTTTTTGCTTTCTTGGCGTAAGTGTGATATGAGAGCGGGTATTTTTGTCGTGCACATTGCAAATGGATTCAAAAACGTAATTTACATCTTGGTACATACATAATTATCGTTCCATTTGCTCCATTTTCCCACTGCTGCTGAATAACCTTCTTATCGTTTATTACTTTGTTTATTCAAATTATTTCAACATAATCATGTTTTTACGAGTCGTTTCAAAAATAAAATTGTTCGGCATGCCCATCGCCCTTCCCTAATATCGTAGAGTAGAATAATCGACTTTCTTCGAAAATAATGTATCCGTTAACGTGATGACGTTTTAATGTTTGGTAATGAGTTATTCGGTTATTGCTGACTGTATGCGATTTAATTATGCAGACAAAACTTGTGTCGAGTGTACGAAATACAGCCTTCGTAAAGGAAGCCATAATGTGTTGTCACGTGATTGTTTCGGTCTTTGTCTGGTACCCTGTTGTTTTTTTAAGGTTGTCTGTAAGTGCCAATGTACAAAATCTATTTTTAGCCTATGCTGACATTGTTATGATTCTAACAATTACGTCTGGTTATAATCATCAACGAGAAGAACTCGACATAGGTGTTAAACCCCGAACTCTATCATAACATTATTGAGCCCATTTCCCCATTTCCTGTAAACATCAACTTTCATAGATAATGATATACTATAAATCTTTAGTCGACACTTTTAACAGCGACTTGACACTCGGAGACGTGTATCTACGATAGAGATAATCCAAATCGCTTACCTTACGTCAAGATTTGAATTAATTATTGGTTCTGGATACATTTAAAGAAACGAAAGTGTCTGTTCATGAGGAGACATTTTTCATTTTTTGTACTAAAATGCTGGCCGCTGGTTGCGTTAGACGGGTGGTTGCTCTTGAGGGGTACGTTTGAATACAAACTCGTCGGTGCCAAGGGATTCTGGTCGTAAGGGGTGACGTTCAAGAGGGGGACTACTGTAGTGGTAATGCTAAGTTGATGCAATAATCTCCACTGCACTGACACCTTTCATGTACAGCTATTATTTTAAGGACTCATATTAACACTTAACACAACTAGATTGCAGTGACTTACATTTCTTAACATAATGAAACTGGGGCTATTGAATCACGCAGAGCAGGCAATGCATTGCATTCAGAAGAATCATGATCTGTAAACAATCATTACATTGAGCATTCAAGGATTAGGCAAGTTTTATTGTCTCACATTGAGTTTTATCAGCAGTTTATTTTAGGATCCATTAAAATTAAAATTTATGTGGAAAGAATAGCAATATTAACCATAGATTTTCATTTTATCAGCAATAGTAAACATCTTGTCAGTTCAGGGACGAGAGTCCCCCTTGTTCAGATTCATAATCCCAGACGCACACTTGGCACATTCTGAACTTCTGCAACTGCAGGAACACAGTATTAGTATGACTACCACATCAAAGCTTTATGCGGGATACACATCTTTTCCTTGTTTTATACATTTTTTGCACTTACATTGTATTGTCATAACTTTCTGTTACAATTGTGCATTTGACTTAGTTGTAACTATTATAAAAAATCAGGACAATGTCAAACATAATTTGATTGTATTCTTCATAAAAACCAGAATATAAATTTGAAACAAATCATCTGAGTTCATAATATATTTATTGAAATTTATTGCCAAATTTTAGTCATTTCTAGCCATCATTAAAATTTGAAAACTATGTTGGTGTAATTTTCCTTGAACACATTGACCTATTTATGGACAGACATTTGTCACCATGATCAAATTAAGAATGTTTCTGAATAATTGGAAAATTGGTTTGTTTTTCATTTTATCTGACCATTTAAAGCATGTTCGTTCATTCATGTCCTCAACACATCTTTTTATACAGGAAACCCTCAACATGAAGACAACATTCAGGAGAAGAGAGAGGCAGATGAATAATTAAAAAAATCATCAAGACCAGGGACATCAAATAGAGATTGTACTGATATACTATATTTGAGGAAACAATAATTAAAAAATATTTTTTGCATATACAGCTGCCATTTATGGAATTAATTTAGACAGCAATGAAATCTGAAGTCATCGTTAATTATATCATGGAATATTTAAGGCTGTAAAGGTAATGTCTATAACTAATACACACACACCCCAATTGTGATGACAGCTAAATGTTTTTGTTAGTGTCTGTTCTTTATCTTTTTCACACATATTTAAAATGCCTTGCTTTCTCATATTTCAAGTTATGCATTGAATGTTTTATTGATTGTAACTATATTTTAGGCTGTTTTTTATGTCTTGCAAATCATGATGTTTTATTATTATCTTGTTGGTTACAAATGAAATTATCCTGCTTATTTTGGTTGATAATAATTATGAGTTAATTGTCAAAGTATCAATGACACTTATCAAAATCTCAAAATCAATACTTTCAGGAAATCGTCCTGTGAGAAGCAGTTTAATTCAGCAGTGATGTGTATTCTTGTATTCTTTCTGTCTACACATTATAGTTCTTATAGATTAGTTCATTATAATTCACTATATATTATATAACACTATTTATAATTGCATGAAATTCCTGGTATATCATGATAATTAATATTCCAAACCAGTTGTCTTTCAAGTTGGATTTTAATGTCCTATTTTCAATTGATTTAGGTCATATTTTGATAATGTCAACAATACTATGAAAGGAGATCTGGGACAACATATTCCGTTTACGAAAGGGACAGTCAGGGTAAAACTCCATTTTCAAAAATGATTTTTAACGACTTGTCAGTCAAGTATCCTGTGTACTGAGAAGTCACTCGACGAGGACATGGTTTAGGAGATACATTAAAATTGGCCTTTCCTTCAGTGGCTCCCATTTTTAAACAGATGGTGACACGAGGATTGCATGCCTTGCAGATGCCGATTTGACACACGGCAAAGAATTTCTCCGACACGTCATTATCGACACACAAATTCCCAAAGAAGCATTTTTGAGGGCGTGGAAATATGTATTGCTTAAAATAGCCGACATGATTTTTTCTCCGTTTTAAAATGGAATTCCGCTTTTCTCCTGACTTGAATCCGATTTTTCTTGATAAAGTCCGGTTTTTAAAAAATAATATCTGATCCATTTATTTTCTCGGTTTTTAATGGTTCGTTTCAGTCCCATTCCGCAACAACCTTTGTAACATATTTGCTCCATATATTAGTTAGCCCACGACTCTCGTAAAAAGTATTCTGATTGATCAAAAGTTTAAATTCGCCCATTGAATCTTCATGTAAAGGCAACTGATGGCAATGGAAAGATGAAGCGAAAAATGGCATCCGTAGTTGTGGAGAGAGACAATGACACAAACATATTAGATAAAAGTTTTTAAAAAAACTGAAGGGAATGGCTGGAATGAATTGTCGACGGAAATTTAGTTGGTTAATTTATAAGAAAAGTGAACGCTCGAGGACTGATATTTCGTGCCCTCTGCAATATATTCTTTACAGAAGTCGTGGTTGAAAGAGTCTGGAACCACACCTACAAATGAAGCTGCACACAGCAAAAATGAAGCCCTCTGTCAGAATATGTGCACTGCATGTCGCCAATACACGCTGGAACTTGAAATGAAAATGGCTCTCGTTGAGAAGGAAAGTAAACGATTGCACGTTGAGGCAGCAAAATCACTGATGACAAAAAGGATGCCAAGTTGGTGAACATCATCCTGTATGCCAAATTCGATAAAAATATATAAATCAACAGTTTAAGGAAAGTGATTCTAGACTATTAAAAACTATGAAAGACACTTATCTCTGTATGGAAATGGAATGGAAGGATTCACAGAAAGCAGAATCCTAAGACAAAGATGAATAGGAGGTGGTAAGGTGGTAATGCAGTCCAGATGGCCAGAACATGAATAACATTTAGTCTCCTGTTTTGCAAAACACATGGCTGATACAATTACGGAATTGATCATGAAAGATTACTATGGATGTCGCAAAGATCATCTCAGTCAAATTCAACACAATACATGTCTAATGAGGAGTGAAAAAGAAGAATAGGACAATTATCTGGATGAAGTTTGTAGTATAATCTTGGAAAAAGGTGGGGTATAAAGATGTGCGTGAAGATTCTTCGCCTCCATTGATTGATCGAGAGATCCATCATTATGAAACGTTTGGCTCAGAGTTCGGAGACAAAGCGAGGAAACGGTTACTTGTCAGACATTTTCAAGCAGAAAGTCTGTGGAATGAATTGTCAACTTATCATTACCCATGAAAACAGCAAGTGGATACCTAGGAATCACATTATCTTTTGAACCACAGTTTATACCCTGCTTCACGTAATCTTGTGGTGTGTGCTTAAGATGCACTACTTTATCGCAAACGTCAAAACCATCAAGCTTATGTCATCAATACGGACGACTGTCATCTCCCAGGAACCCACTGGGTAGACGTCTACTTTCCTAAAGAAGGTTTTGTGGAGTATTTTGATTCGTATGGTTGCCACATTTGGAAGAAAACATCATTGACATTATGAGAAGAAATACTACAATGACACGATTCAATAATGTGAATTTACAAGGAACATTTTCCATGGTGTGTTGAGCATATTGTGTATATTTTCTGCATCAACGCAGTCTTGGATGGGTGTTACGAAACACCCAAATCCACACCCAAAACCCACCCCAAATCCACCCCAATCCACTAAAATGAACCCTAAATCCACCCAAAATCACCCCAAATCCACCCAAATCCACTAAAATCAACCCCAAATTCACCCAAATCCACTAAAATCAACCCCAAATCCACCCAAATCTACTAAAATCAACCCCAAATCTACCCCAAATCAACCCCAAATCCACTAAAATCAACCCCAAATCCACTAAAATGAACCCCAAATCCACCCCAAATCACCCCAAATCCACCCAAATAACACTAAAATCCACTTAAATCCCAACAAGCATCTTTGCCAATATGATTTGAAAACTGACAATTGTTCTAAATAGGGTTCCAATGTCTGACATCTTGAATCAAATTCCGTATCATCTGAGGCAAATATTATTCCATCATATTTTACAAAAATGTTTTGGAGTATTCGTTTAAGGGCCAGTAAACATGCCCCATTTTCTTGAAGATGTCGGATATTGTCATTAATGTGTTTGGTACATAATACAAATTTTGCCTGCGGAAATTTGGCTTTGAGGGCGTTCGTCATGCCCTTTTCGTCGTCACTTCCAATGGTTAATCGCGCTTTGTGTCCAAATCGATCGCTGACGTGTGAGAAAAATTTCCCGTAAGTTTCCTCTTCGGCATCAAAATGTATCATGCATAGCCCAAACATTACCGGAAAATCCTTGGTTCTATCGCTTATCACACATCGGTTTTTGTAGGAAAAGACTGTGACATAAAAATTTCCCAAGTTGAAAGTTCTATCAACACCTAGAACACTCCCGTCATCTCTTCACAGTTTCTGATCATGTCATCCATCTGTTTGTTGCTATAAACAATGACAACAGGTTTTTTCTGTTTTGTCAAAATTATTTCTTGGATGACTGGATTACTGTGAAGCTCGCTTAAAACACTGACCACATCATCAGCTATATTTATTCTCGAGTTCATATTTTCTTCACGTTTTCGTTTGCGGTATCTGAATTTTTTGTCGTTTATTTGTCTCGTAGATTTTGGAGCAGTGAAACTGTTTTCTTCCATAAGTTTTGTCATAACGTAGCTGACTTTCTCGTGCTCTGCTATTTCAGCTGCTCTCTGAATAATTTTTGGGTCTGTCCTTATATATGGCGCCGATTTCTTCGAATTTCCGTGCTTTTTCAAGTTGGTTGGCATTGTGCCGCAGTATTCCACAATGACCAATCATTTTTTTCTCTACAGGAAAAAATCGAGCAGTCCAGCAACTGTTGTTATTTTTTTTTGAATGATTTGTCTTCCATCAATTTAGTATAATATCTATGCAATGTTAAAACACTCAACGGCTGAGGAAATAATGGTTCATATATGATCGCCCCATTGACCATTTTCTTGACACAGTACTGTTCCTTTTTCATATACACGGTACGTAATTTGTCAACCGAATCGGTGACAACAAAAGTCTGATTAACTGTTGTAGCTTTTTTCCAATCCCAAACACCACAGTCATCAGATGCTTCAATGACAATGTATACGTCGCATTTTATTCCGTGTGGGATGCTTTTTTCTCCTCTTTCAGTGGACTTGATAACTTTCAGTAATTCCTCGTTGGCCACGAAATTTCCAGGGCTGCTAGCTGGTTTCATCCTTTGCAATGGAGCTGATTTATGGTCAGTATTGACATCTGATACGTCAGATACGATAGGATCTAGCGATTAATTACATTCGCCCGTGGTTTCCGCTTCCATAACGTAAATGTCGTCTCCATACTCATCGGTTTGTAAAATGTCAGTCTCATCATCTAAACCCGCACTGAAGTTCAGCGAATCAGGAGTTAATACATTGTCGACCTCGCTGTTCTCATATTCTTCATATCCATGGTCAATATCATCCTTATAATATGTAAAAGGGTTCTTTGACTTACATTTCATATCCACTACAGGAACAAAATGGTTTTCTGCATACCAAGATCCTTGCTTTGGGAGTTGCCCTAGCGCATACCAGAGAATATTGATTGTTGAATGTCCTACTGGTACGTCTGAAGACGGTTGGAAAGTCGTGTTCAACGATGTGTGTGCAAAGTTGTTCACGTCATTGACTGAACGGTACAAAATCCGCACCGGACGACTGATAATATCACAGAGAGCCAAAATTGTCCATGCAGACGAAACACCACCAGTTGTAGCACAGTCAATACAGGTAGCTTCAAACGATGGTGGTAAACATTGTATGCGCTTCCTATGGGGATGATTCATGTACGATGTTGAATCGCGTACCATACGAAGACAGGTATGATAACGTAACTGTACTGATTTGCTTTCGTCTCCATACAAGAGAAGGGACACTGCATTGAATAGGCAGTTGCCGTTCCCAGTTGTGATTATTGGGTCACCACTGACTTCATCAAAATATTTACTTATCACTTTCTTCGCAATGTCATCAACTCTGACGGGAGGGAAAACAAAGTCTTTGTCACATAATGGTTTAAACTTGATTTTAAAAAGGGTCTCACGCTTGACTGGTGTTTTTAATTTCGCCAGGACCTTCGTATCGGCTGCCTGTAATCAAGAGATAAATTTGTCAGTATGCGTGCACAAATGATGTACAAGGGACAAACACACTGATAAGTAGATTGAATCATAAATACACATATGGTCTTATTGAACAAACAACTTATACAGGCCTCGGTATTGTCTTACTACAAGGGTCATGCATCCACAGGCGTAAATATATATATATATATATATATATATATATATATATATATATATATATATATATATGAAAAAATTAAAAGGCCACGAAGTTGCTAAGAATATTTTTTAAAAAGTAGCATTAAAAATATATTATGGTTTGCCTTTCTAATATCTTGCCCTCTGTCTGCGTGGATTCGAGTCTAAGATTAGGCTAATGTAGTTATGTGAGAAAGCTTGCCAGTAGCTTCTCATGGATCGGTGTTTCTTTCCGGGATTTTCCCGGGTTATTCCTCCGCCAATAATACTGGCCACCATGTATAGCCTATCGTGTGCTGAAAAATGGCGTTAAACCTTACAACTAATATCTTGCGTCTTCACTTCCCTTTAGTTCTGTCATGATATATTTACTATCAATATTGATTTTATTGGAAACACCACAACCCCGAAATAATCTTCCATTGGGTTATCTGGTATAATCATGTTGCATAATTATAATGTAATTCCTCAATTTTTGTCTCATGTGCCCTGTTGTATTTCTGTTATTTAATTCCTATTCTCGTCGTACTCTTTACAAAGTTTTCGAAATTTTTATATAAATATTTTTCAAAAAATCCATATTGCACTACCTATCGCCGTTGAAGATACATAACTTCTACAAATCCGCGTGGTTGAACACTCGAGCGTGAGCTTAATCTGATTACAATTAGGTAACACCTTTTGAAAATGATGACGTTTGATTTAATAATGTGCTGCTTCAAATCTTGTTTATTTATCAAAGGAATTGATTATATGCATATCATCGCACGTGTCTGGAACATCGGCTATTTTTCTACAGTTTGATATTTGGAAATTGTTACATGGAACAATTATTCAAGGTAACATTTAGCTTTCAATGGCCTTGGTATGACTGACATAACTTTTTTCGACGTTTCTTGTTAATATTGAAATAAATTATACTCGCGTACGCACCCTTAGTTGTGTCCAGTAATTTCGCATATGCCGAAAATTATTAATAAACTTTCATTGTGAGAAAGTAAGATGTACAAATGCTTTACTAAAGCAAAATAAGTGATATGAAAACCAGCTGACTATAATAAATGTTATATTTAGTTTAATGTAAATTTTAAATGTGTATCATGATGTGTTTATTAAATATTTATGAACAATCAGAAATATATATTTATGATGTACTTTCACTGATGAAGATAAACCATTGCAAGATGAATATCCACTACAAATATTAAATCTGGAATGAAATTTGGATGTAATCTAAAGATTCTAAAGTTATGAAATTAAATTAGTAGTACTTTTTCGAATTCCTTCTGCCGATTAAGACAGGTGAATGGGCAGGGGGTTTATTTTCACTAAATATAGTTGCAGATGTTGCGAATCAAGTGGCCATTATCGATAATTGAACGTTTTTTTTTTAAACTGAACATGTATGATCCATGTGTTTGATGGCTGGCATAACATTACGAGATTTTAGTAGCCAATAACCTTATTGAAATTACTGCATTATTATTAAATGAAATATAATCAGGGCCGGCGCTACCGCTAGGCCTAGGGCGCTGGGCTAAAGGTTTATTTCATAATGGGCGGGTGGGGGAGGGCGTGAGTTGATTTGGGGGGGGGGGGGGAAGCGCAGATATCTGATCTCGCCTAGGGCACCAAAATGCCTTGAACCGGCGCTGAATATAATATGTTACAATTAATAATAAGAATGTTCCAAATTGTGTGGAGTGGATATAATATTCTAATAACTGAATTATTTAAAAGCAGTATTCACACAGAAACTGCCAAAAACTATATACCGGTGAGTGCATTCTTGTCCCATTTGCTGTAAAGACTGTAACTTGTTATGAAATTCACCTGGTGCGTTTGATTTCAATGTCATGTGATCGTTTTGTATCATAATTATAGTACACAATTATGTTCTTTGGAAAAAATATAAATATTAGACAAATTAAAATATGTGAATTCGTGCATTGGCTGCATTTGTTTGTAGATAAAATGGTAGTCGCATCTGTTCAAAATACATGGTACTGCGTGATGACGACACGCATAATTAGGGGTCTATAGCAGAAGACTTTAATTTTTGCGTGTGCTGATCTGTGCGATTTAAATTTAGTTACAAATTATAAATGCCTATACTTACATTCTTCAGACGACGCATGCTTATAAGGTAGTCAAACTCTACCCCATTTAATGTACGACACGAAACGCATACATACCCCAGTTCAATCTTTCTCCATATTTTCATTTCATCGTCCGAGATTTGTTGACATTTTCTATGATACCAGTTGTTACACAATGAACATTTAACACAGTCATTGGAACAATTTGATCTGCATCTACCACATGGTAAGCTGTCTTTGCGTTTTGTTATACTGAAATCTGCCATGATTCAATTAAGAATCACAAATGAAAACAAAAGATGTGCAGTATTTAAGCTTTATTTCCAAATAAGATACTAGGTCATGAACAATGTATAGACAGGACCCAAGTCAGAAATCTGTAGATTCTGATACTTGGATGCCTATGACTGCTTTATCTGTCATCATCATTGTTATCGGCAAGTGTGAATTTCACTGTGTCAAACATAATTGCTTTGAGATTCCCAGCTGACTTTCCAGTTATGATGCCCCGATTTCAGTTCCCTGTGTTTAAAAGCTAGCTTTAAATACAGGATTTCTATATTGTATTGAGGATAATAGATTGTATATCTATATTTGGTACCAAAATACGATTAGCTGACTTGTTGTGATATATTTGATTGACAGGGGCTCCAAATACATTGTCGAAATAGTTTTGTGACTTTTTACAAGAATACTTACAGTTTTATCTTGAAGACATGGATTCAGTAATATCATGACCACATGACTTTTTAACAATACACGTGCATGACCCACAAACACGTTATCGTATCGGGCTTGATAGAATTTTTAATTCGTTGTTGGTCATTTGCCTTAATTCAGTTTTTTAACACTATTTTTTTTCTTCTCAGTTTCGTAGGAGGCTTATTTTTACTTTTTAGGGTAGCGCTGTAATTTATAAATGAGATGGCATACACAATGCGATTTGGGTGGATTTGGGGTTGATTTTAGTGGATTTGGGGTTGATTTTAGTGGATTTGGGGTTGATTTTAGTGGATTTGGGTGGATTTGGGGTTGATTTTAGTGGATTTAGGTGTTTTGTAACACCGGTCTTGGATATTCTTTAGAACAATTAGTGACTTATTTTGATCGTCATTCTTGTAGAAAGGATGACAAAGTAGATTGATGGCCTTGTGACATTTAGGGTTATATGTAGTCTTTATCTAGGAAACATAGTGTACATCAATGGCCTAATGACTTCCATTCCTGGAAAACTATATTGACTTCACAACGTTATCAATAATGTCAAAAATAATTTGTTTGTTTGAATTAATTTTGTTTGTTGTTCATGACTAATTGTAAGTTACTTGTTTTCCAAATAAAAAGAATTGTGTTTTGAAAAAGAGTCTCAGTCGTTTGTTTTCAAAATTTCATCCATATGCAAGCTCTTTAACTTCTCTCAATACCTCACCCTAAAATTAACTTTTTGACCCATCACCAAATAGTAGGGATGTTCTCTGTCGCTTCCGTTCTGACCATCAATTGTTGACCCATCCTCCAATGAAGATGTGTTAAAGACTAGCTAAGCTGAACAAAGCTTACATAAATTTACTTCGTGTAAGGCAAAGTCTGATACCAACACCTGAAGAAATGGAGATTGTCAGAACGTTGAAAGTGACCAAAGACTTGATAGAAGACCTCTCCAGAGACGTAATTAAGAAGGAGAAAGAATAATGGTCAGAGACGTACATACTTCAGAAGCAGCTAGGTGATCAGGAGGAGCAGCAGCAGCAACAACAGGAACCAGACAGAGGATTTGTGGACTGCAGTGTCGACAGCAAAGTGTTCTCTTTCTCTTTCCGAAGAAGCAAACCATATCCTGTGGGAAGGCCTGCCGGCAGACAAGGACGCAATCTTAGTCAATAATAGATTGTCATAACTCCTAGTCAACAAATAAAACAGCAGTTTTCAGGGCTATCCCTATGCTCTAAAATGAGATACTAACTCAATTGCCAAATGAAGTGTGTTTATGTTAAAACTGTAACAGAATTGTTACCGAGAGGAGGGTGGATTAAATGAACAATACAAACACAATTTGTGAAAGAAAATATAAATTTATGTAATAAATTATAAATGAAAAAAATACAGATGTAACAACACAATAACTCATGCGCTCAACCCACAATTACACTCACAACCATTCACAATACAAGAACAAATTAAATATTAATACAAAAGGAATCTCAGATGTAAAGGGATCTCTTGGATTATACACAGATCCAAGGATCCTTTACGAAAGTTAAATTAATGTAAGTATGATTTACGAAAAAAAATAAACACAAACGACAAACTATCTATCGCACGATGGATTGCGATAACTAGCACGATCATATACTTGTATTCAATCAAGTTGCTAGCTTTTATTGATATCTATGTGATCACTTGAAATATTATTGTGATCTGACATAAGCATGCAAATACAACAATGTATTAAATTATATTACAATTTCAATACACCTATGTGTCTCCCCTGTATAACCGCACGATTCAGCAACAGTTGAATCGTCTCCCAGTTTCCCCGAAAACCGAGGGTTGACCAATACTATTATCGGACGTTACCCTTCACGGATCCACCACAGTTATACGTTCAGACAGCATACAACATCTACCAGAACCAACGGTTCCTCACTCCCCTAGATGTCGACCCGGACGTTTTACAACTCTAAGACAGCTCCGACACTCGGACTTCTAGCTTTCCGGATATTTACACGTTACACAGATGTTGACGAACAGACAGTTCGACACACAGACAGATACTTCAATTCCGTTTGCACAAATTAACGGCACAAGCACATTCAGATATGTATACAGAGATGTTCCAGAACAAACAATAGATGTCCCACAACAAATCAGACGATATCAAAGACGTTTATCAAAAGATGGTATCAGATGTGTTAACAGCTACGGTATCAGAAATGGTATCAACTACGTTAGCAGCTACGGTATCAGAGACGGTATCAACGATGTTATTAGATGCGCTATCAGTGATGTACTTCTACGGTATCAACGACGGAATCAGACGGTGACAGCTATTGTCAGATGTTATCAGATCTACGGAATCAACGATGTTATTAGATCTCCGGAATCAGCTATAATAAACAACCAGACTAATAATAGTAGTCTCAAAAATAATCTAAGCCGTAGATTACGATATTGCATTTAAAGTCTAAAAGTGACTAGTAATTCCAAATATTCCACGTTTAATTGCAATAAAAGCATCATTATACGAAATGATAATCTGAATAAAATTCACAATAAAACGAAAATGTAAATTTAACACTCACCCCTTTGGCTGGAGAAATGAAAGACGAGCTTATCTATCCTTCGATTAGATATTTTGGTTCCCGTAATTATTATGAGAAATATATCGCTTTATATACTCTCAATAGGTGAACATAAATCACATCGAGCTTGCCGTGCACCACGTAAAACGAGTATTTCGGATTTCATGTAAATTACAAATTGGCACATGCAAATCGTTACACGCCACTTAATCACCCCAGGTAATGCGTGTACGACGAAATCAAAAAAATGGTGAGTTTCGTTTGCAATTCAAGAAGAACAAAAATCAGTTCAATTTTCGCCTAATTCTGTGACAAAAACAAATACAACTTTATCCACCGTTGTGGTATATGAGAAAAGGGAAGTCGTCACTATCCCTCAAAGTGATGACTGGGAGAGTGAAGCCAGTCAGACTCCTTCTGCGCTCTCATCAGCTACAGTCAATCGGGACAATGACTGGAGCCGTCAATGATTCTGAGGCGCAAGACCAGGGACATGTCACCATTAGCTAGGTGCCTCTGGAGCTTTAAAAAATCAGCCTTTCTCAAAGCTACCAAATCGCGAGAAAAGAGACAATTCAAATTGCTAATTGGTGTGTAAATGGAGTAGTGTGATTATAAGTACTCACTCTTTTCCTGATGTGATTGTGTGTGTGTGTGTGTATGCGTGCACTTACGTTTGTGTGGATGGTTGTGTGTGTGTGTGTCTGTGTGTGTGTGTGGTTTTGCTTCTCATTCCCGTGTGTGGATAGTATATTTTGTGGATTAACCTTCCTTCTTTGTGGATGGATGGTAGATTTTGTGATTTTTCATAGTATATTTTGTGGTTTGTTTTCCCTCCCTTTGTATGGATAGTAGATCATATGTGAAGTGAGTGTAAGGGATGTTTTCCTCCACGTAAGTGCTTGACATATAAACTTAAGTGCCCGTCATTCGCACCATTCTACGGAATAAGCAAACGGAAGATGGCTATCTGCTTATTCAACCAACTGAGACTGTTTTGGTTACAGAACGAAGCTTATGTGGTGGAAACGCCTGAAAAATTAAAATATCTGGGTAACCTAGACTTTGTGAACAGTCTCAAAATGGAGAGAGATCTGCTAGAAAGTATGCTCCTGGAGGAAGTGACGACGTTGAGAGGTTTTCTCCATCCTCAATATGCGATAGTTAGTAGTTTGAAGGAGGCTCTTCATGGTATCATCAAAGTCCGTTTTTTTTTTAAAGATGTGTTGTATTAGACCGAGTGGTCATTTATAAAGCGTGGAGTTGACCAGATAAAAAAAGTGAAAGATATGATGAGAAAGGTGAGACAAGTCAAGAAGATAAAATATACCTGGGCAAAGGAGAGAAAGGAAGAAGGAACCAAAAATAAGAAAGGGTAATTTGACAAACTAAATAACAAATGGATGAAGATGCATGAGAAACTTGGAGCCATGGGACATCCTGATACCAGATACCAGATACCAGAGGATAAAACGGATTCGTAAAAGACGAAGAAAGAAATTATTGGACAAAAAATCAGAAGCTGTTACAAAAGTGGAGAAAATAGAGGAAGAACTGGGGTAAACCTGGTGCACACCTGTTCATACAATTGTTGCATCAGTGTTACCAATCTTCAGTAACTTGACGCCACCATACCTCCTCTCTTCATATTGTCCTTATACGACCACTCCACTTTCATTTGACGCTATACAAACCCAAAAGTCCCTATGTTCAATTTCCTTTGATACGTAATATGCCCAGGATGATTTTTAAAACCTTAACGCCAAACGTGTTTGGAGGCGGGGTCAAATGTATTTTCCAGTTGACGCTAAACTGTTCCCATTAGATACTCGCATTGTTTTGTTGAGAGTGTAGCCTGTCAAAGAAATGCCGATGAATCTATGACAAGAACTTCATCATGAAGTCATCTTTAAAGGTATGTTAGATTAACATATAATTTTTATTGATTTGGACACATTGGAAAGTGTAATATTGATAAAGAAATGTAGAGATTTATTAGGAAAATTAATTGTGATCTGAGTCGAAACAAAGCAGGGAGCCAGACTAATGATAAGCTGTATACTTTCAAATTCAACTTACAACCATAAATCAGACCCCGGAATAAAGGGTATTAAAATTCCTATAACAATCGAAGGGGATGCAACATATCTTTTTTCAAATGATAAGTGAGAAAAACCTTAAGAATGCATTTTAAAAAAAAGTAAACCTTACCAGTTCAAAGTACGAAACCATTTTCCGATACTATTTTTTGCTGGCCAATCATATCCCATAGACTTATCCGGTGCGGTCATGCGCATTTGACGTAGGGTACCTTGAGTAACCTACGTTTTACACGAACTAAGAATTTGTAATTATAGATCGTTGTAAATGGTAATATGCCAGCCCACAAGTATTTCAGTTCAAGAAAAGGTTCTCCTCAGTTATTTGTTACAATAAATGTCTCTCACCTTGACTCCATCCCGCTTCTGTCTGCATGGTAATGAATACTCTGATAATAAACAAATTAACCTAACCAACTAGCAGTTAACAATGAACGCAAAAATGTGCATATCACATATCAAACAATCAGATTCCTCAATCAGATTTGCCTGTGTGTTAAAAACATGAAATGGTAATGAATGTGAACCCTACAAAACCTGCACACATTCCTCTTCTCTCTCTCTCTCTCTCTCTCTCTCTCTCTCTCTCTCTCTCTCTCTCTCTCTCTCTCTCTCTCTCTCTCTCTCTGTCTCTCTCTCTCTCTCTCTCTCTCTCTCTCTCTCTCTCTCTCTCTCTCTCTCTCTCTCTCTCTCTCGTCTAATTTTGCTAACTGCATGAATATGGATACTAATTATGATTTTATCCTGCCATATAGGTGCAATGGCCAGATATTACTATACCATCTGCTCTATATAGAGCGACCGAATCTTAGTGTGGTTTCTCAGATAGGGCATGGAATAAGTTTACTTTGACCGTGATGGTGCTTTCTTCATCTGTGTTTATAAAAGTAACAATGATGCACCCATACACTATGAAACTAATTATATACTTCAAGAGATCTATAATCCTTAAAGTAGTATCAAGTGTATAATTCTAAAAAATGATTTAAATACGTGTAGATTTGCCCAACTTGTAATTCTGGCAACATGGTAACATCGTCCACCCATCCATTTTCTCTCAGATATTGTCCATCCAACTTTCTAAGTCTAACTAAGACAACGGACAGGATAGGACAAAACAATTTTCTGGGGGACCAAAACAGTCAGGGATCCAATTCATTTATAAGTGTGCAGACACCCTTGTTGGAAACGGCACAGAGACAGGATAATGAAGAAAACAAAGGGAATAGTTACCTTGGTTTCCTGCGCCGCAACCTCCAAATCAACAACGAGTAAGTAAAACGTGCACATATTTTCATGGTCGTTGGACCAAGCCTTGAGTACTATCAGCTGTGTGTAACCTACATAATAAAATCCTAATAAATAAGAACGAGAGGGTTCAGAAAAGAGCTGCTAGATTCACCACAAATAGATATAGCTAAACTAGGGCAAACCACAGGAATAAGTTCCAATTAAAGTCAACATCAACCAAATATTTAAAGTTCAGCTTCTTCCCAGAACAATAAGGATATGGAACAAATTAGTATCAATAATTGCAGAAGCTCCTAACTTGGTAGCTCACAAGCAGGAGTTTAATAAAATCGCTTTATAATGACATAATCAGCTACAAGTAAGACCTAGTAATTCACATAGCTATGCCGGTGGAGATTCCTTATCTCCTCGTCGCTATTGTTGCCAGATTGATCTGATTATGAAGGGACATAAACGTACACTTGTCTTCTGTCTTATCACTCCCGTCTTTACTTTATCTTTGACCAAGCATCTCCGTTGCTTAATACTCAAATATGACTGCTTCAACGTATTTATAGACATACAGATATATATATATATATATATATATATATATATATATATATATATATATATAATTTGTAATTCAAATAGGCTAAATACTGCGGAGCCCCAGAGAGGACAAGAGGTAAAAAAAATATGATTTCGTTTGCTAAAATTAATAATTTTGTTTTCTCAAAATAATAATTCTTTCCCTCAAATTACTAATTCGTTCGCACAATTTATTATATTGTTACCGCAAGTTATTTTTCGTTACATCAAATTAATAATTTATTCCTTCAAGTTAGTTTGTTTGTTTGTTTGATTAGGATTTTTAACGTAGCTTTAACAATTTTTCAGTCATATCGCTACGATGTCTGCAGTGAGGCAGTTTATAGTGATGTCTACCACTGGGGCATCATGCCGCAGACATGTAGCATGATGTCCCACCCAGTCACATTATCCTGACACCAGGACGACCAGTCCTAACACTAACCTCTTAATGCTGAACGTCAAGCGAGGCAGCTGTTAGTACCATTTTTGTAAGTCTTTGTTATGACTCGGCCAGGGATCGAACCCACGACCTCCCGCTTCCGCGGCGGACGCTCTAACCACTAGGCCACCGGAGCGGTACCCCTCAAGTTAGTATTTCGTTCCTCAAATTAATATTTTCTTCCCTCAATATACTGTTGTGTTCCCTTAATATAATGATTCATTCCCTCAAATTAATATTTCGTTACCTCAGAATAATAATTTGTTCCCGTAAGTTAACATTTCGTTACGTCAACATAATAAATTGTTCCCTCATATTAATATTTCGTTCCCGCAAACGAATAAGTTGTTTCCTCAAGTGAGCGTTTCGGTCGCTCATAGTTTGTTCCGTCAAATTAATATTTTGTTTCCAAAGTAATATTTCGTTACCTCAATATATGAATTTGTCCCCTCAAATTAATATGTAATTTTCTCAGATTGCTAATTCGTTCGCACAAGTTATTATTTTGCTCCCTTTAGTTATTATTCTTTCTCTTAAATTAATAATTGTTCCCTCAAGCTAGCATTTCGTTCCCTCAAAATTCAAATTTGCTCGCTCAAGTTAGGATTTCGTTTCCTCAAAATATTAATTCGTTCCCTCAAATTAATATTTCGTCACCTCAAAATAATAATTCGTTTCCTCGAGTTGCTATTTCGTTCAATCAAGTTATTATTGTGTTCCCTCAAGTTAGTATTCGTTCCTTCAAATTAATAATACGTTACCTCATGTCAGCATTTCTTTCCCTCAAAATATTAATTCGTTTCCTCAAATTAATCTGTATTTCCTTCTAGTTATTTTTGTTTTCTCACGATAATAATTCGTTATCTCAAATTAACATTTCTTTCCCTCAAATTTCATTCCCTCAAATTATTATTTCGTTACCTCAGAATCATAAGTGTTCCCTCAGGTTAGCATTTCGTAGTTGTTATAAGGGATACCGTAGGGTGTGTGGGGAAAAAACATAACAAACCATCCCCCCAACCAATGGAAACGTTTACGGTCAATACATTTTAAATTAACATTGTAACGTTTAGGGTCAATGAGAATTTGACATGGGAAATATTAAGACTGTATAGCGATAAGGGAAAGTGGAGATGTATAGGGTTAATGGGAATGGCACAGGTGTGGTGACGTCACGGTATTTAAGATTGGTAACAATGTTGCAACATTTGTAGGAACAGGTGTGCACCAGGTTGACTACAATCGGGACCAGAGAGGGAAAGGAAATCATGACAAAGAAAACGCAAAATAAACAATGACGAAACAAAAAACTAAGATGAATAAATATCATAGTTTTAGGTATGGAATATTGCAACGAACACACTTGATGTTGCATAAAGATTTATCCGATCGTATTTAAAAACTTGTTTGTAAATGTACTATTCATTTATTTTGATTTAGTCCGCTATTTTCAAAC
The DNA here is from genome assembly GCA_030141615.1 of Unio pictorum. Taxonomy (NCBI): domain Eukaryota; kingdom Metazoa; phylum Mollusca; class Bivalvia; order Unionida; family Unionidae; genus Unio; species Unio pictorum. The sequence continues at coordinate 6,010,612 of JARLTB010000207.1, forward strand.
TGATTTTCAGAACCACACACGCGCCAAATATAATGTTTGATTGCTATCAAACTAGTATGTTTGCATGCCCGCATTTCTGTATTTCTTGTTCATATTTTATAAGATTTAAATTTCATATTAATAGGAATTATATCATAAATTATGGTAGGTTATGATTTATATACAGCTTTATAAACGCTTAAGATAGAACAATTAATTATTGTTCTATAATGTACTGGCCTGAGGAATTTTTAAAACGGTGAAAAATATTTTGAAGTGTAAATGGCTTCGAACGCATACTTCTGGCGGGAATAAGGCATCTAAATCGCCAGCCTACACGTGGTACAAAGCCAGTCTTGCACGTGCAGACCCTTCCGGTCTCTTAGATATTTACACACGTTTACCTCGCCTCTGACAATTGGTTAGGATTTATATACAGCTTTATAAACTCTCTTCAAATAGCAGAAGAGGTTGTTTTCTTTTTATAATAAGGTCAGCGAAATACGAAACTGATTTGACTCGCCATTCTCGCATGTTTCTTTGAGCAGCAGAGTGTGGACAGGCCGAAACTATTTCAAGCAAACCGAAACTATTTCAAACAAAATTCTAAGGGTTTCAAACCGAAACTATTTCAGACAAACCGAAACTATTTCAAACGAAATCCTAAAGGATTTCAAACCGAAACCAATTCAGGCAGACAAAAAAATAAGAGAAATGGTTTCGGTTTGTCACGCTATTGAGACTCTGTCTCCAGACAGACCCGACGCTGATTGCGTTTTGGAGACGAATTGAAAATACTTTAGGATTTCATGAACAGACTAATTTGTAAAACCTCACCTCGTAAATCAATCAAATTAATGGACTGGTCAGTGAGTTTAAAATTAATTCTTGTTAGCGAATCATTATGACATAGTATATACACTGGATTAGTTGGATCCTCAATTATTAAAAATCCTGGAGGAGCTGTTGGTGCAAATGAGTATAAAATATATCCTTGTTGGGCTTGATTTGATCTTTTGAGATTTATTTGGTAACTTCCCTCGATGAAATCACATACTAAATTCACTGCAATCACCGAGGATATATTAACGTTTTGAGGAGCGATATTCCTACCACCACCATCTGGATCATTATTATCTTTGAGGATGGTTGAACCCTTATGTTGTTGTCTCCATGCGGTGAGTATCATAGTAAACTTTTCATTGATGAAATCATTAACGGATTTTTTTAGTTCGTCTGCGTTATACCCAAGAAATTTAAAATTCGGTAGATCAGCTTCTGTTATATTGTATACAGTTAGGAAATTTCATTTAGAGTAATTAATGTTGTCATCGCTATGATCAATTATTACTTGAATTACTCGTTGGTTCATGTCGGATACAAGTTGATTTAATATTTCAATTCGTTTAATGATTTCACTCCGATTAGTCTCATGGAAAGCCTGTTTTAGTCTTTGTAGATGTTGGCTGTGTTCTTGATTGATCTCTCTAAAATATTCAATAATTCTGTTATGATATATATTTGTATATGTAATTAATTCTGAACTCTGTCCAACCTTAAATCAACAAAAGGCGGAATCCTGATCAACAAAATTAAAATAGCTACCCTGCAGTGATGACTTTTTATATCAAGGAGGTGTTCTTTATATGATGTGGTAATTTCATGGTATGATTGTTTATCCGTAACATAATCAGATTTTTTCGGTTAAGGTGGAGGTGTTATTTCAGGCCATCCTAGCACGGTTCTTATAGAACTCTGATAGATGTCTACGACATACCCGGGCGAGTCTATCTCAATCGCGGATGATAGTGTTGGTTCATAAACTGTAATAGCGATTTTCGATTCTTTTCCAGTAATGTATTTTATTTTACGTTGTAATTCATTATTAATTTGTTCAATTTGGTAGGAGCCAGATGGAAAGGAAACAACTTTCAAGTCAGGAGTTCCGTCTTGTTTATTCTTACTCGCAAACACCAAGGAATTATTCGGTTGTTGACCACTAAATGGTGCTGATCTAATGTTAGGCCAACTGTGATACACTCGTAATTTTGCCAGTGCTATCTCCTTCACGGGAACCGCAGTAGGGAAATTGACACTGAATTCAGGATTCTTTGAGGTTATTGATATCATGCTGGTTTTCACCGGTGTGGTGTTTTCCGCTATTCTTTGAAGTAGCTCTTGTGACATTGCCATTGTTATTATATTCGTGTTGTCGCTTTAATTTTGACATCGTGCAATCATCAACACGTACCATCGCGGAAAACTCATTATCTGATATTAATGTGTCATCGAGTGAGGATGATATCATCGAGGATAATTGTGAGCACGCGGTTGACACAACATGGAACTTAACTACGTAGTCTTGTAGTTTACGCTCGCTGCACGATACTTTTCTTGTTATAATCGAAATAATTCCCGCGATTGTTGTCGTCGCTGATATACAAATTGGAACAGCTATCGGGGCAATCATTGTCACCGAGGAGAGCGTAATACCAGCTCCGGTGATTAAACCTCATACTCAGTACACGGTAACATCAACTGCGGTAATTCTTCGTCGGTATTTTTTTTATTTTTTATTTTTACTTGATTCTCCTCAGTGAGAGTTTTGAGTTTAGTTTGAAATTCTTTGACCTGATCATAGCGATATTGTTGTGACGTTGCCAATGATGACAATTTATTTATTACAACATATTTCAAATTGCTATCAATAAAAAGGCTGGCGTTTTCATTTAAGTTGTTTACTTAAATCCGCTACGAATTCCACATTCCATGTTATTGAAACCCTAGCCAAATTATTATCAGTGGATATTATTGTGAATCGTTCAGTTGTTTCCTTGACGATGATCGTTGATATCATATTGTTGACCCCAGATGAACTTGTTGATGAAATATTAAATTGAGTCGGCGACACTAGTGTTAATCGATAAATACCTTTGACGGCCACGTGGATATTTAATATGTTAGTGGATGGTGTCCACGTAAATGATCTGTGTTGGATCGAGTACACATTATTTACGATATCTTTTTGTACGTGAGGGATTTTTGTTATTTCAAGTTTTTCTATCATCCTCGGTAGATCATCCTTGATGACATTGTTGGTCGTTTTAATATCTTCGCGAACAACTTCTATTCGCCGATTAATCGCGGTTATTTCATCGAGTTTCGTGAAAATACCAGCGAGATCTGTTTTGATTTCTTCGGTTTAGCATTTTTACCAAAAAATTTATCGACGGCATCATCGTTTTTTTTAAAAAGTTTTACGTAACATAGTAAATTGTTCGATATGAGCGTCATAATCGTATCGTAGTTTTGTCAAAACTTCGATTGTGGTTTTTATCTCCGTGAGTTTCGGTGTGGTCACCGGTGGATTTCCAAAGAAATCTAATAGAGGTTTGTCAATATTGACAACTATACTTCTTTGTAATTCAGAAAACTGATCGAATTTAGTTATATGGTCGTCGTATTCATCGCATAGTTTTTTTAATGGTTCTAAATTGTTAATTCTATCTACAATAGTTGAAATGAGAACATCTGGTTTGAGTTTACCCTGATCGGAAAAAACCACAATAGTATCTTCTGCATTGCGTCGTTTAACTAAAATATACTCCAGGAAAATACTACTAGTTTACAATTTACCCTGACGATCTTGAAATACAACTATTTCATTTGTATCAACACTTGAGATGTTTAACATCTCGGATATTTCATCTTCTATTAATTTTTTTTACATAATAATGATAATAATAATAATAATAATAACAATAATAATAATAATAATAATGAGGACTTTGTATAGCGCCTAATCTTACGAACCTCTATGCGCTTTACTTCATCAATAATGATATGACTACACTACAGAATAACAAATGACAAAAGCAATGAAATTGGAAAACATTAAAACATGCTGAAAACATATCAGATACAAAACATGATTAGGTCGCTAAGGTTGTCCCTGCAGTCGAAACAGGTAAGTCTTAAGAGCACTCTTAAAAGGGACCACTGTGTCTTTGTGTAATTTCAATGGGCAATTCGTTCCACGTCGCCGGGCCCTGGTGTGCAAACGAACGTTGTCCATATGAATCTGTTTTCACCTTGGGAACAATGAGTATACGATTATCAGAAGAAGAGCGTAAGGATCTAGCTGGTGTATACACATGGGTAAAGCTGGATAGGTATGTTGAACTGGAGTCTGTCATTGAAACATAGCACAGAGAACAAATTTTGTGTTTGATTCTGTATCGAATTGATAAGCAATGTAGCTATTTCCGCGGTGGTTTTTGCAGGCTTGATAGAGATCTCCCCCAAATATAAATTATTATACTCTAAGATCTCTCTAAAAAGGGATTACTCGTATATTCGTGTACGGTTTTATGTGGTGCTTTTCCCGATGATGAAATAGCGTTGAGTACATTTAATACTCCTATGCCGCATATTGGTGGGTTATTTTTTTTTTTTTTTTTTTTTGTGTTGGTAGCGTAGAATACCAGATAGGAATTTTTAAGCGGTTTATATAACGCATAAATTCTTTAGGCGGCGCTAACCCATATGAATCGAAATAAACAATGACACGCGGATCAATCGCGTATGCAACCCAGTGAGTTCCAGGTCAGGTGTTGTTATCGAGATTAATGATACCGGTTTCAGTGTTGTTAAGTTGTTGTGGTAATTGATCTTTCATAAAGACATCTCTAAAGTTTTTTTTATCGCTAATTTTTAGCAGCATCGAGTAAATCGAAATTTGACATGGGAACTATAGGTTCTCGCAATGGAACGTTCGGTTCACGAGTTAGTAAACTGTTCCAAGTCTCAGGCCCTTTCCGTTGTACCATGAATACGGAGTACCTGGTTGTCTTGGACCCTTTCCTGATCGTTTCTATTTTTATACCCGCTTCCGATAGCTTTCTTTAGTTCCATCCCTGCCGCTGGTACCAACGGCTCCTAACGCAGCATCTTTTGCTACTGCTGGGGCCGCGGCCGCAATCAACGCTAGTAACGCAGCTAACAGAGAGAATATACCACTTGATTTTATCATGTTTTTCATCGCGGCCGCAGAAAGAGTGACCTGAATACCTTTTTTTTATCTTTGATAGCATCATTGAAGTATTTTATCTGACGAACTGTCAGTGGTAGTGTATTCTGACCACCAGACATCCGATTGTGTTTCAGCGATATCGTGATTCCACATTTTTTAACTGATTCCGATTGCAATTTTTTAATTTGACCAGAAGTTAATATAACACTAACATGACTGTATGACATTTTATTTAATAACATATTGATCTAATTGTTATATTACATATTTTCCACTGGTGCATCAATTACTCTCATCCGTTCACCAACACCTTCAAGTAGCATTGATTTGTCACTGAGAATGACAGCAACTGCTCTATAACCACCAGCAGGAGGAGCGGTTACACGAACTAGAAAGTGTATGTCAACGACGGTTTGTCTGTTTAATTCAAGATGTTCCAACGAATAATAGTAGATGGGATATTGATTTCTAAAATCCAATTGTGGTATTTGCAGACGGGAATCTACATTATTATCGCGTCCCATAAATAATAGCAAACGATGATTCGCGCGTGCTCTTTGGTTTTGTCCGTAATTAAGTAAAATATCCTCAGATGGTTCCTGTTGGCCGTTTATCCTCCACGAGACTTCATTAACACCCAATTGATCAAATGTCATATGGCTGTGTGTTTGTGAATTTAATCGCGCTCGATCCTGTAACGCAAAAGTATATGCCGCGGCGCAGAAAGCCCTTGTTTTGATGTCATGTGCCATGTAAATACACCATTAACAGTAATATCCATAGTATCTGTTGTTGTTGTTAGCCAACTTAGAATGATTTTCCTCCATGATCCATCAATAATAATAATTTTTCCTCTGCGGTGATTGATGGAGTCATTACTGACATCCACAGTGAGAGTTTTGTTATATTTATTTTACCATCAGCGACTAGAGCTCATCAGGGCTTGTTTCTTGCTAGATTGCATTATTATCGTCGCCGCCTCGCACGAGTACTACTGCATTTTTCGCTACATAGATAACGTTTCTAAAATTTCTGCAGAATCCAAATATATGATGTAGTGGAATCGCGCATGAGAATAATCTACGCTGTCTATGCAACATTGATACGCGTGTTGCAAACCCTAAGTTGTAACGAGTACTATCACGTTTTATAATATCAAAGACATCAGCTGGTCTGGCTTCATTTTCAAGAGAATAATAATAATAATAATGACGACTTTGTATAGAGCCTAATCTTTAAAAGCTCTAAGCGCTTTACACTATCAATAATTAAATGACTACACTACAGAATAACAAATGACAAAAACAATGAAATTGTAAAACATAAAAATATGCTGAAAATATATAAGATACAAAACATGATTAGGTCGCTAAGTTTGCCCCTGAAGTCGAAACAGGTGAGTCTTGAGAGCACTCTTAAAAGGGACCACTGAGTCTTTGTGTCTTATTTCAATGGGCAATTCGTTCCACGTCGCCGGGCCCTAGTATCCTAACGAACGTTGTCCATATGATTTTATTTTCACCTTGGGAACAACGAGTATACGATTATCAGAAGAAGAGCGTAAGGATCTAGCTGGTGTATACACATGGGTGAGGCTGGATAGGTATGTTGGACTGGAGTCTGTCATTGAAACATAGCACAGAGAACAAATTTTGTGTTTGATTCTGTATCGAATTGATAGCCATTGTAGGGTACAGAGCAGTGGTGAGGTGTGCTCTGATAGATGTACTCTAAAGATGATCCGTGGAGCTGTGTTTTGAAGTTTTTGAAGTTTCTGGAGTAAATATTGTCATGAACCAGACGGAATTGAGTTACAATAGTCCAGTTTTGAAAGTACTAATGAACACAAGTGTTTTCGTGGCATCAAAAGAAACATATTTACGAATGGAACTAATGCGTCTCAATTCAAGATATGCAGCCCTGCAGATGTTCAAGACATTTTGGTGCAATGTGAGAGTGCTGTCTAGAGTAACACCTACATTCCGTACTGACTGTGAGAATTTAATGTTGGTGTTGCTGATAATTATTGTCTGAGGTAAAGGATGTGGATGAGAAAGTCTTTGTGTTGTGATCAGAATAGCCTCAGTTTTATCACCATTGATCTGCAGCTTGTTATATGTCATCCATGATTTCACATCCGAAATGCACTTCTCTACTCCATGGATGGTAGCATCAACTTCAGTTGGGTGGCTAGACTTGTATATTTGGGTGTCATCAGCGTACGATTGGTGCGACACTGGGTGATGATCTATGACACTTGAGAGCGGCTGAGTGTACAGAATGAAGAGAACAGGCCCAAGAACAGATCCCTGTGGAACACCATAACATACGTCAACTGGGCTGAAGTGTATTCCATTTGCAGATATAATTTGCATCCTGTTGACTAAGTTGGACTTGAACCACTGTAAGGCTATATTCTGAATGCCAAATGCATGCTGGAGACGGTGAAGTAATATAGCATGGTCTATTGTGTCAAAAGCTGCAGATAAATCCAGGAGAGTGAGGACTGTAAACTTTCCACTATCCAAAGCGGAGAGAATGTCACTAAATACTTTCAGAAGAGTAGTTTCTGTACTGTGACAAGGGCGATATGCAGACTGTACATTGCTAAAAAGACTGTTTGAATTCAAATGAGATACAAGTTGAGTTAGAACAACCTTTTCTAAGATTTTTTATATGAAAGGGAGATTAGAAAACGGGCGGTAGTTCTTTAAATCGTTATGGTCCAGTGTTGGTTTCTTCAGCAGTGGCGTTACGATGGCGGTTTTGAAAAATGATGGGAATTCCCCTGATGAGAGAGAGATATTAATACCATCAGTTAGTGAAAGCAATATTGGTTCTAAGCACTCAAGCAGAGGTGATGTCGGAATTTGATCAAGTTTACAAGACTTTGGTGCACTTTTCATCACCATTGTCCGTACTAAATCTATAGAAACAGGTTCAATTGCTCCTAACGGTTGTCACTGAAATTCTACATCATACCTGTATAGTGACGAATCAGTTGAAATTGTGCTGTCAAGCAAACCTCTAATGGTTTGAACTTTGTCATTGAAGAAATTTGCAAATTGGTCTGGTAGGTCTAGTGGAGAGAAAGTCGTTGGAAGTGGTGTACATTTGTTCCTTGACATTAGTTTGTTAGTTATCTCGAAGAGCTCTTTACAGCTGGAACTCTACGTGATCTTAGAACTGTAGTGGGATGATTTGGCTAAATGGACTATGCTTTTGACGTTCTTCTTAGCGGCTTCGTAGATTTGTTTATGAATAGTGAGTCTGGTGGAAAGCCAAAGCCTCTCTGCTTTTCGGCGATGTCTTTTAGCGGTTCGAAGCTGGTCCCTAACACTGCTATACCAAGGAGAACACTTTTTTATTGATAATCTGCATTTGGTGGCTGGGGCATGTTTTTCAAGCAATGGACGCAGGCAGTTATCTAGTTGTTCCGCTGTTGGATGTAAGAAAGTTGTTAGGTTTTCTTATATGTCATGCATGAATTTGGTTCTATTTATCACACGGAGGTTTCTCTTGGTAGCAAATAGAGGTGGAGGGTTAGTGACCGATACGTCGAGATGGCATACAATGCAGAGGTGATCCGATGCAAGTTCGTGGGATACAAGAGTTGATTGCAGAATATTATCATCAGGTTTATAAAGAAACCAGTCTAAAATGTGACCAAGTTTATGGGTAGGTTGGTTAACTGACTGTTTAAGATTGAAAACATGAATGGAATCTAGGAATTTTGACGTATTTGGTTTACCAGGACAGTCATAGTGAAAGTTGAAATCTCCAAGAATAATTAGGTTGCCACCTATCGCATTTCCATACTCTAGAAGATTTGGGAACTGCTCCAAAAAGAAAGATTCAGTCAGCTTGTTTTTTCTACTAGGTGGAAGCGGTAGAGACAGAAACAATGGACTGATCTTTGTCCAGTGTGAGCGTTGTTTGGACTAGTTTAAACGATGTGTGGCAGAAGTTGAAGGTTGTGTTTTACTTGAGGCATTTGATCATGGAATTCTTTGTAATTATAGCAATTCCACCTCCGCGAGAGTTGCAGGGGAACGACTTGATGGAGTAATCGCTGGGTGTTAAATCCGCACACTTACATTCATCACCTACAGAAAGTAACCAAGTTTCTGTCAGGAAGAAGACGTCAATATTCTGGTCATTGATAAAATTAACAATTTCTGTGCGCTTTTCCGGTGATCCTACTGATTGAGCGTTGAATAATGCAATACGTAGTGGTATCCCAGGGACAGTTGACACAACGGTTGTCGATTTAAGAGAAACTTGAACCAGGTTATTGAAATTAACGGCAGAATTTTTCAGTTGTTTATCCGTTTCGGGAGAAAGGGAGATAACTAGATTCCTTCTTCATGTTCTACGCCGGCCGGCTTTGAAAGAACGTTTCGTTTTTCCCTTCCGTTTACATTTAAGAAATGATGAATGAATTCCAATTCGTTCAGTCTTGATCATAATGTAGTATCTAGAACCATGGTGTGGTCATTTAATCGAATTAATGAGGATTCGTCGTAGTGTAAGCGGTCACGTGACGGCGATTTATTCGAAAACAAATTACGTCTAAACAGCGGGACAAAACAGCTAAGAAAAAATCCAATTGCTCTCGCTTCCAACACAAGGAGATGAACCAGCACAGACGAATGGAACAGCCAATGCATGATGAAACCTAACAATGTAGACGATGACTTAAAACAAGCACATATATCACAAATATAGTTTAAAATCGGAAGAGCCCAATTTCAAGCAGTAAAGCGATGGCGGCCATCTTTCCGGATCAGGTACTGGTTGTCGATCAGATACAGTAGCTCTTGGTGTCCTTACTTTAACATACTTATTATATTCAGCGTGATCTGTAATATCCTTAGAGAACATCATAGATGGATCTGCCGATCTTGTATAATCATCAGATTATCTTGCTAACCCCACTATTGTTGTCGCAACATCAACATCAACATCATGTTCTATGGATTTAATCTCTCTTCCATCAATCATATATCTAGCGCTATTGAATAGCGCCATGATACCATTATTGACAAAGCTAACTTTGACATTTAAGACATATGGTGGATCATTAGCAACGGGATTATTTGTTACAATTTCTCCTTCTACTTCGATTAAAGCTTCAGCTGGAATTGAAGTTCGATTCTTGATCGACTTTTTGGTTGTATTGCATGATAGGAATAGAATTGATTGAAAATCGCGTACAGAATCATTCTTGGGTACTGGTGCATCTAAATTGTACGCTGGGTCAGGAGCCGATTTAAACATTTTATTATATATTTCTTGATCTAAATCGCGATCTCGCTTGCGATTTCAAACCACTTCCCGCTCTCATATTTGCAGTAATATTTCCCTGAGTGTCATATCCATCATTTATCCACGATGCTATATTCTGATCCACTGCGTTGTTTATTAGTTTACTAATACTCGCGGGCAAAAGTAGATGGTAGTTTCTCTAGTGATTTTATCGCCAGTGGTTTCTTTCTTTGCCGAACTAACGCTAGCAGATTTTCGTTAGCCGCGGAAAATTGCTTTCTCAGCAACATCACCAAATGCGCTAATCCCCTTATCACGTCTAACATCAATAGCTTTCATTGATAACTGTTTTACGATTGGTGCTATTTTCTTGCAAATAACCCTGCAATGGTATTGCCGAGACCGTCTCCATAGTATGCTCTATATACAGGCAATCGTGAGTTACTACGTAAGTCATGGTTGGTTTATTGTGGTTGTAGTGTATGATCATCTTATTTAAATGTCATTTATCTAATGTGGTGATTTAATCACTGTGGTAATCGTCCGCTAGCTCATCAATAAACTCTCGATATACACTAATATCCATGATACCACCCTCAAATAGTCGTCTGCAGATTTCAGCTGCCTCATTAATTATTTCCGGTGAGTTATTTCCAGCTAGTTTTCCTCCTACGAGAATTTCTAATCGTGATATATCCCCGAGAATATTACTAGGACAACGATCTGAAAAATACCTGAAACCCCCTTGGATACCCACCTGCAAATTTTTCAGTTGTAGCAGTTGCACCTTGTATCGGATTAACTGCGGCTCTTACTTTTATTTCCTCGGGGTTTCATATGATGGTGGTGAACCACTTTTTTATAACATTTATTTTAGCCACATAACTCCTAAAAGCATCATCCTCTTTGATTCTAATTCCACCGTGTTTTGCAAAATATAATTTTTGATACCAAAATTTAATTTGTTTATGGAGTCTTCAGCTCCATCTTTTATATACTTTTTTCCTTGTCCCCTTTTGAAAATTTTTAACAGCATAATCAGCTAATTCACCATTCGTGAAATTTTTAAATTTATTCATAGCTTCTTTCGTAAATATATTTTCAGGTAGATATATTCTCTCTCTCTCGAAAGTCTTCTTTTTGTTCAATTTATTGTTGTCGTTCTTGATCCTGAAGTCGTGCAGCTTCTTCTTGTTCTAGTCATTCTTGTTCAAGTCGTTGTTGTTCTTATTCAAGTCCTTCATGTTCAAGTCGTTCACGTTGTTATTGTTCTTGTTGTTCCTTAAGTTGTACAGCGGCTAATATATCACCAGGAAATGGTTTTAAAGATTCCTTTGTTTGCTATTTTTTCAAGTACAGGAAGAAGGGCTGGTTTTTTTCCCTCGTTGTTCCTCAGGAATATCTCCCCATATGGCTTTTTCAGTGGTCGATAGACTTTCACCGTTGCAGTGGTTATTGGTTTGAATAATTGTTCAGTTCGCATTGTGAAACCAGTTTGAAATTCTTGTCTCGTTTGGAGCTTATTTCGAACGGAATCACGAACCGGAATAAATCTCTTAATCACAGCTAATCTCTCGCGTGCTCATCTAGTTGTTAGGGCTTCACCTACCATTATAAATATAATATACAATCTAAATTGTAAGTGAAAACTCACCCACCCCAGACAGTGTGTTCATTACTTCCGCATTAGTGATAAATCACCGAACACTATCATACCCGTCTTTAGAATTTCCGTCTAAATAGATTCGTTCTATGCGAGTAAGCGCATACCAGTTGATAAAATTATTTGTTAATGGGGCTTTATTGTATGCGGATTACTCACCTGCAACGGGTTGGGTATTGTTTAAAGTGTCAATTAATCCATAAAGAGATTTTTCATTGTGTTGAATTAACCAAAAGGGGATTTTCATTTTGTCTGATGATTTCTTCTCTTATTGTTTGGTTTTCGAGTTTATTGTGCGTTTGATTTCATATTGTTTGCCCAATTCACTTCTAACCTTTTCGACAGCAATGAACAGCAGGACAAATTTGTTGATGTCGTTAAAAAATGCGAGTGAGTCATTTACCGCGTTCTGAATTCGTTTGATCAACGATTACAATCTAATTTATGTTATAATTTAATTCCTTGATTTTTCAAATTTGAAATCTCAATTATAATGACATATATTTTCGAAACTTATTATATGAATATTATATGTCTAATATATCTAATAAAAAAATTAGGGGTCATTTTTTACCCATTTTTGTATGATATGATTATATATGATTATGTATGATATGATTATATATGATTATATATGAACTCCATTCGCTCTAAGGTGTTATTCACATCTTATTGCGCCTAGAGATATTATGCAAGTTATGATACGATATGATATGAACCCCATTTTTAACCTATCAGGTGTTATTCAAATCTGAGAGGCCCAGAGGTTACATATATAAGACAACACATCCCCATTTGGAGCTTCTAAGGTGTTATTTACATCTGAGAGGCCCAGAGTTACCACGAAGCATCGTCTCCGAGAGGGGATTTAACTCGTCAAATAACGGGTTAGAACCCCAAGAAGGTATGCTTGGTGAATGGACGTCACATTTACATATAGATATATACATATTTACATATTTACAAGTATTTACATATTTACAAGTATTTACAATGATGATATATTTACAATGATGATATATTTACAAAGATGATATATGAAATAGGACGGCACACATACACGCAAGGGGCTGTTCTACTTTCAACTGAAACCACCGTACCCCCAACAAAATCACCCGGGTTAAATGCAAAAACACATTAACACCGTGTGACGGTGTGTGACATATGGTGATTTCACGGTTGAATTTCGAATGGCTTAAAGCCCCATTTATATTTAGAAAAATCTTCCGATCGGTACCGTCGACAAGAATGCCTTCCACGAGATTCGAATACATTAGTGTTCGTAATCTACAAGTCTATAATTTTGAATATAATGTAAATGTATCAAGTCCAGGGTTTAACGGATGGTGTATATAAACCACACAAAAAAGCCATTCAGTCAAACCATGAGTCATCAACAAATCCCATTGAGATCCGGTGACAGTGTTTCAAAAACTAACACACAAAATAAAACCATTCAGTCATCGAAAAATCCATTGAGATTCGTGACTACAACAAAGGAGTTATCGTGGTTTCAAAACCGTATACACAAGACCACACGAGTTATTCCCCTTAATGCTACATATAATAATTCAGGTATATAGGAATTGAATTCTATGTCCGGTTCTCTTGGAAATCGCTGATTGATATATTTGTTCTGCAACATATCGTACTCAGGCCATACAATTATCGAAATACTTTCCAGCTTCATTCAGTGATTGAAATACTTTTATTTCGTTAGATGCTGTATTAAATGATTTTATAGTTTTCGCATTTTCGAGTGTTTTCCAGACCCCCTCGTTTGGTGCTTTCACTCTATGTAATAGCTTGTAGATTCGATAAAAATTTGTTCTTAGGTTTGGAATCAATATGAATCAACTCATCTTTTATCAATCCATGGAAACACTCGTATACGATTCTGTGACAGTAATATTTTTTCCCTCCAGCACTAAACATAAGATATCCAAGACTATTGTCTGTAGTTAATGGTTTCTTCAGTCTGCGATGTCTGACAATACCATCACGAGATGCTTTATAATCGATGATCACAGGATGTGGTTGAAAATCTTGGTTCATTTTTATACTATAATATTATTTGTCTAATTCACTATTTGGTTTAATTATTACTTGAAAATCTATCAATGTAGTCTTGAGGTGTTTTTATGATTTTATCCTTGACAGAGTCAAGGACGCTGACACAGAGTCATTGATAGAGTTTTTAACGGAGTCCTTGGCTTGTTTATCATAATAGCGATTTAGCTCTCTGTATCGCTTACCATCGCAATGGAGACATAACTGCGACTTACCACGCACACCTACTCGACATCGTATTTAAGGTTAAGGCCCTAAACTTCCACGACGTACGCTTTGAAAATTATATCCACAGAATTCATTTCTGCATGATTTGTTACAAGCGGTTACTGATCCTATCATAAGTCATTTGCAATGATTCATTATATAATAAATTTTTTATTTAAATACTTATTTTAATTATAATATGGAAGAGTTCGAGAGATTATCGAGAATTACGCCTTGGAAAATTGCTAAATTCAATCTCGATAGAGTCTTCACTGATGTAGCAAAGAGTCTAATAAGTGATAGAAGCATGATAGGTAGAATCCGTGATGGTTTTAATGAATTCAAGCGCGATGGAGCATCGCACTATTGGTCAACATTTGGTCAACATTTCGAATTGATGGTAGTGTTGATGCTTCTATGAACAAGAAAAGAGCAGCGGTAATAATCTCACATCTTGACCAGAAACAGTATTTTTTTAGAGTGAAATTCATTATCCGCTCAGAAACGGGAAATTGGATTATACGCGACAAATCTGAATCCATCCTGAAAAATAAGAGAGCTGTCACTGTGAGTCAGGATTCCAAACCAGGAATTCTGACTGGAATGTACAAACCATATTACGATACATCCTATCCTGTAACCGCGTTTCTTTATGGGATCTATCCGATAAATGATAAACCGAGGATTAAAAAATTAAAACCCATGAAATATTCGTCGTTGAATTGTGTAGCTGAACGAAAAATAGAGCATTTTACAAATTCATTGCATGGAAACAAATTGACGGATCTAAAACGCAAAACAATAAATGAAGGAGAGTGGGCAACAGTTCAAAATGTGGCCGCGTTTGAACGGATCCTAAAATTCCCAATATCCGTAAAGATGGTAACAGGCGAGATATTATATGAACCGAAATATAAATCGAGAGGATCTCCAATCAAAATTATTGACCATAATGCACACGCTTGGACATCCTCAGTAACAATATTTCCGCGGGAGAGAACCGTAAAATATTACACGGGAATTTTATTTGATTTTATTTAAGTAAAAATGATCCTGTGTCAGTGTAGTTACTTCGCAGTTTTGAAAACGAAGAAGGTACATTCGATCAATTTGTAAAACCCAATGTCGAAATATATCGTACTGAAGCCCTTCACAATGAGATGACCAAACTAGATAGTGGCTTTTCAACGGATTACGACGAGCAATTATCAACAATCTGTTGTACAATACCGTCAGTTACAGCTTATTTCACGAGAAAGAGAAATCTATGGAAACTAACACGGGCAAAATTTCTCTCAGATATCGAATCAAGCTGCGTGCAATATGGCCATGGTGGATTATGGAATACAAAATACGACCACGAAAGTATAATTTCGATTGATATGATTGCGGCTTATCAAGGGAGTTTTCTTGGGTATGGAGAGTGTTCTGAGTACTTCAAAAGATTTGGACATCCCACACACGAGAAGAAGAATAATTTGTAAGTTCAAACAGGGTGGAAAAATACGACCACAAACGATATTCTTCGCGGTTGAATATAGATGATGCTGAATACGATTTTATAATCGCAGATGTAACATCTAGGGGTATATATGTCAATCGTCCGCTGGACCCAAATTAGGTACAATTGTGTAACAGAATTGTTACCGAGTGGATGGTGGATTAAATGAACAACACAAACACAATATGTGAAAGATAATGTAAATTTATGAAATAAATTATTAATGAAAAATAATGAAGTATCAACACAATAACTCATGCATTCAACCCACAATCTCGCTTCACAACTATTCACAATTCAACAATAA
The DNA here is from genome assembly GCA_030141615.1 of Unio pictorum. Lineage (NCBI taxonomy): Eukaryota > Metazoa > Mollusca > Bivalvia > Unionida > Unionidae > Unio > Unio pictorum. The sequence goes on from JARLTB010000207.1 coordinate 6,026,639, forward strand.
ATTAAATATTAATACAAAATAAACACAGAACCAAGGAATCTCCTGGACTAAACATAGATCCAAGGAATTTCCTGGACTACACAAATGTTTCACATAAAATGGAACCTTTACAAAAGTTGTATTAACGCAAGTATAAATTGCAATAACAAATACAAACATCGAACTATACTATCGCACGTATGGATTGCGACAACTAACACAAGCATCTACATGTATTTAATCAAGCTGCTAACTTTTATTGAGATTCATGTAATCCTTTGAAATACTACTGTGATTCGAAGTAACTATGTAAATATAACAATGTATTCAATTCTAACTACAACTGAAACACACTTATGCGTCTCGACCCTGTACAACCGTACAATTCACCAACTTTGAATCGCCGCCCAGCTTCTCCGAACACCTAGGGTTGACCAATACTTTTATCGGTCACTTACCCTTCACGGATCCACCACAGTTATACGTACAGACAGTATACAGCATCTACTAGAACCATCGGTCCCAAATACATAGATACTACCCCGGAAGTTTACACCTCTAGACAGCTCCGACACTCGGACATTTAGACTTCTAGATTTCCGGATATTTACACATCACGACAGATGTAGACGGACAGACAATCCGACAGACAGACAGTCAGATACCTCAATTTGATCGCAAAATTAAACAGCATAATCACGGCACAATCAATCACATTCAGCTACAATTCAGAAACATTCAGAGACGTTCAGAGACGTTCAGCTACAATCAGATACGTTCAGAGACGTTCAGCTACAATCAGCTACAATAAAGAAACCAAACCAATAATAGTTGTTTCTAAAACAATCTAAAACTTAGATTACGCTATTGCATTTAAAGTCTAATAGTGACTAGTAATTCCAAATATTCCACGTTTTAAATCTGCATTGTAATAAAGGCATCATTACATGAAACGATAAACTGAATAAAATTCACAATAAAACGAAATATATATTTAACACTCACCCCTTTGGCTGGAGAAAGAATGACGAGCTACCTCTCCTGTGATAAGATACTTTTGGACCCGTAATCTTATCAGAATTATTCTGCCTTATATATCCTCAAATAGGTGAGCAGAATTCACGGCAAAATTCCCGTGCACCCCGTGATTCTAATATTCCTGACTTCAAGTGATTCGTAGTCAGGCACATGCAAATCGTTACACGTCGCTTACCTTGAAAAACACTTATTCACCCCAGGTAACGCATGTACGACAAAACAAAATAAATGGTGAAATTAGTTTGTAATTCAAGAAGAAATAAATTAAATTTTCGCCTAATTCTGTGGCAAATTGTTACTTACACAGATGGAGAAAGTCCTCAGTATACATACCTAAAAGCGTCTATGTTGGCTTATGCTTCTATTAATTTACTTTCGATGATAAATAGATTTCCTAACATCGAGGTTAGAGTCGCCACTGATTCATTTCATATAGACGTAAGACATAAAGAAACAGTGGCCAAACTTATAAATTCAGACGAGTGTTGGGGATCATGGAGAATTAAAAAGGAAATACTGCGTGATTATTCTAAATCAGCAGATGTTACGATTGAAAACAATTACATGAAAAATAATCAGATATCAGAACTATCTAATGCACCTTCGATATCCAATCTAATATGTAGATATAAAACCAGTTACCTAAACGGCTGTGGTGGATCAGGGAAGACGACTCGTGCGATTGAATTATTTCGAGGGAAATCAAACATGATTGTACTAACACCAACACATAATTTGAAAAAGAGATGACACAGCGGGGTGGGAGGGGGTTAATTCTTGCACTTATCATAGTTTCTTTCATGGAAAAATGGCGAATGGACTCCTGATCGAATGGGCGAAAAATATATTCCTGATGTAATTTTATGGGATTAGATATGCACAGTGTCGTTAGATGTATTACAAAAGTTTATCGATTGGTTATTGCTAGCGAATACAAAAGTGATAATGTCTGGCGATCATGGTCAACCACCACCATTTGTCGGTTTGTCTCTACATAATTGGCTGAAGAATTTTGTTGACTATTATGAAGAAACTAGTACTGATTATAGACCACTTGATAATGAATTACGAGAGTTCATAAAACTAATCAGATTACAACCAGATAGAATCCAGTGTGAAATAGCGCGTGAAATAATTTCATAAACCCCATCAAATGATTTACGGGAAGCCTGGAGACCAAACGATTTGATAGTGGCAAGTAGAAAAAAAGTCAGAGACACACTTCAGATGAAGTTATTTAGCATGCATAAAGAAAAATTTGCAACACTTCCAGTGCCGCTGTGTTATAATCCCAAGGGTGAACCAAAACAGAATATCGAAGTTGATATTTCAGGACAAAGTGAAAAACAAATTCTCGTGAAAAATGATATTGTGCTGGTTGATATCAATCTTGTCGAGGATGCATTGCACGCTGATAAATCGCCATGGACGCTAGGATACACAGCGACGATACATTCTTCGCAGGGGTTGACTATATCCGATACAATTGTTTGGATCATAGATAATCGCATCGAGTTGTCGAATTTAGTTTATCTCGCAGTGTCCAGAGTACGAAGAATAAATCAACTTCGAAGAGTTGTTTTAGATTATAATGACACAACAATCAGTGATATTGTCAGCTATGAGATAATCAGAAAAAACCTCTCTGGTTATAAACAACAGTACAAAAAAATAACAGAAAATTTGACATTGATGCTGAATTTATAATCACACTGAAACAACAACAGAGTAATCACTGTGCGAGTTGCAATTGTATAATGAGTTGGTGTTGGTCGAAAAAAGACCCCAGCCAATTTACCGTAGACAGAAAAAATAGCAGTGTTGGTCATACCAAAGATAATGTGATGCAGACTTGTCTTGAATGCAACAGACGAAGAGGTGCTAGTTAAGACCACGAGGCGGTAATTGAGTATCCTCGGGTATCACTTGTAATCGTTCACGAGTAAATCCGCGCTGAGGAGCAGTTGAATCCAACCTACAGACTGGCGGTCTACCGGTGGATCGTGTTATGCTAGACATTTTATGTGCAGTGAAACTCCAAATAGGATCAGTAGCTCTTTTTTACCACCTACGAGCTCTCCTACTTCATATAAATATCTAACAGTGACATTGCCGAGTATTGGTTATTTTGAAAAATCATTTTGCGGTTTTACAGGTACATACTTTTTTAATCCCATTCTTAGGTTTTATGTTGATTATTCGAGTAATCTCATTACTTAGCGCGGTAATCACATCTGATAATCTCTTGACCCATTCACGGGATCGCATATCCTGAACACATTCCTTCGCGTATTGATATCCAAATAACCGCTCAGCAAGTGTGCGATTAAATCGTTCAACAATTGCCTGATCGCGATGTAGTGCAATATATCCTCGTCTGATGGTGACATTATGATGATTCATTCTTGATAACACTACACCCTGAAATTCCTTGCCAGGATCAACTTGTATTAGATTTGGCCAATGCAGAGGACCTCGTCGATAAATCCTTTTAAATGCAGAATCCACTTCAGTTGATGATTTTACCTTTAGCGGCTCTGCTTGTTTGTATCGATTCGCAACATCAACTACGGTTAGCGCATACTTGTAAACACCATCAAGCGGCAGAAATAATATATCGGCCTGATGAACATCATTAACGACACTGACATCAAAATATAAGAAGCTAATTTGTTTAAGCAGTGGTAGATAAATTTGCCATTTCGCCTGTTTGGATAACCAATCCGCTGCAGTGGTATTTTTTACCTTTGCGGCGCTAGCGAGTTTACCGATTGCTGATTTACCCCTCCAGTATCCTCTTGGGGAATAATAAATAGATTTCATGAAGTTATTAATTACCAGCACCCAACATCAATTTACTTTTCATCGCCGATTTTATCAACCATGAAGCCAATTTTTCTATGAAGGATTTATCAGTGATAGAATTCAACGTATGAATCAATTTCACATCTGCGATACGTATGTACTGCAGATTGCTGCGTTTATAACCAACATCATGAGCATGACAACCCTTATCAATAGCGTTTATTGTGTTTTCATTGGTTCGGGGTTGGTTTTGATCATCGAGTCTGGTGTCAAGTCTGGTCCCCGGTCCACAATAACCATACCCTGGAAGGTGTTTTTCTCCCGGATATTTTGTCCATGGTGTTCCTGAGAGTTTTACTAATTTGGCTGCAATATCACCTCCTCCTTTGAAATAAATCTAAATTTTTTGTACCACATTGTACACAGTTACCAGTAAGTGCTGATCTGTTATTGCTTGTTGTAATTGTTGTCAAGTCGTTTGTGCTAGTACTCTTCTTACATTTCACACAATATATTAGATCCATAATTTATTTATAGTAACATAAATGTAATTTATTTTTCTGCGAGAAAGAAACGAGAACCCATTAAGCATCATGTAGCGCTACCGAATTCTATTCGCATGATTATAATCGGACCATCTGGAAGTGGCAAGAGAGAGTTGTTACTTAATTTGATAACGAGATGGAGGAAATGGGATAAGTTGTATTTAGTAGCCCCAAGTGTAGACGATCAGCAATGTTACGAGGTGTTAAAGAATTTTAACGAGAATCCATAATCGGAAATCGATGAGGATATTATTGAGTTTATAACCGATATCGAAGAAACACCGAGTGTTGATTCTCTTGATAGAAGTATTAACAATTTAGTCGTATATGATGATGTGATGTTAGATAGACATGAAAACCCTGCCAGGTTATTTTCCATAGGTAGGCATAAAATACCGATGTGATATATGTTACTCAGAAGTATACACAAATACCAAAAGTGATCACAAGATAACTGCAATATTCCTCCTGTATTTAATGGAGTGGACGTATATACACTACTAGTCACACTCAGTCAATCCCACATGGATTTGTAACCATAAATTTGCATGACCCTAGATCAAGATATCGTATCGGACTTGATCAAATGTTCGGTTAAAACAATTCGTCTCCAAAACGCAATCAGCGTCGCATCTGTCTGGAGACGGAGTCTCAATAGCGTGACAAACCGAAACCATTTCTCTTCTTTTTTTGTCTGCCTGAATTAGTTTCGGTTTGAAAACCTTTACGATTTTGTTTGAAATAGTTTCGATTTGAAATCCTTAGGATTGTGTTTGAAATAGTTTCGGTTTGCTTGAAATAGTTTCGGTCCGTCCACACTCTCTGCTGCTCTTTGCATTTAGACCATTATCATGCATAATTTCATGATAGTCTCACTCAAACTATACAGCTGTTTCGCATGCTGGATTGCAAAAATCTCACACTTCACGGAACTTAATAAGAAAATTGTAACAATTTATAATAACAACATAATGATCAACTTAAGAAATCAGTATAAAATCAATATTAATATGTTTTTATTAGTAATAGTTGAAGCATTGAACTCATGTATAAATTGCTATACATGCTGTTAATATTAAATTTTGTTTGTTGTTGCATCACTAGCAGAAAAGGACATATTAATTTATTATTGGGCTAATATTAAATGTCAAAAATATGAATTATACATAAACCACAAATATACACTATGATATACACGATATAACTGATGTGCGTTCCGATGTTACTCTTACGTTCCGGCGTTAAGGTGCGTTCGTTGTTTCTATGCACCTATGTTGGAGTGTATACGAAGAAGGAAACTAGACTATCCGTTGTTTGCACGTGACGTCACAAAACATGTGTACTTCGATATCCGCCAATTTGAGTCCCTAGCCCACGTAACCGGCACCGGCACCTAATAACATTGTTCTTCCCGCATAATTACGAAGAATATAATAATACATCACATTGTGTTGTGCATGTCAACCGCACGAAACGGAATGCGCTACTTTTCTACTTGTTTTCTTCAATCAACTATTTTAATTTCAACCCACTTTGTTATTCTTTCATAAACAAATAGATCGATCGATACATAAACGCAAAAACTAATAGATACACAAATAAGCAAAAACATGTAATGTTTTTCTATTTTTGTGGACTTAAATCAAAATTACCATTCAAGTTAAACAGCTAATTGTTAATATATAATTTCATGTTTCTAAAAGCATTTCAAGATTACATCGTTTTAACATTAGACATAAAGTCATGTTCCGTTAGACACGTGTTTCATTTGAATACACTCACCACTCAGAGTTGAAGATTAAAGTATGTGACCATTTCGCACCTGATCATATCGCACTCAAGACAAGACGCACACTAATCAAGTTATGTCGCACCCAATGCTGCCGTTATGTAGCACCCACGCTTAAGTTATGTCGCAAGCAATGCTCAAGTTAAGTTTTAATGTGTCTTTAAAACAAGGAATGTACAATGAAACGAACGCAAATAAAAAAACATGCATATAAGTTCGTAACTAAACTAGCAGACGTCAGAATAAAATGATTGAATGAATTAAAAAATGAAAATAAATATACATAGAAGCATTGCGAAGTTAAAGATGCATATTACCATAATCAACAAAGATTGCTAATTTATATGGTCTTTTTTTTCCTGGTTTGTTTTCTTCTCCAAAGTCTTAATTTGCATTAACTACTAAATCTGGTTAAATATATTATCTTTGAGTGTTCATTTTTGTACACATTTATATGAGCAAAACAACATAGTTTAGAGTGTACGGTAAAGGTTCAACGTATGCGTCACATTGCGCACACTAGTATTCTTATGTTTGTTGCAAAACAGGCCCAGTTAAATTGCTGCAAGCAGACAATAACGAGGAAATGGTCATGCTTCCGTCTTTGAAGTTGTCCCAATAAGTAAACAATGTTGCTTGCATTCGGTTTTATATTTTTCTCTGTTGTCGGGTAAGTTTCCCTTAGGACAAGAGCTGCTGCTGAATAAGCTGAATATGTACAAACTGGATCTCCTTAACGAAATAGCCAATTAGCATGCACAATGGCAATTTTCCTCTCTTTGCATCTGAATTGAGCCTGTGATACCACCCCTAACCATCGTTCTTAGCATTTATTGGCTGCTTTTATAACGTCCAATGAGCAGTGGTTAATAATGAATTTGTGATCCATTGCCTTTCTATGTTGCTACATAGATCAGATAAGGGTATGTTATTGGTGGTTTTATCTTGCAGATCAACAGGGTCATTAATTTCCAGATGAAACTATGAATCGGCTTGTAAACGTTTGAAGGCTAATGAATGCCGATCTCCCCACACTGCCTCCAAATAGTTCGAGTCCAGTGAAAGGCACAACCTTGCATCTGAATGTCTGGAAAAACCGACATCACCCCCTTCCGTGTTTATAAGTCTTTGGGACGATTCCACTGGGGTTCAAACAAATGACCTCTTGCGTGCGAGTCATACACTTTCTGCTGTGTTACCTCTGTTAAGGAAATATATGCCTATAGAGGGTCTTGCAAGAACGAAGTCATTTTTCGAAATGTCGAAATGGTCACAGTTCAGCTGTTTTTCTGATAACAGTGATGTGCTAAATGCACAGCAATGTTTAAATTAAGGGTAGCAAGTGTGGTTGAAATATGCATATCATGATGACTGCGTGAACAATTCACAATGGCTACTTCCCTAAAAACTAATATCAAAATTGATTTTTCACTGAAACACAATAGCAATATTACCTTGTTTACAATAGGCTTTTCACAACTTACATTGTGACTTCATCTGCAAAGTATTATAATATATGGTTTTGCAATGAAACACGGCTATTCATAATTTGTGTTTATGTGCCAGAAAGCACCAACAAAACCAGACATTCACTGCATTGTGCAGTAACAATTGTAAACAATTGCAAGTATTTGAAGGTGTGCAGCCACATAGTAAATTGTACAGTATAAATAAATAATAAGAAGAAATTATGATCAAATACATGATCAAGAAAAGAAACATAGAAAGTACCAGAAATCAATTAACACAGATGTCCGAAATAAGATGCAATTGTTACTGTGATGTTGAACATATACTTGCATGAAGTATTTGGAGAAATACAAAATGACAGGAGGTGCCTTAATTTTGTGTCTTTTTGATGAAATGTGCATGCATGACTTTGAGTTGATGCTAAAGAAAACTAAATGTCGAACTAGTTACTGATATGGTTTATGTTTCACTTTAACAGGATCAGTGAATCTTAGGCAGAATCAGTCTTAACTTTATTGGATGATTGTGTTAATAAAAAAATCCTTGTTACAAGTCCTGCTGAAATGCATATCCAGAATGTTACAGGTACTAATTCCTAGAATACAGTGAATATCAGTTTGTCTTACAGATGCCAGTGAGGTGACCATGAGATTCAAGTTGTGTCAAGAACCTGACACCAGTTTGTTGTAAATCTGTTTGATTTATTTGACAGTTATACTGAAACTGTTTTGTCATTTATTTAGTAACAATAAATTATCTCAACAGTTTAAGTTTTTTATTTTTTTATTTTATTCCAGTTCTTTTTTACAAGAAGACCATCTGAAACCAGATCGTACATTCAATGGATAAGATGGCATCGTGTTTAATTACCAAATTAGCCTTATGGAGTGATATCTTGACTGCCAACTATACATTTCTAAATAGTTGTAAATGGCCACGATTCTGGCTCTCTTGATCAACTTGTCATTGCTAACCTTCTACAAGAGACAATCATATTGCTATTGTGATTTTACCCTAAGATTTATTTGGATGTAAAGTTGTTGTTCTAACTAAACATGATGCTGATCTGATGGCCAATTTTGTTGTAGACCTCTAACAAGTAAAATAACCGTAAATCTCTAACAAGTGAAATAACTGTATGACTATTAACAGGTAAAATAACCGTAGATCTCTAAAAAGTAAAATAACTGTTGAACTCTTAACAATTAAAATAACTGTAGATTGCTAACAAGTAAAATAACTGTAGATTGCAAACAAGTAAAAAAACTGTAGATCTCAGACAAATACAAGAACTGTGCTATCACTAACAAGTAAAGGATCTTTGCTAATCAAATTAAGAAATATCTACATACCAGAACTAGAAAATTGCGCCAATTGCTTTGGCACTAAAAAACCTTCTTGTGTTGCTTGACCATAAAGAATCTAATCAAACCAGAAGACATAAATTGTCTAAAAATTGATAAATTGTAATATGTCTTTAAATAATTGAGCGAACCATCCGAAGAAAGGTATGAGTGCTTTCTCTTATGGTCAACCCTGTTTTACCACGTAAAATTTCCAAAATTAAATAGGAAAGTGGAAGTAATTTAAAAAAAACATTTTACCAAGGATATGCCATTTGTTGCCACATCAATTAGATAAGGCCCGTCTTTAGTAAGTTTTAAAGAAAAATATCTAATATATTTAAAGCTTTTTGACTGCTTATTGAATGTCATTATATGTTTGTCGTTGATTTTGCAAATCTGTGTTTCTGTTCAAATATGAATTTTTATATGCTCCGAGTTATGTACATGGTATCATGTAAGTGTTAATGTGTTGATTAGCATGTTCTATTTGTATCCTGTACATGCTTTGTTAATTTGATTTATGCACAAAATTGTCAGAATGCAGTTGAGGCCATTAATGGAGACCAGATATGCATGTTTTAATTGAACAATGCTCATTATTTATAAATATAGAACCAACGTACTGTATTTTTAACTTAGGCGAATTTTTGAGTTCTTTGTCTTCAGCATTTTGAGTTTAGTGTTTTCATTCCCCAAGCCCTTTTGATATATTGTGTTTTGTTATGCTTAATAATGATTCATGAAATTCAGTTAGTTCCATATTATGTTTTCGCACCTCTTTGGTTAAAGTCACAGCCATACAATTTCTATTATGTTTTAGGTTAAAGTTTTTTTTATTTGCTGTGTTACTTAAGATCGATTTGATGGATTTTGTCCATGTATTTCAAACGGATTTTGATAACTTAAAAATATTTATACTGTTCTTAAAACCTGCTCATGAGTCTGAGCATGCAATTAAGATTTTGTTATCTCTTTACTTTAGCTTGTTTGTTAATCCTTTTGGTTTTGTTGTCTTGATCAATTTAATACTTATGTCATTGGTGGCTTAGGATTTACTCTGACAATAAATAAATAAATAAATAAATAAATTAACTAGCTGACTTTCAAATTAAATTAAAGGATAAGTTTTAGTTACCTTTGCAAAGATCATGCCTAATTGTCATCAACTTACTTTTTAATTAAAAAAAAAAATGATAAAGGTTATAATGAATGTATTTTCTGTTGGCTGTATTCAATTTTCTTAAACAATTGCAAGCAATATTTTCAGAAGAATGATGAATAAATACATAAGTGCCAGTTATCGAACATGTTTTCCACTATTACCCTAAATTCGTGTCTGCCTTGTTTCAAGTATTTTCACAGTTTCGTCAAGTCTGTTGTCTTCATGCTTCACAGCATGTCTTCCTCATATTCTTATATGTGTCCTGCTCCACGAATGAACTTAATTTCGCTCTTCCTCCTAAATGTTGCTTTGGACATGATCTCAAAGTGTCTCTACTGAATATGTAGCTAAACACGTGGGTGGCCGTCTTTGCTTTACTTGTTGAACTTCAAAGTTGGGTCCGGTGTATGTCCGAGCTGCTTCTTCTTCCTCCAAGATCGCTTTTCAGCACTTAGCAATTCCAGCTTGTTCTCGCCGGCTGAACCAGTGATCGGAATGTGTCGCCAGCTGGGCATGTCTGGAGCAAACTCTTCCCGGGTGTTGACATCGATGTCAAGGACTTGTATGTCTCGCTTGCAGACGTCTTTGAAGCTGTGATGGCTGTCCAATTGACCTATTGCCAGAGGCAATTTCCGAAAAAAATATGGTTTTTATGTCCGTCATCCATCTGACCTACATGGCCCAGATATCGGATGCGACATTGGTGGAGGAGTGAGACCATGCTAGGAATCTTGCACGTTGAAGCACCTCGTTGTTGGTTACTCAATCGCTAAAATTGATCCCGAGTATGTGTCGGAGACATTGCATGTGAAAAGCGCTCAGTCCTTTCACTTGTTAAGCATACAGTTTCCAGGTTTCGCTGGAATACAGGAGAATGCTTAGCACACATGTACGGTACACGGAGATCTTAGTGTTCAGGGCTAACATGCTGTTGCTCCACGCTTCATGCGACAACCTGGAGAGAGTTGATGATGCCTTTCCAATCCGCTTGTTGAGCTCAGAATCGAGAGATAGGTTGTTGGTTATGGTAGAGCCGAGGTAAATGAACAGACCGACTACCTCAAGTTTGTATTTTTTGATGATGATACTTGGAGCAAACCACATTCAGATCCATCACGTTTATTTTCCTTTCGCTGATGCTCAGTCCACCCCCACTTTATCTTTTAGCAAGCAAAGTGGTGCATCAGGTGCTATCACGTTTAATTTCCTTACGCTGACACTCAGCCCACACCCACCGTATCTTTAAGCAATGTGGTGCATCAGGTGCAATAACTCAGCTTATATGTGAGTGGCTATGGCAGGATCGTCTGCGAAAAGCATGTTCCTGATGATTGATTTACACACTTTAGTGTGCGAGGTTAAAAGTTTCCTATATGATCGCGTGTGCAGATAGATACTTTATGTGGTCGTCCCAAATGCATGCGTGAGCAGGAAAGCAAAGAAGATGCCGAGGATCTTATGGGGCTAAGATGCAATGCTGTTTCACTCCACTGCGAAAGTTGAATGGGTCGGACGTTGAGCCATCGTACTGCACTCTGCCTTTCTTTTCGTTGTGGAAGGACTGGATCATGCTTAGCAGCTTTAGAAAGCATCCATTCTCCGCCAGGAATGTGAAAAGTCCGTCTCTGATGACTGGATTGAAACCTTGGTGAGGTCTATAAAGTCCAGGTAGATGGTTTCGTTTTTGTTCTCTGCATTTCTCTTGCAGTTGTCTGATTGAGAAGATTATGTAGATTTTGGACCTCTCTACGCAGTGCGACTCTGGGTTCACTCTATCAGCAAGCGTATGAAGTCTATTCAGGATGACGCGTGCGAAGACTTTACCCACGTCGCTGAGAAGGGATTTGACCCTGTAGTTGTTTCAGTCACTTACGTCCCCTTTGTTCTTGTATAGGGTTACGATGGTGGTGTCTCTCATGTCCTGAGGTACTGCATTATCATCTCAGCTCTGGCAGGGCGTGCAGGTTTGTGAGTATCTTGAGTATTGGAGGTTTCCCTTTTGGTTTTCGTTTTATATTTTCTTGGTACAGTAGTTGCAGTACGCACCTAGTAAGGCAGACGAACTGTGTAGGGACGGCACATTATTTTCCAGGGGCTGCCATTCTTGAGGATGGCAGTAGTTGTCCAGTGAGACCGAATCGGTCTATCCCACCGTCAGAAACTACCAAGCCATTGAGGCTTTACCAAAGGAAGTGGTTTCTTATTTCCAACATCCACGCCAGGCGATAACAACTCAGAGTGCACCACATTTATTACGAAAAAAGACCGATTCTATTCAGGATATGACTGTCACCGCCGCATTATGAATGAAAGTAGTTCAACATATTTTTCTTAATGCGACCAATTATAAGTTTCGTTTAATTCACGACCTAACGAAAATGGTTGAGCGATGTTCCGACCGGCTCTTGAGTTGACTGAGCAGAGGACAGTGCCAGCCGAACGCTAAATCAAGTATGATATTTACAAGTAGTTAGCACCGTTCCCATTTTCGCATGACATCCGGTTTGTCCTATAGTCTGTTACGTATATTTGATATGTCATTTCTATTTATTTTTATTTCTGTTTGTTTGTTAGATTTAAATTTGGCATTTGAAGTTTTAAGATTTGTTCATTATAGGAGGGGGGGTGACCTGAACTTTTACAGAGTAAGCACCAGGTGTTGACCTCATTTCTGACCTGGCTTCAGAGTTGTAAACAAGCTTTTAAAATGATTAGTTGGTTCCAAGGACAAAATAGAGCGTTTGTATAAACATCTTTCTATTTTAGTTGGTCATAAGATGTGTACGTGATTCTTTGAACGTAAATTTGTTTTGATAGTTTCTAGAAGATCACGTGACCCCTTGTTTACGTAAAAAAACAGAGATATAAACCATGTTTTGGGAGCGAGTTATTCAGTAAAAGAAATTGGGCTTTTAGAATATTAAGTTGTGTCTGTTTGAATTATTATAAATTACCTGGTACTGGAAATTGTGTCGATTCATTTGGATCAAGAGGAATTATTTTATTAGTTATCTGGAAAAGAATATGTGCTCATAGATTTTCATTAACAAGAACTGATCTGATCAAGAGACATCGTCTTCCATATTGGATACTTCGCTGGAATTCGAACGTAGAATTATTTGGACATTTTGTTACCAGGACTTTTGCAATTTTTCTAGTGGATACTATTTTGAATTATTTTGGATTAATTTTGGAATTGATTCTTAAAACCGTAAGGTTCTTTTTTCTTTTCTGAAAAATATTTGTACTCAATAAATTGTTTATTAAGTTTTACAAGCTTGTTATTTTCAATCTTTCTATGTTACTGTTTATTAGAGCCTAAGCACGTAGCTTAGAAATTCGTGAGCTCGTCCGAAATTGAGATAGATTGGAATTTGGCTAGAATTTTTTTCAGAAAACGTTTTTGTTAAATTTGAATTACCCTAGTTTTTGAAATTTTTTAAAATCTTTAGTGAGATTGACAGGATTGTATTAAAATGACATCTGAAGTAGAAATATTTCTTTCTAATCCTACTCAGGAGCAATTAGATCTTTTCAAAAAGATGAGTTCATTCAACTTGCCAGAAATATGATCTTTCTGAAGAAAAGGCTTCTTTAACGAAACAAGATATAAAAAAGATTTTGGTCCAATATTTGGTAGAAGAGATTGTTTTGGAAAAAAGTGCTTTGATTTCGGGCAGTAAGTCTGCATCAGACTCTGACATTAAACTAGAGGAATTAGAATTAAAATTCAAGATGGAATTAGAGTTGAAGAAGCTAGAATTTCAGGGGAGAGAGAGAGAGACAGAGAGACAGAGAGAGAGAGAGACAGAGACAGGAAAGGGAGAAATAAAGACAATTACAATATGACAAAGAGGAGAATGAAAGACTATTACAATATGAGAGAGAGAGAGAGACAGAAAATAGACAAAGAAAGACAATATGACAAAGAGCAGAACGAAATACAATTACAATATGATAAAGAGAAGGAAGAAAGGGAATATCAATATATAATGAAAGAATTAGAGCTGGCAAGTGAAAAACACCACCATACATCAAATCCAAATTTAAGTTTTGATTTAGCGAGGAATATTAGATTAGTGCCCCCTTTCAGAGAAAGAGAAGTAGATAAAAACTTCATTCATTTTGAAAAAGTTGCAGAAAATTTAAAGTGACCAAGGGTGCATTGGACTCAGTTATTGCAATGTGTACTCACTGGTAAGGCTAGTGAGACTTACACTTCACTGTCTGTTCACCAAAGTGGTGAATATGATGTGGTTAAAGAATGCATTTTAACGGGTTATGAGTTAGTCCCTGAAGCTCATCGGCACAAATTCAGAAATTACAGAAAAGAAGCTGGACAAACTCATGTCAAATTTGCTAGAGAAAAAGAGCAGTTGTTTGATAGATGGTGCTTAGCCAAGAAAGTCGAAAAAGATTATCAAAATCTCAAGCAAATGATATTAATTGAAGAGTTCAAACACTGTGTCCACAGTGCCGTTAAAACTGATCTCGATGAGCATAGGATTGAAACCTTGGAGAATGCTGCTCGAGCTGCTGACGAACATTCTTTGACACATAAAGTTAATGTTGTTAACAGGACTTCTACTCAACAGTCTTCTGGCAGAAAAGTATTTCAGCCTAATACCAGCCCTTTAAAAACTCAAACTAGCACAACTTTCAAAAATCAAGCTTTAGAGAAGCTTGATTCTTGATCCTTATCTCTTCCGACGTGTACCTATTGCAAGACAAAAAGGAGACGTCATTTCTGATTGCTACAAATTGAAAAATAAGCATCAGAATCAAGACAAACCTGTTCCAAATGCTCTTATTTCTGAGAGGCCAAGGTTACAGTCATGTATTGAAAGCATTACATTTGTTGGGTCTAGTAAAACCCAGTCTGATTTTATTATGAAGAATTATGAACCATTCATATCGAAGGGTTCTATATCACTCTTGGGTGATTCAGCCAATCCCACCTCTATTAAAATTTTAAGGGACACAGGAGTTTCTCAGAGCATTTTATTGTCAGGTACTTTGCCTTTTTCTGAGAAGTCTTCTTCTAAGGAAAGTGTTCCTATTCAGGACGTAGAGTGCGGCTTTGTTAATGTTCCTCTCCATTTTGTAAATTTGTCATCAGACTTAGTATCAGGACCTGTGACAGTCGGAACAGTCTCGGTTTGGATCAGAAAGTTAATCCAATTGAAAAAGAATTCCCTGATATATTTAATGCTTGTGCAGTTACCAGAGCTATGGCAAAGAAAGCTCGTGAGAATTATGTTGATGAAGCCAGTATTCCTTTAGCTGAGACGTGTATAGGTCAGGCATTTGATGAGGTCACTTTTACTCCTTGTTTGGATCAATCATAAGGTATTGATCATAGTGATCCTCTTTTAACAACTCATTCTCTTTATTCTAATCAGGTTGATAAACGACAGTCACTTGTCGTCGAATAGGAAAAAGATCCTGAAATCTCCTGTTTGTTTCAAAGGGCCATAAGTGAGACTGAAGCAACTGAAGTTCCTGTCTGTTATTTCATTAAAAATGGAATTCTTATGAGAAAATGGAAACCTCATGAGGTAACTGCTGGGGTTGAGTGGTCGGTGAACTATCAAATAGTAGTTCCAAAACCTTACAGACAGGAAATATTTAATTTGGCCCATGAAATCCCTTTGGCTGGTCATTTAGTGATTAATAAAACTTATTACAAGATCTTGACTCACTTCTATCGGCCAAAAATCAAAAGTGATGTTGCCAAATACTGTAGATCTTGTCATACTTGTCAAATGGTAGAAAAACCCAATCAGAAGATACCTAAGGATCATCTACAACCTATTCCTGCCTTTGACGAACCACTTAGTAGAATTATGGTAGATTGAGTAGGTCCCTTACCCAAGACTAAGTCAGGTAACAAATATCTGTTGACCATTATGTGTGCGTCAACCAGGTTTCCAGAGGCACTTTCGTTGAGGAATATAAAATCTAAAACAATAGTAAAAGCTTTGATAAAGTTTTTTACTCAGTATGGCCTTCCCAAATCTGTTCAGTCTGATCAAGGTTCAAACTTCATATCTGGAATTTTCCAACAAGTTATGTATGAATTGGGCATTCAGCAATTCAAATCTTCACCCTGAGAACCAAGGGGCATTAGAAAGATTCCATCAGACTTTGAAAAATATGATCTGATCATATTGTTTTGATACGAATAAAGATTGGGATAAAGGCATTCATGTACCATTGTTTGCTGTTAGAAAAGAGAATCAGTTTAAGAATCTTTAGGCTTCAGTCCCTTTGAACTGGTTTTTGGACACACTGTGCGTGGACCATTTAAGTTTTTGAAAGAGAGACTTCTCTCTAATGAAGATACTCAGATCAATCTTCTTGATTATATTTCCGATTTTAGATACAAGTTGTCAAAGGCTTGTGAGATCACAAGAGCAAATCTGCACTCTGCTCAATCTACAATGAAATCAAGATATGATATAAAAATCGAAGGAAAGGAGTTTTCAGCCTGGTGATAGAGTCCTGGCTCTCTTACCAATGCCACAAAATCCTCTTCAGGCCAAATATTATGGTCCCTACACAGTTGACAGGAAAATTAATGACTTAAATTACATCATAAATACTCCTGGGAGGCGAAAACAAAAAGAACTCTGCCATAAAAACATGCTAAAAGAGTATATTGGAAGAGATAGCCATGTTAAACCTATAATAAATTTAGTTGTACCTGTCCCACTCAGTGAATAAATGTCATCAGATTCTATTGATATTGGAATGACGAATATTTGTAATTCAGAAATCATGAAAGATCTAGACCAGAAACTTTCACATTTACAAGTGCCAGAAAGAAATGAACTGAAACAGTTATTATTTGAATATGAGCACTTATTTCCAGATGTTCCTACAAGGACAAACAAACTTTTTCATGACGTTGAAATTGTAAATTCCAAACCTGTTGAACATCATCCATACAGGATGAATCCACTCAAACAGGAATACTTAAAAAAGGACATTCAATATTTGCTGGAGAATGATTTTATTGAGCCCAGTAAAAGTGATTGGAGTTCACCATGCAAACTTGTTCCAAAACCAGATAAAACGTTCCGTATGTGCACTGATTATAGGAAGGTGAATAGTGTGCTAAAAACAGATTCATTCCCATTACCAAGAATTGACGATTGTATCGATAAAATCGGGAATGCCAAGTATGTCACCAAATTTGACCTTCTGAAAGGATTTTGGCAGATTCCACTAACGGAAACAGCAAAGGAAATCTCGGCATTTGTGACTCCAAATGGACTTTACCAATATAAAGTTATGCCATTCAGGATAAAAGGGTCAACAAGTAATAATAGTAATAATAATAATGAGGACTTTGTATAGCGCCTAATCTTTAAAAGCTCTAAGCGCTTTACACCATCAATAATTATATGACTACACTACAGAACAACAAATGACAAAAACAATGAAATTGGAAAAACATAAAAACATGCTGAAATATATAAGACACAAATCATGATTAGGTCGCTAAGTTTGTCCCTGAAGTCGAAACAGGTGAGTCTTGAGAGCACTCTTAAAAGGGACCACTGTGTCTTTGTGTCTAATTTCAATGGGCAATTCGTTCCACGTCGCCGGGCCCTGGTATGCAAACGAACGTTGTCCATATGACTTTGTTTTCACCTTGGGAACAATGAGTATACGATTATCAGAAGAAGAGCGTAAGGATCTAGCTGGTGTATACATATGGGTGAGGCTGGATAGGTATGTTGGACTGGAGTCTGTCATTGAAATATAGCACAGAGAACAAATTTTGTGTTTGATTCTGTGTCGAATTGATAGCCAGTGTAGGGTATAGAGCAGTGGTGAGGTGTGCTCTGATCGAGGTACTCTAAAGAAGAACCGTGCAGCAATGTTTTGAACTTTTTGAAGTTTCTGGAGTAAATATTGTGACGAACCAAACATAATTGTGTTAAAATAGTCCAGTCTTGAATGTACTAATGAACACACAAGTGTTTTAGTGGCATCAAAAGAAAGATATTTACGAATGCAACTGATGCGTCTCAATTCAAGATATGCAGCCCTGCAGATGTTCATGACATGTTGGTGCAATGTGTGAGTAATGTCTACAGTAACACCTAGATTCCGTACTGACTGTGAGAATTTAATGTTGGTGTTGCTGATATTTATTGTCTGAGGTAAAGGATGTGGATGAGAAAGTCTTTTTGATGTGATCAGAATAGCTTCAGTTTTATCATCATTCATCTGCAGCTTGTTACATGTCATCCATGATTTCACATCCGAAATGCACTTCTCTACTCCATGGATAGTAGCATCAACTTCAGTTGGGAGGCTAGACTTGTATATTTGGGTGTCATCAGCGTACAGTTGGTGCGACACTGGGTGATGATCTATGACACTTGAGACCGGCTGAGTGTACAGAATGAAGAGAACAGGTTCAAGAACAGATCCCTGTGGATATAATTTGTGTCCTGTTGACTAAGTAGGACTTGAACCACTGTAAGGCTATATTCTGAATGCCATATACATGCTGGAGACGGTGAAGTAATGTATCATGGTCTATTGTGTCAAAAGCTGCAGATAAATCCAGGAGAGTGAGGCCTGTAGTCTTTTCACTATCCAAAGCAGAGAGAATGTCACTAAATACTTTCAGAAGAGTAGTTTCTGTACTGTGGCAAGGGCGATATGCAGAATACTCTTGAAGATTTGGAAACTGCTCCAAAAAGAGAGATTCAGACAGCTTGTGTTTTTCTACTAGGCGGAGGACAGTAGAGACATAAGAAATGGACTGACCTTTGTTCCAGTATGAGCGTTGTTTGGATTAGTTCAAATGATGTGTGGCAGAAGTTGAAGGTTGTGTTGTACTTGAGGTATTTGATCAAGGAATTCTTTGTAATTACAGCAATTCCACCTCCGCGAGAGTTGCGGGGGAACGACTTGATGGAGTAATCGATGGGTGTTAAATCCGCACACTTACTTTCATCACCTACAGAAAGTAACCAAGTTTCTGTCAGTACATTTCAACATCTCATAAAATTGATCACCTCTGGTTTAGAAAATTGTGATGCATATATAGATGACGTCATCATCTACAACGACACCTGGATAGAACATCTAGCAACAATTTGAAAATTCTTTGACAGACTCTCTGATTCATGTTTGACAGTTAATTTATCTAAAAGTGAGTTCTGCCGTGCTAGTGTGACTTTTTAGAACATATTGTGGGACATGGACAAGTAAGATAATATAATAGCAGACTTAATTGACTTATAAATCACTTCTAGATGGTTCAAGTTTTCATATAAAAGAAAGTCATACAAACGCACTACCATACCTTTGATACTGATGAGTGGGCACATTTGTATTCTGTCATTGAATGCGTATAATGCGTGCAAAGAATGCCTCTCTTCACAGTTGTGTGAACGCATTTAGTAGGTTTATAGCGCGGACAATATAGGATGCTCACTGTATGACAAACTGTTTAAATAACAAACGGATCCAAATAAACACAAACATAATATTCATCCTGCTGAGTAAAGATTATATCACCTTCAGTTTTATAAAGATATTACAATTTCTTTTTTTGTCACTGTAAAATATTGGTGCATGTTTTTATTTTTCTCGCAGTTACCCCCGCATCCTCATTTTTCATTGAACACTACATAGGCATTGCGTTTATAGATTGTAATACCTATATATATTCACTTGTCTAGTGAGCATGTCATCCTCATGCTTATTGTTAAATGTGGATATAATGATGAACAAAGTATTTGATGTGCATTGTGTCACACAATTAAAGGAAACGACGTTGTTTCTTTAATTATTCGTATTCATATATTTCGGTATAATCTTGTGTGTGTGTGTGTGTGTGTGTGTATGTATGTATGTATGTATGTTTGTATGTATGTATGTATGTATGTATGTATGTATGTATGTATGTATGTATGTATGCATCTATAATTTAATACATCAAGAAGAGTGCAATTTTGAGGTATGTATTTGTTAGTATTGCTCTCAAAGCTTTATTAATTAATCACATTATTACTGACAATAATTCTTGTATTTATCATGTATGTAGATTTATTAATTGAGTATATATTTTCTCAAACAATTTTGAACGATGACTCAGCACGTGTTGTTTATTCCCGTTCACTTGAACACTTCTTTCCCATCACACCATTTTAGTGGATTTATGGTAATGAACCCCTTTCACAATATGACTTTCGAAAGTGCTGCCCTTCCTTAACTCGATCGCTATAAAAGAAATAAAGAAGCTATCATTGCTTGGTGAATTTTCTTTCAGGTATTGCGAGACTGGCCTATTGACATAGTTTACAATCCAAACGCGAAACTCGATACAACAAGAGCAAATTAAACCTTCAGGACCCATTATCAGACCAGGCGAGTTGAATCGAATATTTAAACCATCGAAAATCAGTTTTATATTATTTCGTAATACTTCAGTTGTACTTCGCTTCATTTTGAATACTTGCCAAACTTTAATTATGGTAGCTGAAAAGATATAAGATACACATGTATGATATATTGTTCATGCTAATATGTCAGGCAAACTGGTAGGTAGGCAAGATAAGAACATATTACATCAACGTACCACCCCAGTAAGTAACTATTTTATAAACTTGGTTGGACTCAAACAGCCAGCCATTAAAATGATTATCTGTCGCACGTGAAATCCAATTTGATTTTTCTTGGTTCATGGTTCCTTGGATCAAGTATGATTTCTGCTCGACACAGAGGTGTTTGAGATTTATACGAAATGTTGGTAAAATATATATTCTATTGTTATGGTTCCAAAATGACTTTAGGGTACATGTGTGCTTCATGGACTAATTACCCAAACGATTTAATCTGTATTACTTCTTGCACATTATACTTCCTATGGACATTATTGTTGCTTGGTTTCAGATACAGCATACACAAGTAGTTTAATCATATAAATAGATGCTCAAATAAACTTTTCCATTGTAATATTGTTCAGTTAAAGTCACAAAACAGTGCCAAATAGCATGTCACCTCTCTAAATATAGAAGTCTTGCTGGATAAGAAAATAAGATAAATTATACAGTAACTATATGTCTGAAGCCACACATCAAATCTCAGTTTTGCTATCCTTCTATGTTTCACCCCACCCATTCTACCATTTCTTCATGAACCTCATATTGATCCACTTATATTTGAAAGTTGTGTATTTTATATTTAGAATGGTATTTACTTGTTACATACCAGTAATGGATAATACCAAGAAAGGCACCGCTCCAGCGGCCTAGTGGTTATAGCGTGCGCCGAGGAAACGGGAGGTCGTGGGTTCGATGGTATTAACGCTCAGCATTAAGAGGTTTGCGTTAGGACTGATCGGCCTGGTGTCAGGATAATGTGACTGGGTGGGACATCATGCTACATGTCTGCGGCATGATGCCCCAGTGTTAGAGATCACTATAAACTGCCTCACTGCAGACATCGTAGCGATATGACTGAAAAACTGTTAAAGCTACGTTAAAAATCCTAATCAAATAAACAAACAAACAAACCAGAAGATACTTACAACATTTTTAATAAGTGCATAATCAAACTATATTGAACTAAATTAAAAGCACAACACGTCAGCACAGATGATTGTTCAAAAGCTTAGAAAAATAGAAGCGTTAATTCATAAATTTTCCCTTTAAATAGGTGCTTATTTGTTTTAAACATTTTAAGAAACCATTTTACGTGTCCGTTTCAAATCCCTGGTAGTTATTTAGTGCACACAGAAAGACGCCGTTAATCCGAGATGTGTCAATTTATTAAACTCAGACTAGTCAAATTCATTTGGCAGGTTGAAGTTTGTTGATGGCTGTACAAACGACGCTGGTTGGTTTAAGTTTTGGACAGTACATGGCTTCATTGTAGAATAAAAAGCGACATCAATTATTGCCCCATTAACCATCTGTTACAATTGGGAAATATGACTGATAAAAATGATTTTATTGTCTTAGTTTATGTTTTATTGTCTGTCCCCCTCCCTCCCCCCTCCGCTTGAGAATAAAATCGGGATTTTATTCCCGCACATTTATCCAAATGCAAATGTACGTGACACACGCAATAATAAAACATTATAGCGACGGCACACGCTGACTACGGACACGAATATACACCCGACATACGGTTATTTACAAACTGATCTATATCATTTCAACGCTCCAACTCATGAAATCAATGCCTGCGTTCTCTGTTCCTTTCACGTATCTGATATGCATCTGGTATCGCTGAAAGAACAACGACCATCGCATCAAGCGTCCATATGACAATTTTGCTTGCGCCAGATAGGCAAGGGGTTGGTGGTCGGTTTCCAGTATAAACTTGCGCCCGTACAAGTACCCCGTGAACCTTGATATTCCGAACACGGTTCCAAGGCATTCCGTCTCCGATACGGAGTAGTTCTTCTGGGCATCAGACAATTTCCGACTGCCGTACGTGACAGGGAAAAGCGTCCCCTCGTGCTCTTGTTACCGTATTGCTCCTCGTCTTGTATCGCATGCTTCGTTTTCGGTGCCATTCTCTGACACTTGATGACTGAAGTCTTTGGAACATCGCTGATTGCTTGGTGATCATCTAAGAGTCTAGTCAACATGGTCCGGATATTCCAGGTACCTATCTTGAGGATTGGATTTCGTTTTATTATTTCTTGGTGCAGTAGTTGCAGTTCGCTTTGTCAGGTACATTAGTAATATAAGCCCTACGCAACCAGCAAAGCAGACGAACTGTGACGGTACGGCACCTTATTGTCTGGGGGCTG
Source organism: Unio pictorum (assembly GCA_030141615.1). Lineage (NCBI taxonomy): Eukaryota > Metazoa > Mollusca > Bivalvia > Unionida > Unionidae > Unio > Unio pictorum. Next base: position 6,049,566 of record JARLTB010000207.1, read on the forward strand.
TTCATCTTGAGGAGGACGGTAGCTGTCCAGTAGTACGTTCTCTCCTACAGTCAGAAGCAGCCACAGGCGTCTGACGACACCAATAGGGCGATGACATAACCGGTAAACTGCTGTTTCGTTTCCCGTGTTGTGTCGGCGCTCTGAAACGAAGCTGGAGTATCCTCTCTAGGGCACAAGCCTTGGCAGGGTGATATGGAGAATCAGTTGTTGCCCACGCAGCTGATTCCCCTCTCCACGCAGTTGATGGAACCAAGTGTAAGGACAGACCGGTGCGTCATTGCGTCGTCGCAGGATTGCCGAGATGACACTGAAAACAATGCCATGTCGAGTTAGGGACAACGACTCTGGATGTTCTATAAGGATTTACTTCCTTAGCCTTTCCCATGACAGGGTATAGTTGCAAGGCAGGAAAGGTTTGAAGTCAGTTTACCTTCTCCTAGATGGGCGACGAACCAAGGTTAACAAGCCCATCTGCCCGAAGCGTCTGGTTTTGAGGCGCGGGAAACTCTCATATCATCCCTTCTCCACTCGGCTTGGAGCTGGGTTTGGTTTGTCAGGGGTTCTATCAGATGCACGTCATTGGGGCTTTTCCAAAGAAAGTGGCAGCTTATCTCCTACATTCTAACCAGGCGATAATAAGCATTGGAACCTAGAGTGGACCACATTTATTACGAAGCAAGGTCGATTCTATTCCGATTATGACTGTCTCCTTCCGCAATCAAGTTGTACCTTATGAATGAAAGCTGGTCAAAATATAGTTCTCAATGACGACTAATTATAATTTTCGTTTATTTCACGACCTAACAATGTTCGAGCAATATTCCGATCGGCTCGTGAGTTGTTTAAGCAGAGGAATGTGCCAGCCGAACGCTAAATCAAGTATCATATTTACGAGTAGTGAGCACCGTTCCCATATGCGCGTCATTTCTGGTTTGTCTTATAGTCTGATTCCCTGATTGTATAACTTCTTCCTTTCAGAGAAGGTGCACACCAAACAGTAAACTAGACTATTTGTCGTACGGAAAGTAACAAGCTCAATTTCGGCTTGTTTCATAATGCCTTCAGCGAATTTTGTTTTTATTTCTAGTGGTTTTTTTTTTAAAAAATGATAATATAATAGACTTATAAATCACTTCTAGAACGTTAAAGTTTTCATATAAAAAAAGTCATATGAACCCACAAGTATACTTTTCATACGGCATATTTGGATTCTTGCTTTAAATGAGAATAATGCGTGCTATGAATCCCTTTATGCACGGTTGTTCGAACGCGTACTGATACTCACTGTATGATAAACTGTTCAAATTAAAAAAGGATTTGAATAAACACAAACATTATATCCATCCAGCTGAGTAAAGATTCTATAGCCCTCCTTTTTATAACGATATTACAATTTTTTATCTTACACTGTAAAATATTAGTGCATGTTGTTTTTTTTCCTTCAATTACCCCTCCCTTTTTCTCTTTGCACACTTCAGAAGTATTGCATTGATATATTGTAATACCCATATTGATTTGTTAAATGTGGATACCACAACTGTTGTTATATTGATGATCAAAGTATTTCATGTGCATTGTGTCACACAATTGAAGGAAACGACTTTGTTTCTTTAATTATTCGTATTCATATATTTTGTTATGATAGTGTGTGTGTGTGTGTGTGTGTGTGTGTGATGTAATACGTCAATAAGAGTGCAGTTTTCAATGTTTGTATTTGTTTAATTTGTATTGCTTTCTAAGTTTTATTTAATCAATCACATTATTTCTGACAATAATTCATGTATTTTTGATGCACGTAGATTTATTAATTGAGTATATACGTTCCCAATCATTTTTGAACGATGACTCAGCACGTGTTGTTTATTCCCATTCACTTAAACACTTCTTTCCCAGCCCGCCATTTTAGTGGATTTATGGTAACGAAACCCTTTCACAATATGCCTTTCAGAAGTGTTGCCGTCAAAGATCTCGATCGATAAAAATCAAACCGAGCTATAAATGCTTGGTGAATGTTCTTCCAGGTATTGCGAAACTGGCCTATTGATATAGCTAACAATCCAAACTCGAAACTCGATACAACAAGACCAAATTAAACCTTCAGGACCCATTGAATCGAGTCTTTAAACCATTGAAAATCAGTTTAATACTTCGTCATCCTTCAAGTGTACTTCGCTTCATTTCGAATACTTGCCAAACTTTTGTATGATTATTGTTGTAAATTATGGTAGTTAAAAAGATATAGGTACACAGGTATGATATATTGTTCATGATAATATATGCCAGGCAGATAGGTTGCCACAATAAGAAGATATTGCATAAACGTATCGATCCAGTAGGTAATTTCCTTGCGGAGTATGACTTCGAATATCTTCCAGTTCTCCTTTTGTCATCTAAACTCTGAGCTAATTTGGTGTGCGAGGCTCACCTGTGGTATGTACAACATTCTAAGTTTGTTTGTTTGGTCTGTTTGGGGGTGTGGGTTACAAAACTAATATTTCACATAAGCTAAGATTACTATTTGAAAATATTAATATTGTATACCTATTTATATGTAGTGTTCTTTTTGAAAATCTCGTTTAGTAGAACATCGATCATTAGACTCAATTATATTATTGTTTGAACTCAATAATGTGTCGCACTTGAAATCCAATTTATTATTTCTTGGATCATGGCAAGTATGATGTATGGTCGACTCAAAGGTGTTTGAGATTTATACGAAATGTTGGTAAAGTATATATTCTGTTGTTATGTTTCCAAAATGGGTACATGTGTGCTTCATAGATTAATTACCCACACGATTTAATCTGTATTACTTCTTGCATTTTATATTACCTATGGACATTATTGTTGCTTGGTTTCAGATACAGTATTCACAAGTAGTTTAATCATATAAGTAGATGCTCAAATAAACTTTTCGATTAAAATATTCTTCAATTGAAGTCACAAAACAATGCCAAATAGCATGTCCCCTTTCTGGGTATGTCAATATAGAAATCTTGCTGAAAAATAAAATAAAATAAATGTATACAGTAACGAAATGTCTGAAGCCAAACATTCTCTGTTTTGCTATCCTTCTACGTCTCCCCCAACCCTTTCCACCCTTTCTTCATAAACATTACATTGATCCACGAATATTTAAAAGATGTTCATTTTATCTTTAAAACACTATTTATTTTTTACATCCCAGTAATGAATATTACCAAGAGAGGCTTGCAACATTTGTAATAAGCATATAATCAAACTATATTGACCGAAATTAAAAGCACACCACGTCAACAGAGATGGTTGTTCAAAAGCTTTAAAACAACAAGAGCTAATTTATACATTTTCTTTTATATAGGTGCTTATTTGTTTTAAACATTAAAAAAACACATTTTATGTGTCCATTTCAAATCCCTGGTAGTTATTTAGCACACAAAGAGGAACGCCGTTAATCTGAACTTATTCGGAAATATTGCTATCCTGACAATTTCAAAGGAAACGGAAATCCTGAACATCAGTTAGTCCATAAATCTGTAAGTTCGGATCCGAAAATATATTTCAGAGCCTATAGTGAAAAATTACAAGAAAACGTATCCCAATAATCCGGGGAAAAAAAAACTGTCCAAAAAAATAATTTGAAGATTAATGTATTAAAATAGAGTCAGTCATATAACTAAGATTTTTGGGGTTTGTTTTGGTTTTCTACCAATGGTATAGAACAGTCACAGTTTGTTGATGGCTGTACAAATGAAGTTGATTTAAGCTTTGGACGGTACATTGCTTAATTTTACAATAAACACTGGCATCAATTATTGCCGCATTAGCATCTATTACAATTACAAAATATAACTTTAAAAAATGAGTGTATTGTATTAGTATATGATAACGTATGTAACTGCGAGATACCAGTTGGAATTAATTCTATTTTTACATTATAAAAAGCGTAGACTGTGGAGATCACTACCAGCACAATGAAGATTTTCAAGTAGTTGTTTAAATTTATATTTATGTGCAAGTGCGTGGTTCAAAAAGGTGAAATAAACACCAGCCAATAGATGACTAATTTATTTCAATGGATATTGAATATACATGCACAGCTAGCAAATACGTGTACATGTACATGTATACTATATCACGACCTCGTTAAATATAAACTAATGATGAGTCATTGTTTCCATTACCCGGAAAACTCATTACGCCGAACATATTCACTGTGAACTAAGATATGGATTATAGTATTGGTACATGTATCTGATTTAATATATATATATATATATATAATTGATTGTTTAATTGTTTATTTGTCACCGCTCCAGTGGCCTAGTGGTTAGAGCGTCCACCGCGGACGCTGGAGGTTATGGGTTCAATCCCAGGCCGAGTCATCTCAAAGACATATAAAAAATGGTACTAACAGCTGCCTCCCATGACGTTCAACATTAAGAGGATAGTGTTAGGACCGGTCGATCTGTTGTCAGGATAATGTGACTGGGTGGGACATCATGCTACAAGTCAGCGGCATGATGCCCCAGTGCTAGACATCACTATAAACTGTCTCACTGCAGCAGACATTGTAGCGATATGACTGAAAAATTGTTAAAAGCTACGTTAAAAATCCTAATCAAACAAACAAATTGTCAGTTTTAAATAATTTTTATTTTTCATTACATACTCTTGTAATATGTTGGATTCACAAGGAATGATGTTTTGTCAGAAAATCGGTCTTCCGAATTATTCTTTGGTAACAAGAAAAGTTTATATAGATCATGACTTTTATTCAATGTTAGTAGCCAAGTAAACAGGTTTTATCTTTTAATTAAAATGATTAGAAAGACCAGTAAAGAAGTAAACAGCTGTTTATTTTTTAAAGTAAAAATGATTGGTTTCTGTCAGGGTCATGTTAGAAGTATGTGAGATAATGTTTGTTTTCGTGAAATATGTAGTTATATGTGGGCTTTTACAGCTGAAGTTAAGTCATTTTCTTCAGTTCACATGGATTTTAAAGAATTCATTTGTATTTCTGGAAATATTTGATATGCTCATACATAAATCGTGGACAAAAACAGTTTATTAAAATCTTATTCGGATTTCCAAAACGGGTGTGTTCAATCTTGTGATTATACAACTTAATTATAGATAAACACAAAAATATACTTCAGCATGCGTCTTCGTCCTCAATATTGAATTTTCCAACAGGACTCGAATCTGAATATATTAGAACATTTCATTAGTAGGGAATCTATAATTTTTCTGGTGGATTGTTTTTGGGATTTGATTCTTAAAACTAAGTTTCCTTTCCTTTTTAAAAATGTGTTTTTAGGGAAAGAAATTATTTGTTAAATTTTTTCAAAGCTTGTTTTCACTCTTTCTTTGCTACCGTTAATTAGAGCCTAAACACGTTACAGTATGCACATATATTTAATCGATGGTGTCAGGACTGGAGTATGTCAACTGTTTGTCGGGGGGGGGGGGGGGGGGACGGGGTAGGATCTTAAAAGAACTTTGGCTTACCTCGAACGGGCACAACACCTAAAGTCTATGTGTATATTTACTCAAAGTGTGCATAATACCTGCTCAAGAACAAAATGATTGTCAAATTTCAATTGGCATGTGACTCTACCGTTGTGTGTGTATGAATCTTTTCTAGCCGGATAGGGAGAGTCAGGACACTCTGAGCACGACCACATCCCCGATCCTGCCCTGCGAATGTGTTGCTCTTTTCACTTTTCGGGATGAGAAACGTATCAATGGTTCATCATTTTAAAGTAATGAGGTTACTGATGATTAATTTGTGTTCAAGATATCGTAATGTCTTTTTAATTATGGCACCATCCATGTATTCAAGGCTGTTGTTACTGGTATCCCATTGAAATATTGATTATACTATTAATGCCAGTCTGACTTTGATTGCAATTACATGTATTGTGAAAAACATTATATCTCACCTTTCAAAGTGCAACGAGCTAGCTATTGGAACAGCACACGTAATGGTACTTCCCAGATACATCCTGCATGTACAACATATAAAATAAATATGAGACAGATACAATTATTCATGTAAATCCTTCCTAGATTAACTGTTAACAACCTCATTCAGACGAGGACTTTGAAATTAGCATGCACAGCATTAGAAAAATAAACTAATACCGCTTATCCCCAGGATAGATTGCTAGAATGACTTATTAAACTTATTAAAGCTTTTAACCATTTCAAACATTTTTTATTCTAGTGAAGTCAGTTGTCTTTATCTCAAACAAATTTTCTGTCAGTCAATCCATCACAGGATCATGCAGTTGTGGAATATTAAAATTTTGTTGCTAAAATATAAAGATTGATGATTCAATGACTCAGCCATACAGTTATATGTCTTACATAATGATTTGCTTCTTTTTTTAAACTGACGTGCGAAATAAAGAATCATATTATCCGCATTGAATAACACAAATACTCACTGGAGCTAGTAATGTTTCACATTCCTATGTATGTGAGATTGTGTATCCAATACAGATCGATTTATAACGTCTTAATCATACATCACACGGGTTCCTACTGAGAGTATCGTACACAACAACATGCAGCGATTTAAATCACCACTTGAACATCCATTCCTAATAATCAGACAAACGATAATCTCAACACATTTACACCCAAAACCATAGCAACGGTTGAAATTAGTATCTCCCAAACATAATGTTTTGTATTGATTGACCCAGATAGAGCTACAGGTTTCATATTCCGTTTTCGAAATGCAGTTATCCTCATTGTTAGTTTGTTTAAAGCAAACTCGTCACCTTATTATTGATTAAAGGATTCTATCAAGCTTTGTTAAAAATTGAAAAGGACTCTCTCTCTCTCTCTCTCTCTCTCTCTCTCTCTCTCTCTCTCTCTCTCTCTCTCTCTCTCTCTCTCTCTCAATCACATAGGATCAGGAGAAGTCCTTGACGTCAGTTAAAATTTCCATTGAAGGTAACATTGAATAACACTTATTTTAAGTGTTTTGGAAATTCTCTCCTGTTGTGAAGTTACTTCAGCATGTACACTAACCATCATTTTTGTATCATTTAACTTGATGTTATTCGTTTCTTTTGTGTACGAAAACTAAACCTTCATTATGCATTCGTGTTGAATAGGAAAATTACACCAGCGAATTCAGAATGTTGACCCTCAGATTTTTCTCATTAATATCGAATTTCATTTAAAATTGATTTACTTTTCCTCTTTTCTAATAAAATTAACATTTTAACAATTTTATAATTTGAATTATTGGACAGGCATCATACTTATCTCTGTGCAAATTTTATGCCGTCAATAATAGTAATACTACTACTAATAATAAAAATAATTTTGATTGTTTGATTAGAATTTTTAACGTAGCTTTAACAATAATTTGTCATATCGCTACGATATCTGCAGTGAAGCAGTTTATAGTGATATCTGGCACTGGAGCATCATGCCGCTGACATGTAGCATGATGTCCCACCCAGTCACATTATCCTGACACCAGGCTGACCAGTCCTAACACTATCCTCTTAATGCTGAGAGCCAAGCGAGGCAGATGTTTGTACTATTTTTGTAAGTCTTTGGTATGACTCGGCCGTGGATCGAACCCACGACCTCCCGCTTCCGCATTAACCACTAGGCCACCGGAGCGGTTTAATAATAATAATAATAATAATAATAATAATAATAATAATAATAATAATAATGACAACAACAATTATTATTAGTAGTATCACTGAATTTGTTCTGCAAATTTATTTCGCGCGCCCTGCTTTTAGCTAAAATATAATCATATACACGTTCATATTATACGTATAACACATAAACTAATGACAGCCCAGGGATATACCTGTAAATTATATACTTTAAGCTTGTATATAACTCAGTTCATTTCAAGTGTACTAGTAGTCTGATCCCCTGCTTAGTATGCTCCCATGCGTTGCACTCCGCTATACTTAGTATACTATACTTAGTATAGCGGAGTGCAACGCATGGGAGCATACTAAGCAGGGGACCAGACTAGTGTACTAGAAATAAGACTGTTATAATCAATGTAGAATTTGGCGCCGAGCCAAAAGCGAAATCCAGTCAGGCGGTAGAATTAAATGCCTTTTGTAATTCTCTGCTGAGACATATAAGCAAGGTCGTATCAGGTCTAATATTTTGCTGTTTTGCGCGAGGGGTTCGTATGGGGGTTAGGGTAAAATTTATAAAGGTTTCTGACGTTCCTGAAAGAGCACCAAAAGAAAAATCTGTGTATATTTACTCAATGCGTGCATAATTCCCATAGAACTTGCTCAAGAACGAAACGATGATCAAATTTCAAGTGACCAATGGCAGAATGTTTTTGCGTGTACTTTTCTCTTTTTTAGCGGATGGAACGCCGCAAACTCTGTCTCACTATAAGGCTGAGACTGACTATTATTAAATGTATTATCAATTTGCGCATGAATATGGAATAATTTGTTTTACATCACGAATGCTATTCAATGATGACATTCAATTGGCATACTTTTTCGTGAAAAAAACATTCCCAAGCGGTAGTTTTCGATTAAGTAAGTACACAATCACTGAAAGAGGCTGAGATAAGAGGCCGAAAAGAAAGGATAAAATATTCGTAAGATTGTTTTTCTCTTTTTCTTACATTGAAATAAAAGGAAATTCCTCCATTATTTCTCTTTTTACATGTAGATGCTCGCAAATGATAAAGAACGTAACCAAAGACTATGAACTCTTGTTCACGGTGGCAGAACAGATATGCTCAGTTAGGCTCCGTGCCATTCCCATTCGTTCAATACATGTGTAATTCAGTTGTTATTTAGCCTGCTGTATTTATTTGGCATGCAAATTAATTTCCATCGGTCCTATTATATATTGGTATGAATTCGATATTACTGGGTTTTCTAGTACGGCCTATGGAATAAAAGGAGAAAGTCAGAAGCGCTGACTTATGACTTATATGGGGCAGTTTAATTTAATATTTAAAGTCAGAAATCATTCATCTCATTAGTATGATATACATGATAGATATGAACATAAAAACATGTTAAAATAAGATGCTATTTAAACACACTACTTGAGAAGGCAAGACAAAGATAATTGACCATGCAGTGGTTCACAGCCCTTTTTGGCCGCCCCCCCCCCCCCCCCCGATGAAACCTATACATTTCCGATTCTTACGACCTCGTTTCCACATTTTTGTAAGTTTGCCACTCTCAAAAGAAAGAAAAGTCTTAGCCACACTCCAAGACCTCCCAGTCAGACGTAATCATTAGGATCGCAACCATTACTTTAGTACATAAATGTCCTTGCAATCACACTACTTAATCCTTGATTATTTTTAAGCATTACCTCATTCCGCATACATACACTAATCTGGTGTGGGCTTATTAATGTAACACACTTGAATTAAAGAGAATACAACAAATACTACTGAAACGTACAAAGCAAATACCGTAAATACATAAAGTTGCATCTCAAAATGCTCGATAATACCCAACAGGTCATTATCAGTACAAAGTCTGGTTTTAAATATTAAAAATGATCACACAAATATCACCAATAATCCATTTCACATGTCAATCATACCTAGGGTAATCAGCAAAGAATTTGACAAAACTGAAACCATCATGTTAATGTTAGGAGGAATGCAATGAATCTGTCACAGGTATAAAAATAAACCCAGCAAATCACACCATATAATGCTGATATTTTAATAAGTACAATGTTTTAAAAACCAGTCCCAAAAATATCTGATACAAGACAACAATCACAGCCCCCACCCCCACCCCCCGCCGGAAAAAGAGGAAAATGCTCTAACGTGCTTGGGAATAGATTCATGGGTAATGATCAGGATTTTTAATTCCGACCAAAGTCCATACGCCTCACAACTCTTTGTAGAAATAACTCCACAGCCACAACGTTGTAAATATGGCGATAAAATAACACCAGGAGATAAATGTACACTTTGGTAATTGCATTATACTCAATTCAGATCGCATTTATGACATAATATCTCTACAGTGACTTTTGTGCTGAATTAATAATTTGTATCTAAGATTAAAAAATGAAAATGCCAGGAATTATTTTCTTGCAGAGACAGAGCACATGGATGACGACATTACAAAATCACACGGGACATACATCAAAGTATGTCTGTAACGTTACAATGAAGCTCATCTACACCGCCTTATATCATACAGGTGTTTATATCTCGTCTTTAATTGTATATCAAAATGTGATAAAGGATAAATAATAGTTACAATAGATTAATGTGCAAAGGTGATGTACTAGGAATAATGTTTCGATGACCATTGGGTCAAAACAGTCAACAGGCAACCATATTTTCGGAACGTGTATCCGTTATAGGGAAATTGTTCCTTTACAAAAGATAAAGGATGCTTATAATTAATAGATAGAAAACAAAGAATGAGTTATTCATTAAATCATAATAACTCATCCTAATCATTTCGTTGCGAATTTGAAAGCATGAGATCATCAAGATTATGTTATTTGTTAATATATAGTCAATTGCGGAAGCACGTTCTTTTCTCGAAGATGTCGAGACAAATAACCTGATATAGCTTATTAGAAAATAATTATATAAGAGAATACAAAGTAAAGTTGGAACTTTCTTGCTGTAATGATGATGATTATACGATCCTTGTTACAATGGTAAAAAAGTAATTTATATCAACGATACTTCATTGTAAATCTCTCCATTTTCAAGTATAGTAATCATTACTAAATTAACCGAATAAAGTGATTTCACGACATTGCTTAAAGCATAATCAAGTTAGGTCATCCATTTTGTATCATATATTTAGCCATGTGTCTTATATTTACAGGTTAATTTACGACCAATTAGATTTCGTTACATTTCATATTTGGAGTACAATAATGTACATTCGTAATAATATCGTGTTAGATGAAACACTGTGATCTGTTAAAAGACTCCTTTATAAACACATTATACATTTGTTTAAAGAAAACCTACTTAGGTTTTCTTCATGTTCATGTTTACGTACTCTCTGCACATATAATGAAGACAGGAGCAGCGATGGCTCGGTGGTTAACATGACAGATTTGCGACTGAAAGTGTGCGGTTCGAATCTTACATTGGATCTATTTTGGTCGGTTACTGAGGGTGTCTCCATATGTATTGCACATTAAAACATTTTCGTCAGCATTGAATAATTTACTTGTGCTACACTTGCGTTTACACACTATTACACAATAACTTACAATCGACACAGGGAATCATATCTTTGATCTTTGTTACTCAAACAAAGAAGACGTATAATATCATTTGGAGGATGATCACATTAACACATCCGGTCATCAATGTCTACCGCTATCGCACAGTCGTTTGCACGACGTCTGCTATTTTTACCTTTGAAGAAATAATGTACTTTACTGTAACAGTTAATGTGTAATCAATACCATATCACGCTTAATTCAAAGAGATACACAAAGGCAAAATATGTTTACTATAACGAACATTTTTATGTCCAAATTAATTAAATGAATAATCAGTATATTTTTGGGACAAAATATGTTTATATGTAAGCATAGGAAAAGGATGAACATATCCTGCATAGTGTGAAAAGAAAATTTTTCTTTGTTAAACTTGCATATCTAAATGCCGTTATATCTTGTACAGGTATTTATGTGATCTGAAAGCGTCATTTAATATGTCAAAGTTTGTCAAATATATGATATGCAGTCCTGTGTGGTTTTTATATGAGGTAAATGTATATGCGATTGTTATTTCCATATATTCAAAACTTTAACATGAACGATTTTACCTGTGTACCTATTTGTCTACAATTAAACATTAGTCATTGTACTCACCCAACAATGTAACAGCATTCATGTTGAAATAAGTGTCTGCTATATTGGGTGGCAATTCAGAACGTTCAGATATTCATAAGGTATTATTTGTCTAGCCATACAAACTGGGGACAGTTTGATCGTACTGTTTGTATAACTAGTTTTGTGAAGAGTAATCACACGCCTTACCTACATTATAAACTTATATACCAATACAATTATAAATGTGTTAAACTTGTTTGCTGTATTCGCTAAAACAGGGTGTATGTTTATTTGCGTATCTAACAACAATACAATCACGTCAGTTTCGTAATTCGTTTTAAACTTCCGTTTATGTGTTTGTGTGAAAAATACGCGAAATAAATTAGACTAAATCCTGTGACTGAAATAAAGATCTATGTCGATTAAACCATGTAATGCAAATGGAGATAGATTGGCTTGAGAGTCAATAACTTATTTGTGGTAAGATATGATGGTCTAATGTTGTAAGAAAAAGATTATGACATATTTCATTTTCACATGCTCATATCGGATATACATGTATTACATCTAGTGTTATGATTCTTTCGTTTTAAACAAGTTAAAGAAAAGTAAAAGAAATTATTATTGCCTTGTACAATTCAACAAATAATTAGTTTCCATAGAATACAAATTAAAATTGTAAAAGGCACTTACATTATTGTGAATTAAATCCCAAATTTCGTAACAGTTCTACCACAAGTCAAAATTAATAGAGTTACAATTATTTTCCAGTCGTATTCGAAACAAGTTTATATATTGAATACGTTGAGTTGTCTGTTAGTCTCGAATCCGTTAATGTGAAAGTTGCTTCGAGAGTGACCATGTATCAACATTATTTAGATGTATCACAATAATATAATCCCAGATGTTCTTGTCTGAATTCATTGTACTTCTGAAAGAATGATTTTGTCATAGAAGTTTTATTCAGAAATTTGTAACTACAGTGAATAATAATATAAATAAATCAACAAATCGAAACTAAATTGCACATAACAATAGGAATTATTATGTTTCAGATTGTAATGCAAGAATGTTTTTTTTCTCTTCAAATTGATATCATTATATAAAAGTCTAAGGCAAGATACAAAAACCAGGATTAGTGTGTAAAGTTCATTTCTAGAACATTCAATTTGGTCAAAAAGATAAGGTATTTGAGTCATTTTATAAAACAGAAACATGGTAAACATCAGGTACACCAGGTTCTCCAAGTTGACTATCAATATCCAATACTCAGAGTAGGTTAAACATGTTTACTCTATTGATAATGATTCTAATATTCAATCTATATCCACATAGTAACATTAGTAATGTATTATGATGTTTATAAAATCAATGTTACCAGTCAGGTCAACCCATGAACTTGATTTTAAAATGAAGTCAAGTATAAATTAAAATAGACATAACATGCGATCATCGAAAAGAAAGCCAGCAAACAATACAAATTAAATATTCATGACACGACAGGAGTAAAAACGTTATTTTTACAAGTAAGTGGAGACGTTTCAGAAGATGAAAGTTGTACAAATTTAAGCATGGATAACACCGCAGACTTTTTGGCATGCAATGGGAGTCATCAGGATTACATGACCTAACTGCAGGAATTTAGTTACCAACGCTGGAAAGAATGTCTAGAAAGCGTCGCATTTGATTATGCGGAAGAGAAGAGCAAAGGAAAAGCTGATCAGTTATTGCCCGAATTAGGTCAACTCAATCGGCGCACCTCTGGAGAGTGTTGTGGGTCAGCGCCATAACGCAATAGGAAAGTGGATCCCTACGTTTACCATTGACACGTTTGTATTGCAGTACTACATATATGGAAAGAAAATATGAGACAATAGTTTATTTAAGAAATGCTTAACAAGTTTCAGTCACACATCATGTCCAAAACCTCAGGCAAATGACCAGTCAAGAGGAGTACTAGGCTTGATAAGAAAACGATAGAAACAGAAAGACGTACGCTGTAAAATTACATTATATCATGTATAGTATTTTGATATAATTTGAAGTGAAGGTGGACGCGGTAGCTCATTTGATAGAAAGGCGGATTTTAAGTCGAAGAAACGCAGGTTAGAAACCGCATGGGTAGTCTAACTGCCGATTAAAACCAATAAAAGCAAAATCCTGTACGACCACAATTGTAGGTCCCATCCAGCGAGATGGCACCGATGTCGTACACTATTGAACTAACACTGAGTTTGAATAATTATTTTAATGACATTCAAAAGAATCAACAGATAAAATGTTTTCTTTTTCTGACAAAATGTAAACGATTATTGGTATCAGTCCAAAAGTGTGGGTTTTGTTTGGGTTACCTCATGTTGAGTGTGTATTTCAGCATGCGTGTATGTAAATGTAAATAAAAAGTTACATGCATTTTGGCACAGTAGCAGCAAAGAGTGTGGACAGACCATCTCTAACTGATTTTTATTTTTAAGCAAATAACTTTAAGTCTCCTTTTGCCAAATGCAGCTTTAACGATTTTAGAGCTGTGTTTGTCAAATTAAGGCTTTCAGCAAAGAGTGTGGACGGACCAAGTTTTCATACAAAAATAAAGCCTCTACGGAGACCGAAATTATTTCAATAAAATCCTAAAGGATTAAAACCAAAACTATTTCAAACCGAAACTATTTCACACAAAAAAGGCTACTACGGAGACAGAGTAAATAGACCCGGCGCTGATGGTGCTGCGGGACAGATTGTTATGATAAAATTCTTTACGATTTCAAAAACATACTAATTTGTAAAATCTCTCCTCGTAAATCAATCATATTATTGGACTGGTCAGTGAGTTTAAAATTAATTCTCGTTAATGAATCATTATGACATCACATATAGACCGGATTAGTTAGATCTTCAACTATTAGAAATCCGGGTGGAGCCGTTGGTGCAAATGAGTATAAAATATATCCCTCCTGGGCTTGATTTGACCTTTCGAGATTTATTTGGTAACTTCCATCAATAACGTCACATACTAGATTTACTGCAATCACCGATAATATATTTACCTTTTGAGGAGCAATATGCCTACCAACACAGTCTGGGTCATTATTATGTTTGAGGATAGTTGTTTGTGCGTTATTTTTTCCATGCGTAGTGAATCTTTTTAAAACCATCATCGATGGCATCATTGAGAGATTTTTTTTAAAATTTTGGTTCATTATAACTTGAAAATTTAAATGTAGGGATAACTTCTACGCATATATTATGCGTTGCTGCAAATTCTGTTCTAGTTTTAGTACTATCACCAGCTAATATATGTTGAACAAGTCGCAAATTGAATTCATTCATGTCGGCGATAATTTTATTACATATATCTACGTGTTTGAAAACATTGGGGGGATTGTACTAATTTTTTCTATAAGTATATTTTTAATTCTTTCAAAATCGTTATTCTTTGCTGTGAATTGCTTGGTAACATTTTGGTTTGTCTATTACATACAATCTTTCGTCGTCGGTTCCTTATTTTTTTATAAACAAAATGACCAAAAAGTTTGTCTAGTGGTAACCAATATGTTAAACTACAACTAAGATCTATAGGAGGGGGATCTATAAGAAGAAGATAGATCCCTGCCCTATAATCATAACCATGATAACCCTCCTTATCCGTGACATAATCACACTTTTTAGGCTCGGGTATTGGTGGTATTTCAGTCCATCCATGTATAGTTCTTATCGAACTCTGATAGATGTCTACGGCATATCCAGGTGAGTTTATCTCAATCGCGGATGATAGTGTTGGTTCATGAACTGTTATAGCGGTTTTTGATTCTTTTCCCGTAATGGATTTTATTCTGCGTTGTAATTCATTATTGATCTGTTCGATTTGGTAAGACCCAGATGGTAAGGAAACAACGTTCCAGTCTGGAGTTCCGTCTTGTTTTTTTACTCGCAAACACCAGGGAATTATTCGGTTGCTGACCACCAAATGGTTTTGATCTTAAATTTGGCCAACTGTGATATACTCGTAATTTTGCTAGCGCTATCTCCTCACGGAAATCGCAGTAGGGAAATTCACACTTAATTCAGGGATGGTTGAGGTTATTGAGATCATGATGGTTTTCACCGGGGTGGTATTTCCGCTATTCATTGAAGTAGTTCTTGCGATGTTACCATTATATTCGTGTTGTCTTCTAATTTTAACATCACGGAATCGTAAACACGTACCATCGTCGGATATTAATGTGTCATCCAGGGAGAACGACACCGTGTGAAATTTGATTATGTAGTCTTTTAGTTTACGCTGGCTACACGATGATATATTTTTGTTATTATTGAAATTATTCCAGCGATTGTTGTCGCCGCGGATATGCAAATTGAAACAGCTATCGGATCAACCATTGTCACTGAAGAGATAATAATAACGGCCCCAGTAATTACACCTGATACCGAATACACGGTAACATCAACTGCGGTAATTCTTCGTCGATATTATATTAATTTTTGTTTGATACTCCTCTATGAGTGTTTTGAGTTTAGTTTTAAATCCCCTAACCTTATCATAGCGATACTGCTGTGATGTTGCCATTGATGACATTTTATTTATTACAACAGATTTCAATTAAGTTGTTTACTCAAAACCGCTACAAATTCCACATATATTGTTATTGGTGTCCTAGCCAAATTATTATCGGTGGATGTTATTGTGAATCGTTTAGTTGTTCCCTTGTCGATGATTGTTGATATCATATTGTTGACCCCGGTTAAACTTGTCGATGAAATATTAAATTTAGTCGGTGATACTAGTGTTAATCGATAAATACTCTTGACGGTAGCTACGATATCTAATATGTTAGTCTGTGGTGTCCACTCAAATGATACGTATTGAATCGTATATAACGAGTTTACATTTTTCTCATGAGGAATTTTGATTTTATCTAATCGGGTTATCATCGCAGGAAAATCAGATTTGATGGCCTCATGAGTCGTTTTGATATCATCGATATACCTTTTAATATCCAGGAGTTTTATGTCGAGTTTATCGAATGAGGTTCCAAAGAATTTCTCAATGAGATTTTTACGAAAAGTTGAAAATTTCTCGACATGATCTTCATACCTAGATTGTAATGCTGCTAATTCTATGATTGCAGTTTTTATCTCTGTGAGCTTCGGTGTGGTCACTGGTGGATTTCCAAAGAAATACAATATTTTTGCATCAATCTTGTCAACTATATTTCTTTGTAATTCAGAAAATTTATTAAATACAATTATATGGTCGTCATACTTATCATTGAGTGACTTTAATGAATTCGCCGAGGATATATAATTGTTATCAAGTGTTGATATTTTATCCACAATAGAAGAAACGAGAACACTTGGTTTGAGGCTACCCTGATCGGAAAATACCGCGATAGTATTTTCAGCTGCGTCGCGGTTTTTGACCTAATTATCATCAAGGGAAACATTACTTGTTTTCAATCTTCCCTCACGATCTTGAAATACGGCTATTTCATTTGGATCCACACTTGCGAGGTTTAGCATCTCGGATATTTCATCTTCGATTATTTGTTTTACATCACCGGCTGCAGATATTTCCGTGGTGGGTTTTTCAGGCTTGATAAAACCTTCCCCAAATATCAATCATTACATTCTAAACTCTCTCTAACTCTCACTCGTATATTCTTTTACGGTTTTATGGGGTGGTTTAGTTGATGATGAAATAGCGTAGAGCACATTTAATACTTCTAGGCCGCATATTGGTGGGTCGGTCATTTTCTGTGTTGGTAGCGTGGAGTACCAGCGATGGGTGTTTAATTGTTGTATATAATGCATACATTCGTTACATGGCGCTAACGCATATGAATCGAAATAAACAATTAATGTGGATCAATCGCATATGCAAACCAGTGAGTTCCAGGTCCGGAGCTATTATCGAGATTAATGATACCGGTTTCGGCGTTGTTTGGTTGTTGTGGTAATTTATCTCGCATAAAACACCTCTAAAGTTTTTTTATCGCTAGTTTTTTAGCAGCATCGTGTAAATCAAATATGGGAACCATATTTTCTCGCGATATTGTTATTAAATTGTCCCTGGTATTCTTAGGCCGTTTCCGCTGTACCATGAATGCGGTGTTCCTGGCAGTTTTTCCTGATCGTTTTTTTTATTGTATCCCTGTCCGATAGCTTTCTTTAGTCCCATCCCTGCCGCAGTACCAACGGCTCTGAGGGCTGCTGCTTTCGCCAACGCTTGAGCGGCTGCTGCAATTAGCGCTGGAATCGCAGCAAGAAGTGAAAATATACCACCTGATTTTATCATGTCTTTAATCGCGCACGCAGAGAGAGAGTGACCTGAACACCCTTTTTATCCTTGATAGCATCATTGAAATGTTTAATCTGACGAGTTGTCAGTGATAGTTTATTCTGACTACCAGACATCTGATTGTGTTTTAGCGATATCGTAGTTCCACATTTTTTACATGAATCCGATTGCAATTTTTTAATCTGACCAGGAGTCAGGGTGACATTAACATGACTATATGATATTTTATTTAATAACAGACTGGTTTAATTGTCTACATATTTTCTACTGGTGCATCAACTACTCTCATCCGTCCACCAACACCTTCGAGTAGCATTGATTTGTCACTGAGAACGACAGCAACTGCTCTGTAACCATCAGCAGGAGGAGCAGTTACACGAGCTCAGAAATGTATGTCAACGATGGACTGTCTGGTTAAGTCAAAATGTTCCAACTAAAAGTAATAAATCGGATATCGACTTCTAAAATCTAACTGTGATCTTTGCAGACCAGTATCTACATTATTATCACGTCCCATAAATGTCAGCAAACGATGATACGCGCGTGCTATTTGGTTTTGTCCGTAATTAAGTAAAATATCCTCGGATGGCTCTTGTTGGCCGTTTATCCTGAACGAGACTTCATTAACATCCAATTGATCAAAGATCATATGGCTGCGCTCCTGAGAATTTAATCGTGCCTTATTCTGTACCGCAATAAATATATGCCGCGGCGCAGAAACCCATTGTTTTGATGCCATGTGCCATGTAAATGTACCATTAACTTCAATCTCTATAATATCCGTCGTTGTTGTTAACCATGATAGCAATGATTTACCACCTGTACCCATAAATGATAGTAATTTTTCCTCTGCGGTGATTGATGGAGTCATTACTGGCATCCACAGTGATAGTTTTGTTATATTTATTTTATTAGCAGCAACATCATCACCACGCCAGATTGCATCATTATCATCACCTTTTTGCACGAGAACTACTGTATGTTTCGCTCCATATATAACTTTTCTAACATTTCTACAAAATCCAAAAATATGATGCAGTGGAATCGCGCATGAAACAAATCTACCCGGTCTTTGCAACATTGATACGCTAAGCTGTAATTAGGATTAGTACCTTTTATAACATCAAAAGCAGCACCTTGTCGAGCTTGATGTTCAACAGAATCAGGTACTGGTTGTGGATCAGATGCAGTATCTCTTGGTGTCAGTAATTTAACATACTGAATGTGTTCAGCGTTATCAGTAATATCCTTAGGGAACATCATAGATGGACCTGCTGATCTTGTATAATCATCAGAATATCTTGCTAAACCAACTATTGTTGTGGCAACATCAACATCATGCTCTGTGGATTCAATCTCTCTTCAATCCATCATATATTTAGCACTGCTAAATAATGCCATGCTACCATTATTGACAAAGCCAACTCGGACATTTGGGTCATCTTCATATGGTGGATCATTAGCAGCGGAATTATCTGTTAGAATTTCTCCTACTTCGATAAATGCTTCAGCGGGTAGAAAGTATTCGCTGGTATCCTGAACTTGAAGTTCAATTCTTGATCGACTATTTTGTTATATTGCATTATAGGAATAGAATTGATAATCACGTACAGACTCATTCTTGGGTACTGGGGTATCTAAATCAAACGCTGGGTCGGGTGACGATTTGAACATTTTATCATATATTTCTTGATCTAAATCGCGATCTCACTCGGGATTTCAAACCACTTCCCTCTATCACATTTGCAGTAATATTTTCCTGAGTGTCAAATCTCTCATTTATCCGCCATGCTATATTCTGATCCACTGCGTTGTTTTTATTTTGCTAATACTTTCATGCATAATCTATGTAGATGGTAGTTTCCCCACTAATGACTTTGTAATCAATGACGAAGTCATGGGTGGTTTCTTGCGTCTTCGAACTAACGCTAATAATTTTTCTTTGGCAGCGGAAAATGCTTTCCCGGCAACATCACCAACAGCGCTAATACCCTTATGACGAATAACATCAATAGGTTTCATGGATAATTGTTTTGCGATTGGTACTATTTTCGGAGCCATCCCTGCAAATAACCCTTGAATAACATTACCGAGACCATCTCCGTAATATCCCCTATAAACAGGCAATCGTGAATACACTACGTAGGTCATGGTTGGTTTACTGTTCTTGTAATGAATGATCATCTTATTTAAATGCTATTTACCTAATCGTGAAATCCTTTGAATTTTCAACAAAATTGAATCACTGTGGTAACCGTCCGCTAGCTCATCAATAAACTCTCGGTATACACCAATATCCATGATACCATCCTCAAATAGTCGTCTGCATATATCAGCTACCTCATTAATTAGTTCCGCTGAGTTATTTCCGGCTGTTTTGCCTCCTATGGGAATTTCTAATCGTGATATGTCCCCGAGAACATTATTAGACAACGAACAAGACCACTACCATGATATCCCATACGAGTTGTACCAGTTGCGCCCTGACTATCATCAGGCGGTGGTAGTTGTTGAGATAAAGATATTTTTTTGGTGATGATTTTCGCTGTTTTTCAAGTATTTTTAGCTGTTTTTCTTCCTGTTTTCTTTGTTTTTCAAACAGTTTTCGTTGTTTGTCTTCCTTTCTTCGTTTCTTTCTCAAGTAGTTTTCGTTGTTTTTCTTCTGTTTTCTTTCGTTGTTCTTCCTCGTTTTTTTTGTTGTTGTTCTTCTTCTTGTAGTTCTCTCAACTTTTCTTCTCGTATTAGCCGCATTTCCTCCTCCATCTCTATATTCCGATTAGATATTTAAAGTACATCATTAATGTATCTAGTGCACGATGAATCCTTTTTCTTATTAATTTGATTTGTTTTGTTTCACGGAGACTGTGCTTTGTGGTGCCCCTGTGTCTGCTCAGATGTGAATAACACCTGAGAAGCCCATGGGGTTCTGTTGTCCTATATCTATCAAATATGAAAACGGGTCAAAATCGACCCCAATCATTTTGTATTTAATATATGTTATATATCATATAAATATATTAAAGATATATATATATATATATATATATATATATATATATATATATATATATATATATATATATATATATATATATATATATACATATATATATATTATCTATATATATATATATATATATATATATATATATATATATACATATATATTATCTATCATATAATGAATTTCAAAAGTATGAATGACATAATAAATGAGATTTCTAATAACAAAAAATCAAAAATTACAATTGTCGAATAAATTAGATTGTAATCAGATTCTCCCTGATTTTCAAGATCTTGATGGTAGCTCTCAGAATAATAAATATGTCTTGCCAAGTCAGTATTCCCTGATTAAAAGTATTCAACATGTTGTAAATGACTCACTTGCATATAGTGGAAACAAATTGACTGATTTAAGACGCAAAAAAATAGATGAATGGGGGTTTGCAGTTAGGGAGAGCGGTGCTATAATTCAAAATGTAGCCAAGATAGAAAGGATACTAAAATTCCCAATAATCGTAACGACGATAACAGGAGAGATATTATATGAACTGAAATATAAATCGAGAGGATCTCCAATCAATATTATTGACCATAATGCAAATGCGTGGATCGCGGTAACAATATTTCCGCGGGACAGAACCATAAAATATCTACCAGTAGAGTTCATGGAATAAAACCTCCCGGGAGAGAAATTATTTGATTTTTTTACGAGTTCAGTAAAAGAGATCCTATGTCAGTGTGGTTATTTCAGAGTTTTTGAAAACGAAGAGTCTAAATTCGATCAATTTGTAAGACCTAACGGCGAAATATATCGTACTGAAGTCTTCACGACGTGATTAGAAAACTAGCTCGTGATTTTTCAACGGAATACGACGAACAATTACTAACAAACTATTTTACAATCTCGTCAGTTTCAGCTTATTTTGCGAGAAAGAAAAATCTATGGAAACCTACAAAAACTGAATTTCTCTCAGATGTCGAGTCAAGCTGTGTTGCTTATGGTCAGAGTGGATTATGGAATACTAAATATGACCACGAAAGTGTTATTTCGGTTGATATGGTCGCGTGTTATCCAGGGAGTTTTCTCGGGTACGGAGAAAGCTCTGAGTATTTTAAACGATTTGGGCATCCCCCACACGAAATGACCCGTGTTGCGATTAATGGGCCGCTACCCGATTTTGATCTAACTGGATTCGCTCGTGTGGTATCATTTGAATTTGCTAATTGACTTCATCCTTGCTGATATGTTTGGTTTGGTAGACCCATATCTGAAAAACACTGGATATCAATAGTGTTATTACGGTATATGATTGATTCTAAAATACTGATATCGCTGATTGTCAGTGAAGCAATTATATCATTTCGGGCGCAGACTGAAGTTTGGTTACCACCACCCGATAGTCTAGATAGTATAATCAGCAAAAACAAAATAACAATTCCCGTCACTCGAAGAAGAAGAATATATCGTGAAATGGTCCAAGGAGATCTTTGAAGTTAGAAATAAACACGCAAAAGATCTCCGTAGAAGAATAATTGGTAAATTCACCCAGGGTGGAAAATACGATCACAAGCGGTATTCTTCACGATTAATTATAGATGATGCTGAATACGATTTTATAATCGCAGATGCAACATTAAGAGGTACATATGTCAATCGTAAAGACGCTTTCTTGTAAAATGGAACAAAACTCGGTACAATTGTTAATTACAATGATGGAGAAAATCATCAGAATACGTATTTAAGGGCGTCTATGCTGGCTTAAGCGTCTATCAATTTACTTTCGATGATAAATAGATTTCCCGACACCGCGGTTAGAGTCGCCACTAATTAATTTTAAATCGATGTAAAACACAGCGAAGCAGTGTTTAAAAATTTACAAATTTCAACGAGATTTGGGGATCATGGAGAATTAAAAAGAAAATATTGCGTGATTATTCTAAATCAGCAAATGTTACAATTGAAAACAATTACTTGACAAATAATCAGATATCAGAACTATCTAATGCACCATCGTGTTCCGATCCAATATGTACATATAATACCAATGATTTAAACGGCTGTGGTGGGTTGGTGGGTCAGAAATGACGACTCGTGTGATTGAATTATTTCGAGGGAAATCAAACATGATTGTGCTAACACCAACACACAGACTTGCAAGAGAGATAAAACAGCGAGTAGTTAATGCTTTCACTTATCACAGTTTCTTTCGATGGAAAGGAGATAAGTGGACTCCTGATCGAATTGGCGAGAAATGCATTCCTGAAATTATTATTTGGGATGAGATATGCACAGTGTCGTTAGATGCATTAAAAATGTTTCTTAATTGGCTATTGCTAGTGAATACAACTGTGATAAATTGTGGCGATCATGGTCAACCACCACCATTTGTCGGTTTATCCCCGCATGATTGGCTGAAGAATTTTGTAGATTATTATGAAGAAATTAATACTGATCACAGATCATTTGATAATGAATTAAAAGAGTTTAAGAAACTAATCAGATTACAACCGGATAAAATACAGTGTGAAATAGCTCGTAAAATAATTTCGGAAACCTCATTAAATGATTTCTGGGAAGCGTGGAGACCAAACGATTTGATAGTAGCAAGTAGAAAGATAGAGATACACTTCAAATGAAGTTATTTAACACGCATAAAGAAAAATTTGCAACACTTCCAGTGCCGCTGTATTATAGGCCCACGGATTCACGAAGACAGAATATCGAAGTTGATATTCCTGGATAAACTGAAAAACAAATTCTCGTGTTAAATGATATTGTGTTGGTTCATATCGGTGTTGTCGAAGATGCATTGCGTGCTGATAAATCCCCATAGAAGCTAGGATACGCAGGGACGATACATTCTTCGCAGGGTTTGGCTATATCCGATACGATTGTTTGGATCGTAGATGATCGCATCGAGTGGTAAAATCTAGTTTACTTGGCAGTATCCAAAGTAAGAAGAATAAATCAACTTTGAAGAGTTGTTTTAGATGCTAATGACACTACAATATCAGTGATATTGTCAACAATGACATAATCAGAAAAAAACTCGCTGGTTATAAACAACAGGACAAAACTAAAATTACAGAACATTTGACAGTGATTTTGAACTTATAATTAAACTAAAACAACAACATAATAATCACTGCGCGAATTGTAATTGTATAATAGTTGGTGTTGGTCGGATAAAGGTCCTCGCCAATTTACTCCAGACAGAAAAGATAGCAGCTTTGGTCATACCAGAGATAATGTGATGTTGACTTGTCTTGAGTGTAACAGACGCAGAGGTGCTAGTTACGACCACGCGGTAGTACTTGAGTGTCCTCGGGTATCACTTGTATTTGTTCCCGTCTAAACCCGCGCTGAGGAGCAGTTGAATCCAACCTATAGATTGCGGGTCTATCAGCGGATCTTGTTATGCTAAATATTTTATGTTCTATGAAACTCCAAATAGGATCAGTAGCTCTTTTGTACCACCTTCAAGCTCTCCCATTTCATATAAATATCTCACAGTGACAATACCGAGTATACGCTGTTTTGAAAAATCATTTTGTGGTTTTTCTTCTGGTATATACTTTTTTTAATCGCATTAATAGGTTTCATAATAATTGTTCGATAAATTTCATTATTTAGCGCAGTAATTACACCCGGTAATCTATTGACCCATTCACGAGATAGTTTATCCTGGATAAATTCCTTATGGGATTGATATCCAAATAACCGCTAAATAAGTGTCCGATTAAATCGTTCAACAATTACCTGATCACGATGTCCTCGTCTGATGGTGACATTATGATGCTTCATTGTTGATAGCACTGCACCCTGAAATTCCTTGTAATAGATTTGGCCACTGTTGATCTATAAATCCTTTCAAACGCAGAAGCTACTACAGTTAATGACTTTGTCGCTAGAGGCTCTGCTTCTTTGTATCTACTCGCATCATCAACTACAGTTAGCGCATACTTGTAAACAGTATAATGCGGCAGAAATAATATATCAGCCTGATGAACCTCATTAGGGACGCTAACATGAAAATGCGAGCAGTTGATTTGTTTAGGCGGTGGTAGAAAAATATGCCATATCGCCTGTTTGGATAATTAATCCGCCGCTGTGGTATGTTTTACGTTTGCTGCTTTAGCGAGTTTACCAATTGCTGATTTACTCCTCCAGTATCCTCTTGGGGAATAATAAATAGATTCCATGCTGTTAATAATTACCAGCACCCAGCATTAATTTACTTTTCATCGCCGATTTTATCAACCATGAAGCTAATTTTTCTTTGAAGGATTTAACAGTGATATAATTAAACGCATGAATCAATTTCACATCTGCGAAATGTCTGTGTTGCAGAATACTGCTTTTATAAGCAACATCATGAACATGACACGCCTTATCAATAGCGTTTATTGGATATTCACCGGGTCGGGGTTGGTTTTGATCATCCAGTCGGATATTGAGTCTGGTTACAGGTCCACAATAACGATATCCCGGAAGATGTTTTTCTCCATGGATATTTTACCCATGGTGTTCCCGATAATTTTACTAACTTGGCTGCAATATTACCTCCCTTTTTTAAAACAAATCTAATTTTCTTTATACCACATCGAGAACCAGTTAAGCATCATGCAGAGCTACCAAATTCTATTCGCATGATTATATTTGGACCATCTGGAAGTAGCAAGACGCAGTTATTAATTAATTTGATAACGAGATGGATTAAATGGAATAAACTACATTTAGTAGCCCAGAGTGTAGACGATCAGCGATGTTACAAGGTGTTAAATGATTTTAACGAGAAAGCAACATTGAAAATTGATGATGATATTTACTTTATAAATAATATCGAGGAAGCACCGAGCGTTGATGTCATTTTGATGGAAGTATTAACAATTTAGTCGTATATGATGATGTCATGTTAGACAATCAAAAGAATCACGCTAAGATATTTTCCAGAGGTAGGCATAAAAATACTGATGTGATATATGTCACTCCGAGATATACGCAAATACCAAAAGTGATCAGAGATAACTACAATATTCTTGCTGTATTTAATGGAGTTGACACACATGCGCTACGAAATATTCACCAGACCTGGTGCAACGGCGACATGGATTATAATCTCTTTAGAAATTTCTTTAGTCACGCTCAGTCAATCCCACATGAATTTGTATCGATAAATTTGCATGACCCTATATCAAGATATTGTATCGGACTTGATCAAATATTCTGTTGAAACAGTTTGACTCCGCAGCACCATCGGCGCCGGGTCTATTTACTCTGTCTCCGTAGTAGCCTTTTTTGTGTGAAATAGTTTTGGTTTGAAATTGTTTTGGTTGAAATCCTTTAGGATTTTATTGAAATAGTTTCGGTCTCCGTAGAGGCTTTATTTTGTTTGAAAATTTGGTTTGTCCACACTCTTTGCTAAAAGCCTTAATTTGACAAACAGAGCTCTAAAATTGTTAAGGCTCCATTTGGCAAAAGGAGACTTAAAATTATTTGCTTAAAATCTAACTCAATTAGAGATAGTCTGTCCACACTCTTTGCTGCTACTGTGCCAAAACGCAGTAGTTATCAATCAATCGATTTGAAACAAAGAACATAAGATCAGCATACACAGTTTTGAAAACTAGTCTTCTAACTATTTGGCGAGGCGAGAGACTCATGAAATACAAAAGGCGTATCGAGCGACCAATCAATCCGCTTTGAAGTATGCCATAAACATAGTTAATTTAGCCAAATTATCCAACTACAGTACTAAGATCACGGAAAGTTCCACCTGCAATGAACCCTTCGAGATTACTAACGTATGTCAGTAGAGAAATGCACATCGCTCTCAACTACATTTTCTCAAGAAGTAGACCTTCCGGACTTGTTTGTAAATTTCTTCCGTAACAAGGTTCACACCATTAGAGATAAGCTTTAATACACAATTTCAATTGACTTGTCATCAACATACAGTTGCGATACAGAATTTCAGCGACAACCGTTAGCAACATTTGAACCTTACTCTATGGATTTAATACAGATAATCGTGATGAAGTGTGCTTAGATCAAAAATTACCTTCACTAATTGATGTTATTAATATCTCTCTCTGTCTCTCATCTGCTAAATCCCCATCAATTCTCAAAACTGCAATTGTAAAGCCTCTGCATAAGAAAGTAACACTCGACCATAACGATTTAAGTACTACCGCTCAGTTTCTAATCTTTCGTTCATATAAACACTCCTCAAAAAAGCTGTTTTAACCCATCTTGTATCTCATCTGAACTCAGACTTTTTAGTAATGTACAGTCTGCATATCGCCCTTGCCACAGTATTGAAACTACTCTTTTGAAGTAGCTAATGACATTCGCTCTGCTTTGGATAGTGGAAAAATTACAGTCGTCAACCTCCTTGATTTGTCTTCAGCATTTGACAGTGTTGACCATGAATATATTCTTTCACCGTCTCCACCATATATTTGACATTTACAATACTGCCTTATTCTTGTTTAAGTCCTATTTAGCCAACAGAGCACAAATTGTATCTGCAAATGAAATACGCTCCAACCCAGTTGATCTATCTTGTGGTGTTCCATAGGGGCCTGTTCTTTAATCTGTTCTCTACATTCTTTACGCTCAGTTGCTCTAATGTTTCATAGATCATCGCCCAGTGTCACATGAATTGGACGCTGATGACACCTAAATATATAAATCTAGCCACCCAACTGGTGTTGATGCTACCATTCAAGGAGTAGATAGGTGCATTTCTGTTTTGAAATCATGGATGACATGATACAATCTCCAGATGAATGATAACAAAACCGAGGCCATTATGGTCACAAAACAATGGCTTTCACATTCACATTCTTTACCTCAAAGCAATAAATATCATTAACACTAACATTGAATTCACACAGTCAGTACGAAACCTAGGTCTTACTGCTGTCAGTACTCTCACAGTGCATCAACATGTCATGAACACATGCAATGCTGTATATCATGAGCTGAGAAACATCAGCTCAATTCGCAAATATCTTTCGGTTGATGCCACTAAAACACTTGTGTGTTCTTTAGTGTTTTCAAGACTGGACTACTGTAACTCAGTTATGTCTGGTTCGTCTCAATATCTCCTAAAGAATCTTCAAAAGGTAATCACAGCTGCTCGGATCATCCTTAGAGTATCACAATCATAGCACACCTCCCCGCTCATATGTACCTTACACTGGCTATCCATTCGATCCAGAACAATCACACAATTTGTTCTCTGTGCTATGTTTCACTGACGGACTCCAGTCCAACATACCTATCTGGCCTCACCCATGTGTACACATCAGCAATATACTTACACTCCTCTTCTGAACAACGTATTCTCATTATTCCCACTACGAAAACGACGTCATATGGAGAACGTTCTTTTGCATACCAGGGTCAAGCATCTAGCAACGTGGAACAAATTGCCCATTGAAATTAGTCACAAAGACACAATAATCCTCTACAAGAGTGCTCTTAAATGTCAACTGTTTTATCTCTATGTGCAAGTACGTGCTTCAAAAAATTGAAATAAAAACAAGCCAATAGATGACTTTTTTTCAATCGTTACTGAATATACACGCACAGCTAGCACATAAATGTACATGTGTACCATAGTGTGACATCGTAAAATAAAAATTAATTATGAGCCAATTATTCAATTACCCGGAAAACTCATTAATCCGAACATATTCACTGAGAGCTAAGATATGGATCATAGTTATTGTTACACGTATCTGATTTAATACATATTTAATTGTTTGTCATTTTCAAACAATTTTTATTTTTCATTACATGCTGTTGTAATGTAAATGGATTCACAAAAGTTGATGATTTGTCAGCAAATCGGTCGACCGATTTATTCTTTGGTAGACAAGTAATATTGACTTAGATCATGACCATGATTCAAGGTTAGAAGCATCCACGTAAACAGGTTTTATTTTTTTTTTATTAAAATGAATGGTTCTTCTCAAGGTTATGACTGGACTATAAAAGAATTAAACAACTTTTGTTCTTTAAGTAAAAGTAATTTGGTCTTGTCAGGGTCATGTTAGAAGTACGTGATATAATTGATCACGTGACTCCTTTCCACCCTTTTGAGATTTCGTAATTTGGGGCTTTTTCGAAACGGCGTATTAGAATACGTTATTACCGCTGAGTTAGTGAAATGTGTAGTTACTTGTAGGCTTTTACAGCTGAAGTTAAGTCATTTTCCGTTCTTGTAGCCTGTTTTGAATCCATGTTAATTTTTCTTCAGTTTTCTTGGATTGTACAAACAAAACATTCATATTTATGAAAATATTTGATGTGCTCATACATAAATTTTGCACAAAGACAGTTTATTAAAATCGTATTCGGTATTCAAACACATCCGTGTTAAATCTTGTGATTCTGCAAGTAACTATAAATAAAAACAAAAAAGACTTCAGCATAAGTCATCGTCTTCCATTTTGAATTTATTTTGCAACAGGTCTCGAACTTGAATATATTAGAACATTTTATTACTTGTACTTTGGTACTTTAATAAGTGGATTCTTCTTAGACTAGTTTTGGATTTTATACTTAAAACTAAACAAAATTCTCTATTTTTACAATTTGTTTCAAGAGAAATAATTTATTTGTTCAATTTTACAAAGCTTATTTTCACTCTTTATTTGTTACCGTTTATTACAGCCTAAACACTTAACTGTATAAGAGTATGCACACACACACACACACACACACACACACACACACACACACAGATATACATCTGATCTGGTGCCCTCCAGTTTGGGATGGGGTGCTCCCAATTTATTTAAATTACTACAGAAGACCCACCCCTGCTCGTTTTGGTCAGAATCTGAAGTAGTGATCGTAAGATGCAAAGCTCTGAGCTCAAAGGCACAATTGCCGACAGTTACATTAATGAAACCACAAATTGTGAAATTTAAATAACAATAATTTATTATAATTCAAACAGTAATCTTTCAAATAAAATTCAGTTAATATTCTATCACTCGACCAAGTGACGGCCTAGTTCATCCTTTGTGTGAAAGTTTCCCTTCTGTCCTGAGTCCTACTCATCTGTATGTTTCTCCTTCTCTTTCAATTGTCTTCTTCCGTTCTCCCTTCAACTATTATTGATTAAAGGAATCAATCAAACTTAGGTCAAAATTGAAGAGCACTCTGTCTCTCTGTCTCTGTCTCTCTCTCTCTCTCTCTCTCTCTCTCATTCGAAAATGTCGCTCCAAGCACACAGGATCCGTAGCAGTCCTTGACGTCAGTTAAAATTTAAATTCAATGTAACATTGCATAACACTTATACTTATTTTAAATGTTGGAAATTTTATTTTGCTATGAAGGTACTTCAATATGTACACCAACCATCATTTTTGTATCATTTAGCTTGATATTATTCGTTTCATTTATGTAAGAAAACTAAACCTTCATTATGCATTCGTGTTGGATATAAAAATTCCACCAGCGGATTCAGAATGTTGACTCATAGATTTTTTCATTAATATCGAATTTAATTTAAAATTGATTTACTTTTCCTCTTTTTCAATAAAATCAACATTTTAACAATTTTATAATTTGAATTATTGGACATTTATCATACTTTATCTCTATGCAACATTTATGACGTCAGTAATCATCATCATCATCATCATCATCATCATCATCATCATCATCATACTACTACTACTATTAATAATAATAATAATACCAATAATAATAATAATAATCATAATAATAGTAATAATAATAACAACAATTAGTAGTAGTAGTAGTAGTAGAATGTATCCTTCACTGAAGCTTGTGCTGCAAATTTCTTTACCGCAGCCCAGCATTTAGCTAAAATATAATCAAATACACCGTATTATACGTATAAGAAATAAACTGTTGATGGCCCAGGGATTGTATGGAATGGACTTAAAACTTGGATATAATTCAATTCATTTCAATTGTACTAGAAAATCGACTGATATAATCAATGTAGAATTTGGCGGCGAGCCAAAGGGCGAAATCCAGTCAAGTGGTAGAACTAAATGCCTTTTGCAATTCTCTGCTGAGCCGTATAAGCTACGTCTCAGGCCTAATATTTTGCTGTTTTGCAGGAAGGGTTCGACGGGGGTTGAATTTAAATTCAAAAAAGGGCCTGACGTTCCTGAAAAAGTACCAAACACAAATATATTCACTCAATGCGTGCATAATTACCAAACGAACTTGCTCAAGAACAAAACGATGATCAAATTTCAAGTGGCCAATGACAGTACGTTTTTGCGTGTACTTTTCTCTCTTTTAGCAGAGGGTGCGCCGTAAACTCTGCCTCCCAAACTATAAGGCTGGAATTGACTTTAATTAAATTTATCACCAACTTGTAGATGCATATGAAATAATTTTATTTACATCAAGAATGCTCCTCATTGATGACATTCAATCGATATACTGTTTCTTGAAATAAACATTCCCCAAGCGGTAGTTTTTCGATTAAGTAAATACACGATCACTGAAAGTTGTCAGCATGCGTGCGCTATACAATGAAATTGAGACAAGACGCCGAAAAGAGGATAAAAAGTCCGTGAGATTGTTTCTTCTTTTTTTTTTACATTGAAATTAAATAAAATTGCTCCGTTATTTTCTTATTAGAGGCAGGGCTCGCAAATAATAAAGTAACCAATGACTATGACGTCTTTTTCACATTCTCAGAACTGATAGATTCAGTTAGGCTCCGTGCCAACCACATTCGTTCAATATTTGTGTTATTAAGATGTTATTTAGCCTGCTGTATAGATTTGGTATGCAAATAAATTTTCATCGGTCCTATTATTTATTGGTATATATTCGATATTCCCCGGTTCTGTAGTATGGCCTATGGAATAAAAGGAGAAGGTCAGGAGCGCTGACTTATGACTTATATGGGGCAGTTTAATTTAATATTTAAAGTCATAAAGCATTCATCTCATTAGCATGATATAGATGATAGACATAAACATAACAACATGTTAAAATGAAATGCTATTTAAACACACTCATTAAACCTATACATTTCTGAGCCTCACGACCACATTATCACATTTTGATACGTTTTGCCACTCTCAAAAGAAAGAAAAATTCTGGCCACACTACAAGACCCCCCATCCAGACGTAATCATTTGGATCGCGACCTGGGAGCTGGTAACCATTGCTTTAGTACATAAATGTCTTTGCAATCACACTACTTAATTCTTGATTAATTTTAAGCATTGCCTCATTCCGCATACATACACTAATCTGGTGTGGGCTTATTAATGTACAAAAATTGAATTAAAGAGAATACAACAAATAATATTGAAACGTACAAAGCAAATACCGTAAATACATTAAGTTACGCCACCATATGCTCGATAATCCACAATAAGTAATTATCAATAAAACGTCTGGTTTTAAATATTAAAAATTATCACAAAAATATCACCAATAATCCATTACACATGTCAATCATATCTAGTTTAATCAGCAAACATTTTTAATAAACTGATAGATTTCATAAGAGTGTTGGGAGTAATGCAATCAATTGGCACAGTTATAAAAAAACCACAGCACATCGCACCATAATGTTCATATTTTAATGAGAACACAATATTTATAAACAAGTCCCAAAAATATCTCAATACAAGCCAACGTTCACAACCCCCACCAACCCCTATGTCCCACCCCACCCCTCAGAAAAAAAAGGAAAATGCTCTCAAACTAGATTTGGAATACATGCAAGGGTATTGAACAAGAAGTAACAATTGCGAAAAATTGCCACCAAAGCCCATACGCCTCACAGCTTAGTTACCGCTCTTTGTAGAAAGTACTCCATTACCACAACATTGTAAATTTGGCGATAAAATAACACCAGAAAATAAATGTATACTTTGATAATTGCATTATGCTCAATTCAGATCGCATTTATGACATAATTTCTCTACAGAGACTTTAGTGCTGAATTAATAATTTGTATCTAAGATTAAAAAATGAAAATGCCAGGAATTATTTTCTAGCAGAGACAGAGCAAATGGATGAGGACATTACAAAATCACACGGGACATACATCAAAGTATGCCTGTAACGTTACAATAAAGCTCATCTAAACCGCCTTATATCATACAGGTGTTTATATCTCGTCTTTAATTGTATATCAAAATGTGATAAAGTATAAATAATAGTAATAGTAGATTAATGTTCAAAGGTGAACAAGAAATAAAGTTTCGATGACCATTGGGTCACAACAGTCAACAGCCAAACATATTTTCGGAACGTGTATCCGGTACAGGGAACTTGTTCCTCTACAAAAGATAAAGAATGCGCATAATTAATAGAGAGAAAACAAATAATGAGTGATTTATCGAAATCATAACAACTCATCTTAATCATTTTATCGCGAATTTGAAAGCATTAAATCATCAACATTATGTTTTTTGTTAATATATACTTGATTGCAGATGCATATTCTTTTCACGAAGATGCCGAGACAAATATTCTGATATAACGTACCAAAATTTAATGATATAGGAAAATATAAGGAAAAACTGGAAATTTCGAAAGATTCTTGGTTTAGATGAGTACAAAACGAAATTTCTACCATATTTGTTGCTTACTGTACGCGATGACGTTTTATGACGATCATTTACGATATCATGTCAATCATGCCATTAATGAATCAGTCAGATGCTGGTGCTTGATGTAATAATGAGGATTATACGATCCTTGTTACAATAGTAAAAAAGTAATTGATATGACCGATACTCCATTCAACTAAACCAGACTTTTTCAAGTATAGTAATCATTACTAAATTAACCGAATAAAGTGATTTCAAGATATTGCTTAAAGCATGACCAAGTTAGGTCATCCATTTCGTGGCATACATTTAGCAATGTGTCTCCTATTTACAGGATAATTTACGACCAGTTATATTTCCTTACATTTCATATTTGTAGAGCCGTAATAATGTCATGTCAAAGGAAACACTGTCATCTGTGAAATCACACTATATCTTTATTAAAAAATAACACTCAGGTTTTCTTCCTGTTCATGTTTACGTACTCTCTGCCCATATGATGAAGACAGGAGCAGCGGTGGCTCGGTGGTTAACATGACAGATTTGCGATTGAAAGTGTGCGGTTCGAATCTTACATTGGATCTACTTTGATCGGTTACTGTGGGTGTCTCCATAGGTAGTACACATTAAAGCATTTTTGTCAGTATTAAATAATTTAATTGTGCCACATATGCGTTTACTCACTATTACACAATAACTTACAATCGACACATGGAATCGTATCTTTAATCTCTGTTGATAGAGTAAGAAAGATGAATACTTTCTGCTAATTTTACCACTGAAGAGATCGTGTACCATACTGTAACAGTTACTGTGTAATCAATACCTTTTCACACTTAAATGAAAGAGATACACCAAGACAAAATGTTTACTTTAACGTCCAAAATAATTAAATAAGTGATTAATCAGTATATTTTTGGGAAAAATATGTTTGTATGTAAGCATAGAAAAGGAAGAACATATCCTGCAAAGTGTGAAAAGAAAAGTCTTCTTTGTTCAAATTGCGTAAGTAAATGCCTTATATCTTATACATGTATTTATGTGATCTGATCATTTAATGTGGAAAAGTTTGTAAAATATATAATATGCAATCCTTTGGGTTATTTACATACCTGAAGTGAATGTATATGCGATTATTATTTCCATATATTCAATACTTGATCATGAACGAGCACTTATTTGTCTACAATTAAACATTAGTCATTGCACTCACCCAACAACGTAAGAGCATTCAAGTTGAAATAAGTGTCTGCTTTATCGGATGGCAATTCAGAACGTTCAATTATTCATAAGGTATTATTTGTCTAGCCATACAAATTGGGGACAGTTTGATCGTACTGTTTGCATAAATAGTTTTGTGAAGAGTTATCACGCACACGCCTTACCTATATTCAAACAAAATTACAAATGTGTTAACTTGTTTGCTGTTGTCACTAAAACAGGATGTATGGTTATTAGCGTATCTAATAACAATACAGTCACTTGAGTTTCGTAATTCGTTTTAAAATAACGTCTATGTGTTTCTAAAGGTTCGTGTGAAAAATACACGAAATAAATTCGTCTAAATAATCTGACTGAAGTAAAGATCAAATAACTTCTGTATCTCTGTCAATTAAACTATGAACGCAAATGGAGATTCTCATTTTCACATGCTCATATCGGATATTCATTTATTACATTGAGTGTTATGATTCTTTCGATTTAAACAAGTTAAATAAAAATAAAAAGAAACAAGCATTGCCTTGTCCAATTCAGGAAATACTGGATTTCCCTAGAATACAAATTAAACTTGTAAATGGCACTTACAGTATTGTGAATTAAGACCAAAATATTCGTAACAGTTCTACCACAAGTCCAAATTAATAGAGCTACAATTATATTCCAATCGTATTCGAAACAAGTTTCAATATTGAATACGTTGATTTGTCTGTAGTCACGAATCCGTTAATGTGAAAGTTGCGTCCAGTGTTACTATGTATCAACAATATTTAGATGTATCACAATAATATAATCCCAGATGTTCTTGTCTGAATTCATTGTAATTCTGAAAGAATGATTTTGTCAGTGAATACTAATTTAAATAAATAAATAAATCCAAACTAAACTCAACACAACAATAGGAATTATGATGTTTCAGATTTTAATGCAAGAATGTTTTTTATTCTTCAAGTTGATATCATTAAATAAAAGTCTAAGGCAAGATACAAAACCAGGATTAGTGTCGAAAGTTCATTTCTAGAACATTCAAATTTGTCAACAAGATAAGGTATGCTGCTGATTTTATAAAACAAAAACATGGCAAACATCAGGTACACCATGCTGTCCATAGACACTACCATTATTCAATACCCAGAGTAAGATAAACATGTTTACACCATTGACAATGATACTCATATGCCCACATAGTAACATTAGTAATGTATTATGATGTTTATAAAATCAATGTTACCAGTCAGGTCAACCCATGAACTTGATTTTAAAATGAAGTCAAGTATAAATTAAAATAAACATAACATGCGATCATCGAGAAGAAAGCCAGCAGACAATACAAATGAGTAGTGATATGGGACGATCTGGGCCCAATGGGAAACCCAGTCAAAAAGGGCTTGGGACCTTTTAAACCCAAGATTTCTAGGCACAATGGGAAATCCAGTCAAGAAGTGCTTGGGACTTTCTAGGCCCAAAAGTCGTGGGACCCTCTAGACCCAAGGAAATTGAACATGAGAATATTATTTGGGACCATCTGGCCCCAAGGGAAATTGAACATGGTGATTCTGTATAGCGACAAGGGATATATTATTTGTATTTGTATATGTGTCTGTCTAGCGACAAGGGGAAAATGGAGGCAAAGAAAGCTAATATATTTTCGAGGCATATAAGTGGCCCTAAAAAGGACAGTTATGTGTAATGTTAACAGTATCTTGATAACACAGAGGACATCACACAAATCTTCTTCTCTTCCTTAAACTTCTCCTCACTGTTGGGCCATAGAGGAGAACTCTCTTTAAACAACCTTGCCTCTCCACATATATCCTTCTCTTCCAAAAGGCTGTATCAGTCATATGAGTGATAATCCACGATGATCTGACATACATGGGTAAGTCAATACGAACTAGCATGTTAGAAACAAAGGTAGAAGATTCTACGTTGGTCCACATCTTGTGATGAGAAACAGGTGAAGCGAATACCGTGAACAGCGGTTATTTATAGGGGAAGAGCCCATCGAAAGGGATTTAGTGTATTCACCAATACAAACGTGCGTTACAAAAGTCAGTCACAGTCATCCAATCGGAAGAGAGCAGTCTGTGACGTCACCTTCCTTATATAGAGATACTAGCGTCTGTGCGCAGTCAATCTATGCGACAGAGTTGTCAATGATGTCGGACACTAAGAAGACGATGAATCGGGGTGAGCCAGTAGTAGAGACAACAAGTAATGGGACAACAGTGACTACCAAAGCCATGACAAATCTACATCCAGAGTTGATTTTAACTGGGATATTGTGGATTTTCTGACATCACAGGAATTTATTCCGGAACCTTCGTTACCTTCCATTTCTTCTTATGTACACGTCAATGATTTTAAGCAGAGACAAAAAGAAATATTTTTCAACAGCGGGAAGAAGAAGAAGCAAGAAGGAAACACCAGGAAGAAACAGTAGCAGCAACAGAGAAGAAAGAAGACCAAGGACAGAAAGAGAATATTTAAAATCAAACGGTCACGACGGTACTTTTAGATATTTTAGCAGCGTTAAGGAGTCTGAAACAAATGTATCAGACTTCTGTATCACGACCGAAGAGAAAAAGACCTTCTCGAGCTAAACAACCCAGTCTAACTGTGACTACGTCTGCCATACCATCGATAGTGATTTCTACCAAATCATTGACAGGAACTACCAGTCCCGAAGTAGGCCTTGGCCGTGGCAAATGCTTAAGACAGCTAAAGATTGTTACGTCCCGTTTCTGAGTTTGTTTTGTTTTAAACAAACAAAACACCAACGGTCCTTTTAAGGGCCATTCAAATTATTTCGAAAAAAAAGTACTATTTCAATTGCCTAATTCAATGAAAACTCAAAAGTCCTTTTTTATTTTTTTAAACCCATGATGTACGTGTGAGTGAATAATGTGTGTGAGTGTAGGTTCTTATTCTATAAAATCAAAACCATGAGACACTTACGCTTTTTCTCTCTGGTGTATTCTGGTACAAACGTTACAATTCAATATCACAACATAACATAACACAATACCACTTTAAAAAAGTTCATAGGCTTTTTCTGTTTCACTCTTTCTGTTTTTTGATTTTCTTTACTGTCACAGGTTTTTCTTTTTCTTCTTCCTCTTCACTTTCGTTTCGTCTTCTTTTCTTGTCTTTATGAACGTGTCGGGGTTCTTCCTTGGGGGAGGGTATTTCTTCCTCCTCCTCCTGTTCAGAATTCCTTTCCTCCTTCTCCTTCTGTTCCTGTTGTTTCTTAGGGCAGTTTGGAGACCAATGTCCTTTCTCTTTACAATAATAACAGGTATCTTGACTTTTGTCTCTATTGGTACCTTTTTTGTTTTTGTCACGATCTAGACATTCTGTAGCCCAATGTACTTTCTTCTTACAAATATAGCAAGTATCTTGACTTTTATCTCGAAAAGAGGGAGAGTAGTCCGTAGGCTTGTCTGAAGAAAACTTTCGTATGACACCACGTAAAGCTCTGATGAGAAGTTCCACTTGTGTAGGTTCTTCCATCGTTCTAGTCAATGTGAGAATAAAATAAATACTGACAGGTTAGACACTGGCCCTTTATATATGCACTGATTGGACATGAATATATAGGGGTTATGGTCTTTAAAATATAGTCATTTGACTTTTTGCAGACAAGATGAAAAGACCGCATCATGTTGTTTCGAGGACACGATTTCAAAGACGGAAAATACATTCACGTTTATCATCATGATGGTCATTTTGATAACATTACCAGTCTCACTGGATTCCTGGGATACAGTTACTACTGTGAAACATGTGACTATGGTTATGACAATCGCTAACAACACAAGCATTGTGGATCGAAATGTGAGGGATGTTTGGCCTCTCAACCTTGTCTGGACAAAGGCCAAGTACGAGTGCATTGCCCAGTTTGCCAGCGCACTTTTGTCAGTCTTACCTGTTAACAACAACATTTGAAGATGCAAGGTTCAAAGCAGAAAGGTACTTGTCAGCTTCTGAGATTGTGCCCTACTTGTGGACAAGGCATACCTACCAGTAATGCCAAGTTTCACGTTTGTCGAGGGAAGAAACCATGTCACATTTGCCACCAAATCGTGGACTTGGAGCACAAATGCTTCATTCAAAAATACCAAATCCAACCAGAAGATACCCAAAAGAATGGGAATTTTATCTTTGTCGATTTCACATGCATTCAAGAGACTGGTATTCACATTCCTAATTTCTGAGTGGCTCACCGTGTGTGCGAGAGGTGCATCCAAGAACCTATCTTTAGTCATTGCCCTCATGGCAGCGAGATTCCTGGAGGACGTGAAAAAATCTTTCGAGGGTCAAACACGCTAGCCGATTTTGTCCAATGGA
Source organism: Unio pictorum (assembly GCA_030141615.1). Classification (NCBI taxonomy): domain Eukaryota; kingdom Metazoa; phylum Mollusca; class Bivalvia; order Unionida; family Unionidae; genus Unio; species Unio pictorum. The sequence goes on from JARLTB010000207.1 coordinate 6,088,807, forward strand.
TCTAGAAGACATCAAACGTTACGGAGAGTGTCATCGCCATACCATGGTAATGGCTCACAATTCCTCGGGATACGATGGGCAATTTCTGCTCAGATACTATGCGGAACAAAGTACCGAACGTCCTCAAGTGACTTTGAACGGAGCCAAAATCATTTCTATGCAAGTAGGACAAGTACAGTTTAAAGATTCAATGTGTTATTTGGCCATGCCTTTGAGCAGCATGCCTAAAAAGTTTGGAATGACATAAATGGCCAAAGGTTATTTTCCACACTTTGTCAATACCGAAGCCAATCAACATGCCGTTCCATCCCATTTGCCTGAGGCTGAAGACTACGACCCCGATAACATGCGCACCGAAGAACGAGAAGCTTTCCATGCTTGGTACCAGACTCACGCCTCGAACCCCTTTTACATTCAAGAAGAAATGTTAAGGTACTGTCTATCTGGCGTGGACATTTTACGACGTTGCTGTGGAAAATTTCCAGAATTGTTCATGCAACACGGAGGGGTCGATCCTTTGAAATGAGCTTGTACCATTCCCAAAGCATGTTCCTTAGTGTACCGAAAACGCTTCATTCCTGAAAATACTCTGTCATCAGTCCTAAAACGACGAACTTTGTCAAACGTCAATACTCAGTCAAAGCCCTACGTTGGTTACATTACTTGTGCGACAAGGAAGACAAATGGATCCAACACGCTCGCAACGGAGGAGGCGAAAAGACCATCGGAACGTATTCGGTGGATGGCTGGGACTTAGAAAACCCTCAGATCGTGTACGAGTTTAGCGGGTGCTTATTTCACGGATGTCCCATGTGCTAGCTTGAACGTGACACCGAAAATCAGTTTTTACAACGGACTATGGAAGACTTGTACCAGACTTGTCAGCGACGTTTGAAGTTAGAACAGCAAGGATACCATGTAGTGGAAATGTGGGAACACGAGTACGATCAGCGTTTGAAAACCGATCCCGAGTTTAAACGCATCGTAGAAAGTTACAAGTTGGTGGACCCCCTGAACCCCCGGGATAGTTTGTACGGAGGACGAACGAATGCCACCTGTTTGCTGTACCAAGTGAACGAAGAGAAGGGAGAAGAAAGGAAATACTTGGACGTGTGTTCGCTGTATCCTTACGTCTGCAAATATTGTCACTTTCCTGTATTGCATCCACAATTGATGACAGAACACATTGACCTGGACCACATACGCCAGTACGAAGGATTGATCAAGTGCAAAGTCTTACCTCCCACAGACTTGTACCATCCCTTTTTACCTAACCATTACCAAGGAAAACTGATGTTTTCTTTGTGTCGAACTTGTGCCGAAACGTGCAACCAAGACAACCTTGTCAGCACACCCAGGAAGAACGTGACTTGACAGGAACGTGGGTTAGCGTGGAATTGTTTAAAGCTCTGGACCTGGGATACCAACTGTTAGAAGTGTACGAAATTTACCACTTTCCCAAGACACAACAATACCGCAAGGGCGACGAGACACAGAAAGGCATTTTTGCAGACTACGTGGCTGCCTTTTTAAAACTAAAACAAGAAGCTAGTGGCTATCCTTTCTGGTGTCACACTCCCGAAGACCAAAAGATATTCAAAAAAAAATATTGGGAGCAGGAAAGCATCACTTTAGACCACATCGAGAAAAACGAAGGAGGGCGATCGTTTGTCAAAGTGATGTTAAATTCCTTGTGGGGTAAAATGGCACAACGACCGTCTTTATCCAAGACGGAGTATTTGTCCGAACCTTCTCGTTACTTCCAGATGATTCACGACAAAACACAATACATGAAACACGTGGACGTCATTCGTGAGGACTTGATCTTAGTCAATTAAGAAGAAGTACAAGCCGACAAATTTGGAAATGTCATCATTGCGGTTTACGTGACAGCCCACGCTCGCTTAAAATTGTACGAAGTGTTAGAACTGTTAGGAGATCGTGTGTTGTATTTTGACATGGACAGTTGCATCTACATTCACAGGCCGAACCAGTGTAACCCTGTCATCGAAGGAGACCGTTTAGGAGCCTGGACCGATGAAAATCCCGACGACAAGATTCTATGTTTTGCAAGTGGCGGTCCTAAAAATTACGGCTACGAATACTGAGACCCACAAGGAGAAATGCATACCGAATGTAAAGTGAAAGTATTGACTCTCAATTATCGCACCAGTCGAGTGGTGAACTTTAACGTGCTTCAAGAAGCCTTACAGTCTGGACAGGATGAAAAGTTTAAAGTGACCAATCACGAACCGCACAAGATTGTCCGTTTACCCACATACCAAATCGTTAGCCGACCTTTAGAAAAAGTGTATCGAATCGTGTCACAAAAAAGAGTACGACTTCCTAATCACTTCACTCTACCGTACGGTCACGTCGAGATTGGGCAGCATATAAAAAGGGACATTGTCCAAGGCCAAAAGTCCATTTGTAACTACAACGACCAAGCGAAAGAAGATGAATCCATTTAATCAGGCATCATTCAAATTTGGGAATTCTCAAGTGGAGTGCGATGCTAAACCTTGCGATTGTAGTGATGCCAGACGCTGCGACCTTAGTGATCCAGCAGGATATCGTGGGAACTTTGCTATGACTACTACCCCTATATCTACCATGGAAAGTGATGCTGTGCGTGTCAAACCTGAGGGATGCGAGAGCGGTGCCACACGTTACCTGCATTGAACTGAAGTGAGGAGAGTCGAATATTCGTTCCCTACGAGTTTGCCTGAATACTGTCACTTTAAAAGTCGAGTCCAAACCTTCAAAGATAAATGGCCAAAATATCTGCCTGGACCAACTCCAGAAGAATTTTGCCAGAGCCGGATTTTTCTACTTAGTCGAAGGGTATAAAGTCAAGTGTTTCAGTTGTGATGTGTCAATTTACGAGTGGGAACAGAAAGATTCCGCTTACCTGGAACATGCTCGATGGTCTCCAAATTGTCAATAACTACCTTTAGTGGGACCTAATGATTGAAAGTGACAATACTGATCCATGTCGTTTAACAAACCAGTTTGGATTGGAGACAAGCCTAGACCAATATATAAACCCTCTCTAAAACATAATATTCAAGGATTACCACACGAATTGCAAGAGAAGATCTACAAGGACGTTTGGCGAAATTACATGTTATATTAATCACTTTCGCTTTTGGAGAAGATTTTAAATCATTCTATGCAGAATATACACTTATAGTCTACATAAAAAAGTATAAAATAGAACGACCATGATACAACATTTATCACTTGTGATCAAACAGATTCCGTGGAAGGATATCAATGAGAATATTCACAAGGTGAAGGATTACGAACACTTATTACAATAACTGTGTCCCATTCATTGGCGTCGACGTGAAGTGTGTGTTTTAGTGACTTGCTTTCTGGGATTTTGTTTACCTGTTGATTTCTTGTGGACACTTTACGAACACTACCCACAAAAAAGACAGTATATTGACTCCTGTAAATGTCCACGAGAGACTCTTTCTGTAAAAAGCCTTACGCTTTCATCTGGATACGTCTCGACCTCTACAGGAAAAAGATTCGTCAACTTTAACGTACGGAAGCGGTGTACGAAGATGTGTGTGTATCTTGTGATTTACACCATCATTGGACAGATGTACGTGACTGGAAAAGTTGGGATTTTGAGGCTTGAACAAACGAAGCATCACATTATGCCCAAGCGTTGTGTTCGTAAAATCCATCGTCGAGTGAAAAAAGTCACTTTTAAATCTGTGTTAGTGACAGTGCCAGAAGAAGAAAAAGAATCTGTCACCGAGGACAATCACTCTGTTCAAGACAGGACTGTCATGGACAGCTCCCCACAAAGACCCTTCCGAGAGGACACCTATGTGACTGTACCCCATGTAGAGACTATAAGAACATTACACACTACCTCTAGGACACCTTTGTTACCCAAACAATGTTGTACAGTGACTTGTTTATATGCCACTTTAATCATTTTCATGTTTATTTTATTCCTGTATTTATCCATTTGGCTTTTATGTATTTTCGTCTTTCGTGTTGTTCCAATTTAAACATGCATTGAAATAAACGTGTCTTGCAAAAGTATAAAACCTCTTGTCTTGTCTGTTTTTGTGTCAATAGTGTCATACCTTACACTACTATGGCTAATTCTAATAATTCTTATCCTTCCTCCTCGACATTCAAAGTCATTGATGAACACTTAGATCATGCTAGTTGGGAAGCCTTGTATCTTAATCATCCTTTTAACATGTTAATTGCTGGACCGAGCGGTTCAGGCAAAACCGAATTTATCAAAGGTTTGATTGAACATAAACATCATTTGATCGATCGTTCACCTCAACGCGTCGTGTGGTGTTACAAAGAGTGGCAATCGGCATACAGCCTTTTTTCAAGATAGTCAAGGAGATTCCATTGTGTTTCTGGAAGGCATTCCTAAAGAAGACGATGGGATCGTGTCTGACCCTAGTCAAACTCATTTGGTCATTTTTGACGACATGTTAGGAGAAGACGAAGAAGAAATTAAACTGTGGTTTGCGCGTAAAGGGCATCATCGTAATGCCAGTGTTATTTACATTACACAACATTTATTTCAACAAAGTAAAGCCCATCGTATTATTAGTATCAATGCTCATTACGTGGTCTTGTTTAAAACTCCTCGAGATAAATTGCAAGTGCAAGTCTTAGCCAAACAGTTAGGAACACCTTGGCTGACGCATGCGTACGATGATGCCACTCAAACTCCACACGCCTATTTACTCGTGGATTTAAAACCCACCAGCCCCGATTATTTGCGAATTCGTACCCATTTGTTTCACGACTGGTGTCATAACGGAGAACCTGTCATGTACACGTCCTCGTCGTCGACATAACAATATGTACCACTAAAAAATCTATTAAAACCTTGTTCACTTTGACCTTGTCTCATACATTGTCAACATGACGTCCCTTCAGTCTCATCTTCCAATCAAACTGATTCGTGCCTTGTATGGTATCAGTCACGAAAAAATCCACAAATACAATACGTGCTCACGTCTTATAATCCAGTCTCAAAGACGTCTTACGATGGTTTACGGTGACAGCACGTCAAATACTGCAAGACATCATTCACATTCCACATCAAACCAAACGCTGTTTTGACAGAAACAAAGTAGCCTTGACGCAACTGGCCGATCCTCGCATCGACACTCAAATCAAAAAGCAAATCATATTGAAACCTATAGGTAGTGGTTCTCTAGGAGGTGTCATAATTCGTTCCCTTTTAAAATGGGATCCCATTGCTCCCAAAGTTCACCCCAAGAGAAAAATCAAAACAAACCCCTAAGAAAAAGAACAATGGTACCAAGACCAAAAGACAGAAAAAGAAAAGTTCACAGAAAAAAGCTGTCACCCGCAAAAGAGGCACTTCGGGCAGGACGAAACCTTACCTTCATAAACCACGACCTGCAGCACCAGTGATAGCGTTTCCAGTAGCCTCAGGTGCTTTCACTTCTCCGTTCCTGGTGATGCCAGCCAAATCCAATTTGACACCCGTTCTTCCTAATTTGATGAAACATTCGACATCTGCGTCTCCCAAAACGTCTCCTCCACCGGTGACACCCTCGTCCACATTAGCGGCAGTAGCAGCTGCTCACAAAGTACCTGCCCCTAAAGTCAAAGTCCAAGAAAGATCTGGCGTGTTAAAGAGTTTACTGGATTTGTCCAAACAAGAACTGTCCCGATTTAGTTCATTGCGAACTCCTTCACGACGTGTGTTACCTGCTATGAAGTTGATACGAGGGAAAGATAATCAGTGGCGTCGCATTCCAGTATAAAAAATGACTTGAGGACAACAACGGAAATCAGTATTTTCTGTTCCACTTCTGAACACTCAATGATGCTTCCTCAAAAACGTGCACATCGAAACCATCGTCGTCCTGCTGTCCAAAATGGAAAAGGAAAAAGACAATCTCGTCGTCTTACAAAACGCTTAGCCAAACACCGACGTCATCCCCTAAAAAAGACGCAGTCGTTTAAAGAAAAAGAAGAGTCACCAAAAAGGAGGTTACTTTGGCATTTTGAAAACACATCGTTACCTTTTTGACGAAGCGGTAGTTCCCAAAAAAGTAGATAAAAGGGTGTGTGTACTAAGTCATTGACATCAGTGGTATTGTGGAGCGAACAAGCAAAGATGTCACCTCGCAGAAAACATTCTTATTCACCCCACAAAGGAAAGAAAACAAAAGGACTGCCTTCTCGTTTAGCCAAACATCGACACGTTCTTCGTCAAAGGGCCCGAAAGAAAATTTCCGTTTGTCAAAAGAAAAATATGTTGGTGCAACGCGGAGCATATTTGATGCCTCCTTTTTTAAAAGATCGAGTGATGCCAATTATAAATCAAGTGATGGCACAAAAAAAGATAAACGGGTGTGTGTTCCAAGTCATTGAAGTCAGTGTATTTCTGGAACGAACAAGCAAAGATGTCACTTCGCAGAATACATTCTTATTCACCCCACAAGGGAATTAAAAGAAAAGGACTACCTCCTCGTTTAGCCAAAGAAGGAGACGTGTTGTCCGTCCAGTCAAAAGCCTCTCCACCCATGCGAAAACAAATCATTAAAACGGCCACCAAAGATGTCATCGATACCGTGTCCGACTGTTGTTTGAACGTCTTGAAAGGCACGATACCTTTGTCTCCACACCAGAAAAAAATGCTTAGCCAAACATCGACACGTTCTTCGTCAAATGGTCCAAAAGAAAATACCCGTCCGTCAAAAAAAAAAGATGTTGGTAGAACGCGGAGGATCTTTACCCTTTCTTCTTCCTTGGGAGGATTAGTGAAAGCCGGCATGGGTATATTGCCAGGTTTGGTACAAGGGCTTGCACGAGGGATATCCCAAAGTAGATCCTTCCAGAAGATAAAAGGGACCCATGGAGCACCACGATCTCAGACGTAACCTTTGGAAGCCCACGAAAGGACGAAAACTGACTTTAGTCCCTTACAAACGACGGATGGAATACCATCGTTGGCAAGAACACCGTACCCCCCATTTACCACCCAATCCTGATTTGACCGAGATGTCCCAATTACAACACGATTTGCAATCCTTGATGCATCGGCACGATCTGTCCGAAACCGAAAAATCGCAAAAGTACGGTCAACTCTTGCAACGACTACAACTCTTAAAGCTGTGGAACAAACAGCTCTACCCAATCTGACCGATCTGAAAGCTCTGATGAATAGTCCGTCGCTATAACAATCTACTGTGAGCAAAACAGACGTCACCCCATCATTACCCAAGGAAGAAGAACCCCATGATATCTTTCAAACACCCACCGCCACTCCCATTCCGAGTAAGATTGCCGCTTCCTTTTTGATCCTTTCCCCCACCCCCCAACGAGAAGAACTCAAAACCTGGGTTAAAAAGATGATGGCCACTACTCCTTCGACAGATGTGAAAAAGAAAGAAAGGAAACCAGAAGTGAGAAAAGAAAAGAAGACCAAATCTATACCATTACCACCTCCACCACTGCCACCACCACCAGTACCCTCGTCGTCAACTCCTGTGGCACATCAGACACGTAAAACCGTTTCCAAACAACCCCCATTTCGTCCCATCCAAAGCAGTATCATTGAAGAGTGGGTACCTTATTAACAAAACCATGGAGAAGGTATTAGCCAGCATTTACTACGATCCAGCTCACCCTGCAGGTTACGGAGGTATTCAGAAATTGTATCGTGCTGCAAAAACTCGCCTGAAAAAGTTCCGTTTACCTGAAGTACAACGATGGTTACAAGAACAAGCTACGTACACTTTACACAAACCCATTCGACGAAAATTTCACAGAAGTCGCAGTCAAGTGGAAGGCATCGATCATCAATGGCAAGCCGACTTAGCCGATGTCTCTCATTTAGCCACCTACAATCGTGGCAACAAATATTTGTTTTGTGTCATCGATGTCTTTTATAAATTTGCCTGGGTCGTACCATTGACATCCAAATTGAGCGGAGAGTTAGTACGAGCTTTGCAACTGGTGTTGAAACAAAGTGGTCGTCACCCTCTTCGATGGCAAACCGACAAAGGCACCGAATTTCTGAACCAAGCTTTCCAACGAGAATTAAAGAGACGTGACATTCATTTTTTCACCACCGAAAATCCTGAAACCAAATCCAGTATCGTGGAACGCTTTCAACGTACCTTGAAAAAACGCATGTTGAAATATTTTACGCATCAGCACACTCTCATGTACATCGACGTTTTACCGCACTTAGTTCAAGCCTACAATCAATCTTACCATAGAAGCATTGGACGTACCCCACAAGATGTGACACCTGACAACGAGTTGTCTGTTTGAGAGTCTGTTTGGTACATCCCGGACGACGGCTGTCCCCACGAAAGGTGGAGAAGTGTTAACCCCTGAAGAGTGGGTACGCATGGGCAAAACCAAACGCACTTTCGACAAAGGTTACTTACCCAACTGGACCACCGAATTGTTTCGTGTTACTGGGCGAGTGCGTGATCGTCATCCTACCGTCTATAAATTAGAAGACATGAAGGGAGAAGTATTAAAAGGAACGTTTTACTTGCCTGAGTTACAACGTGTCACCAAAAACGAAGACGACGTGTACGACATTGAAAGCATTCTCGAACGAAGAACCCATAAAGTAGGTAAACGTCGTGTCAAAGAAGTCAAAGTACGTTGGAAAAGATATCCTCCTAGTTTTGATTCTTGGATTGACGCTTGGCAAGTCATCGACTATAAAAAGAAGTGACCATCAAGCCCTTCAACACAGCTTCAGCGACCACAGTGACTACTCCTTCACCCACTTCTTTTCTGCAAGATTTATAAAAGCAACCCTTGTGGGTGTGGTGTGGAGAACGCAAATCGTCTTTTTCTGTCAAATCTTTGTGGTGTATTGTGTCATTGGTGCAGCCATTGCTAATTTGAGTTTGCAACAAGGAGACAAACAATTGTGGACCATTTTACTCAGCAGTGACATCGGTTATCTTCTTCCCAATCCTGCCCTGAAATACTCTTACAACGAGAACAACAGTAACAATATTGGGAGTCTTGCATCCAACGTTAGTCATTCTCATAACAGTCACCCTTCTAATCATAATCCTCTTTTAGACACTCCTTTAACCTCGAGTGACTCTTTGGACAGAAGATCGTTGGAATTATGAACAACACTATTAACCAATTTTACTTAACGTTACCCAGTGACAGTTTCATGGAGGTATTTCCTAACAACACGTTGTGCTGTTACGCGGCTAAATTACCTCAAATCATTCATTTGGATCAAGATGCTCATTGGGAAGTGGCTTTAGTGGAAATGATACACCCGACACAAATCAAAATCATCGTCGAAAATCAAAACACTTTTACAGTAAAAGTGTATGACAATCAATTGCAAAAAGCCTTAGACGAACGAAAGATCACTGGTACAGAGAATCCCAAAACTAAATGGTCCACCTATGTGTTCACCATTCCTGGAGGCTATTATTTTAGTGGTCAACATATAGTGACTACACTTGCTACCAGGGTTCAAAACTTTGTTTGGTAAGGCCATGGACAAAACCCCTCCAAAACGTGTTACCTTTGAGTACCATAAATTGGCTCGTCGCCTAATGATGCCATTTTCAGAGGATAAAATAATGGCCATTACCTTTTATTCTGAATTGTATGATATTTTAGGTGGAGACCCAAGGATACTGGCCAAGAAAAATGAAATACCAGCCATAACCAGTAACTTGGATTTTCCAAAATATTTTCGATTCCCTTTAGAAATGAACCAAGGACTCAACTTGATGTTTGTGTACTCCGATGTGGTGGAGTACAACGCGGTAGGACACACCTATGTACCGTTACTGCGTGTCATTCCTTTCAAAGTGGATTCTGCCGCCGCCGCTGACGAGGAAGGTGGAAATACCTATCACGTTCACCGCGAATTTGAACATTCTCATTATTTGCCAGTCAGTAAGTCGTATTTCGACAGTGTCAACATTACTATAAAAGGAGAACTGGGTTAAAATATTCCATTTACCAAACGGAAAGTCACAGTGAAACTCCATTTTGAAAAACGATTCTCGAACAACTGAAAAAGTGATGTATCATGTGTACCAAATAGTCACTCGACAACGAGGACATGTTTTAAGAGATATGTTTAAATCAACCTTTCGTTCCGTGATCCCTGTTTTGAAACCGATGGTGACACGAGGATTGCACGCCTTAAAAGATGCCGCATTGACTCACGGCAAAGATTTTCTTCACAATGTCCTCATTGACCAACAAAACCCCAAAGAAGCTGTTTTGAGAGCAGGCAAAAATGTCTTGCTTCAAACGGGTAAAGAGATTTTAGGTCGACGAGAAAGTCCTATAAATGCCCTGAACGGTACCGAGTCTGGCATTCCTGCTTCCCTGAGGACACAGCAAGGACAAGGTAGAAAGCGTCGACGAAGGCACCCTTTCAAAAGTCTCCGTACCTCTAAGTCTAGAAAGACGAAGAAAAAAAGACTTGGACATTTTTGATTATTAAAAGTAAAACATAGAGACTGAGAGATAAAAAATGATGCACCAAAAATCTTGTGCCTGTTCCAAGTCGGAACTGGATCGTTTTGCCATGCCACCCACGATGATAACTATGCAAGAAGCCAAATGAGTTGAATTTCATCCCGTCTTCTTTTTGACTGGTTCAGTTCACATCGAGTTTGAATCCAAAGGACAACCCGAAGATTACATCAATCTAAACAACAGTTACTTGTATTTGAAAGTGAAAGTGATTAAAACGGACAACTCCGTTCAAGAAGCCGATGTCCGAGGAGCTCCCGTCAACAATTTCATGCATTCCTTGTTCAGCGATGTGGATTTGTACATGAAAAACAAACAGGTCAGCAATAGCATGGATACTTACCATTACCGAGCGTTCCTCGAAAATCTCTTGACGTACGGAAAAGAAGCCAAGAACACTGATGCTTGCGTGGTATGGAAATCTGACACAGCAGGTGATAATAAGTTTAACGACACAGAATTGAAAAAAGAATGACGATCCTCGCAATTTGGGTTTTAACGAGCGTCAAAATTCTGCAAAGACGTAGTTTAGAACTGTTCGATCGTTTGAATTTGGACATGTGGTTTCAAGAGAAGTATTTGCTGAACGGAGTAGATATTCGCTTGAGCCTGAATAGTAGCAGTTCTGCTTTCCATTTGATGGCTAATACCAACGATTACGAAACCATTATCCAAGAAGCCAGGTTATACGTGCGTCGTGTGGAAGTGTTACCTAAAGTGGGAAATGATATCAGTCACACTTTGAGCAGAACGACAGCCAAGTATCCGATACGACGCGTGGAAGTAAAAACTTTCACCATTTCTGGTGGACTCCGATCCAAGTGCGAAGATCATCTGTTTCAAAGACAGTTACCCAAACGTTTATTCATTGGTATCGTCAGCAATGCAGCCCTCAACGGTGCCTACAATGAAAATCCTTTCCAGTTTAAGTACTACGGAGTATCCAAAATCGAAGTCAGTCGCGATGGCAAAACTTTGTGTACCCGACCCTTCGAACCCGACTTTTCCCAGAAGAATTGCTTTAGGTCGTTATTGTCGCTGTACGAAGCCACAGGACAGTTAGGAACCATCACCAGTCACGGTATTTCCTACGACGATTATGCAGGAGGTTACACTTTGTGGGCTTTAGATTCCACTCCAGACCAAGGCATCAACGAGGGACATTTTCACCCTATAAAATATGGGCAACTGCGTGTGGAACTTCAGTTTTCAGGAGCTCTTGCCGAAACGGTGAATGTTATTCTGTATGCCAAATTCGATATTACCATAGAAATCAACAGTTTGAGATAAGTCATTCTAGACTATTAAACACTAAGGAAAACTCTTGTCCCTCTTTGAATAGTGGAGAATCAATGGAAATGGAATGAGAGGTTACAGAGAAAGCAGAGCCCCAAGAGCAAAAAGAAGAAGTAGTGATAATGCAGTCCAGATGGCCAGAAGAAGAATAACATTTAGTCACCTCTTTTGCTAGAATACAATGAGGGACATGATTAAGAAAGATTGTTATGGATGTCGAATCGATTATCCCAGTCAAATTCAACAAGATAAATGTATGATGATGAGTCAAGAAGAAAAATTGGACGATTATCTGAACGAAGCTTGGGGTCTTATCTCAGAAGAAGCCGTGTTACTTCAGTGGTATAAAGACTTGTGTGATCATTCCTCTCCTCCATTGTTTACTCGACCAATTGATTGCATCGAAGCTGTCTTGGCCAAGAGTAAGGAGACGAAGCAAACAAACAATTACTTGACAGACCTTTTCAAGCAAAAAGTCTGTATTGAATTGATCACTTATCATGAACTACCTCATACCAAACCTCAAGAGAATCAAGCTTATGTCATCAACATAGATGACAGTCATCCTCCTGGAACTCACTGGGTAGCTGTCTACTTTCCTCAAGAGGGTTGTGTGGAGTATTTTGATTCGTATAGATTACCCCCTTTGGAAGATGATATCATTGACTTTATGAGAAGAAATGCCCAGACGAAACGATTCAATAATGTGAAATTACAAGGCACAGATTCTATGGTGTGTGGGCAATATTGTGTCTATTATCTGCATCATCGCAGTCTTGAATATTCTTTAGAACATTTAGTGACTTATTTTGTTCGTCATTCGTCTCGAAACGATGACAAAGTAGATCGATGGTTTTGTGACCATTATGGTTATCTGCTGTCTTTAGCTAGGAAACGTAGTGTACATCAATGGCCCAATGACTTCCAGCAGTGGAAATCTCAATTTAATTCACAACGTTGTCAACCATGTCAAAGATAATGTATTGGTGTTATTGAAGAAAAAAATGTTTGCTATTTGAAGAAATGTTTAATTGAACAAAATTTTGGTGAATTAAAAAATGTTTGTTAGTTGATAAAAATTGTGTTTTGTGAGTTGTTTTGTTACTTGAATAAATTTGTTGTGTTTTGAAACCAATGCGTCTGTCGTTTGTTTTACATTTGTATTAATATTGATACTCTTTGACTTTTTCACTATCCCTCACATCAAACTATCCAACGTTTCCAACCCTAAACCGTTGAGGGGTGTTTTCTATTGCGTCCGCGCTTGAACCATATAAAGCAGGGTTAGTCTCCAGTCTGGAAACTATGGTCAACAATAGACTAAAACTCCACTTAGAAAGTAATAATCTTCTATCAAACAATCGAAGCGGCTTCCGGAACAATCGATCAACCCTAGATCAACTAGTTCGACTAGTGTCACAAATTAAAATAGCATTTAACAATAAAAGAAAAAGCAATCGACACGTGACTGCTATCTTCTTGGACCTGGAAAAACCATTTGACTTAGTATGAACCAATAAAACAATTTTTATCCAATAGACGCATCAGAGTTAGAATAGGAGATACACTTTCTGAGGAATTACAGTTGGAGAATGGCACACCTCAAGGTAGTGTGATTAGCCCTACGCTATTTAACATCATGATTAACGACCTGGAAATCAACATCGTTCCCAATAAAGTGGACCTATCCCAATTTGCGGACGATAGCACATTATGGAAAGCGGGCGATCCTTCAAGTCAAAAGGTCATAGATGAACTACAAAAGAGCCTTAACAAAACTGGAACCTGGGCCGATAAATGGGGATTTAAACTCTCCAAAGGCAAAACACGAGGCATAATCTTCTCACCAAAACAAAAACAAACAGTAGAAGCACCCAAATTATATATCCAAGGGGAATTAATTAAATTCGAGACTACAGTCAAATTCCTGGGCATGACATACGATCATTACCTAACATGGAAATACCACATCAAATAACTGATTCGCAGATGTAATAAAGATCTTGCATTGATGAAAAACATTAAGGGATTTAATTAGGGATAAATCAAAATACCCTTTTAATGATCTACAGAGCCCTAATTAGATCTAAATTAGACTATGGTTTTCAACTGTACGCAACAGCTCGCACTGGTCTATTGAGAAAACTTGACCAAATTCAAACCAAAGCACTCCGCATTTGTACAGGCACCCTGAAAACCACCTCAAAAGAAGAACTGCAAATCCTCACAGGTGAAACGCCACTATCCCTTAGAAGAGATGAACTTGCTCTAAGGTATGCGGTCAGAGTCTCGATACATAAAGCAGATCACCCCACCAAAATAACAATTAATAAGTGCAATACTGCATTCAGCAAGAAGTTAGTACCATTTCTACCATCTGGGAAAAGGATTCATACATTATGCAACGATTTAAGCATAATAGACCTTCAAGCTGAACAAATCGTCTATCCAGATAAAACACCCTGGATGAACATACCAGTTAAAGTCAATCTTGAAGCTACAACATTTGGATCTAAAGAAATCACGCCCCATGTAATAAGAATGAAGATATTACACAACTTAGACGCCAACTATAAGGACTATATCAAGATATACACCGATTTATCCAAAATAACAAATCCAAATAGAACAGCTGCAGCAGTTACTATCCCCGAACTTCAAATAACAATAAGAAGTCGGCTCCCAGACTTATGCTCTATTTATACTACCTAATTTTGGGCAATACTAGAGGCACTGAGATTGGTAAAAGCACATAAACTCGCTAAATCGCTCATTATTAGTTGACTCACTCAGTGTCCTCAAAACATTGGAATCTGGTTTCTCCAAAGGTCGTGGCAATTATCAAAAACAAGCTAAACTACTTGTCAACGATTTAGTCAACCTTAATCAAACAATTGAATTTATGTGGGTACCATCTCACATAGACCTGTTTGGTAATGATCAAGCCGACCTCGCTGCAGAAACTAATCTCAACAACACTGAGTTAGGACAAATCTAGTATTCTGTAACAGAACTGTATAGCGTCATTTCCAACAAAATTCTTAACAAGTGGCAAAAACACAGAATTGAAGAAGAAGAGAAGGAAAGAAAAAAGAAAGAAGAGGAGAAGAGAAGACCAATCTTGCCTCACCTCATGATGGCTAAAGCCTGTCGGGTAAAACCTGAGGTGAGGACGACTTCACCACCAGAAGCAGCTCGTCAACCACAGGCACAACCCCAGCCGCAACAACCACAGCTCAGTTGTAACAACCACAACTTCATCCACGGTTGCGGAATAGAGGAAGACATGAAGAGGCTTTCACTATCCCTCAAACGGAAGATTGGGATAGTGAAGCCACGCAAGCTTCCTCTGCACTCCCAATCACAAGAGTGAATTGGGTAAACGATTAGAGTAGGAGATGTGTGTGCGGGGCTAGACCAGGGAGGTGCCAGCATTAGCCAGGTGCATTTTTCGAGTTTTAAAAAACAGCCCTTCTCAGGGCTAAACAAATGTCTAGAAAAGAGACTGTTCAAATTGCCAATGGGTATGAGAGAGGAGTAGTTTGATTATAAACACTAACTCTTGTTTAGATGGTAGGTGGTGTGATTTTGGATATTAAATTATGTTGTTTGGTTTGGCTACTTCCCGTGTGTATGTGTGTGTGTGTGTGTGTGTGTGTGTGTGTGTGTGTGTGTGTGTGTGTGTGTGTGTGTGTGTGTGTGTGTGTGTGTGTGTGTGTGTGTGTGTGTGTGTGTGTGGATAGTAAATGGTGTGATATTGGATAGTAAATTATATGGTTTGTTTTTGGCTGCTTCCGCGTGTGTGTGGATAGTAAATGGTATGATATTGGATTACTATTATTATTATTATTATTATTATTATAGATTACTACCCATAGAAGATGGTGACAGCATCAACTTTATTCAACAATTTAAGACACAGCTATTTCTGGATATTAGACGGGTAATATGTAGTTGAAATACTACATAATGAATGGAAGTTTAGGAACAGCTTGGACTTTCCAAAAAGACTGAAAATAGCCAGGGAGCTCTTAGAAGGAATGCTAGAAGAAGAAGCCGAAACGTTACGAGGCTGCATTAACCCACCCTATGTTAGAGTGGGGACATTGAAGGAAGTGATAGATATTGTCGAAAACGTAAAGTGCTTTTTGTATAATATCTTGACAGAGTGGCCCCATGTCCAAAATGGTTTGGACTAACTCAAGAAAGCTGAAGAACTGAAAAGAAAGGAGCTATTAGAAGAAGTGAAGAAGATACAATATAACTGGAGTAAGGAGAGAAAGGAGAGAAAGGACAATGAAACAAAACAAAAAAAAAGAGGAATTTGAAATATTAAATAACAATTGGATGAAGATACAAGAGAAGTTTAGAGCTATGGGACATCCTGACTGGATTCCTGAGGACGAAGAGAAGAAGAAAAAGAGAATCATTGGTAAAATCAAAGATGGTGGAATAACAGTAGAAAATAAAAGAAAAAGTACCCAAAGGCCCTTTTCAGGGCCACTCATATGCTTCCTTTGCCTCCATTTTTCCCTTTTCGCTAGACAGACCCATATACAAATACAAATAATATTCCCCATGTTCAAATTCCCTTGTTGCTATACAGACCATCCCTACGTTTACCATTGACACGTTTGTATTGCAGAACTACATATATTGAAATAAAGTATGATACTATTGTTTATTTAAAAAATGCTTATCAGGTTTCATTCACACGTCATGCCCAAAATCTCAGGAAAATGACCAGTCAAGAAGAGTACTAGGCTTGATAAGAAGACAGAAACAGAAAGACGTACGTTGTAATTTCATGTTGATGTTCTTTGTAATGTTGTTGCCGTATATCGGTTGTGTAAACTAATATTGTAAAGCGTTAAGACTTTCTAAAACGAATGTTCTGTACAAATATCAACATTATTATAATTAGTATTATTAATTATTATTAGTAGTGATTTTCTTTACAACCTTATATTAATCTCAAAATGAATATTTTATTATAGCAAAGAATCCTTTCTATAAGTACTTAGCTGAATTAGTATTCTGGAAAGTCAGTATGATAATTAAATGGCTTTTAATTACAAACTCTGCAACGTTAAAGAGAGTAAGAGAGTAATGTTATTACTTTATAATACTTCAATAGATGTCTTTGTCATTGCTATGGATTGTCCAAAGTTTATGAAATTTGTACATCTTTTAATAAAATCATTTGAAAAATGTGTACTTTTCAGTAATTTCGATTTAAAAATAGAATAAAAAAATTAAAAACCAGTTACACATTTGTTTCATGTGGATCCATATTTAAAATAGTTTTCAGACATCCAAGTCAAAAACATTCTTCTTTCTAACAAAATTCCTAGGCCATTAAAACCCCTTCAAGTAAAATTTATTTGGAAAATATTTGTCGTGGTGCATACACATCTTCAAGATTCTGTTATCTGACAAACGTAATGTAGATTGGTTGCATGTGTTTTGAATTAAATACCTAAACCTTGCACAGGTGATTAGTTTCAATATCTTCAGAACTGTGGAGGAAAATACAAGTTTATATTCTATTGAAGACAGCATGTTGATATGGCCGCTGTGATATATTATACATATCTATTGAAACAAACGTATAACCTTTGCTGATTTCGCATTGTCGTTTCGTATTTCGTTTATTTTCATCGTGGCAGATACCTACTTCGTAATCGTTAAACTACAATCTAAAGTTGTACTGGCAAGAACGCAAGCCACATATTTTCATTGGTTTAAATTTAATAATATGTACTGCAAATCTGACTTTGATGGAATGTGCCCATTAAAAAAAAATGATAGTTTAAAAATCATGCTTGGAGCGCATGACATAATGAAACTTCTTTTTATTTTCATCCGTTAATATTTTTTCAATGGATGTTTGATTACATGTATCCTTAAGTTCCACTAGGTTTGTTGTTAAAAGACTACTTTTCAGAATGGACGGTTTACCAATCGACTTTTTAAATTTTGCTCTTTCTATCTAGCCGGTGAACATGTCAAACTTTTTCAATGTTGGGGGATAACAACATATTTTGATATAACGATTTAAATGTATTTGTTGTGAAAATGAAATATTGTCAAACTTTAGACATTCTTGTGATCTAAGATGATAAGATTAATTATACAGCATATTTTCTTTAAGACTAAAACTGAGGCAACTAGGTCATATTACATGTTTGCCTTCGTTGCAATCAACTATCTATATAATACGTTTGGACTGTGTCATTTTTTACTTTTGTCTATTACATGTTTTAAAATTACATTATTAAGATGTGGGGCCACACTTCTGCAGTCTAATTTACTTAGTATGATGAGTTCATATTCACTGCAAAGTGTTGATCAAGATGTGCACGAAAGAGCATTCCAAGGCATTGTGTAAACAAGCAATTCGAAGAAGCAAAAAAATAGATATCGTATTTGTCAAGAATTTGTTTACCCGGAAGCTCGAGTGAGCCATAGTAAGCAATATTCATGAAAGAAGCTGCATTAAACTAGTTGCAACCAAGTACGGAGACAACTATAGTGAATATACTGCATTATATATTAATGGTTTGTGAATTGCAAATCAGTTGGATGGATTATGCGTATTAGCTCAAACTACCATTATTAAACTGTTGATAAATATTGGAATTTGGTTCGAGAAAAAGATTAAAGATTACCACGTAAAAGCAGATAATGGTGTTTCAAACTTCGGAAAGAATATAATATAATATGTTATACAGATACATTGCGCTGTCTTCGAAAAGAGTGATATTATTTTATGTGGAATCTAAGGCGGAAACGTTAGTTTAAACGCTCTTACAAATGTTAAAAGTTTGATTTGTTCCGAGTTCCTGTGAGTCAAATAGAAATAATGTTTGTAGAGAGCGGAACGAACATTGTATTCAGGATAAGTATTGAAATTTGCCTTTAAAGGTGTATAGATCGAAAAACGAATAACGATATGCACTTTCTGCTTCTATCTAGCAGTTGAATACTAGATTATCCATAACTTGATTGTCATTCAGAATTGTTTTAGGTTGCTATTTTGGTCTAAGTTTCAAGAAGGAATAATTAAGTAAATGCGTTAGTCATAAATGTAAGAATAAGAAACGTTATTGTCTTGTGGAGTAATATACATTAAAATGTTTTCAAAATCACTTTGAGTTTGGACATTTTCAGATTCATGAAATAAGAATGATAAGCATTTTATTTCAAGTCTGACATTTAATATAGATAAGTTTGGTTACTTTCGTAAGTTATATTAAATGATTTATCTTACCCAAGAAGTAATGCACTCGTTTACATAAATTGAAAAGTCATAATTCTTTGAACAATACAAAGCTTGTAGAATTTTTTTCTTTCCAGGTGAGTGAATAAAAACGTATTATTCATAAATACTACGAGTTATAATTTGCTTAAAATAAGCATATGTGATGAAATACTTTCATCAGGGCTTCTCGTAGTCCAAATTGCTGATAAATGTGCTCCGATTTGTGTCGACGTTATATAGCTTACTCTTAAACTTTTATCATTCAAGTACCTTATTTTAAACGTTAAAGTGCACAGAATACAATTGCAGCTTGATTGACACTTTAGAACCGTACATGTTTCCTACAATATATGTTTAAGTAAATATATACTATTGTTATCGTGTATGAAAAACATAGAAGTTGTAAAGACAAACTGAACGAGACTTGTGAGAGGATGATATTTTAAAAATACGCATAACTATGGAATAATTAAAAATATTTCAACTTATATCTTAAATACATCGGACAATTCATCAAAGATCTAAGCAATGTCATCTGACTCCATTATAATCTACGATAGTTTCAAAATTCGTATGTTATTGATAATATTTAGCATTTATTAGATAGTTCTTAGAGATTATAGGTTATGCCATCAATGTTGATGCAATAGGTGGACCCTTTCAACTTAGACGTACAACTCTGGTAGCGTCTGATGCTAGAGTTTGCGGGTTATAATCCAGCCAAATTATACAAAGACTTATACAAATAGTACTAACAGCTGCCTCGTAAGGCGTTCAGTATTAGGAGGTTAGGACAGGTTTAGCTGGTGTCAGAATAATGCGACTGGATGGGACATAATGATACATGTCAGCGAAATGATGCCCCTGTGATAGACATTATATACTAGCTATGTTAAATATCCAAATCACAGACACAATCCAATTAGACTTTTATCGCTAGTTCTTGTATTTACCGGAAGAACATTTGCGGCATCTAAGAATTGTATGTCAACACGTACATTACACTAATCACCTTAAATACCATCGGAGACATATACTTAATTGGATTAGTAATAATTACATTATACATCGATGGTTGGGATGCGAATTTGATGTTTCGACCGTTTTCGTCGTTAAAATTAGAAACTTAAGTTTTTTCTATAGAGTCAAATTTATCCATTATAGAAGTCATCTTATTTTTGGCAAAGTCCTTGCATGGACCTACCATGAAAATATACGTGAAGAATGCAATTACGTCTACAGATAAAGTAACAGGAAACACCACCACCACAATTACCACAGTAAGAACAACACTTTCAAGAAGAACTGCAGCTTGAATTTCTGTATGTGCAATAACCATAACAAATTCAACAAGACTTATTGGTTCATGTGATACTTGTATATCTACTTTGAAGCTACTAATACTACTACAGTATGTATTACATGTTTCAATGCTATCAGAAAACGTCGAAATTGTTTTATTCTAATTGGCATATAATATTATTGGCATATTATTTTACGGATCTCGACAATTAAAAACATTGACATTTCTCAACTTTTGGAAACGAGAGAGGCCATACAAGTATTGTTATAAGGCCTATGACGTGTCAGTTCTGTAATAGTATGTGGCTAGGATAAAATTTATCCTAAAAGTTTCCTTGCAATATCTTAATGTCATATGCGTTGTAAGAAGTGACTGGTGAAGATGGATAATTAAAATGTCAGTTTTCTGCTGAACGAAAGTAACACACAGTGTAGTGTCAAAATAGTTATATAATTTATAGTGTATGATATTTTGATTCTAAATATCCTCAAATACCAAATAAAGTTCGTAGTTTGCTTGCATAGGCCAACCAGTGTAATGACACTCCAGTTGCTCTATTTGTCTCTTCCCAAAACATAACAAAATAACAAAATCAATCCCGTATTCCAGTTATATATAGACCTATGAAATAACAGCAGATTACAGACATCTTCTTGTCTATACTAAACTATACAAAGCAACTAAATAAAACAATGTACGTGTACAGCACGAATACTCGTCGTTAGGATAGAACAGTATAGCTATTACTATTTCATTTTATGACCAGGAAATCGCCTTGTGACCTATATTCAATGTTAGCAATTACGCAAGCATTTATTGAAGCAGGTAGCATATATTGATCTTTTTTGGCCGTCATCACCTTCAGATAACTTGTGGTTAACGATTTTATGCACATCATATGTTTTTGGAAACATGCCAGCTGTTGCGAACCGCTTACCAGGCTGCTAAAATACATTCCAGTTCCAACAAGTGTAGACCCATGCAATAGTAATAATTATTATTGAATGCTAGAATACTCTGACTTTTTGGTACTCTACTGGTTTACAAAACATGTATTAGCACATACGATGAAGGCACCCTACCACACGAATGCACAATACTGCAGTGTGTATGTAAAGTAAACTGAAGTATTTGTATATCAGAAAAGATAGGTAAGATACATAATCAAAAGCTGACAGTTTGAGAAAATATTGATTGTGCATGCTATTAAAACCTAATTTGGCATTACGTGAAAGAAAACGGTATTTTTATTTGTAATGGACCGTAATTAAAGTACAATTATTGTATGATACATATGCTTTCATCCTTTGAAAAGAGAGAGGTTCTGATTGATGTATCTACAGTAGGTTTCTTCTTTTTTATCTTACGTGAAAGATGGCTTATTAATGTTATTGTTGTTCCTGTGGGTCTAAAATAATTGTACAATACATGATAGGCTATACTTGGCCAGAATAATTGGTGGCAGAGGAACAGCAGAAATTCCCAGATGGAGCCAATGGACCACGAGAAGCTGCTTGTAATGATGGCGATGACCTGTAAAGGCCCCCAAATTCAAACTATTTATTTAACTGTTATATCTGTATACATACATGCATACATACATACATACATACATACATACATACATACATACATACATACATACATACATACATACATACATACATACATACATACATACATGCATGCATACATACATACATACATGCATGCATGCATGCATGCATCCATATATGCAAAGATTTCACCAAGGTAAATACCAATAAACCCGAGGCCCCTAACGTGCCACTCACCTTGCCGCGTTATTTTCCTAGTGACATTAGTGTGTCAAATATGTATGCGTCTTCGTTCACTGACCTGAGATACCTACTTCCCCCCACTCATGCTATGTGTGCTATGATAGTCAAGAGGGAGGGGGTTAAAAAGGGAGCGGTCAGGTGGCGTGATTAGATCCTCAATAAACCAAAAACAATGAGCGATTATGCGCTAATCATGGAATCTCGTACAGAGAAACTAGCTCGTCAGCTACTAGAGGTAATTATGAAATATATGCCAGTTTGTTATTCCGTCAACGAACAACTACAATAGCGCCAGAGAACTCGAGTAGTAGATTTTGCAGAAGATTCAGCATAATTATTTACAACAGACAAGGAGGGTACAGAAAGTCTTCATCACACATTGGTGAAAACCGACGTGTCAGCGAGGAAAATCGCAGAAAGAACTTCAAAAAACTCAAACAAGGAATCTTCTAGAGATAGCTGATACTCGGCTACGATTATCTTCATGTATTGATGTGGTTGTTGCTTTGGTCGGAACAGTCAAATATAGTATTCCAGAAATTCATGAAGATTAGGTGGTGGTGAAATTTATAGTTGAGCTAGTAGATAAATGTACCAAGGAAGGTCTTCCAGCTATCACTGATAAGACAAACTGCTTGATATCGCTAGGTTTTGGTTCGACGACAGACGAAAGTATGTCAAACTTGAGTATATTAAGGATCTTATAAGTCGTAATGTTTGGTGTAAATATATGTATCGCATTATTTCCTGTGAAGTCAGTAGTGACGATGAAGATTTTACATTTTCTAGTCGGGCAATAGATGAGTATATTGATCAAGCAAGACAAGAAAGGAAACACGACAACAAGTAATGAAACGGCAATTTGAAACAGCGGAACGAGAAAGGAAATCAACCTCAAAAAAAGAGAAAAAACAAAAACCAGCAGCCTCCCCGACTCCGAGATCACCAACAATCATCAAATAGTATCATCAGTTTCGGCAGCTATATAAGGATTACTGTTTCAATGGAAATAGTAGTGCTACTCAAGGAAGCGTTCTTTTTACCACGTGTCCCAATAACGTCCTTGCTTATGTCATTGGAGAAAGAAGAGTAAGCAATACGAGTGTTGGTACTATTAGTGATGTTGCATGTAAAGCATTCTCGTCAATCAAGAATAGGTTCGCACGATTAATACGACCTAACCTGTAGCCAGTAAAACTTCCCAGCACTGAAGTAATTGCAGCAAGTGTCAGTAAAATAATAAATCAAGCTGAAAATGAACTGTTGAAATAATTAGCTGGTGTATCCCTAACTTTTTCTGGGGAAAACAAACATGGAAGCACAAGTTCTTAAAGATTAATCGGTGAGTGATTATCAATATTTGTATTATGATTAACGTGTACCGGACTCACGTGGACGAATTGAACTGCATGTCCAAGATACAAGCATATACTTCCTGCCACTCAGGCATTCATTGAGGTCCAAGGTCCACTTGTAGATCAACTTGGTTTTGTTAATAATGGTATAATGGCGTTGTTTAACAGTGCCACATACAGTATTGAAGTAAAGAATACAAAATCGTGTCTCGAAAACGTTGAAGTTGCCACGTGTATATTGTGTCTAGCAAGATATTCCAATGATTATCTGCGGTTAAATAGTCCGTCGAAGATGTTTGCCAAATAAACAAATGACAACTTGAAAATATATATCATTATGAACTCCTAATACATAATATCACTTTAAACCGACCACATGTGTTCTGGCAGCGCTTGAAAATTGTTACGTAATACTAAACGCCGCTTCAACGAAGGTCGCATCGATGAATTAAAATGTTAACCTGGCATTTGGAGCACCACTAGCAATGTTAAACAACGATAACGAATTTTCATTCGTAATTATACTGTCACATATCTTTGGATTTTGCAGACATGTTAGCAAAGTCATATTTGGCGCTAAATACGCCGTGGTACTTGTGAGAAAAGCCATCGACAATGATAAAATGTGGTGTGCTGCAGTGGTTGATGCTGGTACGAAGACACTGCTAAAACTCGCTGTGGTTTCCAACGGTGATATCATCAGTCACTGTAAAACAACAGTTGCTATATATCATGGGTAGTAGTGGTACGTCAATGCCGGGACGGCTAAGAAAAACCACGAACAGCATACAACGTAACGTCAATGGATTGTTTACATAGCAAATATCATGACAACAAGGAGTTTTCCCACTACATGTTTTATAGCGCATCAAAATATCGATAGAGTTGACTCGCAGGACAGAAACCCAATCATTTTTTATAAGCTCGGCGTTAGTGAAGTCTCTCAGAAAATAAATGGACATCAGTAACTGAATAAGTATTTCTAAATTTTCATAGCAATCAAGTAGCACGCGCATCATCGCTTGATGAAGTTTATGGAGCGTGATATTAATGTAGACATCGGTCTGCAAATATCTCTGTTATTTTTCACATTACATCCGATCTATTACTTCTCTTTATATCACTTGGATTTATTTAGACATACAATTTTGAGCTTGTGTAACCCTATCGGTTATTATTGCAAATTGCGAAACATTTGCTGTTATACTGTCAAATAAAATAATGCTGACTGACTTTGTTGCTTGTCGAATGGGAGTCATTAATGTCCCAGTGAAAAACATGTAACTGGATCACTCGTGATCATATGCAAATCAGCCCGATACTATCTGTAATTAAATTACCCATGATATCAGATCATATACTCAGCATTGAAGATATTTGTAGAATAAAAGTATTGCTGATATCAACTGCGTTGCAAGGCCCGAATACATATCACACGAAGAACGTCAAGCTAGACACTTCAGTAATGCCAATAAATCCATGATTGGTGCCAAACCTGATCTTTCTGCGCCATTAAGTGACAGGACACAGCCTGACCTCAAATTAATAAAAAAAAACAAAGCTGTGGCAAGCGATTAAACAAAAATAAAACATCAGTTGTATTTTTTCTGAGTCATCAGTTACCAAAACAACCAATTATCATTGAAACCTGTATCATTAACCGCGATGGAAGTTCCGGTCCAGGTACTCATTGTTTTTATATGATGTTGATGTTGATCCACGTGGATATTGTTTATTTTGTTTCGTATGGG
This sequence comes from Unio pictorum, assembly GCA_030141615.1. Lineage (NCBI taxonomy): Eukaryota > Metazoa > Mollusca > Bivalvia > Unionida > Unionidae > Unio > Unio pictorum. The sequence goes on from JARLTB010000207.1 coordinate 6,114,102, forward strand.
GTGTAGTCACCACATAAATTTTATAAAAAACGATTCTGTCTGCTATTTACATTAGCAACACACACAACAACGAATATACCAATATTCCAGTGTGTAAAGTTTAGCGCTGCCAGAACACATGTGGTCGGTTTAAAGTGATATTATGTATTAGGAGTTCATAATGATATATATTTACAGAAGATGTGTTCAAGGCAAACCGGAACCACTCCGGTGGATTAGTGGCTAGAGCGTTCGCTGCAGGAGTAGGTGGTCGTGGGTTCGATCCTCGTCCGAGTCATACCAACAGCTTACAAAAATGGAACTAACAGCTGCATCTTTTGGCGCTCAGCATTAAGAGTTAGTGTTGGGACTGGTCGGCCTGGTGTCAGGTTAATGTGACTGAGTGGGACATCATGCTACATGTCTGCGGTATGATGCCGCAGTGCTGGACATCACTATAAATTGTCTCACTGCAGACATCGTAGCGATATGGCTTAACAATTGTTAAAGCTACGTTAAAAAAACCTAATCACACAAAACAAAAATCAAGACAAACCGCAGGGTAATATTGATTTATCCAAATATGCAACACGAGATGAACTTGCTGATCTCTTTGGTCTCGCCGATGTTAGTTCCAATGAGGTTATTGTTGTTCAGGATCAGCAAGGGCGGTTAAATACAATCAATAATGCTTTGGCAGATATTATTATGGGGTTTTCTACGATAACTTAGTGGTATTTACTAAAACCAGTAAATGTAAAGGTCGGATGAATCAGTTCTAACACTCATGGGAGAGATTACTGGATGTATTATAAGAATTTTAGATATAATGTATGGCGATTTAAAAATGAGTAGGAACACAAATACCAATTTGAGAGAAACAAAATCAGAAGATGACGTGGCAACAAAAACACATGGATAGCATCAACGCCATGATCAGAACGGAGATACGTAAAATGTTTCCAAAGACGGCGATACAATGATTAGCGACCGAAACATCATTGGTTATAACCTTGCTAATTTGAGAGAACCATAATCGATGACGCTGCAACGAGAACGTGGACAACAGCTACGTCATGATAATGACCTCGTTAATGACAATCAGTGATGGAATATCCACGGTTGGATTTAAATGTGCAAATCACGTAACCGTGTTTATAAATTTTCGTAGAAACATAAATCGAACCCTGATGATATCAACTCGGACAATATGGCACATGCACGTGTTTCGGCCGGCAGCAGCGTTGTATATTCATCTAGCTTATCAATCGCGAACAACGGTTGCTTCTACACGATGATATTGAGAATACCAACAAAATGTATATACCCCTACTCCCATTCCTGTCACCGCTGATGACAGAAGTATGGTCATGTACCTGTTTAATTGCAGAAATATAAAGATGTTAAATATGATATCGTTTTAGGTAAAATTTATGCTGTTGAGAAAGCACTATTGCGGGGACCTGTATCAAGGGATATATCACCATTGACGCTACTATATGCTATAACCATTCATTCGTCATAGGGATTAACTATATCGGAGACTAATATTTGGATTGTTGATGTTCAAATAGGGTGGTTAAAGTTAGATTATCTAGCCGTATCAAATCAGAAACATGTCTCAGCTACGGAGGAAATCAACGCATCGTTATTAAAAGATATAGTAAGGAACAAATTAGCTAGAATCTTGATGTTGAATATATCATGACACGGAAAGAAATACAAAAGGAACCGCTGTGCTTACTGTTATACAGAAATGTTGTGGCTCTTGTCTACAAACAATAATACGAACAATGACACAATACACTTTACCTTAGATACAAATAATTGTTGTCTCGGCCACATACATGACAATGTGATGCTGACCTGTCTCAAGTGCAATCGGTGTCGATGAGCTAATGCCTTGCTTTTCTAGCCGATCCATCCTGGTAGTAATTGTGTATGGTCCAGAATTGCTTGTAATTGGTAACATACAAATCCGCGGTCAGGGGCCGTTGAATCTGATATGTAGATTGCATGCTTACCGGTAGATCTGACCACCGTGAAAATGTTATGTGTAGTCACACTCCAGATAGGATCAGTTGCTCGTTTTTACCATCTTTAATGTTCACCAAGATCATATAAATATCTTACAGTCACATTAACGAGTAATGTTTTATGACAGGAAGAATCATGTCACTTAAATGGCATGTGTTTCTTCGAGATTGGACTGACTGTTATCATAGAACTTCCACGAGTAATTTCAGTATTTAACAAACTATCATACTTGGTAGTCTTGCAACCCATTCAGAAGATCTCGTGTCCGCCTGAATGCGTTCAAGGACTTAAGGTCGCGGATATTTCCTTCGCTTAATAATATCTAAACAATCCCTCAGCAAGTATTCTACTAAATCGCTAACGATTGCCTGATCGCAATGAATTGCGGTTTGCCCTCGTTTAATTTTGACACTGTGTTGTTGCGTCAGAGATGTAACTGCACCAAGAAATGATATTTCCAGGATAAACCTGCAGCAACTGTGACTATCGCAGTCTGCTACGTTGATAAAACCGTTCAAAAGTAGCTGAGACTTCAGTTGCTGTCTTGATAATAGTTATGCTTCCTTATAACGACTCGCAACGTCAACGATAGTCAACGTGTGTTTGTATTTTGCGCGATTTACGTCTGCTGGATTAAATAGGGTCGTGTCGTAAACCTAAAATATCTAATTGATCAAATTCGTTCGATATACAGACATCAAACTGTGCTTGCAAACTGTGCTGTGTTTAAGGTTGAGGTAGATACATTTGCCATATTGCCTGTCGTAAAAGGCAATCTGCATCAATAGAAAGCGTGACACCTGTTGCAAAAGCAATTGTACTCATCGCTCCAATATCCTTTTGGGCTATGACCTATTTACCGGCATCTAGCGTTAGTTTATCTTTCATCGTAGATCTTATCAAAAACGTAGCAAGAGATTCTCTGGAATATTTTTTTTACACACGTTATATTGCGAAGCAACTTCACGTCTGCAATATGTCGTTGTTGTAGATCTGGATTGTTCTTCCTGACGTCCTGAATATGCCACGTTTGATCAATTGCATGTATCGGATGCCCTAATGGTCTTAGATGATCTTTCACGTCATGCCGGATATCATGTCGGGTTCTAGGACCACAATAATTATATCCAGGAAGAAACTTCTCGCAAGGATAGATAGCACCTGGAGACCCTGGCAATTTTCCAAGTGAAGGAGCAATATCACCACCACGTTTTGTTCCCATCGCTACTGATGTGGAGACACATTTGTACTATTTTGTTTGTTTCACGTTTCACACACTTGCCTATGAGTGCACTGGTATCGGTGATGACTACTCCGCATCGAACACAATACAAATAATATAATTGACCTCTCAGCGACATGAGAGCTAAAGCCAGTCAAGCAATATCCATAATTACCAAATTTCATCAGGGCAATGTTCACTGATCCATCTTTGCCTGGTAAGACGCAATTGTTGTTACTTACCATCAACAATGTGCTATTGGTAGATAATCTCAACGGGGACATCAATAATGTCGTTGTATAAGATGATGTTATGTTAGACAAGCAAACAAATCCAGCAGACACAAAAACACCGATATTATTTGTTACTCGGCGATATGTGGAAATACCTAAAGTGATCATAAATAACTGTATTCTTCTTGTAAATACCCACACACTAAGGTACATCCACCAGACTGGGTGTTTCGCTGACATGGATATGATAAATCAAGTGGGGGGGATGAGCAGCATGGATGTCTCAAGTCAGTAAAGGAAGACGTATACAAACTTGACACACACAATTAAGAGGAAAATAAAGCGGCGAGGTAAGTGACACGTTGGAGACCTCGGTTTATTGTTATTGGCCTTAGTGCCATTTTAGTAGAAAAGGTTCATTTTAAAAATAGGACTTTCTTCAAACATTGTAGGGTTCGCACCCAAACACAGCTGTTATTTGGGGACAAACTCTGTTATTAAAATACTGCTAAGTGGATTAACATATGTTTTACTTTCTAGGAAAGAAAATGACAGAATCCATAATTTGGTGTTTGGTTTTACTGATAAATGTACCATCTAGATTGTCATCCGGTAGGTATTTTAGTTATATTATATCTTGTTCGATAGACTTTTCCACGTTTATATTGTTACATATTCTGTGTCGAAGTGGTAACAGAGACCGAATTATCAACCTTTCCTTAATTTGATAAGATCGACTAGATCCCATGTGGACTGGAGTGATGAGATCTATCTTTGCCTTTGCATTTGTACAGTGTTACTAGTCTTTCGCATCGCCATTGACGTGTTTTAACATTTTATTTCACTTTTCGGCATCCTGCATCATAATGAAGTTCGATGACGTTTACCTTGCCATTACTTTCCAGATGAAAAGTAGTGCTGAGCCGTTCACAGCCATCTCTCTATTAGTATAGTTATTTCACTCAACAGTTATATCAATGTGACCACGCCCGGATGTTGATCTAGTTCTCAGATGAACTGTCCCAACTGTGCATTTGACGACCAGTTTGATATTTCTTGTTTCACCATTCCATGTTGGTATTGAGTTTTTCTACTTGATGTTTTAAAAAGAGATACTTGCTTTACCAAAGCTGTTAATTCTTCAAATCTTTGCTTTATGAATTGATGTGCATTCTTTATTTGTCTCCGGATACAATTTAATAACTTTCAATCATCTTCTTCGGACGATATAGTCTATTGGCTTTATACATTGGGTACAGTGCACCAGGCCTATTGCATACAACCCATAGTTTAGTCAAATCTACGATACCGCCTGAGTATCTCGTAAATGTGACTACACAACTGTTGGTGCCCTAGACACTATTACCATTGCTTTCTAATATGATTGATAACCTCATCTTTCATTAATAATGGTTTGTTATCGTACATTCGATGTGCTAGTTTAGTACTTTGAAGCATACATTTTTCAATTTCAAGTTTAATCTAAATGCCATTGGTCACAGTGTTTACTCTGTGGATGAAGGGTCTTTATCAGAAAAATTCTTGGAAGTAATTGATCAATCGGTAGTTGTTAATATGTTTCAGCCATTGCTTTTCATATATATATATATATATATATATATATATATATATATATATATATATATATATATATATATATAATCTGATTTGTTCTTATGCTTGCTCTGCCTGTTATATGTATGCCATAACTGTTTGGTAAACATATTTTAAATTACACATGTATGTACCTTGTCTAATTTTGGTTCATCTAATCTATCACATTGTTGAGATTTTATTCTGTAAATCAATGTTCATTTTATAACTTAACATTTTTGACTAGCTTTTGTATATTCTTCAGCCATCCGTGCTCACATATGATGTTAAGACATTGATATAATCCCAATTCATATCGATTGTAACAGCTTCTATAGTACACACGTTTTAATCCATTCTGTCAGAAATGGCCTGTTTATGATATGCTCAGACAGTTGAACCTCAGCGCCATTAACGTTGCCGATTCTTATAAATATATTATTATTATTATTATTATTATTATTATTATTACCATTATTATTATTATTATTAGTAGTAGTAGTAGTAGTAGTAGTAGTAGTAGTAGTAGTAGTATTAGTATTAAAATTATTATTATAATTATTATTATTATTATTATTTTTATTATTATTATTATTATTATTATTATTATTATTATTATTATTGCATAAAGTGCTTGCAAAGCCATTTATTTGTACTGGATATTTTATGCATAATTTCCAATTTCAGGAACAGAAATAGTTACTAAGTCAGTCTGCCAAGGAGATTCTGTTCAGTTGTTTCGCAATGTTCCATTCAACAATGGCAGCGTGGTGTCCATTTACATAAATGGTGACAGCCAAACACTGATTGGGACAGGGAACTCCTTATCAACATTTTCGATTATTCCAGAATACAAGAAGAAGATATATTTTGATGAACTTAACACTGTTTGGATACGGAAACTTCAAAGTTCAGACGAACAGAAATATGTACTTAGGACGCAAATACATACCAAGACAACGAATGACGAAGCGCAAATATTTGTAATGGGTACGTATTCAGTCAAATTCTTATATTCACTGTATTTCCACTTTTTGCTGTGTTATGACGTGTCAATATACAATCTTAATTTCAGGCTTAAATCGTGTGCATGTTTATTGTATTTTAATCTTTATTCTTGTCCGAGACTTTACTTTCAGAGACGAACGCTCATATTTTTTGTAATCTGCTGATATTTTCATGGAATTGTATAAACCCATTATATTTATTTATTAAATTCGTGTACTAGTCTATCATTTTTGACGTAATGTATCGTAATTAATGTATATTGTGTCGTATTTCAAAAGAGTGAGTTCCGTTTATCCTATGCCACACGTGCGAAGTATCTTTGATGAGATGAACTGCATGACTTCAATGTAGACAATCTATGTGTATAAATTCCTCACTTCATGTAAAGCTCATTACATTACGAAACGTTTTGTCAGTTGGCGATCTACTTTAAGGATTCACGGATCTTCAGATTGAGAGATGCCCAGTGTCTGGACGTGTCCAGAATGTCCGGTATTGTCCGGTGCTGTCGATTGCCTGGAAGTTCAAGTATCTGAAGTGTCCCAGCTATAGAGATGTCCAACGTCTTGCATGTTCAGCGACCAGTGTGCTCGTTGTTGTCCGGTGATGAATATTGTCTGGAGAGTCAGAGCTGTAGAGCTGTCCATTATCTGGAGTTCCAGTATCTGGAATGCCCGGTGGTGTCCAGAGTGACTAGATGAACCCGATCGTTCCACGGATCGAAGGAATCGATATCTATGTGGTACACGCTGTCAAGCCAACCGTAGAAATGCTAACATCTGAAGTTGTATTTTGAGGTTCATAATACCCGTTGCATTTTTGGGGACTGTAAAGATAAGTTACAGATCTGTCCGTTTCATTTGCACAATTTCGCTATGAGTGAAGTCATTTTACTACATGAGTACAAATCTATATAGTTTGCTAGCTGAGTAAACTGAGTCCATCTTTACATTGTTTAGTTACTGTGAATCAATCACGACTTGTGTTTGTCTTTTGTTAAGCAATTTTTTGTATTTTTTTATTATGTTAATAATTCAATATTCGGTTTAAGTAAACGCGTCCGTATTCATAATTTCTTTTCTCATTGAAGTTGTACATTATTAAACATTATATTTATATCATCGTCAAAAGTGTTCTGTCGTGAATCCGAAAAATACCTTCCGGTTATCTTGTTACAATGGTGTCAGAAGTGGGATCATTTTAGATTTAACGGTTGACAAGACAGTGAGGTTCCATAGGCACATAACATTATTTTGTTGTTTTGTATACATGTCACATTTTTGTTGCATGTCGAGAAAGGAAAATATACCGTTTGTTGAAATAGTAATTACGCATTTGTAAAATACTGCACTTTTAAGTTGTTCACACCAAACGTTTGAAAATGTCATTAATGACAGAACGTGTTGAACTGCGGAAGCAGTTTGGCAACGACGGGGAGTCCCTTAGAAATTTTGTTCGTGAAAAACAAGCTAGGAAAAGGGAGCAGAGGGAAAAATAAATGGAAGCCAAAGAGTTGATATAATTAGAAAAGAAGGCCGAAAGGGAAACACTAGAAAAAGAAACCCAAAAGATAGCTAGAAGGGAAAGCCGAAAAAAGAAAACTGGCTTTTAAAAAGAGAGGATAGAATTGAAGACGGAAAACATAGAATTGGAGAATGAAAATATAGAATTAGAAAACAGGCCGAAATGGACAGGGTGGAATTGGAAGCAGAAAGGGAAAATATATAATTAAGAAAATATGTAAGATTAGAAGCTTTGCAGATAGAAGATAGAAACAGGGAGCGAAATAATCAAAGCAAATCTGAGCTATTGCAAACTAAATGGGAGAGGAACATGATATCGAACTGGGAGGCTCAAAGCTGCCTACATTTGAAGACAACAAAGATAACATGGATAGGGTTAAGCAATAAGTATAAGTATAGTAAACCCGAGAGAGGCTAGACAATCACCCAGTTCCTATGTAGGTCGTGCATTTACCTGCAGCTATGGGTGGAATGTGGGTAAGTCGTCAATCTTGTTGATTTCTTGCTTCCGGAACAGCTATGGACAACTTGTGGCAAAGAGCTATATTTGTTCTAGAGGGAAAAGTCCTTCACGAATAAATATATCACATGGTCACGCAGGCCTAATTATTCGCTGAAGCTCGCGGAGGCTCTCAGAATGTAATCTTGCGAGACAGCAAAGGTAGAAATCAGGCTCGCAATGATACTATGTTGAGATAAGAATGATGGTATTAACAATAAATTAGGGGGCCACGAGTGGCCGCTGTCCGTTACGGATCACTACCATCTCATCTCTGTCCGCGTGGGTTCGAGTCTAAGATTCGGCTAATGTAGTTATGTGAGAGAGCTCAGTGGTTCTTTCCAGGGGTTTTCCCGGGTTAATCCTTCACCATTAATACAGGCCGCCATGTATAGCATATCGTGTGCTGAAAAAATGGCGTTAAATCCTACAAGAACAACAGCAACATTAACAACATTAACAATAAATTAGCTTTTAAACTGCATACACACCAAAACACAAACAAGGCAGAAACAGACAAACTGGAGCCCAGTGCATTTATTCCAATTATCAGTTACTTTAAACAGGTATTTTAGTTAGTTCTGTTCAACACAGTAATACACATGTATATAGCATCATGTATTGAAGCGTTTATTTACATACACTACCCTAATTACTTCTAGAATTGGACACTGCTTTTTTATAAATTGTTAATTCGATGTTCATCGTGTTCTATGTATTGGCTACATGTCCCAACTGTGTGACACGGATTAGATCATACGTTCAAGCAGGTATAGGCTTAGTCTAACATAAATTATGGACATGGTCCAGATGATCAGGATGAGTTGAAATGATTAGGGTGATATTGCATCTGAAACCGTCCACATTAATATCGGTGGTATAAAACAGGCGACTTGTTTCCCGATAGCTGTCAAAATCGAACGATTCAGTAAATGTATCATACTAGTTGCCTGGCTGTACCTTATCTTTATTTATATTTGATGATAGAGTTAAACTTGAATTATAAACATTACACCTTATTCGGTATACATACTTGACGGTGGACTAGTCAATACATATTTAGAAAGAACGGAGTACATAAAGAGTATGAGCAAATCTTAGTCTAAAATGGTGACCTGTACCTGTAATATTTCACGTTTCAGCTGACGTTTTTCTTTGGTTTTTTTTATCCCCACGAGTGACATTTTTTGGCATGTTGTAGATGAGTTTGCATTTGTGTTTGTGTTTATGGCGTTAACACCTTTGTCATGCAGATGTCCATATTATATTAGTAATGAACTGAGTAAGTATACATGGAATGATTAGTTGCACAACATTTTCAGTCTCCTTGTTTGTTGCTAAAGAACGTCTTTAAGAGTATACATTACGCATATGTAAGAGTAAATGAAAGTCCTACATAGTAAGCAAAATTAATATAGTTTCTTGTTTTGTTCGACATTTCCTGTGGGTAGAAGCTATTATTTGCCATAAAGACGTAGAAACAATATCTTAGAAACTGGATAGTACTCTGTTTAGTTGTGATCGTACTGATTGTTCATTGTCAAATGTAATATATTTGACAACTGGGTACAGAAGACTGATACGAACTAAGACATTTATATGTCCACATCAACGAATACCGCCACCACTTATCAAATAATATATTGTATTCTGTTTTGCTTTAGCCTGATTCTGTTTGTAGGTTGAACATTATGACCATATTCCAATTTCAGACTCTTCTACTTTATTCTCTAAACGTCAGTATTTGACGTCTTAAACTTTACTGTGAACGTTTAGCAAGTTGTCATTTCCGTTCAACTTGTCTAGTATCGTTTTGTCATCTTACACTTTTAGAATTCGTAAATCACCTTAGTTTATCATCCTACTAGTGTTCGCTATATTCTCTTTATTTGCAGTGTGATTTATAATTGACTAAAGCAGTATTCTCTAATATCAAGAATGGTTATTTGGGATAACATTTCAATGTATCATATAGTATTTCCGAATGTCCAAGCGGCTAACTGCAATATTATTTATGTAACAAATAAACCAAACTTTTCCGAGTGTAAAGGTTTGGAAATTAATGAATGTGAAACTCTTGCATACCGAGCCGACAGTATGGTAGATGCGCAAGATCAGATTTAAGTGCTTATATTGTAAATCTTGTTCTTGGTTTTATTCAAAGAGTATCCGGTGTTTCTTAAATTACAGTACATAGATTTAATATTTTCTGCTAACATTTATAACTATTGACGAGAGCAAGAACGGGACATAATTGTAACTTAAAAGTAACAAAGGGCAATATAATTTTATAAGAATATGGCTTTAAATGAAAGGATGAAAATGTGAAATATATGACTACAAATTATATCCGATAGCATGAAAATGAAAAGTGAAGACCATGCTAGAATAAGCACTACATTAAAGAAATTACATTTGTTTTATATTTAATATGTTGGCTAAGGTTAAACCCAAATGCTGTGCAATCTAATTAGGAATTTATTGATTATTCCTTCGAGAAGAAAGGACATAAATATATAGTTGAAGCTATTGCTGTAAAAAGACAGCCAATACAAGTACCTTAGGAATAGACCTGGCAATGAATTATGAAAAAAGATATAAATAGACTATAATCGAGGATTAGCACGGAAGAATTAAAAGTAGGGAAGTTCCACCTGCAGTGAAGATAATAAGTATAAACTACACAAGGTGAATGATAATTATGTAGTTATATAATTGTTGCCAACCCGTTCAAATCAAAATTACAATTAATACAATCTAAACGAAAAGAAAATATATTGATTATTTAACCAATGTACATGAGTTAAAAGCAAATCAAAATGTCTGTATTGGAAAAACAGGTAAGAATTTTGGAACGAAGAATGTGGAAGTATTTGGACATCCAGCAGTTTCACAATAACTCCATAGAAAATAAAGCTATTTGAAAATTCATTCAAACATTAGAAAAAGATTTACATAAAGTGAAATGCTGAATCAACTGTTTAAAGAAAATATTTGTAGCAATAGCTGCTGAAGCTATATCGAAAGCAATACATGATCTTAATGGCTTATATACCAAATATTCAAGATGTATTTTCTAACCCGTTTTCTTCCTCATTTCTACCTCATTTCATTCTTATACGCCTGATACTATAAAGTGTACTGGACTTCAAGCTTGACCTCATCAACCTCACACTCTGAGATAATCAGCCAAACAGTATTTAAAAAATAAACATTTCTTGAAGAATTGCCTTATTAATTTACGTTAGCAAATAAAACAATACAATAACTGCCGGGAGCTATCAGTAGTGCTAAAAGAAGAACATTAAAGGGCAATTTTGTTTTCTTTCCTAACTAATCTTGTCATATTGCTTGTTCTTATATTAGTGGGATTCCTATTTGTGTACAAATATCAACACATTACTGTGACCGAAGTTTATTTGGCTGAAAAATGGGACGAAATGGGTCTACAGTTCTGCAAATGCGTATAATTAGATTTCACATGACAATTACAGTAAATGTATAAAGTTTAGGAAGATGCACTCCCCTTGCGATACATTTAATTAAATTTGGTTACATAATGATGTAGCGAGTAAGGTACCATCATGTGTGCACTAACCAAAATGTTAAACTTAAATCCAAATTGAAAATATATGAGTGAGTGGTTTAGCGTGTGAGCATTTGTTGAATGTCTTTAATGCATGAGGCATCTTTCTGAATTATGTGTATTGATATTTATAGCACAACACACATATGAAAACTTTAGTTATAGTTGTTTCTTTACAGACTTTAGACTACACTAATTGACTTCTGACAGCTTATTATACTGTCAATCGTAGATGAAAATTGTACTATTTTGGCAACTTTTGTACATATATCTTTCCTGGCTCGGTACATATGCGACAATTTCCACTACGTCCGTGAAAACGTGATAAATGTTCAGCACTATAATCAGGACCCCGTGTCACTGTATATACAATAAAACTGAATGTCAAATATAAATACTGACATACAATTGGCCAAGATGATGCTGATCGTTACGATCACCTATCTTGTTTTATATAGACATTCTGAACTATTACATGACATCGTCGCTGATGTTGACATAAACATATACACATATTGGTTCCATTTTAAAATATTGTGTAATAGAACTGGCTCTAATCACATCTTTATCCCATCCAAGCTTTCAAACACATATGCACTTTTGATACTGACGTTTGTTGTCTATGCTAAACTCCTAAAATATAGATATCAGCTCTCTAAAAACCATTGTTTTTGTCATGATGTAGCGTTTGGCATATATTGGTAATGTGTAATAATGTTACCTTATTTTCTCTTCGTTGTCACTGATATACAAAGCTGCATGTGAACTCAGAAGATGAATAAATGTTGTCCTTTATTGTGCATAGCCAAGGATTGAACTATTGTCGATTTCAAAAGTATACTAGCGCAGGATAGTTGGTTATGTTATAGTAAATGACAGATTAATATAAACCGAATTGGAATATATGATTATGCTAGGTTTTGTTTTAATCATCTATTTGAACATTTAAGATTCGTTTTAAATTATGCAATAGTTCTACAAAGTTCCAGACATTTCTTTGAAACTGTTAATGATTACTGATTCTTATACTTGTATGATAGTGTAAAACTAATATATTGTGCCAAATCTCACAGTATTACAACACTTCACATGAACGTGTGTCAGCTTACTACAGATATGTTGTATGGGTAATTCATACTATATTACTACACTGAAATATGTCCACGTTATGGCTGAATATACCATTGTGTCAATGGTTTGAGATAATATCGTTAGGATAAGATGCAAATAAGTTATTTCTTTTGCTATTTTAGTAGAGGAACTGTTAAGCTGCCTACTCTAATAGTAAAGTAAAATATTTGTTTTGAAGCTTACACTTTATCTAGCGGTTAATTTTAGAATATTTCAAGATAAAGCTTTTCAACTGAAATGTCTTTTCCCAAACACATATAGTCGCACCAACGAAGCATTGCAGACCGAAGCTATTGAAAATAGACAGCGCTTTAATTGCCTCTCTGGAAAGGAACGAATGTGGGTACCCTACTGCGTTTGTGAAGTGGGTGGATAATCCTGGAATCTCCTACATGGCAAGTAGACTTGTTAAATCATTCATCTACAATGCAATCAGACATTAAGCTCCGCAAGTGATACATCATTAATTTACACTCAAATTGCAAACGTAGCATGACTCAGCTTAACGATTAGTAGGCTTTACATTTGCAGTGTTTGTTTGCTTTATAATGTTATCAACTGTATCCCTTTTAACCTCACTGTAAGTGAGAGGTTATAAAGATAATGGTTTTCATGAAACAACATAACTTATTTAAAGTTCAGCCTCTTCGGACAACGTACGAATTTGAGCAACGAAAGCATCCGCTTTGTACCACAAATATTTGTCGTTAAATGCTGAAATCTAAATTGTGGGAGGGATCGCAAGGCTATGCGTCGGTCCACAGAAAGGTTCAGATAACTATAAATTTAGGAAAATACATGAGTTGACAGTTTGGCAGGTGGAGTGCGCTAACTGCATGTTTAGGTCTAATTTCCATGTAAGTGGGTGACAAGTTGGAAAAGCCCTAATGGCTTTGGTTTTTTCTGAACGAAATGGTTGAAACATTAAACGGTAAACTGAAATAAACTACATTGTCTTGCCATGCATTCTATATATCCATGCCCCATATCAGTTGGCACTTAAGTGCACTCGATGTATTTTTATCTTATATTTATCTTATTAGTTTTCGATATGGTGGACTGTATACAAATACATATAGTGTTTGTGTATATTATCTAGTTATTCAACCTCAAAAACAATAGTTAAATACTTTTATACATGGCTTTACTCCATAATGTTTAACGGAGTACAAGTTACACGAAATATTTATACTATATCTATTTTGCAAATTAAATGAATCAGGTTTGTAGTAATGTATATTTCAACTTGAACGTTGAATCACAAACTGGCATAATATTTTGTAATATACCCTATTTAATGTAATTATTAAAAAACCATTTGTTACAAATATTGCTTACCGGAGAACATGTAGGGAAAGTAACTACATTACAATGTCGAGGAACAAAATAATTAAAGATCCAAGAAGATTTTTCTTACAGAAGAATAATATAATATACCATTATTGCAATGAACTATGACATAAATAATCATATACATGATTCGTTGCCACAGATTACGGTAACACAATTTGTTACAACAAAGGTTAAACTCATTCTTCAAAAAATGTTTGTTTTAGCGCTAACCGGAACTACAGTATCGTTGAAGTTATCAGTTCGGTATTCTTTTCATTACAGTATTGGCTTGCACATATATAATAAAATTACAATTGTTCATGCCATGTTGTTTCAGATCTATATGATAAATTATAGTTCTGTGTCAGAGTATCAATTTGAGAAATTAAACTACTGGATGTCATAAAATCAAAACTAACTTTGAAGTCGATTTGTTATATATAACATGTTATTACAGACTCCATTAGGAATTACTTTGGCATCATCATTGCATAAAAATGTATATTACAATTTAATTATACCTCACAATTCTACTCATAACAAAAATGTTAGTATACCTAATGATATTTGAGGATATTAATTTCCACTCTAATCATAGTATAACGATAACATCTACATGCGTATCACTCTACCTTTTACAAACCTTAACTTACATTACAGCTTTGCAAACCTTTGCTCTTTTTGGCATGTTTATGTTGTGTGTATGTTTCTTGATTCGTTAGCTGTTTATTACCATGTGGTATCATGTTTGTGCCACTCTCTATTGTTGATTGATATCTGCGAACAAACTTTTGGTTTTGGACACTAATAGGTAAGTATTAAACAACTCCAACGCGTGAATTTCCCTTCCGGTAAAACTGTTGTAATATAAAGCACCTATTAGAAAACAGTTTACAAACTTCATTAAGCTCTGTCATTGAGGTCTGTTGTTTGCTTAGATACACTTTTAAATTGTGTAAATGTATACTCAAGTACAGTTAAATGGTGATTAATATTTGCATGATCACCTTATAAGAGTGTTTGTTTTCATTACTTATAATTTTGTCTAAATGTATACGTTAATTTCATTTATTACTAAATTCGTAGATGACGTCAGTGATTGAATCCGAAGGCCCGAAATGTCAGTAAGATCTAGTACATTTTAATGTCTTTCATTTTATAGGAACTCTTGACTATGATTAGAGCTTTCTAGTTCTTATCAATTAGATGAGTTTAATTAATTATTTTAAATACTGAATACATGATAAGTTGTTTTTATTGACTTCACGTTTCGTCAGTTTCAGTATAACGTATCAATTCATAATTTCTTGATATTTTAAAGAACTTTTAGTTTTATCTCTATCTTGGATATCTAGGTTTAAATATTTAAGGAACTTTCTTGGCTTTAGGGGTTGGTTTATGTGGTTCAAGTTTGTTGTTCTAGACAAAATATATTAATCAATAATTTCTTACGTTCTTGTGAGAACTTGTCTTTACTTAATTCTCAGAAACTTATGCCGGTCTTTCCTTTAAGTCAATAATTGTGGACGGTCAAAATTTAGAGAGCAAGATTGTGTGCTTCGATTTAGTTGATCTGAAAAATTAGAAGTGGTAGTGGATCTCGATTTCATAAGCTATGTTAATCTAACAATGAAATAGCTTGGAGGTTAGTTTTGTAACTTTTTTGTTGCAACATTCAATATAAGTAATACTCAACTATACGGTTGCATTATTAGAAAAAAATGAAAGCAGTTAGAGTCACATGAATATGAACCACGGCTCACTTCAGACAAATTGAAATGCCAGTATGAAGTTAATATGTGGGTGGGAACATATCCTATATAAATATTAACACATATGTATGATCTCTACTTCCGCTGGGCATTGCTCAAACAAAATACAAGCTCGTGCGAAATATAACGTCCTTGTGGTACTGGGATACAACCCTGTTATTGTTTGTTGGGAAGACTCTGAGGTATAAACGGCCGGGGATCACAAAGTTTCAATCTATTCACCAGGCAACTTATTAATTTTCGTTTTCGTATACTGGGAATATCTTCATTTATTCAAGGACATTGAGGAACCTATAGCAGCTGCATATTGTGCTATATATGGATCTTATATAGCTGAATGAACTGATATATTGTTCTGCCCTCATATCTGAGGTGCCGTTAAATGCACACTGTAGTGTTTTACTGTAGACCATTTCATTGACATTTTTTAAAATTCTATGTTTGATGCATATATTTGCATTTCATTGATTTGCCAATTGTTTTCTGTTGTTTAGCACATATAGGTTATTACATATTCATTATCATACTTTATTTCTTGTTTGTATTGAGAAGGTCTAGATCGATGGCTCTCGCGCGTTTAAGAGTTTTAATAGCTCAAGTTTAACCAGACTTAAATATTAGCGATAGTGAGAAAGATGCGAGTGAACGAGTTGGAGAAGGCAGAAAAAAATTAAAGAAACAAACATATGAGGCAGACAGTTTTGAAGAAGTCTACAATAAAAAGATATTTAGAGTAAGAGAAACACACAGAAACCTGATTAGCGAAGTACTAGGCCGAGTTACAAGCGATGAAAGCCACACTTTGATATGAATTAAAATATTGAAGTGTTCAAGCAAAAAAACTCTTGAGGTTAGAAACATCCATATTGTAATACCCCGTGTGTTATATCGGAAAGACATGAGTTCATGACGCACAATGAGGTTTATTAAACAAATAAATAACATGCTTTTTTAATCTTGCATCGTGATTTGAGATAAACACATCACTGTCAACGTTTGATAATATAGAGCAGATGTGTTTGTCTAAAACGTTATAATACACCATATTATCGAGAAATTAATGATATTATTCCATTCCTGTGCATATTAACAGCTAAAGTTATTAGATCGATTGTACCACATTCTGACCTAATAGCATGATCTCAAAAATAATTTTGTTCTGTACTAGTGTACTTAAGCAGTGTGGTGTGCGATATTACCGGCGTTTTGCTTTCCATTACGGTAACTAGTTAACTGTTCAAACTGCATGGAACAATCCCTCGGAACACTCAATTTAGACAGAATTAAGTTGTCCTCTCAGTTTCCGTGGTGCGCGTTTTTACTCTAAATCGTAGTTGTATATTCATATCTATAATTGAAATGAATGAAATGGACTAGTGAACTTCGATGCGAATCTAGCGAGAGTACAACGTACTAATAATGCAATGAGTCGTGATACGGATAGAATTGTTCCTATCAAATGCATACTTGCACATTAGGGTAAAACAACAAGTTCTGCATTGCCAAGAAGTTACAAAGATGAATATAAAAATAAGTTCTAACGTTTTGTTAAAAAAAAGTCTGAAAAGAGAAAAGTGATTCTTCGGCTGTGCACATTGATTGCATCATTACCCTGCATCACGGCTGTTTCGGTAACGAACTTCCACCGGGTAGTCTATGTCACCTTTTGCCTGATGAGTCCGATACGAGAAGCGCATGTCTTGAGGCGATGTGTATATTGGAGGCATTGGTTGGTTCTTGACGTTAAGGTCTTATTGAGTTTTATGGCGTCGGGGATTTTCGTTCGGCATCGTCGAAGGTTTTCCACCCCTAACTGACAGCTGACCGCCAGCCAAGTCTAATCTTAGCGCAGGCCTTATGTTTGTCATAGACATCGAACAGCATCTCAGGCAGGTCTTGATGGAGTCTTTGAATCCTTTCTTCGGGCGACCAATTTGTATGTGTCAGCTAAATAGAGCTCCATACAAAACCTGACGTGGCATTCGAGACTTCTCCATACGGGTGACATGAGTTGGGCTCTCATGACCATCGCTTAGATACTGGTTAAGCCTGCTCTATCCATAACTTCTAGGTTTGTCACTCTGTCTTTCCATCTTACGCCCATAATCCAGTTCAGGTCTCCCGTATTCAGTCGTTCAAGTTACTTGATGTGCTTCTTGTATGCTGTCCACGTCTCACTTCAATGTAGGAATCGTGTTCCCACAATTGCCTTATATACCTTTTTCTTGGTGGAGAGCTTCATATTCATGTGACTCAACACGCATAATCAGAGACGTCCGAGTAATTGACTGCACTGATGATGCGCGCCTGTATCTCGTTGTCTAGCGATTCATAAGATGAATCGCTGCTGCCAATGTACTTGAAGTGATCATCTTTCATCTTGGTGTCATTTATGGACACAATCGCGGGGCGGGCTATGGTGTCTGGGACAGTTTGGTGAAGTATATCTGTCTTGTGAGACTGATATTGAGTCTGCAGAGTCTCGAGGCGTCCGCGAAGCGAGGAACACTGTTCTGGAAATCTTCTGTCTGTGCCGAGAAAGCACAATCATCTGTGAAAAGTCCTTCAAGAAAATGTTTTACTACTGTTATCACCGGGCATTCAGTCGGCAAAGGTCGGTGAGAAAGGCATCCAGTCTGTACTTTATGTACACTCCATTCTAGAGATCAAGTGTAGCATGGATCAGGACATGTGAAGAATATGCTGAATACAACTGTGTCGAGTCCGTTAGAAATATTGAATGGCTCTGAGACAACCCCATAGTAGAGAACAAGTTATGTCATTTGTCGAATGAGGATGCTCATAACTTAGTTATTTTCGTAGAACGAGTCTTGGTGGATTTTTCGTTTCGGTCCCAGAATACGCTTCGCAGACGCACTCAACATCTCTAGCTGGTTCTACTTTGAGATTGGGTCCTGATGTGAAGAGATCAGGGGTACGTGCGCAGTCAGTACGTTGTCAATGTGAGCTTGAAATTGCTCTTTCATGCGCAGATGATTCAGCCTTGCAGTATTGAACTTGAATCGGATTAGCTTTGTCTTTTTCCGTTGTGACGGGACAATGTTGAGATCAAGGATAGCCCTGACTAATCGGTGGTCCATCCAGCACTCGGCTTCCCTCAAGGTTCTTGTTATCCATACATCGCGGATATCTCTGTTGTGGATGATGATATAGTCCATTAGATGTCATTGTTTGGATCGTGGATGCGTTCAAGTCGCTTTCTAATTGCTCTTCTGAGGGAAGAGTGTGTTCGAGATTATTCGTTGCACATATCTAACGTAGAAGCAACTATTCGTGTTTTCTGGTCTGATACCATGCTGTCTCAGTACTTCATTCCATCTTACATAGTCGTTGTACACTCGGTCGATAAAATCGCAATGTTTGATGAATGTGTCACATGCTGCGCTAGCCTATACGAGGTCATCGAGACTTTCATCGAATGCCTCCTTGTCTTCTTCGCTGCTAGTCAATGTGGGGGCATAATAACTGATGATGGTGATATACCGTGACTTAGAGTCATGGACTCGGAGTTTCATCAAGCGTTTGTTCACATGCCTATGAACCACTAAGAATTGACGCAAGGGTGTAGTATGAATGCAAAACCGACTCCGTGGATTATGTGCTCATCTTATATATTTCCGTTCCAGGAGAAGATGTCGTCACCCTCGGGTTCGCAGACAGATATTACATCTGTTAGATGTGTCTCGCAATGAGCGGCAATGTCAATATCGTATTTGCCCAGTTTCGATCTAGGAGGGCGGATCTTCTCTGAGACCTGGGTGTATCTTCTTTGTCAATGAACGTGCGTACGTTCCATGTAACGCGAATGAGTTTGATTTGTTTATGCGTATGGTGCTGACGCACTAAAGGATAACTGCCAACTGGGTTAGCCGGCTCGATAGCTTATATGAATGATAATTGGAAGAACACCTTTTCTATACCCTTTCCTTACTAGAGTGTGCAGTGCTGACTTAAACAGGGCCGCTCAGTCATATGGGATGCTGCTGCACTTCTTCTGGTTCATATAAAATGACCACCTGTCCACAGACCACCTCCTTGTAGGTTTGGGACTACGGCTTATAGTAGTAACCTCTACCTGTCGTTTGTCACCATCACCGTTTTACTTGGAAGATGCGTGAAGTATAAAGAAAGAGGATTCATTTGTTTGAGTGAAGAGCGTTTCACAAGATATGCCTGCGCAACAAGGAGTATATGGTGAAGAAGCTGTCGCTTTTGAGCATCCTAACCCTCTCGGCCGCACGATAACTTGTTACGGCTGAAACCACTTTGTCTGCAGTGTATTGTCAGGTCTTCTTCGTCATCAGACATGCCATCTGCACTCCACAACCCATTGCTGAACTGTCTTCCTGGCCGTTGGATCTTCTGATTGATCTCATCCGCCCAGTCTGCCGGAGGTCTCCACATGCTTGGTTGAGCAAGTCCCTAAAATCACCCAATGGCTCAAAGAGGTTTCCTGGGGTGTGGCGGGTGTCGCATGCAGATAACAGCTGAGAGCCACAAGTCAGAGTCAGGAATCGGGGAGGACCAATTTGGATGAATAATCCTTGGGAATGTTCGCCATGTTCCAACCATCAGAGGTACTACCTCGCCCCGAAACCCCAAATACACCAAGTCACTAAGTTATGGACTAACATCATATTTCTGGCTTTGATTTTCCAAAATCATGGAATGTAAGATAATTCGTTTCCAACATTATTAATGACAAATTTCAGCACGAAACACGCATTGTCCAACATGAAAATGAATATGGCACATTAACTGCTAACATGCGAACTTCTTTCCACTTAATGTTGACGTTCCTAAACTTGTAGAATTGTTGATGTCTTTTGATGAATTTATTGATGAACTAATTATTACTCATGACAAAAGCGTGACATTACGAGGACTAGAGCAATGTTTTATACCCAGAGTCTTTATAAAACACATAGTACACATTTATCATAGATGCAGACTGCAATTTATACAATGATGGGTGGGTGGCACACGTTCATGAATGGAATAATTCACACGTGGTAAATGTTTTCAGTGATAGATGAAATGGACTTGTTCAACTATGCCAAAGTTTCTTGGGTCAAAAATCGTCGCGCATCTCAACGTTTAACATTAGATAATCTTCACACTTTAAATGGACACTATTCGTGTATGCAAAACTCCACAATGCCATTAAAGTATTATAGGATAGTTAACTCTCGCGTGATTTTCGGCCTTTGTTTCATGATTTGTTTTGGTCATTATATTGCAAAAGGAATGCAGTTCTTAATAGAGCCTAATATTTTGTTGAGTTAATTTGCATCCAAGAAACTGGCTCGTTTTGTTGACTAAATATTCGTTCATGCATAGTGTTACAGGAAAGGCTAGGTATTTACTTTCCCATGTATGACGAATAAGCAAAGATGGTATCATGTAAAACATCCGAAAGAAAAGCCCATACCTGTTAAGAGATGAAACGTAAGTCATCATAATATAATTGCACTAGTAATGCCAATATTTATATACATGTTCCTCCGGAAATATCAGAAAAGTACAGACAAAATAATGAAATTTATAGACACCTATTTTAGAAGATAAATGAAAAGCGGACAAAAGATAACGAATAATGAACCGGACGAATGCAAAAACAGCTATTATACTTAAAAAGATGATGATGTTATACATAATTCGGCGTTGAAAAACCAAATAAGATATTGACTAAAGGAGGAATCGATATACAGTGATATTACTGGGTTGATTTAAAGCTCATGTGTAATACTAATAATAGTGAAAATCATGTTGTAACCCGTTTCAACAATAAAAGAAATTGCCATATTTAAAACGAATAATGAAATCATGCAGAATAATATAGCGTTTTGATCGAGTATGCTATGTTTGTCAATTCAATGTTAGAAGGACAATCATTTTAACCACTTTGTTTTAGAGAAAATACCTTCAAGCGGTAACATAATATAATCGTGAGCGTAATAATACCAGTCATCGACAGTGATTATAGAAAATACACATATGTTACATTCAAGCAAAACGCATCTTTGAATACTTTTAGAGAAATATTAGTTCTATTTTGTTTCAACATTTCCATCCGTGTGACAAACTGATGCAGTATTGTTTCATTTATTATATTTGGATAAATTCCTTTATGAAATGAACTCTTCTGTTACATACATCATTAGTACTAAATTTATAACCCTTTAAACATTATGAGTTATTATTTGTGATAAGACTAATTTTCGTCTTAAACACTTCTAGTTGTTGGGATTAATCACATTAGGGATTAGGTATCGTTCATTAGTAAATAATGTTGCACGATATGCTGGTGTTGATACTAGCAAGATTTCGGATAATTGTATAACGCAGATTATAATTTATTTTGTAATAATAATCTAAGAGAATCAGGCTGGAAAATCTTGAGAGATTTCATTAAATGGTTTATAGGAAATCATGAGATAGATGATTATGAAGACAAACTATCTCATTCAGTTATTCAATGCTCTTATATACATATATATATATATATATATATATATATATATATATATATATAATTAGGATCTAATGATAATGCGAATTGTACAACATTATATAACGCTATTGGAGATTTTGACACAGCAGCAAAATTAAATAAGTATAAGTGGCTCAGAATCGCTTGTACAAATGCTGAACCATATTATCGTTCATTAGTAAATAAATTAGTTATCCCTATTATGAAATAAGTTTAAAGCTGATATCATATCTACCTGTTATTTTGATAGGAGGGGCATCGCGTCTAGCGGAACAACACTAAATCCATTTCTGCTAATAATTTCCGGATTCGGTGCAACTTTAAACGCTGCTGGCAAACAGATTGAAACACGTTTTGAGACACATACAAAGACGCTCGTAAAACTGCAGTGAATACTTACAGCAAAGTCAGAATGATGTAAAAAGCATCAAAAACGTAAAAGCATAGGCCACAAACGGATATTACTAATGCAATCAAGAAACGACATCTACTGATACAATTTTCTCTCAATTCATATTTCAAATTTACTAACTTCATTTCTTCATTTCTGAGAAGGTACATAATATAACTTATACATATTAATCCAGTGAAAATTCAGAGTCATCTATTCTCAGACAATTTGAATTTCGCTTTCCTGAATTTCATTGCATTGAATATGATGTTATTGGCTTTCACTAGTTCATAAGTCTCATCATTTAAAAATTTAATCTCGGTAAGAATATCATTCTGTCGAAAGAAACATGTAATAATCATTTAGGAGTTTTCATTATTCTAAATATATAAGGTTGTTATATAATGGTTCAACATTTTTATATGAAAATATGTGGAATGAGACGGACTTGCTATCTTCACTGAGTATTCATCTGATGATATTTCAAGCGACAATAAACGTAAATTTTCAAAATTAAGTTATATTAAGATTCCTATGCATACCAGAGCCCAGGAACAAACACTCGAAATGTCCGCTGAACTTAGATACAAAGACACGTGATCTCATTCAAGTGTGCTCTTATAACTCAACTGTTTCGAATGCTATAAAACAATTAAAACCAAACACTGTTTACTTCCTAAACTATTTTGATTATGTTTTATTTTTATCATCGTGTTTGTTGTTTGGTAATCATTTCATATCATTTTATATGTTTTTTTCTTTATATTTTAGGTGTTTTGTAATGTTGTAAATCGTTCGTAGCTTCTAATGATTAGGTGCTATACAAAGTCCTCATTATGATCATTATTATCATTATTATTGTTATTTATATATTTTAGTTAAAACGTTTACTCACAAGACCCACCCACAATCGCCAATGATTTTGATTTAAAAGTCTTTCGAGGAACAATATTAACATGAGTGAGAAAACGCAATAGACTAAAATGTATGGCTCGAACTATGGATTGAATATCAATAGATCGAATCAGGATTGGTACTCAAATTATATCTTAGATGCAGTAATAATACTTTAGTATCATTTTAGACTCTACAATGTACATAACGCATAATGTATAAGTATCAATAATCCGAATTGCTATCAATGTTTAATTGTAAATAACCTTTAGCTACTATAGTTGATCCCTTGATTTTGGATGAAATCGATAACTATGAATTCACTCATACATATAAATCAAGGAATAAACACTGCTTATTGTATTTTCTTTAACTGGAGGAACAAAAAGCAAAGCAATATGGTGCATGTAATATGATGGATAATATTAATCTGTAACATGCCTAAAAAAAAAGGAACCAAAAATCTGAAGATGTAATAAGAAGTTTAAAAACAATCAGTGTAATAGCAATTATTAGAATTCAACAAGAAAACTTTCTTAATATCTTTTTTTATTATGCTGTGGTCAAAGGATTTATCATATAATTTGGCAGAGAAAAATGAAAATCAAACAAATACTTTTAAATTGTTTATTTTACAGGATAAGTCAACGGTAAAGCTACCTTCAGGAAAGGAATCTGGTACATATTATGCCTGTGTTGAGAGTCCTGCCCTAAAGTGTGTGACAGACTTGAAGATATCGGATTACTGTTCATCCTTTGTTGTGGAAGCGAGTAAGGCACAATTGTTTCTACTTTCACATAATCTTTATATAAATCAGATTCCTCCATCACAACATAGCCCATAATCAAAATTGGTTAACTCGAAAATATTTAATCTCATTTGGTCTTACATTCAAACGATAATATCACTGAACAAAATGTAACGCATCAAATTGGCGATGGTGTCGACATTACAAACTAAAGACACTGTTTGTAATTTTATCAAGACTTAACTCTGCTGCATTGATGGCCCTTCAAATAAATAACGTTTATGAATGATCCCTGTGTCAGCTAGTAGGAATTTAATATTGTATACAAACTATGGTGACCGGATGCGTGATTTAGAAATCGTAAAAACTGTTATTTACAAATATTGGTAAATGAATTGTTTTGAAATGCATCAGGTAAGTTTTTCTTCTCAAAGATATGTAGTGTGCTCACTTGAAAATTCTTAAACCACACGTTTTCAATGCAGCAGGTCATTCATTGCTAACGATTTCAATGGTGTGGTAAACTTTTGTTTCGTTTATACTTTATATTGCAGCCACTGTGATGAGTATTAATTGTAAAAAAGACATATATCATTGTATCTTAGGAACCACATGTCTTAGTCACATACTCTCCCGTTTAATAGCGCTAACCAAAATGACATCACTTGACTTAACATTTTGTTAATACAATCAAAGTAAATTAGAAACATCAATAACATTATTGTGTCATTTAAAATTATTTGTGGTTCGAATTTTCTGGTAAGCTAAACAATACTTTAGAGTCACAATAAAATATGAATCAAGCTAAAAGCACTGCACCTCCAACGAAGTATGCGTTGATACGCCATTTGTTTTAAAAGAAATGGTATTTACTGTGTTGAAAACAAGTATGATATATTTATGAAGGATGAGGAACATTGATATTTATGAGACAGCGATTTAATATCCATGCGTATTTGCAATGACCTGAAAGGCTATGTAATAATGTAATGATTTAAATTAAAGTCAGGTTACTGACGGACAAGTGTTTCATGGTTTGTGTCTTTTCCTACATTTTAAAGCACATAATATCTCCATCTATTTCAATGAATGAACATGCTGAACACATGCCAGGAAGGTGGATGTACTTAATCGTAGGAGTGTAACACTTTCAGCAGAGTTTGCGCCTTGTCAATCACACACATCCTTACTAAGTTTAGATAATCAATATTTATACATTAAAATAGCCAATGTAATGCATTGGTCACATAACTACTATACCATCTTCTATTATACGTTAAGTCACACTAAACTGGTATATAATTTTTGAAAGCAATTTCCGTGTTTGCCGCAAACTTAATCGTGTCATTAATATTGACGAAAGATTTTACTGTATTCTTTATTATGTTCATCTCTTGTACTATGTACACTTTCATTGAGAAAACGGAATACAAGAGTACAGTGTGCTTAGTACATATACTTAATACTTGTGACACACTATTTAATAAACTGTCAATAACGCTGCGCAGCTTTTGCAAAGCTAATTCCAACTCGGTTCGTAGTATGTTTTCTAATGTGTGGAGAAAATTAACATGGCCTGATTTGGTTTACTGTGTCATGTTTGGAGTAACCTGCATTCATTATTATCGACGATGTTTGCGTCAGGTGATGAACCTAATTGTGGGTGCGGATTTAATACCCAGCGATTACTCCATCAAGTCTTTCCTCGGCAACTATCGCGGGGGCGGAATTGCTGCAATTACAAAGAATTCCATGATCAAATGCCATAAGTACAACACAACCCTCAATTTCTGCCACACATCGTTTGAACAAGTCAAACAACGCTCACACCGGAACAAAGATCAGTTCATTTTTTTCTGACTCTACCGTCCTCCTCCTTGTAGAAAAAACAAGCTGACTGAATCTCTCTTTTTGGAGCAGTTTCCAAATCTTCTGGAGTATGGAAATTCGATAAATGGTAACCTAATTATTCTTGGAGATTTCAACTTTCACATTGACTGTCCTGGAAAACCATACACGTCAAAACTCATAGATTCCATTCATGTTTTCAATCTTAAACAGTCAATTAACCAACCTACCCATAAACTTGGTCACATTTTAGACTGGTTTCTTTATAGAACTGATGATAATATTCTGCAATCCACCCTTGTATCCCTCGAACTTGCATCGAATCACCTCTGCATTGTATGCCATCTCAACGTATCAATCCTTAACCCCCACCTCTATTTGCTATTAAAAGAATCCTCCGTATGATAAATAGAACCAAATGCATGCATGACATCCAAGAAAACCTAACAACGTTCTTATATCCAACAGCTGAACAATATAACTGCCTGCGTTCATTGCTTGATAAACATGCCCCATCCACCAAATGCAGACTATCAATAAAAAAAGTGTTCTCCATGGTATAGCAGTGTTATGGACCAACTTCACACTGCTAAAAGACGTCGCCGAAAAGCAGAGAGGCTTTGGCTTTCCACCAGACTCACTATTCATAAACAAATCCATGAAGCCGCGAAGAAGAACGTCACAAACATAGTCCATTTAGCATATTATCCCACTACAGACTAAGTTCACGGAGAGTTCCAGCTGCAAATAGCTCTTTGAGATAACTAATAAACTAATGTCAAGGAACAAATATACACCACTTCCAACAACCTTCCTTCCACTAGACCTTCCGGACACATTTGCAAATTTCTTCCGTGTCAAATTACAAACCATTATAGATTCACTTGACAGCACAATTTCAACTGACACGTTACCATACAGTTATGATGCAGAATTTCAACGACAACCATTAGGAGCATTTGAACCTGTTTCTATCGATTTAATACGGACAATCGTGATGACGAGTGCACCAAGGTCTTGTCAACTTGATCCAATTCCGACATCACTGCTGCTTGAGTTCTTAGACCCAATATTGCTTTCACTAACTTATATTATTTATATCTCTCTCTCTCTCATCGGGGGAATTACCGTCATTTTTAAAAACTGCAATCCTAAAGCCACTGCTGAAGAAACCAACACTTGACCATAACGATTTAAAGAACTACCACCCAGTTTCTGATGTCCCATTCATATAAAAACATCTTAGAAAAGGCTGTTCTAACCCGATTTGTATCTCATTTGAATTCAAACAGTCTTTTTAGCAATGTACAGTCTGCATATCGCCCTTGCCACAGTACGGAAACTACTCCTCTGAAAGTATTGAATGACGTTCTCTCTGCTTTGGACAGTGGAAACATTACAGTCCTCACTCTCCTGGATTTATCTGCAGCATTTGACACAATAGACCATGATATTTTACTTCATGGTCTTTAGCATGTATTTGGCATTCAGAATATAGCCTTACAGTGGTTCAAGTCCTACTTAGTCAACAGGACACAAATTATATCTGCAAATGGAATACACTCCAGCCCAGATGACGTATGTTGTGGTGTTCCACAGGGATCTGTTCTTGGACCTGTTCTCTTATTCTGAACACTCAGCCGGTCTCACGTGTCATAGATCATCACGCAGTGTCGCACCAATTGTACGCTGATGACACCCAAATATACAAGTCTAGCCACACAACTGAAGTTGATACTACCATCCATGGAGTAGAGAGTTGCATTTCTGATGTGAAATCATGGATGACATGTAACAAGCTGCAGATGAATGATGATAAAATTGAGGCTATTCTGATCACAACACAAAGACTTTCTAATTCACATCCTTTACCTCAGACAATAAAAATCAGCAACACCAACATTCAATTCTCACAGTCAGTACGAAAACTAGGCGTTACTCTAGACAGTGCTCTCACATTGCAGCAACATGTCATGAACATATGCAAGGCTGCATATCTTGAGCTGAGACGCATCCGTTCCATTCGTAAATATCTTTCAGTTGATGCCACTAAAACACTTGTGTGTTCATTAGTACTTTCAAGACTGGACTATTGTAACTCAATTCTGTCTGGTTCGTCACAATATTTACTCCAGAAACTTCAAAATGTTCCAAACACAGCTGCACGGATCATCTTTAGAGTACCTCGAACAGAGCACACCTCACTACTACTCTGTACCCTGCACTGTCTATCGTTTCGATACAGAATCAAACACAATATTTGTTCTCTGTGCTATGTTTCACTGACAGACTCCAGTTCAACATACCTATCCGGCATCACCCATTTGTATACACCAGCTAGATACTTACGCTCATCTTCTGACAATCGTATACTCATTATCCCTACGGTGAAAACAAAGTCATATGGACAGCGTTCGTTTACATACCAGGGCCCGGAGACGTAGAACGAATTGTCCATTGAAATTAGACACAAAGACACAGTTGTCCCTTTAAAGAGTGCTCTTAAAATTCACCTTTTTCGACTGCAGGAACAAACTTAGAGACCTAATCATGTTTTGTATCTTATATCTTTTCATAATGTTTCTATGTTTTCCAATTTCATTGCTTTTGTCATTTGTTTTTCTATAGTGTAGTCATATCATTATTGATGGTGTGAAGCGCTTAGAGCTTTGAAAGATTAGGCGCTATGCAATGTCTTCATTATTTTTATTATTATTATTATTATTATTATTATTATTATTATTATTATTTTATTAATTTTATTATTACTATATATATATATATATATATATATATATATATATATATATATATATATATGTGTGTGTGTGTGTGTGTGTGTGTATGTGTTTGTGTGTGTGTGTGTGGGGGGGGGTTTCTTTCCATGTGAAACGATCGATGTATTTTACAGATAACAGTCCTGCAGTGTCGCCAGGCAATACACAAGTATCACCAGAAATGATCGTTATAATTGTGATACTCACCCTTATACTGATTCTTCTAGTCGTTGTGATTGCCATCGTAGTACTACGAACAAAAAGTAAGCTCTGCTCAATTTGTATGTTGACATCAAATGTGGCAATGTTGCGTGTGATGTAAAATAATCTTGATCAAATATTAAGATATTTGGTCACAATTGAGTAGTAAGATTGTGTGGAGTAAACAAAAACCAAATTAGCACACATAATAAAAATAAAGCTGTGCATTGAGCTCCATATTGGCGTTTATACTGGTGCTAGAAATGTTTGTAACTCTGCATTTGTTATAAATACATGGATGTTTAATAAAATTACAAGTAAATATTATTTAGGTGTACGGAAGGTTTCTTTTTTATTATGAAGTGTACAAACATCTTTAAACGTCTTTAGTCTGTTAATTTTCATTTCTCTATATACTAATATTTTATGATGAAGTTTGCGAAAATCCTTTAACATCTTTAATTTGGTTAAGTTAGGAAGCAAAGCTTTCACGAAACCACAATTCCATTATAGATAGTATAACAAAATGGAAAGGTAAAACTCATATACCAAGCCCGCGAAGTGGGTAAATATAATCTTATAACCATGTTACTCCTGTGTTATTGTGAACTGCATAATTTCAAAATCTATATTTGTCTGCATCTTTGAGTATACTAATGCCTCTATGTAAGGAGGAAGGTAGACTGGTAGGTGAGTGGACGAAGATATAATTTTAACTAATCTTTAAATAAATAAAAATAAACAATGCTGAAATAAAATCATGCAAGTGTTAATTTGGGGTCTCGGGTATAAGTGTATTTAATTAATAATTATTTAAGATTTTGAGGTATTCATAATCTCTTTAGTTTTCAGCCACTGTCTATATTTGTAGCAATTAATTTTCCAGCGTTCTACTTATACTTGGTATATCCTTTAAGCTCTTTTTTAAGGATTAGCCATTTGACTATTAAATGAAATACTTAAGAGTTTAACGTTGTTTTTTCTGCGTTCATCGTGGTATGAACTGTCAGTTGCCGACTCACACAGCAAATAACGCCCGAAGGGCGTTATGTAAGCTGTTTGAGTCGGCAACTGACAGTTCATACCACGATGAACGCAGAAAAAACAACGTTAAACTCTTATAATTGAAATTTCATTTGTTTGCTATGTTATTTTGTTTCCATCAGTAAGAAACATAAATCTTAATTGAGCGTAGTAATACATAATTTGGTGTATTTTACGTAGCTATTTATAGCACTTGGGGTTGTCCTGCCTGATCGTAATAAGGTCATCATAATACCAGTCCTTGATTCAATGGAAAATGATGTATCGTATTTGCTGCCGTGATTTGGATATTTTACCTTAATGAACACGTGTATTCAAAGTGGAGCTCTATATTTAAAGTCGGGATTCATGGCCAAGAATGTATGCATTCATATACTGCCAGTGTGATTTTGCATATTTATCACACGTGAGTGATCTAATTTCGTTCTTCAAAACCTATTTTCGTGTATATAAACAGGCTTGACTAGTACATCTAGGTGTATGAAGTTAGGTTATAGAAAGTGTGTGATCATTTTTGTTGGTTCAGACATACACAGTTAAAAAGTAATTGAGTACTTATTTTATCTTTCTATTTTTTTACATGATTTGTTTAGTGACAATGGTTCATAACCATATCCCTCTCATTAAGTTTGGGACATAAAGTCATAAGTTTAGAAAATTTATATAAAATTATTAATTGGAAATTGATATAAGATAGTACCATTAGTTATACATGACAAAAACTATTGTTCTAGACTGGGGAGTTGACACTTAA
This sequence comes from Unio pictorum, assembly GCA_030141615.1. NCBI lineage: Eukaryota > Metazoa > Mollusca > Bivalvia > Unionida > Unionidae > Unio > Unio pictorum. The sequence continues at coordinate 6,145,189 of JARLTB010000207.1, forward strand.
CTTGCATATCATGTATTTTCTTAACTTGTTTGCACTTTGTTTAGTTGCATTTAAACTGGAAGATGAATTTATTGAAATGATAGTTGGATGAACTTGTCATAGAGTTCATTGTATTAGCATATAGTGTTTGATAGAGATTTTGAGCAGATTCATTAACAATTACTTGATATGTACTGCTTGGGTTTATAGGGGTCATTTGAACATTTGCTTGAGTTAGATTTCTTGAGTTTGTTGAGGTCATTTGAACATTTACATTTGAATGAAAGTGAGTACTGCAAAAGATTCTTGAGCAGACAATGTTACATTTGAACATCAATTGGAAAGAATGTTAATCATTTTTTTTAAATGTTGAGTGCTGGGCCTTGTGTATGGTTTCAGTGATAGTTCATTGGAGTGGTCAGACAGATACATAATGTACCTAGCAGGAAGGTTGGTGTTGATCATTGCATTCAAAGCTTTTGCACAAAGAGAGTGAGCAGTATATCTTGCAGATTTATGGGTATTTTTGCATATGTCAGGCATAAAACTGCCTAATTATCTCTGTCCAACTCATTTTATGGTATACCATATTTGACAAAATTGGGGATTTTCAATATCATTTTTATCAATGTGATAAAACAGTGATTCAGCTCTTGGATTAATGTGTGTGAGGTAGTATTTTACTGACCTGACTGGGCAGTTTTGACCACCAGCTGCATACATTCCCATGTAAGAATTTTCCTCCTTATCATTTAAGTCTCCATGATGATTTGTTTCCATAGTTTGATTGGTCAAATTGACATATTCAGCCCCTGTTTCATCAAATCTGATTTCGAGACTGGTGGGTATTAATTGTCTGTGGAATTCTAATCCAAGTGTAACATAGTGGATGGAGAGGTATAACCAAACCCTGTATCTGAGTGTGATAGGATTATCATGCATCAGGTATTGATTGATCGCATACATGTCTGATGGAGGAATAACTGGCATGTGTTGAGTTCAACTTTATATTTCCATTTAACATTTAACATGTTGTTTGATTTTTAAACTCAGGGTGTGTAACAATAAATTATTAATTGAATGACCACATTCAACCTGAATAAAGCAATTAATAATAGCTCCAACATTTTTAAAAGTGTTTTTATGGTATTCTTTAGCTCGGGCTTCAGGGAGCATCATCTTTCATGTTGTAGTGACCTTAGGGGCTGCTTTGTCATTCAATATGGTTAACATTTGGGCCAAATGTGCAGACTCAGATGACTTCAGTTTTATCTCTATATTCTTATCTTTGTGTCATTCTGAAAGTCATATGTTGTTCTGCTTGGTAGAAACTATTTTATAACATTTGAAATATTTAGATCTTTGGGAATAATCATTCTTGCATATCTCCTTTCCATAATTTGTATTTATATAACAAATTTGTTACATTTTTTATGCTGTCACAAATATTAATATAAAGATAAACTACATTTTATTCACTTAAAAGCAAGTTCAGTCTTTTTGTATAAAAATGGCATGAATGAAACAATATATTGCCTTTTCATAATATATATTTTAAGAAAACATAAGAAAAAATTAAGTATCAAGCAATATTACCATTGCTTATATTAATGAACAGTCCAGTATACTGGTCATTATTTATTAGTATTATAGTTAATTTATTATGATTATTGAATGAATGAATAAATCTACCTGTACAAGTTTTGTAGCCCCATTTAGTGTTTTTATTGGTAGATTTTGAGTACCGCTGTTCTGATATGTTTTAGAGACTTAAGTGATTTGAAGTGTTTTGCTTTGTGATCATCCTGTAGGCCGCTAAATCAGCCTTTCACCCGTCAAACGAAATGACAACTCAGTTTGTAATACTTATTCCACTTAAAAAGGCACGTCAAATATAGAAGGGTCAAAATTTTTAATATCTTCATGCGCAAAATCTTTCTGATAAGGCAAAGTTAGCGAACGAATCTCCAAAATTCTGACACGATAGCCATAATGCCGGTGACCTTGACCTAGCGCACTTAATTTTTATCCATACTTTTAACATATTTCAACAAAGAAATAATATGTTTTTATAAAAAAAGTGAAGTATATGTTGCTTTAATCTTTCAGATTAAAGTAATTCAATTATTGTTAAAAGAAATTGTAAAATTGTTCTTTTCCTTTAATGTTTACTTTGTTTCTGCCTTCACTAGCATTGTTTATCGTCTGCTGTACACTTGACTCTATTTATAGACGTGGGTATTCTTTGAAAAGTAGTTCTAACAGTTCATCCTGAAATGAACGCAATTCATTTTGATCACGTGATAACATTCTGACCAATCGAAACATTACTTTCCTCTACAAGCTACTTCGATTGCAATTATATACAAATGGAAAACATTACATTTCTGGTAAATATATTTAACTTTATATTTAGGAAAGCAAGACGCGGAGGCGGTGTCAAGAGAAAAAGGTATTAATGATAGTCTTTCTGGTTTTTTTTCCATTCTGCTTGGATTTCGTCATAAAGCATACGTCTTGACCATGCACTAATTTCATTTCAGCTGGTTTGTTTCCAGTAAGATTGTAATTACACTATGCTTGCCCTGATGATGGTTATCAACAGTATATTATTGACCTTGTTAGCTATTACGCAGCGTTGTGTTTGTTTAAACTGATATAAAATATTTTTCATTCAGTTATCTGAAATTACGTCAATATTATAACATTGAGTGATAATTGCTTTTCTCGCTATTGAGGGTATTATATAGAACGCCCAAAATAAAATTTGTAAATATATATCTTGCACACAAATACCAAGGATGATGGCTATTTTTTTCTCGGACTGAACAGTGTATTCTTTTTTTTTTTATTCTGTGAATGCAGCTGTCGTCAAATTAATGTGCAACAAATGAATCATTCCACACAATATCAACTGTCTCCTGGATTATCTAAATTTTAGTGTACACATTGTAACATTGACATGAATCAAATTGCGTTAAGACAATAAAAACATTTTACAATTTTGCAGAAGGTGATTATTATATGCATTTAATTCAATTTTTGTCTGTTAGTTATCCATTTGTTTTATTTCATTACATGCTATTGTAATGTAACACTTGTTTGGACTTGACCTTGTCTAACACTGTATTCATTGCGGCATATTGAGGTAAACACAGAAGGAGTAAATATGTTGATCTCGGTCAGGAATTTGGATATTCCTATATAAATTATATAGTGTTGTAAATATGAAAGGATCACGAAAACATTCTAGAAGGTTATTTTCCACTAGGTAATGAATGAAATTAGAAAATGCTAATACTGACCTTGGTGGTAAGCAGATAACTTTATTATATTATGACTGTGAGAACTGTGCCAGTTGTGCTTTGGCAACCAGAACTTTAAGTTGTATAATGTTATGAACAGTTGGGTCAGTATTGAATTAAATCGATTATTTTCTCTGGAAATACAAACGTGCTCTGATAATATTCTTGGATAAACATGTTTTTTGCAATTTGTACTGAATAATTCCTAGACTAATATTAATTTGATTCAACAAGATACTGTTGATATATCAGCACTTCGGAGACCATAATAGACACATCGTCGCATTTATTCGATATTGTATTGCATGGATTAGGGCCTTTAATTTAATGGATTGTTTCCGGATTTCATTCGCAATTCTGTAAGTCTTCTATATCATTTTTATTATGTTTTCTAGAGAAATAAATTTTACAATATTTGTTGTCTTCACTCTTTACATTTACATATTTTAAGAGGATAGACTCGTAAGAGAAATATGGGCGCTCGTCTGTTGAATATGAATGTTTCTAAATTAATGTACGTTGTTTTATTTTGAATTTAAATTCCCCTAGTATCTGACGTTTTCATAAAAAAATATCCGAAGCACTATTTAACATTTTAGAAATCTTTAGTAACTCAGCAAGCTTTTATAAATATCATCAAAAATATAGATCTTTATTCCAGACCCTACCAAGGAGCAATTAGACTCCATGTAAAAAGACGAAATACTAGAGCCTGTCAGAAACTATGATCTTTCTGAGGGAAATGCTTCTTTAACGAAGCAAGAAATAAAACATATTTTGGTCCGGTATTTGGTGGAAATTTTTTTTTTATAAATGTGTTTTGGATCTGATTAGTAAATCTATATCAGACTCTAACATAAAAGCATGGGAATTAAAATAAAAATATAAGAAGTTAGAGCTAAGAATGATTGAGCTTCAGAAAGATAAAGAATTAAACCAAATAAAAATGCAATAATATGAGGAACGAGAAAGGAAAATGCTACTGGAGAGAGAGGAGAGAGTGGAAAAGCAGTTACAGAAAGGAGAAAAGCAAATGCTGCTGGAGAAAGAGGAGAGATATAGAAACAAATGCAGTTGCAGTAAGAAAAGAAAAATGAAAATGTAGAAAGAGGCAAGAGAGACAGATGCAAATGCAAATGCAAAAAGAATCAGAAGAAAGAATTTAAGTTTAGATTAGGAGAAATACAGGTTGTGATGTTAACAAATATTAGGTTAGAAACCCTTTCTAGGGAAAAAGAAGTAGAAAACATTTTTCCGAGCTGCCTGCTGATGCAAAATCGTACAGACAGGACAGTCTTAATCTGACACATGCAACTCTTTAGGCTGGTCACTTAGGGTTTAATAAGAAAAATCTTTATTGGACAAACATTTAAAGAAATGTTTGTAAATACCACATATCGAATCGTACTTGTTAAATAGTCGGAAAATCCAATCAGAAAATAACTAAGGCTCATAAGCAACCTATTCCAGCATCCGACGAATCATTTAAAAGAATACCAGTAGATTATGTTTCTCCTTAATTAACAACAAGGCAGGTAACCAATATTTGTATACCATAATGTGTGCGTCAACAAGATTCCCCGAGACAGTTGTTTTTCAGAATATTAAAACAAAAACAATTGTAAAAGCTTTAATATTTTTTTTAAACTCAATTTAACCTGTCCAATCCGATCAAGGGTCAAGTGTTATGTCGGGATTCAGGAATATAAGTCAAAAGGGAAGTTATAGCTGGACAGAAGTACAATGGGGACAATGTTTGAGAGTGCTTATATAGTTCTGTCATTTGCTGATTCTTCAGTTTTCTTCAGATTGAGTTTACGGCCCTTACAACGTTCAGACGAACATGAATGATTTAAATTAAAATAACAGAACTACTTGGATGTAAATGAGTTAAAGGAGTACGAGTATGTTAAAGATGATAGTCAGGTTAATCATGCAATTAATTTAGTTCTACCTGTCCTAATCAAGTGAGGAGTTGATCGAAGGAATGCAATCGGTCACTACTGAGTTTGGAGCAACAAATCTTCGAAATTCAGAAATTATGAATACTCTGCACCACAAAACTTCAAATTTATAACAAGAAATGAATAAACAGTTATCGAACATGAGCACTAATTTCCAGATATTCCTAAAGTGACAAACAAAATCTACCATGACGTTGATAATGGTTATTCCACTCTAGTAAAACAACACCCGTATAGAATGAGACCTCTCGAACAAAATGTTTGAAAACAGAAATTCTGTATTTGCTGGAGAATAATTTTATAGAGCAGAATAAATGTGACTGGAGTTAACAATGTATACATGTTGCGAAAACACATAATAGATTACGCATTTGCACTGATTATAGAAAGGAGAACTACACCATATTATTTTCATTACTAAGAATGATAACTGCATTGCTGAAATTGGAAATTAAACATTTTATACCTAATTTGATATTTGTAAAGGATTTTGGCAAATTTCACTGACTGAAAGAGCATAGTAAATTTCGGCATTCCTGACTCCAGATGGACTTTATCAAGATAAAGTGATGTCGTGTGGGATAAAATGGTCGCCAAGGACCTTTGAACGTTTAACTAACTTGATTAAATATGGTCTAGATAATTTTGATACTTACATCAATGATGTTATCGTCACCAAAGACACTTGAAAAAATTGTTTTGTAACATTTCGCAATGATGCAAGTTTGACAATACATTTATCCAAAGATGCGTTTTGCAATGCTTGCATAACATTTCTAGGACATATTGTGGGACATGGAGAAGTTAAGCCTATAGATGCTAAGGACAGTGCGCTATCTCTCTGAACTCTGTCTATCGGTGAAAAAGAACTGATGCGATGTTTGTGTATGGATGGATATAATCGGAAATTTCGTTCCAATTTGTACATAACTGATGAAACCTGATATATGTATTGAGCAAGAACACCAAGCTTATTTGGTCTGAAAAATGGCAGGAGGTTTTTGATATTCTATGTGCCATACTTAAGAGTGCATCAGTTCATATACGGCTCTAAATTTCAGCCAATCAGTTAAACTGTATATTAATCAAAGTGATGTTGAAATTGGAGCAGCATTAATTCAAGAAAATGAAAAATGGTGTTTATCATCTAGCGTGCAATTTGTTTTAAAGAAATTAAATAACCACCAGATAACTTATTTCATAATCCAGATCAAATGCTCCGTTTTTATATTGGCATTACAAAACTTCGAAGTTTACCTTAGTTCAGCTCCTTCTCCGATTATTGTGTTTAGTTACCACGATGCTCTTGCTTTCATCATATAGATGATAATAAAAGAAATCTTAGGTTAAGATGGAGATTTTGTTGTATGAATATACCACTGACATCAGAAAGATCAAGGGAAAAGGCAATTTAGTAGCAGATGCACTTTCCCTTGTATATAATTATATTGTTTGATGGATACTTTGTGTCATTCATAAGATTTCGTCTTGTGCTTTTTACATTTAGCATATTGGACTTGTATTAAAACGAAAGTGTTATTGTATAAATCATTCTTATACTTAATGATTGGAAGTGTTATGTATATTTAATTAAATTGTTTGTCTGCTAGTTTAACACAGTTAGCTGGATTTGACCTGGTCAAGAATTGACTTCATTTCTGCTTGACTGTACTGTTGTTTAAGAGAAAATGTATTTCATTTATGTAATCAACAGATAATAGTTGTATAATTCTCTGTTTATGAGCTTAGTAACATATTGTTTATTCCGGTACCCAAAAAAAGGAATATATATGTTGATAATGGTATGTTTTATAGACCTGAACTATTAAGGCTATTGTCTTTAAATGAGTAAGGCTCAAAAGATCATTGTAGAAGATTGTTTCCGTCTGGTATTGGTAGTTTTTATAAATGGAAATAAAGACGTTGCGGTCAATAAGAGAACTGCATTATCTTATGACCGTGTGGATGTTAACAGTTGTGCTTTAACATCTAACACTTTAAGCATGACAATCATGGCAACAATACATTTGCAGGATTATCAAAATCAATTTCAGATATAAACATTGACGTCATGTTAAATAAGAAACGCATTTACTGATATAAGGGTGGATAATAGTGAGATTAAATTAGAAACAAATCGCCATTCACCGTCACTACACTCCTGGCTATAAATATATGAAAACAGATATCCGTACGACCATGTGAAATATAAATAAGACGATATTTATGTGTGTAATCATTCAGATATTGTATATCAGTGGGCAGTATGATTTCATAATGAGTACGGATCTCGGACTTAAGTGATTTCGATTAGGAAGTTAGTGAAATCGTCGGAACATGGAGACATTTTGTATATGGAGTGTTAGAGCAGGTTACGGATATTGTGTTTTCATTGATACGTTTGATATTGAACCTTGAAAGGCATGTTGAATAGATTACATACAAATGAACGTTTAAAAAAACTTACTAGGTATATTTAAACTTTATAAAACTTCTATTCATTATGCACTTTTGCTGTTTGTTCTCAGTTTACTTTGCGAAACAATTAGATTTACTACGCCATTGCGTCAATTAGATCCCATGATTGCAAGTAAGAGAAACTGATTTCATTCCAGAAAATTGTAATCAGTTAAATATATTTGATTTGCATAACGTTATTTGATATTTAATTGTTTATGGTCAATTCCCGCTAAGACGTTTGAATTGAAAATTATTTGTTAAACGTCCGCGTCTTTATTTATATAGAAGTTTTTTGATATGTAGACTTCTTGAAGTTAATATTTCAATTGATTCCTGACATTATTCATTGATGCCAAGTTGAGTATGTCTGCTATAAGAAGAGTAGGAACAATATTTTAAGATCTCTTGATTACTGCCAGCCCGTGGTCGTTATTGAGATTGAGCAAATACATCAATGGAAAATCTTACGCGCATTCGCTTTGAATCAGACAGCGCTACAGTTGTTGATAAAAAAGAGGAGGTTTCTTTAACGAGATTGTGACAATCGTTAGCTCCATGTTATTGACAAGTTTTATTACATGTTACGTGTGCTTTGTTTTATTTATAATATTAATTTATGAATAGTCTCTTGGAAATGATAACACTTGTTTAATTTAACACTTTTCAGCAATGAACAACCTAGACATTTCAATATGTATTTGTAATGTAGTTATAAATTCAATTTGAATAAAATGAACAACAATCGTTTTTTGTAGATCGATGCAGATCATGAAGATATTGATAGCTCAAATGTATCCTTAGATCTATATCACAGTTCGATAGCAGCATCTATTCTGTGTCATTCATCATTGGTACTATTCACAATCATTGGCAACTGATAATCGAACCATTACATTTATATACGATAGGTACTGGCTACTTATGATATACGTAATGTGTGTTTTAACTTAGATGCTAATTAGATTTTATGTTACTTTCTCATGTGTAGCTAACCGTTTGGTGATTAGTAATGTTGCAATTGAATTACACTTTTGTAATTGTATTTCCATTTTGCTTTAGCACAACATATTCCTGTTACTTAGTATATGACAACTGAGTCGTAATATTAGATTGTACTTTGAATTTGTCAATCGGATGTTCCATCTGCTAATGACCTACATTTCTTTGGGAAATGTTATTGGGTTGGGGTGATTATGTACTCCAAATCTGTTGATAATTTCCATTCAAAAAAATTTCCGGTTTGTTTATTTGTAGAACCGACGTTCGAATGATATTCAAGTATAAACCTAAGAGAGAAAATACCCTCGATCTCGATTGATTTCTTTAATGTAAAATTCAGTAACAATAGGTATGCATCATTACAATCAGCGTCCTATTTGATTCTATTCTAAAGAAGCTATTGTATTTCTTTATCTTTTGCTTTTCAAATACAGTGTTGAGAGAGATCGTGGCATGCGGTAGACAAGGAAAGTATCGTCCAGCCAGAGGAAACGATGATGAGACTGGATCATGTAAGTATGAGAAATGGCTTTAATTTTGTCTGAATTCTTACGAACATATTAAATGCGTAGTTCACAAAGGTACAATACCACTGTATATAAAAAAATTCATATTGAATCCGTTAGTTTAAATTGGTAAAAAATCCAAAAAAATTGTTGTTCGAGAAAGGTCTCAAATGACTAAAAATGGAAATTCACTGGAACGAAATAATGTATTTCTATCAAATAGATATAGTTACCAAATGTTGGAAACAATTCTCCATCTTCCTCTGTAATGCACAAACGCAATAAACACAATTTGTCCAGAGCTGACAATGGATAGGTCTTTTCTTTTATCAGCTTGGATCATCTCATGAGCATAGATTTCTGTTATATGAAGCTGTATTTCTTTGTATAGAAATTGCCACTAAAAAAAGCAGTAAAGTAGAGTGACACGTAGCAGCAATGAGGGTGAATCGGACAACGTTTTAGAGGAGTCATTTTTTACAAACCAAGGCCTCCTCCAAAAACGAAAAAAATAATGTCAAAAAACAGAATTAAGACCTCTGACCAACCAACACGCATATTCGTTGTCACACCCTCTCTGCTGCTACGAATTAAATCATTTTTGCAGCCGAATATTGTATCAAGTCCGATACGATATCTTCATCTGGAGTCATGTAAATTTATTTTTTATCAATCCCATGAGAAAAAACATCTTCCAAGATATAATTACTGCGGCCCTGGTACCAGATTCGACATCCAATCTGACGGCCAGGACCAACCAAGACCAGGTGAATACCCTATAAATGAACGTGATCGAGCACTTCATGCTCATGATGTGTCTTATAAACGTAACAATCTTCAGCATAGACATATCGCAGATGTGAAATTGATTAACGCGTTAAATTCTATGACAAATAAATCTTTCAAAGAATCATTAGCTAACTGGTTAGTAAGATCCGCAATCAAGGGTAAACAAGTGATAGGTGGTTGTAAATAATAGGTTGATTAATATTATTATGGAATCTATTTATTATCCCCCAAGAGGATACAGGAGAGGTACATCAGCAATTAACAAACTCGCCGATGCAGCAAAGGTCAAACAAAGTTATTGCAGCAGATTGGTTATCAAGACAGGGAATATGACACATTTATGTACCACCGCCTAAATAAATTCATTTTGCACATTTTGTCATCATTCCAAATGAAGTTCATTAGGCGGATATATTATTTCTATTACATGATACTGTCAATACACGGATATACAAGTGCGTGTTAACCATCGTTGATGTTGGGAGTAGATACAAAGAAGCTAAGCCATTATCTACGAAGACAGCGAAAGAAGTATATTCTGCGTTTGGACGAATTTATCGACAAGGACCTTTACAGTGGCCAAATCTATTACAAGTTGATACTGGCAAGGAATTTAAACGTGCAGTGTTATCATTAATGAAGCAACATAAAGACACCATCAAACGGGGACATACTGCAATACACCGCGATGACGCTATTGTTGAACGATTTAATCGAACACTTTTTGAGCCATTATTTAGATTTTAACACGCGAAGGAATTTCTTCAAGACAAGAGATCTCGTGAATGAGTTGCAGGATTACCAGGTATGATAAATACATTAAATAATGAAATTACCCGAACAATCAATATGAAAAATAAGAGCGCGATCACCAAAAAATATATACTCGCACGAAATGATTTTTCAAAACATAAAGTACTTTGGTAATGTGACTGTGAGATATTTATATGAACCAGGTGATCTAAATGGAGGTAGAAAAAGAGCGACCCATCCTATCTGGAGTGTTAATTCACACAAAATATCTAATATAACAAGATCCACTGGTATACCCGCAATCTACATATTAGATTCAACTGCTCCTCAACGCGGGTTTACACGTGAACAGTTGCAGGTAACATCCGAGGATACACAATTACCACCGCGATTACTTAACTAGCACCTCTGCGTATATTACACTCAAGACAGAACAGCATAACATTTTCTCGTGTATGACCGCGACTGCTATCTTTTGTGTCTGCGGTAAACTGGCGTGAACTTTTGTCTCTAGACAAACACCATATGATTTTACAATTACAGCTCAAACAGTGATTATTCTGCTGTTGTTTTAATGTCATTATATATTCAGCATCAATATCAAATTCTCTAATTTTTTTTACGCTTTGTTTATAACCAGCGAGTTTTTTCTTATTAGATCATCGCTGACAATTTCATTGCTGGTGTTGCCGTTATAATTTAAAATAACTCTCGGAAGTTGATTTATTCTTCTATGTCGTGACAATGCGAGATAAACTCAATTCGACCACTCAATGCGATCATCTATGATCCAATAAACTCTATCAGAGATGGTTAACGCCTGAGATGAGTGCATCGTCATTGCGTATCCTAGCATCCAGGGAGATTTGTCAGCACGCAATTCATCTTCGAGAACAATAAAATCTACCAGAACATTATCATTCAATATAAGATTCTGTTTTTCTGTTTGCCCAGGAATATCAACTTTAATATTCTGTCTTCGTGTGTCAGCTCGTCTATAACACAACGGCACTGGTAGCGCTATAAACTGTATTTAATGTTTTTCAAAGAACCGCTGTTAAAGTGTATCTCTGCCTGTTTTTCCACTTAACAGAATTAAATATTTTGGTCTCCATGCTCCCCAACAGTCATTTATATTTGTTTATGGATCTATTTTATGCACTATTTCACATTGGATTGTATCAGACTGTAATTTGATTATTTTCTTGAACTCGCTTAATTCTGGGTTGAGCGCTCTATGGTTGGTGTTAATTTCTTCGTAATAATCTGGAAATTGCTTTAGCCAATGCGGAGACAAACCGACAAATAGTGGTGGTTGACTATACTCACCGCACATTATCACAGTTGTATTTTTAAGTAACAGCCATCCGAAAAGTGCTTTTAATATTTCCAGCGACACTGTGCATATCTCATCCCAAATAATGATCTTTGGAGTATATTTCTCTCCCATCCTCGACGGAGTCCATGCGTCATACTTATACCGAAATAATCTATGATAAGTGTAGGAATTAACTGTTCGTTGTTTCATCTCTCTGGCAAGTCGGTGGGTGGGTGTTAAAATAATCATATATGGCTTCGTTCAAAATAATTCGAATACAGGTGTAGTTCTTCAACAACAGCCTGGTCCGTTCAAGTAAACGGTCTTATGTCTACATACTGGATTGGATAACGAAGGTGCAATCGATAATTCTGATATTTGATTATGTTTCAGGTTAGTATCTTCAACAGTAAAACCGCGAATTCAGAATAATCATGTGACATTTCCTGTTTTATTCTCCATGATCCCCAACGTGCATCATAATTTGTAAAACGAGCCACTGTGTCTATACACTTGCTATCTATATAAAATGAATTAGTGGCGACTCTGACCGCGGTGCGAGGAAATATATTTATTATAGATAGCAGGTTTATACACAAACATAAGCCAGCACAGATGGTCTTAGATGCATATACTGAGTAGATTCGCCATCGATATAACTAAAACTTGTTCCTAACTTTGTTCCATCAGACAAAAATAGGCATTTTCTCGACTGACAAATATATTTTTCGCTGTTGCATCAGCGATTATAAAATCGTACTAGGCATCATCTAGAATCAGACGTGCATAATATCGTTTATGATCATATGCTCTTCCTTGGGTGAATTTACCGATTATTCCTCTACCGAGATCCTTGCGGTTTGATCATTGATTTACACGTAACGATCTCCTCAGATCGTTTAATAATGTAGTTTTCCCCGAGATGAGGTCAATTGTTCTTATAATCGTTAATAATTTTATCGAGACTATCAACATTGGGTTGTGGAAACCAAACTACAGTCTCCGCTCGATATGATATAATTGCCTCACCAACAATCAGTGATATCAGTATTTTACAGTCAATCATACATCGTAATAACACTACTGGTGCCCAGTTTTTCTCTGATAAATGTTTACCAGACCAAACATAAAATCACGGATGGAGTCCTTGGGCAAAATCGAATGATACCACACAAGCGAATCCGGTTAGATTAAAATCAGGTAGAGGTCCATTAACTCGTGTGATCTCGTGCGTGGGATGTCCAAATCATTTAAAGTACCCAGTGCATTCTCCATATTCGCGGAAACGTCCTAGATAACTCGCAACCTTATCAACCGAAATAACGTTTTTAGAATCATGCCTGGGAATCCACAATCCGCCGAGTCCGTATGCGACATAACTTGCTTGAACATCTGAGAGAACTTCAGCGCGGGTTGGCTTCCACAGATTTCTCTCTTTGGCGAAATGAACTGCAATTGACGGGACTGTAAAACAGTTTGCCAGCAATTGCTCGGTATTATCCCTTGACAATGTTTATAGCGACGTTTCCTATCGCATCGTGAAGAGATTCGGTCTGATACATTTCACCGTTTGTTCTTAGAACTTGATCAAATTTATATTCTTCGTTTTCAAAACTTCGAAATAACCATACAGGATCGTTTATAGTTAACTCATAAATAAAATCAAACATGTTTCTGCCACCAGAGAACTCTGGTAGGTAATATCTTACTATTCGATCTCGTGGAAATACTGCTACTGCATTAGTCCAAGCGTGCGCTATTCATCGGAGCCTCTTTTGAATTATTTTTTATTCGTATAATACTTCCACTGTTATCGTAGCTACGGTTATTTGGAATCTTAATGCTGTTTCTAGCTCGGATACATCCTTTATTATAACACCGGTATCCTTCACTGCTTCAGCCCTTTTGTTTATCTTTTTTTTGTCTTAAACCTGTCAGACCGTTTCCATGCATCGCATTTGTACAATGTTCCGTTACTCGCTCGGCTACACAATTTGTCTTTGATAGCTTCATCGGTTTTAGATTCTCAACATTTAACTTTTCATTTATCGGATACATTCCATAAATAACCGTGGTCACAGGATATGCTCGCTCATAATACGGTTTGTCAATACCGGTATATATTCCTGGTTTGGAACTTTGACTTTTTTTTATTAGCGAGGACAGGATCGTATTTAACAAGAATAATACAATTTCCTGTTTCTGCAAGTATAATAAATTTCACTCTAAGAAAATACTTTTGATGTTCGAGATGCGCGATTATAATCGCTACTCGTTTATTGTTCATGGTAGCATCAACAGCACCACTTATTCGAAATCTTGACCAGATGAAAGATGCGCCATCTTTCCATCGATGAATTGCTTTTTAATGCCCGCTAAACCTTTCATTGGTGCATCGACAGAGATTCTATCGAGATTAAATCTCGAGATTGGCCATGGTTTGATCTTGGATAATCTCACGAACTCCTCCATGGTATAATTAAGTCAAGTATTTGAATAAAGATATTTTATATAATAAACCACAGCAAATGGTTGACAATAGAATCCGTAACTCCTTGTAATAAATCCTGCAGATACAATTTCTGCGGATATCATTCACTGGGTGTTTGGCGGGGGAACTTAGGTCTAAAACCTTGTATACGATGCGGTGTTGGAGAAGGAGATAAAGACAACTGTGTCTAAATTGTGGTAGTAAGCGATACAAAGAGCTTTAATAGTATCATTATGATAAAAGAATTAACTACCCTGACAGCGTCAATCATAAGGTTATAAGAACCCCAGATGATTATATTACTAGATTCTCGACAAATAATAATTAAAACAACTAATGATTTAAAGAAAACAAAAACAATATATTTTATAAATGAACCAAGAATTTCAACTGCAACCCACTATCAAAAATTATGACGCATCTGGTGATGACGTAGTCAGAAACTGTCAGTTGAGTAAACCAATTGATTTTGTCACTAATCGTGGCTATTTAATGTTTATTGTTGGAAAGGAAAAAATATTATTGTCACAGGTTCGTATATGAAGTATATAACGGAGACATCACCAATGGCCTTAAGATTGACCAATTGACGAAGATCCAAAAAATATTAATTTATCTAATCTTCGAGGTATCACACAGAGTGAGACGTCTATACTTGAAAAAACTGGAAAATATTATAAAATTTTAGGAGCAGAGCCGTTAAATCTGCAAATCGTAAGACCGGTGAAGTATTAATATTTCAATCAATGAGTAAAGCCTGTAAATATTTTGATATTAACCCACACGTACAACATGCTGCGGATAAAATACGAACATCTACCCCTTCTAAGAAATATAACCAGAATTCGGTTCAAATATATGTGAATATAGGTAGTTATTCCTATTTTGTTACTAATAAAAAGTCTATTTATTTTATAATGAACTATTAAAATATCAATGAATTAATTTCTACTATTTTAAATTTGAAAAATCAATAAAATACAATTATCAGATAAATTAAATTGTGACAAACACTTTTCTGATTTTGAATACCTACAAAAGTTGAAATCCGAAAATAAGTATACGTTACCTTCGCACTACAGATTCACTAAGGAGATCCAACAAGCGAATTAAGAAAATTCGTACCTGTATTTACCGCAGTAGAAAATACTAGATCGGAATTATCAGAACAATATGAAGTAATGAAAAATAATAATCCACGCGTAATGCAGCTAAAAACATTATGGAACCTTGTTTCCGGGATCGAAGTGACTTCTAAGTAGAATGGAACACACTACGTGTTGATACAAAATATTTTTCACCAAAAAAAAAATTGCTACTGAAATATTTTTTTTTACTTCTTGATTTCAACATGTAATATCTCACAAAGAGACTATTTGTAAATTCTTGCCATCAAGATCAATCAAATTACCAGATTTGTCAGTGAGTTTAAAATTTATTCTTGTTAATAAATTATTATGACACTGCATATATCGAGAATTCACTGGTTCTTGCACGATCAAATATCCAATTGGATCCAGTTGTGTAAATGAATATAAGATGTATCCCTGCTTGACCTGATTTGAGTTTTGGAGATTTATTTGGTATCTTTCATCAATAACATCACATACTAGATTGACTGCGATCATTGAGGATATATTTGCATTCCCGGGTGATATGTGTCTTCCATCCCCATCTGGGTCATTGATATTCTTGAGGATGCCCCCGGGGGTTGTTTGTCTCCATGCAGCGAGTATCAGAGGAGAGGTTTCACTGATAAGATCGCTGAGTGATTTCTTTCGTTTATCGGTTTTCAGTGCTGGTATTACAAATGACGGTAACTGTTCTTCGGTTATTTTAAAATGATCAAGAAATACCTTATCTGAATAGAATCAATCTGAATTATTACACGTGCGAGCATCTATAAAATGTATTACTCGATCACGAATTCGTAGATTAATGTATTCGATATCGTCGATCATTTAATATAAATGTTGAATTGTTTCGATAATCTGTTCTTTTAAATCGTCAGAATAATACCGTGTAGTACTAACAAGTAAATTTTGTAATCTACCAAATGCGCGACTGAGTTTGAGTTATTCTTTTTCTAAAACTATTAATAAACGCCTCATTTACAATTACTTTAAAATTGGACCCTGTAGTATCATCCATAAATAAATTATTAATACGTGTCAGATACAACATAGAATAATTCACCTTCCCAAATCGGTTCTCTGTACTCTGGCTCCGTTATAAATATTTTCAGATCTGTGATAAAATCGCTCAAGTTTGGTTCTCGCGGTCTTTGATAAATAAGTGGTTGAGTTTCAGGCCAGCCGAGCACTGTTCTGAGAGATGACTGACACGTATCCATCCTCAACATAGTCGGGTGAGTTTATCGCGTTGGTGGTTGATAATGTCGGTTCGAGGACTATTATAGCTATCTTGTATTCTTTTCCTGTAATGAAATTGGATTTTACGTTAAAGTTCGTTATTGATGTATTCAAACTAATGACTATCGGATGGTATATAAAGAACATCCAAGTATCGATATTTTGTTTATGAGGTATTTTAACTTTATCAAGCCGCGTAGCGATAGCAGGAAAATCACTAACGATATTATCCGCGTTTCTTTAATCGTATCAACAGTTGTTTTAATATCGGAAAGTTTCATGGAGATATTTGTCGGTTTTCCAAAGAAACAATGAGTAGACTCATCAATTTTTCCAACATTTCTACGGAGATTTCCAAAGGCGCCTACATTAACATCATATTCGCACCGCAGCTGTTCATAGTTTACCGTCGAGGACGTCTACATAATATTTTGTCCAATGTTGGAAAAAACAGTGCCGTTTTTTTTTTCAAGCTCATGTTGAGCTCGCCTGTCATTGTATCACCAGGGTTTTTTACTCGAAAATTAATACTATCTAACACAGTTGGAAACAGAACACATGATGTAATCTTATCAGTGGAATCAAACAGCACAATAGAGTTTAAGGCTGCTCTATCAATTTTAACAATAATATCGTTCAAGGAAATATTACTCGTTTTTAAGTTTTCTTGTTTGTCTTAAAATATAACGATTTCGTTTGGATCCACATTTGCAAGATTTAACAATTCGGATATTGAATCCTCGATACAAAAATTACATCTTTGGTTAAGGATATTTCACCGGTAGGTTTGTTTAGGCTCGAGAGAGATCTCCCGTAAATTTGAATCATTATATTTTACGATTTCTTAAATGCTATCACTCGTGCATTCGTGTACAGTTTTATGGTGTAGTTTCGTTATTGCTGATATATCATCAAGTACATTAATTACTTCTTGACCACAGATTGGTGGGTTGGATATTGTCTGTGTTGGTAGCGTTAAGTACCAGATTGGAATTTTTATTCGGTGTATATAGTACATAAATTCCTGTGGTGGTGCTAACCCATATGAAACAAAATAAACGATTCCAAAAAGATCAATCGCGCAACCAACCCAGTGTGTTCCAGGTCCGATGCTGTTATCGAGATTAATGATACTGGTTTCAATATTGTGTGGTGTGTAAGATAACTGGTCTCGCATAAAAACACCTCTGAAATTTTGTATTATTAATTTTTTTTAGCAGCATCAAGTAAATCAAAATTTGACATTCCTGCCGCTGTTCCAACTGCTCCTAACGCCGAAGCTTTTTCTACTGCCGGGCAGGCGGCTTTGACAATCAATACTGGTAATGCGGCGAGAAGTGAAATATACCACCTGATTCAATTGTGTATTTGATCGCGCCCGCAGCAAGAGTAACCTGAACACCTTTTGATCTTTTATTGCATCATTAAAATGTTTAATCTGACGCGCTGTCAGTGATAATTTATCCTAACCACGTGTGATCTGATGGTGTTTTGACGATATTAGAGTTCCTCATTTTTTAGCTGAATCCGACTGAAACGTTTAATTCTGATTAGGAGTCAGAGTGACACTATCGTGGCTATACGACATTTATAATAATACGAGTTATCTAATTGTATTACATATTTGGAAATCATTTACATGATTTCAACTGGGTCATCAATGACTCTCATTCGTCCACCAGCACCTCAAATAACATTGATTTGTCGATGAGTATAACAGCAATTGCTGCGTAATAGTCGTAAATAAGTTGTGGACCTACCGCAACAACAGGAGGTTGTGTAACACGAGCTTAGATGTGTATATCAACGACACTCTGATGCAATCAAGATATTCCAGCAAAAAATAATAAATGGGATTCAGGTTTCTAAAATCTAATTGTGATATTTGCAGCCTGGTATCTACATTCAGATCACGCCCCATAAATGTCAACAAACGATTTGCGCGTACTATTTGGTTTTGGTCGTAATTAAGTAAAATATACTCAGATGATTATTGTTGGCCTTTTATTATTAATGAGATCTCTTTGGTCAAATGTCATATGGCTGAGCGCTTGTGAATTTAGTCGCGTATTCTCCTGTAGCTCAATAAATATATGTCGAAGCTCAGAAACACTCTGTTGTGATGCCATATCCCATGAAAATATACCATTAATATTACAATGTATACTACCAGTCGTTGTTGTTAGCCATGATAGCAATGATTTGCCACTTATACTCATAAATGATAGTAATGTTTTATCTGTTACGATCGCTGGAGTCATTACTGGCATCCAAAATGCGAGTTTCTTTTATATTTACTTTACCATCCGCAAGTTCATCATCTCACCAGATTTCATCATTATCATCCTTTTTTATTACGAGGACTACTGTGTGTCTAGCTCCAAAGATTAATCTTGACACACGTGTTGCAAACCCTAGGTTGTAATTTGCATTAAAATCTACAACATCAAAAGTACCAGGATGTCTCGTATGGGTGGGTCTGGATTTTCAACTACAGTAGCCTATTATTGCCGTTACTTTAACATACTGAACATGTTCAGCGTGATTGGTAATATATTTTGCAAACATCATAGATGGACCAGCCGATTTTGTATAATTATCAGAATATCTCGCTAAACCCATTTTTGTTGTGGCAACATCCACATCCTTCTGCATAGAGACAATCTCTTTTCCATCAATCATATATGTAGAGCTATTAAGCAGCGCCATAATCCCATTGTTAACAAAACTATCTCGTGTATTTAATTTATATGGTTTATCAGCTACAACATTTATTATAAGTTCCACTTCTACTTCAATAAATGCTTCAGCCGGTAGAAAGTATTTACTTGTATCATAAACTTGAAGATCAATTATCCCTCGTTCATTTGGTTGTACTGCATTAGAAGAATAAAACTGATAATCGAGTACTGATTCATCCTTGAGCACCTGTATGTCTATATCAAATGCTGAGTCGGGTGAAGATTTGAACATTTTATTATATATTTCTCGATATAAATTGTGTTCTAAAACCACTGCCCGGCATTAAATTTACACTAATATTCCTTTGTACTTCGTCGGATTCTTGATTCATCAACGCTGCTAGTTTTTGATCCTCGGCTTGGTTTATTATGTTACTAACATTCGCGGGCATGATTTCCGTGGATGGTAATTTTACTTAATGTGGGTTTCGTCGTAATAATCGTGTTAATCTTTCTTCGGCTGCAGAAAACGCCTTACTGGCAATATTACCAATAGCACCAGGAGCTTTTTCAACGATATCATTAAATCTTTCATCGACAATTGTTTTGCGATTGGAGATATTTTAGGAGCCATCCTTCCAAATAACCTTTGAATAACATCACCAAGACCGTCTCCATAAATCGTTCTATAAACGGGTAATCGGGAGTTTACTGCTCTGACAATGACAGATTTATAATGGTCATAATGTATGATCATCTCATTTATTATCGCTATATATAATCTTGGTGATAATTAATCAATGTGATAACCGTCAACGAGTTCATCGATACATTCTCGATATATGCCGATATCCACGACACCGCCTTGACATAATCGTTGACAAATATCAGCGGCTTCATTATTATTTCCGGTGAGTTATTTCCAGCTCGTTTACCCCCTATGCGAATTTCTAATCGTGCTATATCGGAGAGAATATTATTAGGACAGGCAACGAGACCACTCCCGTGAGTTCCACTCGGACAAATTCCATCATCCGCTGCACCACGAAATTCTTCTCTAGAATGTTTTATCACAGTAGCTACATTTTGTTTAAAATTTAGATACCCTGGATCGTTTAGATCAACATCCGAATTCAGGGAAGCAAAATATAATGAAGGAAGCCAATTACCAAATTTTACTAGTTCAACAAATTCAGTTTTAATACCTATCTCTGGAATTATACCGCATAGCATTATCGATTAATGTTTACCGGTTAGTAAAAGCATCAAGAACTTCATCGGTAAATATGTCCACGGATCGTAATGGTAATTTGGAGAGTTTAGGTTGAGGTTCGGGTTGAGATTTTTGTTGCGGAGGCGTTACATGTTCTATATATCGCGGGAGAAAAGGTCGCAAACCGTGTTCTTCCTCAGTCTGAATATATATGCCGTGGTCTTTTATTTCTCTCATGTATTCTATATATAATAGATCTATAATTGAAATTCGATCCCTGTTAAGTTTTATGCGATATATCCAATTATACCACTTCTCTTTCCCCACATTTGTATATTCGGGTTTGAAGTAATTTTTGCGTGTGATTAAAGCTCATACAGGCAAACGCAGCTAGATCCTTTGAAATTTCAATTATTTTTAATAGTATTAATTGCCAAATCCGTACCTTTTTCAGCTATTGCAACGTATCCCGTTTTTTCTTATGGTGTTTTTTGTTCTAGTAGGGTCAGTAACGACTACTTGCGGTTGTAGTTGTGCGGAAGCTATATCAGTTGCAAAATCTAGTAAAATCTTTTTTGCTTGTTTAGTTCTTTTTGATATTTCTTCAAGTTCAGGACGAACACCTCTTTTTTACTTATTCTCCTTCTTTTCCATATATAACCAGTTTAGAAGTTGCAGTAATGCTTTTGAATAAATTGTTCAGCACTTTTTGCAAATCAACTTGAGATTTCTGTCGCTGTTGTAATTTATTTCTGACAAAATCACGAACGGGTATACATTTCTTAATCGCCGTTAATTTGTCTCGTACTAATCTAGTTGTTAATGATTCTACTACCATTATTGTTATATGATATGATTTTATTCGTAGCAGCAGAGAGGGTGTGACAATGAATATGCGTCTCGGTTGGTCAGAGGACTTAATTATGTTTTTTGACACCATTTGTTTCAGCTTCGTAGGAGGCCTTGGTTTACCAAACAGACACCTCTACAAAGTTGTCCGATTCACCCTCTCTTCTGCGTGCGTAATAATGAAATTACACATTTAGATGCTCATATCAATTTATTGCATGAAGAGATTGAAAGAACACGGTCAATAAAACTAATAGATATGTTGATTTTATGCCATTAATACACCATTGACCTTTTACTTATATTATGGAATTGCTTCTTTCGTTTATTCAATAAATTCATGTCAGTCTCAAGAGACTGATATTAGACAGTGTGACATTCAGATGTTAATTTACTCTCTGCTATTTTATGAATTATTTATATTCCAACCATTTTAACCAAAAGACAATGGTTTACATGAACAGTACCCATTATTTACCGTGCATGCTAATACATTATTAATTGCATCTCCTATCATAGTTGATTCTTCCACAGCAAATATTCAACAAGGCCCTATTAAGTCGAATATGCTTTCAAACCTTAGTGTATGTTATATGTCATAAAGCAATACGTATCTTTTCTTTGATATGGACTGCATGACCTCCTGGAGATATTATGAAACTAAACAGATTTCAGACTCGACTTGGATTTATCAATTCGCAGTTTCCCCTCAACTAGATCATAATCGATGTTGATGGCTACCATTACACCTTTGGTGTTGCTGCAAGCTGCAATATCACCTTCCATGAAAAAGAATGGGACAAGATCCTTTTGTTGTTCATGGAACATGGAAAACCAGACATCACCTGTCTGGAGGCCATCAGCAGCTCTGTCTTACTCTTTGTCCAAATCTCTGACAAGGTCATTATGTCCACTTTGTGTTATGAGATGTGGATCAGAGGAGTAGAATGGGAGACAAAATGGGTCATGTAAAACTGATTGTTCAGGACTAGAAGCATCAGACTTTTGCTCTTCCTCGTCTGACTCAAATGAGAATCACTCTTATGCATCAGGACATACCAATCCTTCTGGACGTAAAGCTGATGGAATGTCTTGATAATGTACAGTCCACGTTGTATTCATTGACACGCCTTTCCCAACTGGAGGCACCAATAAGAAGTAACAATTGGTGATATGATATGTTGGCTCTTTCAAAATCATTGGCACTGCAAAGGCATATATGTCCTTTTCCTCCGCAACTACTGGCGAAGATTTGTAATACAAGTGTTGCAACGTATGTGTGCGGTCCACCACTTGTCCAGATCGCCAATTTTGCAGCCAACATAAAGGTGACAGGCTCATTTAGCCATAGTTGTTAGACTGCGCTTTTGTGATACAAAAGTCACCTCACCACAAACATTGCAGAAGTTACCGGCATTGTTTAGGAATCATTTTAGCTCACTTTACCTAAACAGAAATGTTTCCTTTTAGAAATTAAAGACGGACAAATAATAGAGCACTCCACTGTATGATTCATATAACTTTTAAAGGGCTCATAGCGCGATGTAATCTTAGTTGTATTCATCATCCACGTCTTCCAGGAATAACATGATTCAATTCATATCATCTATGACACAATACCAGCTTCAG
Organism: Unio pictorum; assembly: GCA_030141615.1. NCBI lineage: Eukaryota > Metazoa > Mollusca > Bivalvia > Unionida > Unionidae > Unio > Unio pictorum. The sequence continues at coordinate 6,168,497 of JARLTB010000207.1, forward strand.
AATCTAGAAAAGAACTGCAACGCATGATCGTGTATGGTAACGTAGAAAAGATACGTTTCACAGTGGCAATAGACGCTGCGGTAATTTGTTACAAGTAGATCTTACCTTAGTCATCAGAATAAAAATGGTGGATGGTCGCGATAGTTGATCAGTTAATCGTTTTTAAACGTTTATGTAAACGTTTATTTAAACGTTTAAAAACGATTAAATGATCAACTATCGCGACCATCCACCGTTTTTATTATGATGACTAAGGTAAGATCTACTTGTAACAAATTACCGCAGCGTCTATTGCCACTGTGAAACGTGTCTTTTCTACGTTACCATACACGATAAATCAACCGTTTAAAGTTGTGCGTAAGAAAAAGTCTAGTCTTCCCATAGGTATATTTTTTAAATGTTGACGTTTAGTGGCCGAGAAGTTTTCAAAAACCATCTTGTGTGCTCGTGGCCTGGGTAATTTCCTCCAAATAATGTAAAATAGGAAGTGGGGAAGCTAAGGACATCTATCCTGACTATTTTTTTTTATTTGCATCTATTGTATTTGCACAGACATTTCATGAAAAAACTTTCCTGTATTTCGCGATCAACCGGAAAGAATCTGCCGCGAATTTGTGATCTCCCTTCCAACAAACAGGATGTCACGTCGTTTGAAAAGATTAACGTATAAAAGTCTTATTCAATTTGTACAACGAAGTGTGAAGTAAAAAAAACATGGTTCAATGCGCAGCACTAAAGAGTGTGAATAATAACAGTTCCGATAGATGATTAGATTTTACATTTCCAAATGACCATAAACGGAGATATGTATGGGCGATCAAACTAAAAAGAGAAGGCTTTATGCCAACTCAACACATCAGGTTGTGCCATAGACATTTCGAGCTTCTCAAAAGACCCGAGATCATCGCCATTGTTAGAATCTGACGAGTCATGTTAATCTTAGGCACAGGAATCTATCATGTACTGTTGGATGTTAATGGAATATTATACTTCGGGAACGTCATCCAGATCACTGTCATCACTGCAATCACCATAATATTAAACAATCAAGCAAAGCCAACTCATAGAATGCTTGAAAACTCGCCCTGGGAGAACTCGCCTAACGTATCTGGAGAAGTCACCCTAGAGTTTTTTTAGAAGTCACACCAAATGATTGGAGAGGTCATCCCTTCACTTGTCATCCAGAACACCTATTTAATATTTATTTTTGAAATAAATAAATTCTTTTAAAGATAGAAATGTGTACCTTAGAAAAATACTATTAGAAACAAAGATGTCGCCACGTGGTGATTATTCCATTATTTGAAGACACGAATGATGTATCTTGTTATCAGCTATTGGCTCTTCTGTACAAGGAAGCAACTCCAGATGGTTCTGGAAAGGAAACAGAAACGACGTCACACCGGAAAAAAAAGAAAAACAAGGTAGAATATTTCACTTCTGAGATATGTTCAGAAAAGAAGAACTAAGTGTTTTGTTGAATCAATTTTGTAGATTGTATGTTGCATTCATCTTATTTGTATAATGTCGATAATAGAAAATTAACGCCCTTATAATTAAAAGTCTGCATGTTTATATAAACTCGTTGTATTCCTTTTAACAACACACACCGGAACACCATGATACATTTTTTTTTAAAAAAATTGTTGTTATCTTTCTTTTGATGCAAATATTATGATAACATTATTCATTAATGTGGTATTTACTCTCAAATTACGGACCAGGCTGCGTCGGTACATATTGATGACTGGTTCTGCCCAGATATCTGGCTGACTCTCCAGACTGATATTACTCAATTTTGTCCAGGATTTAAAGTTGACAATTAAATATGTTATTAAAGATGATCCTCTCATTACGTCTCAATTATATCAAATCATGCTTTTCTATTTTTCCAATTAAAATGTATCTAATGATTTGAAGAGCGGCGCAAAAGGGACAGATGCCACTTCATTCTGGTTAAGTACAGAAACAGAGTTGATCAAATGATAATGTTGATGAGTTGCAAATTTTATAGATTTAATAAGTCATTAACTTAGAGAAGAACAGCAATAAATAAAGCCCTAATTACCATGTGTCGACTTCTTAGAATTAGTATATATGATCCTTCTCCCAGGGCTAGTTCTCTATTTGGCGAGTTTTCCATAATTAATTATCAACAATGCCAGTGTGTATACAGTGTCTTATATGACGTCACATCCGCTGTTTGTTTCGGGATGGGGGCGGGGAAGCGCGCTGTTCTATTCAAGAAGGACTGGGGGAGATGATCGGTTTTCCATAAATTTCTTCGTAACGAGTAAAAATGAAAGGTACACATTTTCAGGAAAGGAACCAAATTCATATCGCAAATTACATCTGTTTCTGGGAATTTCAGTTTTGCATGTTTGTCCCCATTAATTATCTTTTTGATCTCTTGTAAACTTCTGTACCTGAAACCCCTGTCGTATTCGTTACTAGTTGCATGATACAAATGATTTCGTTTCTATTTTAAATTGATGTAGCATTGTTACGAAAAGACTGCTTAACATTATCGAATGAATGCAACTAATCAGCAATTTTCTAATGCATAGTTGTAACATTCTGTGAGAACTACGATTATTATATGTCGATGTGCATATGACAAAGCATACTGGTACTTTCATTTGGTTGAGGTGTTGCTTTTTCCTTTTATAAATATCGTCTGCTAATAATATAGAGCTTCACCTCAGCATTTGTATGACCCATGAAGCAAAACATTCTTGATTATTCAGTAAGTACACATATGCTATTATTTGAGAGATAATTGTCTGCTTGTTATCTTTGATTCATATATTTTATTATTGAGTATTTCACGCAAACGATTATTGTTAAAGACGGAATAAATGATATTATGAAAAGGTTTCTTCGTTGTACCAGCTAACAATTATCAATTATGTTATCTCTCTCTCTCTCTCTCTCTCTCTTTCTCTCTCTCTCTCTCTCTCTCTCTCTCTCTCTCTCTCTCTCTCTCTCTCTCTCTCTCTCTCTCTCTCTCTCTCTCTCTCTTTGTAAAGCAATGGCGCTATGGTATTTAAATTATCAATGTCTATAAATGGTAATATTTTGCATTGTGTTTGCAGTGATGATGTCACACGTGGAAACTAAATCAGTCCAATGCATCGAATTCAAAAGGTAAATTTTCATACATACTTTTCATCATGAGTTCGAATTATGGTATATAACATACTCTAATTATATGTCAGTATATGCATTTTCGGTAGGGTTGTAAAGGTTAATGTGCCTACTTCTGTGTTATTTAGCAATTTCTGTTAATAGAATTCTTATCTAACTATGAGTATAAAGTTAGATTTTGTTAAGTAACTATAGCAGCGGGGGGGGGGGGGGGGGGGGCGAATCCGACAACCTTTTCCGACAAAATCAATTTAAACCCTCAAAACGGAAAATAGAGCCTTCCTACAAAATCTCATGTTTTAACCAAAAAAAAAATAAAGTCTCCATTTGGTAAACGGAGACTTATTGATTTCTTGCTCAAACCATGAGTTTGCGCGGGTGATACTCTATTCGCGTTTTCGTTGCTTAACCATAAAACGTCGCAGCGGTGTTGTCATCGTCCTCCCCCCCCCCCTGCTGCTATGGGTTAACCGAATATTTGATCAAGTCCGATACGATATCGTGTTCGAGGTTCATGCAAATTTATTGTTATAAATCCGTGTGGGACCGACTGAGCGTTACTAAAGAAATTTCTAAATTGATTGAAGTCCATATCAGAGCACCATGTCTGCCAAATATTTCGTAACGTATGTGTATCAACGCCGTTAAACACAGCAAGAATATTACAGTTATCTCTGATCACTTTTGGAAACTGAGTGTAGCGTAGAGTGACATATATCACGTCGGTGTTTTTATGCCTGCCTCGGGAAAATATTCTAGCTGGGTGTTTTTGATTGTCTAAGATCACATCGTCGTATACGACTAAATTGTTAATGCTCCCATCAAGGTCATCCACCGATGGTGCCTCGTCAATATCAGTTATAAAATCAATGACGTTCTCACCTTTAATTTCTGATGCATTCTCGTTAAAATCCTTTAACACTGCATAGCATCGTTGATCATCTACGCTAGGAGCAACTAAATACAACTTATCCCACTTCATCCATCTCATTATTAAATTGAGCAACAATTGCGTCTTGCCGGATCCAGGTGGACCGATTATAATTGCGCGGATAGAGTTTGGTAGCGCTGCATGATGCTTAACTGGTTCTCTTGTTTTAGTCGCTGAAAAATCAATTATATTCATATCTCTATACATAAATTATGGATCTATATTGTGTGAAGTGTAACACGCGTACTAGCAAAAATGATGTGACGACGATTACAACTAAAAATAACAGATTTGCACTTACTGGTACATGTGCAACATGTGGTATAAAAAAGTTTAGATTTGTTTCTATGAAATCCGGAGATATTTTTTAAAAAAAACGAGGAGGTGATATCGCAGCCAAGTTAGCAAAACTCCCTGGAACACCGTGGGCAAAGTATCCAGGAGAAAAGCACTTTCCAGGATATAGCTATTGTGGCCCAGGAACACGATTAGATATCAGAATTGATGATCAAAACCATCCTCGACGTGGTGAAGAACCAATAAACGCCATTGATAAGGCGTGTCATGCTCATGATGTTGCATATAAAAGCAGCAATTTGCAACACAGGCATCTCGCGGATGTAAAATTAATTAATGCGTTAAATGCTATTCCTGATAAATCATTCAAAGAAAAATTGGCTTAGTGGTTGGTAAAATCAGCTATGAAAGGCAAATTGATGATGGGCGCTGGTAATTAATTATATGGAATCTATTTGTTATTCTCCAAAAGGATACTGGAGGGGTAACGCTGCAATCAATAAACTCGCCAACGCCGCAAAAGTGAGAAAGGCCACTGCGGCTAATTGGTTATCCAAACAGGCTATATGGCAAATTTATCTACCGCGTCCTAAACAAATCAATTTCTCGCATTTTGATGTTACCGGACCCAATGAAGTTCATCAAGCTGATTTATTGTTTTTACCACATGACAACGGTTACAAATACGCGCTAACCGTAGTTGACGTTGCGAGTCGATACAAATAAGCAGAGCCGTTATAAACAAAGTCGGCCACTGAAGTAGCTTCTGCGTTTGAAAGGATTTGTCTACGAGGCCCACTACGCTGGCCAAATCTGTTACAAGTTGATCCTGGCAAGGAATTTCAGGGTGTGGTTGCATCTACAATGAAACATCACAATGTCACCATCAGACTGGGGCATACTGCACTACATCGCGATCAGGCAATTGTAGAACGATTTAATCGGACTCTTGCTGAGCGGTTATTTGGATATCAATACGCAAAAGAATTCATCCAAAAAAAGCGATCCCGTGAATGGGTCAAAAGGTTACCAGGGGTAGTTGCAGCGCTAAATAACGAGATTACCAGAGCAATCAATATGAAACCTAACAACGCAATAAAAAGTATATAGCACAACCACAGCGGGATAGCGTTTCTCAGCCAATTCTCAGCAATGTCACCGTGATATATTTATATGAACCAGGAGAACTCGAAGGTGGTAAAAAAAGGGCTACTGATCCTATTTGGAGTGTCACTACGCATAGCATATCTACTATAACACGATCAACTGGTAGACCTCCAATCTATAAATTGGATTCAACTGCCCTCAGCGGGGTTTTCCACGCGAACAACTCCAAGTTATTCCTGACGATACTCAATTGCCACCGCATGGTCTTAACTAGCACCGTTGCGTCTATTACACTCAAGACAAGTCAACATCACATTGTTTCTGATATGACCGAGACTGTTATTTTTTTCTGTCTACGGTAAATTGGCGAGGATCTTTCTCCGAATACTGCCAACGCATTATACAATTGCAACTTGCGCAGTGATTATTCTGTTGTTGCTTCAAAGTGATTATTAATTCAGCATCAATGTCAAATTCTCGTTTTTTTGTCTTGTTGTTTGTAACCTGATAGTTTTTTATCAATAATTTTAACATCAACGATGCTAGCATCATCCATTGTGGTGTCATCATCGAAAACAATTCTTCGAAGCTGATTTATTCGCCGTACTCTAGACACTGCAAGATAGACTAAATTTGACCACTCAATGCGATTATTAATTATCCAAACAATTGTATCCGTGATGGTTAATCCCTGCGAGGAATGTATCGTCGTTACGTAACCTAGCGTCCATGGCGATTTATCAGCACGCAATGCGTCTTCGACAACACTGATATCAACCAACACAATATTATTTAACACTAGTGTTTGTTTTTCGTTTAGTCCTGGAATTTCAACTTCAATATTCTGTCGCCGTGTATCATAGGGTCTATAACACAGCGGCACTGGAAACGTTGTGAATTTTTCTTTGTGAAGCTTAAACAACTTCTTCTGAAGTGTGTCTCTGACTATCTTTCTACTTGCCACTACAAAATCGTTTGGTCTCCATGCTTCCCAAAATTCCTCCATGGGAGTTTCTGAAATCACTTCACGAATTATTTCACATTGGATTCTATCCGGTTGTAATCTAATTAATTTCTTGACCTCGCGTAATTGTTCATCAAGTGCTCTATAGTCGGTATCAATTTCTTCATAATAGTCAACAAACCCTTTTAACCAATCATGTGGACCCGCGCCGACAAATGGTGGTGGTTGGCCATGATCTCCACACATTATCACCACTGTATTCTTTTGCAGCAACCAATCAAGAAACATTTTTAATACAAGTAACGAAACCGTACATATCTCATCCCAAATAATAACCGCAGTGATGAATGTTTCATCCATTCGTTCAGGGGTCCATTTGTCGCCGTTGTATGGAAAAAAACTGTGATAAGTGCAAGATTCAACGTTTCGTTGTTTTATCTCTCGCGCTAGTCTATGGGTCGGTGTTAGCACAATCATATTTGCTCGTCCTTGATATAATTCAATCGCCCGAGTCGTTTTTCCTGACCCGCCACAGCCGTTTAAATAAACTGTTTTATATCTACAAATACGATCTGATATCGGTGGTGCATTAGAACGCTCTGATAAATTATCACCACGTAAGTAATTACTTTTAATTTCAACGTCTGCTAATTCAGAATAATCACGCAGCATTTCTTTTTTAATTCTCCATGATCCCCAACTTTCAGCCGAATTAGTGAATTCAGCAACTGCGCAACTGTACTTGCTGTTAATGTAAAATGAATCAACGGCAACTTTAACCGCAGTGTCAGGAAATCTATTTATCATTGAAAATAAATTAATACAAGCATAACCCAGCATCGACGACCTCAAATGTTTATAAGGGGATCTGTAACCGTCGCTATAAGTAACAACTGTACCCAATTTTGTTCCATCGGACAAAAAAGCATCTTTGCGATCCACATATATATTTTTGGATACTGCATCCGCGATTACGAAGTCGTATTCGGTGTTATCCATAATCAGCCGTGAACAACATCGTTTATAGTCGCATTTTTTTCCTCCATGAGTGAATTTTCCGATTATTCTTCTGCCGAGATCATTTGCTTCGATGTTTCGTTGATTAAATACCCGTTTGGACCACTCAATGATATATTCTTCGTCGGCATCAATATGTTTTCTGGATTCGTCAATTATACTATCAAGACGTTCCGGTGTTGGTAACCAGACATTGGTTTGTTTTCGATATGATATAATTGCTTCACTGACCGTCAGCGAAATTAACATTTTTGTATCAATCATGAATCGTAATAGCGCTATTGGCAGACACTTCTTTTCAGACATGTGTCTACCAATCCAAATATAACAACAGCGACGAAGTCCTGCTGCGAATTCAAATGATACTACACGAGCGAATCCAGTTAAATCAAAATCAGGCAGCGGCCCATTAATTGCAACACGAGTCATTTCATGTACGGGGTGTCCAAATCGTTTATAATACTCAGTACACTCTCCATAACCAAGAAAACTCGCTGGATAACAAGCAACCATATCAACTGGAATGATATTATCACGGTCGTATTTGTTATTCCATAAACCACCATGATTAAATTCTAAACAACTAGCCTCAATGTCTGGCAAGAATTCTACGCGTGTTGGTTTCCATGCGTTTTTGATTCTCGCAAAATGAGCTGCAACCGACGGGATTGTAAAACAGTTTGTCAATAATTGTTCGTCGTTGATAATTTCATCACTGGTGGCTTCGCCACACGCCGTTAAAAACCCACTAGCTGTTTTTTTCATTTTGTTGTGAAATGCTTCAGTGCGGTATAATTCACCGTTTGTTCTTACAAACTGATCAAACGTATCCGTGTCGTTTTCAGTGCTGCGAAGTAACCACACCGACACGGGGTCGTTTCTACTCAAATACGCAATAGCATCGAATAGTTTCTCTTCAACGAGAAAACCATCCCTGGAGAATTCTTCTCGTAAAAATTCGTCAGGTATATACTTTATTGTTCTGTTTCGTGGAAATATTGTGACCGAGGACGTCCATGCGTGTTCGTTATGATCAATAATTTTGATTGGAGCTCATATTGATTTATATTTTGATTCGTATAAAATTTCTCCGGTTATCGTTGTAACGGTTATTGGAAATCTCAGCGACGTTTCTAATTTTGCTATATCGCTAATAGTTGCTCCGCAGTCTTTCACTGTTAACTCCCATTGAGCTATTTTGCTACGCCGTAGATCGGTAAGTTTGTTCCCTCGGGATGCATTTGTAAAATGTTCTGTTATTCGTGCTGCTACACAATTCAGCGACAAAGTCGCCGGCGACGACTGTTTCATTGGTTTAAGTTTTCCTATATCGGGTTTTTCATTTAACGGATATATCCCATACACAACTGCTGTTTCAGGATATGCTCGTTCATAGTATGATTTGTCAATTCCAGTTAACAGACCCGGCATAGAATCACGGCTAACAACGACTGTTTTCTTGTCTTTGAGAATCGGTTCAAATTTGTCTCGTATAATCCAACCGCCTGATTCTACACGGATAATGAATTTCACTCTAAAAAATACTTTTTGTTGCCAAGTTGTGATAACATCATGGCTGCGTTGATGTCGTTCATGGTGGCATCAACAACACCATCAATTCGAAATGTTGACCAGCTATGAGATGCACCGTCGTGCTTGAATTCATTAATACAATCGCGTATTTTATTTATCAGGGCTCTATCCGTTATTGCCCGTTTTGGCACATCTTTGAGGGTTCTATCGAGGTTAAATTTAACGTTTTTGTAATGCTTAATTGCTGATAATCTCTCGAACTCCTCCATGTTATAATTAAAACAAGTATTTAAAAAAAGAAAAATTATATAATGAACCATCGCAAGTGGCTAATGATTGGATCAACAACTCCGTGTAACAAAACATGCAGAAGCGAATTCTGTGGGTATCATTTACAAAGCGTGAAAAACGGTTCTTTTGGCCCTACTCCTTGTCTGGTTTGCCACGTTGGCGTTCGTGGTTAATCACAAATATGTCTTACTTGTGGGGGTAAACGTTACAGGGAACTAAAACGTTACTATGACAAACGAATACAAAATGCAGTCATTGATCCTACCAATGACTCCGTCAGCGACAAAATCATAAAAGCCCCTCAAGATTTATATCCAGAGTTTTATAATTAACGCAGATAATAAATTAGACAAGTATTATTATTATTATATAAATGAGCCAAGACTTCAGACTCCATCCAGTGCTTGTTAATTTTGAAGCATCCCGCGACGGTGTTGTCAGGCACCGCAGACTGAAGAAGCCGGTTGAATGGGTAAATAATAGAGGGTATTTTATGTTTGGTGCCGGGAAGAATAAATATTATTGTCATCGATTTGCATACGAATGTCACAACGGATTGATCAAAGATGGCTTTGTGATTGATCACGTTGATGGATTCCCTCAAAATAACAAATTGAATAACTTACGAGTTGTTACTCAAAGTCAGAATACAAAATTAGGTGGAACAGGCAAGCACGCAAAAAAGGCAAAACATGTCAAATCATTTCATACAGAAACCAACGAAGAAAAAATATTTCAGTCAATAAATGAAGCCAGTAGATATTTCGATATTTGTAGGCCTTCAATACGATTTGTTGCAGAAGGAATACAAAAATCAGCTCTGTCAAAAAAGACAGCACACAGGATACAATTTTCATACATCAAGGGAGATAAATCCTAACGTGATAAAGTCGCATGACAAAGTTACGTCCTTTGAAGTCTAATTAATATTACGATTAATTAATCATTTTACGATGAAAACTAATGAAATACACGCGGTTTTCATATATCAAGGGAGATAAATCCTAACGTGATAAAGTCGCATGACAGAGTTACGTCCCTTGAAGTCCAATTATTATTACGATTAATTAATTATCCGTTACGATGAAAACTAATGAAATACACGCTGTTTTCATATATCAAGGAAGATAAATCGTACAATGATAAAATCGCATGACAATCATTTTACGATGAAAACTAATGAAATACACGCTGTTATCTAACAGCTGTATTTTTTTGTTTAGTGTTTTATTCAAATATTTTGTCATTTAAATGTTGTGAAACAGCATTAATAAGTAATTCAAGGAAATAAAATAACACACCCTGTGGATTGACGCTGCTGTATTAGTCACCTTATATACCATATGAAAGGTATTAAGCTTGGGGCTTTTGAAAGTCGATTCGACCGATCAAAACCAACCCACGCCATTTAACTCGGGCGTTTGGTTGTCTTTTGTTACAATCATGCAACCGGGGTAATTTAATTAGGTTCCTTTTGATTGGTTGGATTGGCCGTAGAAAAATCCGCCCTGTTACGCCCACCCCAAACTTACGTGGACGTAAAATAAATGGCAGAAATTGATGAAAGCTATAAATTCACATGAGGAACCCCATAGGGTAGAACAGAATGGGCTACCGGCCAATAGAAACGGTCATAGGCTAAAAATGAAATACAATCAAATAGGGCATCCAGAATGGATTGCCGGCCCAAAGAAAGACCCTATGAAAGACACAAAGGCCTGAATAAGGGACCCATGAGTGAATAACCGCTCATAATATTCTGACATTTATTTTGCAAATCTTTTTTAATAATTAGAGGTAAAATATATTATATTATGTTTTTATGATAATGGATATCAAAGATGTAAATGCTATAATCGTTGAAATTATAAATTTGAAAAATCGCGGAATAGTATTATCTGAAGATCTCGACTGCGACAGTATTACCTCGGAATATGAAAACATTTAGTATCAGTCTAGTAAGGGTCGTTATGTTTTACCTAAGCTGTACGCACTCGTGAAAAGAATTCAAAAGTCCATCAATACTTGTTTGTACGGCAACGACATTAATGCATTTATAACGCTATTTAGCACCGTTGAAGCAATACGTCAAAAGCTCGGCCAAGAGTATCAAAAGCGAACTGAAATTATTTCTAAAGTTCGTGATCTTAGAAAAATATTGAACGATGAAAAACCAGTATCCTAACCACGTGAGCGTTATTATAAAAAATAGGCTTTCAGTAAATTTTTTACTAAAAGTTTTTTTTAGCGTTTTTTGTACACTAAATACACTTGTTTCATCACATAGGATTTTCTCCTGAAATAATTCTCATCAGTTTGGGTTGGCTCATGCAGTTATGTGCGTACTGGATGATCTGGTCGTTGTAGCAAGTAATCACCGCGATGCCTCCATTTTCATGTAGTTGTTGTTGTTGCCGCGGAGTTAAAAAAAAATCGTTCATCACCGCGCTCGGATATTACAATTTTGAAACCCCTAGCGATGTTATTCCTAAAACATTCGCGAATAGCTTTGTACAGTTTAACCCTGTCGGAGATGAATACTCTAGCTTGATAGTACATTATTTGATAACTCAGCTTTTAATTGTGATATAGTCTTTACGTGGAAACCCAAAGGGTTTTACAGTTGAAAACTCAGTTCACAAACAAAATATGGTAGGTGAATCGCTTATAACTAGATTAGCCCGAGAGCGGCTAGCAGCAATTAAAAAGTTTATACCAGTTCGAGACAGACTTCGCGAGAAACTTCAACAACGACAACAATGCAAACTGACTTTTCTGTGTCAAGTGAACAACTGTTTACTCCGATAACAAGTGCGACCAAAGATGTGAAAACGTTAACTGAAGCAGCGATATAGGGAGATATTCCTGAACAAGAACGAGCAAAGAAGGCGCCGCTGCTTGATACGCTTGAAAAGATAGCAGCAGAGACCGGACAAACACGCGCAGGGATACAACAGCTATCCAGTGATATAAAAACCCAACGAGAATATGAACGATTAGCCGATATTGATGATTCTGCACCAGCGCCTAATCCACCCCACCCACAAGTATATCGACCGGGCGAAATTGAAGAACGCGAAGAAGAACAACAAGGTGCAGCTGCAGGAAAAGACTATTCACCTGAAAATATATTTACAGTCGCAACATTAAATAGAATTGGAAGACTCGGTATGGATTTCGAATTAGCTAATTTTACTAGAGAAAATTTTCCAAAGGGTAAAAGAGAGAATTTATTAAAAGACGGGTTTGAAAGTTTTATAAAAACCAAAGACACTTGGGCATCAAAAATATATTTAGCGAAACACGGCGGGGATAGAATCTCAGTGTCACAGCACCCTGGTTATAATAGCTTTCTAGCTTCGTTTAAAGGCGGTCCACAACCACCACGTTATACAGAGGATCCAATCCCGGAACAAATAGACATAAGAGCAGAAGCCGGTTCTAAGAAAACAAGCGGAAAAGGATATGTACGACACAGCGGTGTTGGTTTCACTAACGCTGTTGACTCCAGCGTGACATGCCCTGGTAATATTCTCTCGAATATATCACGGCTGGAAGTACTTATCGGGGGAAAACGAGCCGGAAACAACTCCGTCGAGATAATTAATGAAGCAGCCGACAATTGCATGCGGCTATTTTAAACAGGCATAATGGACATTGATGTATATCGAGAACTCATGGTTATTACAGCGATTAAAATCAAAGATTTTCAATGGAAACTCTTTGAGTTTCACAATTGAAAAACCACTAGTTTTATAATAAGATGATCATACACTACAACCATGATAAACCCGTAAGCGTCTACGTGGTGAACTCACGATTGCCTGTTTACCGCGCGTGGTACGGAGATGGTCTCGGTGATACTATCGCAGGTTTTTTTTCAAGAATGGCTCCCAAGGTGGCGCCGTTAGCTAAACAATTATCAATGAAAGCCATTGATGTTATTCGTGATAAAAGAATCGGCGCTGTTGGAAATCTTGCAACAAAGGCATTTTCTGCAGCAAAGGATAAAATAATGTCGTTGGTGTGAAAGAAACCAACAGCGACGAAGTCGGTGATGAAACCACCAGTGCTGCCGTATACGGCACTGATGCCTGCAAGTGTCAGCAAAGCAATAAATAGCGCAGTGGAAGAAAAATTAGCATCGTTGGTGGCTGCGCCGCTGGCGAACAGTAACCAAGATGATATCGCAAACATGATAGCTGGAAGCGGTATGAAATTACGACGACGATGATGATTGCAAAGTAATGGAAACTCTTCGATTTTCAACGCTAGCGTTTCCAATTGAAAACACTGATGTGAATAATAATAATAATAATAATATTCAAAAAAATAGCTGATCCCGCGTTAGATATGGAAGCCCCAGTACGCAAAGATGATTCTGTCCGCGATTATCAATTTTATTCCTATCATGCAATACAACCAGATATTCGATCGCGAATTGAACTTCAAGTCCATGATACCAGCAAATACTTTCTACCCGCTGAAGCGTTTATCGAAGTAGAAGGAGAACTTGTACAACTTACTGATACTCCAAATGATCGTGCTGGTCCTCCCGCCCCTGCTGCTATCGAGGATATGATTATAAATATTGATCCCCAGTTCAATCTAGGAGCTGAAACACGAACATCAATGTTGGCAGGACCACGTAAATCGTTTTCATGTGCGATTCCATTGCATCATATATTTGGATTCTGTAGAAATGTACGAAAAGTTATTTATGGTGCGAAGCATACAGTAGTACTCGTGCGAAAGGGTAGTGACGATGATGCAATCTGGAGAATTCCAGCGGATCCTGCAAATCCATATGCTGGTGCTGGTAAAGTCATTTCAACTAAATTGGCCTTGTGGATGCCAGTAATGACCCCATCAATTACCACAGAACAGCGACTACTATCATTTATGGATGAGGATGGCAAATCATTGCTAAGTTGGCGAACAACAACAACAGATGTTAAGCAATCAAATATCAATGGTATATTTGCATGGCACTTTGCATCACAACAAGGCGTTTCAGCTCCACGTCATATATTTAATACCTTGCAGGATATGACAAGAACGAATTCACAATTGCACAGTCATATGATATTTGATCAATTAGGAGTTACTGATGTCTCGTTGAGAATAAATGGCCAGCAGGAACCATCCGAAGACATACAACTTAATTACGGTCAAAACCATATTGCGCGCGTGTACCATCGTATGCTGTCATATATGGGCCGTGATCAAAATGTTGATACTGGTTTGCAAATATCGCAATATGATTTTAAGAACTTGTATCCGATCTACTACTTTTCGCTGGAACATCTTGATTTAACAAGGCAATCCGTCGTTGATATACACTTCAGAGCTAATGTCCTTCTTGGCGCTATTGCTAATTATAGAGCGGCTGCTGTCATTCTCAGTGATAAATCAATGCTACTTGAAGGCGTTGGTGGACGAATGAGACTTATTTATGCACCAGTGGAAAATCTTTGATTAAAAAATCCTTGTTGAAATCGTAAACGATTTTCGCAATTAGATCAATTGAAAGCATAAATGTGTTTTACAATAAAATGCCATATAGTGTTGTTAGTGTCAAGCTGACTGATGGTCAAGTCAAGAAATTAAAATCAAAATCCGCTAAAGAATGTGGAACCACAATAACGTTGAAACCAGCGCAGATATCCGGCGGTACACATAAAATCTCATTGACGGATCGTCAAGTAAAACATTTCAATGATGCGCTAAAGAAACAGCGAGGGGTTCAAATTGTATTTTCAAGGGCTGCACTCGCCAACATGATAAAATCAGGTGGTATATTTCCATTGTTAACTGCAATTCCAGCATTGATTGCAGCGGCTACCCCAGCGGTGGCGAAAGCGGCTACGTTGGGGGCCGTTGGTACCGCTGCAGGGATGGCACTGAAGAAAGCAAGCGGTGGATCCGGTTATAAAAGAGGGAAAAGGTCTAAGACTACCAGGAACCCCGTATTCATGGTACAGCGGAAAGGGTCTGAGAATACCAGGAACGGTTTATTAGTTGAAAACCCAATTATCCCCATGTCCAATTTTGATTCAATTGATGCTGCTAAAAAACTAGCGATAAAAAACTTCAGAGGGGTCTTTATGAAAGATCAATTACCGAGAAAACCAAATAACGTTGAAACCGGTATCATCAATTTTGATAACTCCAACAAGGAGGGAACTCACTGGGTTGCATACGCGATTGATCCACGTGAGATTGTTTATTTCGATTCATATGGGTTAGCCCCACCAAAAGAGTTTATGCGGTTTATATCAAATCGCTCAATTCCGATTTTTATTCCACGCTGCAAACACAAAAATTAAATAATCCACCAATATGCGGCTGTGAAGTATTAAATGTACTCGCGGAGATAACTAGATTTCCGTGGAAACCGCCACATATTGTTGTAAACGAATATACCAGTGGGAGGTTTTTAGTGAAAAAATCCATAAATTGAAAACACGAGTTGCGCTAACAATAATGATTGATATTTGGGGACGATCTCTGTCAATGTTGAAACCCACCGCGGAAACATCTGCGGGCTCTATCAAGGATGTAAAAAAAATAATTGAGGATGAAATCGCTGAGACGTTGAATTTAGCAAGTGTTGATCCGAACGAAATAGTTGTATTTCAAGATCGCCAGGGTAAATTGAAAACCAGTAATATATTCGCGGATGACATTTTGATACGACAACACGACGCCGCTGAAAACTCTATTGCGCTGTATTCCAGCGGCGGACGACTTAAACCAGGCGCACTTGTGTCTACGATCACCGACGCGATTGCCTCCCACGGCCGTGATCTGGATGATTATATACGAGGTTATAATACTTTTCGCAAAAATGTCGTACATAAATTCTTTGGAACCCCGCTTGTGGTTGGCATGACTCTCGCTGAAATTAAAAACCTTCTATTTTCATTCTTTTTTAACAAGGAGGCGGGGAGGATGATGCATGAAAATGAAATCAAGGCAAATTATCTCGATATTTACACGGATATTTCTAAACTAATAGAAAATTTTGAAAAGGTACAAAGAACAACCAACGAAGTCGTTGATAAGTTTTTTGGAACCTCAACACCCGCTGAAATTAAAAACCTTCTATTTTCATTCTTTTTTAACAAGGAGGCGGGGAGGATGATGCATGAAAATGAAATCAAGGCAAATTATCTCGATATTTACACGGATATTTCTAAACTAATAGAAAATTTTGAAAAGGTACAAAAACCCACCAACGACGTCGTTGATAAGTTTTTTGGAACCTCACTTGTGGCAGGCATGACTCTCGCTGAAATTAGCGAGTTTATTGGCAAACATACTCACAATACCCACGTCGCTAATAATTTCTTTGGTGTCCCGGCTACATCCATGATGACTCTCAAAGATATTAATATGTTTATGGCGAGACAGACAACACTTAATACCATCGTGGATACATTTTTGGGGAGAACACCTGTGTCTGGACCACATCTCTGACAGGCCCGACCCTCGCTGAAGTTAAAAAAGCTATTGACGAACAAAAGCTCACCAGCGAAATTGTTAATAAGTTCTTTGAGGGCAGTAAACCCCAAGATATCATGACAAAATTTTCCAACATCGACCGGTATATTAAAGACCAAGAACAGCATGGAATCAAAAACCTTCTGACTTCATTCTTTTTTAGCAAGGAGGATGGGAGGATGATGGTTTCTACCGAAATCTAAGCAAATTATCTCAATATTTACACGGATATTTTTAGACTAAAAGAAAAGGTAAAGATTCCGCATCCAGAAAGAGGCGTTAAAAATATCGTGTATACGGTCTAGCATGGAACCATGGATTGGACAAGAGACGTTTATACTACATTGTTCATCAGTATCTGGGGAAGGGGCAATGTGGGGGTCGAGGGTATCTACAGGCTAACGTGGATCTATATCCATCAATTTAATATAATTGCGAACGGTGAAACCTACTCTGGTGGCACCGCGACGTAAATTATAAGGAGTCACAGACAAGAATTTAATGTCGTCGCGGTTGAGAGCTCCATCGTTAGATCAAAAATAACTTGGTGTTTAGAATTTGTAGATGATTTTTCAGCTGAAGCTGATATACCTACAGTGTCCTAACCCATCAACTCACCTGACCCCAGCCCTGGACCCCTTAACGATGGCTAATAATTGAAAACACTAGCGGGTTTAAAATAGTAATGACATCGATGAAATCAATTGAACCGATAATATCCCCAGAGGTATCACAATCACATCGATATCGATATGATACCGTGAAAGAATTTTCCGCGAACTTGAAATCACTTTCTGAGCGTTATCGTGAAAAAATATAAAAGTATCGCCGCAACGTAACAATCATCGACATCACCGTGTATTCGGTGTCCGGTGTGATGGCTGATGGCCAGCGCCGGGGTTATTTTGTCGACGGTGACCATGATGGCTCCGATTGCAGTTCCAATCGCTATCTCCGCGGCAACAACAATCGCGGCAGTCGCCACCACGATAACTAAAAAGTTATCATCGTGTTCTCAGAAAGAAATCAGCGATTATACAGCTCGGTACCGGGTGGTATTTGACGCATACTCGAAATTATCCGAGTTGATCTCGCTGTCGATAGATAATTCGTTTATATCCGATGTTGAATTTTCCGCTATGACCCAGTTGTATAACTCCGCGATGTTAAAATTAGAAATTGAAAACAACGTTAACAATAATGTCACTCGAACTGCTTCAACGAATCGCGGAGAATACCACTCCGATACGAACAAGCATGATATCAATAATATCAACAAACCCACAATTTAGTATGAACTTCCCTTCTCCGATTCCAGTGCGCGAGATCGCGCTGGCAAAATTACGAGTATATCATAGCTGGCCCAATATCAGATCGGTTGCATTTGGCGGTCAGCAACCCAATAACGCACTGGTGTTTTCGTATAAGAATAAACCCGATGGCACCCCAGACTGGAACGTTATTTCGTTACCAACTGGGTCGTACCAAATTGAGCAAATCAATGCTGAAATTCAGCGTAGAATAAAATCAATTACGGGAAAAGAATCAAAAATAGCTATTAAAGTTCATGAACCGACGCTCTCGTCGTCGATCGAAATAAGCACAGAGGGATATATTGTAGACATCTATAACAGTTCGTTAAGAACACTGTTAGGATGGCCTGAAAAACCACCGGAAAAATCCGCCACCGACTTAACCACAGACGTACAATCATATCATGAAATCAATCCCATATATCGAGATAATTTATCTGATATAAGAAAAGTAAAACTCACCGATAGATTTATATTTACCAACAAAAGCACATTGCAATGGGATTTTATCATTAAAAGAACAGCTGACTCATCTGTTACCATCTCATTTACGCTAACTGACATCACTGGTTATTTTAATGAAATTAATCAATTACATGAAACACAACTAGAACAACTACAGCAAACAAAATCGCGAAAACACGTTGAAATATTAAATCAGCATGTATCTGACATGGAATATATCAATGAACGATTTATTCAAACAATAATTAATGACAACAGCGACAATAAACAACGATTCCTAACCGATTACAATATCAGAGAAGCCAATCTGCGTAATTTCAAGTTTCCCGGATACAACGCGGAGGAACTAAAAGAATCTGTTAGGAATGTTATCAAGGTATTACAAGTACAAGATTCAACTATCCTCAAATATAATAATGACCCAGATGGCGGCGGCAGGCATATTGCCCCGCACAATGTAAATATTTCAGCGGTGATTGCGCTCAATTTAACATGTGACGTAATCGAAGGAAGCTATCAAATTAATCTAGATCAATCAAATCAAGCTCAGCAAGGATATATTCTTTACAGCTCCTCCAGGATCTCTAATTATTGAAAACCCAATTAATCCTGTCTACATGCGATGCCATAATAATTCGCTAACGAGAATTAATTTCCGACTCACTGACCAATCAAATTATTTGATTGATCTACAAGGTGAGGTGTTAGCGATTAGTTTGTTTGTAAAGTCCTAAGGACTTCCATCATAAATGATTTTCGTCCTCGAACACGATATCGTATCAGACTTGATCAAATATTCGGTTAAACCATAGCAGCATGGGGGGGGGGGCGATGACAACACCGCTGCGACGTTTCATGGATAAACAACGAAAACGCGAATAGAGTATCACCCGCGCAAACTCATGTTTGGAGCAAGAAATCAATAAGTCTCCGTTTACCAAATGGAGACTTTATTTTTTTTTTGGTTAAAACATGAAATTTCGTAGGAAGGCTCTATTTTCCGTTTTGAGGGTTTAAATTGATTTTGTCGGAAAAAGTTGTCGGATTCGTCCACCCCCCACCCCTCCTGCTACTATACATTTTGTAATGAAACGGTTAATGCATTGGCAAGAGGCTGAATTAAATAATTTTTTTTTATTACAGTCATTGTCTTTTGCCAGGCTTGATCTTGACATTGGTTCACTTTGTTCGTGCTTAAAATCTTGATTTGCACATGTAAATAATTTATAATCTTTATAATCTCATGGCAGTATATATAGCTATCTCAATTTTAATTTAGGTTCAGCAGCACTAATGCAAACGGAGATCAAGGTTTGGTGTACTATTTTGCCATATATTCTGTCAATAAATTTGAAAAATTCCTTGTCAGCATGTTTCTATCGATTGTTTTAAAAAATTCAGAAATATTTAATTGCACCGTACAACTGAATTTGTTTAATTTTAAAAAAAAAATGACTGATCCTTCTTGTAATTGTCAAGGTATAGAAAAGCTAACTTAAATGACGACAATGGTTCTATATGCGAGTCTTACATACTATTTTATGGAGATTATATTCTGCATGAATAATAATATTAACAGCAATAAACGTTCTAATTTATAATAATAATAATAATAATAATAATAATAATGAACAGACTTTATAAAGGAATGCGATTTAACACATTGAATGGATATATTATGTACAAACGTCAAAGTAACTGTCAACGGCAAATATGTTTATGGTAAGTTTTCTAATTGTTAAGTTTGACCTGAGTTCATACTGCAATGAAAAAACGAGAAAAGACTCCTGTACTTTGTTAGGCTTCTACTATCATGTGCTACAGTCAGGTATGAACACAATTTTAAATCGTTATTGTCACTTTTTTCCAGGACAAACTGCAACGTTTAGTTGATGACTCGAAGATGAAGCTGGGTCTAATAGAAGGGTAATTTTAAGTTTCTCTCTTTCAGTAGATAACTGTATTAACGAGTATTACAAAGTTAAATGATATTTGTCTGACATTTAAAATTAAAATACTACTGCAAACAAATCATGGTAATTATTTCAATGACAAAAAGATTTTTTACCTTTAGTGAAAATTATGAAAACATTGAATAATGATGCACATCCATTATTAGGAGACTATGAAATAGGGTTAATAATATCCATCTATTGAACTTAAGTACTCTATGCCTTATGAAATGTAAGTACAGAAGCAGCGCCGGATTAAGAACCGTGGAGGCCCATAGGCAGTCAAACTTTTGGGGCCCCAGACCCACGGTCACGGTCTCATGGGGGCCCCTGGGGGCCCCTGATGGGGCCCATAAAAGTCGCGGGGCCCATAGGCAGTTGCATACTCTGCCTAATGGGTAATCCGGGACTGTACAGAAGTACTGTTTTACATTTAGAAGGAAATTAAGTGAAAAGTCAATGATAAAAAGGAAAGTCTCAAATGATTAAAGGTCTTTTGATGTTTAGTATTTGTAATTAAACTTTTCTTTATATTAGAACCTCGAATTTATAAAGTGCGTAGCTGGAATATCTTTCCTGCAAACAAAACGGCTTCTTTAACTATTTGTATTCTAAAGGATAACAAACAGTTTATGGGTTACACCAGCTGAATCTTTAAAGAATGTTTTAGTATCATGGAACATTCGTTCGTCTTTATCGACATATGACCGTACAAGTCACCTGAAGTGAAACAGAAACCTCTAAGGAGTTACATGCTAGTAAACAAACACAAAAAATTAAGACAAATTATGTTTGCAACCATCACTGTTGAAATTATGCATTACTTTATCTTTTTTAGGACTGGAGGAGTATTCATGCCTCTTGTGATGACTGAATATATTGAAGACTGAAAAACATGTATTTTACCTCTGCCCTATGTATATAAAGTAAAACAATTTTAATAGATTTAAAGAATATTATTATTTATATACCATTCAGTACACCGAATGTATTTTTTTTGCAGTAATTCTGTTTATAGTTGTACATATTATATACAATCTCTAACATGTATCTATCTATCTATCTATCTATCTATCTATCTATCTATCTATCTATCTATGGATGCATGTATGTATGTATGTATGTATGTAGGTATGTATGTATGTATGCATGCATGCATGCATGTATGTATATATATGTCTGTCTGTCTGTCTCTCACTATCTCTCTCCCCCCCTCTCTCTCTCTCTCTCTCTCTCTCTCTCTCTCTCTCTCTCTCTCTCTCTCTCTCTCTCTCTATATATATATATATATATATATATATATATATATATATATATATGTATATATATATATATATATATATATATATATATATATATATATATATATATATATATATATCACTAAAACCCATATATTTTAAATTCAGAAACCGCAAGAACATAAAGATTTATAAGTGTACATTACAGCAGACAAATTGAAGTTATATTTCATTATATTTCCATGTGTGAACTTAAATGTTCTTTTGTTTTAATAAGCTAATTTGCATCAAAAACTATTTCTCTTCATCTTATGGTAGTTTGTGTTGACATAATGTCACATCACACTTAGTGCGTCGTACATATTACAGCATATCTGATGGTATATTCACCAATCACTACACTCACCGTACATATCACAGCATATATTATGGTATATTCATCAAACACTACACTCACCGTACATATCACTGCATATATTATGGTATATTCACCAAACACTACACTCACCGTACATATCACAGCATATATTATGGTATATTCATCAAACACTACACTCACCGTAAATATCACAGCATATATTATGGTGTATTCACCAAACACTACACACCGTAAATATCACAGCATATATTATGGTATATTCACCAAACACTACACTCACCGTACATATCACTGCATATATTATGGTATATTCACCAAACACTACACTCACCGTACATATCACAGCATATATTATGGTATATTCACCAAACACTACACTCACCGTACATATCACATCATATATTATGGTATATTCACCAAACACTACACTCGCCGTACATATCACAGCATATCACAGCATATATTATGTTATATTCACCAAACACTACACTCACCGTACATATCACATCATATCTTAAGGTATATTCAACAATCACTACACTCACCGTACATATCACAGCATATATTATGGAATATTCCCCAAACACTACACTCACCGTATATAGAGATACACTAAATAGTCGATTAGGCAATGTAATTAATATTTTCTTAGTTGTCTGGATAAAAACTGGACGAGTTGTACAACGTACAGATGTTTTAGAAAATTATGTTTAGATATTAAAACTCTACAGTTGATATTCATAATACTTCTAGCCGACACCTCTCGAAAAATACGTCATTTTATGCCATATTACATAGTTCAGATCTTGTAGATTGGGACAGACATGACATGTTATGGTGAAGTAATATCATACAATACTACATCATGGTAGACGCAAACATTTAACTCAACCCAAACTGTTTCTTATCCTTGCACATCAACACGATTTAATGTTTATGTTATCAGTCATAATATAGGTACCGTGCAACATAAAAATATACTACACGAAGATGAGAACTTCACATGCATGTCATTATACATGCGTTAACTATGCACTCTTACATTTAGCCACAAATATTCACTCAGCAGATGCAGCTTTCTGCTTTAGTCGAGTGCTTACAGATTTCACATATTCTTTAAAATCGAACGCTTTCTATCAGAAACAATTTTATTATTAACAGTTGAAAAATTAACAAGAATACCAGCATCATAAATTTAAAACAGATGAAATCGTCATCAACTGTATTACATGTTCCGTCTCATCATCAATGGAGACTTTGAAGGAAAAAAACTAAATTGTGGTTCTTAAAACTGAATTATAGCCGGTGGCATTAGTGATAATGTAACAAGTGGATAATAAAGATATTAGGCAATAAGTAGAGCAATAGATTACGGCCAATACGATTTGGTTTTTAGCATTATATCTTTTAAATAACTTCAGGCAAATTAATAGGTCTGCTACGATTGATTCTACAACGAAAGACTAACGGACGCGGAAATGGCACAGCTAAATCAGAGGACTAAATATTATGTGAACTTAAGGTTGGTGTCGGAGTGCACAATAGAAAAATCATCACACAGTTCATGTCCATAGTCCAGGAAACTGTTAACCGTTGTTTGAAATTATGTTACTGTGTGATCAAAGCTTTGAATCCTATGACAAACAATTGGTGATATGATAACAGAAAAATATCGCTAACAAAGCAAGAAATGAAAATTATTTTGACCCCTATTTGGTGGGGAAAATGTTTTAAATGAAAGTATGGAGTTTAATTATTTAAGTCTATATCGAGCTTTGAAATGACGGTAATATAACTGCATTTAAACAAAAGTTTGGATTAGGGATAAGGAGGCATCAGCTTCCGAATGAGAGAGACAAATGGCATTACACGAACAAAGAATAACATAAATACAAAGAAGGAAGGGAGTTTACAGCCTGGTGATCTCATGCCCACAGTTCATAGTCCCCTTCTGACAATATATTATGCAATTATAAAGTTGGATTGAAGGTAAGTGACTCAAATTATGTCATTAACACTTTAGATAGGAGACAACAATAACAACAACATTGCCATATACATATGTTAGAGGAGTATGTTGATAGCGATCAACATTTTAACCATGCAATAATTTAGGTAAAACTATCCGACACTGAGGATTTATATGACGGAACGCAAATTGTTGAGATATTCAATAATCTAGACCATAACCATTCGCCTCAACCGCCACAAAACAGAACGAACAAAAATAATTTGTTTCTAGGTGTTCTAACACGAGCAATAAAATCTAAGATGACGCTGAAATTGTAGATTTAAGACATGTGGAACAGTATTGCAGTTTCAGGACCATATGCGGTTTAGTTCACAGTAATGTAAATTCTTTCGAAATTTTCACAATTCCATAGGAATTGTATATCCCATGCATTTAAAACAACATCATTCTGAACTAACCCTTTCACACAGGCACATTAAACTAATACATTTAATATTTAATGAGAACCGATTTCAAGAAACAAAAAAATGAGTGACTTCACTATACATTCTTGTCTCTTATACCAAATAATACTTTTATATAATATATATATTCTTTCTTCTCTTATCAACAGGTGCATAAACAATTTGTATTTGGATTCTTGATTTTTTTATATTTTAAATACTTTTTCTATTTTTTTTATTGAACATATCCTTAATAAAAGATGCATTTTGTTAAAGGCTGCATCATGTAACTAAGTTATATACCATTTATATATTTTCATTTCCTATGTTTGGAATATAATTGTGTAGTTTAGTTGATTTTTGTACCATCCTCTACTGGTAACATAATTAAACTTTGAAGGTTTCTGTGTAATTATACTGCTCAGTAGTTCCCTTTCATTAACATTGACATTTTTATGTCAAAGTCAAAGTTTGTTTGCATAGTACATGATGATTCAACTTCATAAGAATATCAAAGTACACGTGATCCATTATTCATTTATCTTAGATCTCACACCATAGCACATCACATTTGTTAACGTCACTCAGTACATCTCATAGTTCATTCATAAACGACACGCACTGTACCTCGAGATACTCATTATAGAAAACATAGTAGATCCGACGTTTTCAATATTCTTCTGATAAAACTCTGGAAGTTGTCGCGACTTGTAGACAAAATAGACGATGCAACCTGCTTCAATACGTTTTAAAATGTATTTTTAGTATTGAAATTCCATAGCCAATTTTCATGCACCTTTGAAACAAGGCCTCATGTTATCACATAGTCTTACTATTTTATAAACAGTGAGTGGTTAAAATTACTCTGACAGCTTAAGTTTCTATTATGTGATGGTAATTCCCATTATAAATTAAACTCCTCTATGTCGATAGTTTTTATTAGGATTTATTTACGTAGCTTTAACAATTTTTCAGCATATCGCTACGATGTCTGCAGTGAGGCAGTTTATAGTGATGTCTAGCACTGGGGCATCATACCGCAGACATGAAGCATGATGTCCCACCCAGTCACATTATCCTGACACAAGGCCGACCATTCCTAAAACTAACCTCTTAATGCTAAGCGTCAAGCGAGTAATCAAAATACGCAATCATAAATACATTAAATATCTTTATCACGTAATCATCTCTTCACACGAATAATAGAATTAGTGGAATCGACCAAAATATGGCATAAACATTATAATTTATATACATAATGCCTTTCTATCTTACTGTACAGGAGTTATCGCACAGATCAAATGTTGTAAAATGATGATCTGTGATAATGTTATATTGATGCGAAGGGGAAATTTGTTTACTTGATCTTTGAGCTGTAAAACAAAATCCTATTTTTTAAATACTAGCACATAAACAAAAACAGACATCGACACTCAACTACACCCACACCCACCTACACACACACACACAAATATATATATATATATATATATATATATATATATATATATATATATATATATATATATAGATAGATAGATAGATAGATAGATAGAGAGAGAGAGAGAGAGAAAGAGAGAGAGAGAGAGAGAGATGAGAGAGAGATAGAAAGAGGTCGACAGACAGATAGACAGACAATCAGAAAGACAGACAGACAGAGATAGATACATAGACAAAATATATTTGTCGACTTTTCAGGAACATCTGAATGAGATTGCTAGACGACTACTATATTATATGAAATAAACATATACCAAAACAAACATTTATATAGGAAATTAATAACCTGAATCCAACTATAATATTCACAACGAACTAGAGTACAAAGCATTCCTGTCCGTGACATTCTCGTCAAACTATTTGGGACTCTCATTACTGCTGATAGGTATATTAATAAAAGCTGATCTCCATACTTATCTAACCTTTACATCCTGTCATACAGACCATATAAAAGTGAACATTCCTTTTAAATTTGTATGAAAAGTGATAACAATTACAAAGAACAAATATACAAAGGAACAAAGTTACAGCATAATTGCCCTGAGGACATTATCAACCATGGAGTACTCAAAGCGAAATAAAACATACTGATCAAAGAAATAAATTAGCAAAACATAATCTCATTATGAAATAGAATGTCTATAATTACAACCTATACATATCGGAATATAAATATCATACGAATGCTACTAAGATGTGAACAATTACTCAAATATCTTCTTGTTTCTGCTGCATTAAAAACAGGTGCAAAGTTCTTTAATTCTCTATCATCCGCAAATGATGCATGTTGAATTTTCTTAATGAATTTTTACTCCGATGGTAGAGTTAATCTATTTTTAAACTCTTGTAAATATTCGAAATCGAAAGTGTTTCTTCAGAATTTAGTTTATCCGATGGTTGTAATAAGAAATTTATAATAGCAAAGTAATTGTTATCACTTTTCATACATCATTAATATTTTCATAATTCATTATACAATAGATATATCTTTAATGAGTAAATAAACAGTAGCATGATCAGCGGTTATCATTCACC
Source organism: Unio pictorum (assembly GCA_030141615.1). Classification (NCBI taxonomy): domain Eukaryota; kingdom Metazoa; phylum Mollusca; class Bivalvia; order Unionida; family Unionidae; genus Unio; species Unio pictorum. The sequence goes on from JARLTB010000207.1 coordinate 6,195,590, forward strand.
AGGTACCTTATTGGCCTTTGTGTCTTTCATGGCGTCTTTTTTAGACTTTTCTCTTTTTATCTTTGAGACGTTTTCGACCCTATGACCTTTTCCTTTGGCCGACATTCTTTCTACATCTTGTGGGGTTGAACTTCAGTTTGATTTCGAGCTTACGCATCCACGATACTGTTTATTCGGGGCGCCATAAATTACTTCTCAGGCGTTAAAATGTTCAGAAGGTTTTCAATTGTATGCACACACCCCAGATCTAACCCTCGTGCAATGCAAAACGAACTCACCACGCTGGTCTGAACATGACGGGAGGTGTCCATGAAACGCTTTCGGGCTGGTGATCACTCTTTATATAGAAAACCCGCTATTACGCAACCGTCGACAATATGCTTGTTACAGGATTAGTACCTCTGACCCCGATTACCAAAATCAGACTGTTGCAGAATAGAAACCGAGTGTTTTTTTTTAACTAAATGAATAACGCAAACACAATGTGTGAAAGATGACAATTTATGAACTTATTAGTAAAGAAAAATATATGACGTATAAATACAATGATTATCACACGCTCTCAACATACAATTGATCCAATCACTCTTTACCAACATTCACAAACTGAAAATAAACCAAACATATTGTATCAATTTGAAATACAAATTCTAGAAACCTCGTTTCAAATAATTGTTTTGTTTGTTTGTATGGTTTAACGCCATTTTTAAGCACAATATAGGCTATACATGGCGGCCAGCATTAATGGTGGAGGAAGAACCTGGACAACCCCCGGAAAGAACCACCGACCCACGAGAAGCTACTGGCAAGCTTTCTCACATAACTTCATTTGCCGAATCATAGACTGGAACACACGCAGAGGTGAGATGGCAGTGGTCCGTAACGGATAGCGCTTTAGACCACTCGGCCACTCGGGGCCCCTGTTTCAAATAATAGTATGCACTGAAGATATTCACGTAATTTCACGTATAGACTAGGATTGAGATTCAAACTATCTCAAGTTTTCAAATACGTTTCAAATGTTCTGCACTGTCAGTAAGATTCACAAATCTCCTGGAATACAACTATGATTTAATATAACCTCATGTAAATAAAAATGTACCCAACTGAAACAACAATTGGACCAAACATATGCTTCTTGACCATTGTACAGTCGTACGATTCATACACTGATAAACCACACAGTTTCACCACGTCCCTTGGGTTGACCCATTTTTGTATCGGCCGCTCGCACCCTTCACGGATCCACCACATGTACAGTCATACGTATACACGTACAGGCACCATACAGTACCTTGTATTAGCTATGTCTAAAGTGGTGTCTCCACCACATGTACAGACACACGTGCATACATATAGACATCTAGATAGTTCTACTCGTCAGCTAAACTCGTCAGCTAGCTAACCTCGTCACACTCGTTAGCTACAATAAAACCAACCTGGTAATAATAATGAGTTCTGTAAAATACTAATACATTGAACTCTTAATAACAACTTGAAATTCACTTTTCACAACGTTTCAAATCTGCGTTGTAATAAATTAATCATTATACGATATGACAATACAAACTCAATAAACTACGCATATCAAATGAAATATAAATTTAACACTCAACCCTATGGCTTAAGAACACAATGTAGAACGTGCACTCCTCGAGGAGATCCAGAACGACCAGTGTGTCGGTTATACATTTATCTTGCTTAAATCCATAGGACAGTGAGTAATATTCAGGGCAAAATACCCGTGCATATCATGGTTATAATGTGTCTCGTCGCAAGTAATTTCTGGCGAGATCTATGTTGGTTCCGTCGCTTTCCTGGAAAAACACTTGTTCGCCCTAGGTAACGTTGTACGCATGCACAACGAAAAATAGTCAAATATTTATAAAGCATAGCCCAGTTATATTTTGCCTAATTCAGTGACACAGACGAGTTAGCAATGCACAAAGGTTCCAATCGAGAAATATAGTATAAGAAAAATTTATGTAGATATACTTTTGAATAATGCAGTTACTACTTTGAATAATACAATTACTTTTAGATTGCGAAAACATTAATACAACTTGAATTTAGTTCTACTTAACTAGTCAGATTTGAAAGGTAGTTATTTCTGAATAATTATGCGTACCTGATTGCGATTTCAACAAATTACGCAATGTCTGAAGTCAAGGGAAGTAAATTTATTAATTTCTTTTACACATGCGGTGCAGAATAATCTCCCTTAAAGAATACTGCTTGGGTCAATGAGACTATTTAATAGGAATATTGCATGTTAAATGTTGTAATGTGTATAAAAAAAAAACATTACACATAATAAATACATATCCTGTAACAAAAAAATGGGAATAGTGGTCATATTTTCCTCTGCATTCAGTCTATATATTCAAACCGATTTATCTGTCTATATTTTTTTAGAAAAAGTAGATTTGGTTACACTTTCCGCTACATACCGAAGCGAGGGCCTGCAGATGTCAACATATTTGCGGTCTTCATTCATCGATTGAAATATTAATACTTCGCCAGTCTCTCTGTTTAAAGTTTCAATAGGTCTCGCAATTTTAGAAAATTTTCCGTGAGACCGCGTTTATTATTCTCACTTTCTCTGATAGCTTGAATGTTAGATAAATTATTATCGAGTTTGTTATTGTTGATATAACGATCACAAGACTATCTTTGATTACCCTCAAAAAGACTTTCGTATATGAAACGATGAAATAGAAATCTTCTTTGTGCAACAGTAAATCTGAGATAACCAGTATTGACAGTGCCCAATGGTCTTTTTCACAGACAGTGTTTTACTACATCATCACGAGATGTTTCATAATTCTTGCTCGTGGGATGCTTAACAAATTCTTCGTTCATTTATAAATATATTCTCTATTGAGAAATCCTGCGCGATTTTTTTCATTTCTTTATGAAGAGATTCTCGGCGGTAAATTTCACGGTTAGGTCTTGATATATACATATACATACATATATATATATATATATATATATATATATATATATATATATATATATATATATATATATATATATATATATATATATGTGTGTGTGTGTGTGTGTGTGTGTGTGTGTGTGTGTGTGTACTCTTTATTTGTTTAAATCATTATTTATCTAGATTGTTACTTGAAAATCTTAATATATAATCTTCTGGGGTTCTTATAACTTTATCATTTACTCTGTCATAGTCGATTTTTTTATTATAATTCCGTTTAAGTTCTTGATATTGGTTATCACCACACTGCACACACATTTGTGTTTTCTCCAACTCCAACACTGCATCGCAAAGAAGGTTTCGTACCTAAGCTTCCTCGTCGTACACTTTGTGAATAATATCCGCAAAATTATTTATACATGTTTTATTGCAATGAGTTTCAGACCCGATCATCAACCACTTGCACTGATTCTTTGTTTGAGTCATTGTATATATAATGTTTTTAATTTAAATACTGATTTTAATTATAGCATGGAGGAGTCGGAGAGATTATCGAAAATCAAGCCTTGGAATATGAAATTTAATCTCGATAGAATATCTCCAGACTTGCTAATAAAGGGTCTAGCTGATACGAAGAATAAAAATGTAATTAAAACAATTCATAATGCCAAGAAGGAGTTTAGCAGCGACGGCGCATCTCACGTATGGTCAACATTTCAAATCAATAATAGTGTCGACGCTACGATGAACGACAAACGAGCGGCAACTATACTTACCCATCTCGATAATCAGAAATAGTTTTGAATGTAAAATTTATTGTATTAGTATAAACAGGAAATTGGATTATTCGTGATAAATATGATTCTATCATTGCAATAAAAAAACATTATACTGAGTAAAAATTCCAATCCAGGAATATTGACAGGTATTGACAAACATTATTATGATCGAATGTATCCTGTAACCATGGTTATTCATGAAATTTATCCGATAAATGAAACACCCAGTATTGAGAATCTGAAACCAATAAAATTTTCAAGTATACATTGTGTCGCTGAGCGAGTAACAGAGCATTTTATAAAAGCGATTCGTGGAAACGGTCTGACGGATCTACGACGTCGAAAGATAAACGAATGGGCTGAATTAGTCTACGGTGCTACAATTAATGATGTATCAAAATCAGTGGAATCACCAAAAAAGCGCACATAAATAGTTAATTTTATCAACGATCAGAATATTGACTTTATCGTTCTGACAGAAACATGACTGAAAAAATCAGGCGATGAGCCCAAGTGGGCGTATTTAACACCCACCGATTACTCCATCTAGTCGTTCCCCCTCTCTCGTGGAGGTGGAATTGCTGTCATCACAAAGAATCCCATGATAAAATGCCTTAAGTACAACACAACCTTCCATTTCTGCCACACATCGTTTGAACTAGTCCAAACAACACTCACACTGGTGCAAAGGTCAGTTCGTTTTCTGTCTCCACCGTCATCCTCCTAGTAGAAAAAACAAGCTGAATAATCTCTAGTTTTCGAGCAGTTTCCGAATCTTCTGGAGTATGGAAATTCGATAGGTGGCAACCTAATTATTCTTGGAGATTTCAACTTTCACTTTGACTGTCCTGAAACCCCATACACGTCAAAACTCCTAGATTCCATTTTTGTTTTCAACCTTAAACAGTGAGTTAACCAATCAACGCATAATCTTGGTCACATTTTAGACTAGTTTTTAACTAATGTTAATATTCTGCAATCCACTCGTATATTCGACGAACTTGCATCAGATAACCTCTGCATTATATGCCATTTCGATGTATCAGGCCCTAGTCCTCCTCCTTTATTTGCTACTAAGAGAAACCTCCGTATGATAAATAGAACCAAATTAATGCATGACATCCAAGAAAACCTAACAATTACTTACATCCTACAGCAAAACAACTTAATAACTGCCTGCGTTCATTGCTTGAAAAACATGCCCTAAAAAACCAAATGCAGAGTATCAATCAAAAAGGTTTCTCTGTATGCTTGTACATATAATATATATGTTTGTTTAAGTTTACAATGTTTTAATGTTATATTTTAATTAAGATGTATCGATTTCCGTTGTTGTACACGTAATCATATTATTCACTACTGCCTTGTTCCACTTTCGATATAGTCTTCTCCCAGAACTCGTGGGTGCGCAGACCGATACAGCTTTAATGCGGCAGGTATCTCTCCCCCTCCCCCTCCAGTCTTAAATTTTGGGCTACACAGAGAGCGCTTGAGCTTCGTTATGTATGTAAAGTAAGGCTAAATCATGTAGGAAGAGTGCTTTTAGAAGCTATGCCATTATATCAGTAACTTTGTTATTCATTTTTGTAACCTTTGACATAATATATTATATATCAATATATTATCTATACCTAAGTCACTAAAAGTGGCCTGCTGCAACACTCATGGATAATGTTATTATTTCTTTCCTGATAATAAACGCTTACAACAGTCACCTTGCATGGTCATTCTTGATTCAATTATCTGTCTCCTCAATCTTGCTGCCCCTCGGCCTATAAACAAACAAATAACAATAAATACCAGATATGAACTTGATGGCACGGGTCATTTAAGACTCGCATAGATGGTTATAGCTAGAAATATTACCCGAAAGCGGCGATGATGTTGATGTAGTTTTGCTGACGATGTATCTGACATTCTTGTCACTCTCTATAGTCAATAAGTACACAGGTCTGTTTATCAATATTGCACGAAATGAGCAAACCATGAGGCAAACATTAAGAGGTAGTGGCCCATATTCTTGTAAGCTGAAATATAAGCAAGAAGATTACCTTCTCTTCAGATTGTACAAGGTTTTATTCAGACATTCTGCTTGCATTTAGAAATTATAGTCATCTTACCTAATAAAGCAATCAGAATATTGTAAATTTTGATACTGTTTAAACACCTTAATCATCTCTTTCTAACACTCTTTAGACAGTTATTAAGACATGAGTCACCGTGCAAGTTACTTTGAATCACTATGTATTCTTTATCCTTATACAGTTATATCAAAGGTTTGAAAGCATAACCTAGATACAAAAATTGAGTAATGCTAAATGGAATAACTTGTATTGAAACAATGTCCAACAGTACAACTAACTACTTTTTTCAGTTCACAATACAACATTGCATGTACCAGTGAACATTAATATAGATCGAAATTTGTTCCATTTCTGTGTGAATACTCATGCTCTCATGGTAAATTGGGTTATTTCAAAACTCCGATGAGTGACGTGTGGTTACACAATTCGTATTCATAGACGACGTGTGAATTGGGTGTATGTAATCTTCAAGCTCCACAGAACGTGCGTGAATGGGATTGATGTTCTCATTAAGTTTATCATTAACATTGAAGATACAGGGTGACTGCTTTGACTTTGTAGGACGTCGTATAATTTGTCCATTTAGTGGTGGTTCAGTGCTTGGTTCAAATTCCGTTTCGATAGCAGTACACATGTCTCCTTTTTCATTGCTCATAATTGTCCAATAATTTCCATGCGGATTCTCCTGTGCTAGACGTTCGTCAAAACCAACCGTATTAGAGTGTGCACATGTAGTGGTATTTGCTACTCTATTCTCACATAAGCTACAAAATAGAAACCAATATATATATATATATATATATATATATATATATATATATATATATATATATATATATATATATATATATTATAGATCCACATAATTTAAATATTTCATTCATTAATTTATAATTTTCAACATGAATAAGAAGTCAAGAAGGATCTTAACGCCGTTACCGTCTGCAAGTTTCCAAACAGACCTTTTGAGTGTAAGAAACTACCTTGCTTGCCAGTCATTTCAATTCATGGACAAGTCCATTTTCAGCGAAGGTGACGATGTGGGGCTACACATGTGGGTACATGGTTGTAAAATACTGCGTTGTCTGTTCCCGATATTTACAATGTTGTATCAATCACAAGAAGAGAATATCAACTACAAATGTTCCTTTCAAGTGGATAACAAACGGTGTAATGTATATGTAGTTCAAAGGGATCTAACTCTAATCTATCAACTTTAAGCTAACTTACAGAATTTTCTACTAGTTAAAGAATATGATAAAATAAGTCTCTTTGTTGTTTAATGAAAATAGACTTGCCCATTGTGTACGCGATATTAGGCAGTTTTAGTGTGGAAACTCCGTTTACAAATGTTAAGGCCACTCTAGTCATAGCCGAGATAGAAATTATAATTTAATGAATGAACTGAGTAATATTTGTCCACATTAATCACATGAAAAATATCCGTTATTAAAATGAGATAATGATAATATAAACAAACGAAGATTTATGTACAAACTATGGTTTCTAAATAGCCTTCGCGCTCTTTACTTGAAATTAATCTTTTTGGATAGACAAATAAGAAAAGAAAGACAAGACAAAAATAAAAATAAAACGCGATGAGTTTTCAAAAGTTTATTTGACACTTTCTATTGGATTAAAAGCTCGAAACCGCTGACATTTCAAGTAGTTCAACCTAATGATGGTGCTGAATAATATTATATATTGACCTTCAAATGGCAAGAGGTCCTCCATTTCCTTGACATATAAATTTGCGTAAAAATCAGTTGTATGACGGAAACTGAGTTGAATCCTTTTAGGCTAGCTGGAAGTTAGTTTTGCATATATTTTAAACCCTGACAAACGCAAAATCTTACGAGAGTGTGTGTGTGTGTGTTTGTGTGTGTGTGTGTGTGTGTGTGTGTGTGTGTGTGTGTGTGTGTGAGAGAGAGAGAGAGAGAGAGAGAGAGAGAGATTCACATAAACTGTACGAAGTGTAATTAACAATACGTTATATCGATATTAAGTGTTACTTAAATTTATATATGTAATCTCATTTCATATACGTTTGAAAATATGCAATTAATCAATTCGTCATACACAATGCAATTTGACTAAAGGAGTGAATATCAAACCTATGATATGCACCATAAACCTTCTGCTTTAATTTTTAAACAATGAAGTTATATATACAGAGTATATAATTTAAATTTGTTACACTACGGAGATTCTAATCGGAGTAGGCAGCGACTATGTACACATCAACGAAACGATGGAGTTACAGGGAAGATGGTATATGCATTCGTGCGTAGCTGACTCCTCCACATGTAAGCCTAGTGATTAATACTCATATGTACACTGTCATGTCTGATTATTAAGACAGAAATCAAGCTCTACAGCAATTACAGAGGAGAACAACTATACAAATATAAACCAAACGTAATTGCAATGCTATCCTTCTATTTTACTCGAGAATGCTGGATACTAAACAATAAGTTTGTATAAATGTGATTAAAATGTTATTTATGTTTTCAATAACTTGAAAATTACTAATACCAGATCCTTGTTCTGTGCATAATACATGCGAAGAAGGCAGCACCAAAATAACTCCCATTCCGAGAACAATGTACATCAAATGGTGTTTGAAAGGAAACTCTGTGGAATTACAAATATATGTCTTTGTTTTCGATTGACTACCGATATTTAACATTTCCCTATTATTGTTAACTTTGTTGTAAGAATTACATCAACCATCTATATGCATTCGTTAAGATTTATATATATATATATATATATATATATATATATATATATATATATATATATCTTATAAGCATGACATGAAATGTAACATACTATAAATAACTATATTTGGCAGAGAGAAATTAAATCAACACAAAGAATAATGAAACATCCTAATATTTTTTTTTCTAGAGCTGAGCTTCTATCTCGAAATATTAAGTATAAACAACCTGTACGTATGTTCTGTATGACTGATACACATTTAGAAAGAGAATATATTGCTGAAAGGTCTTTTTCTTAATTTTGAACTAACATCAACATGGAAATTGATCGCAGCTTTAATGGAAAAAATTATTTTACCAAGATAGTCAATGAGTATGGTATATAACTGTGAATATATAAAAGTTTTAAAATAAAATGATTCGTCATGCGTACAGCACCTTCTGCATTGATTCCAGCGGTTGTAACAGCGGTTGTGTAATGCTGGTTCTCTGGGTAAAAATATTTAATACCGTATGACCCTTGAACGTGTTAAATTAGACATCCGCGCATAGGAAAATGCAGCTAAATACGGGCATGGTAATATACAATATTCTAAGGTCCTCATTTGTATTTATTTTTTTATGTTATTATACACTTTTACAGCTTACATTTCTCTATTTGATTTGTCCTTGTGCAAGTCACATTTCTCACCTAACTCAACAAAAAGCATAGTTCATCAATCAAATTGGTATTTAATATACTTGGCGAGAAAGCATTGAGTATTTAATAAGTCGCAGTTAGAGTTTAATTTCCCATTATGTTTTCGTCAATATTAATCGATGTTACGTCATAAATCTTGTATCTATTTATTTATATCATACAACCATTATAAGTCTACATGTGCGAGCTGATAAGTTAATGACGATGTTAGAAAATAAAGTCAACGCAAGAATTTCAAAACCAGCTCTATACAATTATGAAACGTAAGAAGCAAAACGAGTTTTATTAACAGACATACCTTCGCTATCTTTTTTCCCGCTCAGCGTTGTTGTCATGTAATTCTTGAATCCTGAAACAAACTGAAAACTTTGTGTTTTTCTGAATTATCTTAGTAATAGTAATTCGATGTTGATTGGTAAATCACATCAATTTTTCCTCACCATCTGAAAATTCGTGTCATTTTCAGGAGCACAGCTGACAACAGACCGAAATCTAACAATTGAAACCTGATTAACACACTACTACTACTACTACTACTACTACTACTACTACGGTTAGTATTAATAAGTAGAAAGCAACAAATGGCAAAGTCATTTTCACACTGCAAGTGTAATGATAGTCAATATACAGTACCCTCGAGTGTAGGTCAGCGAGTTAAAGTGCTTCAAGTAAAAGTGATTCTTTCTTCTCTCTCATCCTCTTGACTTGTATAACGGATCTTTCACTTAAATTGGAACGAACATTATTACTGAATGTGAGCACATTTAAAATTTACCAAATTAGTGAACCAGAGAAAAGAATGCGTTTTCCATGCCACTGTAGCAAATGTAAATATCTATATACACATTACATATTGTATACATTTCAGGGCTTATAACTACGAATGAACAATGGGTGTTCCTTTTGGAATGTGTGTACATTTTACTTTAGTCAGAGGTGCATACTGCTAGACTAATATGCATGATCACGCCACTTGACAAATATAAAGATTTTGTTTCATTATGTCTTTCTTATAATTATTGTGTTCGTATTGCATTATACTCTCTGAGCAGCAAGATGGGTAAACAGACCAAACTTTAGACCGAACTAAAGACTCCTACGACGGGTAAAAAAGTACGCGTGTGAATAACACTAAACCGACACATTTACACAGGGAGTGACATACTAACATTTCTGACCCAAAAAAAGCTTCCTACGACATGTGAAAAAATACAAGCGTCTTTGAGACTTTAAATCGAGTTATTTTCTTGTGTCAAATGTATTTAGCGGAGATCTCCACCCCATCCCACCCCGGGTGTGAAGAAATGTGGTACAAATATAATAAATAATATGAATTTATATTGTGTTCGATGCAGAGCCCTCGCACACACCAGTGGATTACCAAGACAAACGAAGAGGAATAAAAAGTGTACTTACTGACAAGTGTATAACATATGGTACTAAATATATACATTATCTTTAATAAAACAGGCAGTGATATAGACGCTTCATTGGGAAAATGTCCAGGAGCTCGTCAAGTATATAATCACAGTGGTCGTGAAACCCAACGTGATATCTGACTTCAACCAAAACCAAGAGAGTATCCAACAAATTGGAAGAATCAATGTCTCAATATATATATATATATATATATATATATATATATGCCTTAATTATAATATGGAGTTTGAGAAATTATCTAAAATCAAGCCTTCTGAATATTGATTTGATCTTGACAAAATAACACCTGACTTGCTGAGGCAAGATCTGTTTGATCCGACGAATAATCCGGTTGAAGATATTAAGGGCGCGGATAAAGAATTTTACAACGTTGGTGATACAATGTATGGTCAACATTCAAAATCATACGCAACACCATGTTATCAATGCTACAATGAACGACCAACAAGCAGCACAAATTATTCATTATCTTGTCAATCAAAGATATCTTCTATAAATTAAATGTATCGTATTAGCACAAACAAGTACCAATACTTGGATTATCCGTAAAAAAACATGACCCATTCCTTCATAATGAAAAAATTGCTATATTGAGCAACATTTCCTAATTAGGAATGGTGGCTGGTATTTACAAACCGTAGTATGAACGAGCGTATCCTGAAACCACGTTTCATTATGGGATATATTATCTGAATGATAATACTATCGTTTATGATCTCAATCCAATCAAATGTCCGCAATTTAATCGTGTCGCCGAAATATTAAAGTAAAATTTCACAAATGCGATAGGTGAAAACGGTTTAACGGATACAAAACGCACAAAGATAAACTCGTGGCCATAGATGGTTAAATATACCGGAATATCTAGCAATGACATTTCTGAGCTAAGAAAGAAACTAAAATGTCCCATAATATAAACACTTTAACCGGAGAGATTTTGTACGATTCAAAATATAAATCAAAAGTAGCTTCGATTTAGAGCATTGATCACAATGCGCATGCGTGGACAGATGCAGCAACACTATTTCCACGAAACGAACCGTCAGATTTTATGACAGTGATATATTTGATTTTATTGAAAAAATTTGTAAAAGCGATCCTGTATCCTTGTGGTTCTTTTCAAGTTCATTTAATTAAATCTTTGAACAATTTCAACGGTTTAATGAAGATATTTTTATTTTGCAATCCCAACACCAACATATAAAGCATCGTAGAAATTTTCATCGCAGAGTGAAAATATTAAACAATTATTTAATAATTATTTTACCGTTCCGTCAGTTGCTGCTCACGTTGCGAAATAAAAAAATTCGTAGAAGCCAACACAAATTGAATGCATTCAAGACGTGCAACTAAGCTGCCTCAAATATGGACACGGCGGATTGAAAAAGCACTAAATACGATTATAAAGATGTTATTTCAATTAATATGGCAGCGTGTTATCGAGGAAGAGTTCTTGGAGTGGGCAAATGTTATGAATATTTAAAAGATCTGGACATCCAACACGCGAGATAAACGGACTTTAACCGGATTTTAACTGGACTGGATTCGTATGAATATAGTCATTTTTGTTTGTAAAATGAACTTCCGATTTATTATGTCTGTTTTGTTAGACACTTTTCAGAGTAGAAAGGGTTACCAAATATATTGCTACGATATATTATTTCCGAAACATAATAATATTCCATAAAATAAGTGAATCAATTAATACATATCGTCCGCAGAAAGAGGTTTGATTACAACAACAACAGAAGTATTCTGATGATAAAAATCATGATTGTATTGATGAAGAAACAAAAAGCATAACAGTACTTGGCAGAAGATTACCGAATGAGGACGGTATGAGAATAAACGACACAATACAAGATTAATTATGGAAGATGCTGAACTTGATTATATAATTGCTGATGCAAGAAAAAGAAATATATTTGTAAGTGTACTTGTTCAAAGGAATTAAATTAGGTAAAATTGTTAGTTACGTTGATGGCTAGTCACCGAAGTTTACTAATTTACGAATCTCAATGCTTTCGAATGTTTCAATAAATGTATTGTCAATGATACACATATTTCCTACAACCGCGATTAGAGTCGCTATGGATTCAGAATTGATGAATCAATTTTATAAAAGAACTGCTTAAGATGTATCATGGGGCGAACGGAGACATAAGCAAGACAATTTCAATACTTACTCTGAATATGCCAACGCTGTTGGAAGGCTATTTACTGTAAAAACTATCAAACATTAGAATTATCAACACAGCGTCAATTTATGATCCTGTGACTAGACATAAGACAGTTTATCTAAATGAACCCGTAGGTTCTAGTAAAACAACTCGTGTGATCTAATTATTTAATAAGAGTTTGACGAACTCTGTTGATATGATCGTTGTAACCCCTATACACAATCTAGCAACAGATATGAGCGAACGAGGAGTTATATCAGGCACGTATGATACATTTTATCGATGGAAATGACATACATGTACGCCTGAAGGACTGGGTGAAAAATACACTCCAATGCCATCATGTAAAGTATCACAAGATATTTGTTTCTTTGTTGGTTGCTGCCAAAAATTATATCTGTAAAAATGTGAAACGAATCATAGTCAACAACCACCGTTTGTTGAATTGTCTCCTTATGAATGGCTGAAAGATTTCATAGATTAGTATAAAGAAATGATTGACAACCATAGAACACTTAATCCAGAATTAAGAGAACTTAATTTATTAATCAGACCTCAATAGAAGGAAATTCAGTGTGAAATAATGTGTGATATAATATTAGAAACACATATAAACGAGTTTTGGAATTTTACTAGATATTTTGGTAGTTACAAGCAGAACGATAGTCCGTGAAACACTTCAACAACAATAAAAAATATATTTAAATTTACCTGTACCATTAAGTTGTCGGCCAGCAGATACACGCAAACAAACTAAGGAAGTTTATAAAGCAGGATTATCAGAGAAACGGAATTACTTGTTAAATGATATTGTTTTAGTTCATGTCAATGTTATTGCGAGCAAATTAGCTATGAACAAAACTCATTGAACGCTAGGATACTCAATGACACCGATTCACCATCTCTCGTACAGTTGTTTGGATCGTCGATAATCGGATAGAGTGGTCAGACTTTAGTTCATCTCGCAGAATATATCTGTTGCGGAGGATTATTATAAATGTTACAGAATCTACTGGCACTAATAACGATGTTGTTAGCGATGATATATGAAGAAAAACAAACTCTTTAGTAATACATAGTGTGAAATAAGATAAATAAACGCGATTTTGAAGTTATCATGACATTAAAACTACGAATGAATAAACATTGTGCACGTTGTAACAACAATAATGATCCAAGACAATTTACCGTAGATAGCATTGATATTAGTCTTGGTCACACATTCGTAAATGTAATGCTGACCTGTCTTGTGTGTAATTGAAGTTGTGGCGCTACTTAAATAAAAACGGTCTTAATTGAGTATACTCAGGACTATTTGTAATTGTTCAGGTACCAATCCACGTTGAGGAGAAGCTGAATCTAATATATCGCCTGATCAGGATGAATTGTGGTATGTTCTAGTCTGATGTTGACGTCATATGTTTTCATCAGAGATGATATTGCACCAAGTAATTATTTTCCAGAATCAAGTTTTAGTACTTGAAATCATAGCAAGACTCTTTCCTAATAAATTCATCTCACAAGCTAATGCAACTTCAACAGCCCTTGAAGTTAATATCCGTTCTGCTTTTTTTTATTTCCACTTGCAAAGTCAACGACTGTTAACTCGTATTTGTATGTGTATTAACATCGTCCAATTTTAATAGTATCATGTGGTTAAACAGAATATCTTATAATTTTATAATAGTCGGTTGATTAATTACCAGCAGACCCTAATGCTAGTTTACATTTCATCACATATCTTACTAACCAATTAGCTTATGATTCTCTAAACAAAATTGTTTGGAATTAAACGAGTGTATCAATTTCAGATCTGCTATATGTCGCTGTTAGAAATCTTAATTTTCTGTTTATGTTACACCAATCACGTGACTTGCTTGGTCAATAGCATTTACAGAACACTCGCTGGTTTTGGTGTTCTCATTCGTCAAGTCGTAAACCAATTCGCGTTCCAGGACCACAATAATTATATCCAGAAATGATGTTTTTCTCCTGTCTTTTTAACCCATGAAGTTCCTGATAATATTCCCAATGAAGTAGTGATATCACCACCCATTGTTTGTCAGTGATACCAATTTATATATCTTGTACCACATCTCCCACACTTGCCTGTAAGTGCATGTCTACGATGTTTTGTAATAATTGTTGTATTACTAAATACAAGATAGATCAATATTATTTATCAATTTTGCACAATATGGCTGTAATTGAGTTTTTCTAATGGTAACCAAATCGCACATACTAAATTTCAAACAAACGGCAGGATAAAGTGACAAAATAAGCTAACACAGTTAGAGAAACGCTCGATTATATAGAGGCAACGGAACGGTTTAGCATTATTGATCTCATTCTTCGTTCATTTTTAAGGAAGCTTTTTTCTTCTTCAAAATTGATGTTCTAGCAAAAAGATCTGTTCATCCCATTAGGTTTATTATACATGATCTATATGGGAAATCTCAAAATCGATACATTTATTTTAACTGTACGCCATAATGATATGATGGAGTTAAATGATATATATTTGCTTCATCTAAGTGTATAACACAATATTATTTCTTGTTGCATGTTTATTCTCCAAGTGAAATAAGTTATTGTAAAAATAAATGATTTCGTGCATTTAAAGAAAAACTATTCTTATACATCCTGTGATTGTATATATATATTGATTATTGAAAGAAACAATGCGAGTACTGTATGGACCTTCTGATTTATTCAGATGTATAGACAAACGGCGCGGTTGAGCTGTTGTTAATGTTCCCCATCTATATACCTTACATTGAGCAGGTTCGACTGTCATTGGGAAAGCAACTTTACTACCTCGGCACTAATAACCTACATCTAACGCTACATCTAACGTTCTGCTGTTAGATGACATACCAAACCAATCAAAATACTTGTCCAATGCTATACAGTGTTAGTAATTTATATCCGAACACATAATTATTCGTCGGCATAATTGGTAACAAGACTACCAAAAAGGTCGAAGCAAAAGTAATCATAATTGATATTCGGGATTGATTTTCCTTTGTCTTATTATTATTATTATTATTATTATTATTATTATTATTATACTATTATAGTGTTGTTGGTTTAATTATGATTATATTGGCCTCTCAATGTAACATATTTGTAATAAATATAATTTTTAATCACTAAATTTTGATTAATCAGTCAGGATCAGAATGCACCTTGTTTTGTTTCTCTGTGCATGACACATTCCTTCATCAACTGGACAGACGGTGTTGCTGTGCTTTGAAATGTCCATCAATTTATTGCCGTTTCTTCACCAACCTTCATAAATGTTTATCATCCAAGTAAGCTGTTATTAACTTTAATAGATGTTGAATGAGAAATTTAGTATGGATACAAAAACATGACAGGCAGCAGTCGAGGATTTGTTCAGTTGCTTATTTTTTAATGAATACGTAATTCTAATTATGATCACATTAGAAGTGCATTAATATGTGCGTCAAAAAATTCAATAATCTCGTTGTCAAATGATTACATAATGTTAGAAAATAAATATTGTAAAAACGTTTTATTTACAACATATATACCTTCATTATCCCCTTTCTGGCTCACCTCTGTGACCGCATAATGAACCTTTTCTGCAACAAACAGGGTAAATACTTTGTTCTTGAAACATATATAATGCCTTTTCAGCACAATATGATGTATATGTAAATGTATAATCAGATTTATCCAAAATATTTCTCTTTAAATTTGAATAGTCAAAGCAAAAAGAGCAATTCTAACCAAACATACATAAACAAAGGAATCCGCATTTTCAAGGTATATTTCATGTCTTCAGCACATAGTGTATGCCTCTATTATTACTATCTTAGTGCCACTGCATATAGGTCTCTTTTTCTTCTCCCACTCTCTCAGTATATACGATTTGTAATAGTTCGCTCCTTTACCCATCATGTTTAAAATTGTATCGGACCTGAATAGGAAGTAGAAAGACTTTTAGTTACAAAAAAGTCTACCTTCATCCTCCTGTGGAGTCGTCATAGTTGTGTAAGGTGTTACCTCTGAAAAGTGAATATTGTAGGCATTATACTTTAAAAAATATAAACATAGCTTCTTTGCTTCATGCACTTTTAATTGTACCTGGTGTATCATAAAATATGCGCATTTATAGAGTTTAATACGAAATAATTGTCTTAGTTTGTCCACACAAAACATGAAGTCCGATATTAATATTGACCCGATCATATATCCATTTGCCAAACTGTGTTAATTATTAACTTGACTATTGGGCAATAGGTTCTCTCATTTCAATAAGGACATTCTTTAACCTTCATCTGGTAGACATTTGTTTACTATATGTTGGTCAAGTTAAACCGTCAGTCACCTACTGAGCTGTGAAGCCATTTAGTCGTGTAATAACAAATATGTCTAGAATCTTTATTTGTCTTCACCTAATTGTCGTTCACATTACAATTACAAGAGAGCATCAAAACATGAAACGTATACTATTTTTATGAAACGAAGATAATCAGCTGTCTACTGTTATTTCAGATCAAAAAAACAATGTCATAAATTTATGTTTTAACAAATGATCCATGGTTACATATGGATGCATTTCTAGTTTTTATTCACATGTTCGTTTCAATATGCAAAATGTGTCTTAGTATATGAAGAGAATGAATCACAATTACCTCGAATAAGACATAATAATACAACAGTTCAATATCTAAAAAGAAAATGTGCTCTGTTTTTGCATTCTAGATTGGATAGTAAATACTTGTTCAAGACAACCACCAAACAAAATCGTCAAATTTCCTAAATCAACAATTAGGAAAAGATTGGCTTATCATTGGCTCCAAAATGAATTTTAAAATGTAGACAATCAAACATTGAATTATATATTATTAAGACGAATGTTCAGGCTCTGTACTCTTCAAAAAAGTGAAAAAGAGCGAAAACTATCAACTTTTGAAATAATTCAACACATAATTTACTTTCCAAAACTACAATCTGAACATTTAGTCATCATTCGGCACTATAACTTAATTTCAAAGATAGTTCATAACGTTTATTTCAGAAATCTTATTGAATTAATTTTCAATTAAATATTGGTGGTAAACCAAACAAATTACCGACTGCTTTGTTGATGAGCCTGTAGTCTCTAATATAATTATGTAAAAAAAATGCCTAAAGTGTAGTGAGATGCCAAAAGTATTTTGATGTATTACAATTATGTAATCCAATACGTCGTTGAATTCACATAAGTTTCATATTAATGATTATGTCTAAGAATAGTATTGAGTAATTTGTATTTCCAGCGAAGATATGTTTAGAATAAATAATTCGAATGTCGGACAGTTACAACAAAACTGAATGAATGATTAACATGACTATCTCTATGAACATGTTCTTTACCATATTTATATGGCTAAGTTGTTTTTGTTTTTGCATCCGAGGAGTGTCAATGTTATAAATTAAGTCTTTTACTTTCTTACGTACAACACTATTTGTGAGATACGGAATTATGTCAAGAAGAATTTAAAAAGTTTTCGACATTTTCTCATCAAATTACAACTTAGCGTCACTATGGACGCAATTAGTAAACTCTTCAAACAATGTGCTGGCTGAACACCACCGATTACCAAATTGCTCGTTGTATCTAGTACTGTCCAATTGTTTTTATTGTTCCTAAACATTTATTGGTATGCCTCAGGCACAAACTCATAACTCTTCAAGATACATTCCTTAACCAGAATCTTCTGCTCACGTTTCTGTGTAGATAGGGAAGTGTAGTAATCATGATGTTGCCAATAAGCACACCTTGTAACAATAGATATATATGCTCTTTTGACCAGTTTACATTTTCATCATTTGTTCTCAATATAATGAAAATATTGTTTCTACTTCATTTTCTTTAAAACGATGTACTAACGTAAAATTGTAGTGATATTAAAACCTGAACGTATGTGCAAAGTTGGCGAGTGCTTTGCACTTGGTACCTCTATTTATTTTAATCTAAATTTAAAATTCCTTTCGACTTGTTATAATTCTCCACTCACTCTCTGCTCTGTTTGCAAGTACGTTTCTCGTATTTCCTTTCCCCCTCTCTCTCTCTCTCTCTCTCTCTCTCTCTCTCTCTCTCTCTCTCTCTCTCTCTCTCTCTCTCTCTTTATTTTACAACTGCATTTCGTTTTCTGCATCTGCATGTCTTTTTTATTTTGCTCTCTCCTTTTCCTTGTTTATTCAACTACATTTGTCTGTATTCTAAATGCAACTGCATATGTCTCTCTTTGTTCTATTTCTCTAATTCCATTTGTCTTTTTAATTTCCGCAAATGCATTTGACGCTCTCATCTTTTTGACGCTCACGCGTTATTCATTTTTTTTCCTTCTTGTAGTTTAATTTTAATTCCATAATTTTAAAGTAAGATCCCGGATACTTTCTCGAAGCCAATTTATCCCAAAAAGTATATTCCACATATAACGTGGCCGAAACAAGTTGAACTTCTTGCTTCTTTAAAAATGCCAACAGATCGGAAAGTTGAATAGTGTTAGAAAAAATGGAGCAGTTCATTCTTTGACAAGGACTCTAACCATTATTGGGTAGGATTTAAAATAAAGGGATCAATTTAATACCACTAGATAACGCTTGTTGATTTCCTTAAAGATTTATAATTTATGTGCAATAATTCACAAGACTTGCAAACTTCTAAGTAAAGTTAAGAGATAATCTTCCCTCCTGAATGGAAACTAATAAATCTTTCTCATATCAAGGAATAATTTTTTCCCCTGGAATACAGTCTAAAATTATGTGTAATAAACGAAAGATATTGTGATTTTAGTGCCAAATACTTCACACAGTACAATCATAAGTTAAACAAAATAAAGTTCTGATTAAATTGAATGGTGTTTCCACTGTTTTATCACAGGTCTTATGAAGAAAGTTTTGATTTAAATATAATGGTTTTCCCAAAATGATCATGTTGCCTCGAATATACGTACGTACCCATGGCCTGAATTATTATTATGATTTTACAATCTTTTCATGAACCAAATTAATGTAAAATAATAGATGAATGTCAGAATGTACTAAAAGTCAAGCTTAATAATTTTGTCCAAGAATATTATTGAACACTTTGTAATTATAGAGAAGTCTGATTCGAATAAGTAATTATACCCAAATTAAAATCTGTACATAACACTAAAAGTGATTTCTTCTTCAGATGGTATCTCACGAATAAGTCATTCTTCAAGAAGACAAGATTCAACTACCTGATCTAGGTCAAAATTACCATTTTCTGGAAATACTCCTTGATTTTAATGAACTTTTCAATTATAAGTAATTAACTAGTCAACATGTTTGTTACTAAACTTATAATAAGGAATGTGACAAAAACTTCCTGCAAACCATGTGAATTACCATTGTCCTTGAAGCGTACTAAAGTTGTTTACTAAATGTCGGTCACACAAAAACATTGATTTTCGACTACGAATAAGTAAAATTACCGTGGTAAATAACGTAATAGCATTAAGAAATTGGATCAAACAATACAAAATACACATAGCACGACTATCAAGGAAATGATTGGTGTACACTCATAGATAATATCCAGTCATATAAAGTTTTTTTAGACAATAACATTTGATTTACTTTTAACTCCACACGAGAACTTTTTATTGTCTTATCGTGTAATATAATGCATATATAATTCGTCTTCTGCAAATATAAGTTGACCTCTACCAGATTTGTGACTCAATTTTGTCCAGTTTCAGGAACAGTTCTGATAGACTCTTAAACAGGATAAACTCAACAATTTTGGACTATTGCATCTTTTGATACAAAACTATCGGCATTAATTTACGCTTCAGTGGTTGAATAAGGTGCATTTTAACTACCCGAACAAAATAACGTGATGGTTAATACATGAACATTAGTAAATGTATATTTAATATACAGGTGCTCATTGATTCTAAACTATGGTCACTTCATCCGTCAATCATTTTGTCTATAACAAAAGTGAGTTTTACATAACTATTGACGTACGACGAATTCTAAAAACAACTCAGAAAATGAATATAAATAACGCAAGGTAAGTAACATATATGATTAGTATTGTATCTCGTATTATTAACTTCATATATTCAAAAATACATGCCAATGATTTAAATCTTAATTTTGCATGAGTAAATTGCAGCGCCCGACCGTGTTATGATATGAATATTAAATAATAGTTTTGCCATTATAACTTCATATCAGAAAACATTATGCAATTTTCTTCATGCCAAGAAGAAAACAGATAACTGTCTGCATGGAAATATATAATTAACTCAGACTTATGTTGGATGATGGCAATATTTTATGTGCAACCTTAAACAGAGTGATTTGATATTTCATACAAGAACATGACAAAGTTTAATATATCTAAAGCTGTACATAAGATGTGGTTAATGGACTGACTAAATGTATCCCTACCATAAATTGCTCATTGATTAAAAATTAAGTCAGTTAGTCAATAGGTGCTTCTTCTATGGTAGTAACTCTGTAACATGATTACTAAATCTTAATGTGCTTCAAATTATAAATATAAGATTACTCAATAAAGAATTACAATGAAATAAAGTAAAGATGTTATTTTGTGCAATTAAGTGTATGTATGTATATATGTATGTATGAATGTACGTACGTACGTATGTATGTATGTATGTATGTATGTATGTATGTATGTATGTATGTATGTATGTATGTATGTATGTATGTATGTATGTATGTATGTATGTATGTATTAATCAGTCAGGATCAGAATGTACCTGATGTTGGTTTGTGACCCTGTGCATGAATAACACCTTATTTCATCAACTGGACAGACAGTGTTGCTGTACTTTGAAATGTCCATAAATTAATTGCCGTTTCTTCACCAACCTTCAGCAGTGGTTATCATCCAATTAAGGTGTCGTGAACTTTAATAGATGTTGGATGAGAAATTTAGTATGGATACAAAAACATGACAGGCAGTACTCAAGGTTTTGTTCTGTTGCTTTTTTAATGAATAAGTAATTCCAATTATGATGGCATTTGAAGTGCATTAATGTGTGCGTCAAAAAAGTCAATAATCTCGTTGTCGAATGATTGCATAATGTTAGAAAAAAAATATTGTGAAAACGTTTTATTTACAACATACATACCTTCATTATCCCATTTCTGGCTCACCTCTGTGACCGCATAATGAATCTTTTCTGCAACAAACAGAGTAAATACTTTGTTGTTGAAACATATATACTGCCTTTTCAGCACAATATGATGTATATTTAAATGTATAATCAGATTTATCCAATAAAACGTAGGCATTTCTATTTGTACTTAAATATTTCTCTTTAAATTTGAATACTCAAAGCAAAAAGAGTAATTCTTACCAAACATACATAAACAAAGGAATCCGCATTTTCAAGATATGTTTCAAATCTTCAGCATATATTGTATGCCTCTATTATTACTGTTTTAGTGCCGCTGCATATATGTCTGTTTTTCTTCTCCCACCATCTCAGTATATACGATTTGTAATTGTTCGATCCTTTATCGATCATGTTTAAAATTGTATCGGACCTGAATAGGCAGTAGAATGAGTTTTAGTTACAAACACGTCTACCTTCATCATCCTGTGGAGTCGTCATAGTTGTGTAAGGTGTTACCTCTGAAAAATGAATGTTGCAGGCATTACACTTTACGAAATATAAACATAGCTTCTCTGCTTCATGCACTTTTAATTGTACCTGGTGTATCATAAAATATGCGAATTTATAGAGTTTAATACGAAATAATTGTCTTAGTTCGTCCACACAAAACAAATGTGTAAAAAAGGAAGTCTGTCATTGATTTTGACCCGATCATATATCCATTTGCCTAAACATGTTAATTATTTAACTTGACTGCTGGGTAATAGTTTCTCTAATTTTAATAAGGACACTCTTTTACCTTCATCTGGTAGACATTTGTTTACTATATGGTGGTCAACTACTGAGCTGTGAAGTCATTTACACGTGTAATAACAATTATGTCTAGAATCTTTATTTGCTTTCACCTAAATGTCGTTCACGTTGCAATTACAAAAGAGCATCAAAAGTGAAAAAGAGCGAAACCTATCAACTTTTGAAATAATTCAACAGATAATTTACTTTCCAAAATTACAATCTGAACATTTAGTCATCATTCGGCACTATAACTTAATTTCAAAGATAGATCATAACGTTTATTTCAGAAATCTTATTGAATTAATGTTTAATTAAATATTGGTGGTAAACCAAACAAAAGGCCGACTTCTTTGGCAATGAGCCGCCATCGCTTGACTACTTCAAAGTGGGCTCTTCCAATTTTGTACTATATTTGTGATATCTGTGCTTGTTTTCTGTCATCGTCAACATTGTTGTGTTTCATCATGCATTGGCTGTTCCGTTCGTGTGTGTTGGTTCATCTCCTTGTGTTGGAAGCGAGCGCAATTGGATTTTTCTCAGCTGTTTTGTCCCGCTGTTGATACGTAATTTGTTTTTGAATAAACCGCCGTCACGTGACCGCTTACACTACGACGAATCCTCATTAATTCGATTACATGACCACACCTTGGTTCTATATACTATATTGTGCTCAAGACTGAACGAACTGGGAATTAATTCATCATTTCTTAAATGTAAACGGAAGCGAAAAAAGAAACGTACTTTCAAAGCCGGATGGCGTAGAACAGGAAGAAGGATTCCAGTTATCTCCCTTTCGCCCATAAAGGATAAACAGCTTAAAAATTCTCCCGTTAATTTCAATAACCTGGTTCAAATTCCTCTTAAATCGACAACCGTTGTGTCAACTGTCCCAGGGATTCCACTACGTATTGCATTATTCAACGCTCAATCAGTAGGATCACCGGAAAAGCGCACAGAAATTGTTAATTTTATCAACGACCATAATATTGACGTCTTCTTCCTGACAGAAACTTGGTTACATTCCGTAGGTGATGAATGTAAGTGTGCGGATTTAACACCCAGCGATTACTCCATCAAGACGTTTCCCCGCAACTCTCGCGGAGGTGGAATTGCTGTAATTACAAAGAATTCCATGATCAAATGCCTCAAGTACAACACAACCTTCAACTTCTGCCACACATCGTTTGAACTAGTCCAAACAACGCTCACACTGGAACAAAGGTCAGTCCATTATTTCTGTCTCTACCGTCCTCCTCCTAGTAGAAAAACACAAGCTGACTGAATCTCTCTTTTTGGAGCAGTTTCCAAATCTTCTAGAGTATGGAAATTCGATAGGTGGCAACCTAATTATTCTCGGAGATTTCAACTTTCACTATGACTGTCCTGGTAAACCAAACACGTCAAAACTCCTAGATTCCATTCATGTGTTCAATCTTAAACAGTCAGTTAACCAACCTACCCATAAACTTGGTCACATTTTAGTTTGGTTTCGTTATAGACCTGATGATAATATTCTGCAATCAACTCTTGTATCCTATGAACTTGCATCGGATCACCTCTGCATTGTATGCCATCTCGACGTATCAGTCCCTAACCCTTCACCTCTATTTGCTACTAAGAGAAACCTCCATATGATAAATAGAATCAAATTCATGCATGACATCCAAGAAAACCTAACAAATTTCTTACATCCAACAGCGGAACAACTTGATAACAGCCTGAGTTCATTGCTTGAAAAACATACCCCAGCCACCAAATGCAGAGTATCAATAAAAAAGTGTTCTCCTTGGTATAGCAGTTTTAGGGACCAGCTTTGACTTCTAAAAGACATCGCCGAAAAGCAGAGAGGCTTTGGCTTTCCACCAGACTCACTATTCATAAACAAATCTACGAAGCCGCTAAGAAGAACGTCACATAGTCCATTTAGCCTAATCATCCCACTACAGTTCTAAGATCACGGAGAGTTTCAGCTGCAAAGAGCTCTTCGAGATAACTAACATACTAATGTCAAGGAACAAATATACACTACTTACAACGACCTTCTCTCCACTAGACCTACCAAACCAATTTGCAAATTTCTTCAATGACAAAGTTCAAACCATTAGCGATTCGCTTTACAGCACAATTTCAACTGATTCGTGACCATACAGGTATGATGCAGAATTTCAGCGACAACCGTTAGGAGCATTTGCACCTGTTTCTATAGATTTAGTACGGACAATCGTGATGAAAAGTGCACCAAAGTCTTGTGAACTTGATCCAATTCCGATATCACTGCTGCTTGAGTGCTTAGAACCAATATTACCTTCACTGACTGATGTTATTAATATCTCTCTCTCATCAGGGGAATTCCCATCATTTATCAAAACTGCCATCGTAAAGCCACTGCTGAAGAAACCAACACTGGACAATCACGATTTAAAGAACTACCGCCCAGTTTCTAATCTCCCTTTCATATCAAAAATCTTAGAAAAGTGGGTTCTAACTCAACTTGTATCTCATTTGAATTCATTCTTTTTAGCAATGTACAGTCTGCATATCACCCTTGCCACAGTACGGAAATTACTCTTCTGAAAGTATTTAGTGACATTCTCTCTGCTTTGGATAGTGGAAAGATAACAGTCCTCACACTCCTGGATTTATCTGCAGCATTTGACACAATAGACCATGATATATTACTTCATCGTATCCAGCATGTATTTGACATTCAGAATATAGCCTTACAGTGGTTCAAGTCCTACTTAGTCAACAGGACACAAATTATATCTGCAAATGGAATACACTCAAGCCCAGTTGACGTACGTTATGGTGTTCCACAGGGATCTGTTCTTGGAGGTGTTCTCTTCATTCTGTACACTCAGCCGCTCTCAAGTGTCATAGATCATCACCCAGTGTCACACCAATTGTACGCTGATGACACCCAAATATATACGTCTAGCCACCCAACTGAAATTGATGATACCATCCATGGAGTAGAGAAGTGCATTTCGCATGTGAAATCACGGATGACATGTAACAAGCTGCAGATAAATGATGATAAAACTGAGGCTCTTCTGATCACAACACAAAGACTTTCTCATTCACAACCTTTACCTCAGACAATATATATCAGCAACACCAACATTAAATTCTCACAGTCAGTACGGAATCTAGGTGTTACTCTAGACAGTACTCTCATATTGCACCAACATGTCATGAACATCTGCAGGGCTGCATATCTTGAATTGAGACAAATCAGTTCCATTCGTAAATATCTTTCTGTTGATGCCACGAAAACTCTTGTGTGTTCATTAGTACTTTCAAGACTGGACTATTGTAACTCAATTCTATCTGGTAGCAGCAGAGAGGGTGAACAGACCAACTTTTATAAGTGTCAATTCGGCAAACCGAGGCTTCCTCGTAAATGCTTTATAGAGGCTAATTTGGTAAAACAGAATGAAAAAAAGGACGCCAGCGTCGTTGTCACCCTTCCCCCCCCCCCCCTCTGCTGCTATGGGGTTAACATTTTTTTCAACCGAATATTTGATCAAGTCCGATACCATATCTTGATCTAGGATCATGTAAATTTATCGTTACAAATCCATGTGGGATTGACCGAGCGTGACTAAAGAAATTTCTAAAGAGACTATAATCCATATCCTCGCTGCACCAAGTCTGGTGAATATTTCGTAGCGTATGTGTATCAACTCCGTTGAATACAGCAAGAATATTACAGTTATGTCTGATCACATTTGGTATTTGTGTGTATCGTTTAGTGACATATATCACGTCAGCGTTTTTATGTCTGCCTCTAGAAAATATCCTAGCAGGATTTTTTTGATTGTCAAACATCACATCGTCGTGCACAACAAGATTGTTAATGCTTCCATCTAAGTCTTCTACGGATGGCGCTTCATCGATATCGGTTATAAATTCAATAATACCCTCGTCGTTGATTTCTGTTGTCTTTTCGTTAAAATCCTTTAACACTTCGTAGCATCGCTGATCATCTACACTAGGAGTAATCAAATATAACTTATCCCATTTCATCCATCTCGTTATTAAATTAAGAAGCAGTTGTGTCTTGCCACTTCCAGATGGTCCGATTATAATCATACGAATAGAATTTGGTAGCGCAGCATGATGTTTAACTGTTTCTCTTGTTTATGTCGCCGACAAATCAATTACATTTATGTTATTATAAATATTGTATAGATCTATATTGTCTGAGGGGTATAAGGCGTACAATGATAATTGGTCTGACTATTACTTCCATCAGAATAATATATTAATATTATGGATTTGTGGTGTATAAAGATTATACCAACAATTGGTTTAACAATCACCGGTTCCAAATCTGGTAGCTTTGTATGATGTTTTACAAGTTGTGGTTCTCGTGGTGCTAAATAATCAATTAGATCCATACCAATTATAATATAAATATAGTATGGATCTATACTGTGTGAAATGTAAGAAGCGTACTGGCACAAACGACTTGACGACGATTACAACTAAAAATAACAGATCAGTACTTTCTGGTAAATGTGTACAATGCGGTACAAAGAAATTCAGATTTGTTTCTATAAATCTGCAGATGATTTAAAAATACGAGGAGGTGATACTGCAGCCAAGTTAGTAAAATTACCGGAAACACCATGGGCAAGATGCCCAGGAGAAAAACACATTCCAGGGTATAGTTATTGTGGACCCGTGACCAGACTCGATATCAGACTCGATGATCAAAACCAATTCCGACCCGGTGAATACCCAATAAACGCTATTGATAAGGCCTGTCATGCTCATGATGTTGCTTATTAAAGCAATAATCTGCAACATAGACATATGGCAGATGTGAAATTAATTCACGCGTTGAATTCTATCACTGATAAATCCTTCAAAGAAAAATTGGATTCATGGTTGATAAAATCGGCAATGAAAGGTAAATTAATGATGGGTGCTGGTAATTAATAACAACATGGAATCTATTTATTACTCTCCAAGAGGATACTGGAGGGGCAAAGCAGCAATTGATAAACTCGCTAGCGTAGCAAAGGTGAAAAATACCACTGCAGCGGATTTGTTATCTAAACAAGCGATATGGCAATTTTATCTACCACCGCCTAAACAAATTAACTACTCGAATTTTGATGTGACCGTCCTTAATGAAGTTCATCAAGCTGATATATTATTTCTGCCAAATGATGGTTTCTACAAGTACACGATAACCGTAATTGATATTGCGAGTCGATACAAACAAGCAGAGCCGCTAAAAACAAAATCATCGACTGAAGTTGCTTCTGCGTTTGAAAGGCTTTATCGTAGGGGTCATCTGCATTGGCCAAATCTATTACAAGTTGATCCTGGCAAGGAATTTCAGGGTGTAGTGTTATCAACAATGAAGAATCATAACGTCACTATCAGACGATGACATACTGCACTACATTGCAATCAGGCAATTGTTGAACGATTTAATCGGACACTTGCTGAGCGGTTATTTGAATATCAATGCGCGAAAGAATTCATCCAGGATAAACGATCCCGTAAATGGGTTAAGAGATTGCCAGGCGTGATTACTGTGCTGAATAATGAGATTACTTGAACAATCATCATGAAACCTAACAAAGCGATTAAAAAAGTATATACCTGTAAAACCACAAAGTGATTTTTCAAAACAACCAATGCTCGGCAATGTCACTGTTAGGTATTTATATGAACCTGGAGAGCTCGAAGGTGGCAAAAAAGGGCTACTGATCCTATTTGGAGTGTTACTGCACATAAAATATCTAGTATAACACGATCCACGGGTAGACCAGCAATCTATAGATTGGATTCAACTGGTCCTGAGCGAGGATTTACTCGTGAACAACTACAAGTGATACCTGAGGATACTCAATTACCACCGCGTGGTCTTAACTAGCACCTCTTCGTCTATTGCACTCAAGACAAGTCAGTATCGCATTATCTCTGGTATGACCTACGCTGCTATATTTTCTGTCTACGGTAAATTGTCGAGAGTCCTTAACCGACGAACACCAATTCATTATACAACTGGAACTAGCGCAGTGATTATTCTGTGGTCGTTTCAGTGCAATTATTAATTCGGCATCAATGTCAAATTCCCTATGTTTTTTGTCCTGCTATTTATAACCAGAAAGTTTTTATCTGATTATATAATCGCTGACAATATCACTTATTGTAGTGTCATTATCATCTAAAACAACTTATCGAAGTTGATTTATTCTTCGTACTCTGGACACCGCAAGATAAACTAAATTTGACCACTCGATGTGATCATCTACCATCCAAACAATTGTATCGGATATAGTCAATCCCTGTGAAGAATGTATTGTCGCTGCGTAACCTAGCGTTCATGGGGATTCATCAGCACGCAATGCATCTTCGACGACATTAATATCATCTAACACAATATCATTTAACACTAAATTCTGTTTCTCACTTTGCCCAGGAATATCAACTTCGATATTTTGTTTTCGTGTATCCTTGGGTTTATAACACAGCGGCACTGGAAGTGTTGCAAATTTTCCTTTATGCAAATTAAATAACTTCATCTGAAGTGTGTCTCTGACTATCTTTCTACTTGCCACTATCAAATCGTTTGGTCTCCACGCTTAACAGAAATCATTTACTGGTGTTTCTGAAATTAAATCACGCGCTATTTCACATTGGATTCTATCAGGTTGTAATCTGATTAGTTTCTTGAACTCGCGTAATTGTTCATAGAGTGCATATGATAGGTATTAATTTCTTCATAATAGTCTACAAAATTCTTTAACCAATCATGTGGGGATACACCAACAAATGGTGGTGGTTGACTATGATCGCCACATATTATTACTTTTGTATTCGCTAGCAATAACCAATCAAGAAATCTTTGTAATACATCTAACGACACTGTGCATATCTCATCCCAAATGATGATTTCAGGAATAAATTACTCATCCATTCGATCAGGAGTCCATTCGTCACCTTTCCATCGAAAGAAGCTGTGATAAGTACAGGCATTAATTCCTCGTTGTTTTATTTCTCTTGCAAGTCTGTGGGTCGGTGTTAGCACAATCATGTTTGATGCGTGAAAATCAGTAGGATTTTTCCCACGAAATAATTCAATCCCACGACTCGTCTTTTCTGACCCACCACAACCGTTTAAATAAACTCTTTTATATCTACATATTGGATAAGATATCGGCGGTGCATTAGATAGTTCTGATATCTGATTATTTTTCAAGTAATTGTTTTCAATCGTAACATGTGCTGATTTGGAATAATCACGCAGTATTTCCCGTTTAATTCTCCATGACCCCCAACTCTCATCAGAATTTGTAAATTCAGCCACTGCTTCGCTGTGTTTCACGTTTATATAAAATGAATCAGTGGCTACTCTAACTGCGGTTTCAGGAAATCTATTTATCATCGAAAATAAATTAATAGAAGCATAACCAAGCATACACGCCCTCAAGTGTGTATACTGAAGATTTTTTCCATCGTTGTAAGTAAATATTGTACCCAATTTTGTTCCATTGGACAAGAAATCGTCCTTACGATTTACATATATACCTTTAGATCTTACATCCGCGATTATAAAATCGTATTCAACGCTATCTATAATCAACCGTGAAGAATGTCGTTTATTGTCGTATTTTCCACCCTGAGAGAATTTACCGATTATTCTTCTACCTAGTTTTTTGCTTATCTATTTCTAACTTCAAATAGCTGTTTGGACCATTTCAAGATATATTCTTCGTCGAGATCAGGGAATTGTTTTTTTATTTTCGCTGATTATACTATCTAGACTATCGGGTTGTGGTAACCAAACTTCAGTCTGCGCTCGATATGATATAATTGCTTCACTGACAATCAGCGATATCAGCATTTTAGAATCAATCATATACCGTAATAACACTATTGGGGTCCATTGTTTTTCAGAGATGTGTCTACAATCCAAACATAACAACACGGATGAAGTCATGTAGCCAATTAAAATGATACCACACGAGCGAATCCAGTTAAATCAAAATCAGGTAGTGGTCCATTCATGGCAACATGGATCATCTCATATGTGGGATGTCCAAATCGCTTGAAGTATTCAGCACATTCTCCATACCCGAGAAAACTTCCGGGATAACACGCAACCATATCAACCGAAATAATAGTTTTGGGGTCATATTTTGTATTCCATAATCCAGCATGACCATATTCGATGCAGCTTGATTTGATATCTGATAGAAATTCAGTTTTTGTTGCTTTCCACATGTTTTTCTTTCTCGCAAAATTGGCTGCAACTGACGGAATTGTAAAACAATTTGTTAATAATTGTTCGTCATGTTCCGTTGAAAAACTACTAACTAGTTTTTTCATCTCGTTGTGAAGGGCTTCAGTGCGGTATAATTCGACATTGGGTCTAACAAATTGATCGAATTTGCCCTCTTCGTGCTCAAAACTGTGAAGTAACCACACTGACAAAGGATCGTTTTTACTTAATTCGTAAATAAAATCAAATAATTTCTCCTCCGGGGAGAATTCCGGGGGGAACTCTCCGGGTATATGTTTTATTGTTCTATCTCGCGGAAATATTGTTACTGCAGGTTTCCACACGTGTTCTTTATGATCAATAATTTTGTTTGGGGATCCTCTTGATTTATATTTCGGTTCATATAATATCTCGCCTGTTATCGTCGTTATTGATATTGGAAATTTTAGTATTTGTTCTAAAGCGGCCACATTTTGAATCGTTGCTCCGCACTTCTTCACTGTTAGTCCCCATTCGTTTATCTTTTGCGACTTAGATTAATCAATTTGTTTCTTTCAACGCATTTGTTAAGTGTTCTATTATTCGTTCTGCTACACAATTCAACGATGACAGTTTCATTGGTTTTAGTTTTTCAATACTTGGTTATCATTTAACGGATATATCCCATAAACAACTGCTGTTACAGGATAGGATCTCTCGTAGTACGGTTTGTCAATTCCAGTCAGAATTCCTGGTTTGGAATCTCGTCTCACAGTGACAGATCTTTTATCTTTCAAGATTGGTTCAAATTTATCTCGAATAATCCAATCTCCTGTTTCTGAGCGGATAATGAATTTCACTCTAAAAAAAATACTTTTTCTTGTCAAGATGTGAGATTATCACTGCTGCCTTTTCGTCGTTCATGGTAGCATCAACGTTACCATCAAATCGAAATGTTGACCAACAGTGAGATGCTCCATCGTGGTTGAATTCATTAAAACAAGCACGGATTCAACTTATCATGGTTCTATCACTTATTAGACTTTTTGGTGCTACGGAGACTCTATCGAGATTGAATTTAACATTTCTCCAGGGCTTAATTTTCGATAATCTCTCGAACTCCTTCATATTATAATTAAAACAAGTATTTAAATAAAGAATTTATTATATAATGAATCATTGCAAATGGCTTATGATTGGATCAGTAACCGCATGTAACAAATCATGCAGAAAGGAGTTCTGTGGATATCATATACAAAGTGTCCGTGGTGGAAGTTTTGGCTCGGTGCCATGCATACGATGTGGGGTAGGTGTGCGTGGTAAATCGCAGCTGTGTCTCAATTGTGGTGGTAAGCGACACAGAGAGTTGAAGCGGTATTATGATATATATATATATATATATATATATATATATATATATATATATATATATATATATATATATATATATATATATATATATATATATATATATAATCCATTCATTCATTCATTGTGTAGTACCCTACAACTCGCCATTAAAATTCGATTGAGGGTTGAACGGCAGTACTGTCCTATGTAAATAATATGTATATATTTATATATGTATATAATGTGTGACGTCCATTCACTAAATCTAACCTCTTAGATTTCTAACCCGTTATTTGACGAATTAGATATCTTCTCAGGGGATTATGTTTCGTGATACCTCTGGGCCCGGTCAGATGTATATTACACCTGAGGGGTCCAAATGGATTTTATCATCACATACTATCTCTAGGCGTGGGTAAGATGTATAATACACCTTGACACGAACAGAGTTCATCATAACATCATATATAATCGTACAATATCTCTAGGCGTGCTAAGATAATAAACACCTTAGCACGAACAGAGTTCATTTTTGAAACATATATATATATATATATATATATATATATTGTATTAGAAATATATAATTAATATAAAATGTGAATTCTGTAAATATCAATGAGGTTATAACTGAGATTTCAAATTTGAAAACTCAAGGGATTCAATTGTCAGATAAGTTAAATTGTGATAGAATCCTCTCTTATCTCCAAGATTTTGAATATGGTACTCAAAGGAATAAATATACCCTTCTAAAGTCGTATTCATTCATTAAGCGAATCCAACAAGCGATATAAGACTCTTTCAAATATAAAAATGATGTAAGTAAGTTTGTCCCGTTATTTAATATCGTGGAAAGAATAAGAAAAGAATTAGGAAATGAATATGAAATCAAACGCACAGTTAATTAAAAAATTAAGAATATAAGAATGATGATCCGTCAAGCCGAAAATTCCCCTTTGGTTGCCTTAGCGGAGTAAAAATTCTCACTATGAATCGACATGTATAATACTTCAATATCTGTCTGTTGAACAGGTATTGCAAGTATATAATACAATTGACAGGTAAAATTCTCACTACGAACCGACATGTATAAATACTTCTTCAATACTTGTTTGCAATACAATGAACAAGTAAAATTCTTTCTCAACATGTATGGTGTGTGTGCGCTCAACTAGAACAAAATTCTATACAGGCTTAAAAAATAGTGGCTTTGAAATTCTGTGCTGGTTTTATCAATGGACTACCACCGTAGTGGAAGTTTTACGATTTATTTTTATTTGTTACTTACTGAAAATATTTCAGTAATTTATTTTTTTAATTAATTTTTGGTCATTTTTGGTCACTTTTTGGTGATTTTTCATCGATTTTTGCCTGACTTTAGGTGATTTTTACCTGTCTGAATCGGGTCAAGTAGTCAATTTTCAATGTTATTTCTCGCAGGTTTTTTCCACTTCAAATTTTTGTTAATGTTTTCAGACCTGAAAATAACCAAAAATGACAATAAATGACAACAAATGGACAAAAATAATCAAAAATTGATGTTGGTGTCAGTCGGGTCAAGTAGTCGATTTGTAATGTTTTTTTCCATAGAGATTTCTCGTTAGAAATTATTTATGGTGATTTCTGTCACCAGTGACATTGTCATCAGTGATAAAAACACTGCATTTAGATCAAGTATTAATTTATAATGGTAAATGAAGCACTAACGACTAGATTAGCTCGTGAGCGGCTAGCTGCAATTAAGAAGTTCATCCAAATCCGCGATTCTGTTAGAAACAAATTAGAAGCTAGACAGAGTCTTCAGACTGATTTTGCTACAACGACTGAAGACCTGTTTAAACGCATCACTGCAACCACCGAGAGAGTTACTTTGGGAGAGACTATTGACGAACAGGATAATAAAAAGGGTATTCTCCCGTTGTTAAAACAGATAGCTGGAGATAAATAACAACCACAGCGTGATGTTCTTAAAAAAGCTAGTGTTTCTTTAGTAGATAAATTTACTGAGGAGGCTAGAACACTAATAAAACAATTACAGTTATTAAAACAAAAAGCCTATGACTCTTTTGGTGATTTTGCTGCTAACAGCTATCATTCAAAAAAGAAATATTTAGCGGACGAGTATAAAGATGATATAATATCACGTGATAATTGGTTTTATTGGTTGTATAAAATAAACAAATGAATTGATCGTTTAGATAAGAGGGAGATCGGGTATGAAGAATTTAAAAAAGGAATTAGTGATTATGATAGACAACAAACAGAAGAGCAACAACAACAAATAGAAGAACGACAAGAAGAAAGAAAGCTCCCAAAACCAACACAGAGACAAACACGAAGACAGAAAAAACAAGAAGAACCTCAATGGGATACATCACTTGATGATGATAATTTAGAAAGAATGGACAGATCACTGGATGAATCATCTCGCGAGCAAGGTGCAACTGGTACAACTGAAAAATATGGAAGTGGATGTCAAAAGGCTTTTTCAGGTAGTGGTTTAGTTAGTTGTCCTGGTAATATTCTCAGCGATATAACACGATTACAAGTACTCATCGGAGGAAAACGAGATGCAAATAACAAACCGGAAATAAATAATGAAGCAGCTGATAATTCTATGCGGTTATTTTAAGGCGGCATCATGGATATCAAAACATATCGAGATTTCATTGATGAGTTAGCTGAATATTATGTTTATTACAGTGACTAATCTGATGACATTGTCATTCGATTAGATAAATATCATTTAAATAAGATGATCATACACTACAACCGTGATAAAGCAACCCGCTTCTATGTAGTAAATTCACAATTGCCTGTTTATGGAGCGTACTATGGTGATAGTTTCGGTGATACTATTGCAGGATTATTTGTAAGAGTGGCTCCAAAAGTAGCACCAATCGCAAAACAATTATCAATGAAAGCCATTGATGTTATTCGTGATAAGGGTATTAGCGCTGTTGGAGATCTTGCCTGGAAAGCATTTTCCGCTGCAAAAGATAAACTAATAGTATTAGTTCGACGGCGAAGGAAACCACCAATGCCATCGCCATTACCATCTACAGAAGTGATGCCTGCAAATGTTCGTAAAATAATAAATAACGCAGTAGATCATAAATTAGCATCGTTGGTGACTTCATCATTGACAGCAATTGACCAAGATAATATTACCGCAAATATGATAGCGGGAAGTGGCTTAAAAACACGACGACGACGATAAAAATCATGATTTAGATCGAGGACTATATAATAAAATGTTCAAACGGTCACTTGATCCAGCCTTTGATATGGACGCCCCAGTGCGTAAAGATGATTCTGCACGCGATTATCAATTTTATTCTTATCACGCAGTGCAACCAGATCTTCGATCAAGAATCGAACTTCAAGTTCATGATACCAGCAAATACTTTCTACCCGCTGAAGCATTTATTGAAGTATAAGGAGAACTTGTAATAAATGTTGCAGCTAATACACCATACGCAGTTGACCCAAATATCCGAATTGATTTTGTTAATAATGGTATTTTGGCGCTATTAAAGTGCAAGATATATGATTGATGGAAGAGAAATTGAATCTATTGAGCGTGAGGTTGATGTTGCCACAACAATAATAGGGTTAGCAAGATATTCTGACGATTATACAAGATCGGCAGGTCCATCTACGATGTTTTCTAAGGATATTACTTATACCGCTGAACACATCCAGTATATTAAATTAATTACACCACAAGATACTGCAGATGGTCCTAATCAACCAGTTAGTCCGGAACACGAAGCAAGACCAGGTGCTACTTTTGATCTTCGGATTTTGTAGAAATGTCCGAAAGGTTATTTATGGAGCAAAGAATACAGTAGCACTCGTGCGAAACGGCGATGATAATAGTGCAATCTGGCGTGGTGCTGGTGTTGCTGCCGGTAAAGTCATTATAACAAAACTATCATTGTGGATGCCAGTAATGACTCCATCAATCACACCAGAAGAACGATTACTATCATTTATGGATCATGGAGGAAAATCATTGTTAAGTTGGTTATCAGTGACCACAGACACTATGGATTCTAATATTAAGGGTACATTTACATGGCACCTGGCATCAAAACAAGGCATTTCAGCTCCACGTCATATATTTGTTTCGCTACAGAATAGAGAGCGATTTAACTCTCAAGAACACAGCCATATGATATTTGATCAATTAGGTGTTAATGAAGTCTCGCTGAGAATATACGGACAACATGAACGATCCTAGGATATACTACTTGATTACAATACCAACCAAACAGCACGTGTGTATTATCGTCTGTTAACATATATGGGACGCGATCAAAATGTAGATACTGGTCTGCAAATATCACAGTTGGATTTTAAAAGTTTATATCCGATTTATTACTTTTCGCTGGAACATCTTGATTTAACAAGACAATCTGTCGTTAATATACACTTTAGAGCTCGTGTAACCGATCCTCCTGCTGGTGGTTATAGAGCTGTTGCTGTTATTCTCAGTGATAAATCAGTGCTACTCGAAGGTGTTGGTGGACGAATGAGAGTAATCGATGCACCAGTGGAAAATATGTAACAATTAGATCAATCTGTTATTAATATAAAGTCATATAGTCATATTAGTGTTACGTTAACTCCTGGTCAACTCAAGAAATTGCAATCAGAATCGACTAAACAATGTGGAACCACAATAACGCTGAAACACCATCAGATGTCTGGTGGTCAGAATAAATTGTCACTGACAACTCGTCAGATAAAACACTTCAATGATGCTTTCAAAGATAAAAAAGTGTTCAGATCACACTCTCTGCAGCTGCGATCAAAAACATGATAAAATCAGGTGGTATATTCCCTTTGTTAGCTGCGTTTCCTGCGCTAATTTCAGAAGCATCCCCAGCGGTGGCTAAAGCGGCAGTATTAGGAGCCGTTGGTACCGCGGCAGGGATGGCACTAAAGAAAGCAACTGGACAGGGATATAAAAAAGGGAAAGGATCTAATATTACTAGAAACCCCGTATTCATGGTACAGCGGAAAAGGCCTGAGACAAGGATCAGTTTATTAACTCGGGAACCTTCGGTTCCATCTTCGATATTGCCTATAGTTCCTATGTCAAATTTAGATTTACTCGATGCTGCTAAAAAAAATAGCGATAAGAAACTTCAGAGGTGTCTTTATGAAAGATCAGTTGCCGGCACAACCAAAAGAACGTTGAAGCCGGTATCATTAATCTCGATAACAGCACCGGACCTGGAACCCACTGGGATGCATACGCGCTTGATGCTATTGTTTATTTCGATTCATATGGGGTAGCACCGCCTAAAGAATTTACGAGTTATATAAACCACTTTAAAAATCCTATCTGGTATTCTACGTTACCAACACCGGAAATGAATGACCCACCAATATACGGCAACGAATTATTAAATATCCTAGACGCCATCTCATCATCGAGAAAACCACCTCATCAGGTTGAGAATGAATATACCAGTAATTGCTTTTTAGAGAGAAAACATAATATTACATGATTGATATTTGGGGGAGATCTTTATCAAGCCTGAAAAAACCAATCGCGCAAATATCTGCAACCGGTGATATAGAATATATAATCGAAGATGAAATAGCTGAGATATTAAATTAGCAAGTGTTGATCCCAATGAAATAGTTGTATTTTAAGATCGTCAGGGTAAATTGAAAACGAGTAATTTTTCCCTTGATGATATTTTAGTTAAACAACACGGTGTAACGGAAAATGCTATCGCGGTATTTTACGATCAGGGTAAACTCAAACCAGGTGTACTTGTTTCAACTTTTGTGGATACCCAACAAAAACTACAATCAGAATAGCAGCAGGGATGGTGAATCGGACAACTTTGTAGAGGCGTCGATTCGGCAAACTGAGGCTTCCTCGAAAAGTGTAAAAAAAAGCGTCGATTCGGTAAACTGAGACTTCCTCGTAAATCGTAAAAAAGCGTCGATTCGGCTAACCAACGCTTCCTCGAAGACGCCAACGTCGTTGTCA
The DNA here is from genome assembly GCA_030141615.1 of Unio pictorum. NCBI lineage: Eukaryota > Metazoa > Mollusca > Bivalvia > Unionida > Unionidae > Unio > Unio pictorum. The sequence goes on from JARLTB010000207.1 coordinate 6,233,968, forward strand.
CTTACCCTCCCTGCTGCTATGGGTTAACCGAATATTTTATCAAGTCCCACACGATATCGCGTCCGAGGATCTGATAAATTTATCGTTACAAATCCGTGTGGGACTAACTGAACATGACTAAAGAAATTTCTAAATTGATTAAGATCCATATCGCTGCACCAAGTTAACCAAATGTTTCGTAGTGTATGGTTGTCAACTCCGTTAAACATGCATAACAAATTGCAGTTATCTCTGATCACTTTTGGTATTTGAGTGTATCGTTGAGTGGCGTATATCACATCGGTATTTTTATGTCTACCTTTGGAAAATATCCTGGCAGGGTTCTTTTGATTGTCTAACATCACATCATCGTATACGACTAAATTGTTAATACTTCCATCGATATCATCAATGCTTGGTGATTCTTCGATATCGGTTATAAACCTAATAACGCCATCGTTGACAATCTCTACAACTCTTTCGTAATCATCATTGTATGTGACACTTCCATCGGTCTGTGCTTTTTCGATCTCGGTTATAAGCTCTTTCGTTGTAGTCTTTTAACACCCAGTAACATCGTTGATCATGTACGGCCGGTGCAACCAAGTACAACTTGTCCAATTTCATCCATCGTATTACCATATCAATTAGCAACTATGTTTTACCTCTCCCTGAAGGTTCAATGATAATTATTCGAATATAGTTTGGTAACATAACATGATGTTTTACGGGTTCTGGTTCTATCGTTGATGAATAATCAATTACATTCATATCCATATAACATAATATATTATGGATCTATATTGTGTGAAGTGTAAAAAGCGTACTGGCACAAACGACTTGACTACGATTACAACTAAAAATAACAGATCAGCACTTTCTGGTAAGTGTGTACAATGTAGTACAAAATAATTTAGATTTGTTTCCCTTGATAAATCAAAAGGATTAAAAAACGAGGAGGTGATATGGCATCCAAGTTAGTAAAACTACCAGGAACACCATGGGCGAAGTATCCAGGAGAAAAACACCTTCCAGGGTATAGCTATTGTGGACCAGGGACTAGAATCGATATCAGAATCGATGATCAAAACCAACCTCGACCGGGTGAATATCAAAGAAACGCCATTGATAAGGCGTGTCATGCTCATGATGTTGCTTATAAAAGCAGTAATCTGCAACACAGACATCTCGCAGATGTAAAATTAATTCATTCGTTGGATTCTATCACTGATAAATCCTTCAAAGAAAAATTGGCTTCATGGTTGTTAAAATCGGCAATGAAATGTACATTGATCTTAGGTGCCGGTAATTAATTATAACATGGATTCTATTTATTATTCTCCAAAAGGATACTGGAGGGATAAGGAAGCAATCAGGAAATATATTTATCATCGAAAATAGATTAATAGAAGCATAAGCCAGCATTGAAGCCCTCAAATTTGTAAACTGAAGACTGTATCCATCGTTGTAAGTAACAGTTGTACCCAATTTGGTTCCCTCGGACAATAAAGCGTCTTTACGATTTACATATATACCCTTAGATGTTAGATCCGCGATTATGAAGTCGTATTCAACACTATCTATAATTAACCGTGAAGAATATCTTGAATTTTCGTACTTTCCACCCTCTGTGAATTTACCGATTATTCTTCTACCGAGTTCTTTTGAGTCTTGTTTTCTAATTTCAAAAAGCTGTTTGGACCATTTCACGATATATTCTTCGTCGAGATCGGGAAATGTTTTCTATTTTTGCTGATTATACTATCTAGACTGGGTTGTGGTAACCAAACCTCAGTCTGCGCTTGATATGATATAATCGCTTCACTGACAATCAGCGATATCAGCATTTTAGAATCAATCATATACCGTAATAACACTATTGGTGTCCAGTGTTTTTTTCAGATATGTGTCTACCAATCCAAACATAACAGCACGGATGAAGTCCTGTAGCCAATTCAAATGATACTACACGAGCGAATCCGGTCAGATCAAAATCAGGTAGTGGTCCATTAATCGCAACACGGGTCATTTCATGGGTGGGATCTCAGAATCGCTTAAACTATTCAGCGCATTCTCCGTACCCGAGAAAATTCCCGGGATAACACGCAACCATATCAACCGAAATGATAGTTTTGGGGACATATTTTTTATTCCATAATCCACCATGACTATATTCCACGCAGCTTGATTTGATGTCTGTGAGAAATTCAGCCCTTGTTGGTTTCCACATGTTTTTCTTTCTCGCAAAGTGAGTTGCAACCGACGGAATCTATAAAACAGTTTGTTAGTAATTGTTCGTCGTGTTCCGTTAAAAAACTATTGGCTAGTTTTTTCATCGCGTCATGTTGGACTTCAGTGTGGTATAATTCGCCGTTTGGTCTTACAAATTGATTGAATTTGTCTTCTTCGTGCTCAAAACTGTGAAGTAACTACACTGGCACAGGATCGTTTTTGCTCAACTGGTAAATAAAATCAAATAATTTTTTCTCAGAGAATTCTGGAGAGAACTCCGCGGGTATATATTTTATTGTTCTAGCTCGCGGGAATATTGTTACCGCAGGTGTCCACGCGTGTTCGTTATGATCAATAATTTTGATTGGGGCTCCTTTTGATTTATATTTCGATTCGTGTAATACCTCTCCTGTTATCGTCATTATGGTTATTGGAAATCTTAATGATGTTTCCAATTTCGTTATATCGTGAATTGTTTCTCCACGCTCCTTCACTGTTAGCCCCCATTCATTTATTGTTTTGCGTCTTAGATCAGTCAATTTGTTTCCACGCAAGTGTTCTATTATTCGTCCTGATACACAATTCATTCTTGACGAAGTCAACAATGACAGTTTCATGGGTTTTAGTTTTTCAATACTCGGTTTATCATTTAACGGATATATCCCATAAACAACTGCTGTTACAGGATAAGATCTTTCGTAGTATGGTTTGTCAATTCCAGTCAGAATTCCTGGTTTGGAATCTCGACTCACAGTGATAGTTCTTTTATCCTTCAAGATGGGGTCAAATTTATCTATGATAATCCAATCTCGGTTTTCCGAACGAATAATGAATTTCACTCTAAAAAAATACCTTTCTCGCCCAAGATGTGAGATTATCACAGCTGCTCTTTTTTCGTTCATGGTATCATCAACGTTACCATCAATTCGAAATGTTAACCAACAGTGAGATGCTCCATCACGCTTGAATTCATTAAAACAATCACGGATTTTACCTATCATGGTTCTATCACCTATTAGATTCTATGGTGCTACGGAGACTCTATCGAGACTGAATTTAGCATATTTCCCAATCGTAATTTTCGATAATCTCTCGAACTCCTTCATATTATAATTAAAACAAGTATTTAAATAGAGAATTTATTATATAATGAATCATTGCAAATGGCTTATGATTGGATCAGTAACCCCGTATAACAAATCATTCAGAAAGGAGTTCTGTGGATATCATATGCAAAGCGTTTGTAACGGAAGCCTTGGTCCGATTCCTTGTATAAGATGGGGGGTAGGGGTGCGAGGAAAATCACTGTTGTGTCTTGGTTGTGGTGGTAAGCGATACAGAGAGTTGAAGCGTTATTATGATAAGAAAGCTAAAAACTCCATCAATAACTCTGACCCTGACTGTGTCAGCGTCAATGACAAGATCATAAGAACTCCTCCAGACTACATTGAAAGATTCCAAAGTAACATCATCATTCAAGCAAATAATTAATCAGACAAATAATAGTATTGTATATAAATGAACCAAGAATTTCGACCTTATCCCATGATCAGAAACTAAGAGGCATCCTGTGATGGTATTATCAGACACCGCAGACTGAAGAAACCAGTTAGTTTTGTAACTAATCGAGGGTATTTGATGTTTACTGCTGGGAAGAAGAATTATTATTGTCATAGATTCGTTTTCGAGGTATTTAATGGAATAATCAGGGATGGTTTTGTTATCGATCACATTGATTCCAATCCTAAGAACAATTCTTTATCAAATCTACAGGCTATTTCACAAAGTGAGAATTTGAAACGAGGAAAGACTGGGAAATACTTGATAAAAGCGAGACCTATAAAATCATTTAATACAACAACTAACGAGGAAAGAGTATTCTAATAATTTGGCTGAAGCATTTAGGTATTTCGATATTTGTGTACCCTCAGTACAATTTGTTGCAGAACGAGTACAAAATTCGGCTTTAACAAATTGTTTTAAAAACAGCATTAAGTTTACATATGCTTGAATTCCATTTTGTATTATTCTATATAACACCAAGGGAGATAACTCGTCCGGATATGTGTCGGCTTATGAAAGGGTTACAGATCTCAATAGGTTTTTTTTAAACACTGTGTCATCTGATTTCCGATTGGCTCTTATAATTGTCATGATTCTCAGCGGAGATAATCAATTATCTGTTTTTGTAAGAAAACGAATCAAATGCGCAGTGTTTACAAACAGTTATATTCTTTTTTTTTAGTGTTTTTTGCAAGTATTCGGTCTTGCTTAAATGCTGTTAATAATCATTATTAAATACATGAAAGATATAGCGATAACACACCTATGTGTTCGGCTTTCATGTATAACCAGCTTATATACCATATCGTCTGTTATATTATTGAGATTTAGCGTGGAAAATCATACGTGAACTAATCATACAACCCACACACTATCCACGATGTGTGGATACTTTTTGTATCCATTCAACCTGGGATTTTATCTGGGTTGTATGATTGGTCACGTATGAATGTAGACCCGCCCATCATCATCATCCATCCATTCATTCATTCATTCATTGTGTATATAATACTACACCATTGACCTCATTTATTGTACAACCGCCATTAAAGTCGAAATTGGGGTTGTTTGTATATATGTATATATGTATATATAATTACCTTGTGACGTCCATTCATCAAACATATCCTCTTGTTGGTCTAACCCGCTATTTGACAAATTAGACCTACTCTTAGGGGAATATATTTCATGACCTCTGGGCCCAGTTAGATGTGAAGGAACCTGACCGGACCCTATGAGATGTGTTGTCATATATGTATAACCTCTGGGCGCCCTCCAATGAAAATACACCTGAGGGAGTCCTATGAGATGTGCTGTCTTATATATGTAACCTCTTGGGGCCTCCGATGAAAATAATCCTGAGGCCCCCAAATGGGGTTTACAATATATATTTTTATATCATCGCATAATATCTCTGGACGTGAGTAAAATGTAATAATACATTTTGCCACGGACATGATTCACATATCATCATATATAATTGCATAATATCCCTTGGCGTGAGTAAGATGATAAAACAAATTACCACAAACGGGGTTCATTTTTTTAAAAAATATATATTTTTTGTATTAGTAATATATATAATTATATAAAATGAATTCTGAAAATATCAATAGGATTATAACCGAGATTTCAAAATTAAAAAAATAAGAGATTAAATTATCAGATAATTGAAACCCTGATCAAATTATGTCTGATTATCAGGATATATAATACGGTACTATAACTAGTATGCTGCCAAAGAAGTATGTATTAATCAAAAAAATCCAGAATTCTATTCGCGACTCTCTTGTATTCTGTAGCGACGTCAGCGTGTTTGTCCCGTTATTTACTATCGTGGAAGGATTACGAAGAGAACTGGGCCGGGATTATGAATTGAAAAAGGAGTTTAATTCGAAAATTAGAAATATACGAGCGTTAATTCAAGCAAATAAAAAAAAACTTTAGATACCTCTGCTATAACTTTGTAAACTGCAAGGTAAAATTTTTACTATAAATACTCCATGGATTGCAATGCAATACAATACAATGGAACAGATGTTGCAAATACAATGGAAAGGAATGTGCGCTCAACTGTATAATCAATACCGGCTTTGATCAATGAACACACGTTGCTACGAGGAAGTAAATTACCTAAAAAATATTTTAGTCAGTGGATTTTTTCTTGTGTCATTTTTGGGTAATTTTTCATTGATGTTTATCTATTTTCTTGCCTATCTGAGTCGGGTTAAAACGTAGAAATCATTTTATGATGACAAAATCACTACATCGTACATTAATTGGAAATCGCTTTACTGTTTCAATAATGGTAAACGAAGCATTAACAAGTAGATTGGCTCGTGAGAAATTAGCGTCGATTAGAAAGTATATACCAATTCGCAACTCCGTACGGGAAAAACTTCAAGCTAGACAGAATCTTTAGACCGATTTTTCTGAGGGATCTGAAGATTTATTTAAACCAATTACCACTGCAACGAAAGGGGTAATATTAGCCACTGAGCGAGCTATATGGGGGAATGTTCCCAAAGACGAACCAAGAAGAGAAAAGCCTCTTATTAGTGAACTTGAAAAAATAGCAAGAAGATCCAAACAAACAAAAAAATCTGTAAGAAAACTTTCTGGTTATATAATAACCGCTGCAAGACGACAAGAACAACAAGAACGAGAAGAACTTGCCACACCAGAAGAAGATTTTACCACACCGATTGGATCACCAGAAGAAGAAGAAATTAAACTACCAGGTGATATTCCTATTATCCCACCACAAGAAGAGGATGCTATTACAAAAAAGAAGAACAAGAAGAACAAAAGGGTAAAAAGAACGAAAAGATCTTGACACTAAAAAGATATTTAAAAATGATGTGATAAATGATATTAAAAATTTTAAAATTGATAAAACGTTTGCTCAAGGGTCAACGAGAACAATATATGAATGAAGGATATGAAGACGCTATAACTAATAAGAAGACTTGGAGAACAAAATTATATTTGACAAAAATTGGTAAGTCTCAATTACCACATAATGATAAAGAATTTGATAGACTTGAAAAGTTGATATATCAAATAGAAAACCCAACGATACCAGTTTTGCTCTTTGTATCTCCAATAATGGCAGCAGCTGATTCTGAAAAAGGTGCAACTGGTAAAAAAGGAGATGGATATTAAAAGGCTTTTTCAGGTAGTGGTTTAGTTAGTTGTCCTGGTAAAATTCTCAGTGATATATCACGATTAGAAGTTCTCATTGGAGGAAAACGAGCTGAAAATAACTCTCCAGAAATAATGAAGAAGGCGATTATTTCCAGGTGGCATCATGGATATAAAAACATATCGAGATTTCCTTGACGAGTTAGTTGAGCATCATGGTCATCACAGTGACTAATCAACAATAATCGACGATATGATATAATCAATCATCGCTCTTGAACAACAATGGCAATAGTTTAGACCGGTAACACAGAAAGGCATATACGAATATGGTGAATAATAATCTGTATAGTCAACCCAGTTATGTATTTTTGCTTCATACTCACCGTATTCAAAATTTACAACATAGATTACTAAACTAGATAAACTATCTATGAATTTTTTTTTATTATCACGGGACATATAATAATATGTACGTGCATGATCTTTTTGATTTTTATCTAATAAAAAAATATCATTGTATGCTAGAGGAACCTTACCATTTCTTCACACATAAAAACCTAATCGTGTATAATATCTAGTATGTTTTTTATACATGATAATTCCCCATTGTATCATCGTTTACAATATTAGATAAATATCATTTAAATAAGAATGATTATACACTACAACCATGATAAACCAACCAGCGTCTAAGTATTAAATTCACGACATCCTATTTATAGAGCGTATCATGGTGATGATCTCGGTGATACAATTGCAGGGTTATTTGCAAGAATGGCTATAAAAGTAGCGCCGCTAGCAAAACAATTATCAATGAAAGCCATTGATGTTATTCGTGATAAGGGTATTAGCGCAGCTGTTGGAGATCTTGCCGGGAAAGCGTTTTCAGCTGCGAAGGATAAACTAACAGCGCTAGTTCGACGGCAAAAGAAACCACTAGCGTCATCAGTGACGAAGTCACCAGGACCACTACCATCTACTCAAGTAATGCCTGCAAGTGTTAGTAAAATAATAAATAACGCAGTAGATCAAAAACTAGCGTCGCTGGTGACCAACGACCAAAGCAACATCGCAAATATAATAGCGGGAAGTGGTTTAAAAAAGCCACGACGTGGTCGTCAACGAACACGACCATGATTGAGATCAGTGAATATATAACAAAATGTTCAAACGGTCACCTGATCCAGCGTTTGATATGGACGTCCCAGTGCGTAAAGATGATTCCGTACGCGATTATCAATATTAAGCCTATCACGCAATACAACCAGATAGTCGAACAAGAATTGAACTTCAAGTTCACGATACCAGTAAATACTTTTTGCCTTGTGAAGCGTTTATCGAAGTAGAAGGAGAACTTCTAACAGCTGCTGATACTCCTGCTGTACCAGCACCGTATCCAGCTGGTACTCAAGTCGGGTTTGTCAATAATGGTATCATGGCGTTATTCGAGAGTGCAAGATATCTCATCGATGGAAAAGAGATCGAGTCGATAGAACGTGATGTTGATGTAGCCACAACAATAAAAGGGTTAGCAAGATATTTCGACGATTATACTAGATAGGGGGGCCCTTTTATGATGTTTGCAAAGGATGGTAAAAATACCGCTGGAGGAAATCAGTTTATTATAAGACGACAAAATGATCGTGCTGGTGGTGTTGCTGCTATCGAGGATATGATTATAAACAATGATCCTAATTTCAATCTAGGAGCTGCGACACGTATGTCAATGTTGGGAGGAGCGCGTAGATCATTTTCATGCGCGATTCCACTGCATCATATATTTGAATTCTGCAGAAATGTTCGAAAAGTTATTTATGGAGCAAAGCACACAGTAGCACTTGTGCGAAAAGGTACTGACAATGACGCAATTTGGAGGATACCAGCAGATGCTGCACATCCGGATGCTGATCCCGGTAAAGTCATTTTAACAAAACTATCATTGTGGATGCCAGTACTGACTCTATCAATCACCTCAGAAGAACGATTACTATCATTTATGGATCAAGGAGGAAAATCACTGATAAGCTGCCTAACAACAACAACAGATATTATTCAATCAACTGTTAATGGTATATTTACATGGAACCTAGCATCAAATCAAGGTGTTGCTGCTCCACGTCATATATTTATTGCGTTACAGGATAACACACGAGTTGGCAATCAACTCTCCAGCCATATGATATTTGATTTAGGTGTTAAAGACGTCTCACTGAGAATAAACGGCCAGCAGGAACCATCCGAATTAATACAACTTAATTACGGTCAAAATCATATTGCCCGCGTGTATCATCGTTTATTATCATTTATGGCATGCGATCAAAATGTCGATACTGGTCTGCAAATATCACAATATGATTTTAAGGAACTTTATCCGATCTATTACTTTTCGCTGGAACATCTTGATTTAACAAGACAATCTGTCGTTGATATACATTTTAGAGCTACTGTGCTTCGTGGTGCTGTCCTCGAATACAGAGCGGTTGCTGTCATTCTCAGTGATAAATCAATGCTACTCGAAGGCGTTGGTGGACTAATGAGAGTGGTAGATGCACAAGTAGAAAATTTGTGATTTTCCAAAAACATATAACAATTAGATCAATCTGTTATTGTATAATGTCATATAGTCATATTAGTGTTGCGTTAACCCCCGGTCAGATTAAAAAATTGTAATCAGAATCAGCTAAAAGAATGTGGATCCACAATAACACTGAAACACAATCAGATGTCTGGCTGGACGAATAAATTGTCGTTGACAACTCGCCAAATAAAACACTTCAATGATGCTTTTAAAGATAAAAAGGGCGTTTAGGTCACTCTCTCTGCAGCTGCGATCAAAAACATGATAAAATCAGGTGGTATATTTCCATTGTTAGCTGCGATTCCAGCGTTGATTGCGGCAGCGGCCCCAGCGGTGGCTAAAGTGGCGGCGTTAGGGGCCGTTGGTACCGCGGCAGGAAAGGAACTAAAGAAAACAACCGGGCGCGGATATAAAAAGTAGGGAAAGGGTCTAAGACAAGCAGGAACCCCGCATTCATGGTACAGCGGGAAAGGTCTGAGAATCCCAGAAACAGTTTACTAGTTGAGGAATCTTTGACTCCTATGTCCAATTTTGATTTACTCGATGCCGCTAAAAAATTGGCCATAAAAAACTTCAGAGGTGTCTTTATGAAAGATCAGTTGCCGGCTCAACCAAACAACGCTGAAACCGGCATCATTAATCTCGATAACAGCACCGGACCCGGAACCCACTGGGTTGCATACGCGATTGATCTACGTGTAATCGTTTATTTCGATTCATATGGATTAACGCCGCCTAAAGAATTCATGCGTTATATAAACCGCTTAAAAACTCCTCGTTGGTATTTCACGCTACCAACACAACAAATGAATGACCCACCAATATGTGGCAGGGAAGTATTAAATGTCCTTGATGCTATTTCAACATTTGGGAAACCACCACATGTTGTCGTAAATGAATACACTAGTAATCGCTGGAAATCGAATAGATTTTAAAGAAATAATTAGTTTTACAATAACATGATTGATATTTGGGGGAGATCTTTATCAGCGCTGAAGAAATCAAACCTAAGAAATATCTGCAACCGGTGATATAAAAAAATCGAAGATGAAATAGCTGAAATGTTGAACTTAGCAAGTGTTGATCCCAATGAAATAGTTGTATTTCAAGATCGTCAGGGTAAATTGAAAACTAGTAATGTTTCCCTGGATGACATTTTCGTTAAACAACGCAAAGCAGTAGAAGATACTATCGCGCTGTTTTCTGATCAGGGTAAACTCAAACCCGGCGTACTTGTTTCGACGATTACAGATAAATTAAGATCTCTCGATGGAAAACAATTAAATTTAGAACAATCTATTATAAATTGTTTTGGCGATCCACCGGTAACATCACCAAAACTTTCATCGATAAAAACCGCCATGGACGATTTAATACAGCTTGATAACAAACATGCAAATCACGTAAAACAATTTACTGCGCTTCGAAGAAACGTCATTGTACCTTTCTTTGGAACTCCGCCGACCGTCGCAACATCACTCGTGCATATTAAAAAATCTCTTGATGAAATAGCCGCGATTAATCGGCAAATACAAACTATCAACACCGATATTAAAACGACCAATGATATTATCAAGGATGTTATGCCGAAGTTGATACAAATATTTGAAAAATATTCCTCATGAGAGAACCAACAACGTAGTATACACAATTCAACACGGATCATTTGTGTGGACACCATTCAGTAACATATTAAATATCACCGCAGTCGTCAAAGGTATTTATCGATTAACACTAGTGACGCCAACTCAATTTAATATTTCGTCAACAAGTTCATCTGGGGTCAATAATACGATATCAAAGATCATCGACAAGAATATTACTGAACAATTAACGATAACATCTACTGATAAAAATTTGTCTAGGGTTTCAGTAACATGGTATGTGGAATTCGTAGCGGATTTGAGTAAATAATTAAATCGCTAGCGGTTTCAATTGAAATATGTTATAATAAATAAAATGTCATAACCGACGATACCTTCGGTATCTCAATATCGCTATGATCAGGTCAGAGAGTTTCAAACTAATCTCAAAATACTCACTGAGGAGTATCAAACAAAAATAAAAAAATACCGACGAAGAATCACCGCAATTGATGTTACTGTGTACTCTGTGAGTGGTGTAATCGCCGGAGCTAGTATTATACTATCCTCGGTGACAATGATTGCTCCGATAGCTGTTCCAATTTGTATATCAGCGTCGACAACAATCGCGGGAATAATTTCGATAATAACAAAAAAATATCATCATGCAGCCAGCGCAAACTGCAAGATTACGTAATTAAATTCCATGTTGTATCAACCGCATACTCGCAATTATTTTCAATGATATCGTCATCACTCGATGATACATTATATCAGATAGTGAGTTCTCAGCGATGGTACGTCTTTATGATTCCGCGATGTCAATATTAGAGCGACAATATGAGTATAATAACAATGGCAACATCACAAGAACTGCTTCAACGAATAGCAGAAAATACCAACCCGGTGAATACAAGCATGATCTCAATAACCTCAACGAATCCTGAATTCAGTGTGAATTTCTCTACTCCGATTCCCGTGAAGGAGACAGCGTTATCAAAACTACGAGTGTATCACAGTTGGCTATATATCAGATGAAAATCATTTGGCGGTCAACAACCGAATAATTCCTTGGTGTTTGCGAGTAAGAATAAACAAGACGGGACTCCAGACTGGAACGTTGTTTCAATACCATCTGGGTCCTACCAAATCGAACAAATCAATAGCGAATTACAACGCAGAATAAAATCCATTACTGGAAAAGACTTGAAAATCGCTATAACGGTTCATGAGCCGACGCTATCATCTGCCATTGAGATAAACTCACCTGGGTATGTAGTAGATATCTATCAGAGTTCTATTAGAACTGTGCTAGGTAAGCCTGATATACTACCTTCAACTGAACCTCAAAAATCTGATTTTATCACAGATGAGATGCTTGACGCTAACATTGATGTAATTTCTCTAATACTAGAGGGTATGGTTTTAACAGATTTGTCTAAAGCATATTTTAGTTTTAATTCGATTAATGATTCTTACCCTGGATTTTTTCTTGAATTTAAAAGTGGTGATAAAAAAGCAACAAGACCAATTGATGTAGAGAAAATAATTATTGGGGCTTTTAAAATAGCTACTAATATTTTCGAATCTTCTAAAGAATCACTAAAACAAAATTTTCAAAAACATCTTTCAGGAACGGATTCACGCAATTAAATCATTAAACATATAAAAAATATAAACAGTGGTACTCATATTATTGATACATTGCATGAATTTGTTAGGAAAATGTTTGATGAATCTATTGAAAACATTGGGCAAGGAGGAGACAAACAAAGATTTCTAACCAAATTTAATATAACAAAGAAAGATTAATATTATTTTCAATTTCCAGGATATAGTACATCACCGATGAAAACAACTCACAGTAACATCATCGATGATGGTTTTAAAAAGATTCATGACGCATGGAAGAAAGCATCACAATCACAAACACCAACAATCCTCAGACATAATAATGACCCAGACGGTGGTGGTAGACATATTGCTCCGCTCAACGTAAATAAATCCACGGTGATTGCATTGAATTTAGTATGTGATGTTATCGAAGGCAGCTATCAAATAAAACTCGAGCGATCAAATCAAGCTCAGCAGGGATATATTTTATATTCATTTGCACCAACAGCTCCTCCAGGGTTTTTAATAATCGAGTATCCAACCAATCCAGTCTGTATGCGATGTCATAATAATTCATTAACGAGAATTAATTTTAAACTCACTGACCAGTCCAATAATCTAATTGATTTACAAGGTGAGGTTTTACAAATTAGTCTGTTTGTGAAATCGTAAAGGATTTTCATCGTAAAAAACCGTTAACCCCATAGCAGCAGAGGGGGAGGGGTGACAACGACACTGGCGTCCTTTTTTATAAAAGTTGGTCTGTTCACCCTCTCTGCTGCTCTGGTTCATCACAATATTTACTCCAGAAACTTCAAAATATTCAAAACACATCTGCACGGATCATCTTTAGAGTACCTCGATCAGAGCACACCTCACCACTGCTCTGTACCCTACATTGGCTATCAATTCGATACAGAATCAAACACAAAATTTGTTCTCTGTGCTATATTTTAATCACAGACCCCAGTCCAACATACCTATCCAGCCTCAACCATGTGTATACACCAGCAAGATTCTTACGTTCTTCTTCTGATAATCGTATACTCAATGTTCCCAAGGTGTCAACAAATTTATATGGACAACGTTCGTTTGCATACCACGGCCCGGCGACGTGGAACGTATTGCCCATTCAAATTAGAACAAAGACACAGTGGTTCCTTTTAAGAGTGCTCTCAAGACTCACCTGAGACAAACTTAGCGACCTAATCATGTTTTGTATCTTATATATTTTCAGCATGTTTTTATGTTTTCCAATTTCATTGTTTTTGTCATTTGTTGTTCTGTAGTGTAGTCATATCATTATTGATGGTGTAAAGCGCTTAGAGCTTTTAAAGATTAGGCGCTATACAAAGTCCTCATTATTATTATTATTATTATTATTATTATTACTAGCCTCTAATGTAATTATGTAAAAAAAACAAATGCCTGACGTGTAGTGAGATACCAAAAGTATTTTGATGCATTACAATAATGTAATCCGAGATGTCGTCGAATTCACACAATTTTCATATTAATTATTATGTCTAAGAATAGTATTGAGCACTTTGTATTTCCAGCGAAGAAATGTTTCGAATAAATAATTCGAATGTCGGACAGTTACAACAAAACTGAATGAATGATTAACATGACTATCTCTATGAACATGTTCTTTAACATAATTATATAGCAAAGTTGTTTTTATTTTCGCATCCGAGGAGTGTCAATGTTATAATTTAAGTTTTTAACTTTCTTACGTAGTAAATAATGACCATTATTCTTAGCCTGACGAGGATTTTGAGATACGGAAAAGAAGGCAAGAACTCATTCACCAGGCTGAGACCACGTATCACTTTTATTCATGTCGTACCGTAATTTAAGTGAATTTTGAGTGAAAATTAGTTCTTATTACTTCACAAGCATCTGATAACTTATATTTTAAATCCGAATTGTAATCAAGAAACTTAATTTCTGATTCTTCATATAAAGAAATTCCTCTTTTAACATTTTCAGTGGTCGATGGACAGTATGTCCAAAGCAAAGTTCAAATCATAGAGATTAATGAACTGATTCCCTAACGCCAAGCACGAGTAAATGAGCACCTTCGTCCCAAACTTTTCGGTATTTTATCAAAATCATGCCGAATCATCAGCATTTAAGCTTGATGAAATCTTTCTAGACCCCCCTTGGCTACAGGGTAATAGGTAGAAATTTGTATTTGTTCGGTGCCTAATCATGCAAAGCCTGATGGAAATGATCTGACATAAACTTTGACTCTTGATCGGATTGGACCGATTTCGGACGGGCATATTGCGTAAACATCTTTATGAAATGTCTGATGCCAAATTGACAGAATGGAGAGGAACAGTAGCATGTTGTATTCTAATCCATGAATAAGAACAATTGAGAAACTCACTTATGACAGAAGGTACGTAATAACAAAATTATTCCCACCAGCTGCGTCCCTTAATAGTTTAATATTAATAAGTGAGATAAACCATTTTGACGTGAATGGTTCATAATTGTCCATAATAAAATCAGACTGGAGCTTGTTTGACCAACATTACATTGCTTTCAATACATAACCGTCGCTTTGATATCATAGACATAAGAGCATTCGCAGTATATAGCTCTATCTTAATTTTGTTGTTTAGGAGTGCACGCTGACAGAGACAAGAATGTCTGATCAGTCTTATCAGAAACTTAAACGTTGTGCAGGATGAAAATTTAGAATTGTTCTTGTTAGCAGAAGAATCCTGAGTAGAAGACTTACTACCTACAACAGTTTGTTAGATACGGAATTGTGTGAAGAACAATTTAAAAAGTTTTCTAAATTTCCTCATCAAAGTACAACATAGCGTCACTATGGACGCAATTGGTGAACTCTTCAAACAATGTGCTAGTTGTATCTAGAATTGTCCAGTTTTGTATTGTTCTTAAACATGTATTGGTATGACTCAAGCATACTTTCCTTAACCAGAACCTTCTGCTCACGTTTCTGTGTTGATAAGGAAGTGTAGACATCATGTTATGGCCAATAAGCACACTTTCTAACAATAGCTATATATGCTCTTTTGACCAGTTTACATGTTCAGCATTTGTTCTCAATATAATTAAAATATTGTTTTTATTTCATTTTCTTTAAAAGGATGTACTAACGTAAAAGTGTAGTGATATTAAAACTCAACGCATGTGCAAAGTTAAAAAGTGCTTCGCACATGGTCCTTATATTTCCCTTAATCCAAATTTAAAATTCCTTTCTACTTATTATATTTATCTCACTCACTCTCTGCTCTGTCCGCAACTACGTTTATTGTATACCCCCCATCTCTCTCTCTCTCTCTCTCTCTCTCTCTCTCTCTCTCTCTCTCTCTCTCTCTCTTACAACTGCATTTCGTTCTCTGCATCTGCATATGTCTACCTTATTTTTCTCTCTCCTTTCCTTGTTTATGCAACTACATTTATCTGTATTATATATGCAGCTGCATGTGTCTTTCTTTGTTTTATTTCTCTAATTCCATTTGCCTCTCTTAGTTCCGCAAATGCGTTTGCCTATCTCATCTTTTTGACGCTCACACTTTATTAACTTTTTTCCGTCTTGTAGTTTAATTTTAATTCCATAACTTTAAAGTAAGATCCATTTATCCCAAATAAGTATATTCCACATATAATGTGACCAAAACAAGTTGTATTTTTTGCTTCGTTAAAAGTGCCTTCACATCGGAAAGATGAATAGTGTTAGAAAAGATGGAGCAGTTCATTCTTTGGCAAAGACTCTACCCGATCCTGGGTAGGATTTAAGGTAACGTTATCAATTTAAGACCACTAGATAACGATTGTTGATTTCCTTGAAGATTTCCAATTGATGTACAATGATTCACAAGACTTGCAAACTTCTAAGTAAAGTTAAGAGATAATCTTCCCTCCTGGACCGAACAACAACTTTCTATCCCGACATTATAGTTTTAAAATAAGTAACAAAAAGAACGGAAACTAATAAATCTTTTTCATATCAAGGAATAATTTATTTCCCTGGAATATAGTCTGAATATATGTGTAAGAAAACTAAAGGTATTATGATTTTAGTCCTAAATAGGTCACACAGTTCTATCCTAAGTTCTATTAAAAAAAGTGTTGATTAAATGTAACGGTGTTCCCACAGTTCTATCACAAGTCTTATCAAGAAAATTTTTATTTACTGTAATGGTATCCATTTTCTGGAAATACTCTTTGAATTTAATGAACTTTTCAATTATAATTAAGAAGTCAACGTTTTTGATACTAAACTTATAATAAGGAATGTGACAAAAACTTCCTGCAAACCATGTGGAATACAATTGTCCTTCAATCGTACTAAAATGAACGTGAAGTTGTTTACTAAATGTCGGTCACACAAAAACTTTGATTTTCGACTACGAATAAGTAAAATTACCTATATAAATAACGTAATATCATTAGATAATTGGACCAAACAATCAAAAATACATATAGCACGACTATCAAAGAAATGATTGGTGTACACTCATAGATAATATCCAGTCATATAAAGTTTTTTTAGACAATAACATTTGATTTACTTTTAACTCCACATGAGAACTTTTTATTGTCTTATCGTGTAATATACTGCATATATAATTCGTCTTCTGCAAATATAAGTTGACCTCTACCAGATTTGTGATTGAATTTTGGCCAGTTTCATGAACAATTCTGCCAGACTCTTAGACAGGATAAAATTAACAATTTTGGACTATTGCATCTTTTGATACAAATATATTGGCATTAATTTACGCTGCAGTGGTTAAATAAGGTGCATTGTAACTACCCAAAGAAACCAACGTGATGGTTAATACATGTACATTAGTAAATGTATATTTAATATACAGGTGCTCACTGATTCTAAACGATGGTCACATGATCCGTCAATCATTTTGTCTATAACAAAAGCGAGTTTTACATAACTATTAACGTACGAAGAGTACTAAAAACAACTCAGAAAATGAATATAAATAACGCAAAGTAAGTAAGATATATGATTATCATTTTCTCTCTAATTATTAACTTCATATATTCAAAAATACATGCCAATGATTTAAATCTTAATTTTGCATGAGTACATTGCAGCGCCCGACCGTGTTATGATATGAATAATAAATAATAGTTTTGCCATTATAACTTCATATCAGAAAACATTATGCAATTTCCTTCATGCCAAGAAGAAAACAGATAACTGTCTGCATGGAAATATATAATTAACTCAGACTATTGTTAGATGATGGCAATATTTTATGTGCAACCTTAAACAGAGTGATTTGATATTTCATACAAGAACATGACAAAGTTTAATATATCTAAAGCTGTACATAAGATGTGGTTAATGGACTGACTAAATGTATCCCTACCATAAATTGCTCATTGATTAAAAATTAAGTCAGTTAGTCAATAGGTGCATCTTCTATGGTAGTAACTCTGTAACATGATTACTAAAACTTAATGTGGTTACCAATTATAAATACAAGATTAGTCAATAAAGAATTACAATGAAAAAAAGTAAAGATGTTATTTTGTACAATTAAATGTATGTATGTATGTATGTATGTATGTATGTATGTATGTATGTATGTATGTATGTATGTATGTATGTATGCATGTATGTATGTATGTGTGTGTGTGTGTTTGTGTGTGTGTGTGTGTGTGTGTGTGTGTGTGTGTGTGTGTGTGTGTGTGTACATGCATGCATGGATGGATGAATGTATTTATGTATATCGATAACCGTATATTCAACAAAATATGCCAAGACGTTGCTGATTACAATTATATTACTAAAACATAAACATACAAAATCCAAAACTTATTTAACACAATATATCTTTCCAAACAATTAAGCAGATAATCGAAACAAAATAGATGGTGGAGATCAAGCAGTACTGCCAGCATCAAATGGTAACCGTTCTATATGAATACGAACTGGTATCCCAGATATTACAATCAGTTGGAGAATGTTAAGTCTGTAGGCTAATTTGAAGTTATTTCCGAGATACTACAAAACCATTGTGTATCTTATGTCCTCGTACTACAAATATCGCCACGGATGTAGTGATCAATCGAGTTGAAATACTTAATTTATGATAATATTAGTAAATATAACTTCATTTCATTTACCTCCCTTTAATATGTTACATTAATAAACTCCCAATTCATTTCGAGATGTACATTTATGGATAAGGTAAATTTAATGTTTTCTGCTCTTTGGAAAAGTATTAAATAAATAGAAACAACTTACTCAAATTTTATGTGAACTCCATCTACTCCTCTAACCAGGAGGTTTGGAGTAAACTGCATTAAATGGATAACATAGGCTCAAATTGCCCCTAATAGCCTTAACATGACTGGGATTTTAGTAGTTTCATTCATGCCTTATGATGTTGGGGTAAGGAATATTGAGGGAATACCTCATTAAGCAACGTTTTATTTTTCGTTCACACATGCACAGACGTATAATATCTCTAATATTTATTCCTTGATGCCTGTGCCAAACATTCCGTACTTTTAGGACTTGACCAATACATTACCAGAAGAGACATCAGGAAAGAAAACGTCTCCAGAACTCAGAAAGGAATCTTTTATATCTCGGCATGCTAGAGGGTCTAGGTCAACATAGCAATGTCGCTCCTCTGTACCTGTACATAAGAACGATGAAATATTTTAACTAAAATGTTCAAGAAAATTAGTATTATTACTACCGCATCCAGGTAGGGATGCAGAGATACTTTATTAAAACATAACATGAACCTTTCTCCTCAAAAAGTCCAATAAAACAACTAATTCGAAAATAGCATTTTGGTTACATACAAAAAGTAAAAATACGGCTATAATTTATAACATAAGGTATTTAGTGGCAAGCAATCCTCATTTGACTTAATTTTGCATTATGACGGACAATATTGCTATATACATATTAAGCAACATACCAATCGTTTCTAGAACAACGCTCTTGTTAAGTTCCTTGCAATTATATTCTCGTATCACCTTGTATGTACCACTATCAAATTTTGTGATGTTCAAACAGTTAACAGTGTCACCATTACTGTCTTTTCTGCAGATGTCTCTACCACAAACTTCACCCTATCAACTTGTGCACGCACGTCCACATAATTATTAGCAGGCCATACCCGAAGGATAGGTGACGCGTTGTGTGTTATCTGAATAGCATCCTTCCATATATTGTTGAACGTCCAAGAAAAGGAAAAGTTTCTTCCAATTATAACCTGCAGGATTCGTCCTTCTGAAAATTCATAGATTAGGCAGCAAAGCATTATATGTAAAAGATACATATTCTAGTAGGAAATTATAACATCGTCTAATGCAGCATTATCGTGCAATAATAACTGTTATACAGAGATTGCTTTCTGGAAAATGTTAAAGCTAAACCGTCAAAAAAGCATAGGATATCATTTCCTGTGTTCAGTCATAAAAACGTTTATGATCATCGAGGTATAATTGAACTGTACAATTGATCAGACAACAATAGGCTACCAGCGGCGTGTCCTAAACCCATTAGGAAGAAACCATACATGTAGAATAATAGACAACATCATCGACTACATCCTCAAATTATATCTCGAAACAAATATCCTTTCATTTACTTTATGATGTCTTTATTTGAAATTGAATCATTCTTTCCTGATATGGGCGGAAATGTATATTTTATATTTGCGAATTTTCATAGAAGGGAGGAGAACGGAAATATATTTTATTACAATAAACAAATACTAATAGAACGTGAAAAGATATATAGCAATAACAAAGATATATTTGCATCATTAAATCATATATATATATATATATATATATATATATATATATATATATATATATATATATATATATAATATAATATAATATAATATAATATAATATAATATAATATAATATATAAAGGGTACACTGTGGACGTTCTGAATGCAGTCATTATGTCAATGTTGGAGCTCTACACAGGCATTATTGTATTTATGCGAAAATACGTCATGATGCACAGTGAACCATATTTGTTGGCGGACGCTAGATCAAGCTATCAAACTATATTCTGTTATATTTGTTTATTCTCTGCCGTCTTGAAACACCATCGTCCTCATGTAATATCACAAAGTTTATTAAACGCAAATAAAGACTTTAAAGATAAGAAAAGGTCACACAAAAATGCACATCACTAAATTTATAAAATCAGTATATGTGATATACGGATGGAGGCTACATGACTGTGAATGGGTGGAAGAGGCCAGAAATAAGTGGTCAACAAGTCACAATAGCATTGATAAATGTGTTTGTCAACAAAACCCGCCTATAGCATGCTTTGTTTTTCTTAAATAGTATATAACAGGTCTCTCTGGCAAACACAAGCTGCTAAATTTCATTTGTAAACAAGCCTCTTTAGTTTGCATTTTACAGGTTCAAACACGATAGTCACCTTCACATACCATATTTGCTTTCTGACCATAACAGTCAAGCATTCACACATCTATGTTGGACTTTCATCATCCGAAAATACAGTTTTTAAAAGGTGATGATTTAATATATATATATATATATATATATATATATATATATATATATATATATATATATATATATATATATATATATATCTATATATGTGTGTGTGTGTGTGTGTGTGTGTGTGTGTGTGTGTGTGTGTGTGTGTGCATACTGAAGTTATTCCAATCCTTATACAAACAAATAAACAAAATAATTTTCAAAATTAACTTCTGGTACTTATTCGCTTAGGTGATTTTACCGTATTTATTTATCATGAACAACAACTAAATTTATTGTAAAATTATACAAAGCAATAGCCAAAATACTTCTCATCTCACTTTAAGGTGCATACAATTAAGCTATTGTGTTAAATTGGCGGGAAGAGCATACTTTAAACACCGATGCCTTAAAATTTGATGATATATTTTAATGATATGCTATGGATCTTATACTTGTGTAAGAACTTAAATATTGGCTGTTTGATATTTCACGGCTACACAAGGATATATGAAGCAGAATATGGCTATGTTCAATATATCTGGACGGAAACATTTACAGAGGACATATGAGTTGCATATAGTTTTGAAAAGTAATGGAAAATATACATATTGCATTGATTATTTTCGGTTATGTGTGTACACGTATACGGCTTTATGAATTTAACTCAGCAAAACGAGATGTTGGTACAAATACTGTCAGTGTATGGATACTTGCAGGTGTTAATAAATATGAGTTTTCCCTCCCTTTAAGTAAACTTGTAAGATGTGCATCCCTTTGTGAATCCTCGTAGGCCAACATACGTTCATGACTCTGTAATTGGAGAATTTTGAACCTCTTTGATGACAGCTGTCCATCTTCTAATTTCCAGTCCATGTTTGCATGTAACGATACAATAGGCTGTAACTTGGTGGACACCTTCCATACCATACTCTGAAAGTGTGATTGTTGATCTGGCAATTGGTTTTTCAAAAACGTTTAACGTGGGCATCGTCTCCGTTACTTGATTCAGATATATTGCACAACTTGCACACAATATATGATGTTTATCTCTTTGTTAAATGTGTCCGTTTGCTTTTCCCATGGTTCTTGAGGTAAGGATTGTCTGTGTATAAGACATTCCATGCCATCATCTTGCTTTAACGAATAACGAAATATACATAATTACATTATGTCATTCATGAAAAGGGATTTCGTCCAGTAGCACAAACATATATGTGTCAAGTCTTGTTACAATAACATTAGGAGCGCTGATTTGCAGCGATAATATTACTTATGCTCCTTCATAGTTAGAGTGTAGCTGTTTAAAGGCCAACTCAGGGTTGGATGTCTTTCACTGGACTCTAACATCAACTACTACTAGAGTATTGTCTATCGAAACGTTTGCGACAAAACGAATCAACATTTTAACTACATTTTACTGATATGCTCGCATCGTTTGAATTTATGGTGGCTTCAACCCTATCACACTTGGCAGCTTTATAGTAGCTCACTAACCCATGGCAATAATCAGACCTAGTAAAAACATTGTGTTTCTCTGAAATAATCTAGGCGGAAGTTTGAACAGAAGCCTATAAAAACCGCTCCAGTGACCTAATGGGTACGATCTACCGCCACTGATGCAGAAGATGGCGGGTTCGAAACCCGGCTGAACTATAATAAATACATATTAAAATAGTACTAGCAGCTGTCTCGCTTAGTTTTAGGTCTGGTCAATCTTGTGTCGTTATAATGTGAATGGGAGGGGAAACATTCTACATGTCTGTTACATGATGCCTCTTTGCTAGACATCACTATAACATGCCACCCTGCAGACATCGTAGCAATATGACTAAAAAAGTAAAGCTACTTTTACAATCTAAATTAGACATACACTTTTTGATCTTAAGTAAAATATATCTTGTCAAAGGATTTTCCAGTATATATGGCAAGTTATAAAAATGCATCCATCAGTAAATCATTTTTATCTACTTCAGCAACATTTCCAAATCACACTAGTATGGTATTGTCATCAAGCAAGCGTAACCCCAGTGGACATGTTATACCCTTGACATGATATTGACTAGAATGGCTATTGTGCAAACATAAATGGTACCTTGATCAGCTGATGTTTTATGTACTTGTGAGGATCCATCTTCCTAAGATGAGGCTTTTTAGTATATGCCTCTTTACATTCGTAGTCGATTACTTTCCCTTCGCTTGTATTTGTATTTCATGCAAGCCAGAAATGCTAAATGCAATTACCTTTCCAACGTACGATAGCTGGATCAACCGCCAGGTCCACATAATTCCAATTTACATATTTTGTGTGATTTTAGCAATGGCATAAGTAAATATTAGTTTAAAAACGTAGAGGTCAAGCTTCTAGAGACCATAACAGTGGGTCATAATGAGCAGGAGTAGTATGTATACCATATTTATATTACTGCGGAGAGTATTTTAAGTTCACTATGTCCTTATTGCCAGTTATTAGCGCAAATCAGTTGATTGTAAAATCGGTTAAATTGCAGTGTTGCTATTGGTTCGTCATAATCATGTGGATCAACCGATTGTGACGAATGCATTTAAGTTTCCTTCAGCCGAAAGTCTTGCCACTATAGATATAACCGAAATAATGTACACACTAGCTGCCTTAGATCTTGTAATATTAGCTAATATGTATGCAATACCATGCCAAGCGTTTTTATCACAAAAGCTTTTTCTGTTGACAATAGTTTCAAACTTCAACTCGGTTTACGTTCAAGTTTCCAATCCAGATTATCGAGTGTATTTTCGTAATATAATCCGAACATTAATTAATGAATGGAGGCGTCCTGCTCGTGAAATTAGAACATCAATGTTTTGTGGTATTTTTGTTTTCTGTTCCTTTAGGATGCAAATAGCTTGGTCAACTTTCGTCAATGATCATATGCCAGATGTTGTAATAATTTGCTTATAGCATACTGAGTTTTTATTTGTAATTATATGTGGGGGTTTTATTTAAAGATGTCCTGGTGTGTTTGTAATGTTTATATAGGAATATAGGCATGAATTGTAGAATTCGTTGTTTTCTCAAGCTCCTAAATCGTTCTCAAACAATTTGTCCAAAGGAATGGGATATGCTGAAACCAAGCATTGTATTTGAAACATTCTATAAAATGATCACCATTGGAAACTTCAAACTCCGATAAATATGTTCAATTTAAATTGTTTGTTTAAATATTTACCACCCACATTTATCTAACATAGCCGTTATATGATGCATTAACTTTTAGCGTAGGCACCAAAACATATTATAAAAGGTCACAGCGATAGTTCCTCTATCTCTATCAGGATCAGCGGGTTCGGAAACTATTACATTATAACAAGGTCAAAATCATCTGGGAAATGTAGTTCGTCTTCTCTACCTCAAACAGTCTTCCTACAGTCTTATTGCCTGACAATTATCCTAGCTCAATATAATTTCGAGCACAATGAAAACAACCGACCAGTGGTTTCAGATCTTTTCGTCATATTTTAAGTCTTACCATTGATTGGTTCAATATTTGTTTATATTGGCTAATACGTCGTAACATTATAATTTATATTTCAATGCTATATTCATATATTCCTTTCTTTGGAATAACAAATGAAATAATTAAAATTTTATGAATTGACAGATGTTTTTTTTTCTGACAATTTGATTAGATGTAAGAGGCCACATAATACTGACCTGATATTATATTTATTTAGAAAATTCTGGAGACTACATTTGTATCTGTTTCCGGGCCATTTTTTGTGATGCTTTATCTATTTATATGACCTATACCATAACAATAACACACCAACCTACCATATGATTTCCATACAAAAATGAACAACCTCCAACATACAATTGCATATTCAAAGCTAGAACAATTGTTACGTACATTTGATTTAAAATTATGTATTTTTAATTGTCAGATCCAAATTTGTCATTTTGGGTTTAAAATTCATTAATTGGGAGATTATTCTAGAAAAATCTCTATGACCATACTTTATCTGTAAACATGTTTTTGACCTTGACTTGTTAACCTCATTTCTGGCCTTGCTTCAGAGTGATAAACAGGCATTGAAAACAATTGGCTAAATCCAAGGACATCTTTTTATTTCTAGTTCTTGGGGGTGAGAAATGTCTGATTTTCATTCTATGTGTACGTGTTTTTATGATCGAACGTTCTTTCTGTGACCTTCTGGGAAATCACGTGATCCCTTGTTTACGTAAAAACAGGTATTTAAATTATTGTTTGGGAGAGACCAATTCAGTAGAATTTCTGGGCTTTAAAATACTAGATGTGTTTTGGGTTATACTGGAAATTGTGTCAATTCGTTGGAACAAGAATACTTATTTTATTTATCTGGAAAAGAATATGTGCTCATAGATTTTCATTTGGATAATTATAAAAACAAGAACTGCATCACGTGACATCGTCAGCCATTTTGGATTACATCGTCAAGATTTGAACCTGGAACTATTAGAACATTTATTTATCAGGACCCTTGCAATTCCATTACTGGATTATTTTTGTGAAATTCTATATTGGATTTTTAATGCTGGATTTGATTCTCTAAAACCGTAAGTTTTTTTATTTTCTTTTATGAAAATAATTGTACTTAATCAATTTGTTTGTTAAAGTTTTACAAGCTTGTTAGTTTTCACTCTTTCTGTGTTGCTGCTTATTCGAGCCTAAGCACGTAACACAATACATTTTGCACAGATCTTGTTGCAGTCAAGACTTGCCTCTTTTACTGTAGAATAAAACTGCAGGCTTCATAAATTTTTAAAGTTTGCTTCAATAATATGTTCCACTAGCTGGTATCAAAGGTCGGGGGGCCAAAACATAAGCGCACGATCTCACCAAAATGTGTAAAAGGTAATAATAGTTAATATTACAGCAGCACATGCCATACACATGGGTAATGCTGATAAAGAAAGGAAAGCCTGGTTTGAAAACGAACAACTTTTTTAAGAAATGAAATATCATAGTAAAATGCTGCATAATAAAAGTAAAATATACTCATATGAATACAAATGCACAAGGAGTGCTAGTGAGAATTGTTTTCAAGCTTAATAAAGTTATCGTTTGTTTCATTCATTTGTTTCAACCATTTTAAAGTCTAACTTCAACCATGGCGCTGAAACGTCATTTTGTTACTAAGAAAGTTTAAGGAGCTGTGCAAATGAGTGCGTTGCACCATTTGTTTTCATTTTAATCAACTCTTTAGGATTGAAATTTGTTGATAATTAATACACTTAATGTAATCATTTACAACCCATTAATGTCCCGTCCGCTGCTTTACGATATTCTACTTTTTTAGGGGATTTGGAAACATCAAATTGTTCACTGGTTGAACTTCTGTGCCAGTCTTGGTACTTTGTGTACGATGTAAGAATCTTTTGAGAAAGTCACTGTTTGATTTTCAACCAATTTCCAATCTGGATGAACGTTTGATACAATTTTATTTTCTGTTCCTCTTGTCTCGTGTCACATTAATTATTTTAATTTTTTGTAGCAAAACTGTAACTTCACTTTCCATATAATTTGTGTATCATATCAACCATTTGGATACTAACTAGTTCATAGATGTTTCCACTAGATAAGAAGTCCTTATTTAGCTTAGTCTTTTTTGAATTTCTGATGATAAATAATATTTTCTGTGTTCGCAATCATCAATAATTCGTCTAATTTTAAAACTACACGTTACTCGAGTCTGCTTTGAGCGCGTTTCTAATAATATCTAAGACGATAGAATTATTTTTTTCAACAAATTGTCTTATAGCAACGCATTTCATCTGTCAAACATAGCTGAATGGTATGCTGAAACTACATCGTTTTCTCCAAATTTTTTCAAAGTTACTGTGTAACGAATAGATTTACGTATTTTGTGCATCATTTGCCATATCAGATTTTCTTTAATACCATTTGTACAAAGATGTCTCTTCACAAAAGAAAACAAATGCTAGGTCAAATCGCGTTAAGTGAAAAATAAAACATACTTTATTGCCTAGGTAATTCTGGCAAAGCACCTAACAAATGGAGATAATTGACCTATCGCCACATGTCAATCACGCAGATCGATTACCCAATCAGCAGGTGTATATTAACCACCTCCGGGTATCGTTGACGTTCGTATTAATATTGTATGCAGTGACGTCTATTTTTGTAGGTTCTCAAGCCTCTTGAAAAAAAAAAATTAATTATTTACCGAAATAAAAAAATCGAACAGATATAAATATTATCTACTTGATTTAAAATGGAAAATACATATCGTTGACATTGAAACAAATTTCATTACCACATAATAAATATGTATTGAATGCTAACATGTTGTAATAATAATTGAAAAATCAATACCAATCTTTCTCTTTAATCCTGGTACAGATATGGTTAGTTCCTCAAGTTGTCTTTATACAAAAAGCACGGTAATTCGTTTTTCTTTATTGCATGTGAGCTCTGATGCATATAATTTAACACAAATTCAAAGAAGGTAGCTATTGTCATTGTAAATCCTAATACAATTCTTTGCAACTCTTCGCTGTGATGAGTTTCCATGCATATTACGAATATGCAATTCAGTCTTTCAATCGTTCTGCTTGACACATAATCTGATATCTTGATGTGACGATCGATGTGATATCAATAACCCAGTGATCAATGAGTGGGACTTTTTTCATCCAAGAAATAATTGTTATTATTCTTGTTCTAGCCATCGCAACAGCAACAGATTATTTTATATCAGTGTTTCAGTTTTATGAATTTTGACTATAGTGAGTGGTTAACCATGCAATATAATAGGATAGAACAGTTAGTTTGTTTATTTCAGAATTCACGAAAATAAAAATTGATCTCTAGGTTTTTTTTCAACTGAGCTAAGAAACACATTTTCTAATAGTCTTAACGTCAATGATTTAATTATTAAGAAACCGGTTTAACCAAAATATTTGCGTACGCTTAATGACAGACACAGAGAGAGAGAGAGAGAGAGAGAGAGAGAGAGAGAGAGAGAGAGAGAGAGAGAGAGAGAGAGAGAGAGAGAGAGGGGGGGGAGAGTACGTGTGAATGCATAAAAGAAAATAAGAATTGTTTCAACTACATATTATTTATGGTATAAGCGATTATGGCTCTGAATAAAAAGGAAATTGTTCTTAGTAGATGTAGAAGCACACCATCATTATTAAATTATTATTATTATTATTATTATTATTATTATTATTTGTATTTTTATTATCAACAACACTAATTTTATTATTGTATAAGCCCAGTAAAATAGAAAACTACCACAATGCCATTAGAACTCACGATGGATGTACTGTGGTTGCATTGTAGGGCATCATACACACGCGTGAAGCTTAACATTTTTTTTCCGCAAACGTTATTATTATATATATTTGTTACGTGACGACATACCTGAAATACATTGATTGGAAACTGTTCCAATCCTATCTTAAACAACATAAACTTTAAATGTGAATGAGGAGACAAATGTATTTGAGATTCCTACGCAAACAGCCAAGCAATCCATCATGAGGAAGAGAGATGTCCTTGACGCAGAACTTGTAAATTAACAACAGTCGCACTCATAATCATATAGACACTACTGGATATGAAACAAGACATATATATTTATGGTGTAAATCACTGGACTTGGCTAGGGCTTTGACTCGCGGAATAGCTTGGAAGCGTGGGAGTTTGAAATATATATATATATATATATATATATATATATATATATATATATCTGTGTGTGTGTGTGTGTGTGTGTGTGTGTGTGTGTTCGTGTGTATACGAATTTTAAAACAAATCAAATATATTCTTTACTAAGGGTTAAAAAAAATCGGTCTATTTGAATGCCACGGTCATCTGTATATTATTGTAAAAAAGCTGACAAAGAAATCAGAATTGTCAAAATGTTGAATACATGTAAAAATAGAGTGTCTTACTACCACCCGTACACTTATCCTTCAAGGTCAAACGTGTACATTACTATGCCGGGGATAGGGTTTTGAAACTCGTAAAGTCGTAAATACTGCATTGAATTTTGTAGTTGTAAACCATTTAATGATATCGCATAACCCCTTCTGAGACCCCTTTAGCAGGCCGGGTCCCAGAAAAAAGCATTGTTTATACTAAGATTATATATCATAATCTGCTTAATTGTAAAATATAAAGCAATGAAAATTTTCACTAAATAAATTCGTACTTTAAAGATGTTCACTGTCTATCACGTTCATTAACATTAAAATCATATCTGCAAGAGCAAAGTTACATTTAAAGGCTGCTCTCTTTTGTTTTGAGTCTGTAATTCTAATACCATTGAATGTGGTGTAATTAGAGGCCGTCCAATTAGTGCGAACGCATGGGGGGAGGAGGAGGGGTTAACCCAAGTACATACGCTTGAGTATGGGGATATATTGAAAATGTACGCACACATAGGAAACGGAGGTGGGAACCTGGATAATAATTTGTTGGATACGTAACCTGTTTGACTGAATTTAAGCGGACATTAGATAAACGTTTTAATATTACGCGGCTTATTTCTTTGATGCAGCCAGACATTCAGTTCCGGTGGACTATTTTATTTTATTAAACACGTTAATATTATTAATCCTTTATCGTTTCTGCTTGGATTAAATATAAGCCGTTCTGTAAAACAGGGAATGCGTCATGCGTACGTACGCAGGTGTGTGTGTGTGTGTGTGTAAAAATAAGTATGTTTACAGGGAGGATGAGTGGTATAGCTTTGACATTTTTTTGCGTAAGTACTAAATTTATGGCCTCTTAAGCCTATATTTCTATCATAACTTATGAACGTGTAATTTAGATATTGATTCTTTCTTGATAGCTAATATCATATTCAGTCTACTTTTTGTGTCACTTTTGGATCAACGCAGATATCACTGATAGTAAGAGTGAGATAAATATCGTATATGCACGCATATTAAACTATAGATATCACACTTTTATAACACAAATTGTTATGTCAATGTCATCTTTTCATGTTTTAAATACAGCTGAAAATCTGTTTTTACAGTCGAAAATAAGACCAATTTGGATCGTGTGAATTGAACACATTCGAGATTAACTATGGGAAGTTTCGGTCATTGTCATCAGAAGTGAAAATAGTTTTTTTTTCTAATAACAATAAACTGGAAATTTTAACGATTGGGGTAGATATTCTATATTTACCAGGAAATATATAGCTTTAAGTCTGAGATCATTAGAGTTGAATTTGATTCACATATAATATCACAGTAAGATCTGCAACAAGATTTGGGATGCTGGAAAATTCCCAACACTTTGGACGAAGTCTATTGTGGTCGCCATTGCTAAGAAAGGGGACACTACCAAATGTGATAATTACAGAATGATTAGCCTCATTTGCCACGCAAGCAAGATCATATTGGAAATAACAGGAGCCGAATGAAGATTACAATTGAAGCGCAGATGTAGGAAGAGCAAGCCGGTTTCAGAAAAGGAAGAGGCACAATTTAACAAATTTTCTCACTGCGATTGATAGCAGAGAAGTACCTCGCGTTGCAGGACAAGGAATTGTACTTGATTTTCATAGACTTCAAGAAAACCTTTGATCGTGTATGGCACCAAGGCTTGTGGAAGGTACTACACCATTATGGCATACATCCAATTTTGATCAAATTCATTGAAAATTTGTACAAGAGAACGCAAAGCGCTATCAGAATTGGAAACGATGTGACGGAATGGTTTCGACAATTGATTGGAGTGCGACAAGGCTGCATTTTATCTCCAGATCTATTTAACATCTAACTGGAGCATATTATGAGAGAGGCACTCAATGGCCTAGAAGACGTTGGGACACGCATAAGTGGCAGAACAATTAACAACCTACGTTTTGCTGACGACATTGGTCTTCTGGTCGAACTGCTCGGACAAGCTCAACTCCTTCTGGACAAAGTCGATGAGATCAGCGCAATGTATGGACAAGAAATCAGTGAGACCAAGACAGAATGGATGCTAGTGAGTACCAAAGACGCGGGAATAATAAAAACGAGAATTGAGAAGGGACTATTGCTTAGAGGAAAGAAACTACAGCATGTGGACAGTTTTAAATACCTTGGGACTACCTTGACTGAAGATTGCAGAAGCGCGAAGGACATAGAAATACGTACAGCCACAGCCTTGAAAGTGGTGAGCGAGTTGGACAACATCTGGAAAAAAAGTATGTCAAAAGTGAGACGAAAATGAGGCTATACCGAGCTCTTATAGTCCTAATTGCCATGTACGGGTGCGAAGCTTGGACACTAAGAAGCGCTGAGGAGAGGAAACTACTTGTGATTGAGATGACGGCGCTTAGAAAGATTCTAGGAGTTCACATTATGGACAGGATGAGAAATGAACACATCAGAAAGGCTCTTAATCACACAGAGACAATCGTGCATAAAGTGCACGAGATACAACACCAATGGCTACGACACGTGATAAGGATGGATAAGAACAGAAAAGCGAATATTGTACTGTACGGTAGAGTAGAAGGAACGACGAAAGTAGGGCGTCCGAGAACGACATGGATGAAATCTGCACTGGCTAGATACGACGTGGGGAAGCGAGTTTTAATGAGGACTGCACAGGAGAGAGAAGAATGGCGTTTGTTGTCAACACATGCAAGAGCCCACGTCGATGACGTATAATAGAAATTGTGCAGAGATATGGCGGAGAAGAAGAAGAAGATGAATCCGGCGTGTCCATGATCTCATCAAGTTAGTACAAACTCTTACATTTCAGTCCATGTATAATGTATACTAATACTAGAAAGTCAAAGTATTCGTTGGCACCTTTTTAAATATCTTTGGTTTTAACTCGTACGTACATAAAATAAACGTTACGAATTAAAAGATGGTGCAATATATAATCGAGTAATAGAACATATATTTAACTGGATCATCGAAATAGGACAGGACATAATAATAAGGACAAACTCCTTTGTTTTCAATTACAATACCAGTAAGGTAATTGTAAATCATATTTTATACATAGGGTCGGAAATGTAATTGTACTTTGGAGAGTTGATCAATCTATTTTAAATAAAATGTCATACACTCATGTCAACGTCACCTTGGCTCAAGGCCAGGCGAAGAAAAGGTAATCGAAAAACTCTAGTATGTGTCGTGCAAAAATAACTTTAACGCTTGATCAGATTGCTAACGGTGGACCGAATAAATTATCGTTGACTAAAACTCAACTTACCCATTTTTTTAAAGCAATAAAAGCAAACACTGGTGTTCAATTTGAGTTTGCTTCCTCCGCGGTAAACAAAATATGATTAAATAAGGTGGAATATTTCCGTAGTTCGCCGCGATTCCTTCGTTGATTGCTGCTGCGGTTCCCGTGGTCGCTAAAGCTGCCGCATTTGGTACTGTTGGAACCGTTGCTGGAATGGCGCTAAAGAAAGCTACTGGAAACGGGTACAAAACAGGAAAGGGTATGAGACTACCAGGCAGTCGTTTCACATGATACGAAGCAGGATTGAGACTCCCAGGAGGCATATATTCATAACCCAGCTGTCAAATTTTGACTTAATTGAAACTGCTAAAAAATATAATTAAAAAGTTTTCAGAGGTGTTTTTATGATACATTAATTACCACAACAACCTAAAATCTTGAAACTGGTATTATTAAACTCGATAATAACACTGGACCTGGAACTCATTGGGTTAGTAACACCGAAAGAATTTATAAAATATATATGGAGATTAAATATTCTCTGTTGGTATTCAACGTTACCAACACAGACAAAGACTTATCCGCCGATTTGTGGACGAGAAGTTATTAACGTTCTCAACGCGATATCATCATCATCGACTGCACCGCCTCATAAAATCAAACATGAATATACCAGCGATAACGTTTTAAAGAGATCATAAATATATAATGGTAAATAAATGGGGAAGATCTCTAGCACGAGGAAAAAACAATAGGCGCTTCAATCGAGGTTGTAAAGAAACTTATCAAGGACGCATTATACAAAACATTAAACCTGGCAGATGTATCGCCGGAAGAAATCGTTATTTTTCAAGATCGACAGGGTAAACAGAAAACAAGTAATATTTCCTTGAATGATATTCTAGTTAAACTTGTTAATGTATCAGAAAATGCTATCGCGCTGTTTGATTCAACGGGCAAGATTATACCCGGTGATGTTTATTCAACCATATATTATAAACTAACAACGTTGACATCAACAATATTTAGCACCGATAATAAACTATCAACGCTACGATCCGAAAATGATGGTAATATAAAACATTTTTTTACAGGTGTGCCAATTTTGAAATTATTGATAAAACTGCATGTGACCGTAGAAGATCTTTGGGTAAACAATTATTAGTCCCGTTGAAACTAGCTTATATTAAAACATCATTTGATACCATTAAAAAAAACTCATGATGCTATCGTCACTCATTTTCCTGATAACTCCGCTCGGCATGATAAAGTTAAAATCCCTAATGGGAAAATATCAATAACGTGTATTCGATACTTCATGGATCTTTCGCTCGGATACCTCAAACTAATGTTCTTGATGTTCCCTCTGAAGTCAAAGGTATTTATAGATTAACCCTTGTTTCACCGATGCATTTTAATATATCATCGAAGTCATCTACAGGTGTCAATATTATTGCAAGCGCGGTAATAGAACGGGGATCCATTGAACGATTTACAATAACTATTGCAACTGGTAATTTAGTTGCTCGAGAGTCGATCACATGTTACGTAGAATTTGTAGTTGATTTAAGTGAACAATATATTTAGATCATGACCAGTGAAATGATCAAGTCCGCGAGTTAAAAACTAATCTTAAAAATCTCGTTGATGAGTATCAAACAAAAGTAAAACAAACTATCTGAGACGTATTATCCGAATTGATATAATCGTATACTCGGTTTCAGGTGTTATCGCTGAAACCGGTGTATTATTATCGTCGATAACGATGATCGCTCCTGTAGTTGTCTCAATCTGTATTTCGATGAATCAGTTGAAGATAATGGAGCTTCAATTGGGGATGTTATCGAGTTAGAAAAAAATTAAAATTTCCGTTAACCGTAAATTCTCTCACTGGAGAAGTATTATACGAGTCAAATTATAAATCAAGAGCTGTACCGATTGAATTCACACGGGTAGAGTAATTCCGCGAGAATATTTCCACGAAATCGAGTAGTAAAATATTATTCTGGAAACATTATTGATTATATTTACCAGTTGAGTAAAACTGATCATGTGTCAGTATGGTTATTTAAAAGTTCCGAGGATGATGATTACAATCAATTTGTAAGACCTAATGAAGAATTATAACGAAAAAAAGAACTCCACACCGAGATGAATAAACTCGCGACAAGATATTCGAGTGATACAAAGGAATTATTATCTAATTGTTTTACCGCAGTTCATTATGCACAAAAGGAAAATTCGTGGAAACCAAGCGATTATATCGTATCGAGCACAGAAAGAAGTTTGGTTACCAAATCCTGTAAGATTGGGATGAAAAACGATGTTGTACACGATTAATTTTGGATGAATCGGAACCTGATTTTATACTCGCGGATACGGAGGGAGATGATAAATTTGGATCTAGGAGAAAAGCATATTTGTCAACGGGGAAAAAATTGGAACCATCGTTGCATATTGTGATGGTAAATCACCACAATACAATCATTTGAGATCATCGATGCTCGCTTATGTTTCAATTAATTTACTATCGATGATAAACAGATTTTCCAACATCGCGGTTAGAGTTGCCACAGATTCAATTTGCTTTAATCGAGAACATAAGAAAATCGTCGAAACGTTTACTACAGTCTTAAACAAATGGGGATCATGAGGAGTAAAACATGAAACATTACACGGATATTGCGAATCAGCGGATGTTCCCACTGTGGATAATTACCATGGAGAGTCAGTATTAGAATTAAAGTCGTCGCCGTCTGTTTACGATCCTATATCCATAAAAAAACCATTTACTTGAACGGACCAGGAGTATGCGGTAAGACAACTTGAGCTATCGAGTTATTCGGAAAGAATTCTGACATGATAGCATTAACACCTGCTCATAGACTTGCAAGAGAGATGACAAACCGAGGAGTAAACAGTTGTACGTATCATGGGTTCTTTCGGATTAAAGGTGAACTTGGACTCCTGATCGGATTGGTACAAAATGTTATCCTCGGATCACCATTTGGGATGAAATATGTAACGTATCATTGGATATATCAAAATAGGTTTCGATTCGTTGCTAACACAAAATACCGTTGTTGTGATGTGTGGTGATCATGGTCAGCCACAACTGTTTATTGGATCATTACCTCATAAATGGCTAAAAACAAATGTGGATTACCACTAGAAAATTAATATCGATTATAAATCACTTAATCAGTAGTTAACCGAGTTAAAACTTCGATCGATAAGAATACAACTGGATAACATACAAGGTAAAATAGCACGTAGAATAATTCATGAAACATCACTCGTGTGTGTGGGGGGGGGGAACGTAGAAACCATCCGATTAGAAAAATCAAAGACATGTTTAAAGTAACCTTATTTCAAATTCATAAAGAAATTTTTTCGATGGATCCAGTTCCGTTGATGCACGACGACAAAATATAGATGTTGATATCCCGCTAATTTCTGAGAGACAAAATCTAGTATTGTATGATATTGTACTAGCTGATATTAACGTCGTACAAAATACCTTGAGTGCTGAAAAATCCTCATGGTGGTTAGGATGCGCGATGACGATACATTCATATTAAGGACTGACCATCTTTGATATAATTTTTGGATCATCAATGATTTCATCGAATGGTCATATTTAGTTTTTTTAGCAGTATCTCGAGTCAGAAGATTAAATCAACTTCGAAGAGTTGTTATAACATTTAATGATATTAATTAAGATCTCGCGGTGGTAATTGAGTATCATCTAGAATAACTGTAATTGTTCACGTGTAAGTCCACGCTGTTGAGCGGTTGAATCTTATCTATGAATCGGTATTCTATTTTTAGACGTGACAACACTAGATAAATTATGCGTGGGTATACTCCAGATAGGATCGGTTGATCTTTTTCTATCATCCTTCATGTTCTCCAGGTTCATAAAATTATCGCACTGTGACATTACCTAATACCAGCTGTCCTGAAAAATCACGCTTGGGTATATTTATACACTTTTTTGTTATCGTGATAAGAGGTTTCATATTGATCATCCGAGTAATCTCATAATTGAGCGCAGTAATCTTACAACCCATTCACGTGATTGTTTATCTTCGATGAATTCTCTCGCATATTGATATCCAAATAACCGGTCTGCAAGCGTTCCATTAAACCGCTAAACGATTGCCTGATCGCGATGAATTGCTGTATGTCATCGTCTGATAGCGATTTCATGTTGTTTCATCATTGATGATACCTCACCTGGAAATTCTTTACCGGGATCAACCTGTAATAGATTCGGCTAACGCAGAGGTACTGCTCGCAATACCAACGACGGTTAACGCGTATTTGTAAGTATGTTAATTAACAGTATCATGCGAAATAAATAATATATCAGCCTGATGAACTTCATTTGGAAAGCTTAAATCAAAAGACGCAAATTGAATTATCTTAATAGGTGGTAAATAAATTTGCCATATCGCTTGCCTGGATCCTTTGCGGTAACTTGTTTAACCTTTGCAGCGCTGACGAGTTTACCTTTCCAGTGTCCACTCGGGGAATAATAAATCAATTCCATATTAATATTAATTATCAGCACCTAATATGAGCTTACCGTTATTGCAGTTTTTATTAACCAGGAATCTAAATATTACTTGAACGTTTTATCAGGGATAAAATTTAACGCCTGGATTAATTTTACATCAACGATGTGTCGTTACTAGAGATCATAATTTATGTATGCGACATCATGATCATGACAAGGTTTATCGATATCGTTTACTGGATATTCACCTGATTTATTTTGATTATCAAGTCGGATATCAAGTCAAGTCCAGGACCGCAGTAATTATAACCCGGAAGGTGTATTTCACCTGGACATTTAAACCATGGAACTCCAGTAAGTTTTGTTGACTTGGAGGAGATATCACCTCCCTTTCTTACTGACAAATCTAAATTGTTTACGCCACACTGTGTACACTTGCAAGTGATTGTATCTCGGTTATTTTTTTGTAGTAACAAGAGTTCGGTCACTCTTTGGCGTACGTGTTCAACATTTCACACAATGTAAATCTATATTTATTTTTGTTCTATTTAATGAAAATTACGGACTTTCCCGCGACAAAATGAAGAGAATCTATTACACATCATAAAATGTTATCAAATATTTTTCGAATGATTATAACTGGCCCATCTGGAAGCGGTAAGACACATTTGCTGCTTAATTTAATTATAAAATGGATGAATCAGGATAAATTATATTTGATAGCTCCGAGTGTAGATGATCAGAGATGTTAGGAGGTGTTAAAAGATTTTAACGAAAGGGCGAA
Organism: Unio pictorum; assembly: GCA_030141615.1. Taxonomy (NCBI): domain Eukaryota; kingdom Metazoa; phylum Mollusca; class Bivalvia; order Unionida; family Unionidae; genus Unio; species Unio pictorum. The sequence continues at coordinate 6,271,673 of JARLTB010000207.1, forward strand.
ATCGATAAATAAAGATATCGCCACATCGTCGTTACTGCATTATTTTAATACACGAATGGTGTATCTTACTATCAGGTGTTAGCTATTCTGTGCAAGCAGGCAAGCTCCATACCTATGCAACTCCAAATGGTTTAAGAAGGTAAACTAAAACGAAGTCAGTCCGGAGAAACAAAAGAAAAACAAGCAATAATATTTCACTTGTGATATACGGTAAGAAACGAAGAACTTAGTGTGAGTGCATTGTTGAATATATTTTCTAGATTATATGCTGCATTCAGTTTGTTTGTGTAATGTGGATAATAGATAAATAACCCACTTATAATTGAAAGTCTGTATGTTGATATAAACTCGTTAGATTTCTTATAACAATACACATCGGAACACCACGATAGATTTTCTTTAAACAAATGCTGCTGTTAACGTACTTGATTCATACAAATATTATACTAACATTATTCATTAATGTGATAATCACTCTCAAACTCGAACCAGGACGATTCGGTACAAATTAATTACTGATTATTTATGGCTGATTATAAAAAGTTCCAAACTGATTTGGACTTAGTGACATATTGTTCAGTTTTGTCAAGGATTCAAACGCGACATTTAAATTTGTTGTTTTAGATGATCTTTGGTCACATAATGTTTTCACCCGCTGAATTTTCCAGTTAGATCTGATATACTGATTTGAAGAGCAGAGCAAAAGGTACAGACACTACTTCCTTTTCGTCACGTACAGGAGCGGAATTGATAAATGGATCAGTTGAAAAGTTCTTAATTTAAAGAAAAACAACAATACAATTAAAGCCTTATACAGCCCTATGGCGACATCTCAACATTAATATACATGATTATTTTCCCAGGGCGATGATTTTATGGGGTCAGTTTTCCATAATTCATTATGAACAATGCCACTGTGTACACAGTGTCGCAGATGACGTCACATCCGATAATTGTTCAGAAGGAGGAAAGCGCATTGTTATATTCAAGATGGATTGGGAGACATTATCCGTGTTTCATAAATTTCTTCGTAAAGAACAAGAATGAATGTTACAAAGTTTCAGAAAATGAATGATATATAGATATCAAATTATATATTACGTTTGCGAGAATTTCAGTTGTGCATGTTTGTTCACTTTAAATATTATTTTGATATCTTGTAAAATTCTGTACCAGAAACCACTGTATTCGTTACTAGTTGTATGATACAGATGATTTCGTTTTAATTATATATTTTTTAGTATCGTTAAGAAATAACTGCATAACAGACACGAATAAATGCAACTGATCACCAAGTTTCAGATGTATAGGTTTGAAATTGTGTGAATACTATGAACATTATCTTTCGATGTGCATAAGACAAATCAAACTGGTACTTTCATTTGTTTGAGGATTTGCTTTTTCCTTGTCTTAATTACATTTCCTAATAATATAGTTTCACCTCAGAATTTGAATGACCCATGGAGCAAAACACTTTTGATTATTTGGCAAGTACAAATAAGCTATTCTTTGAGAGATAATTGTCTGCTTGTTATCTTGGTTTTTATATTTTATTATTGGGTATTTTACGCAAAAGGTTATTGTAAAAGACGGAATAAATGTTGCTAAATAAAGGTTTCTTCGTTATATCTGGTAACAATTATTATGTTCTCTCCTCTCTCTCTCTCTCTCTCTCTCTCTCTCTCTCTCTCTCTCTCTCTCTCTCTCTCTCTCTCTCTCTCTCGTTTCTTTGAAATGCAGCGGCTTTATATTATTTAAATTGTTAAAATTATTAATGTCTTTGAACGATAATATTGCATTGTGTGTGTTGTGATAATGGAAACGATATCATCTATGGAAACTAAATCAGTCAAATGCTTTGTATCAAAATGTAATTGTTCATATATCTTTTACTTATAGGTTTGAATTATGACATAAAACCTACTTTAATCATACGTCAGTATATGCATCTTCGATAGTGTTGCGAACGTTAAGTTGCCTACTTGTGTTTTAGAGCATCGCATCTTCGGTTAATATAATGCTTATCTAACCATGAGTATAAGGTATATTTTGTTATGTAACTATACCTTTTGTAATAAAAAGCTTAACCCATTTGCAAGAAGCTCGATTAAATGATTCTTTTTATTACGTTCATTATTTATTGCAAGGCGTGATCTTGACCTTAGCTCATTTTGTACGTGGTGCTTAACATCTATTTTTGCACATGTAAATAATTTACACCTTTTCTAATCTCATGCCCGTATATATATATATATAGATGTGTCAAATTTATTTTAGGTCCAGCACCTTAACAGGCAAGATCAAACATTTGGTTATGATATATATGTGTCAATAAATTTGTTAAATTCCTAGTCGACATGTTTCTGAACAAAACTTTAAAGAATTCAGAAATTTTACTTAATTGAACGATACAACTGATTTTTTGTTTTCTTTCTAAAAACGACTGAACTGATTCTTGTTATTTTCAAGATATTGAAAAGCGAACATAAATGAGTACAACGGTACTTTATATGAGTCTTACATAATAATTTATGGCAATTATATTGTACATGAATAATAATAACAGCAATAAAACTGCTCATTTCTCGATTATAATAATAATAATAACACTAACAATAACTATAATTTCAATATCAGTAATGGTGTCTGATATTGAAATTATTAGTTATTAGTTAGTAGTTATTATTATTATTATTAGTATTATTATTAATTCATTTTATGAATTTCTTCATCTCGCCTGACCCAAAACCAGATAATACTTTACTCATGTACACCGGCTACACAAATCTGAACAGTGTCATACAAATAATTTTATTTCTATTCTCAATAATCGGTGATAATATAACAAAAATGAAAACAAAAAATGTCACCAAATTTCATTTTTTGAAAGGATTGTGGCAAATCCCAATCCTGGAAAGGAAAATAAAATGTTTAGCATTCGTAAGATCAGATTGTCTTCTCAACATAAAGTACTCTTCTTTGAGATAAAAGGTTCGCTCGTACTTCCCAACCTTTAATCAAAATGATAATAACTTGTCCTTAAAATCGTTACACTTACCACAATGAAGTCATCATCACAAGGACTCCTTGAAATATCACTTGCAAACCATTTGGAAATTCTTTAATATACCCAGAAATTCAAGTATTAAATGGATTTAAGTAAAAGGGAATATTTTGCAGTCATTATATTATAAGTGTATCTCCCTTATATCAACATAAGCTTAATATCTATTTTGATGTAAACGACGTTGCTGTTGTCAATACTGTCAAGAACAATTTGGATAGGCTAATTGTGATATATTAAAGGACGTTTTGCTCAACATGTATAGTGTGAGCTTAACAGTGCAAAGGAGGTAGCCATCATTTCCCATTGCTGCAGCAAATGTGTCGAAAGTTACAGTCTTCAATTTAAACAGTAGTATAATTTACACTTAAGATTTGTATTTATGATGTTAAAATATGTATGTTTGGTATAATATTTTACAACACAAATTTAATTAATGTGAAAATGCTTCATGCACTTATTAGTTGTTTTTTTGGCTAGATTATTTGTAGAACTATCTAATATATTATTGTTGTATTGCTTTTGTCCAGACTTGATTTTTATTTTTTTATTTTGAGCGTCTTAAAAAAAATAACACTACCTCAGATCCTCGGAACAGTTGAAATTAAACATAAAACAATAATTACTAAATAGCGAAAACAACACAATTACAAACAGATCAAAAGAAAGGAAAGATGGTTCAAATTAAAATCACTAAATATAATTACAAATTTGTGTTAAACAATGTTACCTAAAAAGACAGAAATAACACTAAATGAAAGCAACAAATTGTTTTACCTAAGGTGGATTGAACTCAGTAACAGTGTGTAATGGTAGAATGTTCAAGAAATTATATTTGTATCCATAAAAGTCCTCAAAGACTCGGTCAGTTAGAAGTGAATAAAGATAGCTGATTTTGAAATATAAAATCAAACAGAATTAGAAGAATTAAACCAACACACTCATGGAAGTGGATACTTATTTCAAACTATATTTGTAAATTAACTAATCCATGTTGCTAAAATTAAAACGTATAAACGTTCTAAAACATTTAAATGAATGGAACCATATTATATGTAATCTAAACAAAACTTAATATCTTACAAGGAGCAATTTTGTGCAACAAAGAAAATTAAAAGGAATGTGACGCTTTTCGAGATTATACATGTTAAAGATAAATCAACAGTAAATAAACAATGGAGGATATTGAATTGGTTATGGTAGGTAAGAATGAATGATATAGAAAACAAAGATTACAAACCCTAGCAAGAAGCACAACGAAGACAGTGCGAATTGAATATGAAATTAAGCTCACAATCTTAGGACAGTTTGGGATATTAAACAGATTTTATTTTCCACAATATTCGTTGTAATTATTAGTAATTTTCATAAACCATTGCTGAATCTGCTTCAACATTTGAGGGATATGTACATATTACTTATAAAACGAAAGGAACATGTAGAAAAGTATTTTAAAAAGATTTTTCAGAACCAGCACAATGTGATCATTGTTCAGTGATTTTCTATGCGAGAGTTGTGAAAACAGATTTAGGTACATAGGAAACTTCAGCAAATCAAGCGTAATGGTAGTGGATTAATATGAATTTGTTATCAGGTGTAATTTAGCAGCATTCCGTCTCAGAGTTTCTTCCTTAATTGACTTCCAACATAGAAAATAAAATGCAATTAATGCAATAATATTAATAATACTGATAGCAAATGCTTTGAATAGTGGACTGATCTGCTTTTATCCCCCAAAATGATCATTATTTCAAATCTACAGAGCAAATATATATTCAAGATAGTACTACATTGACGGTATTACATTGCTTATTTAAACCCCTGAAATTCATATGTTCGAAAAACTTAATATTATATCACAGTAATACAATTATAGATTTTGCGTTAGGGGCGAGAAGCACTGATAAATATGAATTATGCATGGATTAAAGATTTAAATCAATTATTATTACAAATTAGCAACTCAACACGTTCAGCATATTTGGCACACAACTATTTTTCGACATGTATTGCAAATGCGTATGAATACCAATACAAAATGTTATATATCCAGATAATGATCATGAGGGATTGGATTTAGAAATATAATGGCATATTATGATATGAGCACTGTAGTGGTAGGTAATATACCAAAGATAAGAGGACAGTGTCGTTATTAATACTTCCAACCTGTTGTGATATAGGACAGAAACAAAACTAAAAATAGTGATTTAAACAGAGGGAGGTACATGGTAAATACTTTTGTGGGAAACATATGAACCAGAAAATATGATGCTAATAATATAATGATTAAATTCAAACACAATAATTATGACAAAACAAAACCGAAATTTAATAGTGGAAAAATTGTTTATTTCATATTTGCGAGAACGAATTATAAATGTATCATATTATTGTCATATGCAGAAAATCCATTTGAATCGTAATGATCAATATAATGTTTCGTAATAAATAATTATAATATGTGTAACAAAAGAATTTCTTGCATTGCTAGAAAAATAGAGTCATAGGATTTAAAAATGGTAACTAAAATGTGAAGAAGTATATATATATATATACGGTACGGTGCCACGTCCCTACAGGCATTCTGTGCAAACAGGTGCACTTCTTTACTTGGGCGTTATGCTGAATTACTAATGAGTAACTGTCAGCATAGATGTAAGCCCCACAGGGTGGGTAGGAATAGTACCGTCACACACCCACCTTATCAACCAATCATGTTGCTTTGAATAAGCAGTGTGCAATAGCACTGGTAGCGAGAGAAAATTAGTTTCCTCATATCGCTAGAAATTCTGCTGAGCCCTGATCGAGGAAGGGAGGGAAAGGTCCGGAAAGGTCGGCCAGCACGCTGATGAATATTTCTTAGTGTGTGAGTATCAACTCCATTAAAGACACATGAATATCACAGTTATCTCCGATCACTTTAGGGATTTGTGTATATTGCTGGTTAACATAAATCACATCTGTGTTTTTATGTCTGCCTCTGGAAAGTATCCGAGCAGGAGTTGCTTGTTCGTACAACATTAAATCATCATACACAACCAAATTGTTAATACTTCAATCAAGTTCATCAATACTCGTTGCTTCATTGATATCAGTAATACAATTAATAATATCATCACCATCTTCGTTTATCGTCTTTGCATTTTTATTAAAATCTTTTAACATATCATAATCTGATTCATTTCTTGAACTCGCTTTATTCTGGAGTAAGCGCTTTATGATCGGCATTAATTTATTCGTTATAATCTACAAATTGCTTTAGCCAATCATGCGGAGACAAAACAACAAATGGCGGTGGTTGAAGATGATCGCCACACATTATCACGGCTGTATTTTTCAATAACAACCAATCAAGAAACATTTTGAATATATCGAGCGACACTGTGCATATCACATCCCAAATACTGATCTTTGGATTATATTTCTCACCCATTCGTCCAGAAGTCCATGCGTTACCCTTATACCGAAAGAAATTGTGATAAGTGCAGGAATTACCTCCACCTTGGTTCATCTCTCTGAGAAGTCTGTGTGTATGTGTTAAGACAATCATATCTGACTTCTCCCGAAAGAGTTCAATAACACAAGTGGTCTTACCAGAACCGCCAGATCCGTTCAAATAAATGGTCTTATATATACATATTGAATCGGATAATGAAGGTGCCGAGTATTTTTCAGAGAAGTGCCTACAAAACCAAACATAACGAATCGGATGGACTCCTTTAATGATTTTGAATGAATTTACACGAGCGAACCCGGTTAGATGAAACATCGGGTACTGGTCCATTAATTGCAACTCGTGTCATATCAAGCTTGGAATGTCCAATTCTTTTAAAATACCCAGCGCACTCTCCATACCCGAGGAAACTTCGTGGATAACACGCAAACGTATCAACCGAGATAAGACTTTTAGAATCATACCTGTCATTCTACAATCCGCCTTGTCCGTATTGACACAACTAGCGTGAACATCTGAGAGAAATTCAAATCATGCTGGCTTCCACCCACCGATTTCTCTCTCTCTCTCGCAGCGTAGCTGCAACTTACAGGACTGTAAAACAGGTTATTAGTAATTTCTTCATGAAGATATTCTGTACGATATATTCACTGTTAAGTCTAACAAATTGATCAAATTTACCTTCTTCATCTTCAAAACTCCGAAATAAGGACACCGATACAGAATCGTTTTTACTTAACTCGTAAATAAAATCAAACATGTTCCTGCCAGCGTTCACTGGTTAAAATAATACAATTCCATATCTTTGAAATTATAATACTACGTTAGTCCACGCATGGGCATTATGATCAATTTTTTTTATTGGAGCTTCTTTCGATTTATATTTCGAATCGTATAATACTTCTCCTCTTATCGTTGCTACGGTTATTGGGAATCTCAATGTTTTTTCCTAAATCAACAACATCGTTTATTGTAGCACCGGTATCCCTAACTGATTTGGTCCATACGATTATTTTTTTACGTCTTAAATATGTTAGACCGTTTCCTCGGATGGCAAAATGTACTTTAACTCGTTGGGCTACACAATTTAATGTTGACAATTTATCGGTTTCAGATTATCAACACTTGGCTCTTCATTTATCGGATAAATTCCATTAATAACCGCAGTCACAGGATACGCTTGCTCATAATACGGTTTGTCAATTCCGGTGAATATTCCTGGTCTGGAACATTGACCGACAATTACATTTTTTATTAGCGACGACAGGGTCCTATTTAGCACGAATAATCCAATTCCCTGTTGTTGCTAGTATATAATACATTTCACTCTGACAAAATACTTTCGATGTTCGAGATGTGCGATTATACTCGCTGCTCGTTTATCATTCATTGTAGCATCAACACCGCCACTGATTCGAAATGTTCACTAGGTGTGAGATGCGCCAACCTTCTTGAATTCGTTCTAGCGTCATGAATTACATCGATTACATTTGTATTCTCCGCTAAACTTTTTATTGGTGCCTCGACAGAGATTCTATCGAGATTAAATCTCGAGGTTTTCCCGGGTTTGATTTTGGATAATCTCTCAAACTCCTCCATACTATAATTAAGACTAGTATTTAAATAAAATATATTTTATAAAATGAATCACTGCAAATGGCTGATAATAGGATCCGTAACTCCTTGTAACAAATCCTGCGGAGACGACTTCTGCGGTTATCATTCACAAAGTGTGCGAAGCGGGACCCTTGGTCAGAAACCTTGTATTCGTTTCAATGTTGAATTCCGAGGAAAATCACAATTGTGCCTCCAATGCACCGGTAAAAGATATCGAGAGCTTAAACGGTATTGATAACAGAAGCTGTGTCTTTATCTTTGTCCTTGACTCCGCCCCTGACAAATCCTGGACAAAAGTCAGGGATAGGGTTATAAGAACCCCGGAGGATTATAGTGCTATATTCTTGACAAATAATAACTAAAACATATAATTATTTAAACAAATAAAAATGTATTATATAAATGAACAAGGAAATTCAACCGCATCACACGATAAAGAACTATGAAGCATCTCGTGATGATGTAGTCGGACAGAATCGGTTGAAAAAAAACCGGGTCGGTTTTGTCAATAATCGGGTTTACTTAATGTTTACTGCTGGGGAAAAATTATTTATGTCACAGTTTATTATATGAAGTATGATTTGTTTTCAATCTAAAACTACTTATGTGCTTATCACCTTGATTTAAAGGTATATGTATTATATAATGAACTACGAAATTATTAATAATTAAATTTTTGCTATTACAAATTTGAAAAATGAGGGAATACAATTAGCCGATAAACTAATTTGTGACAAAATCCTTTCTGATTTTGAATACCTACAAAAGCGTGAATCTGAAAATAGATACACGTTACAATCCAAATATAGATTTATAAAGCAAATCCAGCAAGCGATTTGCGAATCATTAGCGGATAATATCGAATTAAGTCAATTCGTACCCAAGTTTTACAGCAGTAGAAAATATTAGATCGGAATTATCAAAACAATATGAAACAAAGCAAAATATTAACACACGCGTAAGGCAACTAATAAAGATTATATAAGAAGTAAGTATTAACCCACTTCCTGGTAACGAAGGCAGCTTCTAAATAACGAAGCGAAAGTAGGTCAGCACAGGAAATTGATTCAGAATATTTATTTTATTGCTAGAAATAGTGCACCTTGAATTCTGATAGGGTATTTACTGCTAAAAATAATGAAAATCGACCGATTTACTAATTTGTATTTACCCTACAAAACCAACAACACTAACCGATTTATTAATTCTGAAGGGGTATTTACTGGTAAAAATCGTGCAAATTGATTGATTTTACAATAATATATAATAATAGGTTATTATGCAACTGAAAATATTTTACTTATATATAGTCTGTGCATACCGACCGATTAGCTACTTCTGATAAGGTATTTACCCTACAAAACCAACCATACCGACCGATTTGTTTATTCTGATAGGGTATTAACCGTACAAAACCAACCATACCACCGATTTGCTAATTCTGACGCGGTATGTACCCTACAAAACCAACCACACCGACCGATTTGCTAATTCTGATAGGATATTTACTAGTAAACAAAATGAAAATCGACCGCGCTGAGGGAATTTACTACTAAAAATGATTTTGTGTAGAAATGTATTATTCTGAATCAGGATCTTATATAGAGACTTATTTGTAATTTTTCTTTAGCTACATCAATCAAATTAGTATTTTTGTCTGTAAGTTTGAAATTCATTCCAGTTAGTAAATTATTATGGCCTCGTAAATATACTCAGTTGACCGGCTCAAACTTCCAGGAGATACTCAAGGAGCGAAAGTATATAGAATATGTCCCTGCTGTGCCTGATTTGATATTTGTGCTTTTGTCTGATAACTTCCATCCATTGCATCACACACAAGGTTGACCGCGATCACTGAGATTATATTTACTGTTCCGGGTTATATATGTCTTCCACCACCAAATGGATCATTGTTGTAACGAATAATAGTTGCCGGTGGAAGAGTTTTTCACCAATCAGATTGGCAATCTGCGTGTTGTTGAGAAAAGAATCCATCGATGATATCATCAATTGAATTTTGCAGTTCGTTTGCGTCATACTCGGAAAACTTGAAATTTACAAGATCAGCTTCTGTTATCAAATATGCATATAAAAACTGTTGTTTGCGGTCAATCCCTTCAATAATAATCGTTACATGAATTCCTCGATAGTTAATATCTTTCATATCAGATACAAGTTGAATCAGTATTCAAATTTGTTCAAAGATTTAGCTGCGTAAACTTGCTATATCAAAAAAGATCTTCTTGAATGCGCCGTCGTATTTTTTCAAGTTGTGTTTTATGTTCTTCATTAATGATTTTCAAATATGCAATAATTTCATATAGGCGAATATTCGCGTATTTAAATACCCCCAAACCCAGATGTTTCTGAACAATATACCATGTTACATCGTACTTGTTATCAAAGGTAAGATAACCAGTCAACTTTGTATAACGAGTTTTGTTGTATAATCATACCTCACTGGTTCTGGTGGTGGTGGAGTAGGTTCAGGCGGAATTGCATGCCATCCTAGAACAGTTCTGCTTGATGACTGATAAATATCCACGACATAATCGAGATAATTTATCTCTACTGCGGGTGACAAGGATGGATCATGAACCGTTATAGCTACCTTTGATTCCTTTCCTGTTATGGATTTTATTCCGCGCTGGAGTTCATCATTGATATCCTCGATGTCATAGCTCCCGCTTGAAATACAAACAACGTTCCAGTCAGGAGTTCCATCTGATTTCTTTATATTTGCAAATTACAGTGAATTATTTGGCTATTGAACAGCGGATATTATTTCGTCGTTAAAACTTTGACAACAACGTCGGCAATTGGGAATATACAGTTGTCGCAGTATGTAATTGAATTATATACTCGTTTAGTTTATTCTGACTGCATGTGGATATTGTATTTGCAATTATATTAGCAACTCCGGTAATTGGTGTTACCGCTGAAACACAAATTGTGACAACTGCAAGTGCCATCATTGTTATCGCTGATAGCAATAGACCCGTTCCAGCAATAACAGTTGAAGCCGATTACACGATTACATAAACTGTGGTAATACACCTGATGATCTTTTTTATTTTTATGGAGACGAAGTTGGACACCCGTTGTTTTTGAGGGTTTTGTTTGCATCATTGAAATGCTTAATTTGGCGTGTTGTCAGTGATAGTTTGTTCAGACCACCAGTGATTTGATTGTATTTTAGAGATTATGTAGTTCCACATTTTTTAGCTGAATCTGATTGTAACTTTTTAATCTGACTAGAAGTCAGAGTAACACTAACGTCTCTATATGACATTTCTAATAATACGAGTGATCTAATTGTGTTACATATTTTCTACCAGGGAATCAATGAGTCTTATTCGTCCACCACCACCATGGACTAACATTGATTTGTCGCTGAGTATAACAGCTCTTGCTCTGTAATTAGGGATAGTGATAGCACCTGCATCATGATTCGGAAGATATACAGGAGCTCGGAAGTGCATATCAACGACACTCTGTCTGGTTAAATCATGATGTTCCAACAAAATGTAATCGGATATCGGTTTCTCAAATCTAATTGTGATCTTTACAGACCAGTATCAATATTCAGATCAGGTCCCACGAATGTCAACAAACTATGATATGTAAGTGCTATTTGGTTTTGTCCGTAATTTAGTTAAAAGAAAACCACTCGGTTGATTATTGTCAACCGTTTATCCCTAATGAAACTTCAGAAACACGCAATTGGTCATACATCATAGCGCAACAAATATATGTTGAGGCACAAAAACACCTTGTTGTGACGCCAAATGCCAAGCAAGTATACTGTTAATAGTACTCTCCATAATATCTGTTGTTGTCCTTGGCCATGATAATAACGCTTTACCACCTATATCCATAAATGATAGTAATGTTTCCTCTGCTGCAATTGATGGAGTCATTAATGACATCCACAATTAAAGTTTTGTTATATTTATCATACCAGCAGCGACTGGAGCTGCAGCAGGGCCTGCTTCTCGCTAGATTGTATCATTATCATCATTTTTACAAGGACTACTGTGCGTTTAGCTCCAAAGATACCTTTCTTACATTTCTGCAAACTCCGAACATATGAGCAATTGGAATTGCACATGAAAATAATCTACGCGGTCCTTAAAACATTGTTACACGTGTTGCAAACTCTAGGTTGTAATTGTCAGCATTAACATCTCTTATAATATCAAAAGCAGCACCTGGTCTAGCTTCATATCCAGCTGGTTGTGGATCAATTGCAGTATCTTGTGGTTTCCGTACTTTAACATACTGAACATGTACAGCGTGATAAGTAATATCCTTTGCAAACAATATATATGTACCTGCTGATCTTGAATAATCATCGCAATATCTCGCTCAAAGAGTACTAGGTTAAACAATTGTTGAGAATCGTCCGCAAAATCAACTTAAGATTCCTGTCGTTGCTGTAATTGTTGTCTGACAGAATCATGGACCGGTATAAATTTCTTAATCGCTGCTAGTTTTTCTAGAGCTAATCAATCACGATTGCCCTACCATTATTGTTATATGATTTAATTCATAGCAGCAGAGAGGGTGCGACATATAATGAGGCGTCACAAAGTAAACAATCACTAACATAATAATAACACCAAGAGAAACTCTCGGAGAGATACTTTCTGTTAGATAGAAGCTTTGGTTTTGTTTTTTGACGGTATTTGTGTCGGTTTTGGAGGAGACCTTAGTTTACCAAATGGCCTCTATACAGTTGTCCGATTCACCCTCTTTGCTGCTTGTATTATGAGCGAAGTTTTTAACAATAAATGTACACCCATGTCGTAGACGTTTAAGGGTTTGGTTAATTCATATTGTGAATATTTTGTCCATTTGAAAATATGGATGAGAAAGGTAAAGACGTGAAAGATTTTGCCAAGTTAGAAAGAACAATTGCAAACAACAACGCGAATGAACGTGATATTTGTAATGTAAGCAACAAACTATACAGACGTAGATATTGAAAATAACGTTCTGATCATTGAAACAGTTATTTAGAATATATATTCGTATCATTCGCGAATAGAATGATCCAGTGGTTTCAAGAATCTAGAACAATGTCGCATGGGAAAGCATATTGAGCCCAAGGACTGTCGCATATCTATCAATGACGTACATTTTACGAGTCTCTCAAAATCCTGGATTCGAAACAACATGTAACTAAATGTTTTCGTTGCAAACGTAGAGTTGCAGCGTCAATAACGAAGATAAGTGTTATCACAGCTGGTTAAATGAGTTATCACACAAGATTTCCACCGTGTAACTATTTTGATACAATCTTGGGCTACCTACCCATAGAAGACACAAACTGTATGATACAGACAACAGCTAGGGTCTCTACAATAGTGAAATCCATGTGACAGGACATACATATATTTATAATTAAGCTTTTTAGCTAGAAAAAAAACATGAGTATATAGAACTATGGTTACTGCATTGGTAAGGGAAATATGAACTCATTTAAAAAAAAATACTTCACTCCCAAATGTGAAGTATTATTTGCACCAAAATCTATTTCGTATTTGCCACAACAAATACATGAATCTATAAGTATGTGGGATTTAGATCGGAAAATAAAATAGAATTAATACTAAAAAGAAAACCACACCTAAAAATTATCACAAATTAGTATAAATAACAAATTTAGAAATATTGTTGGTTAAAAGTACAAAGAAATTATATTCACATCATTGTCTATAATAATCAAGTGTTTGCACTCAGTCAAAAAACATTTGCATTTATTGTATGAACCAATTATCTTAAGTACATGGAGTCAACCATTAAGGACTAGTATATTACCAAGCCATTATACACTGGCTAACTTTAATGTTTTTCGTTTTACAGTAAGTGTAAACAATGATATTATTGTTCATTACCTTAGTCTTCTATCGTTCTTCTATTTATATCAACTGGTGCATAAACTATTTGTATACTTGATTTTTTTTATATTTTTAATACTTTTATATCCAGTTATTGAACATATCCTTTATCAAAAATGTATTAAAGGTTATATGATGTAACTAAGTTATATATGATTTATATATTTTTTATTTCCTATGTTAATGATATAATTTTGTTTTTTAGTTGATTATTGTACCATCTTCTACTGGTGTCATAGTTATACATTGAAGTTCTGTTTTCATTATACTGCTCAGTAATTTATTTTTATTAACACTGGAATTTTTATATGTCAAAGTTAGATTTTAGTCGCATAGGATATGATGGATCCACTTCATAAGAATATCAAAGTACACGCGATACTTTACGTATCGTACATCCCACACCATATTACATCACACTTGTTACGTCACATATTATATCTAATAGTTCATGCATACACGACATGCGCCGTACCTCGAGATACTCATTATAGAAAACGTAGTAGATCCGACATTTTCAATATTCTTCCCAAAAAACAAAGAAGTCGTCGCGTCTTATGAACAAAATGGACTATGTAATCTGCTTCAAAAAATGTATCAATGCTTTTCAAGATATACAAATTCCATAGCCAATTTCCGATTTGTAAATATTGGCACATACTCAAACACAGATATGTGTCACAGAATTAGGCGAAAATTGAATTTATTTTCTTCTTGATTTACAAACTAATCTCACCATTTTTTTTGTTTCGTCGTACATGCGCTACCTGGGGTGAATAAGTGGTTTTCTCCAAGGTAAGCGGCGTGTAACGATTTGCATGTGCCTGATTTTGAATTACATGAAATCCGGATGATTAAATTCACAGGGTGCACGGTAATCTTGCCGTGATTTCTGCTCACCTATTTGAGGGTATATAAGGCAGAATATTTATGATCAATATTACGGGACCAAAAGTATCTAATCACAGGATAGATAGCTCGTCTTTCAATCTCCAGCCAAAGGGGTGAGTGTTAAATTTATATTTCGTTTTATTGTGAATTTTATTCAGTTTATCATTTCATATAATGATGCCTTTATTGCAATGCAGATTTTAAACGTGGAATATTTGGAATTACTAGTCACTATTAGACTTTAAATGCAATAGCGTAATATAAGGTTTAGATTATTTTTTGAGACAACTATTATTAGTCTGGTTTCTTTATTGTAGCTGATAACGTCGGCTGATAGCATCTCTGATAACGTAGCTGATAACGCATCTGATAACATCTCTGATAGCATCTCTGATAACGCATCTGATAACATCTCTGGGAACATCTTTGATAACGTCTTTGATATCGTAGCTGATTTGTTGCAGAACATCTCTGAATGTGATTGATTGTGCGGTTTAACTGTGCAATCGAATTGAAGTATCTGACTGTCTGTCTGTCGAACTGTCTGTTCGTCTACATCTGTCGTGACGTGTAAATATCCGGAAATCTAGAAGTCCGAGTGTCGGAGCTGTCTAGAGTTGTAAACATCCGGGGTGGCATCTTAAAGTATTTGGGACCGTTGGTTCTAGTAGATGTTGTATGCTGTCTGTACGTATAACTGTGGTGGATCCGTGAAGGGCAAACGGCCGATAAAAGTATTGGTCAACCCTAGGTCTTCGGGGAAACTGGGCGGCGATTCAACTGTTGGTGAATCGTACGGTTATACAGGGTCGAGACACATGTGTGTGTTGCAATTGTAGTACAATTGAATACATTGTTGTATTTACATAGTAACTTCAAATCACAATAGTATTTCAAGGGATTGCATGAATCTCAATAAAAGCTAGCAACTTGATTAAATACATGTATATGTTCGTGCTAGTTGTCGCAATCCATACGTGCGATAGTATAGTTTGATGTTTTGTGTTTGTTATCGTAATTTATACTTGCGGTAATATAACTTTCGTAAAGGTTCCTTGGATCTGTGTATAGTCCAGGAGATTCCTTTGTATCTGTGTTTTTTTGTATTAATATTTAATTTTTTCCTTTTTTTGTGAATGGTTGTGAGTGTAATTGTGGGTTGAACGCATGAGTTATTGTGTTGATACATCATTATTTTTCATTAATAATTTATTTCATAAATTTATATTTTTCTTTCACATATTGTGTTTGTGTTGTTCATTTAATCCACCATCCTCTCGGTAACAATTCTGTTACAATGGTGTCAGAAGTGGGATCGTTGGATTAAGTGAACTGTAAATCATTTTTGTGAATGTAAACATTTAATGTTTATATTTGAGCGTGACCTTCTTGACAAGATAACACTCAAGTTGGGATTTATTTTTGTTTAGTTTATCTAGGTCCGTGTGTCCAATATAAACGTGTTTATAGTATTGGTTTGGTTACCTATCTATATTCATATTACAATTGTCATTGTCATGTCATCCCTTAAGGACTTGGTTGCCTTAGGCAAAGATTTTGGATATGAAGGTGAAAGTTTAAGGAAATTTATTCAAGAAGAACAAGCCCGGGAAAGAGAAGAAAGGGTAAGGGCAGAGGAATTAGAAAGAGAATCCGAAGAAAGGAAACGGGAATTAGAAAGAGAATCCGATGAAAGGAAACGGGAATTAGAAAGGGAATCCGATGAAAGGAAACAGGAATTAGAAAGGGTAGCCGATGAAAGGAAATGGACCTTTGAAGGGGAAAAGATAGAATTTGAGAAGGAAAAGATAGGATTAGAGAAGGAAAAGATAGAATTAGAGAAGCAGGCCGAAAAGGACAGGATAGGATGGGAAATGGAGGCGGAGGGAAGGCGAATAGAGTTAGAAAAACTAGCAAAAGTAGAAATGTTAGAGTTAGAAGAAAAAGCAAAGCAACGAGATCATGAGCGTAAGGTAGAATTAGCAACATTTGGAAGAGAACACGATTCTGCCTTTAGCAAATTAAGGGGCCCCAAATTACCTCCCTTTGACGATGAAAAAGATAACATGGATAGTTACCTTCATCGCTTTGAGCGGTATGCCGAAAACCAGAAGTGGAGTCAAAATGATTGGGCATTGCATCTTAGTGCACTATTAAAGGGTAAAGCACTGGATGTATACTCGCGACTTCCTAGAGACGATGTGTTTAAGTACGACGTCCTAAAGGAAGCACTTCTCAAAAGGTACGAGCTCACTGAACAGAGTTTTCGTAAAAAGTTCAGGTATAGCAAGCCCGATAAGGGAGAAACCTTTGGTCAGTTCACCGTTAGAATTGCAAACTATTTTGAGCGGTGGATTGAATGCGGCAAAGCGGTGATAACGTTTGAAGGGTTGACTGATTTTTTGCTCAGAGATCAATTATTTAATACAGTTGGGCGAGAATTAGATCAATTTCTGAAAAAGAAAGTCTTCACAAACGTAAAAGATATGGCTAAGCAAGCCGATTTTTTTGCCGAAGCTCATGGGGGAACCCAGATGGTGGTTTTAAAAGATTTTAAGTCTGGAAACCAGTCTGCAAGACCTATGCCTAGGGAGCTTGTAAAATCAGCTGAGGTAAATAGGTCAGTTAGGAATCCAGTTATTCAGCGTGTGCAATGTTACTTGTGTAATGCATGGGGTCATGTTCAAAAAGACTGTATTAAAAGAAAGGGACTTGTACATAAGGTAGCAGTGGCTATACAAAGTAAAGGTATATCTGATAAAATCGTACAGGTAGAACCTTGTATTCATTCGCTTGGCACGTGTCTATTTCCCGAAGCGCGTGTACCAACCGCAAGAGGGTTTGTCAACGGTCGAGAAGTCGTAGTATTACGTGACACTGGTTGCACGGGCGTAGTGATCAAACGTAGTCTCGTGCAGGATAACCAAATGCTCGGGTGGGAGTCCCCATGTATGCTACTTGATCAGACGATCGGTCGCATTCCCGTAGCAAGGATCACAGTACAAACACCTTTCTTAACGGGAACTGTTGATGCCCTTTGTATGGAAAACCCAATTTACGATCTGACGATCGGTAATGTTGAAAGTTCCCGTCTTCCAACCATGGCCGATTTTAAAATACCTTTGGCCCAGGCAGTCGAAACGCGAGCGCAAACACGGCGAGAGAAAACCGCGTTTCATAAATTAATAGTCCCTGAATCGATCTCGGGAATTTCGCGTGATGATTTCAAACAAGAGCAAGAACGTGATGAATCCATCAGAACAATTGTTGAGAAAATCACGTCCGGCGCGATTAAACATTGCAAGCGTGGGGGTAGCTCGAGATTCGTACGCAAGAATGGATTAATTAATAGGGAGTTTAGCGCTCGGGAGGGTAAGAAGTATTGGCAAGTGGTCGTACCCCAGAGATATAGATCTCAAGTACTTAGGGTGGCGCATGAGTCAAGCATGGCAGGACACCTAGGTAAGGCTAAGACCACTAGCAGGGTAGTCGCTGAATTCTACTGGCCCGGTGTTAATGGCGATGTCACACGGTTCTGTAGGTCGTGCGACGTATGTCAGAAAACCGTATGAAAGGGAAGGGTCACAAGGGTGCCCTTAGGACAGATGCCATTAATAGATACACCGTTTAAAAGAGTGGCAGTAGATATTGTAGGACCAATATTCCCAGTTACCGAAAGAAAGAATCGGTATATTCTTACTCTGGTTGATTACGCGACCAGATACCCCGAAGCCGTAGCGTTACCAACTATTGAAACGGAAAGGGTAGCTGAAGCATTAGTTGATATCTTCAGTAGGGTAGGGGTGCCAGAAGAAATCCTCACTGATTGTGGTGCCCAATTCACCTCTGACCTCATGGGTGAAATAAGTAGGCTGTTATCCATCAAACAGCTAAACACTACCCCATACCATTCGATGTGCAATGGACTGGTAGAGAAGTTTAATGGTACCCTGAAAAGCATGCTACGAAAGATGTGCGTGGAACGTCCGCAAGGCTGGGACCGTTATTTAAACGCTGTTCTGTTTGCGTACCGTGAAGTACCGCAGGAAAGTTTACGGTTTTCACCCTTCGAACTGTTGTACGGTAGGACAGTTCGAGGCCCGATGCGGATACTACGCGAACTATGGACTAGTGATGTCGCGAACGAGGAAATAAAAATAACTTACCAGTACGTGTTAGATCTGCGAAATAAACTTGAGAGTACATGCCAGATGGCACGTGACGAATTGATTAAATCGGGGCGCAGATATGCCAAGTATTATAACCGCAGAGCGCGAAATAGGAAATTTCTTGTAGGAGATCAGGTGCTATTGCTTCTTCCAACGAGCTCAAATAAGTTATTAGTCCAGTGGAAAGGTCCCTATGAAGTTAAAGAGGTAAAAGGTGACATGGACTATAAAATTGACATGGACGGTAATTTAAAGACATTCCATGCTAACATGCTCAAGTTGTATATCAAGAGACAGAGCGACAATGTTGAAAAGGGGGTCTTAAATGTTGTTTGTACGGCAGTCGTAGACGATGATGAAGCTGATTCAAATATCGAGAGTTCCCTTGAATGTCCCTTGGGAGTTGCGGGGGAAGGGATAGATAAAGTCGATGTGAGTGCGGAGTTGACGAAAGACAAGCGTCAACAGATTAATGCGCTCTTGGCTAAAAACTCTTATGTATTCACTGACAGACCAGGTTGTACAACTTTGTTGGACCTCAAAATTAAGCTGAATACGTCTGACCCTATTCGAATCAAGGGATATCCGGTGCCATACAACGCACGTGAGGCTGTGGACGAAGAGGTGGGTAAAATGTTGGATCTGGGGGTGATTGAACCCTCCAACTCGCCATATTCTTCTCCAGTAGTGATAGTCAGGAAAAAGGACGGGACGAACCGATTCTATATCGATTTTCGGCAGTTGAATAAAATCACTGTGTTCGATGCAGAACCAATGCCAGATATGGAGGGTCTATTTGCGACGTTGTCGGGAAACCGATGGATTTCCAAATTAGATCTCGCCAAGGGATATTGGCAGGTTCCCATTGTCCCAGAATACCGAGCATTGACAGCATTTGCGACCCAGAAAGGACTGTATCAATTCAAAGTGATGCCATTCGGGTTAGTTGGAGCCAGCGCCACCTGTTGTCGTTTGATGCGTAAGTTGCTTAAAGGTTTACCAAACGTTGATAGCTTTGTAGACGACATATTCGTGTACACGAATACTTGGAATGAGCACGTGTCCGTCCTGAGCGAGCTCTTCAATAGACTCCGCAGAGCGAACCTCACAGTGAGACCCACTAAATGCAGTATTGGTTATACAGATTTAGATTGTTTGGGTCATAGGGTCAGCGGTATGGGTCAGTTAAAACCTCATCCCAAGCAAGTTGAAGTAATAGAGACGCACCAAAGCCAACCAACAAAACGCAGGTAAGATCATTTCTAGGTCTAGTAGGTTTTTATAGAAAGTTTATACCGAACTTTGCAGCCATTGCTAGCCCGCTGTCTGATTTGACCAAGAAGGGGCAACCAAATAAAGTTGAATGGGGACCGCCACAAGATAAAGCATTTTGTGCTCTGAAAGAGAAACTGGTTAGTGCACCTATATTAAAATTGCCAGATGTTAGCAAACCTTTTATTCTAAGAACAGATGCTTCTGAAACTGGGTTGGGGGCAGTTTTACTGCAAGAGCAAGACGACAGTAAGTTACCCGTAGCTTACTCTAGTAGGAAATTGCTACCCAGGGAGAAAAATTATTCCGTTATAGAGAAGGAATGTTTGGCCGTAGTATGGGGAATTGGGAAGTATCACGCATATCTATTTGGGAGAGATTTCGTTCTCGACACTGATCACAAACCCCTACTGTATTTAAACAAGGCCAAGGTCGCTAACGCTCGCTTGATGCGTTGGGCGTTAACACTACAACCTTATCGCTTCCGTGTAGAAGCAATAAGGGGAGTTGAAAATATAGGCGCAGACTTCTTGAGTAGGGCATGATGGGAAATTTGTATGAATTTGCCCAGTAATAAAATCCAGTTTGTAGTATAACCAGTGTAAATGTTGTAAGATATCATCAGTAGTTATTTTTCTTCTATTCTGTGTTAATTGTAAAAATGTGTACATTTTTATTCTTAGGGGGAGGTATTGTCACAGAATTAGGCGAAAATTGAATTTATTTTCTTCTTGATTTACAAACTAATCTCACCATTTTTTTTTTGTTTCGTCGTACATGCGTTACCTGGGGTGAATAAGTGGTTTTCTCCAAGGTAAGCGGCGTGTAACGATGTGCATGTGCCTGATTTTGAATTACATGAAATCCGGATGATTAAATTCACAGGGTGCACGGTAATCTTGCCGTGATTTCTGCTCACCTATTTGAGGGTATATAAGGCAGAATATTTATGATCAATATTACGGGACCAAAAGTATCTAATCACAGGATAGATAGCTCGTCTTTCAATCTCCAGCCAAAGGGGTGAGTGTTAAATTTATATTTCGTTTTATTGTGAATTTTATTCAGTTTATCATTTCATATAATGATGCCTTTATTGCAATGCAGATTTTAAACGTGGAATATTTGGAATTACTAGTCACTATTAGACTTTAAATGCAATAGCGTAATATAAGGTTTAGATTATTTTTTGAGACAACTATTATTAGTCTGGTTTCTTTATTGTAGCTGATAACGTCGGCTGATAGCATCTCTGATAACGTAGCTGATAACGCATCTGATAACATCTCTGATAGCATCTCTGATAACGCATCTGATAACATCTCTGGGAACATCTTTGATAACGTCTTTGATATCGTAGCTGATTTGTTGCAGAACATCTCTGAATGTGATTGATTGTGCGGTTTAACTGTGCAATCGAATTGAAGTATCTGACTGTCTGTCTGTCGAACTGTCTGTTCGTCTACATCTGTCGTGACGTGTAAATATCCGGAAATCTAGAAGTCCGAGTGTCGGAGCTGTCTAGAGTTGTAAACATCCGGGGTGGCATCTTAAAGTATTTGGGACCGTTGGTTCTAGTAGATGTTGTATGCTGTATGTACGTATAACTGTGGTGGATCCGTGAAGGGCAAACGGCCGATAAAAGTATTGGTCAACCCTAGGTCTTCGGGGAAACTGGGCGGCGATTCAACTGTTGGTGAATCGTACGGTTATACAGGGTCGAGACACATGTGTGTGTTGCAATTGTAGTACAGTTGAATACATTGTTGTATTTACATAGTTACTTCAAATCACAATAGTATTTCAAAGGATTGCATGAATCTCAATAAAAGCTAGCAACTTGATTAAATACATGTATATGTTCGTGCTAGTTGTCGCAATCCATACGTGCGATAGTATAGTAAGATGTTTTGTGTTTGTTATCGTAATTTATACTTGCGGTAATATAACTTTCGTAAAGGTTCCTTGGATCTGTGTATAGTCCAGGAGATTCCTTTGTATCTGTGTTTTATTTTGTATTAATATTTAATTTCTTCATGTATTGTGAATGGTTGTGAGTGTAATTGTGGGTTGAACGCATGAGTTATTATGTTGATACATCATTATTTTTCATTAATAATTTATTTTATAAATTTATATTTTTCTTTCACATATTGTGTTTGTGTTGTTCATTTAATCCACCATCCTCTCGGTAACAATTCTGTTACAATATGGACACCTGACCACATCGACACCCAGCCACCAATATATATATATATATATATATATATATATATATATATATATATATATATATAGAGAGAGAGAGAGAGAGAGAGAGAGAGAGAGAGAGAGACAGACAGACAGACAGACAGACAGACAGACAGAGCCACACAGACAGACCGACAAACAGGGATGTGTCGAGAGAGATCTGGACGAGATTTGTAGATTATTACATTATTTTAAATGAACACACACACACACATATATATATATATATATATATATATATATATATATATATATATATATATATATATATATATATATATATAATTCTTACAGGAACTGTTTGACCTGCATCCAACTATAAATGGTACAATGATCGGTAGTAAAAAGAATATTCCTGTCCTAGACAATATCGTCAAACTATTCGGAACTCTCACTACTGCTGAATATTTATAGCAAACCAGCTGATTCACAAACTTTTCATCTTTATATCCTGTCATACAGAACATATAAAGGTAAAGTTGTTTTTTAAATAGGGATAATGAGTGATAACAATTACCCAAAAATAATATACAAAGAACCAATGTCACAAAAAAAAATTGCCCCTAGGACATTATCAAACTTGGAGTAGGCAAAGTAGAATGAGAAGAAAAAAGAACCAATCAAAGAAAACAAAAACATTATCAAATGGGATTTCTATTCAACCAATAAAATTGATCAATATATATATCAACACATGTTCTTTCAATTTCATTACAAACTTTGACTAATTATTCACATCTTTGTAGCATCGGTATTATATATATATATATATATATATATATATATATATATATATATATATATATATATATATATATATATATATATAATACCGATGCTACAAAGATGTGAATAATTAGTCAAAGTTTGTAATGAAATTGAAAGAACATGTGTTGAAAAAATGGAAAATTATTAATAGTAAGAAACAACAAACAAACTTTAACCAAATTCTTACCATAGCTTTATGTTATCTCATTGAAAGAGAAACCCGAGTATACAAATGTGGTAAGAGTAGATGCAAACCTTGCTTAAATATAATACAGGGATACTTAATACAATTTAAAATTTGTCAGCTATTCAAAAGTTAAAAATGACATATATTGCAATTCAATAATGACTTTTCATGCATTGCGGTGTGAGGCATTTAACATAGGTCAGAATTATGAATGAGAATGATAGTACACAGAGCGCAAACAAAAACAAGAGTACTTATATAACTAAAACTCATTCAATATATACATATCACATCCGAAAGAAACTTCAAGGCTTTTGCTTTATCAAAATTATTAATACAAAATGGCTCTTTAATTGGTAGTAAATAACTGCATGTCATACGTACTTGACATTTGCATATAATCATGCCTAAATAACGTCCTAATTGTTATAATTTGTATTAATTAGGTTTCACCATGAATCAATGCATTGGTGTAAATTCATGGCATCTCAACACTACATATACAAATTTATGTACGACTGTGGTTAGAAATCTAGTGAAGGTATTAATATATCGCCGTTCCAATACTGATTATAATTGCTATTACATTGACGTCAAATTGTTCGTTTCATACATACATACATATATATATATATATATATATATATATATATATATATATATATATATATATATATATATATATCTATATATCTATATATATATATATATATATATATATATATATATATATATATATATATATATATATATATATATATATATATATATATATTAGGGGAATGAATCATTAAACCGAAGGGCAACCATAAAGATGATGCGAACGCGCGAGAAGGAGAAAAGCATGGATGCTATTATGTTCATCTGTTACATTAACTAATATATATATATATATATATATATATATATATATATATATTATACACTTTCAACACAGTCATTAAAGCAGATGCTAAGGACACCATTGGCCTCCATCCCCCAAAGAAAAAACCCTGAGTTACAGAATAGATTCTGAATTTTGTGTAATGCACGAAGCTATCTTAAACACACTAGACACACAACAGTGACAATAGAGTACCAATACATAAACAAGAATCTCAGAAAAACTTTGAAAGAAGCAAAAGATGGGTGGATTGGATAAAAGTGCACAGCAATGAATATCAATCTGATAAAGAATAACAGCAAATAGGATATTTATATCTCAAAAATACAAGACACACAACAGTGGCAATGGAGTACCGAGAAATAAATAGGAATATTAGAAAATTCTTAAATAAAGCAAAAGAAGGTGGGATTGGACAAAAGTGCACAGCAATAGAGATCAGTCTGATAAAGAGTAACAGCAAAATGGCATTCAACATTGCGCAATACATTACCAGACATAAGCAACCAAGATTCACCACCTTTAATGACAAAAATGCCTCACAGAAGCGACACTGCAGACATATGGACTGAGTATTGTAAGAACTCTACATCCATCAGTCCATAGGAGTCACGAAGGTGCTTTAAGTTTCTAACTCCACACAATATGTTTTTTCCCAATATCCAAAGAAAATGTGGAGTCAACAACAAGAGCACTGAATAATGATAAGGCAGCTCAAGTAGACAACATCCCAGCTAAACTTATCAGGAATGGGGGCAGGGGGAATCAGTGATTGAGCTACTAACAAAAATCTGCAACAAGATCTGGCAGACATGCGAATGTCCAATATAGTGGACCAAGTTACTGATTCTAACACTCCTACCAAAAAGTAAACTCCAGCTGTGCCAAAAGTACAGAACTATCAGTTTGATCAGCCATGATAGTAAAGTTAATCTGAATGAAGATCATCGTAAACATACTGATACCACAAGTAGAATAAATAATCGCTGAAAAACAATCATGGTTCTGGAGTGGAAGAAGCACAAGATAACAAATAGTCAATCTCAGGGTCCTGTGTGAAAAGTACTCGCAACATCAAGTACACATCTATCATATGTTCATAAGTTTCAAAAATGACTTTAAGAGAGTCTGGCATGGTGCATGTTGTTCCACAATGAAATAGTAAAACATGGATTAATAATTCACCAATGTCATAAATCATCTGTATGCCAAGGATACCAGTGCAATAACTGCTCACGTTTCTGTGGGGGACTGACTCCAGACAACTTTGGGAATATGTCAAGGCTGTCTCCTGTCTCCCGCGCTTTTTTATATCTACTCTGAGCGCAGTATGGTTGAAGTACTGGAAAACCACTGTGGGACAGTCAGCATTGAAGGACGTAACATCACAAACCTCTGGTTTGCAGACGACATTGATCAACTGGCAGGCAGTGAAGAAGAGCTTGCCACCTTCGTGGATAATCTGGATGAAACAGCGTCCAGATTTGACACGGAGTTATGTGCTGAGAAGACAAAGCTGATGACAAATAGTGGCAAACAAATCGCAGTCAAGATTAAAGTCAGAGGAGAGGAATTAGAAACAGTGCACCATGTCAAATATGTTGGTTCCATAATCACCAAAGAGGAATGAAGAGCGGACATTTTGTCACGAGCAGCACAAATAACGGTAACTATGTCAAAGGTAAGACCCATCTGGAGAGACAAGAATATCTGTCTGAAAACTAAACGCAGACTATGGACAGTTCTAGTCATCTTAATCGTTTTGTATTTATGTGACTCCCGGACCCTGACAGCAGAATTACAACGAAGAATTCAAGCACTTGAACTGAGAAGGTACAGAAACAATCTTGGCATCTCTTACATGGACCACATCACAAATGAAGAAGTGTGTAACACCATGAGCACAAAGAAGGCCAGTATGAAAAAGTAGTTATTGCCGTCAAAAAGTGAAAGCTAAAAATTAGTATGGCCATGTCACTAGAACCAACACTATATCCACAACAGTACGTCAGGACAGCGTTCAGGGTGGCAGAAGGAGAGATAGACAGAAGGAACGTAAATGTTACCGATGTGGATTTAGCATTGAATACCACCTCCTAATTGCAGTTATAATGTTGGTTTTATTCCTGGAGGTGCAGTAACAATGGGGTAATTTGACGATGTAATGTTGTTGGTGATACATCATTTAGGTGCCAATGGTTGATGTATATTTTGCCTTTTAAACAAATTATGTATAATTTTATACGATGCTCTGGTAACACTAATTTGAGGCCGATATTGATCAACAAGCGGAAATAAATCACTAGCACATTATTTCACGGGTCATGAACCACTATTTTGGCTAGTTCGGCAAACCTAGTGATCTTGGTCAGAATCCATTATGAACAATATCATAAATCTAATCTTAAAATGAAACACCGTAAAAACATGCACAAACAATAAGAGAAGAAGAATTTTTATGGGTGGTCATGTGTGAATAATTTTCCAACCTGGATACATTTTTCGTCATCCTTTAAACGTCGGGATTTGATTATTAATTATGTTGTGCACACGCACGCCAAGATATGCGTAATAAGGGTTATTAAAATGATAGACTTTTTAAAATAAGTCGAACATTTGTTTTAGTCGCAATAGTTGTTACATCCTTCTGCGATTTGTTCATCCAGGTATTGGTTTGTTGAAGCAACTGCTACATCAACATAGTTTTTGATCGACATAACAGGTACCTTTTCAGTTTTCCAGTTTGTTTTGGAACAGCGCCTCTTTACCTCATAACATTATATTGAATTAAACGATTTATGTTTATAATTAACCAATTCGATTTGAAAATGCATAAACATCCCTTCTACGATTCACATCAGAACCAAATGTAGCTGAATAACGTCCGGAAATACTATTTCACATCTTACATAATTCTAAACGCACCATAAAGTAAAGTCATTAAACGTTTGCAGAATTGAGCTTCAGAAAGCTTTCCTTCATACAAGTGTATGCACACTTTGATAATAAGATAATCTTACAAGTGGTCATATACTCGACTTTATTTGGTACAGTCTTGTAATATAATGGTAGACGATAATAACTTCAAATTGTGCTTCACGTCCAAAATAGTCGAAATACAGTAATACAATAAAATGACTAGATACCAGCACGTATGCAAACTTTGACTACGAGGTTATGGTGTCAAATTTAGTTTAATAATGGGATTTCAGATTTACGTGCATCACGAAAATGCTTATCATATTTAACTTCACGAGTCAATTAAGACTGGTTAAAGGATGCATGGCGTTTTGCGTAACCCTAGACATATTCTGGGTTCAATTTGATGACTTACTGCTGGCAATCAAAGGCCTTTATCTCCAAACGCTTTATTCTGAGCAATTATTTACGCCGTTCTAGCACCTATAATTATCACCGTCTTGTCATAGCTGGAGCCGCTACTGCTCACAACGATGGAATCGCTACAAGGAATCAAAGCATTCCACTATTCTTTAGCAATTGCGTCAACTCTTGATAATGAATTTAAAATCACCGATAGATTATTTAGTTTGGTCATATGAAGTCCTTCAAATTGTATAGGCTTACTCTACATAAGACCACACATTTTGATATAAACGTGAAATGACTGACTTGTGTATTGTGAAGCAAAATTTATTTAGAGAGTTTATGATAACTTCATGCTTAAACCATTAAGTGGCAAATATCATCTCAATACAAGTTTTGGTATTCATCTCTATTTGTAGTTTGAAGGGTCACACGTGCGTTATGTTGCGAAACGACCACGTTGATTATTTGTTTGCCCAGTAAGCCGTCCAACAATATCGCCTTTTGGATGAGAATCTGTTGTATAAAATAACATCGTTGACGCGCGTCGAAGACTACACAAACGACAGCTGGTTTTGTGTTGTCAATGAATGCGATAACACAGGAATCCTCAGTTATAAGCAGGGCACCTGCACCTTGATATATTATGTCTTCATATTTAAGTTGACAATGTTTGACAAAACAAAATAACCTTGCGACCATCTCTATAAAACCCAAATATGTGACTGAGGATTATTTAACACAAAGATCTTGAGTCTCCTTGAGGTTGACCTTCACGTTGTGCAAATACGTCATTAAAAGTAATTTTAAGTCCAAAGGCTACAGTTGGCACATTAGCACTAGCACTGCATGCATCATTATCATTTCTGCATTATAGGATGCATGCTTGACCAAGTTCATAAATGGTCCAACTGGTCTGACATACGCATTATCATCTAGCTCTTGCTTGAATCGTCATGACATTATCGACGTTGTCAGCAATCGATTCGAGTTCATTTCCATAGATGTAATAATCTGCAGTGTTATGCAAACAAAGACCCTTTGTCAAGAACACCAACTGCCTTACTGGCAGGATGATTCTGTAAGTGTTCATTCTATTTAAAAAAACATCACATGGCTTTTTTATTCTTCCCGATGCTACAGAGCCTGTTTTAGACAGATTATTTCCATTCAGGCCTTTAAAGGACCTAGCATAAGATGCAAATGCGACGTTCTCAATTACTACAGTGACATATATAGTCAAAGGCGGTTATCGTCATTTATATATATATATATATATATATATATATATATATGTATGTATGTATGTATAACTGATCTCTATTTCAATAATACCATTACTAGGCTATAGCTTTTAAGTGAAGTGTATCATGTACGTTATACTTAAGTGTGTCTAAGATTCATGGCAGACCAATATAAGGGTTTTATAGATCCAAGGGGA
The DNA here is from genome assembly GCA_030141615.1 of Unio pictorum. Lineage (NCBI taxonomy): Eukaryota > Metazoa > Mollusca > Bivalvia > Unionida > Unionidae > Unio > Unio pictorum. Next base: position 6,300,899 of record JARLTB010000207.1, read on the forward strand.
CATTTGTAGACATATATCAAATTTAGGTTTAAAATGCTTTAACACATACATTTACTGTATGTTCCTAAATCAAGTCTCTTCTTATAAAGTATTTAACGAAGGATACGAGTCACCATGTAAGTTACGTTGAATCACTATATATACTTTATCCTTGTACAGTTATATTAATGTTTTGAAAGCATAATCTGTTCGTATTAGATACGAAAATTGAGTAATGATAAATGGAATAACTTGTATTGGAACACTGTCCAACAGTAATAACTGACTATTGTTTTCAGTTCACAATACAACATTGCATCTACCAGTGGACATTAATATAGATTGAATTTGTTCCACTTCTTTGTGAATGCTAATGATCTGATTGGTAAATTAGGTTGTTTCAAAACTCTGCTGAGTGACGTGTGGTTACAAAAATTGTATTCACAGGCGATGTGTGAATTGGATGTATGTAATATTCAAGCTCCACACAACGTGAGTGAATGGGATTGAGGTACTCATCAAGATTGTCATTAACGTTGACGATACAGGGTGATTGCTTTGACTCATTGTTTATAGTACGTATAATTTGTCCAGTTGGTGGTGGTTCAGTGTTTGGTTCAAATTCCGTTTCGATAGCAGTACACATGTCTCCTTTTTCATTGCTTACAATTGTCCAATAATTTCCAGGCTGAATCTCCTGTGCTAGACGTTCGTCGAAATCAACCATAGTAGAGTGTGCACAAGTATTGATAGTTGCTACTCTGTCCTCACATAAGCTACAAAATAGAAATCATTATATATATATATATATATATATATATATATATATATATATATATATATATATATATATATATACGATGCACATAATTTAGACATTTCCTTCATTAATTTATAATTTCAAACGTGAATAAGTCAAGGAGGGTCTTAACACCTGTACCTTCTACGCGTTTTCAAACAGACGTTTTTAGTGTAAGAAACTTCCTTGCTTGCCAGCGATTTCAATTCAATGACAAGTTCATTTTAAGCAAGGGAGGGCGATGTGCGGCTACACATGTATGTACATGGTTTGAAAATACTACGCTGTCTGCTTTCGATGTTTACAATGTCGTATCAATCACAGGAATAGAATAATAACTACAAATGTGTCTTTTACATGGATACCAAGTGGTGTAATGTGTATGTATATGTATTCAAAGGGATATAACTCTAAGCTATCAACTGTATGCTGACTGTCTACTAGTTAAAGTATATGATGAATTAAGTCTCTTTGTCGTGTAAGGATATAGCGCAGTTTTAGTGTGGAAACTCCGTTTAGCAACGAGCAGATCCAGTGAAACTTAAGACCACTCTAGTTATAGTCGGGTTATAAATCATATTTTAATTAATGAATTTACTAACGGTTTGTCAACTTTAATCACATTAAACATTTCCTTTATTAAAATAAAGTAATGATGGTATAAACATACCAAGATTTATGCACAAACTGTAGTTACCAAATAGCCTTCGCGCTCTCTACTATAAATGAGTCTTTTTGGATAGGCAAATAAACAAACAGAGACAAGACCAACAAAAACCAACATAAAACGCGTTTTCAAAGTTTTTTGACACTTTCTAATGGATTTAAAACTTGAAACCTTTTACATTTCAATACGTTCACCTTAATGATGATGCTGAATTATAGTATATATTAACCTTCAAATGGAAGGAGGTCCGCCATTTCCTTGAAATATAAATTTGCGTAAATATCAATTGAATCCCGGAAACTGAGTTGAATCCGCTTAGGCTAACGGGAAATAAGTTTTGCATATATCTTAATCCTTGACACATGCGATCCTTTACTAGATCCAGTAAACGAGGAACTAGATAGATAGATAGATAGATAGATAGATAGATAGATAGATAGATAGATAGATAGATAGATAGATAGATAGATAGGTAGGTAGGTAGGTAGGTAGGTAGGTAGGTAGGTAGATAGATAGATAGATAGATAGATTCATTCACATAAACTGTACAATGTGTTATCAACAATACATTCTAATGATATTAAGTGGTGCTTAAATGTATATATATATATATATATATATATATATATATATATATATATATATAATTTCATTTCAAATATGCAATATGTTTGAAAATATGCAATTCGTCATGCACAATGTAGTTTGACTAAATGTGTGAATATCAAACCTATCACCATAAATCTTATGCTTGCCTTTAAAGACAGAAACTATATATATATATATATATATATATATATATATATATATATATATATATATATATATATATATATATATATATATATATATGTACAGAGTATATAATTTTAATTTGTTACCCTACAGAGATTCTTACCTGAGTAGGCAGCAACTATGTACACATCAATGAAACAATGAAGTTACAGGGAAGATGGTGCGTAACACACACATCCACATGTAACCATAGTGATGTTTCTTACTCATATATACAATGTCATTCCTGATTACTAACACGGATACCAAGGTTTACAACAATTCCAGAGGAGAACAAATATACAACTACACACCGAAAGTAACTGAAATGCTGTCCTTCTATTTTACTCGAGAATGCTGGATAATACTAAACAAATTTGTATAAATGTGAATAACATGTTTTATATGTTTTCAATAACTTTATAATTACAAATACCAGATCCTTTTTCTGTGCAAAAGACAGGCGAAGAAGGCAACCGCCAAAATAGCTCCCATTCCGAGAATAATGTACAGCAAATGATGTTTGGAGGGAAACTCTAAGGAATACAAATGAATGTCTTTGTTTCACTTGACTACCGATATTTAACATTTCCCTATTATTGTAATATTTGTTGTAAGAATTACATCAACCATCTATATGTATTCTTTAAGATTTATATATATATATATATATATATATATAGTGAGAGAGAGAGAGAGAGAGATAGGCATGACATGAAATTTCACATAATATAAAGAAATATATTTGGCAGAAAAAGCATTAATGCAGAATCCTACAAATATCCCATGGAGAAATTAAATTACACAAAGAATAATGAAATATTCCAGAGCTGAGCTTCTGTTTCGATATATTAAGTATAATCAAAATGTACGTATTTTCCTTATGACTGGTACACATTTGGAAAGAAATATATTGCTGAAAGGTCTTTTTCTTAATTTTGAACTAATTGTATTATTGAACTTGAGCGCAGCTTTAATGGAACAAATTATTAACCAATATAGTCAATGAGTATGGCATATAACTGTAAATATATAAAAGTTTAAAAATTTAAAGATTCGTCACGCTTACAGTACCTTCTGCATTCATTTCAGCTGTTGTAACTGCGGTTGTGTAAGGTTGGTTCCCTGAAGGAGAAATATTTAATACTGTATGAACCCTTAACGTTTTAAATTAGACATCCTGCACGTACGGAATCCAGCTAAATACAGACACGGTAATATACAATATATTAATTTCATTATTTGTATTTATTTATTTTGATGTTATTATACACTTTTACAGCTTACATTTCTCTATTTGATTTGCCCTTGTGCAAGGCATATTCCTCATCTAACTCGCCAAAACAAGTAGTTCTTGTGCTATTATACAACCAATCAAATTGGTATCTAAACCTTGGCGAGAAAGATTTTAGTATTTAACGTCGCAGTAAGAGTTTAATTTCCCATTATGTGTTCTTCAATATTAATCTATGTTACGTCAGATATATTGTATCTATGAATTATATCATACAGGCCATTATAAGTCTACATGTGAGGGCTAGTAAGTTAATGAAGATGTTAGAAAATAACGTCAACGCCATAACTTCAAAACCAGCTCTATACAGTAAACAAACATAAGAAGCAAAACGAGTTATATAAACAGACATACCTTCCCTATCTTTTTTCCCACTCAGCGATGTTGTCATGTAATTCATGAATCCTGAAACAAACTGAAAGCTGTGTGTTCTTCTGAATTATCTTAGTAATAGTAATTCGATGTTGATTGGTAAATAACATCAAGTTTTCACCATCTGAAAATCCGTGTCTTTTTCAGGAGCACAGCCGACAACAGACGGACATCTACCAATTAAAACCTGGTTAACATACTACTACTACTACTACTAATACTAATACTAATAATAATAATAATAATAATATGACTACTACTACTACTACTACTAATACGATTAGTATTATTAATAAGTCAAAAGCAGCAAATGGCAACGTTATTTTCAGATTGTAAATACAATGATAGTGGACATACCCTACTCTTGTGTGTAGGTCAGCGAGTTAAAGTGCTTCAAGTAAAAATTATTCTTTCTTTTCTGAGCTCATGCTCTTTCACTTGAATTGGAACGAACATTAGTTACCAAATTAGTGAAACAGGAAAAAGAATGCGTTTTCCATGCCACTGTAGCATATATATATATATATATATATATATATATATATATATATATATATATATATATATATATATATTAACATTACATAGTGTATATATTTCAGGGCTTAAAACTACGAATGAGCAATGGGTGTTCCGTTTAGTCAGGGGTGCATACTGCTAGACTAATATGCATGTTCACGCCACTTGTCAAATATAAAGATTTTGTTTCATTATTAGGTTGATAATTATTGTGTTTGTATTGCATATACTCTCTGTGCAGCAAGATGGGTAAACATGCCAAACTTTAGAACGAAATAAATATTGCTACGAAGGGTGAGAAACTACGCGCCTAAGTAACGCTAAACCGACACCTTTACAGAGGGGATGACATACCAAAATATCGGACCGACAAAAAAAGATTACTCCGAAATGTGAAAAAATACAAGAGTCGTTGAGACTTTAAATCGAGTTATTTTCTTGTGTCAACTATATTTAGAGGGGAACTCCACCCCACCACACCACACACCGGGTGTGAAAAAAATGTTGTACAAATATAATAAATAATATGAATTTATATTGTGTTCGATGCAGAGCCCTCACACACACCAGTGGATTACCAAGACAAACGACGAGGAATAAAAAGTGTGTACTTACTGACAAGTATATAACATGTGGTACAAAATATATACATTATCTTTAATAAAACAGGCGGTGATATAGACGCTTCAGTGGGAAAATGTCCAGGAGCTCAATGGGTTAAGTACCATGGCGAAAGACATCGTCAAGTATATAATCACTGTGGTCGTGGAACTCGACATGATATCTGACTTCAACCAAAACCTGGAGAGTATCCAACAAATGCGATTAATCAAGCATGCCACGTTCATGATGTTGCGTACAAAATTAAAGATGTCAGATAGCGACATTTTGCAGATGTGTAGTTGATTCATGCGTTAAATTTCATAAAAAATAAATCTTTCAGAAAAACGTGCTTATTTTCTAATAAATTCTGCGATGAAATATAAACTAGTGCTAGGGACCTGTAATTAATCAAATTATTATGATTATATTAATGGAATCGATTCGTTATAGCCCATTAGGATATTGGAGGGTTAGAGCAGCGACTTTAAACTTGAGAATGCGACAGGTGTTGAATGTTCGTTTGCTGAAAATTGGTTAACACGACAATCAATATGGCAGGATCTATCAGCACAAATTCATTACACATATTTTGATGTCACTACTCCCAAAAAGGTTCATCAGGCAGATATTTTGTTTTTGCAAAATGATACTATTAAAACTGGTAGACGTCAATCACGCACATATAAATATGCATCAATTGTTGTTGATGTTGCAAGTAGATATAAGGAAACAGATCTGCTACCATTCAAAACAACAGCTGAAATTGCATCTGGGTTTCAACGAATTTATCAGCAAGGAGCCAGACAACAAGGTGGTCAAAGATGACCAGAGTTGCTATCGGTTGATCCTGGCAAAGACTTTCTTGGTGCAGTAACGTCGATTATGAAACAACATAACATCACAATTAGACGAGGGTACACCGCAATTCATAGCGATCAGGTAATCATTGAGCGATTTAATCGAACACTTGCTGAGAAATATTCTGGATATCAGGAAATATCCTCTAAAATGTACATGCTAACAAGAAATCCCCTGAATGGGTTGCTTGGCTACAAAGTTTCATAGCTGCGTTAAAAATGAAAATACTCGTGGAACTTCATCGAAGACCATTAATGTGATCAAAAAAGGACATATTCCATTACAACGAAATAACTCTTTCTCAAAACTTCCAGCACTATTTAATGTGACTGTCAGATGTTTATATCAACCTAGTGAGCATGAATGAGTGTAACCAGACATTGAATCGCCAGTGTGGCAAGATCCATGGTTAGACATGCAATCTACATAATATATTCAACTGTTCCTCAGCGTAGATTTCTACGTAAACAATTACAAAAAAGATCTGAAGATACACTATTACCACCGATTATAATCAGCCCAGGTCAGCATCACATTTTCGCGTGTGTGACCAAGATTAGTATACATTTTATCCACGGTGAATTGTTTTGTATTATTATCTGAATACTGCCACAACAATATTGTATTACAGCTCGCACACTGATTATTACGTTGCTGTTTCAGTGTCATGATAAACTCAGCATCGAAATCAAATTCGCACCGTTTTTATCACTTTGCTGATAACTAGCAAGTCTTAAAGCTTGATACATCATCGCCATTGCCAGTTGCTTGTGTATTACTTAATATAATGTATATGATATCCCTCCGCAGATAAGATATTCGTCTGACTCGTGACACTGCCATATAAACTAAATTTGACATTCAATACGATCATCGACAATTCAATTATTGTTTGTATCGCAAATAGTTAATCCTAATGACACGCTCTCAACAACGTGTAAATGAACCAAAATAATATCATCTAGTACACAACTGTTTTTGTCATTAATTCCAGAAATTGAAACATCGATGTTTCGCCGTATTATATCTGTGAGCGATAACAAAATGATAAATGTATATTTGAATGTTTTTTCTTTATGAGAGATATAATTGATTTGCAAATATCATCAGCAGGAGTTCACTAATTCCAAAAACGATTTATAAGGGTTTCCAGATATATCCCACGCATTATTTCACACTGAATTTAATATGAATGATTAATATATGAACCTGCCCTAAGTATGGATCAATCGCTCGGTAATCATTAGTTGTTTCTCCATAATACTGTACAAACGTTTTATTCGAAGTGAGGAAAATTACAAACTAGTGACCGGTTACAAAATATTATCGTCAAAATTAAAGGGGTAACCAAACTAAGCATAGCTGTGTTTGATAGTAATGGCATATTAAACCCGGTGCTGTTATGTCAACGATATTAGATAATAATCGCAATCAAGTACAACAATCCGGTGACGCAACGAATGGTCCTCTCAGTGTGACTAATAATACAATTACTGGTTTTGTACAACCATAAACTACCACCATGCAACAAAGCAATCTGTCGATGATAGAAACGTTCCAATGATGAACTCGTTAACGACAGTCAATATTGAAGTAACCAATCTTTGTTCTGATTATACTAGTAAAGAAAACATAAATAATCATGAATTTGTTGGAAGTCCAGTAAGCGTTGATATTAAATGTGTTGACATAAAAACAATCACGGACAACGTAGTATATACGGCAGTGTATGGACAAGTATTATGGTCTCTACATTACAGATTATTGAAACAATATAAAGTTATGGCGCGGATGAAGAATTTTGCAACGATGGTGATACAATGTAGGGTCAACATTCAAAATCAGACGCAACACCAATATTATCAATGCTACAATGAACGACCAATATCATCTCAATCTAATGAAATGTCCGCAATTTAATCATGTCGATGAACGGAAGCATGCTCAAAAGAGAGCCAGGAAGAAGGAGCAGCTGACTGGAGCTACGCCATCGTCTCAAGTAGACGGACGGATGCCATGGATAAAACACTTAATACAGAATTAAGAGAACTTAAGATATTAATCAGACTTCAATAGAATGAAATCCATTGTGAAATAATGCGTGATATAATTTTAGAAACACATATTAACGAGTTTTGGAATTTTACTAGATATTTTGGTAGTTACAAGTAGAACGATAGTTCGTGAAACACTGCAACAACAATAATTATTAGTACATAAAGAAACAAATTTAAATCTACCTGTACCATTATGTTATCGGCCAGCAGATAGACGCAAACAAACTAAGGAAGTTTATAAAGCTGAATTGTCAGAGAAACGGAATTGTTTGTTAAATGATATTGTTTTAATTCCTGTCAGTGTTGTTGAGAGCGCATTAGCTATAAACAAATCTCAATGGACGCTTGGATACTCAATGACAACTATTCACCATCTCTCGCACAATTTTTTGGATCGTCGATAATAGTATAAAGTGGTCAGACTTTAGTTCATTTCGCAGTGTCTGGAGAAATTAGAATATATCTGTCACGGAGGATTATTATAAATGTCACAGAACCTACCGGCACTAATAACGATGTTGTTAGCGATGATATATAAGGAACAAAACTCTTTAGTTATACACAATGTGAAACAGATAAATAAACGCGACTTTGAAGTTATCATGACATTAAAACAACGACCGAATAAACATTGTGCACGTTGTAACACAATAATGATCCAAAACGATTTACCGTAGATAGCATTGATATTAGTCTTGGTCACACATTCGTAAATGTAATGCTGACCTGTCCTGTGTGTAATTGAAGTTGTGGTGCTAGTTAAATGAAAACGGTCTTAATTGAGTATAATTAGGACTTATTTGTAAATATTCAGGTACAAATCCACGTTGAGGAGAAGCTGAATCTAATATATCGCTTGATCAGGATGAATTGTGGTATGTTCTCTTCTGATGTTGACGTCATATGTTTTCATCAGAGATGATATTGCACCAAGGAATTATTTGCCAGAATTAACTTTTAGTACCTGAAGCCATAGCAAGGCTCTTTGTTAATAAATTCATCTCACAAGCTAATACAACTTCAGCAACCCTTTTAGATAACATCCGCTTTGCTTTTTTATATCAACTTGCAAAGTCAACGACTGTTAACTTGTATTTGTGTGTGTGTATTAACATCGTCCAATTTTAACAGTATCATGTGGTTAAACAGAATATCTTATAAGTTTATAATAGTCGGTTGATTAATTACCATCAGCCCCTAATGCTAGTGTACATTTCATCAAATATCTTACTAACCAATTAGCTTATGATTCTCTAAAAAAATATGGGGGCAATTAAACGAGTGTATCAATTTCAGATCTGCTATATGTCGCTGTAAGACATCTTCATTTTCTGTGGATGTTGCGTCATTTACGTGACTTGCTTGATCCATTTACAGAACACTCGCTGGTTTTGGTTGTTCTCTTTCGTCAAGTCGTATACCGATTCGTGTTCCAGGACCACAATAATTATATCCAGGAATGATGTTATTTTTCCGGGCTATTTAACCCATGAAGTTCCTGATAATATTACCAATGAAGTAGCTATATCACCACCTATTGTTTGTCAGTGATACCAATTTATTTTTCTTCTAAAACATTTCCCACACTTGCCTGTAAGTGCATGTCTACGACGTTTTCTAATAATTGTTGTGTTACTAAACACAATATGGATCAATATTATTTATCATTTTGCATACCATTGATGTAATATACTCTTCCTATGGGTAAACAAATCGCACATAATACATTTCAAACAAACGGCAGGATAAAGTGACAAAATGAACTAACACAATTAAAGAAACTCTCGATTATTTAGAGGCTACGATTTGTCCTTATTGACCTAATTCTTGGTTTATTTTTGAAGGAAGCTTTTTTTTTCTTCCAAACTGACGTTCTAGCAAAACGATCTGTTCATCCCTTTAAGTTTACTAGACATGATCTATATGGGAAATCTCGAAATGGATACATTTTTTTTACCTGTTCGCCATAACGATATGCTGGAGTAAAATGATGTATATTTGCTTCAGCTAAGTGTATAACACAATATTACTTCTTGTTGCAGATTTATTCTAAAAGTGAAATAAGTTATTGTAAAAATAAATGATTACGTGCATTTAAAGGAAAACTATTATTATACACCCTGTGATCGTGTATATATTGATTATTCAAATAAACAAAGCGAGTACTGTATGTACCTTCTGTTTTATTCAAATCAAATGGCGCAGTTGAGCTGTTGTTAATGTTGTCCATCTATGTACATTACCGTGAGCAGGTTCGAATTACATTATCACACCAGCAGAGGTCGGCTTCTGTGGCTGTCATTGGAAATGTGAGACTACTACCTCGGCACTAATAACTTACCTCCAACGCTCTGCTGTAAGATAACATACCAAACCAATCGAAATACTTGTTCCATGCTGTGCAGTAATAGTAATTTCTATCCGAATACAGAATAATTCGTCGGCATAAATGGTCACAAGACTACCGAAAAGGTCGAAAAAAAGTAATCATAATTGATATTCGGGATTGATTTTCGTTTGTCCTATTCCATTATTATTATTATTATTATTATTATTATTTTAGTGTTGTTGGTTTTATTATGATTATATCGGCCTCTCAATGCAACATATTTGTAATAAATATAATTTTTTAATCACTAAATGTTGATTAATCAGTCAGGACCTGCCTGCACCTGATGCTGTTTTGTGACCCAGCGCATGACATCCTTCATCAACTGGGCAGACGGTGTTGCTGTGCTTTTAAATGCCCATCAACTAATTGTCGTTTCTTCACCAACTCTCAGCAGTGGTTATCATCCATGTAAGGTGTTATTAACTTTAATGGATGTTGAATGAGAACTTTTGTATGGATACTAAAACATGACAGGCAGTAGTCGAGGTTCTGTTCCTTTGCTTATTTTTTAATAAATAAGAAATTCCAATTATGATGACATTTGTGTGCGCCAGAGAATTCAATAATCTCATTGTCGAATGATTAGATAATGTTAGAAGAAACGAAATTGTAAAAAGGTTTTATTTACAATATATGTACCTTCATTATCCTCTTTCTGGCTCACCTCTGTGACGGCATAATGAACCTTTTCTGCAACAAACAGAGTAAACACTTTGTTGTTGAAACATATATACTGCCTTTTCAACACAATATGATGTATATTTAAATGTATAATCAGATTTATCCAATAAAACGTAGGCATTTGTAATTGTGCTCAACATATTTCGCTTTAAATTTGAATACTCAAAGCAAAAGGAGTAATTCTAACCAAGCATACATAAACAAAGGAATTCGCATTTTCAAGATATATTTCAAATCTTCAGCATATAGTGTATGCCTCTATTATTACTGTTTTAGTGCCACTGCATATATGTCTGTTTCTCTTCTACCACTCTCTCAGTATACACGATTTGTAATAGTTCGATCCTTTACTGATCATGTTTAAAATTGTATCGGACCTGAATAGGAAGTAGAAAGAGTTTTAGTTACAAAAAACGTCTACCTTCATCCTCCTGTGGAGTCATCATAGTTGTGTAAGGTGTTACCTCTGAAAAATGAATAATGCATTCATTATACTTTACGAAATATAAACATAGCTTCTTTGCTTCATGCACTTTTAATTGTACCTGGTGTATCATAAAATATGCGAATTTATAGAGTTTAATGCGAAAGAATTGTCTTAGTTTGTCCACACAAAACATGAAGTCCGACATTAATCTTGACCCGATCATATATCCATTTGCCTAAATGTGTTAATTATTAACTTGACTATTGGGTAATAGGTTCTCTCATTTCAATAAGGACATTATTTTACCTTCATCGGGTATACATTTGTTTACTATATGGTGGTCAAGTTTAACCGTCAGTCACCTACTGAGCTGTGAAGCCATTTACACGTGTAATAACAAATATGTCTAGAATCTTTATTTTCCTTCACCTAATTGTCGTTCACATTACAATTACAAGAGAGCATCAAAACCTGAAACTTATAATGTTTTTACGAAACGAAGATAATCAGCTGTCTACTGTTATTTCAGATCATAAAAACAATGTCATAAGTTTATGTTTTAACAAATGATCCATGGTTACATGTGGATGCATTTTTAGTTTTTATTCAAATGTTCTTTTCAATATGCAAAATGTGTCTTCGTATATGAAGAGAATGAATCAAAATTACCTCGAATGACACATAATCATGCAACAGTTCAATATCTAAAAAGAAAATGTGTTCTGTTTTTGTATTCTAGATTCGATAGTAAATACTTGTTCAAGACAACCACCAAGCAAAATCGTCAAATTTGCTAAATCAACAATTAGAAAAAGATTGGCTTATCATTGGCTCCAAAATGAATTTCAAAATGTAGACAATCAAACATTGAATTATATATTATTACGACGAATGTTTAGGCTCTGTACTCTTAAAATAAGTAAAAAAGAGAGAAGCCTATCACCTTTTGAAATAATTCAACAAATGCTTTACTTTCCGAATCTGAACGTTTAGTCATCATACGGCACTATAACTTAAATTCAAATATAGTTCATAACGTTTTTTTCAGAAATCTTATTGAATGAATGTTTAATTAAATATTGGTGGTAAACCAAAGAAAAGACCGACTTCTTTGTTGATGAGCCTGTAGTCTCTAATATAATTACGTAAAAATTACCTGAAGTGTGGTGAGATGCCAAAAGTATTTTGATGTATTACAATAATGTAATCCAAGAAGTCCTTGAATTCACACAAGTTTCATATTAATGATTATGTCTAGGAATAGTATTGAGTACTTTGTATTTCCAGCGAAGAAATGTTTCGAATAAATAATTCGAATGTCGGACAGTTAAAACAAAACTGAATGAATGATTAACATGACTATCTCTATGAACATGTTCTTTAACATATTTATTTTAATATTAATAAGTGAGATAACACCTTTCGACATGAATGGTTCTTAATTGTCCATAATAAAATCAGACTGGAGCTTGTTTGACCAACATTACATTGCTTTCAATACATAACCGTCGCGTTGACCTAATAGATATAAGAGCATTTGCAATAGCTCTATCTTCATTTTGTTGTTTAGAATTGCACGCTGAAAGAGATAAGCATGTCTGATCAGTCTTATAAAAAACTTGAGCGTTGTGCCAGATGCAAATTTATAATTATTCTTGTTAGCAGAAGAATCCTGTCAGTAGAAGACTTATTACCTACATAACTGTGAGATAATGAATTGTGTGAGGAACAATTTAAAATGTTTTTGACATTTCCTCATCAAACTACAACTTAGCGTCACTATGGACGCAATTGGTGAACTCTTCAAACAATGTGGTGGCTGAACACCACCAATTACCTAATTGCTCGTTGTATCTAGAAGTGTCCAGTTGTTTTTATTGTTCTTAAACATTTATTGGTATGACTCAGGCACCAACTCATAACTCTTCAAGATACATTCCTTAACCAGAACATTCTGCTCACGTTTCTTTGTAGAGAGGGAAGTGTAGTAATCATGATGTTGCCAATAAGCACACCTTGTAACAAAAGATATCTATGCTCTTTTGACCAGTTCTCATTTTCAGCCATTGTTCTCAATATAATGAAAATATTATTTCTACTTCATTTTCTTTAAACGAATGTCCTATGGGAAAATGGTAGTAATATCAAAACCTGAACGTATGTGCAAAGTTGGCGAGTGCTTCGCACTTGGTACCTCTATTTCCATTAATCTAAATTTAAAATTCCTTTCGACTTGTTATATTTATCTCACTCACTCTCTGCTCTATCTGCAAGTACGTTTCTCGTATTTCCTCTCTCTCTCTCTCTCTCTCTCTCTCTCTCTCTCTCTCTCTCTCTCTCTCTCTCTCTCTCTTTATTTTACAACTGCATTTAGTTTTCTGCATCTGCATATGTCTATTTTATTTTTCTCTCTCCTTTTTCTTGTTTATTCAACTACATTTGTCTGTATTATATATGCAACTGCATATGTCTCTCTTTGTTCTATTTCTCTAATTGCATTTGTCTCTCTTATTTCCGCAAATACATTTGACTCTCTCATCTTTGTGACGCTCACGCGTTATTCATTCTTTTCCGTCTTGTAGTTTAATTTTAATTCCATAACTTAAAAGTAAGATCCCGGATACTTTCTCGAAGTCAATTTATCGCAAAGAAGTATATTCCACATATAACGTGGCTGAAACAAGTTGAATTTCTTGCTTCGTTAAAAATGCCTTCAGATCGGAAAGTTAAATAGTGTTAGAAAAGATGGAGCAGTTCATTTTTTGGCAAGGGCTCTAACCGTTGTTGGGTAGGATTTAAGATAAAGTGATCAATTTAAGACCACTAGATATCGTTTGTTGATTTCCTTAAAGATTTATAATTTATGTGCAATAATTCACAAGACTTGCAAACGTCTATGTAAAGTTAAGAGATAATCTTCCCTCCTAGACCAAACACCAACTTTCGATCCCGACATTATAATTTTAAAATAAGTAACAAAATGAATGGTAACTAATAAATCTTTTTCATATCAAGGAATAATTTATTTCCCTGCAATACAGTCTAAACATATGTGTAAGAAAACGAAAGATATTGTGATTTTAGTGTCAAATAGTTCACACAGTACTATCATAAGTTAAACAAAATAAAGTTCTTATTCAATCGAATGGTGTTTCCACTGTATTATCACAAGTTTTATGAAGAAATATTTGATTTACATCTAATGGTGTTCCCAAATTATCATGTCGTCTCGAATTTACTTACGTACCCATGGTCTGAATTGTTATTATGATCTTACAGTCTTTTCATGAACCAAATTAATGTAAAATAATAGATCAATGTTAGAATGTACTAAAAGTCAAGCTTAATAATTTTGTCCAAGAGTATTATTGAACACTTTGCAATTATAGAGAAGTCTGATTCGAATAAATAATTATACCTAAATTAAAATCTGTACATAACACTAAAAGTGATTTCTTCTTCAGATGGTACCTCACGAATAAGTCTTTCTTCAAGAAGACAAGATTCAACTACCTGATCTAGGTCACAATTACCATTTTCTGGAAATACTCTTTGATTTTAATGAACTTTTCAATTATAAGTAATTAACAAGTCAACGTTTTTGTTACTAAACTTATAATAAGGTATGTGATAAATTTCCTGCAAACTATGTGAAATACCATTGTCCTTGAATCGTGCTAAAATTAACGTGATGTTGTTTACTAAATGTCGGTTACACAAAGACTTTGATTTTCGACTACGAATAAGTAAAATTACCTATATAAATAACGTAATATCATAAAGAAATTGGACCAAACAATCGAAAATACACATAGCACGACTATCAAGGAAATTATTGGTGTACACATATAGATAATATCCAGTCATATAAAGGTTTTTTTTAGACAATAACATTTGATTTACTTTTAACTCCACACGAGAACTTTTTATTGTCTTCTCTTGTAATATACTGCATATGTAATGCGTCTTCTGCAAATATAAGTTGACCTCTACCAGATTTGTGACTGAATTTTGTCCAGTTTCATGAACAATTCTGCCAGACTCTTAGACAGGATAAAATCAACAATTTTGGACTATTGCATCTTTTGATAAAAAACTATCGGCATTAATTTACGCTGCAGTGGTTGAATAAGGTGCATTTTAACTACCCGAACAAAACAACGTGATGGTTAATGCATGTACATTAGTAAATGTATATTTAATATACAGGTGCTCACTGATTCTAAACGATGGTCACTTGATCCGTCAATCATTTTGTCTATAACAAAAGTGAGTTTTACATAACTATTGACGTACGAAGAATACTAAAAACAACTCAGAAAATAACTATAAATAACGCGAGGTAAGTAAGATATATGATTAGTATTGTATCTCGTATTATTAACTTCATATATTCAAAAATATATGTCAATGATTTAAATCTTAATTTTGCATGAGTACATTGTAGCTTCCGACCGTGTCATGATATGAATATTAAATAATAATTTTGCCATTATAACTTTATATCAGAAACATTATGCAATTTCCTTCTTGCCAAGAAGAAAACAGACAACTGTCTGCATGGAAATATAAAATTAACTCAGACTATTGTTGGATGATGGCAATATTTTAACATGGCTACTAAAGCTTAATGTGCTTACCAATTATAAATATAAGATAAGTCAATAAAGAATTACAATGAAATAAAGTAAAGATGTTATTTTGTGCAATTAAGTGTATGTATGTATGTATGTATGTATGTATGTATGTATGTATGTATGTATGTATGTATGTATGTATGTATGTATGTATGCATGCATGCATGCATGCATGCATGCATGGGTGGATCAAATGTATTTATGTATATCGTTTACCGTATATTCGACAAATTATGTATAGACGTTGCTGATTACAATTATATTACTAAAACATAAGCATACAAAATCCAAATATTATTTAACACAATATATCTTTCCAAACATAATTAAACAGATAATCGTAACAAAATAGATGGTGGAGATCAAGCAGTGCTGCCAGCATCAAATGGTAACCGTTCTATATGAATACGAACTGGTATCCCAGATATTACAATCAGTTGGAGAATGTTAACTCTGTAGGCTAATTTGAGGTCATTTCCGAGATACTACAAAACCATTGTGTATTTTATGTCCGTGTACTACAAATATCGCCACGGATGTAGTGAACAATCGAGTTGAAATATTTAATTTGTTCATAATATTAGTAATATAACTTCATTTAATTTACCTCACTTAAATATGTTACATTAATAAACTCTAAATTCATTTCGAGATGTACATTTATAGATAAGGTAAATTTAATTTTTTTTCTGCTCTTTGTAAAAGTATTAAATAAACAGACACAATTTACTCGAATGTTGTGTACACTCCATCTACATCTCATTTGATTTAATTTCGCAATATGGCGGAAAATATAGCAATATACATATTAAGCAACATACCAATCGTTTCTAGAACAACGCTGTCGTTAAGTTCCTGGGAATTATATTCTCTTATCACCTTGTATATACCACTATCAAATTTCGTGATATTCAAATAGTTAACAGTCACAGTTACTGTCTTTTCTGCAGATATCTCTACCACAACTTTCACCCTATCATCTTGTGCACGCAAGTCCAATTTATTATTAGCAGGCCATACCCAAAGGAAAAATGACGCGTTGTGTGTTATCCGTATAGAATCCTTCATTATATTGTTGAATGTCCAAGAAAACGAAAAGTTTCTTCCAATTATAGCCTGCAGTTTTCGTCCTTCTGAAAAGTCATAGATTAGGCAGCAAAGCATTATATGTAAAAGATACATATTCTAGTAGGAAATTATAACATCGTCTAATGCAGCATTATCGTGCAATAATAAATTTTATACAATGATTGCTTTCTGGAAAATGTTAAAGCTAAACAATCACAAAAAGCATAGGATGTCATTTCCTGTGTTCAGTCATGAAAACGTTTATAATCATCGGGGTATAATTGAACTGTACAATTGATCAGACAACAATAGGCGTGTCCTAAACCCATTAGGAAGACGCCATACATGTAGATTAATAGGCAACATCATCGACTACATCCTCAAATTATATATGGAAATCATAACAAACATAACAATCCTTTCCTTTAGTGTATGATTTTTTTTATTTCAACTTGAATCATTCTTTCTTGATATGGGTGGAAATGTATATTTTCAATTTTGCGAAATTTCATAGAAGGGAGGAGAACGGAAATATATTTTATTACAAAAGACAAATACTAATAGAACGTGAAAAAATAAATAGACTTTCTGAATGCAGTCATTATGTCAATGTTGTAGCTCTACACAGGCTAACTAAATTTATAAAATCAGCTTGTGTGATATATAAATGTAGGCTACATGCCTGTGAATAGTTGGAAGAGGCCAGAAATAAGTGGTCAACAAGGCAAAATAGCATTGATAAATGTCTTTGTCGATAAAACCCGCCTTTCTTAAATAGTATATAACAGGTCTCTCTGGCAAAAACAAGCTACTACATTTCATATGTAGACTATAATCTTTAGCTTGCATTTTAAAAGTTCAAACACGACAGTCACTTTGACATACAATATCTGCTTTCTGACCATAATATTCAAGTATTCACACATCTATGTTGGACTTTCATCATCTAGCTGTAACGAAATATAGTTTTAAAAAGGTGATTATATATATATATATATATATATATATATATATATATATATATATATATATATATATATATATGTATATATATATATATGTGTGTGTGTATGTGTGTGTGTGTGTGTGTGTGTGTGTGTGTGTGTGTGTGTACATACTGAATTTAATCCGGTCCTTATACTAGCAAATAAAAAAAATACTTTCCAAAATTAACTTCTGGTACTTATTAGCTAAGGTGATTTTACCGTATTGAATTATCATGAACTACAACTAAATTAATTGCACAATAATACAAAGCAATTGCCAAAATACTTCTTATCTCACTTTAAGGTGCATACAGTTTAGTTATTCTGTTAAATTTGCGGGTAGGGCATACTTTAAATACCGGTGGATTAAAATTTGATGATATATTTTTAATGATATGCCATGGATCTTATACTTGTGTCAGCACTTTAATATTGGATTTTTAATATTTCACGTGTTCTTCATGCCTACACAAGCACATAGGCAGCAGAATATTGTTATATTCAAAATATCTGGACGGAAACATTTACAGAGGACATATGAAATGCATACAGTTTTGTAAAGTAATGGAAAAATATACATATTGGATTGATTATCCTCGGTTATGTGTGTACACATATACGGATTTATGAATTTACTTGATTCAGATATATTGCACAACTTGCACACAATATGTGCTGCTTCTCTCTTTGTTAAATGTGTCCTGTCGCGTTTCCCATGGTTCTTGAGATAAGGATTGTCTGTGTATAACACATTCCATGCCATCGCTTTGCTTTAACGAATAATGAAATATACATAATTACGTCATGCCATTCATGAAAAGGGATTTCGTCCAGTAGCACAAACATATATGTGTCAAGTCTTATTACAATAACATTATCTGCGCTGGTTTCCAGGGATAACATTGCTTATGCTCTGTCATGGTTAGAGTGTAGCTGTTGAAAGTCCAACTCAGGGTTGGATGTCTTTCATTGGACTCAAACATCAACTACTACTACAGTATTGTCATTTTCGTCAGATTGTAAGTCTTACCATTGACTGGTGCAATATATGTTTATATTGGCTAATACGTCGTTACGTTATGATTTCTATTTCAATGCTATATTAATATATTCCTTTCTTTGGAATAACAAATGAAATAATTACAATTTTATAAATTGACAGATGTTTTTTTCTTACAATTTGATTAGATGTAAGCGGGCACATGAATGAATGAATAGTTGGATTTAAAGTGAAACCGGCCACTAGGGTCATACGTTCACTATTTTGCACTGCCATTTCTTTACATGGCAGTGAGTTAATTTATTTATTGGGGTCATAACCTATGCATATATGATGAGGTTTTTAGTTGCAACATTGTGTCGCTGGACCCGATAGTCTTGGTTTTGAGACTACCTCATACGCTCTAGTTGGGACCATAATTAGGGGCGCGTGTTAGTGGTTATACTTTAACCAGAGCGGTATCGCGTTTTTTAAGGGCCTATAATACCTTTGTAATATTAAACTCAGTTATAAGATGTTGTCAATGGGGTTATATAGAAGGAATAATTTAGAAGCATAAGAGAAGAAAAGAGGTAGGACGCTTTCCTTATTGATTGTATAACTGGTAGTTAATATAACTTTTGATGTTTATACCTTTATGTATTTCTTTATTTTAAGTTAACTTTTATTGTTCCATGTTATTTTATCATTCCATTAGGTTTGGTTGCCGTGGAGCCGCCATGGGAACGTACTACCCAGCGTAGTGTAGGTGGACTCTCTTAAGAGATAACGAGTCTCTTTTGGCCCCGTACTCTTCCATCCCTCGTAACGATATTATTTTCCATTAGGTTAGGTTGCTCTGGAGGCGCCATGGCACATGCTACTGACCTGATATTAGTTTTATTTAGTACATTCTGGAGACTACATTTGGCCACTGTTTCCGGGCCATTTTATGTGAAGCTTTATCTATATATATGACTTATACCATAATAATAACACACCAACTTACCCTTATGATTTCCGATCAAAATTTACAACCTCCAGATTACAATCGCATCTTCAAAGCTAGAACAATGCATTTTCACAGATCTTGTTGCTGTCAACACTCGCCTCTTTTGCTGTAGAATATAAATGCAGGCTTCATAAATTATTGCAATTTGCTTCGACAATATGTTCCCCCCGCTGGAATTAAATGTCGGGGTGGGGGGGGGAAATAAAAAGCACACGATCTCACCAAAATGTGTAAAAGCATGAACAGTTAATATTACAGCAGCACATGCCATACACATGGATAATGCTGATAAAGAAAGGAAAGCCTGGTTTGAAAAACGAACAACGTTTCTGAAGAAATTAAATATCTTAGTAAAACTCTGCATAATAAACATAAAATATACTCATATGCATACAAATGCACAAGGAGTGCTAGTCAGAGTTGTTTTCAAGCATACAAAAGTTATCATTGTTTCATTCGTTTGTTTCAAACATTTTAAAGTCTGGCTTCAACCATGGCGCTGATACGTCATTTTGTTACTTAAGAAACTTTAAGTAGCTGTGTAAATGAGTGCGTTGCATCATTGTTTTCATTTTAATCAACTCTTTAGGATTGAAATTTGTGGATAATTAATACACTCAATGTAATCAATTACAACCCAATAATGTCCCGTCCGCTGCTTTGCCATACTACTTTGTTAGGGGATTTGGAAACATCAAGTTGTTCACTGGTTTAATTTTTTTGCCAATCTTGGTACTTTGTGTACGATGGATGAATCTTTCGAGAAAGCATTGTTTGATTTTCAACCAATTTCCAACCTGGATGAACGTTTGATACAATTTTATTTTCTCTTCCTCTCTTCTCGTGTCACAGTAATCGTTTAATTTTTTGTAGCTAAGCTGTAATTTCCCTTTCCATATAATTTGTCACATCAACCATTTGGATTTTAACAAGTTCATAACAAGTTGAATTTCAGACGATACTTAATATGTTCGCTGTTCTGGATCATCCAGAATTCGTATAATTTTGAAACTACACGTTACGAGAGTCTTTGTTGAACGCGTTTCTAATAATATCTAAGACGACAGAATGATATTTTCAACCAAATTTTCTTATAGTAACGAATTTCATCCGTCAAACATTGCTGAATGGTATGCTGAAACTACATCGTTTTCTCCAAATTTTGAGTTTTCAAAGTTACTGTCAAACTTGAATAGATTTAGGTATTTTGTGCATCATTTGTCATATCCGATTTCTTTAAGATCATTTGTACAAAGATGTCTCTTCACACAAGAAAACAAATGCTAGGTCAAATCGCGTTAAGTGAAAAATAAAATATACTTTATTGCCTTGGTAATTCTGACAAAGCACCTAACAAATGGAGATAATTGACCTATCGCCACATGTTAATCACACAGGTCGATCACCCAATCAGCAGGTGTATATTACCCACCTACAGGTATCGTTGACGTTCGTATTAATATTGTATGCAGTGACTTTAATTTTTGTAAGTTCTCAAGCGTCTTGAAAATTTATTTTCATTAATTAGTGAAATAAAAATCGAACATACATAATATTATTTACTTCATTTAAAATGTAAAATACAGATCAAGTACATTGAAACATATTTCATTACCACATAATAAATATGTATTGAATGCTAACATGTAATATTAATTGAAAAAATCAATACCAGTCTTTCTCTTTAATCCTGGTACAGATATGGTTAGCTGCTCATGTTGTCTGTATACAAAACGCACGGGAATTCGTATTTCTTTATTGCATGTGAGCTCTGATGCATTTCATCTAACACATATTCAAAAGAATGTAGATATTGTCATTGTAAATCCTAATACCATTCTTTGCAACTCTTCGCTGTGATGAGTCTCCATGCATATTATGAATATGCAGTTCAGTCTTTCAATCGTTCTGCTTGACACATAATCTACTATCTTGCTGTGACGATCGATGGGATATCAATACCCCAGTGATCCATGAGTGGGACTTTTTTCATCCTAGCAATAAGTGTTATTATTCCTGTTCTGGCCATCGCAACTGCAAGACTCTATTTTGTTTATTCGCCTTTCTGTCCACTGTGTTATCTTTATATTCCCCTTCTCAACTCGTAAAGATTATTTTATATCACTGTATCAAACAGTTTTATGAATGATAACTATAGTGAGTGGATAAGCATGCAAAATGTAATATAATAGAACAGTTAGTTTATTTCAGAATTCACGAAAATATAAATTGATCTCTAGGTTTTTTTAACACCACACATATACACAATGCTTGCATTTTTCAACTGAGCTAAGAAACACATTTTCTAATAGTCTTAACGTCAATGATTTAATTATTAAGAAACCCGTTTAACCAAAATATTTGCGTACGCTTAATGACAGACACACAGAGAGAGAGAGAGAGAGAGAGAGAGAGAGAGAGAGAGAGAGAGAGAGAGAGAGAGAGAGAGAGATGAGTTGTCATAAATATTTGGCATCAGAGTGCTATTTTAGGCATTTAATCTAAAGTACTTTTGAATGCATAAAAGAAAATAAGAATTGTTTCAACATCATAATATTCATGGTATAAGCGATTATGGCTCTGAAAAAAATTGTTCTTAGTAGATGTAGAAGCAGACCGTCATCAGTAAATTATTATTATTATTATTATTATTATTATTATTATTATTATTTTTATTATCAACAACACTAATTGTGTTATTATATAAGCCCAGTAAAATAAACAACTACCACAATCGCATTAGAACTCATGTACTGTGGATGTACTGTGGTTGCATTGTAGGGCATCATACACACGCGTGATGCTTAACATTTCTTTCCCGCAATCGTTATTATTATATATATTTGTTACGTGATGGCATACCTGAAATACATTGATTGGAAACTGTTCAAATCCTATTTTAAACAACGTAAACTTTTAATGTGAATGGGGAGACAAATGTATTTGAGATTCCTACGCAAACCGCCGAGCAAATCATCATGAGAAAGGGAGATGTAACTGAAGCAGAACTTGTAAATTAACAACAGTCGCATTCATAATTATATAGACACTACTGGATATCAAACAAGACATATACATTTATTGTGTGAAATCACTCGACTTGGCTAGGGCTATGACTCTTGCGGAATAGCTTGTAAGCGTGGGAGTTTGAAATGGCTTGATTTGACAACATACTGCTAGCTTTCATGAATATCACTTTGAAACATTTTACATCAGGTTGTTTGGGGATACACTGACATTTACATATACGCATGCATAATCTTATATATATATATATATATATATATATATATATATATATATATATATATATATATATATATATATATATATATATATATATATATATATATATATATATATATATATAAATATATATATATATATATATATATATATATATATATATGTGTGTGTGTGTGTGTGTGTGTGTGTGTGTGTGTGTGTTTACTAAGGGTTTAATAAAATCGGCCTATTTTGAATGTCACGGTCATCTGTATATAACTGTAACGAAAGCTGACAAAGAAATCAAAATTGTTAAAATATTGAATACATGTAAAACTAGAGTGTCTTACTACCATCCGTATGCTTATCCTTCAAGGTTAAACGTGAACATTTATATGCCGTGGGTCGGGTTTTGAAGCTCGTAAAGTCGTAAATACTGCGTTGAATTTTGTTGCTGTAAACCATTTAATGATATCGCATAACCCCTTCTGAGGCCCGTTTAGAAGGCTGGGTCCCATAAAGAAGTATTGTTTATGCTTAGATTATATCTCAGAATCTGCTTAATTGTAAAATATAAAGCAATGAAAATTTTCACTAAATAAATTCGTACTTTAAAGATGTTCACTGTCTATCACGTTCATTAACATTAAAATCATATCTGCAAGAGCAAAGTTACATTTAAAGGCTGCTCTCTTTTGTTTTGAGTCTGTAATTCTAATACCATTGAATGTGGTGTAATTAGAGGCCGTCCAATTAGTGCGAACGCATGGGGGGAGGAGGAGGGGTTAAGCCAAATACGTACGCTTGCGTATGGGTATATATTGAAAATGTACGCACGCATAGGAAACGGAGGTGGGAACATCGATAATAATTTGTCGGATACGTAACCTGTTTGACTGAATTTAAGCGGACATTAGACAAACTTTTTAATATTACGCGGCTTATTTCTTTGATGCAGCCAGACGTTCAATTCCGGTGGACTATACAATTTATTAAACACGTTAATATTATTAATTCTTTATCGTTTCTGCGTGGATTAAATATAGGCCGTTCTGTCGAATAGGGAATGCGTCAAGCGTACGTACGCAGGTGTGTGTGTGTGTGTGTGTGTGTGTGTGTGTGTGTGTGTGTGTGTAAAAATACTTATGTTTACAGGGAGGAGTATTAAAGGTTTGACAGCTTTTTGCGTACGTACTAAATTTATGGCCTCTTAAGCCTATATTTATATCATAACTTATGAACGTGTAATTTACTTTTTTATTCTTTCTTGTTAGCTAATATCGTATTCAGTCTACTTTTTGTGTCACTATTGGATCAATGCAGATATCACTGACAGTAACAGTGAGATAAATTTCGTATATTCACGCATCATAAACTATAGATATCACACTTTTATAACACAAATTGTCATGTCAGTGTCATCTTTTCATGTGTTAAATATAGCTGAAATACTGTTTTCATAGTCGAAAATAAGACCAATTTGGATGGTGTCAATTGAACACATTCGAGATTCACTATGCGAAGTTTCGGACATTGTCATCAGGAAGTGAAAATAGTTTTTTTTCTATTAACAATAAACTGGAAATATTAACGATTGGGGAAGATATTCTATTTTTAACAAGAAATATATAGCTTTATGTCTGAGATCATTAGCGTTGAATTTGATTCATTTATAATATCACAGTATGCATCCGGCGTGTCCATGATCTCATCAAGTTAGTACAAACTCTTACATTTCAGTCCATGTGCAATGTATACTAATACTAGAAAGTCAAAGCATTCGTTGGGACCTTTTTAAATATCTTTGGTTTTAACACGTACGTACATAAAATAAACGTTAAGAATTGAAAGATGGTGCAATATATAATCGAGTAATAGAGCATATATTTAACTGGATCATCGAAATAGGACAGGACATCATAACAATGACAAAATCCTTTGTTTTCAATTACAATACCAGTAAGGTAATTGTGAATCATATTTTGAACATAGGGTCGGAAATTTAATTGTAGTTTGGAGAGTTAAGAGAGTGCACATATGGATGAAATCAGAAAACGACCTTTTAAGAGATAAAGGACACACACACATACACACACACACACACACACATACACACACACACACAAACACACACACATATATATATATATATATATATATATATATAATACATTGATATGAAATTACGTAAAGTACATGTATTTTCAGTGAAACTTGTATATAAAACATGAAAAAGTGTCTTGTGTACAGTAACTATATAAACTTTTCTAAATAAAGTTATATCCTACAGCGGTCAATGTGTACTGATGAACTCTAGACAGGATTGGCTCTGTCGTAAGCTTCATTCAATGTTTTTATTGCATCGTATGTGTCTAAATATATAAGCAAAACAAGATAATATGGAGTTGACAATGGTTCAGTTTTCTTCGTTTCTTCAAAAAATTCTTTTTTAATGTACGTTATCATTTTATAATTTGTAATCGTCTTTTGTGGAAATACGTACCTGGTCGACTATTTGTTTTCCGATAGCGATGGCTGGGTTATATTAAAAAAAAAAAAAACATTCCCTCGGAAAGTTTGTTTGGTACTTCTTAGCTATTTAATGTTTTAAAGTTTTTTGCCACCAAAATTAACTCATTTCAGCACATTCAACTTTACGTTTTTACTCGTATTACATCTGAAGTTTTATTACATTTTTGTCTAACTATACATTACTATAACAAGCACAATTGACTCCAATCCTCGTTATGCAGGTAATTGCATAGACAACACAAATTTCAAAGGGATGGTCAACATACAGAAAATAAAAACATTGACTCTAAGTTAAGTTAACGTTGATACGGATTTTGTTTACGAGGCCAATATACTTTCTAGCTGAATATAATCATCAGATCAAATTTGTCAGAAACAAAAAGAAAACAAGGGGACATTTCCACATCATGGGACATTCATTGAATATTTTCATCACATCTAGAAGGCTTATAGTACATGAACGCACGTTCATGCAACATATGGGAAAGTCAGCAAATGGATTGCATAAGCCTTCCAGTTCTCATTTATATAACACTGCAATCCAACTACTAAAATATTCAGACAAATATCTATATCTCAGATGACGTTGAGATATAAATCACTTAGGTATTTTAGCAGACAAAATATGCAACAATATAAAACTTAAATTATGTTATAGTTAATGATATATCTATTTATGTTTGTCAATATTTAAATTAAATTTAATGCCTACAGGAATGTCTGTTAATGTGCTAGGTAGTATAGCATGTCGCAAGTTTCCCAATATATTTGCCAAACTTGTCCGGAAGCATGCTCTCATATGATAATCTAGTGTACCTCAAAAGGGGTCGCACTATGAATCTATCTTTAATATCAGAGACATATATGATTTATTGCTAATTGGTGCATCGCTGACAAATTTTCATATCTTCAAACACGTTGTTCACATTGAAAGTAATTGCTACTCGAGGTGTGTCATCACATTGACTAGTGCCATTTAAAAGTGCTCCTATTATCATATAACACAGTCAGAAAAATTAATTTCCCTTCGAACGAATTACCAAACACAAAGCTGATTCACAACCTGTATTTCCATCTTTGTTTGGAAACCAAACCGTGAAGATCAGAGTTTCAGTTTACAGCGGTTCATCGGTACCACAAGCTTGTATACATATACTTAAGATTTGGACACGAAGCCCACCAATCTTGTGATATAGATCCTGCAACACTTCTTCAGATTCACAACTAGATGGGTGGATGAAAGGCACAGTCTCGTGCATCCTACACACTGATGAAGATCAGTTCTTAACAGCTTGTGTATTCCCTCTCTTGTCTTTTCGTCTTTTTATTAAGCACCAAAGATAGTATAGATATACATCTGCTATTAATTAGGTTTATAGGTTGGGAAACAATATAGGCACATGAAACTTAAGAACATAGATCCAGAGAGAAGAAATGACAACCTTTACTATTCCGACCCGACATGCAAGTATTTTTTGGGTAGCAGTACTTGTAGTACCTAAGTGCAGGATATATATCTGATTCTTGAACAGAAAAATGTATCGAGTGTCTTTTACATGTATACACACTACTGGTTACAGTGTTACTTGTTTAGACAATTTTAAACAGTAACAAGAAAATAAATGAAGAAAACCAGCAATGTAAAATTTTAAAAATAATTTATTTCACGGGTTTTTGTTTGAATTCTGTGTCAATTTCTATAACCGTCCTTGTCCAAGAATGTATTTAGGGCACAAGTGTTTCCAGGGAACAATAATATCTTTTACCGTGATTGCGCTAATATTATAAACCTCTGATCGTCTGGTACTATTCCAGGTGCAAATTTGTCATCGACAACAGGAAATAGATACGTTTTTCTAACTTGATGCGTATAGCAATATTGGAATACTTCGAATCCTATGGTTTTGCATCCTGATGTAATTCACTCTCCAAGCGTTTGTACTTTTCAGTATCACGATCAAAATAAGAGTAAAGATCTGACAGCCGTTTCATCAGAGACAGCTCTTATACATAAGATTTTTGTCTAATAATGATAATGAGGACTTTGTATAGAACCTAATTTTTCGAAGCTCTAAGCGCTTTACACCACCGATAATGATATGACTACACCACAGAAAAACAAATGACAAATACAACGAAATCGGAAAACATAAAAACATGCTGAAAACATATAAGAATAATAAAACATGATTAGCCAGCACAAGATTGCTCTACACATATCAATCTTTAATAAACATAATACAATTCCAGATGACATAATACGTATCGTCAAAGCTAAACTTTAAAATATAAGCCTGCTGCTATACGCTGTCACGATAGTTATGGGTAATGAAATACAGAAACAAATGTATGAATGTCCTCGTTAAATCTAAACTTCTTGTGGCATTTAAAGTGCTAATGACATATCATGAGGTAGAAGAACTCGACAATAATAAATAAATCTTTATTAGGTAAAACATAATCACAGTCACGTGGTGGGCCCACTGTTTTTGGAATAGTGAAGATCTCAGAAACGTTCTGAAGATAAATATGTGAAGAGCAATGTTGTGCTGATTATTAAATAACATGCAGTGATTCGTTAATCACGTTAATGTATTAAACACATACTAACAATATGAAATATGTTCCGCGGCGATAACTGCGTTGTGGCACACTTTGAAGTAGAACGAGAAAATTGGATCTTTGCTCAACAACAATGAGTTCAATATGTAAAGATTTTTGTTAAACATAATGTAAATTATTACTTGACAAGCGGCGACGTCTCGGAAATATCAAATAGCAGGTGATTGATAACACACGAAGATTATATTTCCATTTGGCTTTGAGACGGATATTTTATGGACCCCATTTGCAACCCAGTGTTTGATGCTGAACAAATATTAGAGTGTTTTGATGATGCATGGATTGATCGAAATGCTATTGCTTCACTTGCGCTTGAACTTGGTGCTATAATAGGCTTAGCAGGTTGAACAAAATTAAACGTTTCCTTTTTTATCTAGTATCTTTTTGTTCTGAGAGAAGGTCGCGATTATTTTCAGTTGACTGTCTATATACAGTTCATGTGATCCATAACTAAATCATCAGGAATGATGTTATGAAAAACATTAAATACAAATCGATCTGATCTGTGCCAAATTTAATTAGAATTAGTTTCTCGTACTGATAATTGTAAATAACCGAATATATCAAACTTAGTTCCAACACTATTTTTTATTTTAATA
Source organism: Unio pictorum (assembly GCA_030141615.1). NCBI lineage: Eukaryota > Metazoa > Mollusca > Bivalvia > Unionida > Unionidae > Unio > Unio pictorum. Next base: position 6,329,981 of record JARLTB010000207.1, read on the forward strand.
TGTCTGATAATTTATCTGGTATTGGCCTCGTACAAACCATAGACAGGATGTGGTTGAATCGTCTCCTGAGAAGACAGATTTGAAATGTTCTTGTGGCTGACCTTATCATTCACATGAAAAACTTGCATTTGGAATATCACCTTTAGACAGGGTCTAGATAAACTCATACAATTCCTTATCCTCGGCACCATCTTTACATTTCACGCGCATTGTATAAACACCCGGAGTTGAAACTGCGATCGAAAGTATTGTTCCGATGTTTATCACTATTCCAACCTCGTTGCCAGCAATGAAGTTATATTTAGGTTGAACCAAAATATTTCATGACGCCTTACGAGGTAGTTCAGGATAAGTGACATCATATTTGTATCATTATTTCATTTTGTTTTTGTGTATTGACACATTTTCATATCAAACTCAATTAGTGAAATATAAAACAATATAATATGACGATGTTGAATGTTGTCGTTATAGCAAAACGGTGAGTGATGTGGATAGCAATATTTCGATCTAATATAAACTGCTTTTGCTTAGTTCGATATCAGCTGAAGATTTGATAATACACGCGTTCTAGCCTAGCAATGTTTCCTGCCACAAATGTGTATCTTCTGCTTCTGCCAACTGTAAAATATGAGCTTGCTGCACACTAAACTTATCATGATGATATTTATGAAAAGGAACATGAATTTCACTTTATTGCAAAGTGTTGTGTTTACAAAGATAAAAGTATACATTTTAGTTATAATTTCATAACGCATATGAACTTAACAAATATTTCCATACAAATAACAGAGATATGTATCCAACTATGGCTACATGTTGTTTTCAGACCTTTCAGATAGGAACTAATAGTAGACAATTGTAAAATTCATAGAAAGTATATATATATATATATATATATATATATATATATATATATATATATATATATATATATATATACGTGTGTTCGTGGTTTTGTCTTTCGGGCTCATTTCATAGTAATTTGAAGTTAAGGCACTGGCTGTTACACTTAGGTTTTCTCCAGTATATTTTGTTTCCGTCTAGCTGAAATATGAAGAATGTGCGTGGACTTCCTCAGAAATTTAAATGTTGAATCATAATAACAACTGCGTTTTATGCCTGCGTGTTCAGGTGCCGTTAGATAATGATACAAATTTCAACTATGTAGTTATAAGTGCATTTATGTATCAATTATCAACATCTTATAGTCAATCAAAACGTAAAACAAATATGAGAATGTCAGATAAGTTGTAGGCACACACTGATGCAAGTATTACAAGAAGAGAAACTATCCTTCCTATTATGCGCTCCATTTTGTTTCTCGTGCGACGTTTCTCTTATGTATTCGATATGTTAAGTTGAACAATTACCAGATCCTAATTTTGTGCAGAAGTTAAGCCATGAATGCAACATCTAAAAGTCATATCATTCCGAAAATAATATACAGCCAAAATGGTTTGGAAATAAATCCAGAAAAGAATACAAAATTTGCTCATCACTGTTTAAATGATAAGTTTAGACTCGGATTGCTTAAATTGTTTCAATGACCAGGGATTGTACAAAACATTATCACAAGTATGCAATGCAAGACTAGTTTATTAAATCAAGCAGTATCAAGCATAATCTACTTCAAATGGAGAATATCTAATGCCATGTGTATACCATGATACATGTGAACATTAAAGGAAGATACTGGACCGAGAAATGCGATGGAGAGAAACAAAATCTTGTCGTGAAAATAACAAAACAGTGGATGAAGACATGTTTAAAACTGTAACCGAATCAATAATCATCCGGTAAATGAAGTTCACATTGTTAGTCTTGATGATTTGATGATTATATATGGACGCTAAGATAAAATAGCATAATCAACATAAATTATTTGTAAACTGTACCCGACTTATGTCAACGTTTAAACGAATACACATTTATTTTAGTATAGTTAGGATAATATTTTATTTATATTATTCCTCGTGAAATATGTCGTTTTAGGCATAATTCATTTTCAATAGTGATAAAGTATATCGAATTCCAAAATATGAATTCAGCCGATAAACAAGTCGAGGAAAAGAGTTTCATACTCAGTTGAGATCTATTGTAATGTATTACTGTCCTTGGAAAGATAATTACTTATATCAACAGAAGAATCTCCTGCATATAACCAGAAGCCATTAGTTATTCCACCTTCATAAACAAGCAGACCTTAAATAATGTCTTACTTGATTCAAATGTTTTCCACTTTGTTACAGAATATATTTGTAGCCGCATGATCTTTTACTAATCTTGGCTTAGTCGAATCATGTAAGGAGATCAGGACTTTCACAATGAGCCTCATATAAAGATACCACAAAGACCTTATCTTGACAAAGTATAAGGGAGCTTCCGTAACATAGCACGATTATCAGATCGTTGGGCTTTATAAATTATACGAAAACACCTAAACAAAACTTTCGCTCTATATTTGTGTTGTTGCTATAGTATAAAATAGCGGATCTTGCTGATGTCCATTCATGAAGCCCACGAATATCTTGATAAGAAGTATGGTCATGGGCATTCATCGGAAAACATTCTAGGTAACATAATTATCTTTCGTAGAGAACACTACGAAGCTTTCCTAACGTTTGAAACATTATTATTAAAATGCAATACAAATGTCTCTCTTATCGGCACAACAAAAAAATGAATAGAACCTATATCAATCATTTCATTTCTAACTTTGTTGTTTTCAGTTCATATGACAATTAGGAAACCAAATAAGTTATCTTTATCACCTGAATATGAGATATGTATATAACATACTTTCATATTTACTCAAACTTCAAATTAACTTTAATATATCTAGGCATACGACACTATTGGGATTTATAAATGAGACCAAACCATTTTAGTTGAATATAATTATTTCTACAATATTTATCTGGTTACGTTAGTAATGGCACTGATCTGTAGCTGTATGGATTAAATTTCTTCAACTTTGTAACGTAGACATTATATTTAGCGGATTCCACAAAGATGAAATTACATCTATTAGTTGATAATTTTATGAATTAACTGGAACGAGACTGACGGTCTGATCGCCTTTTGTTTTTATCCATTACACTGGACAACAAATTTTTACAAAAGTCATGTTACTGAAATAAAATTAGTCAATTCTTATCAATTTTTATGTGCTGAACACGAATATGACAGTCAAATTGCAAAAGTGGCTCTAGTTTTTTTGTAATCTGCAAGAAATTAATGTTTACATAACGAAATGCATTCCAATAGTAAAAGGTCAACTGTAATAGCCTACCTATAAAAAATCAAGTCATTGACTACATCTTAGGTTTCTTCGCCTGTCTCTTGTACAGCTGTTCGGGAGCATCTCTGAGGAGTGTCCAGCAGTAGTCAGCCAGCATTGTAGTGGACCATTTTCCCTGGTATCTTTGTTCCATTGTTGCGATATCTTGATGAAAACGTTCGCCGTGTTCATCACTAACAATACCACAGTTGCTAGGAAAGAAATCCAAATGGGAATGAAGGAAGTGAATCTTTAGAGACATATTGCAGCCACGTTTCTTATACTTCATCAACATGTCTTCTACTAGTTCCTTATAGTTTTCTGCCCTAACATTTCCGAGGAAGTTTGTAGAAACTAGGCGAAAAGCATTCCATGCTTGTTTCGCGTCACCTTCCAGCAAGTTGTTGAACCGGTCACCTTTGAAAAGCTCTCGAATCTGAGGACCCACAAAACTCCCTCTTTAATCTTTGCTTCGCTGAGTCGAGGGAATTTTTCATGCAGGTATCGGAATGCTGGCAAAGTCCGGTCAATGGCTTTCACGAAGTTCTTCATCAAACCTAGTTTGATGTGAAGGGGTGGTAGCAAGATTTTCTGAGCCTCAACCAGAGCTAGGTGTTGGATATTCTTCTCTCCAATGGCTACATTCTGCCTGTGAGTCCATTCCTTCCTCATGTAGTGCATTTCCCTTGCTCGGCTATCCCACTCGCATAAGAAACACATGTATTTTGTATATCCTTGCTGCAGTCCCATTAAAAGGGCAACTACCTTCAAATCACCACAGAGGTGCCAGCTGTACTTGTTATACTCAATGGAATTCAGTAGCTGCCTTAAGTTATCGTATGTCTCTTTCATGTGGACAGCATACGCTACTGGAATAGATGGAAGAATGTTTCCATTGTGCAAAAGCACAGCCTTGAGACTCAGTTTCGAAGAGTCCACAAATAGTCTCCATTCTTGTGGGTCATGAGTGATTTTTAAAGCATTCATGAGGCCCTCAATATCGGAACAGAATATCAGATTACTTTCCTTTCTGAAGAAAGGCTCCAATTGCTGGTGGCGCTTTCGATATGCAGTAATTGTGACATCTTCTTCTAGAAGATTCCATTGTTGGAGTCTTGATCCTAGCAATTCTGCCTTGTTCTTTGATAAGTCCAAATCACGAATCAGGTCATTTAGTTCTTCCTGTGTTATTCTGTGTGGGGTTGATGATGCACCACAGTGAAAATCTGGATCACTGCATGCTGATGGACCAGGAGAAGAACAGGTCGACTCACCTTTGTCTTCGTCAGATGAATCAAGAGAATATTCTGCTGGAGGTTCTGGAATAGGAAGTCCCTCACCATGTGGAACTGGTCTCAATGCAGACGGAATGTTTGGGTAGACTATTCTCGACTTCTTTCGCTTCGTTATTCCGCCGAAAAGAGGAGGAACCAAGCAGAAGTAACAGTCATTTAGGTGGTTGCTTGGCTCTCTCCACACCATTGGGACTGCAAACGGCATTGATGACCTTTTGCAATTCAACCACTGTGAAAGCTGTGTTGTACATGTAGCACAGCATATATGCGGAGCCCAAGGCTTGTCTTGGTCACCAACCTTGCATCCGAAGTAAAGATGATATGCCTTCTTCACTTGAGAATTGATACTTTTCTTCTGGTTGGCAAATGTCACTTCCCCACAAATATAGCAAAAATTGTCCGCGGTATTAACACACTTTCGAGGCATTACTGTTCTTTATTGTACGTAAATGATAAAATAATAAGTTTTATGTAACAGTAGCTTGAACTGTCTCGCACAACGTCTAAAATATTTTAAATGCTGAACCTATCTGATTGGGCTTTATATAGTACACTGCTTACGTCAGCTTCAGCAGCCGCCTGGCATTAGTATAATAGGCCTACACATGTATAGTACACTACTGACGTCAACTTACTTCAGCAGCCGCATGGCATTAGTATTGCATTGCATCAGAAAATGATGCAATCAACTGTGGATGATGTGAGCATGATGGTATTATGCAATGTTACATCATTATTCCGGATGTTGCTGCAGTCCTACTGGAGAAATTTACACAGTGAAACATAGAAAATGAGGTATATGAATATCTTCAAAACGAGAGCCAATAAAATAATTTCACGGTTATATTCGTGTTCGGCACACCAAAATACTACAGATAAGGGCCTTTTCAAGTCAGTAATGATTTCACTGTTGACCAGTGTTACTGTAATATTAACTCATGGATTGTAATATTGATAGGATCAATAATAATGTTACATCTTCCTCAGAATAAAATATAACTGGATAATATTTGCGAAACATAAAATAGACTAAAATATTTTGTGTGTAAATAACACGCTAGAAGGTGGATAAAATGTTATTTCATTTTCAAGCAAATATGTATGGTAAACTGACAACACATTAATTTGATTGAATCAATGGCAAAATGTTTCATGGACTACGTTTATATTGGTGGAGTCGTCGTGTTGTTCAAGTAATTAACTTGATCAATAAGTGAAAAGACAGATGAAAAAGCCAAATTAAAAATATCGGCAACATCAGATAACGATGTATTTAGGATGGATTAATCTCTGAAAATGTATTGTAAGTTTGACATATAATGGTACGATATATGAGATTACTACAAAAACATTAAGTCTGATCGAGCAACATGGGACAATGTCATTTAGTAATTGAAGTTCAAACGACAAGATATGTAACTTATGTACAGTTGAGCAAGTCATATGCGTCTAAGCCTTATATTTTCTCTAGACTGCAAGCCTATTGATTTCAGCCTGGAATGTTCGTTCTTCTTGCAGTAATTGAAAATTCAGGGCTTTCACTTTAAACGGTATCTTCACTTTAAATGAAAAGAACAGTAATAATGATTGTTATCGATTGGATCTCAAACATATTATTATATCAATACAGTCAGCAAGAGTACCGTACAGGTATTAAAGATAGGTAGGTATAAACTGAAAAGATTTGCCATGTATAATGTACCGTCTGCATGCATTTCCGGCATCAAAACCGTTGTCGTGTAATAATTGGTGCCTTGAAAAGAAACAAAGTCAATACTATATAATTTGTCTGCCTTAATCAGAGATACATGCTGCTACTGTTTAAATAAAATATACACAACTTGTATTAAATATGGACTACGGGCATTGTAAGATTTTAGTGAAAATTCATTCTCCGACCGACATATTACAAAGCAAAAAATGTTTCTGATGAATTACAAAGGGATATTGGCAGGTTCCCATTGTTCAAGAGTCCCGTGAATTGGCAGCATTTGCGACCCAGAAAAGACTATACCAGTTCAAGGTATTGCCATTCGGGTTAGTAGGGGTCAGCACCACCTGTTGTCGTTTGATGCGCAAGTTGCTTAAAAGTTTATCAAACGTTGATAGTTTTGTAGACGACGTATTCATGTACACGGATACTTGGAGTGAGCACGTGTCAGTCTTGGGGGAACTCTTCGATAGGCTCCACAGGGCGAACCTCATAGTGAGACCGACTAAATGCAATACTACCTATACAGATTTATATTGTTTGGGTCATAGTGTCAGTGGTTCGGGTCACTTGAAACCTCATCCCAAGCAAGTGGAACCGATTAGAAACGCACCGAAGCCAGACAACAAAACGCAAGTTCGTTCATTTCTAGGTCTGGTAGGGTTTTATTGAAAGTTTATAGCAATTGTTGCAGCCATTGCTAGCCCACTTTTTGATTTGACAAAGAAGGGGCTACTAAGAAAAGTAGAGTGGAAGCCGCCACAAGAGAGAGCTTTTTGCGCTGAAGGATAAACTGATCAGAGCACCTATATTAAAATGTTAGCAAGCCCTTTATTTTAAGGACAGATGCATCAGAAACTGGGTTGGGAGCAGTTTTACTGCAAGAGCAAGATAACAATAAGTTACCTGTAGCTTACTCAAGTAGGAAATTACTACCCAGGGAGAAAAACTACTCCGTTGTTGAAAAAGAGTGTTTGGCCGTAATATGGGGAATTGGGAATATCGTTCTTGAGACTGATCACCAACCGCTATTGTATTTAAACAATTCCGAGGTCGCTAACGATTGATGCGTTGGACGCTGACACTAAAACCTTTTCGCTTGCAGGTAGAGGAAATAAGAGGAGTTGAAACTATTGTAGCAGACTACTTGAGTAGGGCATTATTGGAAATAAATTTAGATAGATTTTTACCCAGTTTAGAAAATCCAAATTGCAGTATAACCAGTGTAAATATTGTAAATTATCATTAGTAGTTATTTTCTTTTATTCTGTGAAAGTTGTTATTAAAACAAAATGCGTACATTTTTTTATTTGGGGGAGGATGTATTGTCACAGAATTAGAAGGAAAAGAACTTTTGTTATGTCTGAGAAATAGTTGACCATATTTGATGTGCATGCGTACAACGCTATCTAGGGTGAACAGGTGTTTATCGAGATAAGTGACGGAACCAACATATTCTCGCCGGAAATTACTTGCGGCGTGGGACATTCTAATCACGATATGCACGGGTATTCTACCCTGAATATTACTCACTGTCTTATGAATTTAATGAAGATCAATTTATAACCGACACTAGTCACTTTGGATCTAGTCGAGGAGAGCACCTTTCACATGATCAATAGCCATAAGGGTGAGTGTTAAATTTATATTTCATTTGAGATGCGAAGTTTATTGAGTTTGTATTTTCACATCGTGTAATAATTAATTTATTACAACAGTGATTTAAAACGTTGTGAACTGTGAAGATCCAGTTGCTGTTAAGAGTTTAATGTATTAGCATTTTCCAGAACTCATTATTATTACCAGTTTGGTTTTATTGTAGCTAACGAGGCTAACGAGTTAACGAGCTAACGAGCTAACGAGTGTAGCCAACAAGTTTAAGCCGACGAGTTTAGCTGAAGCGTAGAGCTGTCTATATGTATGTACGTATGTATGTACATGTGGTGGAGTCACGACTGTAGACGTAGCTAATACAATGGTGCTGTATCATGTCTGCATGTGTGTATACTTATTACTGACTGTACATGTGGTGGATCCATGAAGGGTACGAGAGGCCGATACAAGCGCGGGCTAACCCAAGAGACGTGGTAAAATTGTGCGGTTTATCGGTGTATCAATCATGTGACTGACTTTACAAGGGCCAAGAATCATACGTTTGGTCCAATTGTTGTTTCAAATGGCACATTTTCATTTAATTTACATGAGATTAATTTTAATCTTGTATTCCATGATATTTGTGAATCTCTCTTACAGCGAAACGTATTTGAAAACTTGAGAGTGTTTGAATCTCAATCCTAGTCTATACGTGAAGTTATGTGAATATCTTACAGTGCATACTACTATTTGACACTTAGGTTTCTTGAATCTGTATATCTGACAGATACAATAGTTTTGGTTTATTTTCAATGTGGGAATGTTATTATATAGTGATTGAAACAATTGTATGTTGAGAGCGTGGGAGAATCATTGTATTTATACTTATTCGTTTTTCTTTACTAATTATATTAATACAAATTTATCTTTCACACATTGTGTTTGAGTTATTCATTTAATCCAATATCCATTGGGTTGCAATTCTGCGACATTATTTTTGCTTTATTTTTTCATTTCCTGTATACTGGTGTTTGTAACATTGCAGCTGGGTAGAACCTTTCAGGTTTATTTAGCCAAGATTTGAGTTTTTGCATTTTGTTTGAACTTAGTGTAGTTTTAGATCCTCGAAGGAGGTCAGAAATATCAACGTGAATACTACTCAGTTACAAAATTCTTTAGAAAAAAACTACTTACACTAAGGAAATGGATCAGACTGAAACTTTTACAATTCAACCAAGTGGAACTAAGCTTAGTGCTTACTTGAAAACCCAGATTGAAGGGATTGGTGATCACCAAATATGTGTAGTCTATCATTCCTTAGGGTTTCAAACTATTGATTTGTTATACCACTACATACATGCCTGGGACATTTAGAAAGAACACCTTTTACTTTTTAAACAGTCTACAAGGGGAAAAGGAAACTTCCCTGGAGGGAAAAGACCCATCCCAGACTAGAGAAATTTTGATGACATTGAACTTGAAGTGGGTACATGTAAATGTAGTTGCTGAGCTGCAAAATGAAGAGGGGAGAGGGGACAAATGCATCATCTACCCAAATAATTATGAGACTTTACTGCTTCACTTCCACGAGTTGAAATTTAAAGGCATTAACGCCAGGGTGGTAGTAGCACATCAATATGTAAGAGAGGTAGAAGCCAAGCTCATATCTATGTCATGGGGCTCCCTCTTGAAATTGAGACCAATAAGATTACATACAAGATAGAAAAGAAAATGAAAATCCATGTTACACACTACAATATGGCAACGGTATGTGATTTTCAAAATGTCCAATCCGGGTACCGGATTGAGGACCTGATAGACTTAATGCATTTAACGTCGACACCTATGACCATACCTAAGACAAAGAAAAGAAAACAGAAAGTATCAGGATCGAGCCCCTCATCTGAGGATGACTTCACTTCCGGTGAGAACCAAATTTCCCAGATAGTAGGGGCGTCCAAAAAGGTTCCTCAGTAGGTAAAAAGAAGAGGGGAGAAGAACCTCAAATAGATAACACACAAATGGACACGAATGTAGGCAGTCTAAAGTAAATTAAACTACCATAAGCAAGAAAATAATTATAACAATATAAAGTATATGATTCCTTTTCAAGAGATGCGGCAACCTGTCATGAGACAAGAAATTGAAGAATTCAACTTCCGAGTAGCGTCAGTTAACAAATGGGTTTGATAAGAAGAAGGCAAACAACTTTACAGAAGAATCTAATTATGACATAATCTTCATACAGGAGACACAAGAAATGAACATGAGAAATACAAGATAGGATAGAAATGAAACTTAACGCAGCAGTAATTACCAATAATTATATCAAAGATTATATGGGGTAGAGAGTTGCAATGCTAATTAGAAATAGGTGAGGTATAGTTAGAGAGAGGAATAAAGACGGAAAATTATTTAAGAAGATAATGATTCATATAATAGTTGAAACATATCATGTTATAAACATATACCTCCCAGCTGATAGAGATAAGAAAAAAACGTTTTCTTGAAAACCTGAATAAGTACGTAAACAACTAACTATTCAATGTAAAACTTAATAATAGGCGAAGTCTAAAACTGGTTGGGAGATAATGTAAACAGAACACTGGAGCTAACGACATCCAGCGATAAGTCTGCTAAACAGGAGACGTAAAACCTTCTAACATGCTAAGAACAGAGTTTACATAGGAATACAAGGACATACAGGCCAGTAGTTTGGACAGGTTCTATCTGGCTAATTATAAAAATAACCTGTTTAAAAACGCAGAAATAACCGAAGTTAACATTTCAGACCATAACTTGATCAACATAGAAATAAATATACAAAGTTGTAAACAAATGGGGAACAGGAAAATCGGAATTTACAAATATGATAAAAATATGATAAAAATATACCATTTGAAATTAATGGATAAAAAAAGGAACATTATTAAGGAATGGATATGGTTTTTTTTTAAATAAAATAAAAAGGCGACGAGTTACTCTTGGAGGAAAGAATTTTGAAAAAAATGTAAAAAGACACATGAATACAGCACCTTGAAAAGAAAATACAGAAGAAAGAAGGGAGGAAATAAAGAAACGTTTAAGCGAAATAAAGGAATTGTAATTAAAAGGAAGACGGGTAAAGAGCGGTAAAATTTACAGAACTGTATATTAAAAAAGCTGAAGTCCTATACAAAAGGGTGGAGATTAGGAAAGGAGGAAACAAGATATTGAACAAATTAAGGGACAAAAATCAGGAACTAATAGAGAAACAAGAAATCATGGAGTGTATTTTCGACAGTTACAAAGAATTATATACATCTCAAAGAATAGAAGAGAACACCATAAATATATTTTAGAGGAGGTACAGTGAGAGATGATATCGTCAGAACATAGAAACATATGTGACCATTTCATCTCGAAAGATAAAATTAAAAAAACTGTGAAACAGTTATCCTCTTGATGGTATGGAGGTGGAAAGAGAATAATTATAGCATACTGTTTGGAATAAAGTTCCATTTTAGTTTTATACATGCACAATCAGCGTTGTATATCCATGTATTTCTCAGTATATGTTTCCAGTTCCAATTCATCCAAGAATGATCTCCATGGATTAGGTACACCTATTTTTCGACTGGTACCTAAGTTCATAATTTGAGTTCTGATTCCTTTGGCCACAGAGTTATTTTCCCATAATTGGGCATATTAAATTACCTTTTACTAACAATGCTTGTGCAAAAGCAAATGAATCTCCCAGGTGTTGTTTACTACGCATTTGAGTACTGTATACTCACTCTGTAGTTTGTATTTAAATCTGCTTCGAAAACAACCCAATACGTTTGTCTCCGATATGAATATAGATATATCTTGTACTAGTTGGGTTATAGTGCTAGTAAGCAGAGGAAATTTATGGGAGAGGTAACGTCTGATATTGATATTTTTAGTATCATATATTGGGAATAATTGTAGTATATTGCAATCTAACTAATGTCATAGACATCCTATTATTTTTGTATTAGGACACGTCAGGTCAACACAAATCGAGGTGCATACCTGGCAGGCATTATTGTCATATAAGGAATTGTGTAATGAGCTAGGACAATGGTCATTCACATGGATCACAACTCCGAAATAAACACAGACTATAGTGAAGCTGCTATTAATTTTCCAAGGGGCAGTGTTCTGATTTTTCCTTTTGAAAAGGTATATAAAGCACAAGATATACCAAAGACATATAGCATGTCTGGTTCTGTTAACCGTTAAAATTAGGTAACTTCCATCAGTGTATATTAACGCATACCATACGGTGTTTACTTTCTAAACAAATGTTATAAATAAACCGCTCTAACAATCAAAGGATGTCATTTCATTGTCCAGTCACGATGATATAATTCAATGTTTACTATTGAACCGTTAGCATCTGGAGTCTTGTTTCACCATCTCAGGAAGCGAAATATATACAATTTCAGTCATAATTCCGTTCATACCATCATATCCATGTAGAATTATATCGTTTGCACAACATATTTGTCAGCGCTTTAACACTGATGAGTGTCTTTAATACATGATTAAAGTGAATGAGTGTGTTAACGGTTGAGGAATGCCACGATATCTAGGAAATAATGAAACACATAATTGTTGAATTAATATTGAAGATAAACATATATTTCTTAAATTGGTGTTGTTGTATTTTTCTTTTAACTTTGATGCCCAATAAGATCGGATATGGATGCTTCATTGTATATTTGTAAACGTCTTTGCAGTGAGAAATGAACGGCTTTATCAACATATATCTGGCAATTATCCGTTCTTTTGAATAAGTTAAAAATATCCGTCTAATAAATGGTAAATGGGCATTTTATGGCCCGTAATTGGAAAGAGGCTCCAAACACTGAATACTCAATGGTATTCCTCTCTCTAATAATTAACAACATATTTATCATATAATATACTTACAGAAAAAAATCTGACCAGAATTAAACTCAGAAAAAACACGTGCATTAAAACTAGTGAATGATGTTAAGCATGACACATAAGATAGATAGATAGATAGATAGATAGATAGATAGATAGATAGATAGATAGATAGATAGATAGATAGATATAACAATGTACGTGAAGACAAAAGTACTGACGAAGTCAATCTCGTAAATATGTTTAAGTATTTATGATACCGCCTCGACGTTATATTCATTGCCATCAAATCAAACCAAACGTTTCATAAACAAGATCACTCAGTCTTTGTTTCTCATGTATACTTTTAAAAAAGGCAAATAATCCAAACATAACTAGTTAGCTAATCAAACCTAATATGTTGTTTATTTAAAATATAGCAATGTTCAAATAATGGTACAACAATATATCGTTTAAGGTATAGCGAGTGATTTGTAAAGATATTTTTCTGTATCTTGTTATTGAAAATAGTTTCTTTGAAATACGTCAGGACTGTTTGTATTATTACAATATCACATTTAGATAAAAAAAAATATTTATCAACCCGAGTTTATTATTTTAATAACATATATGTGTTACCTTCTAGCTGTGCAGACTGGGTTCAGCAAATTTTGATTGGTTATATTTAAATCCATAATTAAGTACTTACAAGAGATACCAACTCTAGTAAAACTAATATTAAATTGTAATGATAAGTTTAAACTAAAACGTCACACGCATACATAACCAAACGATTTGAATCTATTTGGATATACCGGACTTCATATCAATATCAAAAGGCATTATGCAATCTAGTGTTAGTTTGTTTATTCCTCCAACACCTTGTTTGTGTATCATTTCTGTTTTAATTATTCCATTCTAGCAATACATACATTAATCTTTCTTAATAGTTCATTGTAATCCAGTTTTAATGCATCTGCTTATGGTATGAACATTTGTTATACATTTCCAAATCGTTGCGGCTCGTGTTTTGTACGTTTCGTGAATTTTACCCGGTAACACACCAATTTTAGTATCTAGTTTTTAATGAATATATTAGCTGCAGCTTTTGTTATTATAAACTTCTGCAGTATACGTTTATGTGGGGTTTGGTAAACTATGAAATACAGACATGATTAAATTACACATAAGATAGATAGATAGATAGATAGATAGATAGATAGATAGATAGATAGATAGATAGATAGATAGATATAACAATGTACGTGAAGACAAAAGTACTGACGAAGTCAATCTCGTAAATATGTTTAAGTATTTATGATACCGCCTCGACATGATTAAATTATTATTATTATCATTATTATCCATAAGTTATAATCATTGAATAAATTTCCTTATATTTTTTACATCTTTCGTCATCGTTCAATCAATGAATATATTTCTAAACATATTATATGTTTTGTTGGATAAAAGTAATGTTAAATGTCTAGTAATTTATCTGCTCTTTCTTGTTTCGTTGCACAGCATCCATGTTTACACGTCATGTGCAAATGCATTCCTTTTACTATTGTCGTCAATCACATTTTGCAACTATTGTATTTTGTTAGCTGTTCAACGTATTTGTTTTCTCCATGTGTTGATATATCTCATCTTATTGACCTCCAAAATCTTATGTATTTGAGTATCAGAATTTCTTGTCAATATATGCACAGTAGATGTATCAGCTGATTTAATACAAATTGTATAAATATATTGAATGGTGATTTTCAGATTTAAGTCATTGTTTATTTTATGACTTCGGGCGACACTTTTCTATTAGTTTAAAACTTAGATCACCATAACCCATAAAAATATAACTTAAATTTATAAAACTCATACGGTAAAAATGGAGTAACTTCCGTCTTTTCTCTTCCATGCTGTTATCTATGCTGGATATGCCCGTTTATAACGGTATCCGGTCAATTGCTCGCCAACAATTGCTCGCCGGTCAATTGCTCGTGGCTAATTGCTCGCTATAACAATTGCTCGCGGAACGTACTGCTCGCCGGTCAATTGATCGAGAGAACAATAGCTCGCAGGTGTATTGATCGCCAATTGTAACTGAATAAGTTAACATTATTAAGAAGAACCAAACGACTATTACTTGTTTAACATTTATTAAAAATAAAGACAAGTTATACAACCAGTATCTTAAAAATACGTGTATATACCAAACTTTTATATCACGTATTAAAACGACAAATTATGCGACAAACCTCTTAAGTAATCCATCAAGTCAATTTCTTTATAAGTTTCAACAATCTTTTTGATTCTGGACGCTGCATCCCTGTATCTCTTCTTTTGAGGCTGTATAGGTTGGCCAGCCAAAGATTGTTCAATTTTAGCATCATTTAGGCCTTGTTCCTTTTGCAAAACTGTTATAAATTTCCATATAGTTGGATGATTTCCACCGATCAACTCGCTAAACGATCGGTGCCATCCTTCACAGCTGTTGTTCGTCTTTGGAAGATCATCGTTAATGTTGTCGTAACAACTCCACATTGAGTGTGGTGTACGTGGCGGTCGACGTTTGTTGCCTCGTGTAGGCCGTCCAATCCATGTATCTTCAAAGTAGTCAAGTACTGGCTGTGATTCCAAAGGAAAATCAACACGTGAAAGTAATTCTTCAAATGCTAGAACTACATCTTCAACAGGAACAAATGCAAGACTTGGTAAATGGCGCATCTGCATAGCAAAATCTGCATCATTTTCATAGCGATGTTGAAGACCGTTTGATTGAATGTTTCTGTATAGGCACTGACAAAAATGAAAGAAACATCCTCTGAGTTGTATTCCAATAAACTCATGCTGCAAGGCTTTCACAGTTGCCGTTTCAAAATCGGTCATCATCGATATCGGTCTCATTGATGGCTCCAATTGTTTCAGTTTGCTGAAAAACATTCGATAGCTTTCCTCAGTTTTTTTCCAACATTAAAACGAAAACAGCTGGTACAATATTATTGTTAATACGTCCATGAATAGTGTATAACTGAGCGAATAATGGTGGAACAGTTTTAAACGTTCCGTCAGCATACCAGTGCTGTGATCTTGCTAAAAGTTGCAAGTTTCGATGAGTAGAGAAAATTAGAGTTCTTTTGTCACCTTGCCCGCTGTCGTATAATAAAAAGTCTTGAGATTTGAGAGTTTTCTTAAACTCATCTGGTATAACTAAGTCTTGCAACGACAAGGGATTTGCTGGCATTGCTCCTTTACGTTTGCGTGCATGTCGAATCACCCTTTTCATATTGTTGACGCTTGTTAGCTGACCAAGTGCTGGTTGAGATGCAAGATTTAAAGCATCTGCAACAATGTTCTGCGGTCCATCCTGTGTGGTGACCGCTCTGTCAATAATGTTATGCATGACATTCAAAACTTCCACTATACATGCATTGCCAGAATGATTGTGTTCTCCAATCCTTTTCGCAATACTATCTCCAATCGTATGAACTCGGCCATGACACCTTTTGCTTCTAGAATATTCGCACTTCCAAAATGTTTTTTCACCGTTAGACTTATCTTTGATGTATACATGACCATTATCAATAAGTTTGCGCTTTCTTTTCTCGCTAGTCGCAAATCTTAGAGCCATTTAAAAAAACAAATTGTATTATACTATTTAATATAGAAATTTTATTAGTAAATTTCTAGTAAGTTAATATTACGTTTGAGAAAAGTAGCATTTGTCCTGCCTTATATACCTGTTGATTCCCTTATTGAATGTATTTGAGTAGACAATAATTAAAATTGTTATTATTCCGCTAAGTATATTTCAGAAACAGTTACACCTGTTAGAGCACTTTTCAAAGGGATCAATTGGCCGGCGAGCAATTGTTCTCGCGATCAATTGACCGGCGAGCAGTACATCCCGCGAGCAATTGTTATAGCGAGCAATTAACCACGAGCAATTGATCGGCGAGCAATTGTCGGCAAGCAATTGACAGTAAATCGTTTATAACTCCTTGTAATTACTATTTATCGATCTGAAAATATTTCTAATGAACAAAGAATCTAGCAAAAATGAAATATAGCCAATCAATTATTTTTTTTTGTTGTTACTGGTTTGATTTATGTATGCATTACTTTTATAGTGTCAATACAACATAATGAATGGTTATGTCCTATACAATGGACATTTCACTAATGGGTTAATTTAGTGTTGTCATTTCTTGTGTTTACTGTGTAATTATAGTCATAAATCTGCTAAGTTATGATGCAAACACTAGATATCAAAACTTCTTGTGGTCATGTTTGCTTTCATATACACTTTGAATTTGTTCATCAATATTTCATGTTTTAAAAATCAGTCAGTCATGAAACCATTCATTACTTTTGTTGAATTATTATTCTATATATTCTTTCTGGATTTATTTGAAACAATAAAATACCCAGCAACACAATATCGTGTCTGCAAATCCAATAGCTAGTTAATCAAAGTATGTTATTAATTTGAGTCTATGTGTGTTGGATGGCCATCAGTTCCTACCACAAATGATCTTATATACTGATCGTGCCACCTGTATTCACTGTCGATGGATGAACATATATGCAAGGCTGATTAATCCTAAAGGGTTGTCGTTGGAAAGAGATCCGGGTGGAGCTGTCTTACAAGTCAGAAGCCACAACGCAACGAAATTTGGTTGACACGGCGTATCCGTGTAATGCTGTAAGGGAACCCTGTCATATCAACCATTATGAAGCGAAAGGAAAATATATTGATGGGCATTACTGTGTCGTTAAGGATTTATTCGTTAAGGGATTGTCTATCAGGGACAACATTTGAAGTCATGACTGACCACAACCCATTGAAATAGTTAAATTAAATGCAAATCAAGAGTCAGTGTCTATGTAGATGGTGTTTGGCACTCCAGCCATACATCTTCATTAAAAAACACAGGAGCGGCAAACAACATGGGAATGCAGATGGACTATCATGTATATAAATGAAATATGTAGAAATTAAACGACAAAATATTATGATGTGCTTAGTACATTACATAGGCGTTAAGAAACGTTCTGTATTAGCTCATGATTCCTGGATTTTGCGAACTTCAGTGTGTTCTGTTTTTGGAATCATAATGAATTTATGCCGATATAGACGGCAACCAATTTTGGCTTTTCCTCTATTATTGATGGTCACTGATGGAATTCAAGACTCTGTTACAGACGTTAATAAGTAGTGACTCTAAGCTTTATGCATTTTAGTAGTAACGTAAGCTTGATGCAAGTTGTATCATGTTACTGACGTACCAAGCAAGCAAGTTATTTACAAACAATTATCGTATCGAAAACATACATTTTTTTCCTGTTAAGAATGGAGGTTTATAAGTATAATTTCATACTGAATGCATGTATCAGATTCTAGTCAATTCTAATTTGTAGCAGTGGCACCGGAACATATAATCTCAGCATTTGATACCAGACTGTCAACAGGCTCAGTATTGTTGTTTATCTTCCCATGGATATCTGAGACTAGTGTTTTAATGCTTTCTCAAACAAGTGCAGAGTGGTAGAGCAGGCAGGTTTTACTTGGGCTTGGTACTATAAGCAACACTATATTTTGTCTAGTTTATGTGAGGATTTTCGATTAATTTGACATATCATTCTATGACCCTAACTTGTTGTTTGTGTGTTCTTTGAACCCGAATGTAACACATACCTTCCATATAACAAATGATACGGAAATCGAACTGTCTGTGACAAAGTCTACTAGATGAATCTAATCCACTGAGTGTTTGAATTCTCAAAAAATATATTTATGGCAAGCACACCATGATCCACACTATAACCTCCTAATATTCTGGTTTATAAATCGATACATTTAAATCACGATCACTTCAGTTACGACACAATTACGTATGTTTCGGGCGTCAAGTTGTGGCGGAAAATTAGCGGGTTTCTTCCTACTTTCGTCAATATTTGCCAAATTTAAGGATTTTTTATGGTCACGAACAATATTATCATGTATCCCGACTTGTTGCGATTCCCGGTAGCGTGAAAACCCTGTATACTACTTTCCACTATGTATAACATACCATATAGTTTACAAAATAAATCTTGGGTTTTTGAAAGCAGTACATGAGGAGGTATTTTTTTACTATGAAACCTTGGTTGCATCAATAAAACTCTTGATCTTACCGTAAAATATATTCACAACAGTGCAAAGTACCCAATGCTGAGTTAAATGTTTAAGACTAAAGAATCCTATATAATTTGGAAACAAAATTGAGAGAATATTGAGAAAAAATCTTTACGAGAAGTTATCACTATACGACAAACAAGACAAACTATCCATTGGTTAGACAATGTGTGTGTGTGTGTCTGTCTATGTGTATGTGTCTGTGTGTGTCTGTGTGTGTGTGTATGTGTGTGTATGTATATATTCCGTACAGCAGTTGGAAAATGCAGGAAGTAGGCAACACAATATTTGAGTACTATACACACAAATACAGCAGAATGTGCATAACCATATTCTTCCATATATTGCACATTAATATGAGAATAGTGACGCATTTGCTTCCCCACACCCATGTACATATCGTACACTAGAAAATACAATTTATCTTTGTTTATATCGACGTCCCAAATCAAAACGTATTTACATTAGAAATAATAAAATAATTACATTCATTGGATATATGTTCTTTTACAATTATATCGAGGAAGACAGACTGACCTAGAATACAACACGACGCTGGGTATAAATACTGCAGATTCACTCAAATTAATGCAGACGTGACGTTTTTGAGTTTATGTTCATTGTAACTGATATCATTTCAAAACTCTGTTGATTGACATGTAGATACAAGATCTGATTTCACCGGATCTGAGTGAATCGGATGGATGTAATCATCGAGTTCTACAGGACATGTTTCAATGGGACTGAGGTAGTCATCGAGTCCCTCGTTAACTTTGACGTCCCCGTGCCTCACTGGCTCGTTTGATCCACTCTGAATTGAACTTAAATTTTGTACGATTAGCTGTTGTTGTCTGCGTTTTACAGAATCTGTTTCGATGGCACTGCTCAATTCTCCTTCGGTATTGCTTACAATTGTCCAGTAATTTCCAGACAGGACTTCCTCCTTTAAATTTTGGTCTCTATCGACTATGTTAGAAACTGTAAATGTGTTGCCATTTGACACTCTATCCACACGATGGCTAGAAGAGACATACATTAAAGTATGAGATCAATGACTACACACACACACACACACACACACACACACACACACACACACACAGACACACATACACAAACACAGACACATACATACATATATACACACATATATATATATATATATATATATATATATATATATATATATATATATATACATACATACATACATACATACATACATACATACATACATACATGCATACATACATACATATAGTTGATTCATCAGAGAGTATCTTTAATACTTATTATCTTCAATAAATGAAAGGTATAAATTACAAGAGTATCAGAAGTGCAATAGGTACAATGGATGTATTTCAAGAAACAGCGTTTATCTCTCTCTCTCTCTCTCTCTCTCTCTCTCTCTCTCTCTCTCTCTCTCTCTCTCTCTCTCTCTCTCTTTCCTGCTACATACATTTGTATTTAACTGGCAAAAATTCACTTATATTTTAAAATATATAGTCTGTACTTATTAATTACCAGGTCCGAATTTTTGCCGTAAGATAGGCAAGCAAAGCAACAGCTACAACACTTCCAGCTCCGATAAGAACGTACAGCAAATGACGTTTAAACGGAAACTCTGAAACGAGATGGCGAATATTATTACGTGTGTGTGTGTGTGTGTGTGTGTGTGTGTGTGTGTGTTATCGGTTCCATTATGAACAACATAACATCGACATAGAAAAGATGAAAGTGGATATTATGTCTCTTTTGTATATATAATTTGAGCTCTTTGATGCTTTGAAATAAATGACTAATTTGTGATCCTTGTGAATTCGTTTAAAGACAGTATTGACGTATCATTGTGACGCGTCAAAACTGCTGGCACATTGACACTTTCTAGACTATTCAGCCTAATGGAATTTATTCATAACAAAATTGAAATTCATTGGGAAACATTACATGCTTGGACTTGTGATATAACTTTTAGGATTATTTGGGATTTAATTAACAATAATGTAAATTCTTTTAAAAGTTTGACTTTGCATTCCAGGGAATAATTATTTTTTTAAAAAAATGTAATTTTACAAAACGTCTTGGGTTTTACTCGTGCCTGTTATTTATTTAAGACCATATGGTCGTTACATATCTAAATTAGCTGGCATGGACATCGTAATATAACCAAAAAGCTCACTATTCAAAAAAATTTCGTGTTTGGGTTATTTTAAGTTTGCTGATTAGGCCTGTTAATTTTTATATTTCCGTTTTCATCATTAAACACATTAAATTGTTTTCAACATGTTATTTACTTGAATAAGCAAATGAAAAATATATGCAGAGATCTATAACAACAACACGAACAACAACAATTTTAATAATAATAGTAATACCTAGAAGAAGAAAAAGAAGAAGTAGAAGAATATGTATTCCTCGTGCAATTGGTCCAAATCTTGTGAGAATTTTTTAAAATTAAAATCAGGTTAGATATTAAGTTCGAAAAACATATTATTTATTAATTCGAATCTATAATAAATCCACAAACATTGTAACAAGAAAAAAATAATGGTACTATACAGCTATTTATGTAATGCTCTATAACTTTATAGATAATATGGAAAGGAGTATTCGTAGTGCGTACAATACCTTCATCATCCCCTTCCGATGTCATTGCCGTGGTCGTCTTAAGACTGGTCTCTGAAAAATTAACAACGTCGATTCTCTGGAAATCATGTTGAATGCATATTATTTTTAGCTAATTTTATATTGTCAATGTAATACATGTGTAGAACTAATTAGTGTTCAGACATACAGACTAATATATTGCATGCCACATTCTTCAACATATAGTCAACATGGTACTTTGACAAAATTTGACTATTCAAGAAAGATATTGCAATATTAGGTCGCCATACCTAAATACTGGATAATGCTGTATTTAATGAAACAAAGAAATAATATACATAGCCTGCAGCACCTATTTATTTACATACAAGCAGATGTACACAATAGCCAGCATTATTATTAAATAATAGAGACATGAAACAATTCTCCAAATATCAGTGCATAATCTCGTCAACACGAATACTAATAAGAGAACAATTCTATTTTGAATCACGGTCGAAGACAAAGATGAGACCAAACGCTGATTGAGTTTTGTATTTTTTTAAACGTAGCTTTAACAATTGTTCAGTCATATTGCCACGATGTTTGCATTGTGGCAGTTTATAGTGATGTCTAGCACTTGGTGCATCATGCCGCGCACATTTATAGTATCATGCCGCACCCAATAACATTATCCTGACACCAGGCCGACCTAACACTAACATCTTAATGCTGAGCGTCAAGCCAGGCAGCTGATAGTACCATTTTTTAAAAGTCTTTAGTATGACTCGGCCGGATTCGAACACAGGACTTTCCGCATCTAAGGTGGACGCTCTAACAACTAGTCCACTGGAGAGGTGCCGATTAAGATTCTGAAGCAATGAAAGTGTATTGATTGAAAGGTATGTGAAATATATGAAAGTATGTAAAAGGTATGTGAAATATATGAAAGTATGTGAAAGGTATGTGAAATATATAGCACAATATGCTGATCTCAAATATGATAACGACGGGTATTAGTTCTTATCTGTACATTTATTTAATAGCCAAATAATCGTTGATGGAAATACGGCCCAATACATTATTTAATGTTAGTTTTTCTTCTGAAATCAAATTTTAATTCCATATTGATTGCGGAAGCCTGTGATGCCCTTCATTACATTTTTACAATGTAATAATGTTAGCTTTATGAACACAGCAAGAATACAAATTATCTGTGTCGAAATAAAAATACGGGGAAAAAAGAAAAGAAACGTAAACACTTTTAACCTGAAGTTCAGTCACAAAAATAAGAAAAATTATTGTGTTTCAAAGTCAATGTATTTTGATATTAAATTAAGACATCAACTGTTACAAAGTATATATATATATATATATATATATATATATATAATTTGTAACAGTTGATGTCTTAATAAGTCACAGCAACACACGTAGGTTATTTAATACCGATTTGAGACGATTTTATGACTATGGGCTGAACGTATAAAACAACGAACCAATGTTTATGGCATACAATATAATAGTGAAAGGTCTAGATTGAAGCTAAATAATCGTATTTGTCACATATAATTATTTACCTGATATCACGATGACATAGATAGTATCCGAAATCGTGGTATTGTCGTTTCTTGCATTCGTCGCGTGACATGTGTAATTACAACTTCTGCTTACATTGACAAGCTTCAGTTCTCCACCAGGTATCAGATTTTCCGCATTTGTTTCAGTCCAGACTATCTGACATGGTGGGAAGCATTCGGCAGAGCAAGATATTGTTATGGAATCATGTTCATGCAACTGAATAATGTCGGATGAATTAAACAAAATTACGTCAGGACCATCTAAAAAGATAGAAATGAAAGAAATGTATTGCCATATTTAAAAATAAGGAAGACTATTGTATGACGACAAATTGCATTATGGCATAGTCCAGAAGATAATTAAAAGGAATATTAGTATGTGAATAAAATATACTTACTTGAATAATAATAATAATAATAATAATAATAATAATAATAATAATAATAATAATAATAATAATGTTACACGCACAGGGGTATTCACTTGACCGAGCGGTGTCAAACCCTGGCGCGAGTCACGCTGGAAGTCTTATGTTTTCCCCAAATTTCCAAAGACTTCCATACAACTTGAGTTGTAATTTGGAAAGAGAGACGTGTCTGCTATATTTAATAACCTTTGCTCTAATCAATTGGCGACCCAGATGAGACAACTTGCTCAAAAGTCCATTAACTGCACCTTTGCATGGTTTTTCTTCATTATCATCCGTTTTCCGTACCGATAGCTTTTCATGCCATAGTAATTACACCAGTATTCCCTTACTAACTGGGAAATATTTAACTGCGCGACCCTAGGCCAGTCAATCCTCATAATTTCCGGCGTATCATGCTCATATACATACGCCCATTTTCCACTATTGACACATAAACGGTACCTACCAAGTTCCAACTTATTGATTCCATTCTATAATTTACTGATTTCCAACCATAAATGCTGCCTTTTCAATCACAACACTTTTATACACCGCTAAATTTTAATATGGACTATGTTACACCTTTGACTGTCTTTCGGCTTGTACCTAAATTCACTACTAACGACCCCAGCATGGTTCAAATTCACTAACACTCGGCTCTGTGACGTTTGCTTCTACCAATTGGCTGACTATTTCAGGCTAGTAATATTGCCATGGCACCTAAGACTTAAACACTCACACAAATAAATCTAAGAATTGCTTAAAACAGGATGCTGTCAAATACACATACTCCAAATTTATTACAATAATACTAATAATAATAATAATAATAATAATAATAATAATAATAATAATAATAATAATAATAATAATAATAAAAATAAGAAGAAAATGAAAAGGTAATATAAATAATAATAATAATAATAACAAGAAGAAAAGAAAAAAGATATAATAATAATAATAATAATAATAACAATAATAATAATAATCATAATAACAAGAAGAAAATGAAAAGGTAATATAAATAATAATAATAATAATAATAATAATAATAATAATAATAATAATAATAATAACTAAACATTAAACAAACTATAAATCCAAAATCTAGCAAATTTGCTAATTTATTGAAATACGTGTATCATATAAATTTCAATATTAGTAGTATATGGATGCTGTTTACGGAGAATGAGAAATAACATTTTTAAAAAAAAACTTTTACGGCTGTTTACGGACAAGGTTTTTCAGATGAACATGGGGCTCTTTACATACAATAGGAAGTTAACGTGGGAATATAGGTCTCTTTACGGACAAGGGAAAGTGGGGTTGTTGTATAAGGACAATATGAATAAACAGGTGTGGTGACGTCACGGTATTGAATATTGATAAAAATGTTGCAACAATTGTAGGAACAGGTGTGCACCGGGATGAACATATTCGAGACAAAAGAGTGGTACATAGACATAGACTTATATAACACATACAACATATAATATACAGTCACAAACAATTCGCAAACAATAATACAAACGTCTAAAAGAAAATTTAGGCAAAAATGCAAATCTTGCCGAGGCATATGAGTGACCCTGAAAAGGACCGTTGGGTTTTATGTTAACATCTTTCCGTTAACACAGAGAGCATGGCATAGATTATTTTATCTTCCTAAAACTTCGTCTAACTTCTGGTCCGTAGATAAATTCAATATTAAACCCATCTGAGATCCTATATTTATCAGATAGTCATCGGAGCCCACACCATAGTCAATAGGGTCATTTGACTCCCGGGAAAGTCTACTACATATATATATATATATATATATATATATATATATATATATATATATATATATATATATATATATATATATATATATCACCTAGCTAAAGTTATGTCACAGGATTCTGTTCAAAACGCTTCGTATATTTTAGATTTAGTTTCAGACTGCTTACCATACTAACTCTCCCTGTCGTGAATGACTGTCCCGCCCTGACACAATTCCTGACCCCACCCCGCTGAAAATAATCCTGTGGGCGCCCATGCAGATATTATTATGTTTCAGTGAAAGAAAGACAAATATATACCACCAGCAGAAACAGAATTATACTTTGAAAAATTACTAGACAAAATGAACTTGTGATCTAAATTAAACTTTCCTAATCTAAATGCCACTAGAGTATACTTTATGATCGTATGGATCGAGTTGTTCGTTTGGTATAGTTGATGATGATGATGATGATGATGATGATGATGATGATGATGATGATGATGATTATCAGTATCATACATCATACTCACAGATGATTTGTATTGGTGTTAAGTTTTCAAGTGATGTACCAGTGACTTTATTCAGAACTCTGCATGCGTACACTCCACCTTGCTGTCGTGTAATATTCTGAATATATAATACGTCTTGTGTTGAGATAACTTGATCCTCATCCAAGGAAAAATCCAATTTTGTCCACTTCCAGGAACAAATCGGGTAACAGTCTGTATGGCAGGACATATTCAGGCCAGAATATTGTTGGACCATTGTAATACTTGGTTCAAACTTAATGGCATTTGGTCCAGCTGCAATGGTTAAATACAAAGTGATTATATACATGATCAATCGGATTATTATTTTAAGACATTGGGTTAAAAGTAGGTCTAATAATATATAACTGAATATATACTGATTCAAAATTAGGTCCAGTTCCAGTGCTCATTTTCTTTTATGTATGTGAATAAAGCATGAACTAGTCCGATAAATACCCCCACCCGACACACACACACACACACATACACACACACACACACACACACACACACAAAAATGTCTGTGTTGATACTGATGCACTACATGTGGGCATGATGCTACCTGTTCGTTAAAATATACAATTTTTCTGCCTGCGAATCTTTCCGGAACAAAAATGACTAAACTGTAGACACCTATTGGTAATTGATAACAGCTATATCCAGAGCGAAATTCAAAATGGCCACAGGAAATAGATTTCCAAGCAACGAAAACATAGAATTGGCTTCGAAAATATAATGGACACGATACCAAAAGAATCCTTCAGTTGACGATATCTTGTATTATTTTTTGTGATTTAAAAAAAAAATATGGCACACATGGGTGAAACTAGGTCTGTTGTGACTAAATTACTTGTACCCCTGTCTAGCTCCAGCAGAGTTATCTCTCTTAAACGCAGAGGAGTATCTGGTTTTGTCCTTGTCGAATTAACAAACTAAAAGTGTTCTCTGTGACAGTGTGTGACATGCATGCAGAAGTAGGATATAAAGAATAATTATTTCACAAAACATTAGCATTGAGGTCTATGAAAAAATCAATTGGTACCGTGATACCATTAGCTGATGTATCACATAGATGTATTACAGAGTATCCGTGAACAAAATTACAGTAATTCCAATAGCGATCTAGTCCTAATGCCACTTAGCACTGTGTGAATTAACAATTTAAATAAAAGATTCATCTCAAATTAAATCTGAACACAAATGATGTTAAAGATCTGTATCAGTAAGTATGTGTATTACTGCCATTTTATTGAACAAAGACTTTTAAAAGAAACTAGCATGGGGTAATCTTCCCTTCAAATTCGTCAACATGTTCGCTTCTTGAAATTTCTAAGTTCAAAACCCACGCCAACATATTTGCCGACAATTGATAATTATTTTAAAATATAATCTATAATCATCGACACCTTGCAGGCAAAACCTAAGCCAACGCATACTCAGGAGCTAGAAGTTTATAAGTAGTAATTTCTTTTGGACACGTGACGTGGCAGCCCCGTCCCAAATATATAAAACTGGTTTGAGCGTTTTAAAGACTCCCTTTGGTCATCGAAGAACCCCACATATATTTATGTTTGTAATTCCATGCCCACACCATTTGGTATGTAATGAATAGTTCCGAGAGAGAGAGAGAGAGAGAGAGAGAGAGAGAGAGAGAGAGAGAGAGAGAGATGTGGTTTGACTGCTTTCATCATGAGTGTTTTTGAGAGAAAGAATGTTCGCAGTTATTAGTAAAACTATTTGTTTCCACGTTTGCTTCCATGTTTTCGTTCTTTTAATATTTCGTTGTGTCTTCGATTTTCTCAAAACCTGAGTAGGTTTATTTTCTTTCAAAGCGTTACTATTTTGATAGTTTTCAATTTTATAGTTATTCCCCATACTGATTTTTATTAGATATACCCTGTATAACATTATTTGAATATTTACGTTGTTATATTTAATTGGGGGTGGAGATTTATTATTACATAATATTTAAACATAGTCAACAATTATGAAAATCTCAATATGATTATAAACTAGCGTCTTTCTATATAACTGTATTATAGAATCGTGCAATATTTCTCGTGCACATGCCTAATACTGCACGAGAGATGTGTCTATAAAAGTATCATGTATTACGAACTACTTTGATTGCAAACAATGTACGCTAATTTAGCCGACTATACAGGTTTTTATGCGACCCCGAGTGGCCGAGTGGTCTAAAGCGCTGTCCGTTACAGATCATTGCCGTCTCATCTCTAAGATTCGGCTAATGTAGTTATGTGAGAAAGCTTGCCAGTAGCTTCTCGTGGGTCAGTGGTTCTTTCTGGGGTGTTTTCCGGATTCTTCCTCCACCGGCCGCCAGGTATAGCCTATCGTGTGCTGAAAAATGGCGTTAAACCCTAAAATGTTGGGGCTGAACTAACCAAAATATTTGGTCTATTTGAATTTCATAATCCCAATAATGTTATACTTGTAACATAGTAAGGAAATGTGTCATAACAACGTTGTACTGATGCTGAGTAAATAATAATAATAATAATAATAATAATAATAATAATAATAATAATAATATAATTCGAGTAAATAGTTAAGAAATCGATTTACCATGGTTTTTTTTATTATAAACAATCTATTTTTATAATATATTGCATGCCGTAGACTTTGAATTTCAGGATACAGATAACATTACTTGGCTTAACACTCTAAAGTGTTGTTGATAGTAAACCTGAACTTTGGAACGATTTGATTTCACCTATGTGTACAGATTAGGTAGTGATTGTATTTGCAACTGAATGTGCCTGAATCTGTTGTATTTTGCCTGAAGTTATCATGTCATGTTCCAGTTTGTCTTCGATTTATAAATTACTATTAAGAAAATGTATATCAATTAAGACGCATTCGACTTCATCAATAATGATTCCGATGAAGAATATTATCATTCTGTTTTAGAATAATGACAATAAGTGTAAGAGCTGCCATCTTGTTTCTATCCGTCTCACAATACACCAGGTTATAAACCATTTTGCCATATACCTAAATAGTTCTTATTTCTTTTCGGAAGCCAATTTTGTGCTATGTGCTTTTTGGTTATTCAATGCTGTGCGATGAGTTCGCGTAAATGTATATACTTTATTCAAAAGATGGTGCTACACGTATATTTTTAACATGTAAGTAATTTGCTTCACGATTGATAATGATATTACTGATTATATCCCAAACTCATGACACACAACATCCAGGAAAAAGAAGAAAGGCGATGATGTTTCCTTGTTTGCAGTGGGGGATGTTGTACAATATATACGTAAATCAACCAATAATGACAGAGTAATAGAGTTTCAAGTATATATTTGCCCACTTTTTCTAATCCACGTGTCAGATTAGTAGAAAAATTAATATGTAGGACTGCATGCAAATATAATATACTAGTTGTCCTAATTGGCTTTCGTTGTTAAAATCCAATCCAAAATACAGAACTGTTGCAGGAATATTGAAAAGAAAAACTTACAAATTTTTATACTGTAAGGATCACTCTCAATTGCATTTCCTGACTCATTACACTTGTATGAGTTGTATTGGTCGTCAACTGTAACATTCTTTATAGACAGGAATCTGTCGTTTTGAGAATATCTCCCATGGTTTCCTATCAGAGATCCGTTAATCTTCCACAAAATCTCCATATTAGACGGACTAGATAACCTACATTCTAAAACTAAGGTTGAGTTCAAAATATTATGTCCAGCCATTTCTATCCTTGGAATCGTTGTTTCATCTGCAAGTATAAGAAAAACAATGATTTTTTTTAAATCAAGGGGAACATGGCAGATTGAACTTATGTACGAAACGGATATAACAATTAGGCAAAAATAATGTGAAATGTTAAAGTAAGTATGAGCGACTAAATGTATAAATGTTATTATATTTCTCAACATTCGTATCCACCAAAATGAGATGAGAGAGGGGCTGGATCATACCCCGTGCGTTGTGCATGTTTCGTTACACATGATATTGATATCGTTTACATCAAGCACATCAATTCCGTCCCCTCACACGCGAGGACACATGTTAGCAAAATCTCAGACTTTAAGATTCATTTGTTAAGCTTGTACGTGCATATGCCAAGCCTCAATACGTTATGTTATCT
Source organism: Unio pictorum (assembly GCA_030141615.1). Classification (NCBI taxonomy): domain Eukaryota; kingdom Metazoa; phylum Mollusca; class Bivalvia; order Unionida; family Unionidae; genus Unio; species Unio pictorum. The sequence continues at coordinate 6,359,904 of JARLTB010000207.1, forward strand.
TTCTGTCTCTGCATTTATTAGCACTTCATGGTATATGCGATACGATCAGTAACGTTTACAAGACAGTATAAATGTTATAGATTTTTGTCATACAACTGAGTGCATATTTTTTAAAACGTATACATTTATTTTTAATCTCTTTAGCTTGGACTGTCAGTTTGGATTGGAACATATGTTGCTTAGGAGGTGACGTTGCAGATAGTGTAATTATTTTTAATTCACTCAATAATGAACACAGGCCTATCATAAAGTGAGGCTACAATTTTGGAATCAATATTTTAATGCTGGTGTACACATATTCACGCGGCCCCGTGTGGCCGAATCGTCTAAAGAGATCACCGTTACTGATCACTGCTATCTCACCTCTCACTGCGGTGGTTCGAGTTTTGGGCTCGGCCATTGTGATTATATGGGTGATGAGAAAGCCTGCCGGAAGCTTCTCGTCGGTGGGTGGTTCTTTCATTAGTTTTCCCCGGGTACTTCCTGCGCCATTTATACTGGCTACCATGTATAGTCTATGTTGGGCTGAAAAGTGGCTTTAAAATCTATAACAATAACACATATTCACAAATGTTAATATATTAATATTTTGAACATTTAAAATTACATCGTACGATACTACTCTTTATTACTAACACATACGTTCGACCGATGCTTGAAAACAACACCATGTATATTCGTACAGCACCTGAACAATAGAGGTTGCATCAAAAAGAACCATTTGGGTAAAGCTAAATTATAAATGGTCACTGTTGACATCAGTTTCCATTTCTGCCGAAGTAAAACGTCTTTTAATTTCATTTGTACTTAATGATTATGATGAGTTGACGCAAAACGACTTGAGAAATTGTTAGCTACGTACCAATAGTTTTTAGAAGAACACTTTCGTCCAAATCCGTTAATTCCCATAATCGTATCACCCTGTATGTCCCAGCGTCATTTTCGGTGATGTTTAAAAAGTCTACATTCACCATTATATTGTCATCCGTTGTGTTACTAACCGACACTCTCACCATATCCGGCAATGTACGTGTAAGAAAAGGATTTTTAGGAGACAGTACCTGATGGACGCGTGTCCCGTTATGCAGTATAAAAATATCATCATTCATTATTCTTTTGAACGTCCATGAAAAAGACACATTTCGTCCAATTATTCCTTGTACGTTTTTTCCTTCAGATATATTAAAGACTGTTAAGCAAAGGAATACGACATGTAACACAGACATATTCAGGTATGATAATACAAATCCTTTACGTCAGGCAAATTTCTACATTTACAACTGAAATAAAGTATTAACGGTGTACATTAACCTTTCAAACAATGAAATGACGTCCTTCCCAATCTACCGCATAACATTATGTATCATCGTATAATACAGATGAAACTGACTATTCAGTCACATTACAGTAAATGTGCAAAGTTTGTTAACCTTGTTTAACACATTTATAACTCGTTAAAATAGAATAAATACGCAAAATTTGACTCGTAATATATCTCATACTTTCAATGACCATCTAGAATAAAGCCACAATATGAAAATAATATATAAGATCTGTTACATTCAACGATTTCAATTCTTACGAAGAAAAAAATATATCAAAGTTATTGAAAAATGTAACCAAAAATAAGAGAACAGATTATAGATCGCATCTCTCAAAACTGCATGGAAATCGTGGTAAAAAATAACATAATTTGCTCCAGATAGTGTTAGTGGTATTAACTATATGTGTGTGTGTGTGTGTGTGTGTGTGTGTGTGATTTGTATTTTTAAAGTAGCTTTCAGAAAGTTAGTAATATCTCAACGATGTCCTCAATGTGGCCCTATATAATTATGTCAAGCACTGGATCATCATGTAGCATGATCTCCAAACCAGTCACATTATCCCGACACCAGGCCGACTAGCTAGTCTTAACACTAACCTTTCAATGTTAAGCGAAAAGCCACGCAGCTCCAGTACCAATTTTATACGTCTTTGGTATGAATCGGAAGGATCTGGAACCAGCTACTATCCGCATCCGTCGCAGACACTGTAACCACTTAGTAAACCGTAGTGGTGTTTAAATGAATGAACTATCAAACTTATGAAAAGACACGTTCGGTCCTTCAAAAAAACATAGAACAATGCTTAAAACGTTGCGAGCAAAGATGAAAGTTTGATGTCTTGTAACACTTATTTAAAACGTTCACGCAAAGTAAGCGAACATATGAGATGTTAATAATTATAGAATGTCAATAATTATAGAATGTAATGATAATTTGTAAGCATCGTATTGCATAACTAGTCTTTGCCCAAAAGTATTGATTATATTTTAGGATAATGCAAGCTATAACTAGGTTGTTTACTTGAATTTTAGTTCCAAACTCTGTCTTAATAATTAACATATGTACATCATTAGACAATTTTTCATTGGCGTGAATTAGTATTGCAACACATGTCACGTTGAAATGTATTGCGACATTGAGTTTTGGAGACGTATATAAGGAGAAAGTAGTGAACAATCATTATATTACTGTTCTTATTTTATTATGTTGGAAGAAGTATTTTATATCGTGTTTAAATTTAATTTGACAGGAATCATTTATTTTAACTACAATGTGCTCATGCTACTGTTTGAGCTAAATACTATTTTGGGATTCTTGTGAAAAAGCGAGTGCACGGAACATTACTACGCATGCGCAGGAATTACACAGCTGTTTCAGGGTTAAAGGTCAAATTGACCCATATCACAGAGATTTAGCACCGCGATAAGCAGCACTTCAATCAGGTAAGCATGTTTTCCTCTTTTATTTGGTACAAATTAAGATAAAAAGTGAAGATATTTGCTGAAAAATTCTCTGATGATGCAAGCTTAAACTTCTGACAGTAAACAGGCTATAACTTATAATTCAAATTTTTCGGCTGTGACAGGAGAGTACTCTGTTTTTGAGTTTGTAACATATCATGTCGACTTGTTATGATATGCTGGGAATATTCATTTTTCTTTTTATTTACAGAAAGCATCATGCCAAACAGTCAAAGATGTGCAGTTATAGGATGCAGCATTTAAAAAAAACATAAAGGATTGGCATAATGAGTACTGTGAATTTCACAAACAAAAAAGGATGTTTTGTGAATGTATTAAACTGCATCTATTCCAAATGGAGATGAAAGATCCTGAAAGGAGGAAACAATGGATCTCAAAAATCAGTAAGACAGCACCAGCAGGTAAAAAGACATGGACTCCAAAGCCAGAGGATATGGTGTGTAACCAGCATTTCATGCACGGATGCCCCATTCTAGATAACCCAGATTCCAATTTACTTATGGAGCATGACAAAATAAAAAATAAAAATCTGCACGGAGAGTGTTGTGTAAAATTGATCCAAATTTGGAACAGCAGTCATCGCACACATGGAAGATATCCTATGTTCAATCTGGAGTAGATTTTAATAATGCAGAGAAAATTAGTACGTGCCAGAATCATGCAAGTTCATCTAATATTCACAGAAGTGCAGTACCCTGTAAGCTATCATTTAGAAATATACATCTGCATTGTTGTTACTTTAAATACTTTTTTTAAAAACTGTGTAAATTAATGCATTCTTTGTTTTATGTGTAGATATTTATCATGCTTAAGTAACTATAAAGCAATAATTTCACATACCAAAGTTCATAGTGACTTCTTTCAGTAATGGGAAAATCAGATTATAACAAAGAAAAATCACAAAACACCTTTATATTATACAAATGTTCAAAGGAGTTCCACACTTTGTATGCAACAAAATCTGCTGTCTTTACTAAACATCTTTCACAATACCATTTGTCAACTTCTTCCTGAGTTGATACTGAGGGTAGCTTTTGTTCACTCGCTACAAATACTTTAGCAACTAATTCCTTTTTTGTCCCCACTGTCGAAAGCCCCCTTTTCTTTAAATGCACCTTCAAGCTATCGACTTTATATGTTTCTATGTCAAAAGACAAATTCTCACCGTTAAAAGACATCTTTCATTCTTGTTAAATGGCGCTTTGAAAGAGGGTGTAGAGCTTGGGTCCCTTTGACCTTTGACTCGTGACGTCACAACAAAATATGCCAAATATGGCGGCACACCGTATACTATCGTGAACTCGCTAATTCATTCAAAACATTCTAGACAATGTAATTGTGATATATCAAGACTTTAAGCACTTAAGTACATTCAAGGCTATTGTTAAATTCAAAACATGTATTTCATTCGGAACTCTATATTCTTTTGGACTTGTGGTATAATTTTGTGGATTATTTTGAATTTATATCACAATTGTGTGTGTGTGTGTGTGTGTGTGTGTGTTATTAGGATTTGTAACGTAGATTTTTCAGTCATATCGCTACGATGTCTGCAGTGAGGCAGTTTATAGTAATGTCTAGCACTGAGGCATCATGCCGCAGAGATGCAGTATGATGTCCCACCCAGTCACATTATCCCGATACCAGGCCGACTAGTCCTAATACTAACCTCTTAATGCAGAGTCCCAAGCGAGCCAGCTGTTAATACCATTTCTGTAAGTCTTTGGTATGACTTGGCCAGAAAATGATCGTTCCTCACGGCGAAAAAGAAACAATATAATAAAACAAATGCATGCCGTATATGTGACGCAAAGCTCTTTAAAACATGGCCTTGATCATTGAATCATATTATTAAAATTGTAAATAATGCAATTCTGAAAGTTTAATTTGCTTTTCTCTGCATTTATCGGGGTAAATATCTCCCAAATCTCTCACTTCTGCATCCAAGAAGGAATTATTCCCAGCATACCCCGGTACACCGTTTCAGCTTTCGGACCAAACTACATTGAGGGTATGATGTCAACACTACATCACTAGGCGTATGAACTTCTACAAGGGAGTCACTGGCTAGGACCGAAGGTCTCTGCAGATCTACGGACAAGTGTTCGGGACCAGAGCGCAACATATGTACTAGTGGATGCGGTTATGGCCGACCAGCTGTTGTTCGAAATAGCCACGAAAGCAGATCTCTTCAGTCGTGGTTCGTCGTCTGCCTAGAAGAGGGAAACTATAACATAAAACCTAAGGCCTGCGGACCTCACTATCATCGTCGTGTCTTAAAGGGTGGAGCCACAATGCGCAGACTGCAATCCACTAAAAACTTCCATTGTGCAGACATGAACGAACTGTCTACTGTTTATGTTCGATTATATCAAGCCCTACATCAATGAAAAATGGGGGAAAAAAACGGTAGGTGAAAGATGTCACTAGAAGCTGCACTCCCTATTCTAAATGAAGACCACTCAGGCCTTTGGTCGTCTGCTGTGGATTCGGAGACGACACCATCACCTATCAGCAGCCTGAGTGACCAAGCAGCTTTAATTAGTCACAGCACTGCTTCAGGACTGCTTGCTCCAAATCGAAAGGGGCCTAGTAAAGGTGGCCTAACCAAAGCTCGTCTCCAAACACCCAGCTGACCTGCTGAAGGCATCGGGCATTTTCTAACGCAGTGGAAACATAACGGAAAGGACGAGGCATGCCCCACTTACCTCACATCGTAGGAAAAACTGGCTTGTTCGAACACCAGAACAATGCTAGACGCAAATGATAGCAACATAACAGAACGACGCTCTGCATTAATCGCACATAAATTTTCTCGCCTTGGTATTGAAGCAGCAGAGAGGGTGAATCCTACAACGTTTTGAGACAAAATTTGATTGAAATCCTAAAACGAGCCGTCCTATAATCTCATTTCAACCAAAAGATGGCGAATCCTACAACGTTTTCAGACAAAAAAAATTGATTGAATCCTTAAAACGATCCGTAGGATTTCGTTGAAATCTCCCTACGAAATCATTTTAACTAAAAAAATGAAAACGATTTTTTAATTAATTTTGGTCGCAACTTGTTGTCATCCACCCTCTCTGCTGCTTAGTGATTTCATCACTGGTTAACAAAAAATAAGAAATGATTTGATCGAGTCTTTATGATGAAAGTCCTTAGGATGAAAATCCTTTGAAATTGCAAAGCAATTTAGGATTTCACAAACAAACTAATCACTAACACCTCTTCTTGTAAATCAATCAGATTATTGGACTGGTCGGTGAGTTTGAAATTAATTCTGGTTAATGAATTATTATGGCATCGCATATAGACTGGATTAACCGGAGACTCAATTATTAAAAATCCTGGAGGAGCTGTTGGGGCAAATGAATAAAGAATATACCCTTGCTGAGCTTGATTTGATCGTTCGAGATTAATTTGATAGCTTCCTTCAATAACATCACACACTAAATTGAGCGCAATCACCGATGAAATATTTACGTTGAACGGAGCGATATGCCTACCGCCACCATCTGGGTCATTATTGTGTTTGAGGAGTTTTATTTCCCCTGATGCTGTTTTTTTCCATGCATCATGAATTATTTTAAAACCAACATCGATGGTGTCACTGAGAAATTTTTTTAGTAATGGTACGTTATATCCTGGTAGTTTGAATGTGGGGATATCTTCAACGCGGATTTCATAGTCTAATGCAAATTCTTTTCTCGATTCTGGGTTATCTTCATCTAATATATCCTGAATAATTTTTAGGTTAAATGTTTCCATATCGTCGATAATTTTATTGCATGTTTCTACGACGCTGATAAATTCATCTCGGGTGAGAGAACCGGATTTAAGAGATATTAACAACAGCGCTAAATCATTATTCATCGCTGTGAAATTTTTAACGATTTCAGGTTTGTTAGCAAAAGGATACTCTGGCAATGATCTACCATCCGCCATTTTTGGGAATATGAAACCAAAAAAATCTAAAGTGTTTTCGTGCTCTTTATAACTCTTTATTGGATTATCAGGTTTTATTCTGTCGGTGATATAATCAGATTTTTGTGGTTCTGGTACATCAACGGTTTTTTCCACTGGTGGTAATTCAGGCCATCCTAGTACGGTTCTTATTGAGCTTTGATATATATCTACGACGTATTCTTCTGAGTTTATTTCAATGGCAGATGATAGCGTCGGCTCATGAACCGTTATAGCGATTTTTGATTCTTTTCCAGTAATCGATTTTATTCTACGCGCTAATTCATTATTGATTTGTTCGATTTGGTATGACCCTGTTGGTATCGAAACAACTTTCCAGTCTGGGGTTCCGTCGGGTTTATTCTCATTTGCAAACACTAAAGAATTATTGGGTTGTTGACCACCAAATGATTTTGATCTGATATTAGGCCAACTGTGATACACTCGTAGTTTTGCTAGAGCTATCTCCTTCACCGGAACCGGAGAGGGGAAATTCACACTGAATTCTGGATTCGTTGATGTTATTGATATCATACTTGTTTGTACTGGGTTCGTGTTCTCCACTACTCGTTGAAGTAATTCCTGCGGTGTTGTCATTGTTATTATATTCATGATTTATTTCTAATTTTGGTATCGAGGAATCATAAATACTGACCATCACTGAGAACTCACAATCTGGTATGGTTGATATTATTGAGATCATTTTGTTTTTTGGGTTCGTGTTTTCTAATTCCATCGATGTTGTCATTGTTATTATACTCATGTTGTTGCTCTAATTTCGATATCGCGGAATCAAAAATACTGACCATCGCTGAGAATTCACTATCTGATATAATCGTATTATCGAGTGACGACGATATCATCAATGATAATTGCGAGTATGCGGTTGATGCAATATGAAATTGAAGTAAGTAATTCTGCAGTTTACTCTGGCTGCATGATGATATCTTTTTTGCTATCCCGGTTGATATACCCCCGATTGTAGCCACCGCAGAAATGCAAATTGGAACTACGACCGGGGCAATCATTATAACCGATGCAAGTATTATTCCGGCGCCAGTGAGAACGCTTGACACCGAGTACATAATAATATCAATTGCGGTGATTCTTCGTCGGTATTTTTTTATTTTTATTTGATACTCCTCAGTGAGGGTTTTGAGTCTATTCTGAAATTCTCTGACCTGATCATAGCGACATTGCGTCGATGACAAAGTCATTGTTGTTATTTTAAAAAAGCTAGCGTTTTCAATTGTGAAATCCTTTCAATTTAGTTATTTACTTAAATCCGCTACGAATTCCACATACCAGGTTACTGAAACCCTAATCAAATTTTTATCAGTAGCTGTTATAGTGAACTTTTCAGTTGTATCCTTGTCGATGATCGTTGAAATCGTATTATTAACCCCGGATGAACTCAACGATGAAATATTAAATTGAGCCGTTGTCACCAGTGTTAATCGATAAATACCTTTAACGGTTGCAGTGATATCTAATTTGTTGTCTGTAGATGTCCACGCAAATGATCCGTGTTGGATTGTGTACACGACGTTGTTGGTTTTCTCATGAGGAATTTTTGTTTTTTCAATGATTGTTATCATCCTCGAAAAATCACCTTTGACGGCTTCGATGAAGTTTTTCGTCTCATCGATGGATTTTTTAATATCAGGGAGTTTTATTTCAATTTTATCTAACGGGGTTCCAATAAATTTATCAATGATATTTCTACGAAATGATGTAAACTGTTTTCCGTTTTCTTCAATTTTAGATTGAAGTGTTGCTAGTTCTAACAGAGAATTATCCAACTCATTTTCATGGGTAGCAATCTTATTGTCGTGGGCGGCAATCCTGTTGTCGTTGTCGGCAATCATGCGGTTGTTGGTGATAATCATCTTGTCGTGGGTGGCAATCGCGTCTGTGATCGTAGACACAAGTGCACCTGGTTTAAGTCGTCCGTCGCTGGAATACAACGCAATAGAGTTTTCAGCGGCGTCGCGCTGCCGTATCAAAATATCATTCAATGACACATCACTGGATTTCAATTTACCCTGTTTGTCCTGAAATACAACTATTTCATTAGGATCAACATTTGTTAAGTTCAACGTCTCAGCGATTTCATCTTCAATTATTTTTTTTATATCCTTGATAGAATCAGGGGGTGCAGTGTCATCGGGTTTGGGTTTCAAAGATCTCCCCCAAATATCAATCATGTTATTGTAAAACTCTTTCTCTCTCTAAAATCTTTGTTGACGACTTCGTTGAAAAATCTTCGATTTTCTCCAGCGATTACTAGTGTATTCATTCACGACAACATGTGGTGGTTTTCCGCTTGGGTTACTCAAGGAGTTAGAAATAGCATCAAGGACATTTAATACTTCGCTGCCACATATTGGTGGGTCATTCATTTGTTGTGTTGGTAGCGTAGAATACCAAGTCTTCATTGGAAGGGTTTTTATATAACGCAAAAACTCTTTTGGTGGGGCTAATCCATATGAATCGAAATAGACAATCCCACGTGGATCAATAGCGTATGCAACCCAGTGAGTTCCAGGTCCGGTGCTGTTATCGAGATTAATGATTCCGGTTTCAACGCTGTTTGGTTGATGTGGTAATTGATCTTTCATAAAGACACCTCTGAAGTTTTTAATCGCGAGTTTTTTAGCAGCATCCATTAAATCAAAATTGGACATTGGAACCATCGAAGATTTGGGAACCATAGGTTCGGAAATCGAAGATTTCTGAATTAATAAATCGTTCCTGGTAGTCTTAGACCCTTTCCGCTGTACCACGAATACGGGGTTCCTGGTAGTCTTAGACCCAATCCGTGAACGGATCGTCCCTTTTTTTTATATCCTTTCCCAGTTGCCTTCTTTAGTGCCATTCCTGCTGCAGTACCAACGGCTCCTAACGCTGCCGCTTTAGCCACCGCTGGGGCTGCTGCTGCAATCAATGCTGGTATCGCAGCTAACAACGGAAATATACCGCCTGTTTTAATCATATTTTTGATAGCAGCCGCAGAGAGAGTAATCTGAACACCTTTTTTGGCTGCAAGTGCATCATTGAAATGTTTCACCTGACGAGTTGTCAGCGATAGTTTATTTGCACCACCAGTCATTTGGTTGGGTTTCAACGTGATTGTGGTTCCACATCGCTTAGCCGATTCTGATTGCAATTTTTTTAATTGACCGGGAGTTAACGCAACACTAATAACACTATATGACATTATACATAATTGATTGATTCTAAATCGTTTACAATTTCAATTACATGTTTTCCACTGGTGCATCTACCACTCTCATTCTTCCTCCAACACCTTCGAGTAGCATTGATTTATCACTGAGAATGACAGCAACCGCTCTATAATCAGCAATAACACCACGAGTCACATTAGCTCTAAAGTGTATATCAACGACAGATTGTCTCATCAAATCGAGATGTTCCAGTGAGAAGTAATAGATCGGATACAGATTTTTAAAGTCGTATTGTGATATTTGCAAACCAGTATCCACATTTTGGTCGCGTGCCATAAATGACAACAGACGATGATAAACTCGTGCGATATGATTTTCTGTGTAATTAAGTTGTATATCCTCGGATGGTTCCTGTTGGCCGTTTATTCTCAGTGAGACGTCTTTCACACCTAATTGATCAAATATCATATGACTGAAACGTTGATCGCCAACTCGTGTGTTATTCTGTAACGCAATAAATATATGACGTGGCGCAGAAACGCCTTGTTTTGATGCTAGGTTCCAAGTGAATAACCCGTTGATATTTGATTGCTTCACATCTGTACTCACTGTTAGCCAACTCAACAACGACTTTCCTCCTTGGTCCATAAATGATAGTAATCGTTCTTCTGCGGTGATTGCTGGAGTCAACACTGGCATCCACAATGATATTTTTGTTAAATTGACTTTACCGGCATCAGCATTGGGAGTTGCAGCATCCGCTGGAATCCTCCAGATTGCGTCATTATCATCACTCTTTCGTACAAGCGATACTGTGTGCTTCGCTCCATAAATAACTTTTCTGACGTTTCTACAGAATCCAAATATGTGATGCAGTGGAATCGCGCATGAAAATGATTTACGCCCTACTCCCAACATTGAGTTTCGTGTTGCAGCTCCTAGATTGAAATTAGCATCGTTGTTTATAATCATATCCTCGACATCAACATCACTATCATCACGTTTTTTTGGTCGTCTTACAACAAATTGTTTTCCTCCAGCGGTATTTGTAGCATCTTTTGCAAACATCATAGAAGGTCCTGCTGATCTTGTATAATCATCAGAATATCTCGCTAACCCGATTATTGTTGTAGCCACATCAACATCGCGATCTATCGACTCGATTTCTTTTCCATCAATGAGATATTTTGCACTCTCAAATAACGCCATGATACCATTATTGACAAAACCGACTTGAGTACCAGCTGGATACGGTGCTGGTACAGCAGGAGTATCAGCAGCTGTTACAATTTCTCCTTCTACTTCAATAAACGCTTCACAGGGTAAAAAGTATTTACTGGTATCATGGACTTGAAGATCAATTCTTGCTCGACTATTTGAGTCTATTGCATGATAGGCGTAATATTGATAATCGCGTACAGAATCATCCTTGCGAACTGGGGCATCTATATCAAACGCTGGATCAGGTGACTGTTTGAACATTTTATTCTATTTATCAGAGTCTAAATCGCGATTTCCCATTTCATCGTCGTAGTTTTTTAAAGCCACTTCCTGCTATCATGTTTGCAATATTGCTTTGATCCCCTTGATTTATCATCGACGCTAATTTTTCATCTACTGCGTTATTTATAATTCTACTAACACTCGCAGGCATTTCCGCTGTAGATGGCAATGGTACCGGTTTCTTTTTTCGTCTCACTAATGATGTTAATTTATTCTTCGCAGTTGAAAACGCTTTTCCGGCAAGAAGATCTCCAACAGCACCAATACCCTTATCACGAATAACATCAATTGCTTTCATTGATAATTGTTTAGCCAACGGCATCACTTTTGGAGCCATTCTCGCAAATAACCCTGCAATGGTATTGCCTAAACCATCTCCGTAGTATGCTCTATAAACCGGAAACCGTGAATTAACTACGTAGACGGGGGTTGGTTTATCATGATTGTAGTGTATGATCATTATTTTAAATCAGAAACAATTTTTCAATTGTTATTTATCTAATCGATTCAGTCACTATGATACCCACTTTCCACTAACTCTCCAATGAAATCTCGATATGTGCTGATATCCATGATACCACCCTGAAATAATCGTCTACAGATATCAGCTGCTTCATTAATTATTTCCGGTGAGTTATTTCCGGCTCGGAACCCTCCTACAAGAACCTCTAATCGTGATATATCACTGAGAACACTACCAGGACATGAAACGCTAGCGTTTCCAACTAGACCACTCCCCGAAAATTTCTTTTCATCGTATGGCCGTCTTATTTGGAGTTGAAATTTTCTTTTGAAGTTTCTGTAGTCCTTCATCCTTCTATCTAAACTCCCAGTATTTATTTCATACACTATATCAGCCCATTCATTATGTGACATTCTATAATCCGAATAATTGTCCGTGAAAAACTTCTCTTGTGAATCATAGCTGTTAGCAGCGAATTCACCTAAATTGTCTATATCCTCGTTGAGAATTTGTTGTTTAGCGCTCTCGGTAAATATAATTGATCTAGGTAGTCCACTAACTAGTTCTTCCTGAAATCCTTTAAATTTTCGTTCTGAAGCGGTTGATATATCCTGAGGAAGTGATTGCAAGGATTTTTTTGTTTGTTTAGTTCTTTTTGCTATTTTTTCTAACACAGGGAGAAAAGTCTCTTCTTGTTTTTTTCCTTGTTCAGAGATTGTTGACACTATCTCCTTCGTTGCTGTGGTTACTGGTTTAAACAATTCTTCAGATCCCGCAGCAAAATCAGTCTGAAGACTTTGTCGTTGTTGTAGTTTATTCCGTACAGAGTCGCGAATTGGTACAAATCTCTTAATTGCATCCAGTCGTTCACGAGCCAATCGGGTTGTTAATGCTTCATTGACCATTATTTGAAATCAGAAACAATTTTTCAATTGCAAACAATTTTTCAATCCCGACCTAACACCATCGGATGGTCATGGAAGTGTTTTAACAGCTCTATCAATGATGGGGAAAGTATCATAATTGTATATATAAATAAATAATACTGATAGTTTCCCCACTTTTTTGACATGTCGGATGATTTTTGATACCACCATGGAAGTGTTTTAACAGCTCTATCAATGATGGGGAAAGTATCATAATTGTATATATAAATAAATAATACTGATAGTTTCCCCACTTTTTTGACATGTCGGATGATTTTTGATACCACCATGGAAGTGTTTTAACGGCTCTATCAATGATGGGGAAAGTATCATAATTGTATATATAAATAAATAATACTGATAGTTTCCCCACTTTTCCATTGATCATCCATCGATTTTTGACATCCCTTGAGGGTCGGCTAAAAAAAAATGATTATGGTCGGGCAATCAAATAATGATAAATGGTCGGTCAATCAAATAATGATAAATGGTCAGTCAATCAAAATTGTTCATTTTCTTGAATTAACGCTCGTAGGTTTCTAACTTTAGAATTAACCTCCTTTTTCAATTCGTATTCGTACCCCAATTCTTTTCGTATTCGTTCTACGATGGTATACAACGGAGCGAACACACTTACGTCACTGGAGAATGCGAGAGAGTCCCGAATAGAATTCTGAATTCTTTTGATGAGCGCATACTTCTTTGGCAGCATGTATTTATTGTTGTTAACTCCGTATTCTATATCCTGAAAATCAGACATGATTTGATCAGGATTTAACCCATCTGATAGTTCAATATCCCAACCTTTCAATTTTGAAATCTCGGATATGATGCTATTCATGTTTTCAGAATTCATTATTCTATAGCAATGACATATTTCTAAATGAAAAATATGACGCATCAGACATAACTAAATTTAATTTTTTGTTCGGTCTTTTTTGAAATAGCCGATCGACAAATCCCCTCTGCAACTCTTTGTACTGAGGGTGAACAAATATCGAAGTGTCTACCAGCGCTGGTTATTGATTGAAATATTTTTTCTTCGTTAGTTATCGTATTCAAAGATTTCACAGGTCTCGCTTTTTTCGAGTATTTCCCAGTCCCCCCTCGTTTGGAATTCTCACTCTGTGTGATAGCCTGCAGATTTGATAAAGAATTGTTTTTCGGATTAGAATCGATATGATCAATGACAGAATCATCCTCGATCAATCCATAAAAACACTCAAATGTGAAACGATGATTGAGATAAGTTTTCGTTTCTTTTCCCTCCCTAACAGTAAATATCAAATACCCTTGATTATTCACAGAACCAACTGGTTTCTTCAGTCTGCGGTTTCTTACAACACCATCACTGGATGCTTCATAATTTGTGATCACAGGGTGTGGTCTGAATTCTTGGTTCATTCGTATACATAATACTATTGTTTGTCTAATTCATTGTTTGGTTTAATGATAAATCTTTCGATGTAGTCTTGAGGAGTTCTTATGATTTTATCCTTGATACTGACTTTGTCAGCGTCAAGAATACTGACTTTATCAGTGTCAGCGTCAGGGTCATAATTTCTGATTGATTGTCTATTTTTTATTCTTTTATCATAATATCGCTTCAACTCCCTGTATCGCTTTCCACCGCAATTCAAACACAACTGCGATTTTCCCCTGACCCCAACCCCACATAGAATACAAGGTAACGGACCAAGGCTTCCACGTCGAAAGCTTTGCATATGATACCCACAAAACTCACTTCTGCATGATTTGTTACACGGGATTACTGATCCAATCATAAGCCACTTACAGTGATTCATTATATAAAAATCTTTCATTTAAATGCTTGTTTTAATTATAGCATGAAGGAGTTAAGGAAAACGCCTTCGAAAAATGCTGAATTCAATGCTGATAAAGAGTTTAAGAGATTATTGAAAATCAGTCCTAGATTTAATCTCGATAGACCCAAAAAACGTATCAAACGTCCAAGAGACGGAAACATGAAAGAGTTTAAGAGATTATTGAAAATCAATCCTAGATTTAATCTCGATAGACCCAAAAAACGTATCAAACGTCCAAGAGACGGAAACATGAAAGAGTTTAAGAGATTATTGAAAATCAGTCCTAGATTTAATCTCGATAGACCCAAAAAACGTATCAAACGTCCAAGAGACGGAAACATGAAAGAGTTTAAGAGATTATTGAAAATCAATCCTAGATTTAATCTCGATAGACCCAAAAAACGTATCAAATTTAATCTCGATAAACCCAAAATCCTTCGGATTTCAAAAGCGTCCAAGAAATTATCCTGGAAAGATGCTCAATTCAATCTCGATATAGTTTCTAATACACCCAAGAATAAAATTCTTGATAAAGCCATGATTAATAAAATCAGAGATTGTTTCAATGAATTTAAGCGTGATGGAGCATCCTATTGTTGGTCAACATTTCGAATTGATGGTGTTGTTGACGCTACCATGAATGATGAAAAAGCAGCAGTGATAATTTCACATGTTGGGGAAAAACGGTATTTTTTCCGAATCAAATTCATTATTGAAGTCGATGGCAAATGGATTATTAGGGATAAATTTGAACCAATCCTCAAGAATAAAAAAGCTGTCATTGTGAGTAGAGATTCCAAACCAGGGATTCTAACCGGCATTGACAAACCATACTACGAAAGATCTTATCCCGTAACAGCAATGGTTTATGGGCTATATCCGTTAAATGATAAACCCGATATCGCAAAACTAGCTCCTATGAAATATTCGTCAGGGCTTAATTGTGTAGCAACACGGGTAATGGAGCACTTCACAAATGCATCCCGAGGAAATAAACTAACTGATCTAAGACGAAAAAAAATAACCGAGTGGGAACTGACAGTGAAACAGAACGGTGCAAAGATTTCTGATATAGCTAAGTTAGAAACATCATTAAGATTTCCAATAACAGTTATGACGATAACCGGAGAGGTTTTATACGAACCGAAATATAACAAAAATGGAGCACCAATACAGATTATTGATCATAACAAACACGCGTGGACACCTGCGGTAACAGTATTTCCACGAGAACGAACCGTGAAATATATCCCTAAGGAGTTCGTCGGGGATGTTTTCTATGAAGAGAGATTATTTGATGCTATTAATGCGTTGTGTAAGGATGATCCTGTGTCAGTGTGGTTACTTAGAAGTGATGAAGGATTCGATCAATTTGTAAAACCAAATGGTGAATTATATCGCGTTGAAGAATTAGATAACAGAATGAGAAAAATCGCTAATGATTTTTCACCGGAGAGTTTCCATGAAAAACTACTTACGGATAGTTTTACTATTCCATCAGTGGTAGCTCACTTCGCAAGAGAAAAAAACTCATGGCGTCCAACACGAAGTGATTTTCTTGAGGATGTTAAATCGAGTTGCGTCGAATTTGGTCATGGAGGATTGTGGAATACGAAATACTCACGTGATGGTATGATTTCAATTGATATATCCGCGTGTTATCCCGGAAGTTTTCTCGGATATGGGGAATGCGCTGAGTACTTCAAACGATTTGGACACCCAACACATGAAATGACTCGTGTTGCGATTAATGGACCATTACCTGATTTTGATTTAACCGGATTCGCTCGTGTGATATCATTCGAATTAGCTACAGGGTTACATCCGTGTAGTTATGTTTGGCTCGGTAGACACCTATCTGAAAAGGCCTGGATACCAATAGTGTTACTACGATATATGATTGATTGTGGTATGCTAATATCGTTGATTGTTTCCGAGGCTATTATATGCTATCGAGCTCAGAAAGAAGTTTGGCTACCACAACCCGATCTAGATCGTATAATCAACGAACTACGAAAACAATTCCCTGATTTCAATGAAGAAGAAATCATAAATTGGTCTAAGAAGTTATTTGAAATTAAAAAAGAACAAGCAAAGGATCTCGGACGAAGAATAATCGGTAAATTCACTCAAGGTGGACGGTACGACAACGCAAAATATTCTTCGCGGTTGATCATAGATGTCGCTGAATACGATTTTCTTGTAGCGGATTTAATGAAACAGGGAAAACTTGTATCCCGTAAGGATGCTTTTCTATCCAATGGTGAGAAATTAGGTACGGTTGTTACCTACTGTGATGGATATAATTCCCAGTACACACATTTGAGAAGTTCAATGCTAGCCTATGCTTCTATTAATCTATTTTCGATGATAAATAGATTTCCTAATACCGCGGTTAGAGTGGCCACTGATTCGATGTATATACACAATAAATACAAATCAGCTGTAGCTAAATTCACAGATCCCGAGGAAGCGTGGGGGCGTTGGCGATTTAAAAGGGAGATGCTACATGAGTATTGTGAATCCGCAGACGTTGCCATGGATGATAAATATCCTTGTTGTAACCGTATTGAAAATCAATCAGAATTTTCTAATGCACCACCGGTATCTGATCCAATCTGTAGATACAAGACAGTTTATTTAAACGGTTGTGGTGGGTCAGGAAAGACAACTCGTGCAATTGAATTATTTCGTCGGTCAACCATGATTGTGCTAACACCGACTCACAGACTCGCCAGAGAGATGATACAGCGAGGGGTAAATGCCTGTACTTACCATAGTTTCTTTCGATGGAAGGGTGACAAATGGACTCCTGATCGAATGGGTGATAAATTCATTCCTGAAATCATAATTTGGGATGAAATATGCACAGTGTCATTAGATGTATTACAAATATTTCTTGAGTGGTTGTTAAACAAAAACACAAAAGTCGTCATGTGCGGTGATCACGGCCAACCACCACCATTTGTCGGTGCATCTCCACATGAATGGCTAAAGGGTTTTGTAGACTACTATGAAGAAATCACCACTGATTATAGATCACTTGATGAACGATTACGCGAGTTCAAAGCGCTAATTAGATTACAACCGGATAGAATCCAATGCGAAATAGCGCGTGAAGTGATTTCAGAAACTCCAATGAATGATTTCTGGGAAACATGGAGACCAAATGATTTGATAATTGCAAGTAGAAAAATAGTCAGAGACACACTTCAAATGAAGTTATTTGAATTGCATAAAGAAAAATTTGCAACGCTTCCAGTACCCCTTTGTTATAGGCCATCGGATACACGAAAACAGAATATTGAAGTTGATATTCCAGGACAGAGTGAAAAACAGAATTTAGTATTAAATGATATTGTGCTGGTTGATATCAGCGTCGTCGAAAATGCATTGCGTGCTAATAAATCCCCGTGGACTCTAGGATACGCAGCAACAATACACTCTTCACAGGGATTAACTATATCGGATACAACTGTTTGGATGGTGGATAATCACATCGAATGGTCGAATTTAGTCTATCTCGCAGTATCCAGAGTACGAAGAATAAATCAACTTCGAAGAATTGTCCTCGATGATAATGACACCACAATAAGTGATATTGATGTTAGCATCATTAATAAAAAACTCTCCGGTTACAAACAACAGGACAAAAAAAAACAACGAGAATTTGATATTGATGCTGAATTAATAATCACTTTGAAGAAACAACAGAATAATCACTGCGCGAGTTGCAATTGTATAATGCGTTGGCAGTATTCGGATAAGGATCCTCGCCAATTCACCGTAGACAGAAAAAATAACAGTCTCGGTCATGTCAGAAATAATGTGATGTTGACTTGTCTTGAGTGCAATAGACGCAACGGCGCTAATTAAGACCCCGCGGTGGTAATTGAGTATCCTCGGGAATTACCTGTAATTGTTGTCGAGTAAATCCTCGTTGAGGGGCAGTTGAATCCAGTTTATAGACTGGAGGTCTACCAGTTGATCGTGTTATAGTAGATATCTTATGCGTAGTGACGCTCCAAATAGGATCAGTAGCCCTTTTTCTACCCCCTTCAAGCTCTCCTGGTTCGTATAAGTACCTCACAATGACATTACTATGAAGAATTGGTTCTTTGAAATCTTTTTGTGGTTGTACGGGTATTGACTTCTTTTTAATCGCGTTGATAGGTTTCATGTTGATTGTTCTAGTAATCTCGTTATTCAGTGCAGTAATCACAGATGGTAATCTTTTAACCCATTCACGGGATCTTTTTTCTTGGATGAATTCTTTTGCGTATTGATATCCAAATAACCGTTCAGCAAGAGTCCGATTAAATCGTTCTACAATGGCCTGATCGCGATGTAGCGCAGTATGCCCTCGTCGTATGGTGACATTATGATGTTTCATTGTAGATAATACTGCACCCTGAAATTCCTTGCCAGGATCAACCTGCAATAGATTTGGCCAGTGCAGAGGACCTCGTCGATAAATCCTCTCAAATGCAGAAGCGACTTCAGTGGCTGATTTTGTTTTTAACGGTTCTGCTTCTTTGTATCGACTTGCAATATCAACTACGGTTAAAGCGTATTTGTAACCACGATCATGTGGCAGAAATAATATATCAGCCTGATGAACTTCATTAGGAGCGGTCACATCAAAATGCGAGAATTGAATTTGTTTAGGCGGTGGTAGATAAATTTGCCATAGTGCCTGTTTGGATAACCAATTAGCCGCAGTGGTTTTTTTCACTTTTGCAGCGCTAGCGAGTTTATGGACTGCTGATTTACCCCTCCAGTATCCTCTTGGGGAATAATAAATTGATTCCATATTATTAATTACCGGCACCTAACATCAATTTGCTTTTCATAGCCGATTTTATCAAAAATGAAGCCAATTTTTCTTTGAAGGATTTATCAGGAATAGCATTTAACGCATGAATTAATTTCACATCTGCTAGATGTCTGTGTTGCAGATTGCTGCTTTTATAAGCAACATCATGAAGGTGACAGGCCTTATCAATGGCGTTTATTGGTTCTTCACCGGGGTTGGGTTGATTTTGATTATTGAGTCTGATATCAAGTCTGGTTCCCGGTCCACAGTAGCTATATCCTGGGAGGTGCTTTTCTCCGGGGTACTTTGCCCATGGGGTTCCAGGGAGCTTTGCCAATTTGGCTGCGATATCACCTCCTCGTTTTTTTTTAAATCAGATTTCATTGACACAAATCTAAATTTCTTTGTACCACATTGCATGCATTTACCAGAAAGCGCTGATCGGTTATTTTTAGTTGTAACCGTCGTCACATCTTCTGTGCCAGTACGCGTTTTGCACTTCACACAATATAGATCCATAATTTATGTATAGAAATATGGATATAATTGATTTTTCAGCGACTAAAAGAAGAGAACCGGTTAAGCATCATGCAGCGCTACCAAACTCTATCCGGATGATTATAATCGGGCCATCTGGATCCGGTAAAACGCAATTGTTGCTCAATTTAATAATGAGATGGATGAAATGGGATAAGTTGTATTTAATTGCCCCTAGCGTAGATGATCAACGATGTTATGAAGTGCTAAAAGATTTTAACGACAGCGCGGTAGAAAAATCCGGAGAGGGTATTATTGAGTTTATAACCGATATCGATGAAGCACCGAGTATTGATGATATTGATGGAGATATTAACAATTTAGTCGTATACGACGATATAATGTTGGATAAACAAAAAAATCCTGCTAGGATCTTTTCCAGAGGCAGGCATAAAAACACTGATGTGATATATGTCACTCAACGCTACACTCAGATTCCAAAAGTGATCAGAGATAATTGCAATATTCTTGCTGTATTCAACGGAGTTGATACTCATACTCTTAGAAATATATGGCAGACATGGTGTTCTGATATGGACTTCAATCAATTTAAAAACTTCTTTAGTCATGCTCAGTCAAAACCACACGGATTCGCAACAATAAATCTACATGATCCTCGGACACGATATCGTATCGGACTGGATCAAATATTCGGTTAAAATCATTTATTATTTTTTGTTAACCAGTGATGAAATCACTAAGCAGCAGAGAGGGTGGATGACAACAAGTTGCGACCAAAATTAATTAAAAAATCGTTTTCATTTTTTTAGCTAAAATGAGATTTCGTAGATTTCAACGAAATCCTACGGATCGTTTTAAGGATTCAATCAATTTTTTTTGTCTGAAAACGTTGTAGGATTCGCCATCTTTTGGTTGAAATGAGATTATAGGACGGCTCGTTTTAGGATTTCAATCAAATTTTGTCTCAAAACGTTGTAGGATTCACCCTCTCTGCTGCTATTGACATTGCTGCACTTTGCAAAATCAGCCTTTAAGAGGAGGAAATTCTGAGAGAACTTCACCCTAGATACATCCTGTACTGTTCAGGAAAACCAAAGGCCATGAAACGTTTTTAAAGAGTAGGTCTAATGATCAAGGACTCAATAGCCACCAAGTTAACAAACCTTCCCACTGGTAACACCGACGACATCATGTCCATGCGTATCCCGTTAGGGAACCAACAAAATTCCACACTTATCAGTGTATATGCTCCAACACTCCAGGCAGATCCTTCTTAAAATCATACCTTCTACTCTGACCTGCGCAGAATTCTCAAGAGCGTCCCAGAGAGAGATACAAAATAATCATCCTCGGTGATTTCAATGTAGAGACTCAGAATCATGGAAAGCTGTTCGTGGGAAACATGGCGTGAGTGGCAGCATTGACAATGGTCGTCTGCTTCTTAAATTGTGCGCAAAATTACAGCTCAGCATCACAAACTCCATATTGCAGCAGAAAGATAGCTTGAAAACGACATAGATACACCCTAGATCAAAACACTGGCACCTACTAGATTACATCATAGTACGCCATAGGACTTGACATATGTTCTTCATACCAGAATGACGTATATTGCTGAGTGCCACACAGATCGTCGTCTTTTCGTATGCAAACTCGACTTTCAACTCAAGCCCAGGCCCAGACAACAAGGGTGTACACAATGAAGGAAACTGCAGATCAAAAAGCTTTTGTGTGCTGACGTCAATCCAGATTTTCAAGAGAGCCTGCAGTAACATCAGATGAGGTTTGCCCACCAATTTATTTTGCAACCGTGTTTTTATCGATAACACGATAACGTTATTATCGCTGTTTTTTGTTGTTATTGTTGTTAAGGCTGTTTGTTATCGTTGAAATTTAAGGGGATTTTTCATCGATGTTATCGATGTTATTGAAACTCTTATGGACTTTTCATTCAAAGAATTTCCAGCGATGAATTAACCGTATAATTTTATATATAAATGGCAAATATCGGAGCAGCACAAATGACTAGTTTAAATAGAGAACGACTGGCCGCGATTAAGAAATTTCTCCCGGTGAGAGATTCTTTCAGAGATAATCTGCAGGCGAGACAACAGCGAAGACTTGATTGTTGATACTGAACAATTATTTAAACCGGTAACTACAGCTACTGAAACAATTGTTACTGCTACTGAGAACGTTGGTGCAATTACTGAAATAATAGCAGAAAGATCCAAACAAACTAAAAAATATTTAAAAACTCTTCCGGGTGATATAGTAGCAGCACAACCTCAACATGAACCTGTTGTTGCACAACCTGAACCTTAATCAGAGAGAGAGTTGTTGCTGATATTCCACCGGTAAAACCATTTAAAATAGATCAACCGGAAGAAATATTTACTAAAAATGCAATGGATGTAATCAGATATATTTCTACGTTGGATGAGTAAGCTGATTTTGCATATAAATCATTTACTACGAGGTTAATATATTTGAATCCTGGATATGAAAAACCAATTAAAGATTCGGAGGCCTGGCGTATAAAGGTATATTTGGCGAGATACGGTGGAATAAAAACTTCAAAAGATGATTCTAATTTTATCGAGTATATGAAAATAAATAGAAGATATTAAAAAGGTCTACCAAAATATGAGGAATCTCAACTACCTGACGAAATAAAATCTGTTAGAATAGCAGTGGCTTCTTCACAAGGTGCAATATGTATAACCGGTAGTGGATTTTCTCCGCCGAAAGTTTACGTAGTGGTCTCATTCCTTGTTCAAGAAGTATCCTCGATGATATATCACGATTAGAAGTTCTCATCGGGGGAAAACGAGCTGGAAATAATTTCCCGGATATAATTAATGAAGCTGCTGATATATGTCAACGACTATTTCAAGGTGGTGTAATGGATATTGGTTGATATCACAGTTTCATCGATGAACTCGTTGGTGATTATCACAGCGACTAATATTTGGTGATTAATATCATCACCGATTAGATAAATATCATTTATATAAAATGATCATATATCGTAGTCATAACAGACCAACTTCTGTTTACGTCATGCATTCACGGTTACCCGTATATAAACTATACTACGGAGATGGATAAGGTAACATCGGGGTTATTTACTAGAATAGCTCCGAAAATTTTACCGATCGGTAAAGAATTAGCGTCAAAAGCTATTGGTGTTATTCGTGATAAAGGTATCAGCGCAGTTGGTGATCTCGCTGGTAGTGCATTTAATGCCGCAAAGGAAAAGCTTATGTCGTTAGTTCGAAGAAAACAAAAACCAGCACCGATAAAACTACCGTCTACCGGTTCTGGTGTTAGAAGATCATGATTTAGATCGACGACTATATACTAAAATGTTCCAATTGGATCCAGATGATGCTTTTGATATAGATGCTCCTGTACAAATAAATGATTCCGTACGCGATTATCAATTTTTCTCGTATAACGCGATAAACCCCAATGCTAGATCACGAAATGAACTTCGATTTGATGACACATCTAAATACGTCTTACCGTGTGAAGCTTTCATCAAGTTGGAGGGGCGACTAGAATAGAATGTTCCACTTGATACTACTTTCAACTACCAAGATTGGTTTTGTCAACAACGGTATAATGGCGTTGTTTAGTAGTGCGCAGTATATGATTAATTCTAATAGAATCGAATCTGTCGATAACGATTTTGATGTTCCAACTACAATATTGGGTTTAGCGAGATACTCCGATGATTTTATCAGATCTGCCGGTCATTCAATGATGTTCGCGAAGGAAATCACTGATAACGCTGATCATAATAAATTTGTAAGACAACCAAAAAATCGTGCTGCTAATCCTGGTCATTTTGATAATATGGAGGATATGATTAGTAAAAATAATGATAATTTTAATCTAGGATTTGCAACGCGAAAAATGATGTTAAATCGCGATGGTAAATTTTCATGTGTGATCCCATTGTCTCATATATTTGGATTTTGTAGAGATGTTAGAAAGGTTATGTTTAGAGCTAGTCATACTGTAGGTGTAATGAGAAAACGAATGACGATCATGCTCTCAGGCGTGGTGATGGTGTTGCTGATGGTACAGTAATGTTATTCAAACTAGCTCTATAGATGCGAATTATGACCCCATCGTTATCAAAGAAACACGGTTGCTATCTTTTATGGCTCATGGAGGAAAATCATTGCTGTCATGGTTAGATGTTACAACGGCTACCACAGCAGATACCACAGTTGGTACGTTCACCTGCCAGGTCGAGCTAACAAAAATATCACCGCGCCAACATTTATTTTCATCGCGTTGCAAGATAAAAATAGAGTACAGGGAGATAATAAACAAACACTTAATCATATGATATTTGATAAGTTAAAGGTTAATGAGTTATTATTGCGAGTAAGTAATCAACAAGAACCCGCCGAAAATATTTTAATCGACTATACTAACATCAAAATAGTTCGTGTGTATCATCGTTTGTGGTCTTATATGGGTCATGATCAAAATATTGATACCGGGTTGGAAATATCACAGTGGGATTTCCAAAATTTGTATCCCATGAGAGTAGTTGATACACCCATGGAAAACATGTAACAATTAGATGATATGTTATCTAAATAAAATGTCGTACAGTCATGTTAATGTTACCTTGACTCAAGATCAGTTACAGAAACTACAATCGAAAAATTCTAGTACGTGTGGTGCAAAGATAACTCTGAAGAATGTGTCACAGAATTAGGCGAAAATTGAACTGATTTTTGTTCCTCTTGAATTGCAAACGAAACTCACCATTTTCTTGATTTCGTCGTACACGCATTACCTGGGGTGATTAAGTGGCGTGTAACGATTTGCATGTGCCAATTTGTTATTTACATGAAATCCGAAATACTCGTTTTACGTGGTGCACGGCAAGCTCGATGTGATTTATGTTCACCTATAGAGAGTATATAAGACGAAGTATTTCTCATAATTATTTACGGGAACCAAAATATCTAATCGAAGGATAGATAAGCTCGTCTTGCAAATCTCCAGCCAAAGGGGTGAGTGTTAAATTTACATTTTCGTTTTATTGTGAATTTTATTCAGATTATCATTTCGTATAATGATGCTTTTATTGCAATTAAACGTGGAATATTTGGAATTACTAGTCACTTTTAGACTTTAAATGCAATATCGTAATCTACGGCTTAGATTATTTTTGAGACAACTATTATTAGTCTGGTTTTGTTTATTGTAGCTGTTACCGTGTTTCTGATACCGTAGCTGTTACCGTGTTTCTGTTACCGTGTTTCTGATACCATAGCTGTTACAATGTTTCTGATACCATAGCTGTTACCATGTTTCTGATACCGTAGCTGTTACCGTGTTTCTGATACCGTAGCTGTTACCGTGTTTCTGATACTGTAGCTGACAATCGCTGTTACCATAGATCTGATAATCGCTGATACCATAGATGTCAATGTTTCTGATACCGTAGATCTGATACCGTAGATCTGATACCGTAGATGTCAATGTTTCTGATACCGTAGCTGCTAACGTAGTTGATACCATTTCTGATACCGTAGCTGTTAACACATCTGATACCATCTTTTGATAAACGTCTTTGATATCGTCTGATTTGTTGTGGGACATCTATTGTTTGTTCTGAAACATCTCTGTATAAATATCTGAATGTGCTTGTGCCGTTAATTTGTGCAAACGGAATTGAAGTATCTGTCTGTGTGTCGAACTGTCTGTTCGTCAACATCTGTGTAACGTGTAAATATCCGGAAAGCTAGAAGTCCGAGTGTCGGAGCTGTCTTAGAGTTGTAAAACGTCCGGGTCGACATCTAGGGGAGTGAGGAACCGTTGGTTCTGGTAGATGTTGTATGCTGTCTGAACGTATAACTGTGGTGGATCCGTGAAGGGTAACGTCCGATAATAGTATTGGTCAACCCTCGGTTTTCGGGGAAACTGGGAGACGATTCAACTGTTGCTGAATCGTGCGGTTATACAGGGGAGACACATAGGTGTATTGAAATTGTAATATAATTTAATACATTGTTGTATTTGCATGCTTATGTCAGATCACAATAATATTTCAAGTGATCACATAGATATCAATAAAAGCTAGCAACTTGATTGAATACAAGTATATGATCGTGCTAGTTATCGCAATCCATCGTGCGATAGATAGTTTGTCGTTTGTGTTTATTTTTTCCGTAATTTATACTTGCATTAATTTAACTTTCGTAAAGGATCCTTGGATCTGTGTATAATCCAAGAGATCCCTTTACATCTGAGATTCCTTTTGTATTAATATTTAATTTGTTCATGTATTGTGAATGGTTGTGAGTGTAATTGTGGGTTGAGTGCATGAATTATTGTGTTGTTACATCTGTATTTTTTCATTTATAATTTATTACATAAATTTATATTTTCTTTCACAAATTGTGTTTGTATTGTTCATTTAGTCCACCATCCTCTCGGTAACAATTCTGTTACAATGGTGTCAGAAGTGGGATCGTTGGATTAAGTGAACTGTCAATCATTTTTGTGAAGGTATACATTTAATGTTTATATTTGAGCGTGACCTTCTGTTAAGATAATACTCTAGTTGGAGTTTATTTTTGTTTAGTTTACCTAGGTCCGTGTGTCCAGTATAAACGTGTTTAAAGTATTGGTTTGGTTATATATCTATATTCATATTACAATTGTCATGTCATCCCTTAAGGACTTGGTTGCCTTAGGCAAAGAATTTGGGTATGAAGGTGAAAGTTTAAGGAAATTTATTCAAGAAGAACAAGCCCGGGAAAGGGAAGAAAGGGCAAGGGCAAGGGAAATAGAAAAGGAAGAAAGGGTAAGAGCAAGGGAATTAGAAAGGGAAGCCGAAGAAAGGAAACGGGCATTAGAAAGGGAATCCGATGAAAGGAAACGGGAATTAGAAAGGGAATCCGATGAAAGGAAATGGGCCATTGAGAAGGAAAAGATAGAATTAGAGAAGCAGGCCCAAAGGGAAAAGATAGAATTAGAGAAGCAGGCCGAAAGGGAAAAGATAGAATTAGAGAAGCAGGCCGAAAAAGACAGGATAGAGTGGGAAAGGGAAGCGGATGAAAGGCGAATAGGGTTAGAAGAAGGAGCAAAGCAACGGGATCATGAGCGTAAGGTAGAATTAGCGACATCTGGAAGAGAACACGATTCTGCCTTTAGTAAATTAAGGGGCCCCAAATTACCTCCCTTTGACGATGAAAAAGATAACATGGATAGTTATCTTCATCGGTTTGAGCGGTATGCCGAAAACCAGAAGTGGAGTCAAAATGACTTGGCATTGCATCTTAGTGCGCTTTTAAAAGGTAAAGCGCTGGATGTATACTCTCGACTTCCTAGGGACGATGTGTTTAAGTACGACGTCCTAAAGGAAGCACTTCTCAAAAGGTACGAGCTCACTGAACAGGGTTTTCGGAAAAAGTTCAGGTATAGCAAGCCCGATAAGGGAGAAACCTTTGGTCAGTTCACCGTCAGAATTGCGAACTATTTTGAGCGGTGGATTGAATGCGGCAAAGCGGTGAAGACGTTTGAAGGGTTGACTGATTTCTTGCTCAGAGATCAATTATTTAATACAGTTGGGCGAGAATTAGATTAATTTCTGAAGGAGAAAGTCTTCACGAACGTAAAAGATATGGCTAAGCAAGCCGATTTATTTGCCGAAGCTCATGGGGGAACCCAGAACGTGGTTTTGAAAGATTTTAAGTCTGGAAACCAGTCTGCGAGACCTATGCCTAGGGAGCCTGTAAAATCAGCTGAGGTAAAAAGGTCAGTTAGGAATCCAGTTTTTCAGTGTGTGCAATGTTTCTTGTGTAATGCATGGGGTCATGTTCAAAAAGACTGTCCTAAAAGAAAGGCACTTATACATAAGGTAGCAGTGGCTATACAAAGTAAAGGTATATCTGATAACATCGTACAGGTAGAACCTTGTATTCATTCGCTTGGCACGTGTTTATTTCCTGAAGCGCGTGTACCAACCGCGAGAGGGTTTGTCAACGGTCGAGAAGTCGTGGTATTGCGTGACACTGGTTGTACGGGCGTAGTGATCAAACGTAGTCTCGTGCAGGATAACCAAATGCTCGGGTGGGAATCCCCATGTATGTTACTTGATCAGACGATGGGTCGCATTCCCGTAGCAAGGATCACAGTACAAACACCTTTCTTAACGGGAACTGTTGATGCCCTTTGTATGGACAATCCTATTTACGATCTGACGATCGGTAATGTTGAAGGTTCCCGTCTTCCAACCATGGCCGATTTTAAAATACCTTTGGCCCAGGCAGTCGAAACGCGAGCGCAAACACGGCGAGAGAAAACCGCGTTTCATAAATTAATAGTCCCTGAATCGATCTCAGGAATTTCCCGCGATGATTTCAAACAAGAGCAAGAACGTGATGAATCCATCAGAACAATTGTTGAGAAAATCACGTCCGGCGCGATTAAACATTGCAAGCGTGGGGGTAGCTCTAGATTCGTACGCAAGAACGGATTAATTCATAGGGAGTTTAGCGCTCGGGAGGGTAAGAAGTATTGGCAAGTGGTCGTACCCCAGAGATATAGATCTCAAGTACTTAGGGTGGCGCATGAGTCAAGCATGGCAGGACACCTAGGTAAGGCTAAGACCACTAGCAGGGTAGTCGCTGAATTCTACTGGCCCGGTGTTAATGGCGATGTCACACGGTTCTGTAGGTCGTGCGACGTATGTCAGAAAACCGTTTGTAAGGGAAGGGTCACAAGGGTGCCCTTAGGACAAATGCCATTAATAGATACACCGTTTAAAAGAGTGGCAGTAGATATTGTAGGACCAATACACCCGGTTACCGAAAGAAAGAATCGGTACATACTTACTCTGGTCGATTACGCAACCAGATACCCCGAAGCCGTAGCGTTACCAACTATTGAAACGGAAAGGGTAGCTGAAGCATTAGTTGATATCTTCAGTAGGGTAGGGGTGCCAGAGGAAATCCTCACTGATTGTGGTGCCCAATTCACCTCTGACCTCATGGGTGAAATAAGTAGACTGTTATCCATCAAACAGCTAAACACCACCCCATACCATCCGATGTGCAATGGACTGGTAGAGAAGTTTAATGGTACCCTGAAGAGCATGGTACGAAAGATGTGCGCGGAACGTCCGCAAGACTGGGACCGTTATTTAAACGCTGTTCTGTTCGCGTACCGTGAAGTACCGCAGGAAAGTTTAGGGTTCTCACCCTTTGAACTGTTGTATGGTAGAGCAGTTCGAGGCCCGATGCGGATACTACGCGAACTATGGACTGGTGATGTCGCGAACGAGGAAATAAAAACGACTTACCAGTACGTGTTATATTTAAGAAACAAACTTGAGAGTACATGCCAGATGGCACGTGACGAATTGATTAAATCAGGGCGCAGATATGCCAAGTATTACAACCGCAGAGCGCGTAATAGGAAATTTCTTGTGGGAGATCAGGTGCTATTGCTTCTTCCAACGAGTTCGAATAAGTTATTAGTCCAGTGGAAAGGTCCATATGAAGTTAAAGAAGTAAAAGGTGACATGGACTATAAAATTGACATGGACGGTAATGTAAAGACATTCCATGCAAACATGCTCAAGCTGTATATCAAGAGACAGAGCGACAATGTCAATAAGGGGAGTTGAAAATGTAGGCGCAGACTACTTGAGTAGGGCGTGATGGGAAATTTGTATGAATTTGCCCAGTAATAAAATCTAGTTTGTAGTATAACCAGTGTAAATGTTGTAAGATATCATCAGTAGTTATTTTTCTTCTATTCTGTGTTAGTTTTAAAAATGTGTACATTTTTATTCTTAGGGGGGAGGTATTGTCACAGAATTAGGCGAAAATTGAACTGATTTTTGTTCTTCTTGAATTGCAAACGAAACTCACCATTTTCTTGATTTCGTCGTACACGCATTACCTGGGGTGATTAAGTGGCGTGTAACGATTTGCATGTGCCAATTTGTTATTTACATGAAATCCGAAATACTCGTTTTACGTGGTGCACGGCAAGCTCGATGTGATTTATGTTCACCTATAGAGAGTATATAAGGCGAAGTATTTCTCATAATTATTTACGGGAACCAAA
Source organism: Unio pictorum (assembly GCA_030141615.1). Lineage (NCBI taxonomy): Eukaryota > Metazoa > Mollusca > Bivalvia > Unionida > Unionidae > Unio > Unio pictorum. The sequence continues at coordinate 6,390,006 of JARLTB010000207.1, forward strand.
ATATCTAATCGAAGGATAGATAAGCTCGTCTTGCAAATCTCCAGCCAAAGGGGTGAGTGTTAAATTTACATTTTCGTTTTATTGTGAATTTTATTCAGATTATCATTTCGTATAATGATGCTTTTATTGCAATTAAACGTGGAATATTTGGAATTACTAGTCACTTTTAGACTTTAAATGCAATATCGTAATCTACGGCTTAGATTATTTTTGAGACAACTATTATTAGTCTGGTTTTGTTTATTGTAGCTGTTACCGTGTTTCTGATACCGTAGCTGTTACCGTGTTTCTGTTACCGTGTTTCTGATACCATAGCTGTTACAATGTTTCTGATACCATAGCTGTTACCATGTTTCTGATACCGTAGCTGTTACCGTGTTTCTGATACCGTAGCTGTTACCGTGTTTCTGATACTGTAGCTGACAATCGCTGTTACCATAGATCTGATAATCGCTGATACCGTAGATGTCAATGTTTCTGATACCGTAGATCTGATACCGTAGATCTGATACCGTAGATGTCAATGTTTCTGATACCGTAGCTGCTAACGTAGTTGATACCATTTCTGATACCGTAGCTGTTAACACATCTGATACCATCTTTTGATAAACGTCTTTGATATCGTCTGATTTGTTGTGGGACATCTATTGTTTGTTCTGGAACATCTCTGTATAAATATCTGAATGTGCTTGTACCGTTAATTTGTACAAACGGAATTGAAGTATCTGTCTGTGTGTCGAACTGTCTGTTCGTCAACATCTGTGTAACGTGTAAATATCCGGAAAGCTAGAAGTCCGAGTGTCGGAGCTGTCTTAGAGTTGTAAAACGTCCGGGTCGACATCTAGGGGAGTGAGGAACCGTTGGTTCTGGTAGATGTTGTATGCTGTCTGAACGTATAACTGTGGTGGATCCGTGAAGGGTAACGTCCGATAATAGTATTGGTCAACCCTCGGTTTTCGGGGAAACTGGGAGACGATTCAACTGTTGCTGAATCGTGCGGTTATACAGGGGAGACACATAGGTGTATTGAAATTGTAATATAATTTAATACATTGTTGTATTTGCATGCTTATGTCAGATCACAATAATATTTCAAGTGATCACATAGATATCAATAAAAGCTAGCAACTTGATTGAATACAAGTATATGATCGTGCTAGTTATCGCAATCCATCGTGCGATAGATAGTTTGTCGTTTGTGTTTATTTTTTCCGTAATTTATACTTGCATTAATTTAACTTTCGTAAAGGATCCTTGGATCTGTGTATAATCCAAGAGATCCCTTTACATCTGAGATTCCTTTTGTATTAATATTTAATTTGTTCATGTATTGTGAATGGTTGTGAGTGTAATTGTGGGTTGAGTGCATGAATTATTGTGTTGTTACATCTGTATTTTTTCATTTATAATTTATTACATAAATTTATATTTTCTTTCACAAATTGTGTTTGTATTGTTCATTTAGTCCACCCTCCTCTCGGTAACAATTCTGTTACAGAATGAACAAATAGCTAACGGAGGACCAAATAAACTATCGCTGACAAAAACTCATCTTAATCGTTTCAACAAAGCATTAAAAGTGAAAACAGGAGTTCAGTTGGAATTTTCACCCTGTGCAATTTCTAACATGGTAAAATCCGGTGGAATATTTCCTCTTCTCGCCGCGATTCCAGGGATAATCTCAGCAGCTGCACCTATGATCAATAAAGCTGTTGAATTGGGTGCTGCTGTGGCACTTGGTGCTGCAGGTGTAAATAAAATTGTCGGGCGAGGATACAAAAAATAGTTAAAAGGTCTCAGACTACCAGGCAGTCGATTTACCCTGTATGAAGCAGGATAAAGAATCACGAGAAGTATCCGTGCATAACACCAATATCACCGATGCCAAATTTTGATTTAATCAACGCGGTAATAAAAACTCCCCGATAAAACATTTCAGAGGTGTTTTCATGAAAGATCAATTACCAAATCAGCCATCGATCCCAGAAACTGGTATAATTAATCTCGATGAAAACTCTGGATCTGAAACTCATTGGGTCGCGTATGCAATACACCATAAATCAATTATTTATTTCAATTTCTTAATTTCTTAAATACGTATCGCAATTAAAACCTCCTGTTTGGTATTCAACGTTACCCACACAGACGTTATCTGATCCTCCGATATATGGCCGAGAAGTCTTTAACGTGTTAACCGCGATCTCAAAATCTTCTATATTACCTCATAAAATTGTTCATGAATACACCAGTAATCGCTTTTTAAAGAGATCATAAACGTATAATGGTAGACATTTGGGGAAGATCACTCACACATGGAAGAAAAGGGGTAAGGGGGTTCCCTAGAAGAAGTAAAGAAACTTGTATCAGATGCGTTGTCAAATATGTTAGACCCATTTGGTGTAAAAACAAATGATATTGTCATGTTTTTAAATCGTCAAGGTTGATTGAGATCTAGTGGTGTTTCCATAGATGATATTTTATTTAAACCAACTCCGGTAACAAAAGATGTTATCGCGTTGTTTGATGATAAAGGTAATCTTAAATCAGGTGAAAGAATTGCAGTCATCAACTATAAAATAGAAGCGTTAAATAATGATTACCATACACATATACATCAATTTAACACCCATGTAAATAATTATGACAACCATGTAAATCAATTTGCAGGATTACAAAAAAGTGTTACCGATGTTCAACTTCCTACAAAACATCGTTAATTAATTCTTTGGAGGCCCAATAGATAACATCGATATAAAACTCCCAGATTTTGGAGCATCCATTGACGAAATCAAGAAAACTCACGATGCCATCAAGGATGATTTTCCAAAGACGATTAATACACTCGATAAAATAAAAATTCCTCATGATAAAACCATCAACGTGGTATATACGTACGATTCAACACGAATTATTTGCGTGGACGAAACAAAATAACACGTTAGATATCACCGCGACCATCAAAGGGATTTACAGATTAACATTGGTGTTGCCGATCCAGTTTAATATTTCATCCACGAGTTCAACCGGGGTCAATAATGTAATATCAATGATCATCAACAAGGATTCAACTGAATAATACACGATAACATCTACTGATGATAAATTAGTTCGGGTTTCAATAACATGGTATGTGGAATGTTTAGCATATTTGAGTAAACAACTTAATTAAAATCTTCTATTGTAAAAAAAAAAAACAATGTCAACAATGATTTTATCATAGATGCAAACATCACAACAGTATCGCTATGACCAGGTCCGTGAACTACAACATAAACTCAAAACTTTCACCTTGAAGTATCAAACGAAAATAAAAAATATCGACGAAGAATTACCACCGTTAAAGTTATTGTGCATTCGGTCTCTGGTGTAATCACCGGAGCTGGTATGATACTTTCTTCGGTGACAATGGTCGCCCCGATAGCTGTTCCAATTTGTATATCTGCGGAGACAACCATCGTAGGAGTAATCTCAATAATAACACACAAAAAAATATCATCGTGTAATCAACGTAAACTAAACGATTACGTAGTTATATTTCATACTGTGTCAACGTCGTACTCGAAATTATCCGCGATGATATCGTCATTCCTCGATCACACATTAATATCCGACGATGAGTTCTCCGCGATGGTACGCGTTTAAGATTCCGCGATGTCAAAATTAGAAAAGCAACACTAATATAATGGCAACATCACAGGAATTACTTCAACAAATAACGGAAAATATCGCCCCGGTGAAAACCACGTTGATATCAACGACATGAAAAATACCAAAATTCAGCATTGAATTTCTGACTCTGATTCCAGCAAAAGAGATCGCGTTTACTCAACTTTGATTATACTACAGTTGGCCCAATATCAGATCAGAACAATTTGCACGAAAACCATCCAATAGCAGTTTTGTATGCGCACACAGGAATAAACAAGATGGAAATCCGGGTTCGAAATCAATATATCTTCCAACAGGTGCTTATGACATTGAAGATATCAATGATGAGATTCAACGCAGAATACAATCTATCACGGGAGTAGAATCTCAGATTAAATTAACTGTTCGTGAAATAACGTTATCAACCGCATTCGAAATAAAATCCGGGGGATACACCATAGCTATATATAACAGCTCAATAAGAACAGTATTAGGATGGCCCGAAAAACCACTAGTTGATATACCATTCTTGAAACCACCGGATAAACAACCGATAATTCAAAAACCAGTTGAAAATTCATCACCGGTTCTTCGACCGGTAGTGGAGAACCAAAACAAGAGTTTCCACCTAGACCTAAATTTTTTGATTATGTTTCAGATAAAACAGCATATCATGACGCCGAGATATCATATGAACGAGATTTTCGAGATCTGGATTTTTTTAACAGGAGTAATAGAACCCGATGATAGATGGTATCGGTCTAACCAAGATAGAATTACTAATCATTTCACAAAAATAAAAAATGATGTTGATATATTTTTTATCAAAATTGAGTTTAGTTTAAAAACCAATTTCACCTCCATCTGAATCAGATGAAACCCCTGAATCTGATGAACTCCCTGATGATGATTTGGATTTACGAAAAAAGACTGTCAAATACATGGAAATATGTAATCAACTAATGGTCGATATGGAATTATTTAATCAACAAATTATTCAAAAAGTGATAAATGACGTAAGTACTAAAACAAGACTAGATTTTGTAGCAACGTATAATATACGCGTGCAAGATATTCCCACGTATAAACATCCAGGATATAACGTCCCAGAATTAAAACAAAGATTATATAAGGTTATCAATGATGGATTTCTTCATTTACTCGAAACATGGAGTGAGGGTTACAATTTTTGTTTTACTCTTTTCTAGTGATGCTCCCGAAAATAATCTCAAACAAAGATATCTTACACACAAAAAAATCTCCCGACGGAACAGGTAGACATGTCTCTCCGGGTAACGTCGATATAACATCAATCATCGCGATACATCTTATTTATGATGTCGTGTTGAGTAGTTATAGTGCTGATACAAAATTATCAACACGGGTTGATCAAGGTTACATCCTATATACGTTTTCCCCGCAGGTTTCCCCGGACGTTTAATCATACAAACACCGATACATCCAACATATCTGGCAACAGGTAATCCTTGGACAACAAAAATGAATTTCAGATTTAGTTGATCAGGATCTTAACCTGGTTGATTTATCAGGGGAACAACTACAAATTACCCTCGTTGTGAAATCGTAAATGGAAAATCCTTGATTTGCATCGATGGATTTCAAAACAGATTTAAGTCTTAAGACTTTCATCGTTGTTGAAAATCCTATGAATTTTTCATCAAGGAATTTCCCTTTTTTCATTTCTCAATTTAACAATAACATATTACAATAATATATCAACATGCACGAGTATTCGTTTACGACAAAGATAAACTTGAAGATGCTAGTAGAAAATCTTTCAGGGAATCGCTAGTTGGTAACTTTGAACACGTCGTAGATAACCTTGATAATGAGAAATTTGTACTGACGGATCATCAAGTTAAACAACTTTAGCATGATATTATAACGATGATTAGTTGTAACCGCGATCATATATTAAAGTACGCTCACTCGTGTATCTCTTTAAAACGTCTCAAGGAAATATTGGAGGGGAATCCCCCCGCAGAGAATTCACCTCCGTGAAAATGAAGTATCCCATGGATTTTCGACAACAACGATAACACGATAACGATAACGATATCGATAACATCGTGAAAATCCTAAATTTTTCATCGTGTTATTTATTTATTTTTTTATATTTTTTTCAACTATAACAATAATAACACGATAACATGATACCAACGATGACAAAAAAATAATTATCCGACGATGACATAAAAAAATTAATTTAAATGAAAGATAAAAATCTCATCAGAGAAATTGCCACGAACTTTCACATTGGTTATAAACGTATTTATAATATTTGGAAACAATCATCACAGGTTCAACAACCCGCTGTTGAAAATCAAAGATTTTCCAATCCTATGGATGAAAATTCAAAGAAATTACAATCAAAGATTGATTCTTTAACAGACAAAAAAATCAAATAGAAGATTTTAATATAAAACTTTGAGAAGATAATATAACCCAGTATAACACAATTAATAATTTACGAACAGAGCTTTCAACGTTGAATACCACCATTGAAAAAAAATCTGCGATGAAAAAACGCCACTGTGATAAATTCTAAATTACACCATTCTCTTAATAAAATTTCCTCGTGTAGAAGGAGTCTCAATGAAACAGATTCCCTTGCGAGCGATTTGAAACAACAAATACAAGATCTTAAACAACAAATAACAAAAATAACAGCGGAATATAATTTATTAAAAAATAAAACATTGGAATAATTGGTAACACATCTTGGTAAATAAAACCATGAAGTAAAAACACGCATAGACGTATTTCTACAAAATATAAATCAACTAGAACGATTACAACAAGCATCTAAAGAAACAAATCTAAACAAAAGAAACAGCTAAAGGATCCCAAATATGAAATACCAACCGCTGATGAATTATTTGTTGAAGGGGTTGAAGAGATAGCAAAAAGAAAACAAAAAGAATACCGGCTATAGCAGGAAAAAAGCCTTGAATATGCTGAGATCAGAAAAAATACTCATTGGGATCCTCCAGATTGGATAAGGATAAAACCAAATGTTAATCCAGAACGTTTCAAAGTAAAAACCGCCGATGATATCATCGCTGAGCTTAAAAAAATCAAATAGAATGTTGTAATTGTTGTTGTCGAAATTTTTCGATGGAAAATCTATGATGAAAGTCCTAAGACTTCACATTCAAATAGACCTTTCGAATTCTTTCGTGTTGGATTCTATCAGATATTCTTTGTTGAATATCTCTCCGACGGATTTTAGAATCTTTGCTATTATCGCTGACACCGCAATGAATTCTTGTTCGGGAAAATTCTCGTTGTATTTATTTTCATAGATGATACAATTTCGTTCTCGGGAGAGAATTTTCATCACACGGTATTCTGATTTGTACGTGGGGAAACTTAATCGTCGCGCTGCAGTTATTTTTGAGTATTCGACGTCTACGTAATCACTCGTAAATATTTTACTGTTGTGAAGATGTTGTACACGATCGAGTTCGGTTTTAAATTCGGCGATGGAATGATTGTTCATTGTTATAATATATAACATTTCTCTAAATTCTTTAAACTTCCATTTCGAAATTTGTCCAGTTTCATATAAATGATTTAATTTCAACATGGAATATTTACTACCGTAAACAAGATATTTCCATGGTGCGTTGCAGGGTCTATTAAAGAAATAATCATCATCGGAGTCATATTCGTCATCGGCGGGGAAATAATCGTAGACCATCTTTAGGTCCGGGTCATCGTCGTAAATCTCAGCTGGTGGATCCCAATCTTCATCGTACCAAATTCCATTACGATATTCTTTGATTTCATATTCGGCGATCATCGATGTGATTTCACCGTTCATTATATAATATGAAAATATTTTTTAAACTCTGAATTGTAATATTCGGTAATAGAAAAAATTACGCGAATGCATATGATACCCTGTTGTTGAATATTTTCGAGTGTAACGTCAAATGTATACCGGACGCTGCTCGGCTTCGATCCATGGGATGAATATCAAAATATTTACCCGCGGGGGTGATTGACGGAAATTCGATAATGGAACTATCCATGAAAGCCGTTACGGGTCATCGTGACTGAGATTTTATCTTTGGAGCCGAGTTAAATGAATTTTCATGCGGAGTAACAACACATACATTTTCTATGCGATTATCAAGAGGATTTTTCGATTAATATGATCAACTATGAGACCGTTACCGATCTCTCCTATGAAACACTCGGCGATAAAACGATCGCCAAGATAAAGTTTTTGGTGTTTACCATTTCCGACGAAACTTAAAATATACCCTTTCTTACTAACTACATCAATTGCAATTTTTCGTTTCGATGTCTAATGGTTCCATCTCGAGACGCTTCGTAGTTAACGTAAATCGGATGAACGACGTATTCGTTGCGATTCATTTATTTTATAAGGGATTTTATTTATCTAAATTGTAATTTTGATCATCAAGTGTTTTTCTGATGAAATAATGCTGCGTAGACTTCATTGTTATTATGATGTTCGTAGTACCGTTTCAGCGCCGTATAATTTTTTGGTCCACAGCGTACACATAAATTCGTTTTTCCTCGTACTCCAATACCACAAATGATACAAGGTTATGGACCGGAGCTTCCTCGACGGATATTTCTCATATGATCCCCACAGAACTCTTTTCTGCAGAATTTACCACAACGGGTAGTTGAGCCAATAGGCAACCAATTACAGTTATGCATATATAAATAAATGTTTTATTTAAATATACTTTATCTTAATATAAATAATATGAAATTTTTTACATATCCTGAGCTTGAGGTAAACTATTTTCGGAGAACCATATTTTACTTACAGGGTAAGAGAAAATTCCCTACACGGTTATCAAAAATTAAAAAGAGTATTCGACGAGCTAAGATAGAAGTTTAGAACGACGGCGCCAAACATATTTTTTTGACGTTTCAAGTTTCTGGTTTCAATTACACGATGACCGATTCTCGTGCCAGGGAAATTATATGGAGGATAAATTTTGAAAATGTTAGATTTTCCTTCCAGGTCAAATACAGCAAAATTTATTTAAAAAATGAGATAGGTAATGACAAAAAATACTTGAAGGGTATTTACTCATAATAAAAAGATATTGGATTCAAAGAAAAATTATGAGATTTTAACAGCAGAAACTAAACCTGGTACATTGATTGGAATTGATGACAAATATTATACTCTAACGTATCCTAAAACCGTGGTGATTTATGGATCATACAAGATTAATACCCCATATATACACAAATTTCCACGGATGAAGATTTCAACGATGTTGAATTCTGTTACAAAACGAGACATTAAACATTTTAAAAACACTAAACGAGGAAATGGATTAACCGAATTGAGAAAATCTAAAATAGCTACGTGGGGTGAATCTGTTTAATCCACAGGAGCATCGATAAACGGTGTTGCAACGTTGGAAAAGAAATTAAAATTTTCGATTACAGTGAAAACACATACCGGAAAGATTTTACATGATTCAGGTCATTATAAAAAAGGAGGAGTTCCAATGGAAATCATCGATCATAATGGTCATGCATGGAGTAATTCTGTGAGAGTTTTTCCAGTATCACGAACAGTCAAGTATTATCACGGAAATATATTACATGCCATCCACGAGATAAGTAAAACAGATTCTGTTTCAGTATGGTTATTTAAGAGTGAACAAGGAGGAGGATACGATCAATTCGTTACGTCAAACGGGGGACTTATATCGAACAAAAGCTCTTCAAACACGGATGAATAATCTCGCGTTGATGTACACTGACAACCTCGATGAAATTACCCGAAATAGTTTCACGGTGCCATCAGCTGCAGTTCATTTTGCCAGAGAATAAACTCTTGGAAACCGACCAGATATGATTTTTGTAAAGATGTTCAAGATAATTGCATAGAACATGGTTATGGTGAACTACGGAATATTAAACATAACCTCGATGATATGATGTGAGTTGATATAGCAGCAGGTTATCCTGCGAGTTTTCCCAGATATGGAGAATGCCATGAATATTTTACATGATTTGGCCATCCTAAACACGAGATGATTAAGGTGACGATAAATGGACCATTACCTGATTTTGATCTGACTGGATTTGCCCAGATAACATCGTTTAAACTCGGAGAAAATTTTCACCCGATATTTTATGTATGGTTCGGAAAATATTTCTCAACGAAAAAATTGGCCCCGATAGTATTATTGAGGTTCTTGTTAGATAAGGGGATGTTGATTTTGTTAACAGTTTCCTCCGCGATAATATCATATCGAGCACAAACTAATATTTGGCTACCAACCCTCGAACAATTTGATGATTACGAAATTGTACTTTTACGCGAAATCACAGAAGAACATTGTAAAAAAAAAACTTGGAAGAATAATAATAGGGAAGTTTACTCAAGGTGGAGCAGACAATCATAAACGTAAATGTGCCAAATTGATACTCGATGACGGAAAATTGGATTTTATCATCGAGGATTCAATAGCAAAGGAAAAATTTGAGTCGAGGGAAACATCTTTTGTATCCAACAAAGAAAAACTTGGTACCATCGTTGAATATCTCGAAGGGGAATCACTGCAATACACTCATTTAAAATCATCTATACTTGGTTATGTCTCGATGAATTTATTATCGATGATAAACAGATTCACTGATATCGCTGTTAGAGTCGCCACGGACTCATTCTACTTCGACAGAAAATCCTACGAACGTGTTTATAAATATCTTACGGGGAACGGTGAGTGGGGAACATGGAGAGTAAAACACAAAGAATTACGTGATGTCAGAGAATTTGCCGTTGTTCACGGCGATACATTATCGTTGGTATCACCGTATCCCTCTGTGTATGATCCAATAACACGACATAAAACAGTTTATTTGAACGGTCCAGGAGGATGTGGAAAAACAACACGAGTAATTGATTTATTTTGGGAAAACCGCTGACATGATTGTACTAACTCCCACTCATCGTCTTGCACGTGAAATGAAATCCAGAGGAGCTAACGCGTGTACATATCATAGTTTCTTTCGATGGAGTGGAGCTAAATGGACTCCCGATCGTATGGGAGTAAAACATATTCCACGAATAGTTATATGGGATGAATCATGTACAATACCATTAGAATTATTAAAAACATTTATGGGTTGGTTGTTAACGAAAAATACCGCGGTGATGATGTGAGGTGAACACGCTCAACCACCACCATTTACTGGATTATCCCCACACGAATGGTTGAAGAATTTTGTAGATTATTACGAAGAAATCAACACAGATCATCAATCACTCAACGATGAATTAAAACTATTAAAATCCGCAATAAGGTTACAAGCGGATCATATACAATGCGAAATAGCACGCAAGGTGATCCTTGAAACTCTCAATGACAATTTATGGGACACATGGAATCTAAAAGATCTAGTTGTCGCGAGCAGAAAAAAAAGAGATCGTCTTCAGGTGGAACTATTTAAAACCCACAAAGAGAAATTTCCAATGGATCCAGTTCCGTTATGTTACCGGCCAGCGGATACACGACGACAAAACATCCTCGCTGATATCCCAGGAAAATCTGAACGTCAAGAACTAGTGTTAAATGATATTGTATTAGTTGATATCACCGTAGTAGAAGGCGCGCTACACGCCGATAAATCTCCTTGGGTGCTAGGATATGCGATGACAATATCCTCGTCACAAGGGCTGACAATCACAGATAATATTATGTGGATCGTTGATGACTTCATCTCGCTGTATCACGAGTACAAAGAATAAATCAACTTCGGAGAATTGCTATTATTTGAGATTAGTTGGTGGTAATTGAGTATCATCTGGGATGACTTGTAATTGTTCACGGGCAATACTTCGTTGTGGTACATTTGGATCTAGTTTATATAATACTGGTCTATTTTTAGATGTTATCGTGGAAAATATTTTATGTGTGGTAATACCCCATATCGGATCAGTTGATCTTCTTGTACCACCTTCAAGTTCACCGGGTTCGTATAAATATCTCACTGTGACGTTACTAGTTAATATCTGCGATGAAAAATCTCTTTGAAAATCTTTGATTGCTGGGAGTTTTATGTATTTTTTGTTATCGCGATGGCTGGTTTCATATTTATCATCCTGGTGACCTCATTATTGAGCGATGCAATTACTTCCTATAATCGTTTAACCCATTTGCGACATCGTTTATTATCGATTAATTCCTTCGCGTATTGATAATGAAACAATTTACCAGCGAGTGTTCTATTAAACCGCTTAGTCACGATGGATTGCTGTGTGTCCTCTTCTTATCACAGTATTATGTTGCTTTATTGCTGATGATACTTCACCTTGAAATTCTTTACCAGGATCAAGCTGAAGAAGATTTGGCCACCGTATAGGTCCTCTACGATAAATCTTTTTGAACGCGGAGGCAACTTCTGAAGAGGTTTTTCTTATAGCGGCTCAGCTTCTTTATATCTACTTGCGACATCAACTACCGTCAACGCGTATTTGTAAACACGTTTTTTATTGTGTCATGCGGCAGAAATAATATATCAGCCTGATGAACCTCATTTGGGGTATTAACATCAAATGACGCATATTGAATTTCGGCGGTGGTAGATAAATTTGCCATACTGCTTGTTTGGCTAACCAATCCGCAGCTGTTACATGTTTTACTTTTGCCACGCTAGCGAGTGTATCGATTGCCGATTTACCTTTGTAGTATCCAGTTGGAGAATAATAAATTGCTTCCATATCAAATACTAGAACCCAACATTAATTTACCTTTCATGGCGGTTTTTATTATCCAAGATGCTATTTTTTCCTTGAAGGAATTTTTCTTTTCCGGTATTGAATTTAACGCGTGGATCAATCCTACATCTGCGAGATGACGTTGTTGGAGATCATTACTCCGATGTGCGATATCATGAACACAACATGCTTCATAGATGGCATTTATATATATATATCATCGATTAAAAATCCCCTTAAATTTCAACGCTAACAAACAGCGATAACAACAATAACAACAACGATAACTGTTTTTTTAAATAAAAAAATTGCTGGAAAAACAGCGATAATAACGTTATCGTGTTATCGATAAAAATGCGGTTGCAAAAAAAGACATTGGTGGGCAAACCTCATCTGCTGCTGCAGTCTAGAGTTGAAGTACCCTAATTTTCTGTCAGATCTACCTCCGGAGGAGATGTGGAATCACATCAAGACTGTCATTCTGCAAACCTCAGAAGAAATCCTTGGATTCACGACTAAGAAAAACAAAGACAAGTTTGATGAAAGCCCTCCTCGCTCATTCATCCTGTCCACAGAAAAAAATCAGCCTTTTGCCTTATCTGCATCTCCTCCTGTGCAGTCTCTGAGACATACAATATGAATGGTGGACATAGCTTGCAGAAAGAACTTAGCTGTACGCTGACACTCGTGACTACAAGGGGTTCTATGAAGCGCTGAAAGCAGTGTATGGTCCTTCATTCCAAATGCAGAGCCCCCTACGGAGTACAGATGGATAATAGCTACTCACTGACAGGGAATATATCCTAAACCGCTGTCAGAGCACTTTTACACCTTCTTCAGCACTAAAGATGGAATTTGATGAGGCACCCACACTGCAAGAGATTGTATAAAACATACTACAGCTCTTCATTGAGCAGACAGCTCAGTCTAGTCCACCAGTTCACCTACCTGGGCTGTGTGATATCATCTGAAGGCAAGATCGACAAAGATATAGAGAACAGACTGGCCAAGGCAAACAGCTCTTCATCAGACTATATAAATGAGTGTGGTACAATGCCAGTCTCAAGAGAGGTACAAAGATCAGCATCTACAGAGCTGGCGTACTGACCACCATCCTATATGGCGCCGATACATGGGTCACCTACAGCCGCCACCTCCGTCTCCTTGAACGCTTCTAATAGCACTGCCTTTTGAATGGTGCGGAAGGCAGTGCTATTAGAAGCGTTCAAGGAGGCGGAGGTGGCGGCTGTAGGTGACCCATGTATCGGCGCCATATAGGATGGTGGTCAGTATGCCAGCTCTGTAGACACTCATAGATGTTGAATCTACTGGAGTGACTTTGTCACCAACACTGAAGTCCTAAAACAATAAGAGATCACCATCGGTGAGGAAATGCTAATGAAAATACAGCTACGCTGAGATGGGCACGTGTCCAGGATGAAGGATCATCGCCTGCCAATGAAATTACTGTATGGTGAGCTGTCCACTGGTCAACGTGATAGAGTGGCACCTCGTAAGAGACATAAAGACTCCTTAAAAAAGACCGTCACCACGTGTGGCATTGATCACCGCCAATGGGCATCACAAGCTTCTGACCATGAAAACTGACGGTACAGCTGACCGGGAAACTGCCACTTTTTAAGACAATAGATGTGTCAGCTTGGACGATAAAAAATGGCGAAGAAAAAACCGAGAACCATAAGCAGCACCCACGACATCCCAGACATTCCCCTGCAGCCTCTGTGGATGGACGTGCCTGTCATATATTTGGCTTATCGGACACCATTACGGGTGCAACAGACGTGGACATAATCCTTCCTAAATCTTCGCAAGCGAATTCAAGCCAACAACAAAAACACGACTCCTTCACTTCAATTTTAATCGAGTATAAATAAGGTATGTGTTTCCCTTAAAGGTGAAAGCTTGTGAAGTTTTTTTTTTTTTTTAAAAAAAAGCTTGAGGTAAAATAAAAAATGTGTGGGTCTCTGACGCTCAAATTAGGGTAAACACTGATTTTAATTTGTCACTGTTGGCTGGTCATCACCTGAACTAAATCATACATATTTACTTGTTCCGCCTTGCTCACAACGTTTTGGTCGTTATATACTGACTGTAAAATATTATTTTGGATCAGACTATGCAATATTATTAAATAAAGAAACTCTTTTGTATGGATAACAGTTAATATAATTATATATATAGTATAGCTTTTGGGAACAAATAATCAAGGCAACTTTTCTCGTCCTAGCTTACATAAATTATTGGTATTTTTTTCCCTTCTATTTTTTTTTTTATTGTTTTTCTTCTTGTTTTTTTAATATTTCGATTTTATGACTTTTCTCACTTTCGTAACTTTTCGCACTTTACTCAACTTTTAGTAACTTTCAGCCACTTTCCGCAAATTAGTCATACCCACCGGGTAGAACCCATGGTATGTATAACACTACTAATAGCAGATTTATTTTGTACATGTAAGAATGTGACATCTTTAAACATAATGGTTTAATGTGTTTGAGTTTAATTATATGGATTTTGGTTCACTGTTTAGTTTACATTCTGGATTAGTTTTGGCTTTGAGAAGCTTGAAGTTGATTGTGGTGGAAGACGTGTACCCAAGTTCACTTTCGGTTTGTAAATGAATGCTCAGTGCCCATCACTTGCACGTATGATTTGATTTTTTTCAAAGTTAAATTCGCTCAGTAAACGATTATTGCTATATTTGGCATAGACACTTTTCTTAAAAGGAGTTCGCTTATCGTAGAGTAACATTGTAAGGTAATATGTTGGGTCGGCATGAAGTCACCAATTTAGCGACCTACTTTACGCCATATTGCTTAAGTGAAACGAAATTGCTTAGTTTTAGTAACAGTGCAGTACAGATTGTGGCATGAGGCATTGTGGGCCACAATGAAGAAGTACGACATGGGTCAAAAGTTGAGCAATACCATCAAGCAGCTGTACGTCAAGGCTACCAGTGCAGTAATTGCCCAGACAACAGTCTCAGTACGTCAAGGCTGTCTTCTGTCACCCACACTTTTCAATATCTACTTAGAGCACATCATGAGCAAAGCCCTGGAGAACTACCGTGGGACAGTCAGCACTGGAGGGTGTAACATAACTGACCTCTGCTTTGCAGACATTGATGGGATGGCAGGCAGTGAAGACAACCGTGCATCCTTACTAACCTTACTGAAGAACCTGGACAAAATATCTTTCAGATTTGACATGGAGACTTGAGATAAAATTGGCAATGAAGAACTTGATGAACAGGATGATAATGTTATAATAAAGAGTATGAAATAAAGTTTCAGAAATGTAAATAATTGTGTAAATATGTGTAAAAATACATTGTGTAATTCATTGGTTGTTTTAAAACTGTTGATCTTATATAATGTATGTATACATTTTTTTGTGTAAGGTTTTTATTGATCTGACATACAGGTTTTCATCTCAAGGGGTTGACAACTATGGTTATTAGAACACAGAAATACACTCAAAAAACAAAAGAAAAACTTAAATACACCATTATTTAAAGGTTGTTAGTGTACCGGTACTTATCAGTGTACAACCTGATGCTATTACTTGTAATTGTTTAAGTAATAATAATAATCTTATTCTTACTAAATTTAATGCAATTGAATTTGATACAAATTATTTACCAGTTTCTAGCACAATTCATGTTGTTGTAGGGTTTAATGCCATTTTTCAGCACACTATACACGGTGGCTAGTATTATTAGTAGAGGAAGAACCCAGGAAAACCAATGCAAAGAACCACCAACCCACAAGAAGTTACTGGTAAGATTTCTCACATACCCACATTAGCCGAATCTTAGATTTGAGCCCACGATGACAGAAGTGAGATGGCAGTTATCCATAATGGATAGTGCTTTAGACCACTCCGCCACTCGGAGACCCCACAATTCATGTAATGACATCAATCAGTCATACTTGATTTTACTCGAATGAACAGCTGTTTTTACATATTTTTGTTTGAAATATCATATACTTGCATGTTTTCAAACAAAAACAGACATAATTTACTTCAAAACCGAGGTGAAAGCTGTCCAGTCGAGTATGACCAAGTGACTTCATTACCTAGGTTGAGCTATAAAAAGAAAAATGTAAATAATTCATTCAAAATCACCTAACTCTATTTTTTTAAAATTGTGTTAATCATTAGTCATAAACATACAAATCATAATACATTTATCATCAGGAGTAACATGGTAAAAATATGTGATTTTCGGTGTTCTTCTAATCTGGGCTGCCATATTGGTCTACATCCAGTGAACCCAGTCATTTTGTCCTTATTACTGTGAAATTTGTTAACTAGAATCCATTTTGTCCATTTTATTCCAAACAGTATGTACAAAAAAAAGAGCACATATTCAACTTCTCAAAGTTTTATACAAAATCCAGATCTCCATTCCTCTAAATGGATCATTCACAGTGACATTTAATTTTTACTACAAATAGATTTCATAATACTGTCTTAAAGTCCATGGACAAAATAGTATGGAATTATTTTATTATACATTTTTGTTTCACGTATTCACTGCTAAATGGTGAATAATACTTAACTGAAAGAAATGGGGTGTTTGTGTTACTATAAGTTTTAGCTATTTCTGTTGAATCAGTGTACCTTCACCCACCCAGTGCATGTGTACTGAATTGTGCATTACCAATAACCCTTAAGGCACACAATTCTGTTTGGATGGCAGGATACTGAACATCAACAGTTCACTCACAAATGATCACCGGATTTATGAGGAAAGCTAATTTTAAAGGTTGTTACTTTTGGAACTATTTTATTTTAGGCATTTATTAATGGCACCTTCGTAGTGATTAGGCTGAAGCTATTCAAACAGCAGAGGTGTGTCTGAACTGGCAAGATTATTCATTTGGCTGCCATGTGTACAATTACATATAATCAATGTAAGGTTGTTTGTACAGCTGCTGTGTCTTTGAACTGTACTCATGTTTGCAGTTGAATACCTTCGCATATTTGCAAGTCATTGTTGTTAAAGGTTCTACAGTGTCATCACTAGTTGAAACTTACATTTTTGAATAAATATTGATTGAATCTAATGGGTAAGAAAACTCCAGTATTTTCACCCACTCAGTGAAGCTTTTCCCATTATTCACAAAATTTTCTTTTGATTTTAATGTCAAATGAGTAATTTCAAAAATCAATATGACTCCAGATATAATTGGATAGGAATTGGAATTACTAAGTGCTCATTGACATTGGATTAAAACATTATTTAGAATTATTGCAAATTCATTCAGAGACATTCTGGATTGCACATTGATACATCAGGAAGTTCAAGACTATTGGAATTCCTTTGTAACATTGAAAACTTGGCCATGTGAAAAACCATTTTGGATTATTTGGAATTTAATTTATGATACTGTGTCCTAAATTTTGACTTTGTAACTTGGAGAAAAGAATTAATATTTTTACTGTACTAAACTTGTTAGTTTTGTTACTCTCTAATTTAACACATGGGCATGATGACACTCCTGATAATTGGGGCATGGATAATTGTCGCACAAAACACAAAATACTTTCCTCTGCATCCATTACTAAAATCCTGAACTCCATTTCAGATGTATCTCTGACAGAAAATCAGTAAAAAGTCCTGTTTGATAGCAGGTTGTGTGCAAAATTAATTGTTTCTGTTGATCTGGATTTAGTAGTTAATTCACTGAAGTGAAATAAACTTAATGTTCCTCTGTTTAGTGGTCACAATTGAGGTATTTTTTGCACAGCTGATTCCATATGGTATATGGTATAGGTCATTTTTTTCTTTCTTCACTTCTTGCTTCTGTGGGACACTTAATCGCTCACTACAAACAGATCACCTTGATTATGAACTAGAATGTTCTGTTAGCATCTTGCTGAATATTGTTATAAATTTTCATGTGGTGTTATAAGAAAATGTCTATAAAAAGGTTTTTGTAAAGAATGTCAACTATTTTATTGCAACATGTGGGGCGGGGGGGAACAAATTCAATAAAAGTTTATATTTTGCTTCTTAAGTCACAGAACATATGACCTAGGTTATAAAAGTTTCACTTTAAGTTCTGGGACAGGAAAAAAAATTTCAGTTATGTAGTTTTCAACCCAAAGAATTGTAACAATATAAATTGAAACATCCCAAAATCAGACTCTCTTTATACCAGTATATCCATAAATTTGAAGTGTTTTGGATATTCAAAATTTGTTTTCTTAATATAATTATTTCATCGCTTATCCAAAACACTTTTTCTCCAATAAACAAAACAAATTTGGACTTTATAAAATTTCTAAAACCTATTTTCATATAAAACTTGGAAATTTTAGTAGCTACATTCCTGACGCGTGCACAAATTTTAAATTTATGATCAGCAAATATTGCAACTTAATATTGAGAAAGTGTCCCAAGGGCATGTAAAGTTAAAACAATACTTGACATACAGATTAAATGTAATACTAAGATTAGGATGATCAGAAGTGTTTTCTGTATAAAAAAAATAGAGTGAGATTTTATTGTAAATTATAAATACTGTGAAATAGATATTTTATGGTAAATTATAAATACTGTGAGATAGAGTGAGATTTTATGGTAAATTATAAATATTGTGAGATAGATATTTTATGGTAAATTATAAATACTGTGAGATAGAGTGAGATTGTATGGTAAATTATAAATACTGTACTGGTGAATGTGTGCTTTTTTTCTAACTTAAGACAAGAGGTTTTTGTGTCTAATGAAGAATAATCTTGAGAGAATATTCAGTGATTTCATCATCATTAATGGGATATAATGAAATGATTAAGTCCAGCTTAAAACTTAATGAAAGAAACGTCACCATATACTGGAGTTAATTGACAGAGTTGGGATCAGTTTAGTCAGTGGCCTTCCAGTCCATTGCCAGTGAGTTTTAAGGAGGAATAGTTAATATTGACAGCCATCGGCTTGATGGGTCAGTTCCATTTCTTGAAGTCATTATTAAATAACTTTTATTACCTTGAAATTTAATGTGACAATATTTTCAGAGTCTCATTGCAATTGTTTATCTTAACACTTGAATATTAATATCATTGCATCTACAGTCTCTTAGATTAAATTACTGGTTTAGGATTCTATTTGAGGTATTTTCTTATAGCTGTAATATATATGTACAATTAACTCAGTTTAGGAATATGTTAGGGGAGTCCAAAACTATATTGGAACACTTAAGAAAAGTAGTTCTTGGCACTTATTTATATATATATATATATATATATATATATATATATATATATATATATATATATATATATATATATATATATATATATATATATATATATATATATATATATATCTTGTACATTTTAGATCAAGCATGCAGTCAAATGTCATATGCTGGACTCTTCTGACATTGTTCATTGGAGTGTTTGCAGGTACATTTTGTTACTACTGTTAATTATATCATATATTTTACATTCTGCACGACCATGTTTCTGGTCTATTTACCAATACTACATGATTGCTGTAATGTGGGTCAAGCACAGGTGAACATTTCCTTCTCAATGCCCTTAAATTGCGTGTGTCCTGGACAAGGATGTCAGAATTTTAGGAAAAGTCATTCGGGTCCCTACCGATCATACTGGGTGGGTGACCTGATCAAAGGGAAATTATATTAATGTCGAACCTGAATTGCTTTGTTGTATGCTCATCAATGCCACTTTGTTGTAAGCTCATCAATGCCACTTTGTTGTAAGCTCATCAATGCCACTTTGTTGCAATCTCATAAATGCCACTTTGTTGTAAGCTCATCAATGCCACTTTGTTGTAAGTTCATCAATGCCACTTTGTTGTAAGCTCATCTATGCTACTCTACACCAACTTGCGAGGTATGAGCATAATTATTACTAATACGAGTGGTAAAAGAGTGCATAGCCAATCAAATGAGCTATCTATATATTACATGCCATAATTACAGAAACTTGAATGAAAATTGTACATTTATGTTTGCTACTTTCCTGGATATGCAGTTAGTAAAATTCCTTGTAGAAAATTGGTTAAATCCATGTGCATTATGTGCATTAGTATCAGAATACAGACACAAAACAAAATGATAAATTATTTATATGCAACATTCATTTCAAGTTTAACTGGTCTGTATCATGTTTAACTTGTCCTACGTCCACATATTCTGAATGCTATTCTACATCAGCTCACTAGTCAAATTTCCTTTCAAAATTTGTAAAGCACTATTTGTACATTTCCTGGTGCAAAATGTTTTTCAATTTTAAAATAATATGTTTACTTAAGGTTTTTTAGTCATGTGACATCCAAGAGTCATGTACGTCAATAAAGCCCTTTTCACTTAGTACATTGGTGCCATCATGGTTTTGCTTTTCAATATAGACTGGTCTGCTACCTAAGTGTGTAATAGCTTATAATGAAACTGAGATGTGGTTATAATTCAAGAAATCCATCTGTTTTCTTGGAATTGTGTTATGTACAGTGACTATAAACAGAAAATATGGAAACTGTACATGTACAAAGCCAAATAGTCGTGCACATCAGATTTGTAAGATCAGTAGACAGAAGCCTATGATGCATACATATCACGTGACAGAAGCCTAGAACTGTACTGATTATTCTGTGTCTCGCTTGCCACTCTTATTGCCAGTTATAATCTTTAATCTGAACTTGGAGACATGTTTTTTTTTATGATTTTATACTAAACGGTTACCCTAAACTAGTTTTATTGCCCATCCAATTGTACATAGGTGGGTACCTGAGTACACGGTTACCTGTTTACACCTTTATTCCTGGGACAGTAGAAGAAAGAAAACCTTACTTGATTCCTCATGACGGGTTGTGAGAGGAGGCATGAATATTTATGAAGATGCATAGTATAGCTTCACCATGCTGATTAATGGATCAACTTCTCTGTCTAAAGGCTGTCAGACATTAAACATGAAGCATTTGCCCATGGCCAGCTGACTAAGGCTGTTGCTGGCTCAGGCTGTTGCTGGCTAAGGCTGTTGATGACTAAGGCTGTTGATGACTAAGGCTGATGCTGGCTTGGTGAATGCTTCATAATAAAAGACAATTATTGTAGATAGCTTGTTACCTGTCTCATCGAAGCAGGTTTGACACCTATATGATTGTCATTATTTAACATAGAAATTATTACATTTGAAACATCAAAATCCATTGCTCATTATTTTTGTTTTTCCTTATTAATATATATGTAAAATTCATTTCGCTTTAATTGGACACTCTTGTTACAGAAAAGCTTTTGGGGTGATCTGTTGTCCAATGACTTTCAACTTTTGCACATCCATCCATCCGACCATCCATCTATCAGCCAGTCAGACATCCAGCCATCCAGGGATCACTATTACTTCTTAACTTACATTTCTGATAATTGCCAGGGAACTTTACACTCACATTTATTTCATAGTTTAATTGCTCCCAAAATTAAAATGGTGGAGAAATCCAGTATTGTTACCACAGTGGCCATCATGAAAATCCAGCCTTATTTTCACTTTAAAAACATCATATATTGTCTAGTTAGTCCACACTCAGCTGATGTCCATTATGATCTGCACTGCTGAAAGATTTATTAACACTTTTCCTCCTGAAAAAAAGTCATATTGATATAGAGATTAGACCAGAAGGTTTGTTATGATGTCTGATTGGTCCGAAATGAAAATGGTGCCAACCAGTTATTCAATATACTCACTGCAATAACAGTTTTTTAAAAAAAGCTTTGATCGAAATATATATCAGGATGATATGGTATGTCACATTTCATAGCCACCCCCTGTCTTGAAATAAAAGCCATAACAAGCAAATGTATAATCCATTGACTTAATGTCTGGAGTATAAAATTTGAACTACTCAAGATATTGCCTTACATTTGTGATCTAACTACATATTATGACCAGATGGTGTGTTTTTACAATACCCAGACTTCCTGCCTCAGGGTCAACATGACAGCAAGGATAGTTACCATTTTATTCTGTGCCAATTATTCATGTTTATTTACATCACTTTGGAACCACTGAAGATATGTCAATCAAACTTTAATTGGTTGCACATCTAGATGAGACAGTGTTCAACATACCATAGCCATTTTCTCTGCCTTGGGGTACAGGAGAGTATAAATCAGTAACCTCTGTTTGCGTACAGGTATAACGTCTGAATAACTAATATATTTTTGTGAAATTCCGGCCTGTTATATATTTTGACTTGACAGTATCTTTCATGCCATTTGTCATTAAAATTATTGTCACAAGAACATATTGCAAGAAATTGTCCGATTTCCTTAATCAAGCTATTACTTTATTATTGTTACAGATATTTTATAAAATTTTACTAGGTCTAACCATATCATACATATTTTATGTTGCTAGCTTGGAGGTCAAAAGTCATAGGAGGAGAGTGGTACATGAAGTTCTGTATTAATCGTTTATTTATTAATCATATCTGTAGAAGTGAACATCATTAAGGCCAACATTTTTTAAATTATGTGCTCTTCATGTGAGATTAACATCTTTATTAATATTAACATCTTTATTAATATTAACATCTTTACTAATATTGACATCTTTATTAATATTAACATCTTTATTAATAGGAAAAATAACAAACAGTATAATGATACTTGAATAAACCATTGTATTCTCTTCTTTGCAGATAAAAAAAAAGTTGAACAAGATAGTTTAGTCCTTTTGTTTGAAAATGTTACAGCAGATAATGCGGATAATGACGTTTCCCTATTTGTTAACGGGGTAAGAAATGCCAGCCTCATTGCAAGATTTAAGTATGTGAATGGATACATTTTAATGCACTGGAAGGTGGATAATTACAAAAAGATATTCATGGATGCTACGAGAAACATCTGGATTGCCAACATGGATGAAACTTATGAGAGAAAGTTTTACATTCAATCTTCCAAGGATTTTAAGCATGAAGTAGAACTGACCATTTCGAGTGAGTTTTATGGATAAATTTGTCCACCATTAATTCAATCATATACATAAACATATATTCATCCATCCACAAACTCATTTTATGTAATATTTGTATTCCAGCAACACTCTTTTGATTTCAGCAATTAATATAAATCAGAAACAAATAAGATTATGTCTTACAACACATCCAACTTGATTTTGGTTGCATCTTTGAAGCCAGACTAGATAATTATCATTTAATATGTTATTTAATATCATCTATCATATGTCATCTGTAGGTATTGCATAGTTTGTTTTTTCCACTGTAGAATTAGCTTCATCCATATCATAAGAATTCATTCTTCATGGCTGAACATAGGGGATTCTGGGAATAAACCAGAACATAATTCAGACCCAGTCTGCTGCACATGTCGTTATCTCTTCTATCAAAGTCCTTGCTTTTTTTCCTCTCGGCCATATGCATTTGGAATCTTATGTAACATTGCTCTTCACAGTTTTTGCCCTGGCTTGTACCTAAATATGGAACTTTAATATGGATTTTCTAATTCTCAGGTTATACCCTCAATTCTATGCATTTTCATTCATGGATTTAAACTCTCTTGTGACTATTAAAATGAACAGTACAATTGTAATTGCATTGTACTGACCACATAATAAGTATAAAAGCTCCATATACATGTTCTAAATTTATCAATGTATTGAACTGAGCTTCAGTATATAATGATGTATCATCTGAATTTAAAGCTTGAGTAAAGAACATCTGCAAGTGTTACTAATTTTAATTTTCTTTAGACCGCTAAACATCTTCCAAAAAATCCTAGGGATTAGTACCATGCATGTGTCACATCCTTTAGAATTTATATTAAATTTAATATCTTTGACATTTTCTTTAATTTGCTGTTTTCAATAAAGAATATCTTTTGTTTTCCATAAAGAATATCTTTTGTTTTCCATTTTATGACATTGTCATTTACTTTAATTTGCTGTTATCAATAACAATATTGTTTGTTTTCCATTTTATGACATTGTCATTTTCATGGCAATATTATATTTCTGCTTCTATGAACAAACACTATATATTGCTTTCCATTGGAATTTTGGAGAAATGATATAAACCTTTTATTATTCATTGGAAAAATGAAAAACTATTACATTTTACTAGCATTAAAAACTTGAAATCAGGCAAAAGGGCTAAATTTACTAGGTGAGGTATCCAAAGCAATGTCAAGGTTGTATTTGATTTACTTACAGTGTATGTGGACAAAATATTATCTGACTATGAAGTATATAACTTTAATTTTTTAAAATATTGTCTGATTATGAAGTATATAACTTTAGTTTTTTAAAATATTGTCTGATTATGAAGTATATAACTTTAATTTTTTAAAATATTGTGTGATTATGAAGTATATAACTTTAATTTTTTAAAATATTGTCTGATTATGAAGTATATAACTTTAATTTTTTAAAATATTGTCTGATTATGAAGTATATAACTTTAATTTTTTAAAATATTGTCTGATTATGAAGTATATAACTTTAATTTTTTAAAATATTGTCTGATTATGAAGTATATAACTTTAATGTTTTAAAATATTGAATGATTATGAAGTATATAACTTTAATTTTTTAAAATATTGTGTGATTATGAAGTATATAACTTTAATTCTTTAAAATATTGTGTGATTATGAAGTATATAACTTTAATTTTTTAAAATATTGTGTGATTATGAAGTATATAACTTTAATTTTTTAAAATATTGTGTGATTATGAAGTATATAACTTTAATTTTTTTAAATATTATCTGCTATAAACATATACAACAGAGGAGCAGTATGCGGTCTTTGAAAACCAAAGATAACTCATACAGTATTTAATTTCTTTTTCAGAAACAAATTATTCTACAACTGTGAGAACTGCCCTGAATGAGAATACACAGAAAGGTGATGCTTTTCCAGGTAAGTATCCTGACATAAAATATCATGCTGTGATAGAGGTTGCAAAATGTCCTGTTTTTGTAATTAAAACATGTTAAATTTTCCTGATCATAATTGACACATGTTCAGTGTTGTGACAAAAACGAAATTCTTGCCCAACTCAGTCTTGTGCAGAAAAAGAGAGAGCACGTTTGTGTGTGTAATGAAAAATTATGAAAATAAATATTTACCGATCGTTAAGTATTTTCTTCTTTTAATTAGAATAATATTCAGATTCTTAGGGGAAAACAACAGGCAGGGCATCTGTAAGTTTATTTGTCATCAAATAAAGTCTGTCAGTCTCATTAGGCAAAATGACAATATTTGCAAGGGAATATATCAACACTAACATCAAGGTTGTATTTTATTTATTAATGTTAAATATTAAAGATAACTCATACAGTATTTGTTTTCTTTTTCAGAAACCAGTTATTCTACAACCGAGAGAACTCCACAGAAAGAGACTACACAGAAAGGTGATACTTTGCCAGGTATGTATCCTGACATAAAATATCATGCTGTGAAAGAGGTTGCAAAATGTCCTGTTTTTGTAATTTAAACTTATTAACTTTTCCTGATCCTGATTGACAAATGTTCAGTGTTGGGACAAAAACGTAATTCTTGCCCAACTGTCTTGTGCAGGGAGAGAGAGAGCACATTTGTGTGTGTAATGAAAAATTATGAAAATAAATATTTACCGATCATTAAGTATTTTCTTCTTTTAATTATATTATTATTCAGATTCTTAGGGGAAAAAACAACAGGCAGAGTATCTATAAGTTTATTTAAGCCAATTACAAAGTTGTAATGGTCAGTCCTGAACAATACAGAGGAATACTTGGATTCTTAGGGACAACACAATGGAATGGCAACAGTTACATTTATAGGTCTCAGAGTGTTGATTTGAGCATGTCACATGGTGGGAGAGATGATTACTATTGCCACATGAAATTTTAAAAAAAATTCTAGGATTACATCCAGTTAAGAGATAGCAAGAAGATATTGAGCTCTATTGAGTTTGAAACTACATATAGTGAAAATATACTGGAAGTAATTAAGGTCTAAGTGTACTTTACAGACTTTTAAGTTGAAAATAATGTTTACTGTTGCTGTTGTGTAAGAGTTGGAGAATCATAATTTTACTAAAAATAATTAGCTTTCTCCTTTATTTATGTTACTCATTTATTATGTGCTGAGAGGATGGATGCTCAGCATTTCCCCATTTCTTATTTATTCTCATAATGTTAATTTGATTGAGTAACTAAAGGAGAAAGCAAAGTATTTAGTAAATTATGATTGTCCAATTACGCCTACTCAGTCACATTACTATAAGCCCTCACTTCCATCCTGAGACTATCAAATGCATGCATACTGTCTCACTGTCTCATGGAATGCTCAGGTTACGAACTAATGATACCACCTTGCAGGGTAAATGGAGCTAATGATATGAGCAGCTTCCCTATATATATATATAAATATATATATATAAAATTTTATCGCTATCAGGTAAGTATTTTTGGAGAAACATTCTTTACTAAAATGTGCTTTACTTTTTATCTTTGAGATGTGCTAATGATTTTACTTGTCCCGCATTTATCTTTATGAGCTTTGAATAATCTATCAGTAGATATTTATTTATACTGTAACAATGAATTACTATTGCTATCAAAATGGTAAAACAATCCCTTGTAGTATATCAGTTAGTTTTCTCCCAATTCCCAAGATGCTGCATGTTACATTGGCTGGCAGATTTTTGATGGGAGACCTTAAATTTCTTGTTTTGGGTATTTTTGCTAAACATGAACACACATTCTCTTCATCAGTTGTAATATGCATACATCAATATTTTTGTTTTGTTTTATACAGGTTATGCAATAGCCTTAATTGTTATCGTAATCTTGATGTTCATAATCATAATGGTGAAGAAACATATAATTGCCTGGATCCAGTGCAAGAAAAGTAACAGTAAGTTCTTTTTCATTGCATATCAAGTTGACAGTATAAGCCCCATGTCTGCTTTAAATCCACAGACAATAGACCAGTTGTACACAGTCATTGATAATTAAAGATAACACTGGTTTTCATGTTATTTTGTACACAGTCATTGATAAATAAAGATAACACCGGTTTTCATGTTATTTTGTACACAGTCATTGATAATTAAAGATAACACCGGTTTTCATGTTATTTTCTTTGTCCAAAAGTGTAAAGTACATGCCTTATGTATGTGTACTAAAGACAGTGGAGCAGAAGAACCGTATCGGCTTTTATTGGAGATGAAGTAGAGTTAATTTAGAAGAAAAAAAAACATTTTAAAATTGAATGGAGCATAAAATTAATAAAAAGAAGTTATGAGGATAAATACATTCTAATAAAAAATATTATAAGTATATATTGCCTTATTTAGTTAAGTAGCTAGAATGAACCTGACATGCATCATTAAAATAAATGTGCAAGCCAGTTGGATTTTTATGATTAAAAAACCCTATAAAGATCTTTTAGTTTCAATAATTATACATAATAATCACCATTAATTATTTCCTCAGTTTAACTTTCATCAGCTTTTTGTCTTAGTAGTAATGAGAGGAATACAAAACTAATCTATAAAAAGAGAAATAGAATATTTTATCAGTTCTTTCAGGAAGAATACAATGACTGTATGAAATTAAGAAATACTAAGGGAATACAATTGTCTGAAGGTAGCAGTATTGGCTAAGTGATTTGTATGCCAGACAAATGACCTTAAGTGTGATGGTTTAAATCCTACCATCCAGCAGCCTGGGTTATATGCCATGGTGTGTCCATGTGCAAGGCACTTTATTTCAAAATTGCTTAAGTAATAAATAACTTGTGTTGCTATGCCATAAAATGACCAAAGGAATATGTAGAGATAAGCATATTTGTGACTGGCAGTATTTTCTGTGGACCTGGGTGTGGATGTACCAACCCCCTTGAACATCAAACAGAGAAATGATATTCTTTGTAATAAATAATGTCAAGTATAGGGCATATTAACCTTAATTTAAAGCTGGCAAAGTTCAGTTACCAGGCCACTGCCACTTTTGAACGAAATTGATGGGCCAGCTTATAGGAAAAATGATGGCAAAGAATAGACCGGGAACCATCGGCAGCACCCACCACAACCCAGACATTCCCCTGCAGCCTCTGTGGATGAATGTGCCTGTCACATATTGGGCTTATCGGACGCCATTATGCGTGAAACAGACGTGGACATCCCCCTTTCTAAATCTTCACAAGCAAAGTCAAGCCAGTATTGAAAACTGGTCAATCTTATGAACAAAATCAACTGCCTTGCTGATAATTACTTTTATTCTCTTGCAGCTCAGTACCAGTATACAGGTTTTGTTTCGTTCATGATTTAGTTGTAAGATTGAGAATATATGTGTATATATATATATATATATATATATATATATATATATATATATATATAATGATAACTTCCACACAGGCTCTCTCTCTTGTTGGCCTAATAGCGATCAGTGAGTCTCTGTTCTTAGAAGTGTTCTAGTCATATATTAATTCATCAATGAGTAGACAAAAAACTTGCATAGCATGCATTCATACTAGTAACTGAAGTACTGATGGAATCTGATACTAATCACCAGAAGGGGTCTTTCTCATCTGAATCCCACTTGTGTGAGCATACAACTTCTACATTTCTTAGTTAAAATGCTTAGATTGGGAGGGCTGGGTTTAGTATGTAGTGGTTCTAATCCTAAGCTATATGATTGTGTATGTTAGTCCTATTAAACAAACATATTTTGCTCCAAAAATTGGTTTCACATGAAATTTCTTGCCAGAGTTTGTAGTTAGTAGCTCAGATGTTGTTAATGAGCTTCAGAGGTTGGGCATCTTGAAAAAAAAGGTAATTTATACAGAAGGGGTAAGAACTTGTCTATTATGATTAGAAAATGCTATTTACTGATAACTATTCCTAGTATGATTATACAACAAGTTAAACAGCCCCATTACCCCTTCCCCCAGTGTTATGTCAGCAGTGGAGATGGCATCTCCTTCACACATTAAATAACTGTGCAACCAATACCATCAAAGTTCTGAATTAGGGCCAAGTTGCCAGAAATTGAGAGACAGCCTGGTGACAGTACTTCATTCATTACATAATTGTGCAACAATGCCATCAAAGTTCTGAATTAGGGCCAAGTTGCCAGAAATTGAGAGACAGCCTGGTGACAGTATTTCATTCATTACATAATTGTGCAACAATGCCATCAAAGTTCTGAATTAGGGCCAAGTTGCCAGAAATTGAGAGACAGCCTGGTGACAGTATTTCATTCATTACATAATTGTGCAACAATGCCATCAAAGTTCTGAATTAGGGCCAAGTTGCCAGAAATTGAGAGAGAGCCTCAGTGCCGGATTAAGCACCGTGGAGGCCCATAGGCAGTCAAACTTTTGGGGGCCCAGACCCACGGTCACGGTCTCATGGGGGCCCCTGTTGGGACCCATAAAAGTTGTGGGGCCCATAGGCAGTTGCCTACTCTGCCTAATGGGTAATCCAGGACTGGAGAGCCTGGTGACAGTACTTCATTCATTACATAATTGTGCAACAATGCCATCAAAGTTCTGAATTAGGGCCAAGATGCCAGAAATTGAGGTCTGAGCCTAGTGACAGTACTAGCTGTATAAAATGACATTGCCTTCTATGCATAAAAAAAAATTGATCTGTATATATGGCCTAGGGAATAAGTTAAATCACACCAACTTTAATGAACATTGTGGTACCCATAGGCTCCTAGCTTTTCTCTTGCCACTACAGTGATCAGTACTCAAGTTAATTTTCATTCACAAGCTGACACATCCGGTGTGATATCTTAATGACTCGTGCCTATTATTATTTAATTATTCTCTTTTATTAATTTCATGGAAAGTCATTATGACTTGGGGTTATTTTGTCAATTTCAGTTTTAGTGAAGCAGGTTTCACATATTTACAGAGAATTAATTTTGATTGTTGGTATCAAGTTCTTTTGGTGATTTTGGATAGAGATTCTATTTAAATTCCTTGAAAAATCATGTTCGTTGTGTTGTTAAATTTGTACCTCTTGAAATTACCAAAATTATTTAATATTGTTGAAAATTATACTCCATAAAATCAGTGTATTTGTATTAGCACATGATTCTCATTTATTTCATTCTTTATGGGGCATTGCTTTTAGTTATGTTACAGTAGCAGTATTAGCTTGTGTGACACAAATTAATGGTAATACTAAATGTAATGCTACTTGGAAAATATTGATATTCAGTTTATTGCAGGTGTCCTTCAACCAGTCCAGATCACATCTCCCTGTGACAGTGCTAATTCAACATCATACCTGCTGATATGGAATAAACCAGCTGATGAATATCAACTACAAAAATACATCCTCCGATATCGTGAGGTAAGATTAAAATTGGGTTTGATTTTGTAAGTTCAATGAGGAAATTGTTTGTAGGTAAGTAGATATGTACAAGATAAACTGTATAAACCCAATTAGGATCAGATAATCCAAGTTATTTGATTGTGTGTGTGTGTGTGTGTGTGTGTGTGTGTGTGTGTGTGTGTGTTTGTGTGAGAGAAAGAGAGAGAGATCTGAATCTGTTATCACACTGATCTTATATATACTTTTATGATCAAGATCATCTATGAATTCAGTCACCAGCTACGTCCACTCTAGAGACTATATTTCTTATCTAACTTTGGTTAAATTTTGTAAACATGCTTAAGCTGTGAATGATGATGAATTTGAATTATATTGTTGTATTGTCCATTAGGGGCATGTAGCACTGTTTTAAGTTTCCAGCAAAGCTGGATATTTAATTTCTCCTGGGGGTGAGGAATGGTGCTGCTTCCCCCAGGCATTTATGTACTCAAGGAGTACTATTTAATTTGGTCGTCAGGTCGGGGTTGCTATTAAGTAACCATCGACCTGAATGGAGGACCCTGGGTGAGTGGGAACAGACCAACACACACTCAACCCTAACAGCCAATTAGGTGTGTTAATGGTTTGAAATGGCACAAGTGGAGGTATTGGAAATCAGTTTCACATTTCCACCATTTTGGAGTTATGCGAGTTGTGGCAATAAAAGAGAGGTACCATTACGTCCAAGGATGTCGTACAGCCCGCAACATCATGATTCCGTGCTAAATTCAAATCTGGTCCAGTTATTACTAATGGACAGGAAAATACCAATAATGTGTGAGCCACCTATGTAATTAAATCAAATCAATGAAGTTGTAAATTTGTATAACTCTCTTAACTTACCAATATTTCTAGCACAAAGTGTACATGTATAAAGTCCCTAACAAGATTGAATAATAAGATGTCTATGCGACATAAATAAGTATAGTCACTGTTTGGTAAAAATAGCTTGTTAATTTTGAAAGGTGTGCAAACAGAAAATGATCAAGCCAGGTTTCGTGAAATAGATTGTTCGAAGCGGGTTCTTGTACCAAATGAGGACCCTGTTAACCAGGCAATGAAAGCAATCGGATTCTTTTCTGTGTTGCTTTTCTTGTCTGTTTGAGTAGCCCCTAATGTCAGGCTGCCATCTTGTTCTTATGGTGTCCCAGCATATGGTTGTTCCCTCGTACCAGCATTTTCCTTTGTCCTGGGTTCTTTGAAATTGTTTTATGATATCAGACCATCTACTTATATTTAATATTTGGCTCTATGACTTTAGAACTTGATAGGTATTTGGTAATTATTATTTACTGTCAATGAGGCTGTATTGAGAGGATAGTTAGAGAAGGTAATAGTAGTAAGGGTAGGTTCCTATACTTATTTTATTGGCTGTTTTTAAAAACAAAATGTTTTTTTGCCTTTTACAAGGTGTTTTTTATTCCCTAATGGTCTTAATTATCTGTTTGCTATGGTTTGCATACTCTTATTACTTTATCTTTCATCTACTTTGTTGACTTGTTATTATTTCCGGAGTGATTTGATTACTCAAAGGGCTTTGAGTAATTTTTCCAGGTTCCCTAGTTTGTTTACTCGCATCTTTATTATTCCGTTTGGTTGCTCAGTGTATGAGCCTTGGTGATCTCATGCCCACCGTAGTGTATGTGGATTCCAAGTACGGTTAAGATCTACCTGATTTTTCCTGGTGGTACTTCCATTCCTTAAAGATGCTTTCTTTTTGGTTGCCTACCCCGGGAATACTCTAGTACTAGTTTTTATGTACCGGTAATCCTTTTGGACTCCCTATTTTGTTTATAGGGTTACTCGCATCTTTAATTTCCGGTTTGGTTGCTCAGTATACGAGCCTTGATCATCTCATGCCCACCGTAGTGTATGTGGGTTCCAAGGATGGTTGAGATCTACCTGCTCATTCCTGGTAGTTCATCCATCCCTTAAAGAGGCTTTCATTTCTGATGATTACTTTTGGTTTGAGCTAGTACTACCGGTAGGTTTCTTCCTTAGTTTTTTTTCTTTTTCTTCTCGCTATTATGTTCTTTATTTTCCTATTTTCTAAATTTTCTCCAGTAGTCCTGTTGTTTTTAAAAATTCAATTATATTTTTGAATGTTGTTTGGGGGTTGATATTTGTTAATTTAATTATTTCTGGGTATGTATATGGGGCAGTATGATTTTTTGTTCCTTTCCTTCTTGGTTATTCTATAATCATTAAAGATATGGTGTAAATCTTCAGGGGTGTTACAATTGTAGCAATTTATGTTATGTGGGAAGGGTCCTATGTATTTTCCAAAGCTGTTTGCAAGTTTAATTTTTCCTAAGAGAATTTGATTGGTTATTGTTTGTTAATAGCCTGTGCACCATGGTGGTTTTCTATTTCTATTTAATTCCTTGATGATATTATAGAATTTTCTCCCATTGTGATTTTGATTCCAATCTGTTTGCCATTTATTTTTAATTAATGTGTTGATTAGAGTGTATAGTTCATGTTGACTGTATTCCAGTGGCTTGTAATTTGGTTCATTGAGTTTTTCTTTAGCTATCTGGTCTGCTAAGTCATTTCCTTGGATATTGATGTGGGATGGAATCCACATGTATTCTATGCTTAATTTGTTTGTATTTATTTGTTTCATTATTGTGTTGGTTTGGTTTAGGAAATTCACTCTTGATTTAGTTGTGTTATTTTGGATTGAGGTTATGACACTAAGTGAATCACTTATTATAACTGTCTTGTTTGGTTTGCTCTTTTCAATCCACTTTAGTGCTTCTAAGATGGCCCAGAATTCAGCTGTGTATATGGAGCAGTAGTCAGGTAGAAGCCACCCCATTTGTATATTCAACTTAGGTATTACCATTGCTGCAGCTGTTTTGCAAGGATTTATTATTTTGGATCCATCTGTGTATATTTTGAGGTAATTTTGATATTTGTTGTTAATTTCTTCTAAAGCTAATGTTTATAGATAGTTTGCTTGGTTTTCTTTGTTTCCTTTAGTTGAAAGGGAGATATTTACTATAGGTTTTATATTACTCCAAGGTTCTTTATCATATGTAATCTTGCTTTCTGCAATATTGACTATTGGTGTTATGTTATTCCAAGGCGCCTTGTCATATGAGATAGTATTTTCGGCCTGGAATAACTCTATTGGAAGTTGATGTTTTAAATCATGAACTAGTTTTCCCATAGGGGGTGATTTTTTCATTATTGCCTGGTAAGTTGGGTGAGTTTTTGGTTGTGTTGAAAGTCTGGCTGCATATTTTTGGATAAGTTCCTGCCATCTTAGATGTAATCATGGCAGTTCTCCGGTTAAAATTTGCAGCTCAGCTAGTGAGGTTGATGGCAGTGCGCCAGTGCCAATCAGTAGGGCTTTTCTCAGAATTTTATCTAATTTATTTAATTGACATTTGGATGCCGTGTTATATATTTGACAGCCATAGTCTAGTTTAGATCTAATTAAAACCCTGTATAAGGTTAGGTTTGTTTCTTGATTTGCTCCCCACTTTTTACCTTTTAGGTTTCTTAGTAAGTTAAAGTCCTTATAACATTTTTGTACTAGTTCATCTATGTGATGCGCCCATTTGAGATGTTCATCATAATACATACCCAGAAATTGGGCTACTTTCACAAATTTTATTTCTTGATTTTGTATGGTTAGCTTGGGGTATTGTTTTTTATTTATGTTATGTGGGGTAAATAGTACTGCTACTGTTTTTTGGTGCGATAGTTTGAATCCCCATTTATTTAACCATTCTCCTATATTATTTAAACTATCTTGAATATCTGTTATAATTTTGTGGTTGGATGGGTTTCCTGCTCTCCATTGTCCACTATCATCTGCAAATTGCGATAATTCAACTTCGGGTGATGCCAGAGTTCTGTCAAGGTCATTTATCATGAGATTGAAAAGAGTGGGACTGAGTACACTCCCTTGTTTTTCAAGGGCATGTTCTTCGGAGTAAGTGTCTCCTACTCTAGTTATTATATGAGGTCAGTGAGGAAATTTAGTTATAAATCCTTCCATTAATGCCATAGTGATTTAATCTGGCTATTAGGCCTTTGGTCAATACGAGATTGAATGCTTTTTCCAAATCTATAAACACCGCAGTTAAATTTCTCTCCACTTTTCTTTCAGAGTTAAATACCAATTTTATAGCGGTTTCTAATCTTATGAGTTGGTCCATAGTGGACCTTTGGTTCCTAAATCCACATTGGTTTTCAGATATTAGTTTGTTACATTCAAGATAGTATTTTAGCCTTTTGGAAATTATAGTTTCCATAATCTTGCATATATTGTTGGTTAGTAATATGGGTTGATATGAATTGATGTCATTGCGATCTTTGTTTGGTTTTAAGATGGGTATTACTATCGCAGTTTTCCAATTTTTTGGTAGCTTTCCTATTTCCCACATTTTATTTAATAGTATTATAATAGACTTAATGATGTTATAGGGTAAATTTTTGTATATAGTGTATGTACCCTATATTGTCTTCCCCGGGCGAAGTTTCATTTTTTGTTTTTAGTGCCTGATCTCATTCATATATTGTTATTTCTTTATTTAGATTAGAATGTTTGGGTCCAAGGTCTTAAAATAATATCTTACATTTTTCTTCATTTTATTTTCCCTATATTGTTGGAATTCATTGGTGTGGTTGCAATTGCTTCTCGTTTTGTTTAAAATGTTGGGCTAATACGTCAGCTTTTTCTTTGTTGTTTTTAGCCTTACTTATCGTTGGGGTTTTGTTGGTATTTTTGCCGTGAAGACCTTGCATGATCACAAATAAAACTGAATCCAAAGTAAATATGACATCTTGCATCTGATTGGTTGATCATTTTTGAAACTTCATTGACTCAGTTTCTGATCAGGTATTGTATTGGCTTACCTCATGAAAGTATCAACTGAGTTTTAATATTGTCAAAACATTATGCATATTTATGAAGCTATCTTACATTTGATTGATGGGCTTTTACCATTCTTTTAGATAGTTTTATTTTTTAAACAATCGTCAAGTTTAGAAGATAATAACTGACTAAGGAACACAGAAATTAAAAGTAATTTGGTGGTATCAACAGAAACAAAATTGCAAGTGGAGCTGATGTGTCTCATTTCCAAATTTGAAGTTTTGTATTTGTTTATGACATGTTGGTGTAATGAGAGATTACTGTCAAGAGCGACACATAGGTTTTGTACTGGTTTTGTGAATGAATTTAATGTAGGTTTTGCTGATACTTATTGTCTGAGGTAAGGGATAGAAATGATGTGGCAATCAAGAAAGCTTCGGTTTTATCATCGTTCATTTGCAACTTCTTATGTTATCCATGACTTCTCAATGTCTTAAACAGTAGCATTCACTACCATTGGGTGACTAGACTTGCTTATTTGGGTGCCATTAGTGTACAGTTTGCGGGATGTTGATTTTCGACACTTAAGAGGGACTGATCGTATAAACTAAAGAGAATGGGATCAAAAACATGCATGCAAAAAAACCAACACATTTATGGGGCAGGAGAATTTTCCATTTATGAAGACAGTTTGTGTTCTTTTGACTCACTGTGACTTGAACCATAGTAAAGCTGTATTGTGAATGCCAAGAGATGTTGAAGTGAAAACTCATTGTCTGTTTTATTGAATCTTGTAAATAAGTCTAAACTGGTGAAGAATTTAATCTTTACACTATCCAAGCAAAGAGAAGGTCATTAACTACTTTTATAAGGACATTTGCAGTACTGTGACAAGCGCAGTTTTCAGACTGCAAATAAAGGCTATTTAAATTCATATGATACACAAGTTGTCACAGAACATCATTTTCTAAGATATTTTACTTGAATGGGATGGCCGAAACAGGTTTGTAGTTTTTTTAATTTGTTAGTGTAAAGTGTTGATTTCTTAACAGTAACTTTTACAGTGGGAGTCCTAATAAATGTTGGGAATACTCCTGATGAGGAAAAATAATTAATAACATCATTCAGTTAGTGAAGGCAGTATTGAATTGAAGCACTTGATCGGCAGTAACTTTTTTAATTGGATCAAGTTCACTTGACTTTGTGGCACTCTACATTAAGATTATACTTCAGAAATCCATATAGACATGCTCAAATGCTGTTATAGGCTGCCTTTAAAATTCTGTGACATAACTGTGTCACTTGAAACTGTTGTCAAATTGATCACTAATAGTTTGTCATTGAAGAAATTTACCCTTAATATTGTTTTCTGCAGAATAACTTGGCCAATGTGTTTTGGAGTTAAACATTTTATACAGCTTCTTAACACATTAACCCTTGGAGGTTTTGCTGTTTTTGTATGAAATTTGAGTAGGAAACACATTTTGGGGACTATTTCTGAATACATCCTAATAAATCAACTTTCGGGCAATTTTCCACTAGTGCAGTGCCTAGTTGTGATTAAAAAACTGTTTTCCGTTGGTTAGTTTGCTGGCACATGAGCAAAAGGTAAAAAGTTGGAGTTCTTTTTTTTTCTGTGCTTATTTTTTGTTTTGCTTAATGGACCCATAATTTTGTTATGGAGAAGACTATTTATTCAAAATGTACACCTTATCCTAATTTTTGCACAGGTTCACTTGTATGTGTGCATTTCAGACTGGTCTGCCATAAATATGAGGCCTTAAAGTCTCAAATCTGGACACAAAATCGGATTCTGACCATGGGCGAATTATTGGTGGAAAAGAAACTGGTAAAAAAAATTAGGTTTTTCCCTCTGTATTTTGTAGTGCAAATGTCCAGATTATTTGGTATCATTGTAGAGCTAAATCTGTCTACCTTTTTATAATACAAACCACTTTAGTGTATCATGCATGACCTCGATGCTACTGATCTTGGAAGTAGGCTACTACCTCATTTCCTGTAAACTTGGCGCTTAGGGTTAATGTGTTAATAATGAGACCTTGAATAATTTAAGTATCCATGGTTCTGCATGATCATTCACAGAGATCTGCTTCTTCTCCTTCTCTAAGTCTGCTCTCATGACTTGGTTTCTTTAGCAATGCTGGTCCAAAGTCTTTTGGAGTTAAAACATATTTGTTATGCAGCTTTATGATAATGTGATAATGAGACTTGAATGACCTAAGTCACCATTGCTTCACATTAGAATTTACATGTCACCTTCTGTCCTACCCACCCCCTTTCTATCTCTCTACCCTGCAGACATGATTTCTACAGCATACTTTTTTGTTGAAAAACTTGTTGAATAATTGGATTCAATGTACAGGATATTGCAATACCATTTACTGGAGTTAAGCTGTTTGATTACTTATTATGATTGTTTCTATGGTTTTTCAGCATAACTTCATGAACAGTTCACAATATTTTACAACTAAATTGGTTTATCAATGAATGATTTGAAGTTTCCAGAATTCAATGATAAGAGTTATGTTTCCAGATTGTCTGTTCTCCACCTTGAGTTTCTGCAATTTTCTTAACCCAGGAATGTTCAATACCCACCAAATTTGGCATTTGGCTTAATGCTGATGAGATCTTGAATGTGTTAAATTCCAAAAGTCTGTAGCATCATGTAGAAGAGTTATGTTGTTGTTGTTATTGTAGGGTTAAATCCATTTTTCAGCACAAGATAGGCTATACATTGCAGCCAGTATTAATGGTGGAATAGGAACCTGGGAAAACCCTGGAAAGAACCACCGACCCATGAGAAGCTACTGGCAAGCTTTCTCACATATCCACATTAGCTGAATCTAAGACTCGAACCCATGCAGACAGAGGTGAGATGGCAGTGATGCTTAACGGAGAACGCTTTAGACCAATTGGCCACTCCGGGCCCCTTAAAAGAGTTATGGCAATATACTACCTCTTTTGGTCTATGAAACATAACATTGATTAAGAATGTTGGATTTCAGCCAAATTTACTATACATACATGTTGATGAGGACTTGATTTAGACTTGTATTCAGCATCCTATGACATCAAAAGTTATATCCCTGATGCTGATTCTTCTAACATTTATTTGCAACACAGGCTACATATAGATTTATCCATCACTGTTGGCTCTTGTTTCATTTATATTTTTTATTTTCAATGAAGGAAATCTGCCCTTAGAAGAAATATTATAGTGAAAGTCACACTGGTCATGTATGCAGATTTATTCTTTTTATATTAAATATAAAATGTTCTTTACAAAAGTTGACATTAATTATCATTAACCAAAGTATATTTAATCCTGATTATTGAATGCTCTGCATCATACCTGTCATCAAGAAACTTCCAGATGAAAATTATCAGTTGCTATGGAATTTTACAATGGTGTCCATGCACTAAACCTGTCTAAAGAAAAGACCATATCATGTGGAATCATCACAGTAGGACAAATTTGTTAATCAATATGAGACATTCAGTCCTGATTGCACTGGATCACTCCATTTTGATTTTTCCATATGCATTTATTGGGTTGTCTAAATAATGGCCTTCCAAAAGAATATGGATATATAAGAATCTCCCCCAAAAAGTGAATGATTGCCCCTTAAAGTTCTATATAATAAAAAAAAAACAATTTGATAATCTTTAATGTCATGTTTCATTTGTGGTTTGTTATTGTGAGAACTTATTTAGTCAAACATTTTGCAGTGGGTGATTTGTTCATATCTCAGAATATATATTTCTCATTTGCAGATCAAACCAATTCTAAGGGAGCATGATAACATTCCAGCATCAACTGTAAGTTATACATTGTTAGAACTTACACCTGGAAGATGTTACCAGGTAGAAATACAGGCTATAAACACACAGGGACATTCTTGTTCAAACTATTTCAACTTCAGGACTAAAGAAAGTAAGTCAACAATTATTTTTATATTACATTTTTATTCAGTACATGCTGTACAATGATTGAAACTAGTTAATGTTCATATATTTTTGTGTATTAGTAGATGGTATGAGATCTACATATCCTTTATTGTGGCAAAAAAGAGTTGTTTGGGTTGTGTGTAACAAATCTTGTCATTGTTACAAACAGTGTGAACTTATCAGACTTTCATGTCACGGTTTTCTGCACTATAACTTTGAACTACTAATATTTTATTGATTTTATCACTATCCACCCACAAAATGCATGTCTGTTTAAAAAAGTCTCTGAGATAAATGAGTGATACTTTCTAGATTACCGTAATAAATGTTTGACAGACAAATAACCACCTAGATATGTGACGAAATAGTGATTATCATAAAAGATAGGCATTGGAAAGCTGTAATACTAGCACACTATCTTACTAAGCTATTTATGCAACATTGAACACAAAATTTCACTAGACTAAGTATCAACTATTGCTTTCGTTGTTAGGATACATATTTTAGATCAATGCTTTGATCATCACACATCATTTAGTCTTCTTATTTCAGCTCTGACCATGTTTATTATGTATTATTCAGGTTTTCTTCTCTTTTGACCAGTTTTCAGTTGTATTTTAATTTTCCTTCAAATTATTTGGATTTTAAGAAACTACTTTACCCTGGAAATACTTGTGCTTTTTGTTTTAAATTAATTATTTTTATTAATGTCTTATTGAAATTTTATCCGGAAGTCAAAACACCTGAGTGTAATTCTCAGAAATTCAGCAGTGAACTGCAGACACATCAGAATTATGCTGATCACAGCATACATCATTGCCTTCCATCTTGGTTTTCATAGTGACTCGATCTTGAATTTTATTACTAGAACAGAAAAAGCAAAAACAATTTAATAGTGCTTTATAAACATTAAAAATAATTATGAGAGTACATGTAGTGTAATACAGCAGTCTGAGCACCTGATCTCTTTGCAGATTTGCATTTAGCAAAAATGTACACAAAAAAGTCATGTGGGAATACTCAACGAATGCTGAATATAAATAACTTTTCAGTATGAAAATTTTATGATTGTATTCTGATTCTAATCCGCTGTGACAAGAACTTTTTGACAGCTGCAAAACTGGGTTAGTAATAAAAATGTATCCTATTCAGATGTGTTGAATTTCAGGCATGTAGAGATTACACTTTTATTCCCAAATTAATCTTTTTTTTTGCCACTTAACATAGCAATACTCATACTTATGCATCTAGCGCAGTTGGTATTAGTAGAAATTTCACTGAACGTTTGGTCAAAAAGTATAATTTGTGAAATTTTACTGAAATGTTTGGCAAGATTTAATGAAAATATCACTGAACTTTTTGTGAGATTTCTCTTAAATTTCTATGAAATTCTTGGCAAGATTTCCCTTAAATTTTGATCAAAACTTTCACTGAAATTTCATTGAATTGCCAGTGAAATTTGAAATAGTAAAATTGCAGTAAAGTTACAATCGACTATTTTTCTGAATGTATTGCAAATTTTCACAGACATTTTGAAATTTTTCAATAAAATAATAGTTACAAATTATACAGTGCTATTTTTAGCCATAGTAATATTGAAGTGTAACTGAAACAAAATGGTACAGCCATTATGATGTATTTGAGACATGGTACACACTGAGATGTTTGTTGTGATTACTTGATCTTGAATGAGCCTAGATTCAAAAGCAGCCACAACTAATGTTTATTATGATATAATTACACTGATTTTACACAGAATCTAACACAACTAGAATATTTTTCTAATATAAACAACAATACTTAATACCACTTGTATCATTGAAGGATGATTGTGTCTGTGTCCTTCTTGAAAATTTGAAATGCAATTTCTTGGCAAGCATGCTCATTCCCAACTAACTTTTGGCCAGTCAGAATGCTCTTTACAGTGATCGTCTTTTAAAAACTATATGGAAGGAAGACTATTATATGATTTGTTGTGGAATGGGACCAAACAGATCATTACTTAAAATTGATATGCGATGATGCATCAAAATAATGGTCCATGTTTAAGAAAATCTGATCCCGGTCAGGGAAAAAGCAGAACTCAGCCTTAAATTGGAAAACAATCTTGTTGTCTTAGGCAGTTAAACCCAATTTATTACAAAAAGGGAAACAAATGAAAAATTATGGAAAGAAGTTATTTTTCCAACAATGAACAGTAAAATTAGTGCTATCAGAAACACAAAATAAAGTTTGCTGAAAATCATTCACAAACAGTGAATTATATTAAATGAAATAATGGTTTGTTTTTTATGCCACTGTTTCTTGTTGATATTTGTAAAATGAAATTTCAGTGAAATCACAATCACAAAGTCTCACTGATAATTTCAGAAATTTCATGAATCAGTTATTCAGTTAATTGTGTGATATACTGTACCATTATATTTGTGCAATAAGAAAATTTCACTGAAATGACGTCTTACTTTTACTAGGTTTTTTCCTATTCCTGATTAGTGAACTATTTTATTCTTTATAAATTTGATGGTCCAGCATCCATTTATTAGAAGGTGAATGTTAGAATTGTCTTTACAGTATACACACAAAAAATTGGAGAAACAACAGGAATTCATCTCTAAATGTAGCCATCATCATTCTGATTTCCCAAACATTCATAACTAGGGCAGGGGCCCCTAGTGGTCTAAAGCGATCTCTTGTTACGGATTACTGCCATCTCATGCGTGGGTTTGCGTGAGTTTGAGTCTTGGCTTCAGCCACAGTGGGTATGTGAGAAAGCTTGCCAGTAGCTTCTCGTGGGTCAGTGTATCTTTCTGGGGTTTTCCTGGGTTCTTCCTCCACCATTAATACTGGCTGCCATGTATAGCCTATCTTGTGCTAAAAATGGCGTTAAACCCTAGAACAACAAAACTAGGTCAAATACAGGTATAACTGTTACTTTTCCTACTTTGCCAAGCTCAGGGTTTATGATTTTATGTCAATCCTCAACTGTTACAACTGTATAATGTAGCTACACTTTTAAAGCAATTATCATTTACCAAAAGAATCATAATGGTATGGGAGAGCTGACATCCTTAAGAGTGAGAAAACATTTAAATTTTGGAATAAATTTGATTAAATTGATATGTTAGGAATTGAGACACCTTGCTCTTTACTACACTTGTTCAGTATCTGATAGATAGCATTTTAAACTGTTACGGAATATGTTTTCAAGAAAATTGTAGCATTGTTTACTTGAGAGAAAAAAATGCATGAGAATGTATTTATTTTTATGTCTCTGTTCTGCATAATTATTTATGGGTCAGTTTTGTGGATCA
Organism: Unio pictorum; assembly: GCA_030141615.1. Classification (NCBI taxonomy): domain Eukaryota; kingdom Metazoa; phylum Mollusca; class Bivalvia; order Unionida; family Unionidae; genus Unio; species Unio pictorum. The sequence goes on from JARLTB010000207.1 coordinate 6,432,905, forward strand.
AACATGTGACCCATTTTAGCATGATGAATTGAACAATGTCCTCTTCATAAAGATGGACTTTGTCTGTCATAACTGAACAATATTCAAGGGATCTTAAGGAGTCACAACCACAACATATACACAAGTCCCAGAAGGCAACTTGTCCAGTATGTTGAACTGGGTCTCTACAGTCATTAACAGAGATCAAATATCAAGACACTCCCTTTTTACGATACCAAGTTTTGTGGCTCATATTACAACAGATGTCACTTCACAGTTTTCTTAACCCTTGCCACTAGAAGGCACTCTCTAATCAGCAACCACTTGGAAGTCACAATTTCAGGGTAAAAAATGAGTTTAGTGAAAAGCTTGACACTGCTTGCCAGGTAATTCACAGGTATACAAGAGATTTTTGCTTCTCATGTGCACAAAGATGATGATGTTTGCTTTCAAGTCCCTTCATTGCTTCTAGGTAACTTGGTTATATGATGTTGTAGGAAGAATCAGCCTTCAAGCTTTGAATGCAGAAGTTTTCCACATCATATCGCCAGAGTTCTGCCTTCCTCCTCCCATTTAAGCTTAGCCTACCTCGACCCAATCTCCAGCAATAGTTGATATTATGATGAAAAAATAAAGAATCCAGCACAAATTATTTTGGCAATCTGGCAGAGTTACAGACATTTTGAATAGCATATATCATCAATTACAAGATTAAAATGGAATATTTTGTTTCAAAAGTGCCTCAATACACCCATCTTTCACTTGGACAGTCGACCGTGATATCACAGCCTTGGGGATGGCATGGACTTATTCCATACATATGGATAATAATAATAATAATGCTTTATTTATAGAGGGTGACTCATTAGTCAAGGACTATTCTCCCTTGAGGCCCTCTTAATGAAAGTATAACAAATGCACATTGTGTGAAGAAGCAATAATTAGTGCTTATATTAGCATGTTTCGTATTAAAATACTAAATACCATTATCTGTTAGAAACACATGCATGCTCCTGATATCTCTTCTTAAATACTCTAATATTTTCAGCCGATTTTACATGTAGTGGAAGCTTATTCCACAGAACTGTACCAGAGTATTGAAAACTCTTTTTGAATTGCTCTGTTCTTGGTTTTGGTACTAGAAGGTTTCCATGTGAGATTGATCTCAACTGGTATTGTGTTGAAATAGGCCTGAATAAGTCCTGAAGATACTCTGGTGCAGTTCCATGTAGACATTTATATAAAAGAACTGCCTTGTGAAAATCTATCCTGTCATATATTGTGAACCATTTGTGTTCTGTAAATAATGCTTTTGAGGGATGGTCAACAGATGTATCTAAAATTACACGTGCTGCTCGTTTTTGGAGTTTATAAATCCTGTCAAGCTCAGATTTAGCACAGTTTCCCCATACATTAGAACAGTAATCCATTGATGGAAGAATATATGACTTGTAGTATAGATTGCGAGTTTCCATAGGTAAATATTTCTTGATTCTGCTGAGAAGGGCAATTTTGGATGACAGTGTTTTACAAAGCTTATCAATATGGTCATTCCATAATAAATTATTATCTATGGACACACCTACAAGCCTTTCATGATTGACATTTTCTAATGGATGATTATTTATTGCAAGAGATAGTTCTGGGTTCCCTGACTTGTGTAGCTTTTGTGTCGTCCCCAGAATCATATATTTTGTTTTACCTTCATTAATTACCATCCTTTTTTGTTGTGCCCAGTTTTGGACTCTATAATAAGATCTGAGTTTAATCTTGTTTGGATAACTTCAGTATCAGAACTAGATGTATACAAGGTTGCATCATCTGCAAACAATTCTGTATTGGTGGATTCATTATTTAATGGTAGATCATTGACATAGATAAGGAAGAGGAGAGGGCCTTTAATGGCTTTTAATGGCACTCAGCAGTTGGTACTCATTATGTTGCCATGGGTTCATTGCTGGACTTAGTTTCAATAGCTGTTTCCAACAGGTGAAACATTGCTTAACTTATCTTACCTCAAATTCCACATGATATGCATGGTAGTTAGTTTCCAGAATGGCCCAAGTATTGAACAGAGCTGCTCAACACATCTTAGCAAATACCATAACAGCAGCTATTATTACAGTTGGCAGAATGAGATGTAGTGCTTTCTGACTCCACCTTCCTAATGGACCACCATAAGTCCATGCTGTTATCACAGCCTTTATCTTTTAATCTCTGTTTAAATGGCAAAATTGAAAAGTCTGCAAATAAGCCACTAAGGAGACAATTTCCCTCATTACAATCACAATATTGATACAGGAACATTACAGAACATTAAAAAAAGGAAAAAATAGACTAACCTAACAGTTTTTGCAAACCAAAGTGGATAAATGACAGAGGTAGTGATTGCTTGGACCACCATTTCTTGGCACAACTGCTGCCATCTCTGAAAAAGTGACATCATCTCCAATCTACCCTTACCACAGCTTGTATGAAAGGTGAGGCAATGATGCCATTGAAAGAGGTTCAAATAGTGTCTTGTTAGATCTGATTAGTACCCCTGATAAGTTATACTTTGAGTACTTTAAAGAACACCATTGTCTCACTTTCATGCAAGACCTGCTTCCTTATTACATTATCAACATGGGGCAGAAACACGAAATAAATGCACTATCAGTGGATGCAAAATACATGCAGTTAAAAAAGATAGATCAGTTTCACTGATGATTGTACCATCTTTTTTCACCAAGAACAGTCTCCTTGCCATTGGTACCCAGAATTGTCTAATGAAATCAGTGTCTACTCTAGACACATAAGTTAAATGCATTCCAGTATGAGCTTTGAAGTGGTATCTTAAGAGGACAGAGCCACTACATCTGAGGAGATCATGCCTATTTTTACCTGTCAAAAAGAATAGGAAGATATATCAGTACAGATACTTTACCTGGATTAAGTGGTAATTTGCTCTGTATATTGAAAATTAACCCCATCTCAACTGAATTCAATATGTATTTTGGCTCACCTGGTTGGAGAATTAATGCCTGTGTTTCATCTGACCAGAACTGTTCTCTGATATTATCCAGGTCATTTGATGAGGTCTGAATTCACATTCTCCAGCTTTTATCTAAGAGATCTTTAATTGGAAAGTGCTCAGCTCCTTTTGGTGAGACCTGTATCCAGGGCAAAACAGGTCACCTTTCCAGGTCACTTGACAGCTTCACAAGATGTGGTATGCATTCACAACTTATGCTGGATTCTATGGAGTGGAAGTGGGGTAATTCAAACACTTGAAACCACTCCCCAACAGAAGGAGTCTTCTCTGGTTGGGTTATTTAGAAGCAGTCGTACATATCTTAGGGGAATGGAGATGGCATCTCCTGGGTAAGGGGATTTATCTCCCTCCACCTCTTACATGTTGTTATAAGGTTTTAAGATTGGGTAACATATATAAAGAAGAAATTAATTTTTTCTTGTAAAATGTTTCTTCGACAATACTTACCCAATCATAATGCAGTTGCATCCTCAGTGAGAGCATGCTTTATGGACATACATCACAATTAATTTTACTGACCTTTCCACTGTGTGACAGTCAATACATATCAAATTTTAATCTGAAATACCTCCAAAGATGACTTCACAATGAAGTCTTTTTGAATTTTCTTGCAAACAAGACATGTGAGACCTGTCAGAAAGTGTGTAGTACTGGTATTTTACAGGGTGCACGTGTTGGTCCAAGTGCTCTTGAGAAACCAAAACAAAATTTGCTATATCTTCCATAATAGGAATATTGTTTCAATGCAGTATAAACCTAATTGTTATACAAGATAATGCCTGTCTGAAAAATATGTTTGAAGTTTAAAATAGTGATCAGTTAAATAAATATTTAAATTTCTTAACTAAATTTTATTGAAAAATTTAATTTTCATTCAAGTTTAAAACTCAGTTTGACAAATTTTAGACAGCCAAGTTGACCAATGAATGTTATTTAAAACAAATGGTAGTTTGGGTCTGTATAACTAAAAACATTTTTCCCAGGGTTAGTGAAGTAATATAGCTCATAGTGATTTTGGCAACAAACCGCATGCCTGTCCAGGTGCATATAGTTGTACACACTTAAGAAGCAATGACAGGTGCTATATTCCATATTTGTTGTGTCAGGTATTTAGGCAGTTATTTGTATAACTAATAGCGTACTCAGATTTAAATTTCTGATGGGACCATTACCATGTTTTATAGCAAAATTGCATTACATTTCAATATCAATAATTACAAAAGGCAACAATGGGAGAGAAAAATACAGTTTTTAGGCTGGCTCTACCTTGCTGATCAATGGTGCTGATCTCTCTCATGAAGACCTAAGCCATGTCTTTTAATCGTTGTCACTTATGGCAGTACACTGCACATGTCCTTATGAAACCTTACTATCACCATCAGACTAATGGAGAGCTTCCAAGCTGATCAAATGATTTGCTTTATTTGTGTTCTGTGACACTTATTCATAAAAAGAATAAACAGGAGCCACCATTGCTTGGGGTGCAAGATTGAGAGTCAAAATTCCCTCTGGTTTAATTCATAGCTAGAGGTCAGAACCAAGGGAAGAATAAACCTTGGTGTCAGAAATGGGACTCAAATTAAGAATTTGTAGGGCTCTGATTGACAAATGAGGGTGAAGGAAAACAATGGCAAATTTCATATTAATTGGGTCTTTTTAACCCAATGTTATTAATTTTAAAATTTGTTTTGTAAAAGCCTGTTAAAGCATTCAAGATGCAGTTAATGATTTTTTTATATAATGTTTCTACCTTATTTTTTGCAAATTAATGTTTTTCCACGCCAATGTAGCCAAACATCAAGTGTATAACTGCACAAGTTGGGGGCCCTGAGTTGCCCAGTGGTCTGAAGCATTCACCATTATGGGTCACTGCCATTTCATCTCTGTCTGTGTGGTTTCAAGTCTCTGATTTGGCTAATGTGGTTATGTGAGAAAGCTTGCCAGTAGCTTCTCACGGGTTGGTGGTTATTTGCATGGTTTTCTCAGGTTCTTCCTCCACCATTTAAAGAAACCCCTCACAGCAACAAGAACGACTTCACAAGTCTGTCATAAAAGTTTCATCTAGTTAGGACAAAAGCAATGTAATCTTGCTTTTCTTAAATATAACACAGCAAATATATTGTCAATTTTAACGCTGTTAGAAAAAGTCCTGGGGAAATCAGGCATAAAATGAGAATATCAACCAGAAATGAAAGGGTTAAAAGACTTTCATCAGAGTTAACAGCCAGTGTTATAAATTGTTTTACACAATGTCACAAATAAATAAATGATGCTGAGAAATTAGTAAGATATATAAAACATTTACACATAATAACTGCCAAACAGTATCTTGTCAGGGGCAGATGATGGTTAAAAATGTGCCATCAAATAGAGTTGAAAATTCAGAATGTTAAATAATTTTTTAATTAAATAGGCAATGCACAGGATTTTGAATAGGGCCCTGTTTTCAGAAATCAGAAAATATGGGGTTTAGTGCTAGTTGTTTTAAATAAATTATTCTTTGTATGCCTAGAAAGTGATCATGTCCATATACGATCTTGGGAATAAAATATAACTCACCAGCAGTAATAGCCATTGTGACAGCTATGTGCTCCATGATTTTGACAAGCTGACATGTAAACTATCCAGGTGAGAAATATCCAGCTTATTCGGCCCTCTTGAATTATTTTGGCATTTCATCATTTCATTTTTATGACACAAGTTTTATTTTTGTTTCTTTGACTTGAATTATTTCTTTTTGGTGGTTTGGCAAAAAATGACATCTTTTCGAGCACTTAATTGTGCTGAACTGCACATGAGTTCTTTTGGTTTCCTTATATTGTGGGTCATCAAAATTAACCAAAATGATGAAATTAGATACATTAAAAATATAGTATGTTATTTATAGCCTTTACTGACATTGTCTTTGGATAATGCTGTTGGTTATGTTACAGCATTATGTGAGACTTGTATGACACAATGTGACTATACTGCTTAATGTAAATATCATCTAGTAAATTCTAATATTTTTATTGCAGGTGTCCCTCAACCAGTGCAGGTCACATCTCACCGTGACAGTCCTGATTCAACGTTATACCAGCTGATGTGGGATAAACCAGATGATGGAGGATCTCCGCTAATAAAATACATCATCCGATATTGTGAGGTAAGAAAAACAGTGTTTATAAACTTGTAAGTTCAAAGAATGGATGCTGGAATGTCAGTATAGATTTGGAACCATATTTTACAAAGTCATTTTGGTTCAGATTGTTAGAGTTGTATTGTTTCGAAACATCAGTTTTTACAAAGTTTCAAAAACATGCACGGAGGAAAGCTTTATAAGGCAAGATGAGTTTATAATATGTTCCTGTCCCCTTGGGTATGTCAGTAATTTGTTGAAACTCAGGATGCCGTGATTCTGATATGAATTTGCTTAAACTTGGAATATGAACTTACATCCTTATTCAAGTATATTAATGAAATTAGGTTCAGTTTGCTGTTACATATCAGATCCAGTTCAGTAAACTTTGGAACATTGGCTTATATCATCTTGGAAGAGATTAATAATGAAGATCATGTGTATAAAGGATGTGCTCTTACAGCTAATTGGTTGAGCTTACCACCACCCTGGTCCCATCTTGATGAAACTTGATATATTTGATTGTCTGAGTTTGTTCTCACTACAGAAGCCATGTATAAGGTCCATGTTTTATCAGTCTTGGAATATATACTTATAATGTCAAGATTTTCAGCATTGCATATGATCAGCACGTAGTAATTGACAGATGTTTCTTCATTTTAAAGTAGAATTTCTCTTTTCTCCTGACTTGAATTAGATATTTCCTGATATAGTCCATTTGTTATATCATCTTCGATCCAGATTTTTAAAAACTGTATGTTTGGTCGAATTGTGTAATGACCCTTGTAAATTATTTAGTTCCATATGTTAGTTAGAACACAACTTGTGCAAGGATTATTCTGATTGGTCAAAGGTTTAAATTCATCTATTGAATCTTCATGTAATGGAAACTGATGGCAATGGAAAGAAGAAGTATGCTTCCAAAACATGGCGTACTGAGTTGTTGAGAGAGACAATGACTTGAAAAGGTTAGATAAAGGTAAAACATATGGAAATGGGAATGGCTGGAGCGAAAAGTTGACAGAAATTTAGTTAGTTGGTTTATAAGAAAACTGAACGCTAGAGGACTGGCATTTTGTGACATCTGCAAGAAAGATCTGAATTACGGTAATCATAGCTGGAAGAGTTTGGAACAGCACCTACAAAAGAAGCTGCATACAGAAAATATGAAACTCAGATGGCATCTGGAAAATGTGCAGTTAATTACTATAACAGAACAGATGTAGACCTCTGTCAGAATATGTGCACTTCATGTTGCCAATACAAGCACCAGCCTGAAAGGAAAAAGACTCATTGCACCAAAACAGTCAGTGGTGACAAAATGGAAAGCTTAAAAGAAATCTTTGCCAATGCTGCATAAAGAGCTCAACAGGCATATCAACAGGTTGTGTCCATTGAAGAAAACTACAAGTGAATGTATTGGATTATTTGTTTATTGATGTACTTGGGTGTTTCTTTTACAGATTTGTTATAAAAAGTGATAAGTATAATAAATTTGCTTCATTAATGACTTCATTACATGCGAACACTGACATGCACATGAAATAATTTCAGCATCAATAGTATTGCAGGACAAATTCATATGACAGTAAATATTGTGAAATTATTGAAGTCAAGTTGAACATTTTTGGTAGGTTTATTATTTTTTAAATGATTATTTTGGTTTATTTTATGATCATAAGTTGCACCAGGAGCAGTTTGTTATGAGGGCAAAATGCATTTTTGGTCAGGGACCTCTGGCCATCTGGACCTAAGGATCTGGGGTGCTGCCCCTTCAGACCCCATTGATGGAGGACCCCCAAACTCCCCTTACAATTTTTTCGGTAGAATCTATGGAAATCCAAAATTATGTCTGGTAATTCACCTATTCATGCATCCAATTAGCTGACAAATTTTCTGGTCAAATGTTTATAAGATCTGGTCAATTAACAGGATATCCAGTGCATTTTGTTTTAATTGAAACTGTGTATGACTTGTATGAATTTATCTGAAACATGATTGGAGGAGTTTTTGCCACTTGTAGAGATTGTATTTTGTTTGATAGGTTTTTCATCAAAGTCAATCAAGTTTGATTATACCTAGGAGTCAATGCAATTTCATTATGCCATTACCTCTGTAAAGAACTTTTATCAGGACATAGAAAAATATGTATAATTGGACATGACATAAAGTTTAAGAGACCATTTACATAAGGTTGTGTTCTGTAGTGATAAATAAGACAGTGTAGTGCATTATACAGCTCATGTTCAGTTGCTATTAAGGTGCCAGGGCATTCAGACATTCTAGTGCTAATTGTATCCTTTTGTTACTGAGCAGGTCACAAGGGTGCGAACAAATGCACTCTGACAAAAGCGCGCACAAGACGATAGCGCACAAAGCATAGATTATAAGTCACAATCACATTCATGTTTACAAGGTTTCCATATGATGCACTTTAATTATGTTTGGTACTAACTTCCTTTGAAGAAAGGTTGTTTTTATTGAAGATTGTGGTGGTTTTCTTGAATGAAGGGTGCATAGGTTATTGAAAGGCCAGCTTTAGAAAACCAAACACATGCCCATTTCTTATTGTCGCTGCAACATCAACTATGTATTGAATGACTGAGACAGATTATTTTCTTCATTTGCTTAGTACATTTTTGTAACAATCGGTGCTTCAGAGGTAATTTGTTTTCTTTGAAATTTCAGAATTTTTTTTATCTGGGTAATTTTTTTTTACAAAAATGGAGTTTGCAGTCGTTTGGTTGAAATTTGACACTGTTCCTCCCTGCCTATAATTTGATTAAACCAAGAAGTAAGATTCTTTTTTTCCATGCATGTGTCAGAAATTTAACAACAGTTACATGTATGATAGATATGCAGGTGTTCTGGTTTGATATCTATGACAGGGATTACTACAATAAATGTGAGGGTTCTAAAAGATTTAATTCTGAGTTAAAAGATGAGGAATTTTACTTACCATCCACATACAGTGGGACCCCACTATAATGCACCCCGCTATAACGCGAATTCGGATATAATGGGGTTGTGGTGTGGCTCCCGAAAATTCTTATATTCATTCGCACATGAAAAAATATTTATGTGTTTAAAGTTTATTATTATGGGAAGAGTCGTGGATGAAGTTGAATTTAATATGGTTGTGGTGTGGTCCCTGCAATTTTGATTATATGTATGTGTATTTTTCTTTTTTTAAAAGTGTAAAACGTTTTTTATCAATTTCAAAAAAAGTTCTAGTATGAATTTGAATATAATACGATCGTGGCGTAGCTTCCGAAATTTAACAATTTCACCAGTTTTGTGAAGTGTTATGTCAACAAAAACATTATCAGAAATGTTACTGATCCATGAGTAAAGCCAGTAAGTCATTTTTGTGATTGTCTTCAGTTAACTGTATACAATCGTTGCACAAACAATAACCGACATGTGTTTTTTTCTTTTCTTCACTGCATACATATACACAACGAAGCAGAAAGTACGAAAATAAAGTGCAAAACGTTTATTCTAAGGATCGCATAGGGCTTTGCCAATATCGCTTACTATGATTTTATTTTCCTTATTGGCGGCAAAATATACCATCTGGTGACTTTTTTTTTATTATTGACATTGTTGGCTGTTTAAACTTGTATATACAACAATTGGTTTGGAGTGGAGAAATTCAAGGGCCCCATGAAAGGTAACTGCAAACTTTATATAAAATGCACTGAAATTTATATATTGTTACATAAACAATGTCTTTGTCTTTACTGACAAACCATCTTAAAGGAAACCAGAAACAAATGGAAATATAGAATAATAAGAACAACACTAATGAAGAAAACCTTATTCTGAATTATTCAAAGTATTTAAATATTGGCATATGTTCAACAAGCTGAATTTCCATGACCTCGTATGCAAAATTTCCGCACCTATTTGGTTACTCTCGTGATGTGACGTCATAGTAGCGACTCCAGCATCCTGACTGGCGATTTTGTATTATTGCTTATGGGTGTAAATAGCGCATTAAGAAAAGGCTATGGACAACATTTTTCTTCTTTTCCAAATGATAAAGGCATAAAGAAATTCTGGATACATTATTACAAGCGAGTCAATTTCAATGCAACACCATACAGCAATCCGTGCTCATTACATTTCTCAAAGGAATGTTACCAGAGGGATCCTAAAAACATAGAACCTCTAGGATACACGAATGCTAAGCCTAGACTAAAAGTTGAAACTGTTCCAGACATACCATTGTATATTTTAAATCCTGGTAAAGAGTGTCAAATGTACGATTTACGAAAATAGGCAGAAAGTCGAGTAAGTGCTAATAAAAAATATGACAGCCCGACACCTGATCATGCTGATGAAATGAGTAAATGTTTTTTCTTCTTCAAGATTACAATCTAAATAAAGTCACCATTGTCCTATGTGTAATTGAGATCTGACTTTAATCAAATGGAAGCTTTGCTAAAAAAAATAATAATAATAAGATTATCAACCCTTGACACGGTCGTGTTTCGAGAAAAACAATTTTAGTAATTTTAAAATAAATATTAAAAAAATTATTTAAAAAAACCCAACCTTTCAATCTATGCCTATTACTCGTAAAATGTATAAACGGAAATCTGTAATGATTGGAACTGATATAAAACTGTCCCTTGGGCAGTTTAAATAGCAGGGATTAAAAGAAAAGAGATCCGATATAAAATCAAAGTTTCACATTAACTGGCTGACAATAGAAATTGGGGGGAGGCGACTATAGACCCCGCCTATTTGCCCCGATGTGCAATTTCTCCCTGTGATACGCCTTATTATACCCCAGGACAAGACCTTTCTTTCATATTCTGGTCTGCATAATAGTTAGAGGTTAGAATTAAGTACACAAACATAATGGCAGTTTAACAAATTAACAATTATTCCTTATCATTGCACTTATGTTGTGAAAAGGACTGGCCCTCTGACATAATTCAAAGAAACCATGTGCTACAGAGTGTGTATTTTAGCACCAGAAATTCATTGGCAAATAAACGATGCCGAATTTTGTTGTAACTTTAAGGCCAAAGACTTCATTTTAAGAGTTCAAATCTGCAGTCAAACGTTACCGTACATGTATGTGGCCATTGTTTTCCCACATTTTATATACCACTCTATTTCCTTTAGTTTAAGTGTTAAGATGTGTAACACTGTTTACTGAATTAAATATTTATTTTGAATTAGATTTTTAGGGGCACATATACTGCGTCATACATAGATGGTTGAGGAATGTCAGGTGTTAACTGGCCGAGCTTTTTGGGGGCGGAAATGGAGATTTAGTTTGCAGAGAAAATTATGCAGCCTTCATTGTGATAATTCATGGGTTTTAAACTAATTGGTGACATTTTTTTTTTTACAAGAAGTACTTCTGTAGTAGTTAAATAATCTGAAATTTACGTGAATAATGTTTAATCTTAATCTATTTACTGAAGACAAAAACTGTCCTGTGATATTAATTATTTCTTCACTACAATATTCACAAGTGATAAAATAGAATATAACATTTGTGGACTGCACACTTGATAAAAAAATTATATATGGATTTTCTTCTTCTGAGAAATGAAAATTGAGAGACATATTGAAATAATCGGGAGATAACTGCGAAAAATCAAGAGAGATATTACGAGATAGGGAGGAAATACCTCCAAAATTGGAATTTATTTTCTTTCTTTCTTCTCCTGGCTTGAAAGTTAACATATATGAACTGTTCGGGTTCGTGGAATTTCAGTCAGGGCTAGTAAGTTTATTTAAGTCATCAGCCCGGGGCCTGTGCTTAAAACATTTCTTTCAGGACTGACCAGTACAGTATGTAATCTATTTTAATGAAGCATGTATATACTTACAGATTTGTCAATACGCTAACTGTAGCATGCATGTAAAATACACTGTAATTGAATCATAGAAAGGAAGCTTCTTAATGTTGAAATTAATTACGTAAGTTTCCTCCTCGCAGATTTATTTGTTGGGTGTTGTTTTTTTTGTGTGTGTGAAAAATTACTTCTGATGAAAACCGTTCTCAATATCCTCTCTCGCTTGCCATGTTTCTGTTTGTATACGAGGACTGGCTACTATGACGTCACGAGACCACGTGATCTGTTGTGTCATTAAAACTCGGAAATACTCGGCAATTTACGGAATCATTTTATCTTATTCGCAATATAATCAATATCTGCACACGATATTATTTTTTTAAACATTATATTCGAATTAGAATTTGTAAAGAATTACATTTATAAAATAAAAATTTTCATTTCTAGTCTCCTTTAACAGTGTATTGTTACATCATAATCTGCTTATGCTGATATCGAACATCGAGCATGAGTACTGTATGTTTTGAGATAATTTTTTGTTGTTGTTGTTGTTGTTGACATTTCTGTTAGCAGAGATCCACCGGACCAAGCATTGTCTCATAATCTAACTTTGTCAGATTTTCGGCCGCTCGCTAGTAATTAATATATATTTACTTAGACTGGTATTTGTATGAGGATGGTAGGTAAAATTCTCTTCTTTCCATTCAGAATTAAATCCTTCAGAACACCCACATTTTTTAAAATAATCAATGTCATCAGACCAGAGCACATACGTCTCTATCATACGTTGACCCTTTGTTAAATTTCTGACACATGAGTGCAAGGCAGCATCACTCCGCTACCACAAATGTAACAAAAAATAATTTTAAAAAAAAACATCTTGTAGTCTATTCAGTAGGCAGGAGGAACTGTAAGCACAATCTACCAAATGACAGCCACTTCATTTTAAAAATGCACCCAGATAAAATAGTTTGCTGAAATTTCAAAGGAAACAGATTATCTTTGAATCACCGATTGTTATGAAAAAGGTACTCAGCAAATGGAAAAGAAATTCGTCTCAGTCATGCTATACAATTATTTGATGTTGCCGCCACAACAAGAAATGGGCATTTGTTTGGTTCTCCAAGGCTATCCGTTAGTGGAGACTTCAATAACGCATTAACCTGTCATCAAAGAAAGCCGACTACAATCTTTCAATAAAAACCAAGAGCTTTTATTCAAAGTTAGTCAATATCAAACTTAAATAAAAGTGATGGAATCTGATGGGTTTTTGTATTTTTCAATGTGACAGGAACATGTTAACTGTGCCTTGAAAGTTTCCTTTTTGTTTGGAAAATGTTTATGTTACGAATGCTACCAACAGCTGCTTAAAACGTAAGCTATTACCAACTTGGGACATACTGAAAAGTATATGTACTTTGTCATTCATTACGTGAATGTGCTATGTTTCTCCACTGAATTCAGAACAATATGACTTGTGACAAAATTGTTGAATATTTTAAAGCTGTGTGCGTGTATATTTTCGATGGAATCACTTGTATTGTGGATTCAAAGTTTCAACGTATATGATGAGGTTCGACGGCGAGTACACGGTGTTGATACTCTTATTCATGCTATACATTAGACATGTATATATAAACAGTATTCACGTATATGTATTAATACGTGGTTCTCTAAATAAAGTAAACTATTTATGTCTTCACTAAAGGTGTATTTCTCGTTTAATATGCATCAATTTAAGATGGTAACTGTGCCGATGAAGCACGTATTTTACCACCCGCATTTATTACCTCCCCCCCCACTGCACTTTGTTGGGGTACATGCATCATTTTCTTCAGCTAACTAACCTGGTTGCTTATAACATGGTTTGGTCTATAACACAGTCGATTTCTTTAGCTCCCGACTACCGCGTTATAGCGGGGTCCCACTGTACCAATGTTAGTCTACGTAAATATACTAATTACTTTCAAGCAACTGAAAATTCAATGAAAGATAGATTATGAGATAATTACTCATGTGGTTGATCTCCAGAAATGTCAAAAACAAAAAAAGGCAGGTATCTCACAACATACGGTACTCATGCTAGATGTCAACATAATCAGATTATGATATAAACAAACGAAATTTGAATTAAAATGCAGTCGCCTACGGGGAGACATTTGGCACTGTTTAATGCCAGCATAGCTGGCTATTTAATTAAACCCGTGGGGTAAAGAATGGTGCCTCATCCCCACGGGCGTTAAAGCACACATAGTGTGCTATTTAATTTGGTCGTCATGTGGAGCCCCTTTTAAGGGTCTATCGACATGAATGAAAGACCTAGGTGAGTGGGAATAGACCCAACACACACTCAACCCCTGTCAACCAATCGGCTTGAGGATACTAGATGGCACCAAATAATGACGAGAGAAAAATAATTTTCACATATCATCATGTTGAGAGGTACTGGCTGTGGAATAGAAGGAAAAATCCCGGAAAGCCAGCCTATGGACATCGTTAGCCTTGAAATGCCCTAGCCATACTTATTTCAAATTCAGTCCAGTTTTACTAATGGACAAAAAATACCAATGTTGTGTAAGCCACCTGTGCAATTAAATTAAATTCTAAAAAGTTGTAGAATTTTCCTATCTCCTAGCATACCAATATGTCTAGTACATAGTGTACGTAATGTAAGCCCCTAACAAAGTGAAATCTAAATGTCTAAGTAACATATTTGGTCACTGTTATGTTAAATAGATTGTAATTGAGCGGTGGGTTCAAAATTGATCGAGTCAGATTTCTTAAAGAGCCTGTTTGAATAATGTTCTCGTACCAAATGAGAGCTCAATAACATAAATGGTAATATGGTTAGCCCTTAGAAGGGCTGTATAGCAGCACCGCAGAAGGTTCCTCGTCTTTCCTCTCTTTCGGCAATGTATGCAGCAGTTTTTTCTTCCTCCCTGGTTATTCTTGGGAAATATACTTCGTGGAGGGAAACTATGTGCTGCGCTGCATCAAAGAGGTGATGGATTGGCCGCCTTTCAAAAATGTCATAGTAGTAGTGCGTCATTATCTTTAGTGCGAAGTTCCATTGGGCTAATCTGGGTGGTGAAGTTTGCAGTGACCTGAAGCCGATGTAAGTTACGGCATTTACAAAGTTTCCGGCCTTCTTCTTGTCACTAATTAACTCATTGAGTCCCAGGTCACTGCAAAGTTTTCCCATGAGTTCGTCCTTTGTCTTCTTTGGCGTGCGCACAGACTTCACAAGCGACATAAATCTTTCTGAAGACGAGGAATTATCAAGAATTTTCTCCAAGTTTATTGACAAACTTGGAGTCTGCTTAAGGGCTGGCATAGTTGTCTTTTCCTTTCCTTTTTTTTCTTCCCCTTTTTTGGTGGTGGTGGTGGTGTCGGTTCAGGCTGTGGTAGTTACATGACACCCTCCTCCGTTTGTACCGCAAAAGGAGCCTGAAGTTGAGTGGCTAATTCAGCCATTTGATCCCTGAGGGCCTTTATTTCATCCTCCTGTACAGTACCCCTCTTTACAGGGGATGTAGAGGCAGGTTCTTCGATGATACTTGGTTGTGGGGGTGGGGTGCTTTCCAGGTCTAGCTGGGTCTTTCTCCGCTGCTGTTGCCGTCCTCTTCCCCTATTTCTCTTGTACTTGAGATTACCTGTGTCTTGTAATTCTTGATTATTATCCCATTCTAAGAGAGGGGTTGTCCTATTCTCAGCCGCTCGAAGGCCCCAGCCTGTAGCTAGTGTTAACCCAACGCCCATAATAGCGTTGAGCGCCGGAGGGGGGATGATTCCACGTATACTGCTCCATTGTGTTACTCATAGCTCAGTCGCCGCAGACTCAGATTATGATATAATAATGCACTGTTAAGGGGGTTTGTCAATTTGAACAAAGAATTTGTTTATGTAACAATAGATAAATTTTGCTGCATTTTATATCAAGTTTACGGCTGCCTATCAATGGGCCTCTGCATTTTGCCACTCAAACCAATAATTGTATATACAAGTTTAAACATACAATAATGTTGCGAATAATAAACAAGATCGCCAGATTCTATATTTTACCACCAATAACGAAAAACATCACAACTTGAGACATTGGCTAACCTCTGCACTATCTCTGAATGAACTTTTTAAATGTTATTTTTTGTACTTTTAAGAAGGAATATTTTTTATCTACGAGAAAAATGCATATAAAATTTCAGGAGCCATGCCACGATCATCTTTTTTTATTCATATGCAATCTCTTCCCCAAAATGATAATACTGTTTTTCCATTTTCTTGCGTACTTTTAAGAAAGATTTTTTTTTAAGTGCTTACTGATACAGATCACTGCCATCTCACCTATGTCAGTGTGGGTTTGAGTCTTGAGATCGGTCAATGTGTGTATGTGACAAAGCTTGCCAGTAGCTTCTCATTGGTTGGTGGTTCATTCTGTGTGGTTTTTCTGAGTTCTTCCTCCACCATTTATTATAACTGGCCACCATGTTATAGCCTGTCTTGTGCTGAAAACTGGCATTAAACCCTACAGTGACAACAACAGCAACTTTTACAGGATTCAATATCTTTTGCATGCATGGCATGTTTCTTTAGCATTACCTGACCAATGTGTTGTGGTAATTCCCCCAAAAAATTGATGCAATGTTATAATAACGAGACTTTGAATTAGTTCAGTTTCCAGTCTTAAAAATGATCACTTACTTGAGTTATGTTCCACACATTTAACAAGTCTGTCCTGATGACATTCTCCAATTTACCTTTACAAATGTTTGCTAGATTCAACTAAACTTGTATGTTGATTCATCTTTACTAGACCTTACATGAATTTAAATTCCATTATTTCCCATCACCATTTTGCAGAGTTTAGCTGTTTGATTAGTTGTTGATTGATTTTTGACAGGTTTTTGCAACATATCTTTATCAAGGTTTGGACAAATTTTATTGTGAGTTATTATTATGTGGGTATTTTAGTCAAAATGTTTCTGCCAATGATTTGTTCATATCTCTTAATGGACATTTTTCATAGGTGGAAATCAAGCCAAATGGAACAGAGTATGAGCTGTCCAAACCTTTAAGTCAGTTGGTTACTGTGGATATCTCACCATCAGATGTTAGCTATACTCTGTCACCACTTAAACCTGGAAGTTACTACCAGGTAGAAGTAAAGGCTGTAAACACCGTGGGAACGTCTTCAGAGAGGTTCATCTTTAAGACCAAAGAAAGTGAGTCAGTTTTTCTGTACATCATTTTTATTCAACACAGGCTGTATAATGATTTTAATGATTTGTATAACATTTTTATTCAACACAGACTGTATAATGATTTTAATGATTTGTATAACATTTTTATTCAACACAGACTGTATAATGATTTTAATGATTTGTATAACATTTTTATTCAACACAGACTGTATAATGATTTTAATGATTTGTATAACATTTTTATTCAACACAGGCTGTATAATGATTTTAATGATTTGTATAACATTTTTATTCAACACAGACTGTATAATGATTTTAATGATTTGTATAACATTTTTATTCAACACAGACTGTATAATGTATTTTAATGATTTGTATAACATTTTTATTCAACACAGACTGTATAATGATTTTAATGATTTGTATAACATTTTTATTCAACACAGACTGTATAATTATTGATACTAGTTTATGTTTATGTATGCAATAATATGTAATGGGTTGGACTGACATAATAAGTTATAAGGAAAATAACTAAAAACAATAATAATAAGCTAAAATGTTATTTGATCACAGCAGCTTTAGGCTGTGCTAGCCAGCCCTAAATCTAATTTGTTTGAGAAAACTTTGATGCACTGATGAAATGCAGAAATTTATTTCAATATGTTGTAAAATTAATAAATTATCAATATTTATCCTCATGTATTCCTCTTACCCTTATGACGATGGTCTATTTAGCATACTTTTATCAAAAGCTGTAAACATTTTGTTCATAGCGAAGTATGTGATCTGTGAATGACAAACGTATTTCCTGGGTTACTATAACAAGTGCTTAAATGGCTTTAACATACATTTGATTCTAAAATACCGTTTTGGATATTTACAAGCTGGAAACTTGTCAGAGCCAGTCTTGTGGGTATCTTAACCATCCACTTGCAACAGTTGCAGTGGTGCATGGTCATGTAATCATGCATACACAGTCTGTTAATTGAGTACTTGCTTAGGCCATATGTGGGATGTTTTCTGAAGAATTGTAATGCTAAAGGTATAAAATGTTATCATGTTGGCTTTCGGGTCTTTAATTAAAATTTGACTGTCCTTTGACGAAATTAAGATAAAAAGAAAAGCCTGACTAAAATTATTTTGGTAAAACCTCTTAAG
Organism: Unio pictorum; assembly: GCA_030141615.1. NCBI lineage: Eukaryota > Metazoa > Mollusca > Bivalvia > Unionida > Unionidae > Unio > Unio pictorum. The sequence goes on from JARLTB010000207.1 coordinate 6,451,217, forward strand.
TGTTTTTATAGTGTTATGTCATTCAAGATGTTTAAAGTTCAGGTTTAATTAAAAAGTAACTAATCTGTCCCTTGCTCATGTTTACACTAATGTATTGAAACACTGCTTACTGAGTATACATGTTACTGGCACCTATAAACATAGGAGTAATCAGACACTGTATATAAATCAAGACAAGCTTCAGGTGCTAATAAATATCAAATCTGTCAATCTGCTGAATAAGAAGGACAAAAATTTGTTGAGAAAAAAGACAAAAAAAGTTGACCTCAAGGAAAACATTGCAGTAAATTTTTGAGATCCAAATGAGTCAGTTTAATAAGGTTTTCTTTTTATCTTTTCATTTATGAAGTGTAGCATTTGCAATATTGCACGACAGATAGGATTAAAAAAGGGGCACATTGGGGCATAAGGATATTTTTTAAGTCACCAGTCCATGACCTGTGCCTAAAAAAAATTGAGCAGTGATGTAGCTACAGTACTGTGAGCGAATAAAAGATGAAGCCTAACAAAATACAACTGACATTTTCTTTATTTTATTACCATTATTGTTTTGATCATAAATAGCTACCTAATAGTTATAATACATTTACCCACAATTATATATATTGCATTGTTGAATCTTTTTCTGGCTCTAGACCCAACTAAGGAGTTTATTCTCTCACCTAATTTGTAATTGGAGATCTAAATTAAAATTAAAAAAACAACGTGATTCCAGTCTCAGACTGACACTTTAGTCAGCCACCAACAATTTGAATGTCATCCATTTCCTTAAAAATTTGGCACTGATACAAATGCTTTTGGTACTATTGTTTGTTTCATCATTCAAGTTGTCTTTTGGCATTTATATGGTAAGTCATTTCCCTTAAAGTGTTTTTTTTTTTGTCCCCAGTCCTTGCATAAATGTTTTGTATTTGTGTCCCTGTTTTGATCAATTTGAAGGTTTTATGTACCTTTCTAGCAAAATGGTGCTTCTTTGTTTTTCATCCTTCTATTAGTAAACAGTGTTAGGGTTAGTATTTTCTTTTTAATTCTTGCCCTGGTTATTTGTGTTATTTTTGCATTTTCTTTCAGCAATAAATAATGCCTTGTGTAAGATTAGGGAAATGATTTGATTAAAGTTCTGTGTGGACACCCCACCACCCCCCGCACACACACACACCTGCTAAGTGTGTACTGCAAGAATATATATAGTCAGTTGTTCCATTTGTTGTCCTTGGTCTGCTAAGGTAGAGGACTTAGTGGAAACTTGTCATGCTTATAAGTTCATGAGGAGGTGACCTGTTTCTTCCTCATCACTGAGGTATGGAAGTTGCACACTTCTGCCAAGGTGGGTGGTATCACTGATATATGGATGGAAATTGTCAACACCAGTGATGGAGGGATCCTCAACACTTCTTTGTGGATGGAAGTCATTAGTATGTAGTAGTGATCCCCACTTTATTGACCCAAGGGAAGCATGTCCTTCTCAATGGAGTACATCTGAGTTAAATCAAGATGTTAAAATTTGAGTTCCATAAAAACGTTTAGTCACCAATAAGATCTACAAAACTATTTGAAGTTATGAACCTAATGCCTTCACTAGACATTTGAGATGATGGAGACACCTACTGATTTTCTGTTTAAAGTGTCCAATGTCAAGGTCAGAGAGACTTGGAAAATATTTTCTACAAAAATAACTCAAGATAACAAATTATAACTAAACTTTGTTGCTGGCTTGCACTTGAGACAAGAAACGCACCAACTAATTTTGGGGTCAGTAGGTAATGATGGTTCAGAGATCAACCAGACGGAAAGAAGAAGACACAAAATAACTTGACATGGTGCTGCTGAATATATTGTTTACACTATTTTATTAATTCTGGTTGTAGGCCCCACAATAATGTGTATACTTTGTCAACTTTAGCAAAGGTGAGAGAAAGTGGTCAGTGGTATTATCAACATTAGTTATGCTTTAGTTCCACATTTCTGTATGGTCATTTGTTCCTATCCCTTTGAGAGATTTCTATCATGCTTGAACTATGTAGTCAGTGAACATTGATCTTTCCTGACCACAAATAGACACCCACCATGTGCCCAAACAAAGCTGATGATGGATGGATGGATCTTACCCTTGACACTCGTTGTTAGCATCAGCAAGAAGGAGTGATATTCATGTTTTGTTGGTGTGAAAGGACTGTTTATCGTTCAGTGGTATCCATGATTCATTTTCCTTTGCCAACCTAACTACTTAAATTAAGTAGCTTCTGTTACTTCAACTTTTCGATTGAGATTCCCAGTCTCAGTTATATATGTGCTGGTGATAAACAAGATGGACTTCATTGCCCTCTATAAGAAGGAAGGGTCAGAATAATTTCTTTCCCTCTCAAGTGTTCTTCTGATATTTTTACTGCCCTTGTCACGAAGCCTTGGTTTCTCGCATCGAGAACACCAGTACACTCTTCCAAACAAACGTCACCAGACAGTGCGTACATCACAAGAAACCACACAGAATTCTGCGAGTTCTGCACATCACCCAACCATATGTATATAACATATATAAGGCAGCACCCAACCATACACAAGGCAGAATACACAAAGGCACCATACACACAGCAGCTAAAATTAAAACAACTAAACCGTGTAATACATATGACACGGTTAAGTACTTCTACATTCATATATGTTGCGCATGCACGCACATGAATTAGTTACCCATTTACATTAAACGTTCAATGCATGCAGCGTATAATTAAATTCAATTTGTCTGTTCGGTTGCAAAAAATAGCTATCTTGAAGCAGACTATAGTATTTCTAATATCATGGCGCTGTATAACCTGGGTATTTACTCTGTAAAATTTAGAATAAATTCTTAAACATCTGATATATGAAACCATTCTGTCATATAAAATGAATAGCGATAAGAACACAATCTTAAATTAAATTACCTCTTTCGCTGAAGGTCTGCTCACGTAAAGTGGTAAGCTTCATGACAAGACTCGTTGTAATGTGTTGTTTACAGAGAAATTTCTCTGTACTATATGCTAGTTGTGACCGATATGCGCAGCTAGGTACTTAGATTTTTAAACTGCAGGCAAATTGCACATGCAGCATGGTTTGAGTCATGCTCAGTATTTCAATGTAACTAGAGCTGATAAATAATAAACCACCCTTGGGTGATGCTGTAAGCGGCAGCGAAACCAGAGTACATTTTTAACCACATATATATATTGATACCAGTCATACACAATTCCTTCCGTGACAATCAATATGTTCAGTATCCCAATGTATTGTTCTCATGATCATGAGAACTTATTAGTTCATTATCATGAGGCTGACCTTAATCTTAACTCCTTAGATGATGTAATGAAAACCACTTTCCATGGTTTCATCCTGTTTCTTTCACTCAGGAGTGAATTCATTCAATATTTGGGTCCAATTGTAACAACACAGCATCTAACCATGTCATGTACCAGCTTACAGCAGAGAACACTCTTGCATTTAGCATAGGTTCTTTTTCTTCTGTCTGTTTATTTTTAGGTCATATATCTCCTTTGTGACTGGTAAATTCAACAATACAGTGGTAGAAGGTAGTTCATTTTTGCTATTAAATTTAGCTTTGTTTTCCTGTTCATAGACCAAGAGAACTTGTATAATATTTGTTAAATTTATGTTTCATATTCTAATTGTACATAAATGACAATTTATTACATTTCCTTCCAGTGGTACCTAATTCCCAGTTGTCAGCACAGCATGATACAAATCCTGCATCTTCCATAGTAACAGGTATGCATCTTTAATTTTTCAGTTTTTACAGGTTCTTGAATCGTAACATGATGTGTAGCTTTATGTTTCCCTGTTCATAGGCCAAGAGAGCTTATGTTATAGTCTGTTATGCATTATCCAGTTCAGTTGTTTGCACATGTTTGTTAACACCACACATTGTATATTACTAGAAGGTTGACTTTGGAACTTGATGCACATATTCTTCCCATGATATAGTTGGTCCTAAATAAAAATGGTGCTGCTTGGTCATCCTTCTTGAAATCAAGTTTTTAAACTCTTGAGTTTGTCATTTCTTTCTTTGTTCTGTTTGCTTTAAGGTAATTTAGTTTCAGTTAAGTAATATTTACATCTGTCTTGCAGGAGTTACGTAATGAAGTATTAATCAGCCATTTTATAATATTTGTTAAATTTATGTTTCATATTCTAATTATTCATAAATGATATACTAATTATACATAAATGATATACTAATTATACATAAATGATATACTAATTGTACATAAATGATATACTAATTATTCATAAATGATATACTAATTATACATAAATGATATACTAATTATACATAATTATACATAAATGATATACTAATTATACATAAATGATATACTAATTATACATAAATGATATACTAATTATACATAAATGACATTTTATTAGATTTCCTTCCAGTGGTACCTGATTTCCAGTTGCCAGTACAGCATGCTCCATGTCCTACATCTCACATAGTAACAGGTAAACTTATTTAATTTTTCAGTTTTTTCAAGTTCTTGAACTATAAGATGACGTGTAACTTTCCATCCCATCATCTAGTATGCAGTTAATTTTGCCCATTCCTGACCATTATTGTTTACTCTAGGAGCAATCAGGTTTCATTTAGTACATAATTTTTTCTCAGACATTACAAAGATTTTGAGAAAATTCAAGATGTGCCTCTTAGTGATGTAAAATCAACTTTGTATCTTTTCATTAATTATTTTCACTGAAGTAAGTTTTGACGTCTATCCAAATTAAAAGACTCTAATTACAACCTATTTTTTCTGTGTAGAGTGGTTCGGACACTTCTCAGAAGAAAAACCATACCCAAAGAACATTTGTGGGACTCAAATTTTTAACATAAAATCTCATAATTATTTGATTGGTAGAGGAGCACAAAAGAATGTAATGTCAACTTGAAGGTAACATTAATGTAGTTATGTCAGTCCCAAGCATTTCACAGCAATTACCACAGCTTAAAGAGTTCTGCCCACTAATTTCCTCCCAGCTGACTTTGGTCTCCATGATTTAAAGTTGCCTGTTTTCTTGGATTGATTTGGTATATTGCATTTTTTGTGATGAATTTTGAATGAATTCCAGACCACTACTAGAAAACAGTTTCTTCTTTTTGAGGACTTCATATATTAGTTCCCTCCTCTTCAATTCACTTTCTGCAGTATGATATTACCTAGGTTAGTTGAATTTGAATCAAGCATGGTACACCTCTCCCTCGATAACTCGAGCACATCGGGGTCCAAAAACATTGATCACACTATAAGTGCGGCGCGAGTTATCAAGGGATGTATAATAATAAAAAACAATAAAAAGATCGACTCAAATACCAAATGGGGGTTGGTGGCAGAATATAGTGTTGAATAGTCACGTTATAGTCGTGCTGTGATTAATTGTGCATAAATATCTCTTCATAATGGTGTAATTTATTTTTTCCTCATAGAATAGCATCAATTTCAGGATAAATTACTGTTTATTGAGCAGATAATTGAAAACATGGTTTCTGTTCATTTAAAATGTGTACCACTTCACACCTTGTGTATTACATTACTAATTTTTTGTGTTGAATTGGATACATTTTAGTTTTATTGTTTGATCCATATTAGATGTATGATTTTAAGACAAAAGATCAACTCTTTTCGAGAAACAATGTTGATTGATTGATCGATAGATATATTTGATTGCGGTATACTAGAAGTGAAATGAAAAACAAACAAAAATGTGTTAATCATTACCAACATGAATTGAATGGGTCTACAAATTTAAAACAATGTAAATTAGAACACGATAATGAAAATCACAGTTGTGATATGCTTGACAAATGTCAATTCACTTTTTGAAAAAATTTGTTAATTTTTTGTGTTACACTCTGATTTCTCTGCCACCGGGCAAAATCCTCCTTTGCTTGATTCGATACAAAAGACATATTCAAAGTGATAAAACAACACAGGTCTCTTTTAATTGATTATTTTAGTGCAACAAACATGCCAAGTTGTTGATAAAAAACAATGCTGGCCAGTAATTATGTTTACACTCATGGGCTTTGATGTGACGGATGATTGACACTTTTCATGTTTTCATAGGAAAGAATATGTTGCAATTATAAGGTTTACATTGAAACGGAAATAAAAGATTAGAATGTGACTTTCACATATCAAGATATTTAATGGCTGTTTATTTCATTCTCTGTTGCCACCTGTTAGCATTTACCAGATGTTTTCATTTATCGCTTATTTATAATTTCACGAGACTGTTTATTTACAGTGTATTGATGACTATTTATCAACAAATAAACCCTAATATAATATGTGATATCTTATTTAGCATTTGCAAATTTTACAATCTGGAATCGATCTTTATGGGCATTAATCACCATTTTTGATGATAAAATGAGAAATGTAAAAATGTTTAATGTACCAATTCTTATTGTAATTTTTCATGTTCAGCATATTTTGAATGATATTTAAAATATATATTCTTTGTGGAAAAATTGGGATCCACGCTAGACACCATGTTAAAAGTGAGTTTGCAAGTTATCACGGCACAATTTATCGAGGGAGTGGTGTATATGGTTTAAAGTGTGGATTGAGGTCACTTTCCAGTCTTGCATATCATCATACACAGGTGTTAGGCCTCCTGTTTGTCTATTTTCCTGACATTAATTTTCAACAGATTTATTGTATTTCAACAAGATTATGATTTTGGCTTTACACTGCTGAGACCTTGAAGGAATTCAGTTTCCAACATTCCATGTCATCAGTTATATCCTGGATTGGGCAGATGTATCCCATAGATCTCTGAGATAGACTATAAAGTCCATAATTTCTTGGTTTGTAATGGCCAGTACAACTGCTAAAGATTGGTATTCAACCAATAATAATGAATTATTGTTTATTCCAAATGGTATTATTACAGGTATAAAATTCTACATTTAAGATGCCAATTAGTTTATTAACATTGTGTCATAGGAAGTGGATATACAAATATGTAACAATGAGATATTTTGTCAGTCATGCTAAGCTTGTTATGTGTCTTGAGTTTATTTCTCAAACAATTTAGATCCAGCTTTAGCAGTACGTTTATATCTTTAAGACTTTGGACAGGCCTAATTATATGCAAGATTGCTACACATTTTCATTCCACCTTTATCTACAGAAATAATTTGTATCAGAAAGTAAGTAAAATGTAGCTGCATTCATTCATATACAATGGAACCATGCTATAATGCAATAATTGTTGTTTAAAAAAATTGGATCATGTTAATAGCAGAGACACATTAATGCTGGATTTTACAGTATTTTACCTTTTTCACCGAACAAGGTATTGGCACATATATGTGTATTCATGTCTAATGTATATCTTGAACAGAGTACCTGCTTGAGTTTTCGTAAATGAGCCCAGATGAATGGAATGAACGTTTTATGGAACCAGTTTTCTAATATGGAGCTATTCATCATTGCATTCTTGCTGGGATTGTATTCAAAGGGAAGGGCCTTCATATTAACATGATGAAAACATCTGGGGAACTTTAATTACCTAATAATTAGAGGTCTGATTTTGTGGCTGACAGACTTGTTAATGCCAAAAAAGACAATGACTCTGTCCTTCCTCTTCTTAAAGCTTTCTTGTGTGCGACTATCAGTCTTGGTTTCGAGGTTTGTAATCAGGTAACATTTTAAAGCATACATCAGTCTCATCACAGTTATAAACTTGACTGGCAGTGTAGGAACCTTCCTCCAGCAAATTTATCAGCTCAGTTGGGTAGGAATTTGCAACCTCTTTTCAGCTGAATGGATTTCCCTAGACACGAGAACTTGGCTGATAGTGTGCCTTTTCTTGAAGCCAGCTGTTACCTGCCTTAATTTTTGAATCATCTCCATTGAATTTCTTGAGTTTTCAGAATTGAGCCAGAAATGGGAACTCCTTCTGAGTGAGCCTGGACAAACCATTGGTACAAGGCTGAATCTAGGCTTTCATCATTAGCAATTTAAACTTAACTCTTTTACACTGTAAACCAGTTTCCTCTTCTAGAATGTAGGGTAGACTACAGAGCTTTTCTTCTTCAGTTTTCCACCCTCGCAGAGTGGACACGCTAATTCCTAGTTATTTGGCAAGCTGAGTTTATTGTTTGCCCTTCTTTAATTGATCCAGGGCATACAGTTTCACTTGGGCTGAAAACAACTTGCGTTTGTGAACTTGCTTTACTATAATGGTAAAATATTTTTTAATTAAAAAAAATAGGAAATTAATAATGAGTTCATAAGCAAAACCCAAAAACTAAATGCAGTGGGCCTGCAAAGGTCATGAGTCACTTTTATAGTGTATTTTAATCTGATTACATGTACAATTTCATACTGTTTCAATTTCTGGCTAAGCAAGCAGACATTATTTACTGGTCAGTTGATTGCGTCTAATAACAGTGGCAAGACCAGCAAACAATTTGGTAGGTCTCGTTGTATGATGCTTATTAAAATGTGAGCGTCTTTTATCAACCACCGCATTGTCTGCTGCTTGGTTGTGTATGCAGTTCAAGAAGAAATGCATGTTGGCTATTGTTTGAGCAACTATTGTATACAGAATTAATAAAAGATAACTTACTGGCATTACTCATGGATCAGTAATAAGTTACATTTCTGATCAAATTTATCAGTAATAAGTAACATTTCTGATAAAGTTTATTTTTTCATAAATCATCAAGAACCTGGTGAAATTGTTAAATTTCAGAAGCCACGCCACAATCATATTATATTCAAATACATACGTGAAATCTTTCCCAAAATGATAATAAATAATTTTCACGCTATTTTTTATACTTTAAAAAAATATATACTTTTCTGCATATGAGGAAAATACACATATATGTATTTAAAATTTCAGGCACCATCCCATGATTGTAGAATATTCAAATTCATATGCGATCTCTTCCCCAAAATAATAATAAATTTTGTATACACTATTTAATGTACTTGGAACAAAAATAATTTTTCATGTGTGAAAGAATAAAGGATCTGGAGCTATGCCATGACCACCTTATATCCGAATTTGCATTATCGTATAGTGCATTATAACGGGGTCACATTGTACATATTTTGTATGAGCCCGAATAATGAAAAAGGTCTGCTGCAACTATATAAGCTAAACTTTTAACTTATCTTTGTATGTTTGAGTTTCTCCAAAATATCTCATAGTTTCAGTACTTGGCACATAAACCTAAAGGGTGAAAAATGACTCATTATAGATTCTTACATATTCTTTCTGACAGTATATCATAAGTCATTCTGATAGGTTTTATTTAATTTATGCAAAGACTGGATCTCTTGTTATTATTCTATATCTCTGACATTTCATCATTTGTCTTTCCAGATGAAACTAATCTCAAGTTTCATAGACTGTCGAGTAAGTATATTTTTTTTGTTTTATTAGAATTTTGATTTAATATATTCCATGTTACCCTATATGACTTTCCATCTCAGTAGCCATGCAAGTTTTGTATGGCCTGTCCTGACCATTATGTGGAGAAAATGTGCCTTCAGGTGCTATCTTATCTTTTCAATAGACACTGACTTTAAACCAGGTAATTAGGTCAATTTTATGTCTTACTAAGTGGGCCATTAACAACATAATTTTTATACCTTTTTTCTGCCTTTGATTCATTTGCTGAAATAAGAAAAGTTGCAGATAAATATAACAATATTAAAGTTGTCATAGTTATTGGTAATTGAATATGAGCTGGTCATTACTTAATTGCATATGGCAATCTTGTTGATTACATCGTAATATTTTTGTGTCTCAATGTAAGTGTTATCACACTGGAAAGATTATTTTTTCATCTGCAGTCTTGGACTATAAAATGTAATGATTATTTACTGTCCATAAATTTATGTTAATTTTGGTACCACATACAAGTTCCGACCACTGAAATCTGGTTTGGGATTGGCAGACTTCTAATATGTAATGTCTGATTGACGTGATCAGTTGAAGAGAGAAGAATAGTTGATGTGATGTTAGTTAAAAATTATTACGCCATTAATGCAGACTTGATTTAGGCTATATGAATAACATTTATGCTAAGTTAGGATTAAGAAGCTACCATTTAAATGTGTAATGTATTGATAACTGTTAACATGCGATGAGGTAGTTTTAGGTTGATGTAATTGAACAAGGACTGGGTGCAGTTAAGACAAATATTTGTTGTAGCTAACCTGGTCATTCATGTTAATGTCAATGAATTTATTTTTTTGATGTACATTTTAAAACAATAAATTTCAATTTTTATCCATGCTTAAATTTGATTAATGTAACCTATTGTTTCTACACAATGATGGTCTCTAAAATTTTGTTTTGTAGCAATACTTAAATTCATGCAGAATTAGTACCTCTTAAGGAATTGGATTTTCTCAGAAGGTTGTATAAGCATCCTGTTTGTCCAATTGACCACACCATCCTTTTCTTGTCCATTTTAATGGATTTTTACAGATTCTGTTAATTCAGTATAGGATCTCTGTCTTCAAGGTACTCATGTTTGTGATGTAGAGAGTGGTCTTGTTATTGGTTACACCATATCAATAAATGAATTTCCTTAATGTCTTTCCAGAGAATATTGAGAGGTTGCTGCCAAGGAACAATGACACTGTCCCTACTGGTAAATGTTTTCTATTTTCCTGGTTTAATGGATTCTTGAATTTTGTGCAAACTACATGTGGGTTTCAAACCCGGCTATTCACATAGCAGTATTTGCATAGCTTTTTTATAACAATGTTGTCATTTTATTTTTGGTGCATAACTTCTTTAATGCCTAAAAGGTTATTTTTATTCAAGGAAAGAGCACTATTTAAATAAAGCATATTAAATGAACTTTTTGTTTTCCCTATGGTGTAAACTGACCTCATTCAGGCATATGTGACCTTTTCTCATTATTCCATTTGGGCAATCAATTAAAAAAAATGGCTGTCAAAATGTTGTTAATAATAATAAAAGTAAAAGAAGTTCCAGAGGTGGGGTAAGGAAAATTTCTTGCTATCACAGGCAATACAGAGAACACAGCAAAAGAATTGTATCGTCTTATTTAAACCAATCAGACTTGCATAAAAATGATATGCTAAAATGTAATTTAAAATATGTTAAACTGCACACACTTAATATAAAGTGTGCAGACTTTGTGATAAATGATATGATGTCACACTTTGATACAGCTCGAAAATGCAGTTTCAAATGACTTTTCTTTATCAAACTTTTTGTTATTTAGTGATGGTTACTTCAGTCATTCCCTCTATTGATTGGCCCTATTGATTGGCAGAAAGATAGAGGTATACAAATTTGCGACAATATTTATAATGCCTATTAAAATATAACAATTCAGATGTTTAAGAAAATCATTTCATTTTGAACCATTTTTAACATGTATGCCAAGACAGTATATAATAATTTTAAGAAAGTTCGGTAGATTGGTTGAAACTGGAAGATTTTAAAATTAGGTTATATATGAATGAATTGTGAATTATATGCCTCACGAGACAGTTAACTATTTTATTGAATGTCAACAATTTGCTTATTTATAAAGAAAATATATGTAAAAAATGTTAACAAATGTAAATTTTTTGTAAAATTATAATATCACAAATATTAATTCTGTAAATTAAATTGAATATATATATATATATTGACTCCACTTAACTGCATATCGGTTAACTGCACACGCCGGATAACTGCACGTAATCACACCGGTCCCATTTTTTCCCAATGCTTTTCAATGGGAACAAACTTTGGATAACTGCATTTCGCTTAAATGCACACTCCGGATAATATCACGATAAATATCTGCCCATGGTACATTATTCAATACAATTTTACTCCGGTTAACTGCACAATGTATATTCATGATCAGTTATTGCCAGTCCACTGCTGTTATAATAATAAGCCGACAATTAAGCCTTAGGTGGTATATACATGTATATCCGTGCCCACTTGGGAGCAATAGCGTGGGAAAAATCATAGTACAGCATGGAAAACATTGCTCTAAACCATTCGGGTTTGAATGATTTCAAACCAAAAAATGGATGGTTGGAAAGATGGAAAATGCGCAACGGAATTCAATTTAAATGACAACACAACGAAAAACAGGATGCAGACTACTTTGGAGCTGAATGCTTTTTCTGTGGGATATGACCCATCAGTGTCTGAAAGCAGTTTTCGAATAACAAGAAATCTATAGAATTTCTTGAAATTCGCTATAATTCCTTGATCCATTGGTTGAATCAGTGAAATTGTGTTCAGAGGAAGGAAAACAAGCTTAACCATTTAAGTAAAAGTTGAAAGAGTGGATTCTAATCATTGTTTAAATTTATTCTTCACATATATTCGTGCTGTGCTGATTTAAAGCTGTACTGTACCGTACTTCGGTTAACTGCACACTCCAGTTAACTGCACAGTCTCGTGCCGGGCCCGAGGTCCCCAAAAAGCTACCACAAATGTATGCAGATGCAAGATTTGGTGTAAAATTTCAATGGCCATATTAAAACTCTTGTTATTGCAACTCGTCCTGAATGGACATCATATCAACATGGTCATAAACCCAGTATTTAACCAGCACAAGTATATCTTTTCTTGTATTACTGACATTCTTTCAAGAATAGGTCATGCAATGTATTTACAAGGTCAGATCAATGTTGAAAAATACCAATAGTTTTTTGCAGATATGATATTTACAATTTATTGTTTTTAAATTTTAATCAGTAAAGCCTAATTTAGTATCTTTTTGTTTAACTCATGTTTCTCAAATCTAAGTTAACACAAAGAACAAAGTGAAGTTCCAGAATGTTTCACACCATATATTTTTTGTAAAACATGCACATAGGTTAGTATGTTGTTAATGAAATTGGCAGATAGTTGTTTTATTTAGCATGCAAATAGAGCATCTTCCATTTCAACTTCCCTGGTATGACATCTTAAAAGTGTAATACTTCTAACAGTACGGCATCATACAAAGGTAAAGACAGTATAAAAAATGCGTTTTTTATCATGATGACTAAGACATTATTTTGTATTTTACATATCCATACTCATTAGACAAATCTTTTTACAGACAAGGAATCCACCAGCAAAGATGAACAGAAGGAAAATCGAAAATCAAAGAAGAGACCAGAAGAGTAAGTATGGGGTTGATAGCTACAACTTAAATACAAAAATTAAATGTTTTTCCTTCATGTGCCCAATTATGGACATTTTACTCTCTTCAATGAGTGAGATAACAGGACACAGTGTATACACAGTGAATCCAACACGTTTTACACTAAGCAAAATGTCTATACACTGAATGCAGCGAGTCTTACACGAAGCATAATGTCTATATACTGAATGCAACGAGTCTTACACGAAGCAAAATGTCTATACACTGAATGCAACGAGTCTTACACGAAGCATAATGTCTATATACTGAATGCAACGAGTCTTACACGAAGCAAAATGTCTATACACTGAATGCAACGAGTCTTACACGAAGCATAATGTCTATATACTGAATGCAACAGGTCTTACACTCAGCAAAATGTCTATATACTGAATGCAACAGGTCTTGCACTTAGCAAAATGTCTATATCCTGAATGCAACAAGTCTTACACTAATAAAATGTCTATATAATAATAGTAATGAGGACTTTGTGTAGCGCCTAATCTTTCAAAGTTCTAAGCGCTTTACACCATAATGATATGACTACACTACAGAAAAACAAATGACAAAAACAATGAAATTGGAAAACAGAAAAACATGCTGAAAACATATAAGATACAAAACATTATTAGGTCTCTTAAGTTTTTCCATGCAGTTTGTGTTTGATTCTGTATCAAATTGATAGCCAGTGTCGGGTACAGAGCAATGATGAGGTGTGCTCTGATCGAGGTGCTCTAAAGATGATCCGAGCAGCTGTGTTTTGAACATTTTGCAGTTTCTGTAGTAAATATTGGGACGAACCAGACAGAATTGAGTTACAATAGTCCAGTCTTGAAAGAAAGACTTGTCACATCACCACATTACAGATCATTACAAGCACATCAGCACCTTTAGTGTTAGATCTTATTTGGTTTAACTTAATTCAGTGTTACTTGATCTTAATAATTCTCAGTTGTTTTGAGATTTAATCCACAATATCCTAAGTTTTATTTACATTTTCACTTTGTATTGTAAGGAAATATAATTTTGTTTTTAATTTTATAAAATCTGTTGGTGTTAGCTCATTTAAATTTACTAGTTTAAGACCATATTATCATAATACTGTATCTGTATTATCGGCAGGCATTGACATGTTTTTTTGCAATGAAATATTTAATGGTGCAGTTATAGTGTCACCAGATCACCAGATGTTAATATGCATCAGAGTTCTGCATAAAAAATTTTATGCTATGGTGAGGAAGATTTGACAATATAAAAAGCAATAGGGATAATATAAACAAAATGAAGTAACATGTTTCACTGTCAGTAAGCATGAAATTTAATATACTTAGTATAGTCTTATTACGATGTTACAAAATATAATCGATACAACACCGGCTGCTTTGATAACCATGAAAAAGAGTTGACAAGATGTGATGTGAAGCCAGGAGAAGGCAACAAAAGAAGAAAGCAAGCAGCATGAAAAGAGGCAGCTATGTTCAATAGAATGGAAAATGGGGAAGAATACAACAAAGTTTTGATGAATTTAGACAGAATACAAGAATATGGCAAATACCTACAAAAAGCTGAAAGTAGACTTAAAATATGATGGATACAGTATGAAACAAGAAACATGTACCACAAGAAGATCCACAGCTTTCAGCAGATCATCCTGAGCCAGAAGAAAAATCCTATCTTTGACAACAACAACAACAGCAACAACAACAAGTAGCATCAGCAAGCCACTGCATCAAAGAAATGTTCACATGTTTTAAGGATACTGATATCATGTACCAGCAATATGAGAACAAGTGTTCTGCATAGCAAGAAATAGGAAAGATAGATACTGTAGATCAGTAAGAGATTTAAACCTAAGACTGGTTGAGGCATAACAAAAATATTATGAAAATTCTTCAGAGCCTTCATGGCTGAAGTTGCTAGTTGCAAGTAAGCAAACAGGAAACATTGACATAGAAGTTGACATTGAAATCACTATATTACTAGATCAGTTACTTCAGCCAAGCTTACTTAATAATTATGAATATAAAGTTTTGTTCAGTGATTTAATATAGTCATGTCACAAACTCTTCTTTTCAAATTGATGCTTGCTGATGGAAACAGTTCTAATTTTACACTGATATATAATATGTTAAGAGTTTTTTGGGGAATACTCACTATGAGATCATGTTATTTCTGCTGAGATGTGAAATTCTTTGCATCATTTAACAGAAAATCACAATCAGATTAGGTCTGTTAATTTTTCCAGACTAGTCATGCAGTAATCTTGACAACCATTATTAAGTAACCTATCACATTCTTGACATAGCATATGAAATAAAATGATTACAGAGCATAGTCATATTAGTGATGACATCATGATACATATAGGTTTTGCTTGTGTGTCATAAGTCAGTATTTTAAGGGTAATTTTCTTAAGATTTTCAGCAAAAATCATAAGAGTTTGCAGGTCTGCAGTCACTTTGCAAACTTTCCCATTAAATCTTTTTTGATACAATATTTTGGACATAGGCTAGTGATATAGACCATGCAGGTCGTGTACACAGCTGTGGTCCCCCTAACAGAAAGCATGCAAGTGACAGGGCATAAACATTTGTCTTTGTCTGGTAATAGGAATGCAATAAATAAATTTAAATTTTTGCATCTTGAATTTTCTTTTCTTTGTTCTGTCTTCCATATTACATTGCTGTATAATGGGTTCCCGAACTTGATACACTGCCAAATTGTACTGTAATTTTAACTACATTTTCAACATAAGTCACATTATCCTTTCTGCACTCAAATGACATGAATGCCTCCCATAGCGTTTGATAATTTCAGAGAAATCATAGTTTTTACACCTTATGGATCCAAACAATCAATGACCCAGCAGAAAGAGGTGCACTTGATCCAATGCCAGTACCTTCACTGCTCAAGTCACATTTGCATCATTTCGAATTGACTCAGCGAATAAATCCAGTCCATCACAAGCAGAAAAGCAGAATTTATTTAGATCAACAGAAAAACAATGTACTAACCATTCCAGAACAACCAGAAAAGTTGTACTCGTTCAAAGTATGGCTCTAAATTCTATTTTAAATAAGACCCCAAACAAATTAATTTAAAGCCTTTGTTGAGCATGTGACAAAAACATCAGTAGAGGGTGATGATATGAGCACATTATTATTGTTACTGTGAATTGAAGAATCTATAGTTGTGTATTTATTACGAAATACAGCATAAATTCATCTGCTTTGTTTCTTGTAGTGTGTTCTTGTTAAGCCTTAGGCAGAAAATAAAATTAGTATATAAAATAAAAAAAGTGACTGCATATGTATAGGAAAATATAAACTCATTGTTTCGGCCTAATACTTGATCATACAGTATTACTCAGAAAAACAACACCCTATTTTCCTATACAAATTCTATTACCTAAGAAAATTATTATATGCTCATTTGTTCTTCCATATAACATGAATTATTTAGTATATATTTAAATGTGGGTCATTTATTGTAAAGACATTGATGAAAGACAGCATACATTCAGTTGATCACTTGTTCAAAAAGTTAGCAGTGACAAAAACAATATGCCTCACATGCTCATAAATGCTCTATATCATTATTCAGGTATCTTTGTAATGCTTATTTTTCAGAAAACTGGAAAGCTTTGACTCAGACTCAGATGATGAAAAGGATGCGTTCCTGAAAGACAGTGTGGATCAAACCGTCTGATAAATGGTTTGTATTCCAGACATTACAGAATTGTTATCAGTTTTTGCATTGAAATGAGGTTTTTGCAGTGAGCTTTATGATATATAACTGTCATCTGTTTTGTCTTGAGCACATTCATGTTAAGGAGTAGCAAAATTAGGTCACTGTTACCCATTTAATTGATAATGTTAGTTTTTGCACATGTCTCCATGTCTTTGACACTATTTCATGTAGTCATTAATCTTCATACGCCCGTAGTGAGATACTATTCTTGACCTAATGACAGTTTTGAACTTTTCCATGACAGGTAGCAATATTAACATGAATATTTGACCTAAAGACTTCTTGTGATGTTGCATCTAAATGTAAATGGTGCCAGCATGGCATCACATATGGCTACATTGCTGCCATCTTAAAAATAGTTTTACTGCTTCTTCTCCTTAATGAAAAGTTATATTGACTTGGGATTTGTTTCACAGGACTTATATAATATGATATTTCTTTCTAAACTAAATCTGACTTATAATATGGCTACTTTTGTTGCAACTTTGAAAAATTTGTTGAGTATTACTCCTAGTTAAGGATGGTCTTATCATGAAGGTTTTTCATTTATAAAAAAAAATGTATGTTTATATTATTTGAATAAAACGAACAGATCTGACCATCATGACAACTATCTTGAAAATTGTGTTATTACTAACATGATAATCGGGGTCCATGAAATTGGATCATGTTAAAAGCAGGGTCGCGTTATCGCAGGGTTTTACAGTATTTACATTTTTTTCCAGCACCGCATTGGCGTATATACGTGTACTCGTGTCTAATGTAAGAAATCGGAGTATTATCGGACAAATATTAAATGGAATGCTGTAATAAGACTTATTTAAAAAAGTGGACCGATAATATATTTATGGGTTATTATGTTGCATTAGATAGTTTTGCTAATTTTTATTGTTTTTCCCCCGAAAATACATGTTGATCCATAACACCCCGACTGATGTTATACAATGAATAGGGAGGGTATTAACATTGTTTACTATTGTGCCGTAGCAGCACGCAGTTAATCCATAATGCATGCAATTCCATTGGAAGATTTGACATTTAAAATATTCAATAATTTTGTCCAAGATCGTTGTGTCTGAATTTAATGTCTAATATATAGCATGTACAGAGTATTAACACCATTTACTTACCGTCTGATATAGTACCGTCATGGCATGCAGCTAATCCATAATACCTGTACTAAATCCATTGCAAAAATTGGATGGTCTTAAATGAGAATGCTGCCGATCTTACATCCAGTATGGCTACTAAAGTGGCTTGTTTGATAATCTTGTTATTGCTTAAAAATATCAGATATTATTTTAGTGAGAGGTGCATCAGTACCTACAAGGAACTCCTATTTTAGATTTCTTCACAAATACCACTGGATGTATTTCAACCAATTATTTCAGAGGGTATCCACACAAGAAAGGCTTTCAAGTTCATATGATTGGAAACTATAGAAAACTCTTTAAGTGACCAATCATAATTCATTCAAAAGATTTGACAGAAAGCATCATGACATGTAGACTTTTAATACTAAAAAGAAAAATTTTAAGGGTCTTTCAAAGCACTTAAGAAAAATAAAAACTTGGCAATGCTTAGTGACATAAACATTTTCCAGATTTGTGCAAAACATACCAATTGAAAATCTAGTATGACACAATAGTTTTCAAATTAGAAAACCTTTCAACAATTTGATTCCAAAAACTGCCAAACAGAATTTAACCAAATTTTACAGAAAGCATTGTGGCATGAAACTTATAAACTTTGTATAAATGATGCCATTTCATTATTAAATATGGCATTACTGCAAAACCAGTTCAAAAGATTTTAAATGACCTATTCTCAAAACAAATTTTGAAATCAGTGTATTATGAAGTTTTAAGAAGTTATTCTAATTCGGCCTCAACTATGGCTACTTTTGCAGCAATTTAACATTTTTAGACAACATCGTCAAAGCTGATCAACATTATTTGACAATTTTTTAAATTTTATTTTTATGGTTTAATGCCATTTTTCAGCACAATATAGGCTATACATGGCGACCAGTATTAATGGTGGAGGAAGAACCCAGAAAACCCCCGGAAAGAACCACCGAGCCACGAGAAGCTACTGGCAAGCTTTCTCACATAACTACATTAGCCAGATCTATGACTCAAACCCATGCAGACAGAGGTGAGATGGCAGTGATCCGTATCGGACAGCACTTTAGACCACTCGGGGCCCCTATTATTTCACAAACTTTAACAAAAAGAATAACACAAGGTAACAGGATATTATTTTGTTCATATGCTGTCCATTTCTGAAAATCCCATAACTAAATCCTATTGTTACCAGTTATGTTTCTGCACAATATATGATGTCATCCATCTACAGTTAAGAAACTTTGAGGAGTGCTACTACTTTTGGTAAGAAAGAACCACATCAGTTTTCTGATCAAAAGCACAAAGGTAGAAGACACTTGAACTGAAAGAAGAAAAATGGTTTCCATACAATATATCACATTCTCCACTCTCTACACCAAACAAACTTTATGGATAACTTGCACTTGGGGTAAGGAAATATCGTTCATTCTGGAAGTCAGTTGGTGAAAGGTTAGGGTCACTGAGACTTAAAACAAAAAAGTTTCTTTGCAATACAATAACAAATTTGGATGGATAAAACTTTTAGGATGGCTTTCACTTGAAACACAAAAGTCTTCTGATATTACATTCAGTGGTCAAAGTCACATCAAATGAAAAAAGTTTGATGGTGTTTATACAATAGCAATGGTTGTACATCACAGATCTAGACCAGATTTTATTCATGGCTTGCAATGTGTTTGACAGAAAAGTAAATTGGTTCTGATGAAAAATGCATGTTACCTTCATAGGGAGAAATGAAACAAAAGGTCGGCATATAATGTGTCATTCATGGTACTCTTAATTACAATTACTACTATCGTATTTAAAAGCTAGATCATGCTGGTACTGTTGTAGCTATTCTACATAAATTCTCTCCCTTTAATGCCATCCTATTTAATCTTTGTTTCTAATTTATTAAATTGGAGTTGGGTGCAGGTTGATGAGAAGGATAACTAATCAATTAAGAACATACAGATTTGATAATAATCAATGAAGAACATACAGATTTGATAATCAACTTATTTGTTTATATAAGAAACTATTATCAATATTTACTACTGGAACCATAAACATTCCCTATCCAAATTTAACTCATTATGCCCAATTTCAACATTAGAGTTTCTGCAAAGAACTATATATTTGGAGTTAATAATTAATGGAAACTCACATGTAGTTACTTATCTCACCTTTTGTTGCTTAGCTGTTCGTTGTAATGGGATGTAAGCCACCTTATGGCCAAGGGTCTTTGCTAATGGTACTGAATTTCTCTTGCCATAGACATATATATATTTCCCAATCTAAACCAAATTTGGGAGTAGACAATTTGATTTTGTGTGTATAGAGAGATATCCAGGAAACAGCCATATAAGAAATAGAACAATTTATACCTGGATGGGAACTTCACTAAAACAATGTTGTATAAAGTTACAGATTTTATTATTGGGAATATGAGGGCATGCGGATAGATAATAGTTATAGGGAAGTACTAGATAGTCAAAACTATAAGGGGGGACAGGACCCCTCAAGCGAAAATTACAAGATTAGGACGTCATGAGGCTAAATCACATGGTGCCTCGAGAAGTGGAAAGGCTCATGAAAAAATTGAGAAATAATCCGCTTAGAGAGAAACGAAGCATGCAACGTATAAACAAGATTAAGGAAATAATTAGTCTGGTTTTATAAGTGCTTCACCAAAACGCATGCCCCGCATTAAGAAGTAGAAATCACTTGTTAGCTATACTGGTCTCTACTCAGCTTCTCAGTCTAGCTCTTGTACTACACAGAAATCCCTTACTTACAGGGCCTATCAACATTTTAGAAACAATTTATTAAGGAAATAAATATAAAAAATTAGAGACAACCCAACTTGAGACGGGTATGTACAATGGAAATAAATTTACAGAGCTAGCTTCAAACGCAGTTGATCTCAATCGAAAAGATGACACAGAAAACAAATATAAGTTATTTTGTTTTTTTGTAAAATATATAACAAAATACAACGGGCTTTGCACCAAATTCAAAATTCTGAAATATTATAAATGAGTTAAAGGAAATAAGGTCACGATCTGCTTATAGGTCTGGATCACCAGCAAATAGTGAACTGGGAAACATTTGACTGACAAAAGGCTATCCAAACAAAAACACAAAGTATATATATATATATATATATATATATATATATATACTATAGCAATCACACATGGCAAAAACACAAATAGCATTCACTGAATATAGGAGACCCCTAGCCACTGGGTCAACAAAACGATTAGGGAAGGAACCCAGAAATGGTGATAAAATCGAACTCTGAGGAACCGCCCTATAGAAACATTAGGGAAAAGGCAGAAATACCCCTTTCAAAAATATTGTATAATCTTGATGGGAAAAATAAAGTTAGAAAGAATTAAATGAAAATAAAAATAAAACAACACATCAGGGGGTACACATCACACATGAAAACAACTATTTTGTTTTTAGAAATAGGGGGTGGGGGCATCTGTCTGGTGCCCCCTCCCCCCCCCCCCCCCCCCCCCCCCGCAACAACAAAAAAATCCAAGAAACAAAACAAACTATGGATTTAACCAATATTGAAATGCGGGTTGATCTTGACAGTGCATGAGAAGTATTCAGTGTTTAATAGCTGTATTAGATTCTGAGCCATAGGCTATGACAAAGAAATTTATACTTCTAAACATGTTTTCTGGAAAGGAAAATATGTTTATTGCCAAATTTGTTTTGGCAAAGATTGTTAAAAATATGACATAGTTTTATTATTCATCATGAAATAAAAGTACAGCAGTTGTGAACTTGTCATGGATTTCTGTAAATTCTTTTGGTTGCCGTATAAATGTGAACCCGGCTGTACATATTCCGAGGTTTCATAGGAAACCTTGGACAAATGTTCCTAGGAAAAACCTCGGAGTATTGGTTACTGTCCGAGGTAAAAGTACAAGGTTTTTATATTACAATGTCCGAGCTTGTCCTAGAATGTAGTGTCCGAGGTGTCCTTGGACGTATTGTCTGAGGTGTCCTTGGACATTGTACGAGGTATGTTCCTAGGAAAAACCTTGGAGTATTGGTTAGTGTCTGAGCTTGTCCTAGGATGTAGTGTCCGAGGTAACCTCTGACACTGTCCTCGGTGTCCTTGGACATAGTCCGAGGTTTCCTAGGACACCCACTAGCATAAAGAACTAGCAGATGAACAATTTATATCATGAAGCAAATGATTACATTAATATATTTTAAATTTTGTTCATCACAAATGAAATTTTCAAAAATATCCAGAATGCCCATTATGTTTATAAAATGTTTAAAATTTTACTTGAATAATGCCTATTACAGCACATTAATTTTGTCTACATTTGATGAATCTTTAAGTTTTATTATAATTTGATGATTTAATTGTAAATAAAAAATCTTATACAGGTTTAAACTCTAAGTGAAAACAGTCGTTCAAATTTATGTTGTCAATACCTTTGGTAATTTTTCATTTATTTAAGCATAAAAAGCAGTAACATCATTGAAATGTTTACTATTCTTAAACTCCCAAATGTATTTTATGTTTCTCAGAGATAGAATCAGTGTTGTACCAGCAGAGTACTTTGTTGTCAGTAAACATGATCAAGTGTTTGGTGCATTCTTCCCAAATCATTTTGAAAGGGATTAAATT
The DNA here is from genome assembly GCA_030141615.1 of Unio pictorum. Classification (NCBI taxonomy): domain Eukaryota; kingdom Metazoa; phylum Mollusca; class Bivalvia; order Unionida; family Unionidae; genus Unio; species Unio pictorum. The sequence continues at coordinate 6,473,934 of JARLTB010000207.1, forward strand.
TCACTGTAACTCCATATTATCAGCTGTCATATGAGAAATGTCTATTAAAATGGTGTCATGTCAATTCCATGCACTTTTATGTATTTTTCATTATTTTTCTTAAAACTAATGTGTTAGATAAACAGTGACATACCCTAATTTATTATCTATTTCCCCTAGTATTTTCAATTATCCCTGATGTAACTAACATACAAATGCAAATTGTCAGATAAATGACATATGTACTTTTAAGCATTGAAGACTTTACTTTAGATTCAGTTGCTACAAAATATATTTTACAATCGTCCAGTGTGGTTACAGGACATTGGAATTCAAGGACCACTGTGTTATACTAACATAATTGTTAGTGAAGTGATTAAAAGTCTATGAATAAGTAGAATTTATTTAACTTTGGGGTTCCAGCATGCATGTAAGATTTGGTTTTGGAATAAAAAACATCATTCATTTTAATAAACTGTATTAAAAAAATCTGAATAAATATTCAGAAATCTCCAAGTACACAGTTTAAACACACCAAGTCCATGTCCAAGCTGAAAAATGTCCAAGTCCACAGTTCTGAGCTATGTCCGAGATAAATAATGACTGAGTTCTTATTTCCTAGGTTTTTCCGAGCTAAAAATTTACTAAGTTCTCATGTCCAAGGTTTTATCCAAGGTATTTCCTAGGTTTCCTTTAAAATGTACGAGATCATGTCCAAGATTGTTTATAAGACCTTGGACAAAATATCAGCAAAACCTTGGACGTCCAAGGATTTTTGGTAACATTTTCAAATAAACCTAAGAAAATGTACAGCTGGAGTGAGGCTGAGTGACTTGTAGTAATGATTTTCTGTTTAAGTTATATATGAATATCCATTTATTTAGAACTTAAATTAAATTTATAAAGACCTTTTGTCAAAGGTAGTTTGATTTTTATTGTCAACAAAACTTGAACATATATTTTATTAACAATTTGTTAATATTTCTTGTCAAATTATAATGATTTCTAATAATCATAAAAATTAAAGATAATGTTACCGGGTAATCATGAGTAATTTTACTTTATTATTAAGATGAAAAGATGAAACTTGAATGCATAGACAAAAGCAAATTGATTATTTATTGGTTTACATTTATCAGCCCAATCAAATTGTTAATGCTTCTAAGTAGTTAAAACCATGACCTAATTAAACTTTTTTGTCAACTCGGAGGAAGTTCACTACTTCAAAAATAAATACTTATCCTCTATCCCAGATTTCTAATCTAGTCAATGTATCACTAAAATCAAACAATTACTAATATGTTGGGGCATTGAAAATTACTCCCTGTCACTATTAGGACAGAAGTGATCATTATTAACCATCTCTTGGTTAATTGGTTGTGTTAATTAAAAATTTCTCCCTGTCACTATTAGGACAGAAGTGATCATTATTAATCATCTCTTGGTTAATTGGTTAGTTTGTTGTGTTAATTGAGGACCTGATAACATCCTACACTTGACAAGGTACAATAAATCCCCTGAATGCAGTTGGACATGTGTTAAACCAATTATCTGCTCATGAATATCAACACAAATCGCCTTGGTGCAGATGGAACTAGTCTGGTGGAATGACACCAAGCAATTATTTCCTTACTAATGATAACAAGAGGTATACAAAAGCTAGTATCGACCTTTTCAAAAAGGTTGCATTCAACAATGCATCCAATAATCTAGAATTATACTGAGCAATGTGTTTTAATAATTATACCTATGTTGATAAAAATTCAGATAAATATGGAAGCATGGTGCACAGGTATCACTGAAATAGCATTAATTGGATGACAACAATCAGCATGATTGAAATATGATCAAGAGAAGAGATTAAAACGTAGTAGAAATGTTGATATTATTGAATAATGCATTTTGAATTGAAAACCAAATTGACTTGTGTTTGACATGATCAGGATCAGTGAAATTTAGACAGGGTCATTAAAATACTTACTTGGGTGTGGGCTAGTAATTAAAAATCATACCTTCATGCTCTGATGAGTTGCATGTCCAGGATGATGCACAATTACTAATCTTTACAATGCAGTAATCCTGTTGTCACTGCACTGTGCCTTGCATATTCCATTTTATAAAAAAAATTGAGAAAACAATGTTGTTAGTTCACATTTCTCAATCATTTTCTTTACAGAGCACTCTGAACTAGAAGAGAGCTTTTCCAGATGAGATTGCATGTGAATAATTAAAGAATTAGTCAAGTGCAAGAAGACTAGGCAATATTTACTGATCTGTGTATAAAGAATTTCTATGTTTTGTGTGTTGCACGCAATGGAGACCTTCTGTCTTTATATGTGTGTGTTTTGTGTGTTGCACGCAATGGAGACTTTCTGTCTTTATATGTGAGGTTAGGCCAATAACAAATCAAACTATCATTCCCACCAAATATTAAGAATTGCTCAAAAATAGTTTAAGAGAACAAAAACATTCCTTTGAATATTCTTTTAGTAGCAATATTTGCCAATTAGTGATCATTGTTGAATGTTCTGATTCCTGCAAGCTAATCCTGTTCTGATAACAAAGATGCATGCATCTGAATGTAGTGTGTTCAAGGCTGTTATTATTCTGTATAATTAAATATTTGTTTATCAAGACAGGAATAATACAGACTTTTGTGGTATTGACCAGAATTTAGGTGATTTAAAGACATTTATTACCCAAAAAATGACTATTAATCAAAATTATCATATCACAAGAACAAACTTTAAATATAAGATTGTAATTGTTTTTGTATAAAAACCAGAATAATGAAAAATGAAGAAATATAATTTGAAATTGGATTTTGTTATTTACCATTAATACTCTACTCTTTTTACCCATGCCAGCCATATGATGCTCATAAAGATTTTCCCTTGATTACCACAGAAAAAGACTTGTAGTCATTAGGGCACCATTAACAACATCAAGATAAATTACCATTTTGGATTGCTTTTGCTTACAGTATGTGTATCCTGAATACATACAGGTAACAAAACAAACAAGTTTGGATCATGTTCATAAAATGATTAAAAGCAAAGAAAAACATTACAATTTCTCTTCACATTTAAAAATCATCTTTTTGGCTTAATATATAATTCTCTGATACAATAAATTCATTTTTATTCAAACTAACTCTCAAAACTATTCAGTCCTGCTCGGTAGAAAATAAAAATGGTGTTTTCCTGGGGTCTATTTTAGATGTATTGCTCTTTTCTATTTTGGATGGAGCATACAATTATAGACTACATCGCAGATGAAGCTTATGAGACCGCTTCAGATGCTTACATAGTTACTGTTGAAGTTCTTCAGATTCAATGAAAAGAAATACACATCTCATTCAATAGTTCATGCACAAGTGGGTCTAAAAACATAGACCATACTATAAGTTAGGGCATGAGTAAATACCAGGGGAACATTGCATTTATGATGATTACATTGAAACTAAATGAAAAGAGAGAAGAAACACATGATTTTCACTTGACAATGCTTATTGAATTGGTATTTATTTAATAATGTGTTGCCTCCATTAGGCATTGGTGACATTTTCCTTTATCAAAATGTAGTTGAATATTTCTAGTTACAATATACTGTACAGACCTGCCAATGCTTATGATTTTGCCGTATGTTTTATGAAAAATACCTTTAAAATATGAACTAACAAAATAAAAGCAAAAACTATAGAAAATATGATCATTGGCAAAAAATCCAGATAATTTGTTCATCCATGTTTGATTTGGGTTTTAGTCATGGAACCAGACTAACCTTACAGCAGCACCACAGATGCTCTAAACTGTACCTATTTGTTCCTGCAAAATATGTGCATGATCAAACTTTTGGATATATTTATTTTTTTAAAATTGCATTCAGAAAGTGATGCATGTGACAGGGAAAATAAGCTTCTTGAAAGTGTTAATAATCAACACAGAAGAATAAAAGGGAATTTTCAGATTCATGTGAATATAAGCTTGAAGGGACACAATTACATTTATTGGACATCATGTGCCAGTTTGAATGTCTCATAGTCGGAGATGTAATTACCGTCTTAATGTGAAATGGAAAAGAATTTGCAAGAAATATGTCAAGTTGAGAGATAGCAACAAGCCATTGAGCAGCATAGCAAATGTACAAGTGGTAAATAAAGTCTACGTGTACTTTACAAACTTTTCAGTTGAACCTAATGTTTAATGTCACTACATGTTTCAAATACCAAACTTTTAATTACATTGTATTTTTTCCAACTTTACAACAGCAGTTTATGATATTTAGTTTCACCTTATTGAAAACTGGTCAAGCTTATGGAAAACAATCACATGCCTTACTATTAGTTAAAGATGGACTCGTCAGGGTTGGCAGGTCTGGTATTATACTATGAACATTGTTTGGAAAGAAAATTTAACAAAATATATAACTTTCAATTGAAAGTTGAGAATATCATATTGTTGATTCATATTTCCAGGTACAATCTACTATTTTTGATGATAAAACAAGCATATATATCAAAAGATTAGTTACCAGTTTATATTGTGATTTTCTTCATTTTTGGGTGAAATCTATGTACAAAATGCCAAATGGTAATGTTGTGTACAAATTTGAGGTTGCCAAATGCCATCATAGCTAGGGCCACACTGTTGTCAATTATCCACTGATCATCACAAACATGACTAAAAAATGTTCAGATCAAGGCCAAAAATGACAAATTCTATGCATAAAATAGCAAAATGGCTAATTTACACACAAATCTCAGGTTGCCATGTGCCTTCCCAACTAGGACCAGATTGTTGCGATTCATCCACTGATCATCCATGTCAATTATTAGAATCATGGGGCCAAAAGAAAGCCAAAAGTATCAAATCTAGACCCAAAAAAATAAACTTTATGCATAAAATGCCAAAATGGCCAATTTGTGCACAAATCTCTGGTTACCAAGTTCCTTCATGACTAGGACCACATTGTTGCTAGTCATCCATTGATCATCCATGCCATTTATTATGGGACCAAAAACAGCTGAGAATTACCCATATCAAGACTGAATCCATGCACAGAAAGCCAAAATAGCTATGTTGTGCACAAATCTCTGGTTGTTTCATCCTGACATTGCTGGTAGTCATCTAATGACCAATCATTAAAATCATGAGTCTGAAAATACTGTAACAGTGGAAATATGCCCACATCAATGTGAAAAATGACCAGATATATGCACAATTGTAACATACCTTAAGTTTTCAAATGCCTTTATGACTTCAACCACATTGTTAACAGTCATCCACTGTCATCCATGCCTATTATTAGACTCATGGAGCCAAAAGCGATGGAATCTATGCGCAAAAGACAAAGTGGCCGATTTGAACACAAATCTCAGGGTTGCTAAGTGCCTTCGAGAATAGAACCAGATTGTTGCCATCCATCCACTGTACATCTATGTATATTATTAAAATCATGAGGCCAAAAATATGGTCACAAAATTAAAAAACAAAAAGCTGAAAATGACTAAATATATGCACTAAAAGGCCAAGATGTGCACAAATCTCAGATTGTCAAATGCCCTTCTAATCATGGCCACATTGTCGTTAGTCATCCAGTGATTATTGAAAAAGAGAATCTTGTTGTATTATGAATTAGTACACGTCAAATATATCCACATTTACATACTAAAATTAGTGATCTGGTGATATAACAATGTTTTCAGAGGTACACATTATGTTTCAAAATCTCTGAGTAATATATTAAAACTCTTTCTGCATCAAAGATTTGTTATTTTGAAAATAGCAAACAACTGCTGCATCAGAAAAAGTATTTTTCTTAATACTTTTTTTACCAACGAGTAGGAGACTATTTAACACTCATTATCAGTATCCATCCATAAGGACATCCGTTCTTAAAGGCCAAGGTTTGATAAGTGTCAATTTCAGCCCCAGATCAGATTCAGATGAAACTTGTATGGATAAAAGAGGTCACTTTCGCTTCCTTAAATTTGTATTTAATTCTATCCACAATCACTGGTAATAAAGAAAAGCGAGGACTAAAAAACAGTTTTTTTTCCCCTCTGTTATGGTATCTATTGTCGTAAGGCCATTTCAATCTAATGGCCAAATATGACACAAATAAAGTTATTAAGTTGCATATGACATGCTTAATATTCAATGATTGTGTAAGTTGGGCTTTTTGTTGTTCAACATTGTTTAAATGCTGTGTATATTTATGTTAAGTGTGGTTAACTACTTGTGTTTATATTTATGACCCTGACAGTTGCCAGAAATTAGCAATTTATGTATTTCTAGATCATAAATGATTAAAACCCCAGTTACATGTTTAGGCTCTAATATATGAGTAACAAAGAAAAAGTGAAAACAACAAGCTTTATAAAATTGGACAAAGAATTTATTTCCCTGAAAAAAGATTGTTAAAATGGAAAAAGAACTTAGTTTTGAGAATTAAAGTAAAAACTAATCCATGAATAATCCAAGAATTGAATTACAGAAGTCCTAGTTATGAAATGTTCTAATAGATTCAAGTTTGAGCTCTGTTGGAAAATCCAAGATGGAAGATAATGTATGCTGAAGTCGGTTTTGTGTTTATAGTTTCTGGTAGATTCCCAAGATTTAAGACTCCCATGTTGGAAATCTGAACAAGACTTTGATAAACATTGTCCAAGAAATTTGTACGAGTACATTAAATATTTCCAGAGATACAATTATTCCTTTCAAATATAAATGAATTGAGGAATTGTTAACATGGATTAAAAAATTGGCTACAACAAAAGAAAATGACTTCATGTCTAGAGCAAACTATATTTAACTAAAACAAAGATTATACACATCATAATATGCAGTTCCCAAAAAATCCCCAAATTGCAAAATCATCAAGGTGTGTGTGTGAAAGAGTCACATGATCATTTACATTATGAACTCTTAACATAACCCTGATGAGAACCAATCATTTTTACTTTAAGAAAAAAAAAGTACATGTAGTTTACTTCTTCACTAGTCCCATCTTGACCTTGACAACAGCCAATCATATTAAAATTAAAATAAAACTTATTTGCTTGGTTTCCATCAACCTTGAATCAAAGTTAGGATCTTGGTCAACATTACTTATTCACCAAAGTAAAATGTTTAATTCCCTTTTAAGTTTTGTTTCATATATTGTGTTTGTCTTTATAATATTCTGTACTTTATTTGTCCATATGTAATCATAATGTACATAATTTGTCAATTTATTTAACCCTTTTTTTGTGAGATCTAAACATTGTAAATTATATATATATATATATATATATATATATATATATATATATATATATATATATATATATATATATATATATATTAAGCAAATAAATAACTTAAACTGACTGCTTTCATCTTGATGGTACAATCTAGTTTGTTAATAAATATATGAAAATTTATCCAAAACAAAATTCCAAACTTTTTGATATAAACAAATACAGAACATATCAACGAGACTTTTAGCAGGCATATTCACTCCCAGGTTGTGATGATCCTGACTGTAATAATAGGTAGGCCTTGTCATGTTTTTACATGGCTATGTGAGACCTTAATCCTCTTTTAATTATGTAATGGCTTTGAGATGATGATGACAGTTGATTTAATTATTTGCTGCTAAAATCTTGTATTATCAAATGAATGTATCATATAATAAAAGATAAAGTGTTGTTTTGTTATATTTGTTATAATTTCTTCTGTTACTCAAAGAGAGAATATAAACCTACATGTGATACCACCATGGAAACATTCACATATTATTTTTTGTAAGGTGATAGTAATACTATAACAGCTTGTAGCTTGATTTTATGCAGTTATTAGATGCAAGGTTTTTACACCAATTTTTTAAAATAAAATAAATGTGCACTATATGTGATTTAATTTATTTTTGACCCCTTAGATAAGACATCTAACTTTAAGAGATGTCATACAATTGTAAGAAGTTGCCCCTGCTTGTTATTGAGAAATCTTCCCACTTGTTAGGACAAGTCACCCAAGACAAGAATGCAAATGTGTGATTTCTACATTCATGAAACATTTTGTTACCTCTGAATAACTTACCATGTAACTGAAAGTGCATTTTGACATTTTCAGTGCACATTTTTAGTTATAATATGATATAGAAGGAAAATGTGTGTAATACATAACAGCATGCAGTATTGTGGAGGGAAACCACAACTTTGTTGTAAAAAAGAAAGAATGGTATCTCTCAGCATGAAAAATCTCCTTTATTGGCATGGACTTCTCGCAGCCTTCCAACTCTATAATATGGCTATCTTTGAGAGGACACACTAGTGCAAAAAAAAATCTCAGTAGTATGTATTAAATGAATTTAATAAGATAACAGGCGTTAATTTTGATTGGTTATATATCCCTCCTAAATTCATACAACTTGCAGTTCTAGTTGTATGTTGATATTGACCACTATAACATCAAACAGTATAACAGGTAAAATCTACAATTAATATCATTTCCAATATTAAATAGTTTGCTGGCTCTCATGTTTGAAATCGTGTTATCTGTGGTTAAAAATTGAAGTTCATCACGAATAGAAGATTTATTTCCCATGGCATCTCTGAAGGGCTATAATTTTTCAGTAACAAATATACTCGAGTATATATTAAATAATTTTGTTTCTTTTAGGTTTGAGGAAGGTGCATATTATAGTGTTCTTGGGAGTCTTAGTGTGTTATAAACTATTTTGAGCTATCACTGGTCAGTTGTCACCAAGGTCCAAACGTTTTAATCTCTTAGAGCTATCAATCAAAAAGTGGTCAGTTATCATGAAACTCTATAATTGTTTTGATTAAATATATAGATTTGTCAGGTTTTCACATTTTGAAGCAATATTACACCCTCTCAATTAATAAAAATGCTTTATTAGACAACATTTGTGCAGTTTGATGTTCTGTGGTGAAAATATGCACATCATATAATAACCAATAAAATGCATATGTGTAGAACATTGGTGACAAAGGTCATTTTATTCTTTATGTAATGGCAGGGAAAGCTTACATGATAGCTTATTTGGTTACTGATTCAATAGTGTTGTAATAAATTTGGAGTATGTATATTTGACAACACCCCGTTTTTAAGCAATTCTTAGATTTATTTGTGTCAGTATTTGGTCTTCGGTGCCATGGAAATATTACTAGCCTGAAATTATTAGCCAACTAATAGGAGCAAACTTCACAGAGCTGAGTGTTAGTGAATTTGAACAACGCTTGGGTCGTTAGTAGTGAATTTAGGTACAAGCCGAATGACTGTCCCTGTGTAACATAGTCCATATTAAAATTCAGCGGTGTATAATAGTGTTGTGGTTAAAATGGCAGTATTTATGGTTGGAAATCAGTAAATTATATAATGGAATCAATAAGTTGGAACTTGGTAGATACCAGTTATGTGTCCATAGTGGAAAATAGGTGTATTTATATGAGCGTGATACGCCGGAAATTCTGTGGATTGACTGGCCTAGGGTCGCACAGTTAAATATTTTCCAGTTAGTAAGGGAATACTAGTGTAATTTCTATGGCATGACGGGCTGGCTGCATGGAAATCAGATGATAATGGAGAAAAACCATGCAAAGGTGCGGTTAATGGACTTTTGGGCAAGTTGTCTCATCTGTGGTCGCCAATGGCATAGAGCAAAGATTATTAAGTAAAGCAGACACGTCTGTCTTTCCATTTTACAACTCAAGTTGTTTGGAAGTCTGTGTTAAATGTGGGGAAAACATATGACTTCCAGCATGACGCGCCAGGGTTTTGACACTGCTCGGTCAAGTCAATACCCCTGTAACAGTGTTATCAATTGACTGCTTTTGGATCAATCATTGCCTTATTTTATATATTTATTTCCTTAATTTTCTTAACCATCTATTAATTATAGTAATTTTATTTTTAATGTTTAGGAAATTAAAACTGATTATTTAATAGACCATAGGTAATGAGGCTGCCATTTTGAGAAAATATAAATATGGATCGCAAGTGTCTTTGTGCTTTGTCTGAAATTTTCGCAGTAGTTGCTACCCAGCAAATGACCAAATTTTTCCTGTGAAGCGCGGAATTCATAGTTCAATTTTTACGTTATTCTTATTCTGTTAAGCTATTGAGTGTTTCTTGAGACTTTGTTTGAAATTAACCAATATAACATTAAATGCTAGCACATGTTTCAAAGTTTATCACTAAACAATAGTTTTCATATAAATTCTGAGCATGAAAGCTTTGATATTGGTTAATGTTCATGTCAACTTCTATCATGATAAACTGTTAAATTGTTTGTCCAAATGCACGTTACCATCCACTGTGATATAAAATCAGTGTGTTGTTATTAAGAAGTGATGCATCTGAAATCTGAGTCTTAAATTTGTACTGCCATATGATTTTGTAAACTGTTAATAAACCAGATGAAACTTTAATTTTAGTATGCAGCTGCATATCATCCCTAGTTTAGTTCTTATTGTAAACATTCCCTGCTTGATTGGATAATCACAAAAACAAAGAACAGAATGATCAATGCAGATAAAGCAAGCATTTATAAGCCTGATATATTTATTTCTATAAAAATTGTTTCAGCAATAAATATTTCCAATACTGTACATTTAAATGTCTATGTGCCATATTTGCCATGTCTTTGTGTATCATTGCCATGCCTTTGTGTATCATTGCCATGCCTTTGTGTATCATTGCCATGTCTTTGTGTATCATTGCCATGTCTTTGTGTATCATTGTCATGTCTTTGTGTATCTTTGCCATGTCTTTGTGTATCTTTGCCATGTCTTTGTGTATCATTGCCATGTCTTCGTGTATCTTTGCCATGTCTTTGTGTATCATTGCCATGTCTTCGTGTATCTTTGCCATGTCTTTGTGTATCATTGCATTGTTCTTGGTTGTCTTGCTGCATCACCAATCTTTGTCTTTGTGATGTTTAGTACCGGTAGTACTGATCACCCAAAAATAGACTGATCTAAATGAAGCACTGAACATAATGCCAGGTCTGAGGTCAGAGTGCAGAGATGATGACAAGAAACTCCAGATATGTGAATTAGACACACCCGCCCCACGTCCAGACAACTGACAAAAAATATAATGCTAAATGCACAAGATTTAATACACTAAAGATTTAAGAGCTGTTGCCATGTGAGAGAAATTGTGTAATCAGTAAAAACTATGTCTCGCAGCACCTGCGGACAACAAATCATACCAGTAATAAACAACACATGTTCCACATGAATTATAATGTAAGATGTCCACCTGATATTTGTTTTTGGTTACACAAAAAAATAATTATCATGGGAGATGTTATGCATCATACACAGGAATGAATGAAAATCAGTTGTCTATTTATTTGTGAATGAACATGGAAACATTTGTATAATACATGCAGAAATTCATTGTATCACATGGCACACTATATCGTTATGAATAAAAGTACATGTTATGATGGTGTAGTGATTGCAAAATGTTATTCTGTAAACTTGCTAACAAATATACATGTTGAACTTCCAATAGTCCAGAAGAATTGTATGGCTGATCTAAGTTTCCTCTAATCCTCCCACCCCATTTAAATATTTATACACTTTTTGCTGAGGTCACAGGTGAATCCACATACCAACATAAATGTCTAAATAACTGAGAAGGGTTGGTATGGATCTTCAGAAGGAGATATCAATGGCAGAAAAAGTTGTATCTGACCACTGTAGAAGATCATTGTTTATAATCATGTAGCTGTTTCTAATCAAGTGAAAGTGGATGGCCAACCATATGTTGATTCTGTTGCAATAAAACAGTGGTGTCATTAGGCATCATAGTCTGAGGATTTACTCAGGCAACTTAGCCACAAGTACCTGCCTTTATACAATAAATCTTTCTTGAAGTAGAAAAGTATAGAAATCCATCCTATTTTTGTGGAATACTCATGTTCTTGTAATGTTAATGAATACACTGATAAATACAGTTTGGTTTTATACTATTTTGGTGTGTCTGGGATTTATAAGGTATCAATGACATAAAAAGGTATTGTTATTTGTATATTTTCTTTGAAATATTTTATGAGAAAAGAAGTTTGATTGCAAGTAATGAGTAAAAGTGAGAGTTGTGACGTTGACTCTTAAATTGAGTCTTATCTTAATTGCATCTTAGACTAGCAAGTAGATCTCGAATTTGTTATTCCAACATCAAGCTCCAGCATTTAATTTAACAGAAAGAAGAAGGTGGAGATCTACTTGTTTGTTTATATTGCCTCTTTTATAATTTATATTTCTTAGCCTTCCATTAAATGAAATCCTATTTGTTATCATTCGACCACTAGATAAAGTACTATAGTATTTAACCTCACTCTCTCTTTTAGACAGTTAAATAATCACTTGGTAACTAAATAGATTTTTATGGTTTTAGTTTCCAGAGTGTAAACATAAACATACAATTTCATAATTGAAATGATTTGAACCACTGTTGTGTTGTATTAAATCACATTATTGCAACAGGATAAAGATTAATTTAAATTGATTTTATTTATAACTTTAACATATTTTTTGTGTACTCCTCAAATCATTTTAAATGTAAAAATATACCTATAGAAATAAGAAAGTTATAGATGTATATGAATTTAAAATCTAATTTCTATATCATGTCCAATTGAGTCTGATAGTCATGTATCAAAATAATGCATCAAACAACAGAAACAAAACATATCCAAATTTAGCTAGGAAGAAAATAATATTTGTTGACTTTGTGTACTCATAAGTCATCTGACAACAGAACATTTCACAGACTTGCAATGTGATTGTGGATTTCCCACCGTTTGTTGTATATCTTCTAAATGTTCACTCTGTCTGTTCCAAGGTACACTTTTCTTCAGGACAAAAATCAAAGAATACACCAGAAACTTTAGTGGTGATCCACTCCTATTTATGTCGGTTATAGTAACCTAGTAATGTCATTCAAATATTGTTAAAGTGGAAGATAATAGGAAGATGGCAATAAACATAATTTTAAAACATTATGAAAGTATTCTGTGTTTGTGTTAATTGATCAACTTAAAATATAGTCTTTGATGACCTGTAGTATAATTTAATTTAAACATTGTCTCACATATAGCAAGGAGTTTTAATTTATTTTGATGTTGAATTCATGACAAGACTAAATTTATGCAAATACACAATTTGTCAGTTAAATAATGATTTATTAATTTAAAAAGGGCAATAAATAAGACATGAGTATGTATTATAATTGCTGATAGTAATGAGTGAACACTAAAGTTAAATAAAAGCAAGATCTGGAATGGAACATTCAGTGATGCAGCTCATTTCAGGTTAATACAGTATTCAAACATGTTAATTAATTTCATGATGTACTTCAGCAGACGAAACATGTTTATTGCAGTAATGCAAGCGTACAAGCAGAATAAGATTGTAAAACACAGATAACAAAACTGAGACAGTTATGATCATCGTATTTTGTTTTTTATTACTACTTTTGTATTTTGTACTGTGAATCTCTTTTGTCCCTTAAAAATGTATCCATAATATGAAGATGATGGCAGACACAGTTTACCCTGGCCACTGTATTCTAGGTGCAATGCTGATGTTATTCAATTATTTTCTCCGTTTTTACTCAATACAAACTTAGCAACTACCTTCTCTGCATCAAAGTTTTCAACTGATGTACCACAGTTCCATATTATTATGTGATGACTAGACTTTTTGAAAAGGGTAATATAAAAACTATGCCACTGCTATAGCATTTATATTCTAACATTAATGAGTGATGTAGATGATTGAATTCAGCATGTACTATTAATATTTCATAATTAATTTACATGGATTTGCATAATGGATGTGTGTTATTGGGATTTGCAGTTTTGCTTAAACTATAAAATATTAATAATTTGGCCAGAGTGTGCAATTCAATCCTGTGCTAAACAAATACTACTAATTTCAGAAATATTTTTCATTAATGCATGCAATCATTCATCTGTTATGATCTCTTGTTGTAAACATTCATGAGTCTTTTTTTTCAAATCTGATTTTCATCAGACTTTAGATACAAAATTATATTAAGATCACTGGTGGGTCTGAGTATGAATGATGTCCATATTAATGAGGTGATCAAACAGCTGATTAGTTGAGCCTTGGAGCAATCAAGATGTCATGTTCTGATCAGACTTGAAAATTAAACATAACCATATCTCAAGTTAGTTAAGTTATGAGTGACATTTACACGTATTTTTGAGGTGGTCTTGCATTAGTCCAAAAAATCATCTCCAAAATATATGACGATATAGTGAACTATAGTTTGTGTCTGATCTCACCTATTCATTAAGTTGAAAAATTTATGGGTAATACGTACCCATTCATAATATATATACAGCCTCTCTATAGTCATAGTAACATGATTTTTTGTTAATCCCTGTCTCAAAAAGAAGATCACTCTGCCCACATACCATGTAGCTGGGCAGAAAACTCAGCTTTTCTTACTATAGGTTTATAGCCTGGGAGGGCTGGATTTGCGAGGACAAGCTCACCAAAGGTATTATGATTTCAGTAAGTATTCTTAAAGATACATTTTACTTTAAAAATTGGTTTCTTTCATTAAAAATATAATAAGAATTAAGATTGAAACTGATAGAAAAGTATATTGGTTCTTTTTTTAGTCCAAAATACCTAGCTTGAAGTAATCAAAGAATATACCAATCTGAACAGACGTCTGGTCTTGAGACACGTACAAATCATTAAGATATTGAGTGATTTTGATGAAAAGAAAACCCATGTATGCAAATGAGATTTTAACATAGATTGGCTTTGCAATAAAAATGATCAAAGATTATAAATAATCACAAAATTTGTTTGTTTCTTTTGCTTCAATTTGATCAAAACAAGTTTTGATGATTGTCACAACCTCTCAAATGTATCATACATAATACCGATTCACCACAGTATTATAAATAATACTGTAGAAGGTGTGCATTAAAATTGAATGATTCACGAGCTCCCAGTCAGCAATTCTGGCTCTCAAAATACATATAACAAGTCCAGGTTGAATAAGTAACAATTTTATCAAATATACGAATGCAAGAATGTTATGGACATAAATCCGGGATGACCAAATGCCTTTTACTCTTTAGTTCGTCATCTAGAAATTGCTGTCCTATTGTGAGACTGTCTCTATTCAGTGAGTTCTCCCAAGTACTCATCTGATTTCTCTTCTTTCCTCCTTCCTTCCTCTTCCTCCTCCTATTCACTGTGACTTGTGTAGGTTACGGGTCAGAACGGACCGGTACCAAAAAAGACCCACGACCAAAACAGACTACTGCTTAAAATGCCCGGTCCGAAAAGGCCTGACTCAAAAAGAACCATTTATGGATTAATGACCAACTACTAGTATAATGTCTAATAACAGCTAATACGTAAATAGAAAATCGTTATATTTCTAGTAAAGGTCTATAAATAATGTGCAGTAGAGATTCATTGTGTAGTTTGTCATAATCGTACGTCAAGTGATCATGAAACTAACTGCGACAAGCAACATGTTCTATATAAAATGAAAAACAAGGCAAATAATATTTGTGTTATAACGCATTGTATATAAAGCAAATAAGTAATATCTGTTATAACATATCAAGACTGAGTACGAGTTAGTGTCACCCACGTGTAGGTTGTGCATGCCAACCTTGTCATGGTAATGTCTTAATTAAGTAAAGATGATTTAATTTATGATGGATGAATATTTTCATTTGCTAAGACTATTGACTCTTCCTGTTTCACATACATTCAGTACCATTAATACATGGTAAACGTATATTATTTGTGTTGATTAGAATGTATGCTGTCATTAGACATTTGTTATATTCTGTGTTTTGTAGGCATCGTTATTGCGTTGTGGTTGGCCAACTTTAGAGCTGTATTGCTTTAATGCTTCTTCGCTGATGGTTCTAGGTAGATAGGTGTTCTTGCTTTAAGCACCATCTAAATTGTACTCAAATTTGCTCAGAATTCATATGGTCATGACAAGTAGCTATCAGTAATATGAAGACGTCCACGAAACTTCAGTTCCCCTCGAGTAGCATTTTCATTACACTGGTGAAGATGCATGGCGCAGTTTGGACTCTTAATGGCATGACCACCTATTTGTACGTTCCAGTTGGAGCTACAATGGCAATTATTGCTTTGTCTTCACTTGGAACTAATTTGCCATTATCATTCTGAAAACTCAAATTTTTAAACATATTACGCTAGTGACAGAGGCAAGTATGGATCTGCTAACATAGATACACACTTTGCAACCAAATAACTTAACAAAATGGCAAAATTGTGGCTGCCGACGTTAATATTACGATAAATATGCAATCCCTGGATAACACAGAGATATAGTAATGTTGTTCACGGCCATTAATCGTTTCTAAAGATACATTTCTGTCATTTTCATGTATTTGTCCAGGATGAACTTACGTTTGCAACGTTCACATATGTCAATTACTGAATAGAATTAAAGAACTTTTTAGATTTTTAGATCATTATAAAACATGCATTTTCTAAGTCTAAAAATGTTTTTCTTTCAATGCTCTCCAAAATCATTAAAGTCTGAAATGATGTTCATGGAGAAAAAATACCATAATATATATATATATATATATATATATATATATATATATATATATATATATATATATATATATATATATCTGCTTATTTTAGCTATTATATTCCTCACGAACTAACTTTGGCAGAGTCATTTGAGCCCATTATGTATTTTCCATAATGTTCATATTTTTGCATGAAATCTGGGACAGCTTATGTCAAATGCATTTTGGTTTTGTCCTTATGATTGTTATTTTTCACTTCTTAGTGTGGTTTTGGAAGATGACAAAAGGTCCAAAAGGTATTGTCTGTGTTTTTGGAGATATATGAGTTTCTGTGTTATGCATGTCAGTATGTTTTATTTGTTTTATTTTTTGTTCTTGTTTAGTTTTTTTTAAAATTCATTATAAAGTCTGGCTTGTTGGGTATGAGGCTCCCACTATGGCTTTCATTTGGACACAATCCCGCAGTGTCCACCATTTTTACTTTTGAGAGCCCTACATCCGACATTACGTTTATCTGTCAAAAATTACCCATAGCGGTTTTTACTTTTATGATTACTGTCTTTCCGTTGTTCCAACGTTTTTTCACATAAATTATCAAATGTATTTTATTATCAATGCAACTGTGGCACAGGGAGCATTTGGGGAGTTTCGTAATGACTTTTCTTATGTATGCTAATTCCCCTGTCCACCACGCATCATGCAAATAATCATGCATTTGCATGATTTCTATAGGGTATTTAAGTCTACTCCAGTGTATCCATATTTGATTCCAATCTAAATTGTTTTTCCTCTCTTCTACTTTATTGTTTGATAATTTGACTTTGTTTAATTCAGTATAGATGTCTTTAACACTTTTATCCACCCATATTTTAGTTTTCGCTCTATTTTCTGTTAGGGTTATTATTTATTGGTACGCAATTTTTGGCGGCTATATTAATTTTTTCAGATTGTTGGTATTGTAGATTGTCTCGCTGAAAATGATTTCTAACAGTTTGAAATGAGATAGATTTGTTTTTCCGCTCACAACACAAAATCACGTTTAAAGTCAAAGATTAACACAAATAAATACCGACTCTAAATGTATGCACGTTTTTAATGAGGTTGTCTCTTTAAACTCTGCTGGTTGATATATGAATTTTAAAAAAGCTGTATTCACAGGATTTCAATGTACTGGATGCATGCACTTGTTGCATTTACAGGATCGGAGTGTAAAGGGTGGATATAGTCACTGAGTTCAGTGGGAATTGAGTGGACTGGATTGAGATACCCGTCGAGTTCTTCCTTCCTCGTAATGTTACTGGTTCTCCAAGACTCTTCTGATTCAATATCTATATCAACCATGGTTTGTGCAATCAACTTTGGTTCGGTGTGTCGTTCCAAATTCATTTCAATGGCGGTTCTCAGTTCTCCACTTGGGTTGCTTACAATTGTCCAGTAATTTCCAGACACATTATCGTCCTGTATATTTTCCGCTCCGTCATCTTTAATTGAATTGGTAACTCTCTTATCATTGGATACTCTGTCCGTACGTAAGATGAGAAGGAAACCATAACTTTTAAGGAAAATGATAAATGCACATGTGCAATACGTACAGATGCATTAGCAATAATAAAATTACTCAGATATGAAGTACGTAGAGTGGGTACTTAATTGTGTCGAAATTTTATGTGTAAATATTACAATAAAATAATTCCAACACCTTATTCACCGGATGTACGCCTACCATTGAACAAAATCAAATCAAAGTTTAATAATACGGTTTTCAAACCTATATGCCCATATGAATTATCACACACACACGGCTGTGTGTATAGTATTTTATATCAAAATGTATGCATTGTAAGAACAGCTGATTATGATAGTCACAATGAAAAAAGTATATATTTCAACATTTTTCAATACATTGACAATTTATAATTGCCAGTTTCTAACTTGATGTTGAAGGCAGGCGATGAATGCAAAGGCCAAAATACCTCCCATTCCGAAAACAATATACAGCAAGTGGCTTTTGGATGGAAAAGCTGAGGAGAAAAAATAACATTTCTTTTTGTGTCTTATTTGGCAACTGAAAGTTAACAGTTTCTCTTGATATATATATATATATATATATATATATATATATATATATATATATATATATATATATATATATATATTCATTTCAAGAATCCAATTGCCGCAATTTTCTACAGGTATTGCTAGGCAATAAGTCCAAAATATTTTACAACTATTAGTGGGTTATCTCCCTTACCGTAATTAATTATTTCATCAAGAAGCATAAGGCATATTTTATCACAGGTAAAGTTGTTATAGTGTCATTTGCATACAACACTAAATCAAAACAGTAATACAATAAGTTGTGGAGTCATGAAAAGCGACGGAGGCACATAATCGGCAGATGAGAAGACTGAACAATATTTTCTTTCGTAAAAAATATAATTTTGATATATACAGTTTTGTAATATGTACACATATGGAAATTAGTTATAGTCGAAGCAGATGAACTTCCAAACATAAATTCAGCTAGGAGGACAAGATAAAGATGATAGTTCAACCTCCTATGCATCAACATTAAGGAATTGCTTTCGCAAAACCGATAACTGCATATTTACTAAGAAGAATGTCTAGTACTTATGGAGAACAACAAATTCAATATCGGTGTCGTTCAAAACTAGGCGATGCATTAAACTGTTTAGTTTTTTCGACATAAAATGAAAGCCACGTGTTTGCGTTGATTTGGGCGGTTGGTGACAGGTTACACTATTTACACTGATGACCAATCCAATAGCCCACAAAAATCTTTTCTAAGAGTATGTTCAAATTCAGCCATAGCAAATTTCTTTAGTTAAATAATTGTCAGCTTTTTAATTTTCTGCAGTATCAGTGAATAATAAATGACAAAAGTTTTTACAATACTGGATCAATGAACTGCAAGTATCAAATGATTAAAACGTATATGATCTATTATATTTACAAACGTGCTGTTTTCAGATGATTAATTACAAACTTAAAATAGCAGGGAGTTTTTAAATCGATAATGGTATACTACACGATCTCGAGCGCATTTTAAATACCAACCACAATACATATTTCACATCAAGAACTTGTAACAGCTATGACATGCTCAGTCAAGTAAACGTTCATATATCAGTAAATACGACACAAGTGAAAGATAAATAAGAACACATCTGTGTATAAGTTTAACAATTTACCAAACCGGTCCGAATTTGTTCCTCTAGTGGAATGAACACTCGACTGTAAGACAGGCAAACCGGGTTCATACACAGAATTAGTCTCTACATTTGAGTTTGTCTAACTCTCAGTAGGGGATGGCCATATTTTGACTGCAGTTAGACAACAAAGTGAGGACAAATCTCAAAGAAAGTGGGCGACGAGTGTTAGGTCTAGTGCTATGCTGGACTGACTGCGAAGCAGACGAATAAGGTTTAATTCCCGATCGTAATAGTTTGATTTTGTCGGCACTCCTTTTGTATGCATGCGTGAATGCAAGAAACTCGTAACAACTTAACCAGCATATTTGAAAAACGTACTGCTATAATAATAATAAAAATAATAATAATAATAATAATAATAATAATAATAATAATAACAATAATACTAAGGACTTTGTATTATGCATTATCTTTAGAAGCTCTGAAAGCTTTACAACATCTATAATGATATGAATACAAAAAACAATAAACAGAAATAAAACTCATACAATTATAAAACATAACAAATGCAGAAAATATTTAAGGTAGGAAACATTATTAGGCATTAAAGTTTGTTCTTTAAATCAAAATGGTAACTTTTTCAGAGCACTCTAGAAAGGAATCACTGTGTCTCTGTGTCTAATTTCAATGGGCAATTCGTTCCACGTTGCTGAACCCTGGTATGCAAAAGAACGTTGTCCATATGACTTCGTTTTCATAGTGGGAATAATGAGTATACGATTGTCAGAAGAGTAGCGTAAGTATCTTGCTGGTGTGTACACATGGATGTGGCCAGATACATATGTTAGACTGGAGTCCGTCAGTGAAACGTAGCACAAAGAACAAATTTTGTGTTTGATTCTGGATCAAATGGATAGACAGTGTAATGTACAGATAAGCGGGGAGGTGTGCTCTGATCGTGGAACTCTAAAGATGATCCGAGCAGCTCAGTTTAGAATTTTTTGAAGTTACTGGAGTAGATAATGAGACGAACCAGACATAAATGAGTTACAATAGTCCATTCTTGAAAGTAATAATGAAGTGTGTTAGAAGAATCAACTGAAAGATATTTGGAGTTTCAGGTATTTGATGCTAATCATTTTGTTGAAGGTAGGAATGCTATCTGGTGTTTTCTATTGGGATTGGATGATGTCTCACAATTGACAAGTTCGTTATATTTTAGATGCTTAGACTAAGATATAATTTACTTTTTCAACAGTTTAATGTCGAATTGGATCAGGTCCTGCAGCTTTATTATCCCGACATATTTGTGTATGTGTGTATTTGATTCTATGTATGTGTGTGATTTGGATTTTCAACGTAGCTTTAAAACAAATTTAGTCATCTCTGTACGATATCTGCATTGTGACAGTTTGCAGTGCTTTCTAGAACTGAGTCATCATGGCGCAGACATGTGGCATCATGTCCCACCCGGTCACATTACCTAGACACCATGTCGACCAATTCTAACACTAACCTCTTAATGATGAGCGACCAGCGAAGCAGCCGCTAGTACCATTTGTAAAAGTCTTTGGTATGTATGACTCGGCCGGGGTTCGCACCCGTGAACTCTAGCATGTTAGGCGGACGCTCTAACCACTTGGGCCACTGGAGTGGTCCGCCATTTTATCTATTAACGTGATAGATCTGCCTGATACAAGTTTTAAAGTATATAATAAGGGAAAGATATATATATATATATATATATATATATATATATATATATATATATATATATATATATATATATATATATATATATATATATATATATATACGTTTACCGATATGCATGCCATGCTAGGCAGTGAATGAATGGATATTTTATTTTTCAATAACCTGAAAAGTGAATTTTATCAAATACTAATTCATTTCGTTTAGAGTTAAGCAGAAAATAAGGCATACTTTATTTCCTATAGTTTATATCATTTAATCCGTGTGTGCGCGTCATTAACCTGAATATCAAGTGACAAGACAAATCACGAGATTGATTATAAAATATCGGCAACAAATGTCAAGCAAAGATATGAGGTGAAATAATCTTTGAGAACGAATAGAAGTAGCAATGTTATTTCACAACTGAGGTTATAGAGATAAGGGAACTAATGTTGTATACAGGTCAGTGGGTCACATCAGCCAAAGTTCAAATCCTTCTTTCGCCTCAAGGGCCATGTAAGGTCGACCTATATATTTTGGTCATAAATGTTCGTTCTGCTTGTAAATGTCAAAGATTATGTAACGAAAATAATACGAGGTAAACGGTTTTTATTTATATGGAACCAATATTGTTAATGACGCTTTGGGATTCCATCCGAGTACTTTACAAATATTAAACAGGTTTGGTACAGTACCTTCTGCATCCACTTCTGAGGTCATAGCTGTGGTCTTGTCATGATTGATACCTGAGCAAAACAAAATGTAAATACTTACGAATTATCCAGCGTTATAAACATACATAATTATTATCTGTCAAATATGATGGAGACTTAAAAACTAGACAAATATTCATGAATACGGGTACTGTAAGCTTTATTCTCCAAAAAAGGCATTACACAATTGACAACATATCATCAGGTAGATTTATTTATTTATTTGAGCTATGTTTCTGCAGTTCATCCCTCATGATATCTCAATATAGCGTGATGTCTGCCGTTTAACGTTTGTTTTATATTATGTTGTAGTGATTATTTACAGAGACAATATATACAGTAAAGTAATTCTTCTTCCCCATTCGAAGTAAAATAGCACATTAAGAAACACAAAAATTAATTCGAGACGTTATGGATTAGATTTTGATTCGTTTTAAATGAATTCCACGGCCACATTAGCATCACACAATAACTTGAATTTCGTGACAATCATGTTATTCACGTGTCGCTAAAGTTATGTATCATAAGTCGGTGCAGAGAATAATCTCAATCGTTTTACTTGGAAAATACTGTAAATCAACACACACACACACACACACATATATATATATATATATATATAGAGAGAGAGAGACGGACAGACAGACAGAGAGACAGACAGAGAGATAGGTCGTGCTTTACATGTGTATGTTTGCATGTGTGTGTGTGTGTGTATATATATATGTATATATGTATATATATATATATATATTTATATATATATATATATATATATATATATATATATATATATATATATATATATATATATATATATATATATATATATACTAGCAAGTACCCGGCATGCGTTGCAATGCCACTCAAAGAAAGAAAGTGTTTGTGTTTTAATCCTGGCATGCGTTGCAATGCCACTGTTTCCAATCTTGCTTCCCGCTGCTCGTCTGTTTCAGATGATCGGGCTTGAGCAGTGCGAACTGGAACGGTTTCCAATCTTGCTTCCCATTGCTCGTCTGTTTCTAAGGCGCCTACAGTTCCCACCGAACACACGCGAAATTAGGTATCGCTACCGATTATGAATTTCATACAGCTGTTCATTTACGTCATCATAGTTTCAGTCCATCAAGACCGTGTTCGATCACGTGACGTATTCAAGGCGCTTACTGTTCGATCACGTGACGTATCTAAGGCGCCTACAGTTAACAGCGAACACACGGTAAATGTCGCAAAACTATATGAAATACACACATTTGTTAATTGTGCAATTTAAATGGTTGTACTAATTCAGAAACCTAGCAAGTACCCGGCATGCGTTGCAATGCCACTCAAAGAAAGAAAGTGTTTGTGTTTTAATAGACTATTTGAGTGGTTTCTGGAAAGCATCTCAGATTATTTAGTGGTATTTATCGAGCCCACAATAAGTGGTTACCTTACCGAAGACGTTTTAGGTATCGCTACCGATTATGAATTTCATACAGCTGTTGATACTCACCAAAGTTTTATCGCAGTCAGATCGACCACTATCTTTTCGTTTAGGTGGCATAATTGATTTGACAGCGAAAGTAATGCTTTCTAGCGACTATTACAAATTCACACCGCGATTGTTTGATGTAACCAAGGCGCGAACCAAACGTAACTAAGTAAACATGACGTATCTAAGGCGCCTACAGTTCACACCGAACATACGCGAAATTAGGCATCGCTACCGATTATGAATTTCATACAGCTGTTGATACTCTCCAAAGTTTTATCGCAATCGGATGAACGGTATAGGAACGCATACGACACAAACAAAGAAACAGACAAACATAGATTATTTTCATACTGTCAAAAGGTCTATTCTGTTTATTGAAGTGCTTTTGGATACACAATATTTTTTGTTTTTCTGTCTGGTGCGTATATGAATAAATCAGAAGGTTTTCCAACGCGTGAGCAGGCCACATACAGCTGTCCATGTGAGAAGCATGGATTTTCCAAATTTAGTCCACACACTTGTATTGATTGTCCCTGTGCTTTGTTTATGGTAATTACAAATGCGAGTCGCACCAGAAACTGCAAACGTTTGAATTCGAATGGCATATCTGTCGGAATCATATAATATCTGTTGGTGCATTGTACTGTCTTTCGAGTTGGCCGACAGGTGTTTTGTCTGCTCTAACTACAACTTTGTAGTCATCAGTTGGCATTTGTTCAAGGGCAGTTCTGAACAATCGAATTAATTCGTTGTGTTGATCGAATAAAGTTTGTAATGCAGCGACTATTTCTCGTTTAGTGCCCGTATTGAATTTACAACGTTGATCGATTTGCTCATAAGTGTTTCCCATGAAATAAATTTGAAGAAATTTGTGATCTGCGTTCGGTAGTAGTGATCCTGCACGATGATAAATTTACCCTTGCACTTTAAATGTTAGCATGTAATTCTCGCGCACGATATTTGTTGCACCGAACGATGTCATTTGGAAACATGAATTGTACTTCCGTATGTTTGCCAAGAAATGTTTCGATTGGCTTGTGTCACCTGATACCAACGTTGATAATGGTTCGGGTGGTGAATGTAATTCTGGCAATCTCACTTTTCCACCCGCGCAGCACATTCCTGGTGTTTCATTCTTAAATTTGAGGGCATTGTAATACACGCATAATTTATCCATTTTTCAAATAAGCACACTTGGATGAAGACTGTAATCATAATTAGAATTGTAATGGAATGCACTAATATTTAAATCAGTGTGCATTGTTCGTCTGGATTTAGCAGTGCGAACTCGAACGGTTTGCAATCTTGCTTTCCGTTGCTCGTCTGTTTCAGATGATCGGGCTTGAACAGTGCGAACTCGAACGGTTTGCAATCTTGCTTCCCGTTGCTTGTCTGTTTCAGATGATCGGGTTTGAGCAGTGCGAACTCGAACAGTTTCCAGTCTTGCTTTCAGTTGCTCGTCTGCTTCTGAAGCTCGTGATGACTTTATCTTTCGTCCTTGAGGTGTAGATCGACCAATAGCTTTTCATTTAGGTGGCATAATTGATTAGACAGCGAAAGTAATGCTTTGTAATGACTATCACAAATTCAAACCGCGATTGTTTGACGTAACCAAGGCGCGAACCAAACGTATACACACACACACACACACAGACATATATATATATATATATATATATATATATATATATATATATATATATATATATATATATATATATATATATATATATATATATATATATATGCAAAGTTTGAAATGAAATGTAATTCCAGTCATGAAAGCATCAAAAGTGCACCAATCAATAAAACTATTGTCCAACTCATGTAAAACGACATTTGAAACAAAAAATGATAAACGTGATATTTATTGCTAAAGTACCTCGTGTAATTACTTTCTTCTTCAGAGCAGTAGTTGTATAATCATCTATTCCTGAAATAAAATAAAATAAAAGAGAGTGGAGTTTCTGCCTTATCTGTTTAAAAGATATCTTCAGTAGTCAAGGGTCCGCTATGTTAGCCTACCTAAACCTTGGAGAATCGATATGTAATTGCATTGTACTAGCGACATCTATCGATTTTTACGAGTTTCCTCCCTTAGTATGTGATACCATCTAACCATAGCGATCAGCAATGATACATATGAACATCGGTGGAAAATGGTTGCAGCAATTGACGTCAAAAGGAAACTTTGCAAGTTTACTATCTAAGACATAAAACAAAATATTATATTTGAAGGAAAAGATGTAATTTTTGCAAGCACAAACCATTAGTGGAAAATCACCTATTTATCCGCCCATTCTAGTTGCGTGTTCCCCTGATTTCGATTATGTAGGAACCGTGTTCAAATTTGAACAACCAGAATTTGATTGTACGAGGTGGCTTAACACTAACAACTGAAATATCTGAACGATCGGCCAATATGCAAACATTTTGGAACCGTGGCTGGCGAAGGTATTTAAAATGATGGAATGTTTGAAATGTAGTGTTTTGTATATCTATATATTTGTGACTCCTTTTGAATTATTTATATATTTTTGTATAATTCTAATTCTGGATGAAATGTGTACAAAATCACTTTAGTTAAGTTTGGCCTACGTGACTTGAATATGTTAAGATCATAATATTGTATAGAATCTATAAATAGATGTTTACTTAAATGGTGCCCATGGCGTGATTTCTCAGTGACTGATGTGATTTCGTCGTTTGGAGAATAATTCTTTAACGTCCCATTGGATGCGTTACCTCAAGTGAATTGGCTCAATGCAACGCAAATTGCGTAGTGTATGCTGTCACGTGGGGTCTACTACGAGGTACAGTCGCAATACACCGTGTATTAAAGTAGAGAGGTAGTTAAGCATTTAGTTTTATTCAGATTATTTTAGTCATTCATTGTTATTGAGTTCTTCTTGTAAGGCTGCAGACGGATTGTATGTTGTACTTAGATATTATTCGAGAGGAAATATATTTGTCTGAACTGTCAAGGAAGATAATACGTGCTCATTTGCTGGATAATAATGGTATTCTGGAACTGTTATAAATTAGTCAAAGGTATTCCGAAAAAAGCCATCTTGACAACATCACAGTTCTTAGAGAACCAGTATATTTCTGGTATTGAAATTTATAAGGAACTTTCCATTCATTTAAGAATTTTTTCATATACCTGTATCAGGTGTAGTTTGTATTCACTTCATAATACTGTAATTTTGTTCTCATTTGTTTCCATGTTTAACTTTGATAATTAAATTAGTTGGTAAGTTTTATAAAACTTATTGGCTTTTTTCTTTTCTTTTAGTTAAGTTTGTGGTCACATAATCGTACTTGTAACCATATTAAAAAATCAAAGGACAACTGTATACGAAGTCATTGAGAAAAAGGAGGCAAAAGCTGAGAATTTAAGCGGTTTCCGAGTCGATAAAAGAAAACTTGATTTACAGACTTAGTTTGTTTTTATTACTATTATTGTTAATTAGTAGTACTAGTAGTATCAGAAGTAGTAATTGTAGTAATGAAACAAAAAATAGTTGTGTTTTTTATCATTGTTGCTGTTCATGTACTATATTAGTGTTTTATTCATATATATATATATATATAGTTAAACACATATCAACGAATCAAGTATTTAGCATGCAACTAAGCTTTAAGAGATTTCAATCGATATATATATTTAATGGGCGAAGTTTGATCATTAGTCTGTGGGCGGTGTTGTCACATATATTCTTGTTTCACTTAATTTGTAGCAAATGTACTTCCATTCATGACATCATCAGAGTTTCAACAAATATTGTTCGACCAATATCAATAAGAATAAAACTATTCAAGTAATCTTTTCAGAAATAAATAAATAAATAAATAAATATAAAAATAAATATATATATATATATATATATATATATATATATATATATATATATATATATATATATTAAAAAAAGTGCTTTTTCAAGATTTTTCCTCCGAAGTAGTGCCATTACCAAGAACAAATAATATTTAAAATCAGCCAGTATTTTGCTTTTCAGAAGCATTGTTTTCATTCATGATAAAGCTCTATACTATACAGAAAATAGTTCGTATACAGCTTTGTATTTAAAAGAAAAACAAAACAATTCATCCTCAGGAAATATTATATTTTCCCATTATTATTCTCTCTCTCTCTCTCTCTCTCTCTCTCTCTCTCTCTCTCTCTCTCTCTCTCTCTCTCTCTCTCTCTCACACACACACACACGCACACACATCTCATACACACAATACATAAAAGAGTCGGGTGAGATCGCTTTATACCAATCCTTCAGGGTTTTTTCACGTCTTTAATCGAATATGAAATTAGTTGTATTTACAGAACCATTACCTTCTGTAGACTCCTTCTGGGTAGTAGCCATGGGTGTGAAAGAACCCATCCCAGAAAAAGTGAATAGTGAATGGACGCTGAAGTCAAAACTGATAAATACCTCTCCTTTTCCTGATAAACTTCAAATTTTAATCAGTCCAAAAATATGAATTATATTGTATCCGAAAGTACGAGACTGTTTAATGTGATATATGGCATAATTAACTTCCTTTTGACATTGATTTGGATAACACGCCAAAAAGTGGCCTTGTTGTTTTATTTCAACTTGTATTTGACAGTTTTTTTCATGTGATCTAACTTCGTAACTGTCCAATGAATACTCTAAGCCTTCTTATTCATGTAAGCGACGAATGTTGAAATCATTGTGTTGTGCGTATTCTGTATACAAGATGTATACCCGAGTTAAGAAAACAAATTACAAATGTTTCTAGAGCAAAGAAGAAAAACAGGCATTAGAAAAAACAACCTCTATATCGGGAAAGTCAGCGGCACTTAGAAGATGATGGTGAAATTTTAAACAAATTTCACGGGGTGGGTGTGAAGATTACCAATATACACCACACCAAACAGAAAGTGCTCTCTCTCTCTAACTCCTACTATAATGATGCATAGTAAGTCACTTGTGTTGATGTATGTGAACAACTATATCGATCGGTCTTTGCGGACTTGATTTGTGTATTACCTTAAGTATGTGTTGTGGAACACGGTCAATTTAAACGTATATACATAAAGGTCTAGACTTTATCTAAATTCCCAATGCCTATCAGTAAGAAGAAGTTGATGAGGATAAGCCCAACTTGGACCGAAAATAAGACAGTTCGGCCCAACTTTAACGACAATTAGGCCCAGCTCGAAAGACGATTCGGCCCAACCAAAGACACTTCGGCCCAATTTTAAAATACAACTGACAACTATTTATTTGTAACATATATTGTGACAATTCTAATATAATATGTTTTATAATAAAATTTGAAACATTTTGTGAACAAGATAAATGTTTTCCGAAGTTATAATGGTTAGGACAAACCGGAGAAAGAAAGGAGTATAGTAGAACTGTACGCTTGGTCTCCAAAACTTAATTCACAAGCAAAACATGAGATATTCTCGTATTTGAACGTATTTGTTACAAATAAATTTATACAGATAAAATGGATGAAAACTGCATAAATAGTTTTTTTGCGATAATTTGACAAATTTAATTTAGAACATTATTCCGTTTTGCTGTTATATGTTACGAAAAAGACAGATAAATGTGCACAATGAAAGATGCATCTTTACCAAAATTTCTTGTCAAACAGCCTAGAAAAATATACAAATAAATCATTATAAAATAATTCATTACTTTTTGAAGTCGTGTGATACCCATCAAGTAATCACATTTGCCTCCTATCGAATGACACTGACGACAGATGTATCCCTCATCAATGGAAGACCAGGTCTTAAAGTCTTTGCTTGTTATCACTTCGCACGTAGAGTGGAACCAAGAATCACATACCTGAATCAAAATGTATAGATACAAACTGTCGGCTGTCACAAATTGACATGGGTAAACTAATAATGTTATATGTATGCAAATTAATAATAATAATAATAATAATAATAATAATAATAATAATAATAATAATAACTTTATTTTGTGATCCTAATAAATTAGTTCTAGGAAGGTGGTGGGTGTATCTAATTTAAATATATCAGATGGTTTAAGATTTGGCATAAACATAAAAAAGTAATTTATCATGTGGGCCTTAAAAAGAATCGAGTATGTTAAAATAATATACATTATATAGATATACAGAAATAATAAATGAGAAGATGGATAATATTTTCTTGTAATAATTTTGGAAGTTTAAATAATACTCTATGAGAAATATAAAATATGATTTATTTAACGTCCTGATTAAAAACAGTACAACAATTATTCTAGGTAGCATAATAATGAAATCATTTTAAAAAAAGTCTTGAGGCATTACAACATGGATGATTTGCAAACAAATACAGAAACAGCATAATACATTACTACAGTTAAAATACCTAATATGCGTATCATATATCATCCGACAATAAAGTTACTGAGATGTAAGAATACCATTACGAGAGAGAGAGAGAGAGAGAGAGAGAGAGAGAGAGAGAGAGAGAGAGAGCATGTATTATCGAGATGATGGAATTTATCATCCAAAATGTTATCATGACATACAGTTCATTTTCTTCTTTCAAATTGATTTTACTACATTACATTAACCATTTTCAAGATACATGCCGGTATACAATCGGCAACAAATAACATCGAATTGGTCAAATTTTCTTATCAACGACTCAATTATATGACGGAAATATAGAATGCTAATTGAAGGACTAAAAATCCTCATTTTGCGATCAGTGACATACAACAATGAATCTGATAATAAAGCTAATCATAAAATGCAATTAATATTGAAAACATCTACTTAACCAAGTTTAACTGAATGTTATTATTTTTTTTTTACATGTAATGTTGTTAACAGGACATATATAAGCTTATAAATGGCAATAACTGATACATTTTTTTTGCAAATATGTATTTTATGTAGATACTGTTTAATGTTAAACACAGATAACATGAGGTTTGAATGCTTTTACAGACACTCAAAGAATTTGCAGGAATAATATCATAATAATGATATAAATTAAAGATCGTTAAATGGAAACTAAACAATATATAAGTAATTGAGAAGATGACAAACCTCACATAAAAGACTGCCCGACTCACAAGCTTTCTTCCAGTCACCGCAAGGAAACTGTTTCTTGCTTTTTCCTTTTACCATTCTGATAATATCCAAGATCTCACAAACGTCAACAAACTTGAAAATGTTATCACGGTGAATAGAAAACTGATTTTTGGTTTGACTGCAACCTTCTTATATAAGGAATAAATGGATCTGACTTGATGCCAATTATTTACATTAAAATCACTGTTTAAACATAAGCGAAAGTTGGTAACAAGCACTATTTTTCATATATCGATTCAAATATATAACAAATAATACTGTTGATACCACTATTCAATTATATTAATGTTCATTGACCATTACATCTCATAGTATGTCGTTAAACGATAATTATGTTAAGCCTTACATGACACTGCCTGCTCAACTTACTGGATTCTATGTGCAGCTAAAGTGGACATCAAAGACATCAAAGACACGTGTAACAGGTGTGAAAGCGGCATTTAATGAATGCACACTATACTAGTTTTAGGTGTTTATGCAGTTGAAATGTTTCAGCTATTAGTCCTACAATAGAAATGAATTCACTATTTTTTAGTATAATTTTTGCAAAAACGAACACTTAAATGGAGTCTCTTAAATGATGACAGAAATACAATGATACATTTATTAAGTTCCATAGATATGTAGCTCTTATTATTTAAGTCCTTACAATAAAAATTATAATATTGAATGTACATTACTATAATTTCTTTCGCAATATTCTATTTTTGTCCCCATTATTGTCCATTATTCTCCATTACTGTCCATTACATCCCATTACTGTCCATTACAGCCCAATACTGTTCATTACTGTTTAGGGAGCTTCACGGTCGTTCCGTACCCAAGTCGATTCGTACCCAAATGAGTCGTTTCGTACCCAAAGCATTAGCCGTTTCGTACCCAAAGCATTAGTCGTTTCGTACCCAAAGCATTAGTCGTTTCGTACCCACGGTGCTGGTCGTTTCGTACCCAATGCTATCGTTGTTTAAATATCATTAAAAGAAATTTCATACATATTTGTAATGTTGCTTTTTTCCTTTGTTATAGATATACACAATAATAATAATAATAATAATAATAATAATAATAATAATAATAATAATAATAATAATAATTTGGACTATGTTACTAAATATTACTATCTTACTTAAAAAATACTTTTCCTCAACTTTGAATCAAACATGAAGTTGTAAGCAGACTCGTCGTTTACAATAAAATTTACCATAAATATAAATGATTACGAATTCTTTCAAACAATTAATCATTCCATTACAATGTATTATAAAATAGTAGAATTCAGTAAAAACATGTTGCAAACATATGAACTTTATTTTTACGATCTCATACATTAAAATGCATATTCTTCTTTAAATATGTTTATGAATATAGACGGTACTTGTGGAGGCTGATGGATATTCATACACTATCAAGGTAATTAGTAGTAATATTGGTAATTGCCATAATATCATCATCGTTATTGGTCATATTTGTAGAAGTGTTGGCGGTGGTATCATTGATATTCGCACATTTATGTTTTAAAATCTTTTCTTTTAGCTTAAAAGGGCAGACGTAACATACTGATGGTGTTCTGTCCGCTCTAAAAGATGCGATGCCCAGCCACCATAATACACCAGCATATACACAGCATCGATCCAGGGATCGTCGCCAAGGTTAAGGTGTCATTGGAGGTTAGTTGCATGTTGACTACGTCTTGGTAATTTCAAAATACACATCGCTCATTACCCTGCACCTGTCAATATTCATTGTTTCTATTAGGAACATCAACGTACGTGTAAGTAGTATTTGAAATACACATCATTAACTATTACGTTCTACTATATATACGCTCGCTTTTTTAATATTTATATATTCATTTATTTTTTTGTAACGCTCACATATTCTATAATATATTCCATAGGTGAAGAGTGTAGCGAAGCAGCATAAATATACATCAGCTGCTACGATCGTGGATAGAGTTTTAAATGAATTAGTGCCAAAAGCAGCAGAGAGGGTGAACCTCACAACCTTTTCCGACCAAAAATTGATTGAGTTCTCAAAACGGAAAAAAGAGCCTTCCTTCGAAATCTCATATTTTAACCCAAAAAAAATAAGTCTCCATTTGGTAAACGGAGACTTTGCGATTTTTCAATCAATTTTGGTCGCAACGTTTTTGTCGTTCACCCTCTCTGCTGCTGGAAGTTCAGTTCTGGTTAGCAAAAATAATAAATGATTTCAACCGAATATTTGATCAAGTCCTAGGACTTCACAAACAGACTAATCGCTAACACCTCCTCTTGTAGATCAATTAGATTATTGGACTGATCTGTGAGTTTGAAATTGAAATTAATTCTGGTTAATGAATCATTATGACATCGCATATAGACTGGATTAACTGGATTCTCAACAATTAAAAATCCTGGAGGTGCTGTTGGTGCAAATGAGTATAGAATATATCCTTGCTGAGCTTGATTTGATCGTTCGAGATTAATTTGATAGCTTCCTTCGATAACATCGCATACTAAATTGAGCGCAATCACAGATGAAATATTTACATTGTGTGGCGCGATATGCCTACCACCGCCATCTGGATCATTATTGTGAGTCAGGATTAATAAATTTTTCACTAGTTTCCTTTTCCATGCGTCGTAAATTATTTTAAATCTAATATCAATGATGTAGTTAAGTTGTTTTTTTAGTTTTGATACGTTATATCCAGGTAGTTTAAATGTTGGAATATCTTCAACGGGGATATTATATTATTTTGCAAATCTTATTCTCGATAGGGGGTTATCGTCATCTAATATATCCTGAGTAATTTTCAAATTAAATGTTTCCATATCGTCGATAATTTTATTGCATGTTTCTACGACGCTGATAAATTCATCTCGGGTGAGAGAGCCGGATTTAAGAGATATTAACAACAGTGAAAAATCATTATTCATTGCTGTGAAATTTTTAACGATTTTAGGTTCGTTAACAAAATGATACCCCTGCAATGGTCCACCCCCCACCACATGTTCGTATCCTAACCCAGAAAAGTCTATAGGTGCACTGAACTCTTTATAACTTTTTATTGGATTATCAGGTTTTATTATGTCTGTGACATAATCAGATTTTTTAGGTTCGGGTGATACAACAACGGTTTCCTGAGGTGGGTTTTCAGGCCATCCTAGCACGGTTCTGATTGAGCTGTTATAGATATCTACGACGTATCCTTCTGTGCTTATTTCAATGGCAGACGATAGTGTCGGTTCATGAACCGTTATAGCAATTTTTGATTCTTTTCCAGTAATCGATTTTATTCTACGCGCGAATTCATTATTGATTTGTTCGATTTGGTATGACCCTGTTGGTATCGAAACAACGTTCCAGTCTGGAGTCCCGTTTTCTTTATTCTTATTCGCGAACACCAAGGAATTATTCGGTTGTTGACCACCAAATGCTACCGATCTGATATTAGGCCAACTGTGATACATTCGTAGTTTTGCTAGCGCTATCTCCTTCACGGGGACTGGGCTAGGGAAATTCACACTGAATTCAGGATTCGTTGATGTTATTGATATCATGCTTGTTTGTACTGGGTTCGTGTTCTCCACTATTTGTTGACGTAATTCCATCGGTGTTGTCATTGTTATTATACTCATGTTGTCGCTCTAATTTTGATATCGCGGAATCGTAAATACTGACCATCACTGAGAACTCAGTATCTGATATCGTTGAGGTTATTGAGATCATTCTGGTTTTTGGGTTTGTGTTTTCTAATTTCATCGGTGTTATCATTGTTATTATATTCATGTTATCGCTCTAATTTTGATATCGCGGAATCATAAATACTGGCCATCGCTGAAAACTCACTATCTGAGTTGTATTATCGAGTGACGACGATATCATCGAGGATAATTGCGAATTCGCGGTTGATACAAAATTAAATTGAATTAAGTAATCTTGCAGTTTACTCTGGCTGCATGATGATATCTTTTTTATTATCCCGGTTGATATACCCGCGATTGTAGCCGCCGCAGAAATGCAAATTGGAACTACGACCGGGGCAATCATTGTAACCGATGCAAGTATTATTTCGGCGCCAGTGAGAACGCCTGACAACGAGTACATAGTAACATCAACTGCGGTGATTCTTCGTCGGTATTTTTTTATTTTTATTTGATACTCCTCGGCGAGGGTTTTGAGTCTAGTTTGAAATTCTCTGACCTGATTATAGCGATATTGCGATGATGAAATCATTTTTATTTTAAAAACGCTAGCGTTTTCAATTGTGAAATCCGAAGGATTTTTCCTTTCAATTTAGTTATTTACTTAAATCCGCTACGAATTACACATACCACGTTGTTGAAACCCTAACCAAATTTTTATCAGTAGATGTTATCGTGAACTTTTCCGTTGTATCCTTGTCAATGATCGTTGAAATCGTACTGTTGACCCCGGATGAACTTGACGATGAAATATTGAATTGAGTCGTTGTCACTAGTGTTAATCGATAAATACCTTTAACGGTTGCAGTGATGTCTAATTTGTTGTTTGTAGGAGTCCACGCAAATGATCCGTGTTGGATCGTGTATACTACATTATTGGTTTTTTCATGAGGAATTTTTGCTTTTTAAATGATTGTTATCATCCTCGGAAAATCAGTTTTGATGGCTTCGATGAAGTTTTTCGTCTCATCGATGGATTTTTTAATATCAGGGAGTTTTATGTCGAGTTTATCGAATGTAGTTCCAAGAAATTTATCCATGATGTTTCTACGAAAAATTGAAAACTGTTTTCCTTGTTCTTCAATTTTAGATTGAAATGTTGCTAGTTCCAACGCAAAATCGTTGAGAGTTTTTAATCTATCTGTAATAGTCGAAAAAAGTACACCCGGTTTGAGTTTACCCTGATCGGAAAATAACACGATAGTATCCTCGATTGCGTTTCGTTGTTTAACCAAAATATCATCCAACGACACATTACTTGTTTTCAATTTACCCTGATCGGAAAATAACGCGATAGTATTCTCGATTGCGTTTTGTTGTTTAACCAAAATGTCATCCAACGACACATTACTCGTTTTCAGTTTACCCTGACGATCTTGAAATACAACTATTTCCCCGGGATCAACACTTGTTAGATTCAACGTCTCAGCTATTTCATCTTCGATTTTTTTTTATATCACCGGTTGCAGTGTCATCGGGTTTGGGTTTCAGAGGTCTTCCCCAAATATCGATCATGTTATTGTAAAACTCTCTCTCTCTCTCTAAAAAGCGATTGCTGGTGTATTCATTTACGACAACATGTGGTGGTTTTCCCCTTGGGTTACCCAAGAAGTTAGAAATAGCGTTAAGGAAATTTAATACTTCGCTGCCGCATATTGGTGGATCATTCATTTGTTGTGTTGGTAGCGTAGAATACCAAGTCTTCATTGGAAAAGTTTTTATATAACGCATAAACTCTTTTGGCGGTGCTAATCCATATGAATCAAAATAGACAATCCCACGTGGATCAATAGCGTATGCAACCCAGTGAGTTCCAGGTCCGGTGCTGTTATCGAGATTAATGATACCTGTTTCAACGCTGTTGGGTTGTGTCGGTAATTGATCTTTCATAAAGACACCTCTGAAGTTTTTTATGGCTAGTTTTTTAGCAGCATCGAGTAAATCAAAATTGGACATTGGCGTGAAATCCGAAGGATTTCCAATCGAAGATTCCACAACCAAAGGTTTGGAAATCGAAGATTTCTGAGTTAATAAACCGGTCCTAGTCTTAGACCTTTTCCGCTGTACCATGAATACGGGGTTCCTGGTAGTCTCAGGCCTTTTCCGCTGTACCACGAATACGGGGTTCCTAGTAGTCTTAGACCCTTTCCCTTTTTTTATAACCCTGCCCAGTTGCCTTTTTTAGTGCCATTCCTGCCGCGGTACCAACAGCTCCTAACGCTGCCGCTTTAGCTACCACTAGGGCTGCTGCCGCAATCAACGCTGGAATCGCAGCTAACAACGGGAATATACCACCTGTTTTAATCATGTTTTTGATAGCAGCCGCAGAAATAGTAATCTGGACACCCTTTTTTGCTACAAGTGCATCATTGAAATGTTTTACTTGACGACTTGTCAGCGATAATTTATTTGCACCGCCAGTCATTTGATTGGGTTTCAGCGTGATTGTGGTTCCACATTGCTTAGCTGATTTGGATTGCAATATTTTTAATTGACCAGGTGTCAAAGACACATTGATATGACTATACGACATTATACATAGTAGATTAATTCTAAATCGAGAAAATGTTTTTGGAAAAATCCGAAGGATTTTCAATCATAGATTTTCTACTGGAGCATTTACCACTCTCATTCTTCCTCCAACACCTTCAAGTAGCATTGATTTGTCGCTGAGAATGACAGCAACTGCTCTATAATTAGCAATAGCAACAGGACGAAGCACATTAGCTCTAAAGTGTATATCAACGACGGACTGTCTTGTTAAATCAAGATGTTCCAGCGAAAAATAATAGATCGGATACAGATTCTTAAAATCCAATTGTCATATTTGTAGACCAGTATCAACATTTTGATCACGTGCCATAAACGACAACAACCTATGATACACGCGTGCAATATGATTTTGACCGTAATCAAGTTGTATATCCTCGGATGGTTCCTGTTGGCCGTTTATTCTCAGCGAGACTTCTCTAACACCTAATGGATCAAATATCATATGACTGAAACGTTGATTGCCAACTCGTGTGTTATCCTGTAACGCAATAAATATATGATGTGGCGCAGCAACACCTTGTTTTGATGCTAGATTCCAAGTGAATAACCCGTTGATATTTGATTGTTTAACATCTGTACTCACGGTTAGCCAACTTAGTAATGATTTTCCTCCTTGGTCCATAAATGATAGTAATCGTTCTTCTGCGGTGATTGATGGAGTCAACACTGGCAGCCACAATGATATTTTTGTTAAAATAACTTTACCGGCATCATCATTTACATGATCTGCAGCTGCGTTTGCTGGAATCCTCCAAATTGCGTCATTAATATCATTCTTTCGTACAAGCGATACTGTATGTTTCGCCCCGTAGATAACTTTTCGGACGTTTCTACAGAATCCAAATATGTGATGCAGTGGAATCGCGCATGAAAATGATTTAGGCCGCCCTTCCAACATTGAAATACGTGTTGCGGCTCCTAGATTGAAATTAACATCGTTGTTTATAATCATATTCTCGACATCAACATTAGCATTACCAGCATTATTCTGTGGTCGTCTTACAACAAATTGATTTCCTCCAGCGGTATTTTTAACATCTTTTGCAAACATCATAGAAGGTCCCGCCGATCTTATATAATCATCAGAATATCTCGCTAACCCGATTATTGTTGTAGCCACATCAACATCACGATCTATCAACTCGATTTCTTTTCCATCGATGAGGTATTTTGCACTCTCAAATAACGCCATAATACCATTATTGACAAAACCGACTTGAGTACCAGCTGGATACGGTGCTGGTACAACAGTAGTATCAGCAGCTGTTACAAGTTCTCCTTCTACTTCGATAAACGCTTCAGCGGGTAGAAAATACTTACTGGTATCATGGACTTGAAGTTCAATTCTTGATCGACTATTTGAGTCTATTGCATGATAGGCGTAATATTGATAATCGCGTACAGAATCATCCTTGCCAACTGGGGCGTCTATATTAAACGATGGATCCGATGACTTTTTGAACATTTTATTCTATTTATCAGAGTCTAAATCGTGAAATCGTAAACGATTTTCATCGTAAAAGAATCGTAGGATTTCATCGTGAAAAACTAGCGTAAAAATCCGTAGGATTTCATCGACGTAGTTTTTTAAAGCCGCTTCCTGATATCATATTTGCAATATTGCTTTTTTCGGGGGTTATCAACGACGCTAGCTTTTCATCTACTGCGTTATTTATAATTTTACTAACACTTGCAGGCATTTCCGCTGTAGACGGTAACGGTTTTGAAAATCCTTTGGATTTCCTCTGTGATTTCACTAGCGCTGTTAATTTATTCTTCGCGGCTGAAAACGCTTTTCCGGCAAGATCTCCAACAGCACTAATACCCTTATCACGAATAACATCAATTGCTTTCATTGATAATTGTTTAGCTAACGGCATCACTTTTGGAGCCATTCTCGCAAATAACCCTGCAATGGTATTACCTAAACCATCTCCGTAGTATGCTCTATAAACCGGAAACCGTGAATTAACTACATAGACGGGGGTTGGTTTGTCATGGTTGTAGTGTATGATCATTATTGTAAAAACACTAGTGTTTTCAATTGTAAACAGTTTCCAATCCAAAGAATTTTCGACTTAGTCGCTGTAAAAATCAGTATGATTTTCCACTAACTCGCCGATTAAATCTCGATATGTTTTGATATCCATGATACCGCCTTGAAATAACCGCCTGCAGATATCAGCTGCTTCATTAATTATTTCTGGAGAGTTATTTCCAGCTCGTTTTCCTCCGATGAGAACTTCTAATCGTGATATATCACTGAGAATATTACCGGGACATGAAACGCTAGCGTTTCCAACTAGACCACTCCCCAGAAATTTCTTCTCATCGTATGGGTCTTGTTTTTGCTGTCTTATTTGGAGTTTAAATTTTCTCTTGAAGTCTCTGTATTCCTTCATCCTTCTATCTAAACTCCCAGTATTTATTTCATACACTATATCAGCCCATTCATTATGTGACATTCTATAATTCGTATAATTGTCCTTGAAAAACTTCTCTTGTGAATCATAGCTGTTAGCAGCAAATTCACCTAAATTGTCTATATCCTCGTTGAGAAATCGTTGTTTAGCGCTATTGGTAAATATAATTGATATAGGTAGTTGTCCACTAACTAGTTCTTCCTGAAATCCTTCAAATTTTCGTTCTGAAGCGGTTGATATATCCTGAGGAAGTGTTTTTAATGATTTTTTTGTTTGTTTAGTTCTTTTTGCTATTTTTTCTAACACAGGGAGAAAAGTCTCGTCTTGTTTTTTTCCTTGTTCAGAGATTTTTGACACTATCTGTTTCGTTGTTGTAGTTATTGGTTTAAACAATTCTTCAGATCCCGCAGCAAAATCAGTCTGAAGACTCTGTCGTTGTTGCAGTTTATTTCTTAAAGAGTCGCGAATTGGTATAAATCTCCTAATTGCATCTAGTCGTTCATGAGCCAATCTAGTTGTTAATGCTTCATTGACCATTATTTGAAATCAGAAACAATTTTTCAAATGTAAAACAATTTTCCCGAACCCGACCTAACAGACGAAAACAATTTTCCAATTTGACATGTCGGATGATTTTTAACACCATCGTGGGAGTATTTCATTGATGGCGCAAGTGCCAACGCCGTTGAAATATATTTTTTTTTTATTCAGTGTGTGAAATATTTTTATTTTTATTCACTGATTTTGCCTGTTTTTGACTGATTTTGCCTGGTTTTTTTTACTGATTTGCCTATTTTTCACTGTTTTTTATACCATTTTGATCAGTCTTCGTCGGGTAAAGTAGTCGATTTTGCATGGGATTTCCCATAGGAAAAAGCTGTTAGGATTCATTTTGATGGTTTTTTAGTCATTTTTCATCAATTTTTGCCTGTTTTCACTGATTTTTGGTCATTTTTCCTTGATTTTCGATTAAAAAACCTCGTCGGGTAAAGTAGTCGATTTTGCATGGGATTTCCCATAGGAAAAAGCTGTTAGGATTTGATTTTAATTTTACGCAGTGTGAAATATTTTTATTTTTTATTCAGTGTGAAATATTTTTATTTTTTATTCAGTGTGAAATATTTTCACTGATTTCTATTGAGGGTCGAAAAAAAAATCTCTTTGAGGGTCAATCAATCAAAAAACGACAAAATCTCTCTGAGGGTCGGTCACTGTCAAAATCGTTCATTTTCTTGAACTAACGCTCGTAGGTTTCTACCTTTAGAATTGATATCTTATTTCAATTCGTATTCCTTACCTAATTCTTTTCGTATTCCTTCTACGATAGTATATAACGGGACGAACACACTTACGTCACTGGAAAATTAAACAGAGTCCCGAATAGAATTCTGAATTTTTTTAATTAACGCGTATTTCTTTGGCAGCATATATTTGTTAGTGTTAACTCCGTATTCTATATCCTGAAAATCCGACATGATTTGATCAGGATTCAAACCATCTGATAGTTTGATATCCTGATTTTTCAATTTTGCTATTTCATCAATAATGCTATTCATTTTTTCAGGATTCATATTCTATGATAATTACATATTTCTAAATGAAAAATATGACGCATCAGACATAAAAAAATTGAATTTTTTGTCCAGTCTTTTTTGAAATCGCCGTCTTGGTTATTCCCTCGGCAACGAGTCGTACAGAAGGTCGACAAATATCGAAGTGCATACTGGCGCTATTCATATACTGAAATATTTTTTCCTCGTTATTTGTTGTATTCAAAGATTTTACTGGTCTCGCTTTTTTCGAGCAAGTGCCAGTCTTTCCTCGTTTGGTATTCTCACTTTTTGTAATAGCTTCTAGATTTGATGAAGAATTATTCTTTGGATTGGAATCTTTATGATCAATAACAAAACCATCTTTGATCAATCCATTATGACATTCATACACGAAACGATGGCAGTAATATTTCTTCTTTCCCCCAACAGTAAACCTCAAATACCCCATACCATTATCCCACCCAACTGGTTTCTTCAGTCTACAGTGTGTGATAATACCATCACTGGATGCTTCATAATTTGTAATCACAGGGTGTGGTCTGAATTCTTGGTTCATTTATATACTATACTATTGTTTGTCTAATTCAGTGTTTGGTCTAATAATGAATCTTTCAATGTAGTCTTGAGGAGTTCTTATGATTTTGTCCTTGATACTGACTTTGTCAGGGACAGAGTCAAGGTCAGTGTCAGAATTTTTGATTGAAAATCCATTTTTGATTCTTTTATCATAATAACGCTTCAACTCCCTGTATCGTTTGCCACCGCAAATTAGACATAATTGCGATTTTTCCCTGACCCCAACCCCACATCGTATACAAGGTAACGGACCAAGGCTTCCACGTCGAAAACTTTGCATATGATACCCACAGAATTCATTTCTGCATGATTTGTTACACGGTGTCGTTGATCCAATCATGAGCCATTTGCAGTGATTCATTATACATAAATCTTTCATTTGAATGCTTGTTTTAATTATAGTATGGAGGAGTTCAAGACATTATCGAAAATTAAGCCTTAGAAAAATGGTAAATTCATTGATTATACCATGAAAGAATTCCAGAGATTATCGAAAATTAAGCCTTGGAAAAATGCTAAATTCAATCTTGATAAGGAGTTCCAAAGATACACCAAAACGTCTAATCGGTGATAGAACTATACTGGGTAAAATCAGGGAATGTTTTAATGAATTCTACCGAGACGGTGCAGCATACTGTTGGTCGACATTTCGAATTATACATGACGATGTCAGTGTACCCAACATCGATGCTACTATGAACGATGAAAGAGCAGCTGAGATAATTTCATATCTTGGCCCGCCAAGGGGCTGGAAATCCAAATGGTTTTCATTGCAAAGCAATTCCCAACAGAAGTATTTTTTCAGAATAAAATTCATTATCGAAGTCGAAGGCAAATGGATTATCAGGGATAAATTTGAACCGATTCTCAGGGATAAAAAAGCTGTTATTGTAAGTAGAGATTCCAAACCAGGAATTCTAACTGGAATTGACAAACCATACTACGAGAGATCTTATCCTGTAACAGCAATCGTTTATGGAATATATCCGCTAAATGATAAGCCAAGTATTGCAAAACTAGCACCTATGAAATATTCAAGTTCACTGAATTGTGTAGCAACACGGGTAATGGAACACTTCACAAATGCATCCCGAGGAAATAAACTAACCGATCTGCGACGTAGGAAAATAACCGAATGGGAACTGACAGTGAAACAGCACGGTGCAAAAATTTCTGATATAGCTAAATTAGAAACATTATTAAGATTCCCAATATCAGTAACGACGATAACCGGAGAAGTATTACACGAACCGAAATATAAATTACAAGGAGCGCCAATACAAATTATTGATCATAACAAACAAGCGTGGACACCTGCAGTAACAATATTTCCACGAGAACGAACCGTGAGATATATCCCTGAAGAATTCGTCGGGGATGTTTTCTATGAAGAGAAATTATTCGATGCTATTCATGCGTTGTGTAAAGATAATCCTGTGTCAGTGTGGTTACTTAGAAGTGATGAAGATGCCGAAATAGGATTTGATCAATTTGTAAGACCAAATGGTGAATTATATCGCGTTGAAGAGTTAGATAACAGAATGAGAAAAATCGCTAATGATTTTTCACCGGAGAGTTTCCATGAAGAACTATTAACGGATAGTTTTACTATTCCATCAGTGGTAACTCACTTCGCAAGAGAAAAAAACTCATGGCGTCCAACACGAAGTGATTTTCTCGAGGACGTTAAATTGAGTTGCGTCGAATTTAGTCATGGAGGACTGTGGAATACAAAATACTCACGTGATGGTATGATTTCAATTGATATATCCGCGTGTTATCCTGGAAGTTTTCTCGGGTATGGGGAATGCGCTGAGTACTTTAAACGATTTGGACACCCCACGCATGAAATGACTCGTGTTGCGATTAATGGTCCATTGCCTGATTTTGATTTAACTGGATTCGCTCGTGTGATATCATTCGAATTAGCTACAGGGTTACATCCGTGTAGTTATTTTTGGCTTGGTAGACACCTATCTGAAAACACTGGATGCCAATAGTGCTATTGAGATATATGTTTGATTGTGAGATGTTACACTCGTTAATTGTCAGTGAAGCGATTATATCCTATCGAGCACAGAAATCAGTCTGGTTACCACAACCCGATCTATATAGAATAATTAGCAAACAGCGAAAACAATTTCCTGATTTCAATGAAGAACAAATCATGAATTGGTCTAAGGAGTTATTTTAAATTAAAAAAGAACAAGCAAAAGATTTTGGACGAAGAATAATCGGTAAATTTACCCAGGGTGGAAAATACGACAATGCAAAATATTCTTCGCGGTTGATCATATACGTCGCTGAATACGATTTTATTGTAACGGATTTAACGAAACAGGAAAAACTTGTATCCCGTAAGGATGCTTTTCTATCCAATGGTGAGAAATTGGGTACGGTTGTTACCTACTGTGATGGATATAATTCCCAGTACACACATTTGGGAAGTTCTATGCTAGCCTATGCTTCTATTAATCTATTTTCGATAATAAATAGATTTCCTAATACCGCGGTTAGAGTAGCCACTGATTCGATGTATATACACAATAAATATAAATCAGCTGTAGCGGCATTCACAGATCCCGAGGAAAATTGGGGGCGTTG
Organism: Unio pictorum; assembly: GCA_030141615.1. Taxonomy (NCBI): domain Eukaryota; kingdom Metazoa; phylum Mollusca; class Bivalvia; order Unionida; family Unionidae; genus Unio; species Unio pictorum. The sequence continues at coordinate 6,518,081 of JARLTB010000207.1, forward strand.
GCGATTTAAAAAGGAAACGCTACATGAGTATTGTGAATCCGCAGACGTTACCATGGATGATAAATATCTTTCATATAACCGTATTGAAATTCAATCAGAATTTTCTAATGCACCACCGGTATCTGATCCAATATGTAGATACAAGACAGTTTATTTAAACGGTTGTGGTGGGTCAGGAAAGACAATTCGTGCAATTGAATTATTTCGTCGGTCAACCATGATTGTACTAACACCAACTCACAGACTCGCCAGAGAAATGATAAAACGATGAGTAAATGCCTGTACCTATCACAGTTTTTTTCGATGGAAGGGTGACAAATGGACTCCTGAGCGTATGGGCGATAAATTCATTCCTGAAATCATAATTTGGGATGAAATATGCACAGTGTCATTAGATGTATTACAAACATTTCTCGAGTGGTTGTTAAACAAAAATACAAAAGTCGTCATGTGCGGTGATCACGGCCAGCCACCGCCATTTATCGGTGCATCCCCACATGAATGGCTAAAGGGTTTTGTAGACTATTATGAAGAAATTAACACTGATTATAGATCACTTGATGAACGATTACGAGAATTCAAAGCGCTAATTAGATTACAACCGGATAGAATCCAGTGTGAAATAGCGCGTCAGGTGATTTCAGAGACTCCAATGAATGATTTTGGGGAAACGTGGAGACCAAACGATTTGATAATTGCAAGTAGAAAAATAGTCAGAGACACACTTCAGATGAAGTTATTTGAAACGCATAAAGAAAAATTTGCCGTACTTCCAGTACCGTTATGTTATAGGCCATCGGATACACGAAAACAGAATATAGAAGTTGATATTCCAGGACAGCGTGAAAAACAAATTCTCGTATTAAATGATATTGTGCTGGTTGATATCAGCGTCGTTGAAGATGCATTGCGTGCTAATAAATCCCCGTGGACGCTAGGATACGCAGCGACGATACATTCTTCACAGGGATTGACTATCACAGACACAATTGTTTGGATGGTGGATAATCGCATCGAATGGTCAAATTTAGTCTATCTCGCAGTATCCAGAGTACGAAAAATAAATCAGCTTAGAAGAATTGTCCTTGAAAATCCTAATGACAATGCAATAAGTGATACTGTCACTGGTGATTTCATCACTGGTGATTTTATCACTAAGGACATAATCAGAAAAAAACTTTCTGGTTACAAACAGCAGGATAAAAAAAATAATAGAGAATTTGATATTGATGTTGAATTAATAATGACGTTGAAACAACAACAGAATAATCACTGCGTGAGTTGCAATTGTGTAATGAATTGGTGTTGGTCAGATAGGGATTCTCGACAATTTACCGTGGATAGAAAAAATAGCAGTATTGGTCATACAAGAGATAATGTGATGCAAACATGTCTTGAGTGCAACAGGCGCCGGGGTGGAAGCACAATGCCTCTGGGGGGTGCTAGTTAAGACCCCGTGGTGGTAATTGAGTATCTTCGGGTATTACTTGCAGTTGTTGTCGTGTAAAACCCCGCTGGGTTGCAGTTGAGTCCAGTCTATAGATTGGAGGTCTACCAGTTGATCGTGTTATGCCGGATATTTTATGCGCGGTAACACTCCAAATAGGATCAGTAGCCCTTTTTGTGCCACCCTCAAGCTCTCCTGGTTCGTATAAATACCTAACAGTGACATTACTACCAAGAATGGGCTGAGAAATGCTAGAATCCTCTTGTAAAATTCCTTGAATTTCCATTTTAGGTATAGACTTCTTTTTAATCGCGTTGATAGGTTTCATGTTAATTGTTCTAGTAATCTCGTTATTTAGCGCTGCAACTACCTTTGGAAACCTTTTGACCCATTCACGGGATCGCTTTTCTTGGATGAATTCTTTTGCGTATTGATATCCAAATAACCGCTCAGCAAGAGTCCGATTAAATCGTTCTACAATTGCCTGATCGCGATGTAACGCAGTATGCCCCCGTCTGATGGTGACATTGTGATGTTTCATTGTAGATGCAACCACACCCTGAAATTCCTTGCCAGGATCAACTTGTAACAGATTTGGCCAACGCAGAGGACCTCGTCGATAAATCCTTTCAAATGCAGAAGCGACTTCAGTAGATGATTTTGTTTTCAGCGGCTCTGCTTCTTTGTATCGACTCGCAACATCAACTACGGTTAACGCGTATTTGCAACCACGATCATGTGGCAAAAATAATATATCAGCTTGATGAACTTCATTAGGGACAGTCACATCAAAATGCGAGTAATTAATTTGTTTAGGCGCTGGTAGATAAATTTGCCATATAGCTTGTTTGGATAACCAATTAGCCGCAGTGGTTTTTTTTTCACTTTTGCAGCGCTAGCGAGTTTATTGATTGCAGCGCTACCCCGCCAGTATCCTTTCGGAGAATAATAAATAGATTCCATGTTGTTATTAATTACCAGCACCTAACATCAATTTGCTTTTCATAGCCGATTTTATCAAAAATGAAGCTAATTTTTCTTTGAAGGATTTATCAGGAATAGCATTTAATGCATGAATTAATTTCACATCTGCTAGATGCCTGTGTTGCAAATCACTGCTCTGATATGCAACATCATGAGCGTGACACGCCTTATCAATGGCGTTTATTGGTTCTTCACCGGGTTTGGATTGGTTATGATTATTGAGTCTGATATCAAGTCTTGTTCCCGGTCCACAGTAGCTATATCCTGGAAGGTGTTTTTCTCCTGGATACTTTGCCCATGGGGTTCCAGGGAGCTTTGCCAATTTGGCTGCGATATCACCTCCTCGTTTTTTTTAAAATCATCAGAAATGATAGCGTTTCCTGCAGATCTCATAGACACAAATCTAAATTTCTTTGTACCACATTGTACGCATTTACCAGAAAGCGCTGATCGGTTATTTTTAGTTGTAATCGTCGTCAAGTCATCTGTGCCAGTACGCGTTTTACACTTCACACAATATAGATCCATAATTTATGTATAGAGATATGGATATAATTGATTTTTCAGCGACTAAAGCAAGAGAACCAGTTAAGCATCATGCAGCGCTACCAAACTCTATCCGGATGATTATAATCGGGCCATCTGGATCCGGCAAGACGCAACTGTTGCTCAGTTTAATAATGAGATGGATGAAGTGGGATAAGTTGTATTTAATTGCCCCTAGCGTAGATGATCAACGATGCTATGAAGTGTTAAAGGATTTTAACGAGAATGCATCAGAAATTAAAGGCGAGAACGTCGTTGATTTTATAACCGATATTGACGAGGCATCATCAGTAGAGGATCTCGATGGAAGTATTAACAATTTAGTCGTATACGACGATGTGATGTTAGATATACAAAAAAATCCTGCTAGAATATTTTCCCGAGGCAGGCATAAAAGCACTGATGCGATATATGTCACTCAACGATACACTCAGATTCCAAAAGTGATCAGAGATAACTGTAATATTCTTGCTGTATTCAACGGCGTTGATACACATACGTTACGAAATATTTGGCAAAGTTGGTGCTGCGGTGATATGGATAATAATCGATTTAAAAATTTCTTTAGTAATGCTCAGTCAACCCCACACGGATTTATAACAATAAATTTACATGATCCTAGGACACGATATCGTATCGGACTCGATCAAATATTCGGTTGAAATCATTTATTATTTTTGCTAACCAGAATTGAAAGCTTTAGCAGCAGAGAGGGTGAACGACAACAATGTTGCGACCAAAATTGATTGAAAAATCGCAAAGTCTTCGTTTACCAAATGGAGACTTATTTTTTTGGGGTTAAAATATGAGATTTCGAAGGAAGGCTCTATTTTCCGTTTTGAGGACTCAATCAATTTTTTGTCGGGAAAGGTTGTGAGGTTCACCCTCTCTGCTGCTCCAAAGGATGGTCACTTTCTTCCCGAACCAGCGCTCTTAGTTAGAGCTGCCAATAGGACTCGCCAGAAAATGCGACCAAAAAAGCCGCGCGACTTAGAATTTGTTATAAGTAGCACTAATAATTTTGTATTAATATTGCGTTGGCTGTTTTGCACCAGGCGCTTCAATATGCATTATTTTCTTTTTTAACATCTTTCAGTTGGACGAGTCAGTTTCCCGACAAATTTCTTCGGAAAGACATTCATGTTGGCAGTAAACGTCACATTTTATTGGCCATTGACAAACAATTGGAAGTTTTGGCGAGAGCTAAAATCTGGTACGTTGACGCCACCTTTAAAATAATCAGGGACCCGTTTATGCAGTTGTTTTCTATACATGCCTTTGTTAAGAATGACGAACATGAAACAAAACAGCTGCCACTGGCGTTCGCTTTGATGTCAGGACGAAGGAAAAAGGATTACAAGAAGGTAAATATTCATTTGTTTTTCGTTTTATATGGATTTATTTAAAGACAGATTTGAGGTTAACTAAATTTTAACGTTTCTTACAATTTTATTTTAAATTGGTTACAAAAGCATTGATGCAAATAATATTATCGATTGTATACGATGATAATATGGTTATCGTATTTTATCACAGTTTATTGTTAGTAGTAGTAGTAGTAGTAGTAGTAGTAGTAGTAGTAGTGTAGTAGTAGTAGTAGTAGCAGTAGTAGTAGTAGTAGTAGTAGTTAGTAGTAGTAATAGTAGTAGTAGTAAATACAAATAATAAGAATATTTTTATTATTTTTAGTAGTAGTAGGAGTAATAGTATCAGCAGTTAGTAGTATTTGTAGCAGCAGTATTTCATGTTGTAATGTTGCATATTACAGTAATTTATCTCGGTCTTTTTCATTGCTTGTAATTAGGTTTTCAAAGCGCTGAAGCGACTTCTTCCGTCTCCTCCCACTGTCAACGGTATTGTTGCAGACTTTGAAGCAGGTTCGTACAGTAGTAGTAGTAGAGTAGTAGTAGTATTAGTAGTAGTAGTAGTAGTAGTAGTAGTAGTAGTAGTAGTAGTAAGAGTGGCTTTAGTTGTTGCTCCTCACGTAATATTAATATAAAGAATTTTGTTATTCTTCTCCAATTATTCTCCAACTAAATACTTTTTCTTATTTTTACCGATGAACTGTTTTCAATATTCTGGCTAGCTGTTAGCTTTCGCGCACACGCACAAACTTCTTCATCACATTAAATATTTAATTATTTAGGTATCTGGCTAGCTTTCCGGCGTGTTTATCCAGGAGTGCCTATCCACGGCTGTGCATTTCACCTAGGGCAAGCTATGTGGCGAAAACTTCAGGAATTGGGGTTGAGAACAGCCTACATTCAAGAAAAAAGTGTTCATCAGTTTTGCAGGAAGGTAATGCATAAAATCGACATTCGAGTGAATTGGCTAATGCGTGTTATAAATGACATTTGTCATTATGATGTGTTATCTTATAAACAAATTGCTTTCATTTTGTATTTTTTTTTCAGGTGATGGCAATACCATTTTTGCCCGCAGAACATATAGCCCCTGCCTTTGCCCGTCTAAAAACTCAGTCCAAGATGATTCCAGTATTATGTAGTTGGGTTGACTATGTAGAATCAACCTGGATTACAAACAGCACATTCCCGATCGACTCGTGGTCTGTGTTTCGGAAATCGGTACGTACCAACAACGATGTAGAAGGTTGGCATCGAAGAATCAATGGTAAAGCCGGCAAAGTTAATCTTGCCTTCTATGTGCTAGTTGGTCTTTTGTACGACGAAGCCAATTCAATTGAAACACAGATTCAACTGGTATCTGAAAAAGAGCTAAAAAGATACCAGAAAAAAAAATATCGACTAATGCCGGCGAGAATATTCTCGGTGTGGGAAGAATATCAGAACGGCGTCATATCCTCTTCAAAATTACTGAGACGTTGCAGCAGTATATACGGCCCGACAACTGAATGACAAGGCAGTTTCACTGCAGTATGATACCATGCATATTGTAATTGTATTTCTTTTGTATGCATGTAATAAAACTATAGAATGTACATTTGTGAATAATGTTGTTAGTCTCACTGTATGAAAAGTTGCCTGTACAAAAATATTTAAGTTTTACTTAAATACATGTAAAGATGTACAATGTATCAGTATCACCTTTACACTATCTTTACATAACAAAAAGATGAAAGTTCATCTTTAGTCTCTGTAAAGACTATAAAAGCAGTTGAGTTGTCTTTACAAAAATTAAAGATATATTTTCAAGCAGTGTCTTTTGTTCTTAATGAAACCTTTCAAGCTAATAATTTGACTTACTGAGCCATCTCCTTCAGTCATTCTTTGGATGGTAATTTTTACTGTTCTAATCTGGGAATAAAATATGCTGTATTGAATAAGTTTCACTACTGGCTCAAACAAAGCATGCAAACATATCTTAGATTATTTATAAAATTTAAAACAACAAAGTAAATATGTAAAATGCAGTGATAAATTAAATCTCTCTCTCTCTCTCTCTCTCTCTCTCTCTCTCTCTCTCTCTCATTTATGTGGAAGATAACAAAAATGAGCAAAAATGTCCACATGTATGCCAAAGCGATCGATTGTCCCCCCACCCCACCCCGGGCATGGTTACCCGTATAATATGCCATGTTCAACACTTTAAAGCAACACAAATAAAAAATAAACAGCAGTAATAGGAGAAAAGAAACTTACACAAACAACACTACTGTATCTGCATCCAGCCCCATTTAATAATCTTTCTTCTAGCGTAAAATGACAGGCGTAACAATCTGGTGGTACTCAGTCCGCTCTAAAAAGAGGCGATGCCAAGTCACCATATTACTGATTCAAACAAAGCATTCTTATATATCTTATATAATTAAATCTGTTTCAAAACAACAAAGTAAATATATGCAAAAAGTAGAGCCAAATGAAAGCGCTCATATAACATTAATAGTCTCTCTCTCTCTCTCTCTCTCTCTCTCTCTCTCTCTCTCTCTCTCAGTTATGTGGAGGATAACAGGATAACAAAAGTGACCAAATATATACACAAGTATGAAAGTGCGATCGGTTGCGATTTGGCACGCTACAAAGCCAAATGATTTGTGATAGAATAGTGTTAGGCACCAGAGACAGTGGAGCAAGGTCACGCATGCTTCGTGAACCGGACTTTACACTTGAGAAAGCGGTAGACATGTGTAGAGCTAGCGAGATAGCAGATAGCCAAATGAGGAAACTTTCTTCTACCGAAGAAGTGAACTATGCGTCGAAACAAAAAGTCAAACATGAAAAAAAGAAGCGTACTTCAGAAATGGAAGAACAGAGAAACTGTCGGTACTGTGGTGGAACACACGCCAAGTGAGAATGTCTAGCGTATGGAAAGGTGTGCTCAAAATGCAAGAAAAAGAACCATTTTGCAAAAGTCTGTCTTCAAAGCTCGAGACCAAAAGTTAACAGTGTAGAAGAAACGGACAGTAGTAGTGATGAGTCAATCAATACACTGAATGCCCTTACCGATAAGCAGTGGTTTGTAAACGTAACCATGTCAATGCCGAACACTCCCAATAAGAAGTCAATCAAGTGTCAAATAGACACTGGTGCGTCATGCAACGTAATATCAACCAGTGTTCTATCACGCATAGCAAAACAGAAAAAGCCAAGAATGGTGCCAACAAAAACGAAGCTGAAATTATATGATGGGAGTACATTATTACCAGTTGGAAAATGCGTAATTAAATGTACTGTAGGTCAAGTAAAAAAAAAAAACTGGAATTTCATGTTGTGGAGATTGCCGGCAAAGATGCTTCAACATTATTGTCAGCAGCAGCTAGCGTAAAGTTGGGCATCATCACTGTAAACGTGGTAAACAGTGTGGTGCAAACTACCGAGACAATGCTAACCAAGGAAGTCATTTTGGAAGATTATAGTGATGTGTTTGATTGCCTTGGATGCCTACCAGGGACATACAGCATTGAAATAGATAAAACTATAAAACCGGTTCAGCATCAGCCTAGACGGGTACCAGTTGCCCAGAAAGCAGAAGTGAAAGCAGAAATCGAACGACTAGTGACCAAAGGGATCATTACAAAAGTGGTGGAACCTACTGACTGGAATAGTGGTATGGTAGTTGTAAGAAAACCCAAAAAGCTCAGGGTGTGTTTGGATCCTAAAGATCTTAACAAAGCCATAAAGCGTTCCAAGTACATGATGCCGACAATTGATGACATTCTTCCTAAAGTGTCAAAAGCCAAAGTATTTACAGTTCTTGATGCAAAGGATGGATTTTGGCAAGTAAAACTTGAAGAAAAAAGTAGCTACCTTACAACATTCTGGACTCCATTTGGCCGATATAGGTGGTTACGTCTCCCTTTTGGAATTTCGTCGGCACCAGAGGAATGTCAGCGCAGACAACACGATGCTTTAGAAGGGCTACAAGGTACTGAAGTTATCGTGTACGATATTTTGGTATATGGTCAAGGCGAAACCATGGAAGAAGCCATAAGAGATCATGATGAGAAACTTGTTAGTGTTCTAGAGCAAGCAAGAGCGGTAGAATTAAAGCTGAACAAGGACAAACTGAAGCTTCGACAAACTGAAGTAAGTTACATGGGCCACATACTCACGTCCAGTGGTATACGTCCAGATCCAAAGAAGATACAAGCAATATTAGACATGCCGAAGCCAACCGACGTAAAAGGGGTACAGCGCTTTATTGGACTAGTGACATATCTTTCCAAATTCTTACCACATTTGTCAGAAGCATGTGAACCGTTGCGAAGATTGACAACAAAAGATAAATTATGGTATTGGCAATCACAACAAGAAGAAGCCTTTGCCACCATAAAGCGACTAGTAACTGAGCAACCAGTGCTTAGATACTATGATTTGGAAGACGAAGTAACTCTACAATGTGACGCGAGTGAAGCAGGGCTTGGAGCAACATTGCTTCAGAATGGACAACCAGTTGCATTTGCCTCAAGAGCGTTAAGCACTGCATAAAAACATTATGCACAGATCGAGAAAGAGTGCTTAGCAATAGTATTCGCGTGTGAACGGTTTGAACATTATATATATGGTCGTTCTCAAGTCACTGTTCATACAGATCACAAACCTCTAGAAACAATCTATGGAAAACCACTGTTAAATGCGCCAAAGAGGTTACAACGTATGCTCTTAAGACTGCAGAAATACAGTTTATGTCTTCAATACACAAAAGGTACCGAGATGTACATAGCCGATACATTATCTAGAGCATTCTTACCAACAACATGGAAGGACAATGATGACACTATTGAAGTTTTCCGCATTCAACAGCAGAAGCTTGACCAAGATCTATCAGTAATTAACTTTGCCGAAACCGTTAATGTGACTGAACAGCGTTTTAAGCAAATTCAAGTACATTCATACCAAGATGAAGCGTTACAAACACTAAAATCAGTTATTCTGGCAGGATGGCCAGATTCCAAAGCGGAAGTACCTGTCATAATTCGTGAATACTGGACGATTCGAGATGAATTAGCAGTCCAAGACGGGCTGGTTTTCAAGGGAGCTAGACTAATAGTGCCAAAGACACTTCGCAGTGAAATGCTTATGCGAATACATGCAAGTCACATGGGGGTCGAGTCATGTCTAAGGAAATCTCGCGACACACTCTTCTGGCCAAATATGAACAGTGAAATTCGCGATCATGTTGAAAAATGTAGCGTATGTAATGAATACAGTGCAAACCAACAGAAAGAGACGCTTATGACACATGATATTCCAGACAGGCCCTGGAGCAAGGTGGCCATTGATATTTTCACATTTAGGCAGTCAGACTACTTAGTTACAGTTGACTACTATTCAGATTTCTGGGAATTGGACTTATTACCAGACACAACCTCAGCTGCTATAATTAATTGTCTGAAAGGTCATTTTAGTAGGCACGGCATTCCAGATACTCTGATATCAGACAACTGTCCTCAGCTGTGTAGTGTGGAATTCAGTAAATTCTCACAACAATGGGAATTCGACCATGTCACATCATCACCGTACCATAGCCAGTCAAACGGAAAGGCAGAGTCAGCTGTCAAAATTGCGAAGGGGTTGGTAAAAAAGGCCACTAAAAGCAGCATGGATATTTGGAAGGCTATCCTCGACTGGAGAAACACCCCAACAGAAGGAATGGACAGCAGTTCAACGCAACGTTTAATGTCCAGGCGAACTAGACACACATTGCCAATTTCAGACGAGCTTCTAAAGCCGAAAGTAGTAGAAAACGTGCGACAGAAGAAAATGCTGAAACACCAGCAGTCCAAGTTCCAGTACGACAAAGGAGCAAAGGACTTGCCAGAGTTGGTGATCGGACAATCTGTCCGTATGGCGCCTCTACCAAATGATCGAGAGAGAAAATGGCGGCTCGGAACCTGTATTGAACAACATTCACCACAATCATATGTAGTCGATGTAAATGGGCATCTATACAGAAGGAACCGAAAGTACATCAGGGCTACATCAGAAGCCATTCCGGAGCCAATTATCAGTGATCCAAGTGTTTTCAATGATCAAAAGTGTGTAGAAAAAACAGCTTATGAAGAGCAAAGTGCAAGTGAATCTAGTGTCAAGTCTAGTAAAAATACAGCCACTAGTGAAGAAGTAAATATGGGTGGCAAAAGTTCTCAGTGTAAAGAAAATTCAATTCATGTGGAATCATCGCCCAAACCAAAAGCAGTGAGCGGACATCCTGTGGTCAATCTCGAAAACTCATACAAATCAACAAGGACCAGAAACATTAAACCGCCAAAGAAATATGAAGATTTTGTCTAAGTACATGTACTTAGAAATATACTAGTTAAGTTAGTTATAGTTAGACATGAGTCAAGTTCTTTAAGTTGTATTATCATACACAGAGAGTGTTTTTTTTAAAATTTCTTTTACATGTACAAAGTTTTGTTATTTCTTTGTTTTTTGTGAAAAGAAGGAAGGATGTTACGATATACAGGAAATAGATTTACTGAGAGCATATTTAGATTAACACCGTACTATCAATGTTTACTGTGTACTACGTCATCAAAGGTTGTTGATTAAAGCTACCACATGAAACAGTTTCCGTCTCTTTTTCAACTCGCAAACGTAAGTAATGTTCGGTTATTTGTTGTCAACAAAAATTAAGCTGACATTATATATTCGTAGTAAGAAACTATGTTGTAAAACAAAGAGTGTTAAAAGGGGAACAATAGTATTGTATATGTATATGTAAACGAAACGTTTTGGGGAGCATACTATTCGTACAAAACTTAAGTTAAATGTGTAGTGAACTCGTTGAAGTGGGTGGGGTAACCCATTAAGAGTTCGTATTGAGAAAGCATGATCCGTTATTATCAGAAACCCTGTAAATGATTACCACATACATTATCTACTTGAACTCGATCAGTAAGATAACTAAAGACATAGATTACTTTATTAATTCAGTGAGCGAAATAATATATTTAAACAGCGTGTCATAAAATGCCTGTCTTTACACCCTCCAGTCTGTACTCTGCTGCCAATTTGAAAACCAAAACGTAAAGTGTATGAAAAATCCACAATTTATAATGATGAACCTAATTATCGCCGCAGTGGCACTCATTTGGGGCTGCACGATTCACCCTAGTCCTACCCGTAAGACGTATCACATGTTGATCTTGATTTTAGTACGCGAGCAAACATAAATATCAGCGTCGGGGCTTACATTGTAGGACTAGATTCACCCAAAACCTGCTCAAAGCACCCCAAACCTGCCCCAGAACCACCCCAAACCTGCCCAAATCCACAAAAAAACATGATGCTAATCATACTCATAATCACAAGAAAACATTGGATACAGTATTAATTTATTGAAACAGGCGACACGATCGACTGCCTTTATATTTTTTTTTAATTGGAAGTGAACATTGAAACAAGGGAAACAAATGTTACTATCTATATTCATCACCAGTCAGAACTGAACTATATATATTCTGGACAAAATCAAATACAATAAACAAAGAAGCATGCAATGGAATGGAAAAAAATGTATTTCGTTGCATTTTTTAATTCTCCTAATTTGAATCATTTGAAGTAAATAATTATCTATCAGTGCCATAACTGTCAAATGCGATTAATACAACATTACAATACAACAAACAACTGAAAGTACCACATTATTTCTTTATAATAGATTTTAGATTTCTATTATACATGGAATGTCTCACTGGCGATTAAAAATGTATAAATATGTACTAAGATTATTTTTCCATGTCTAATCATGCAGTGTTGAGAATATACTAAAGTGGTGTGCCAAATCAGTTTATTCTCATTAAAAAATCTACCTTTTCCAAGATCTACATATAAACTGTAAAATGCACTAACAAATTGATCAACATTATATTTGTGGTGACAATACCGATGAACTTTTTAGTTATATTTTTTCAAGCAGATGTGAATAAAAATAGGCACATCATATCACATCATACTTGGTGTTTTGGTAGATAATAATCAATCATGGACTGATCATATCAAACATCAGTAAAAAGGTCAATTCAGGTTTATGGCTTCTCAGTAGGATAAGACATTTTCTCCCTGAAAGGCACAGAAAATTATTTTATAACAGTTACATACAACCGTATTTAGACACTGTAATACAGTATGGGGTAATTCAAATGATAAAAACATATCAAAGTTGGAAAATCTTCAGAAAAGAGCATTTAGGCTAATATCAAACCAGAAAGAAAGCAAGGAAAATTTAGCTGGTAAGTTAAAAATATTACCTATTAAAGACCGAATATGTTTAAGAAAAGCCAAATTAATGTACAGGATATCCAATAATATTGCTCCTGAATATTTGCAATCCCTATTCCAGTATAGGCTACCTGGTAATACACCCCACCTGCGATCAATATCTACAAAACAGTATAAAATTCCCAAACCAAATAAGGAATTATTCAAGAAAAGTTTCCAATACTCTGGAACTTTGCTCTGGAATAGTATTCCAGTTGAGATTAGAAATGCCCACTGTATTTCCATCTTCCAAACCCAATATATCCAGTGGCTTCTGAGATGCTGCTGAATTAAATAAATTCCTTGTATGAGGGCCTCAAGGTAGATTAGTTCTTACCTAATTGTTACCCTCTTTAAATAAAGTCATTATTATTATTATTATTATTATTATTATTATTATTATTATTATTATTATTATATACAATGTAAGGTCCTTGGACACATGCAGGGAAATAGTCTGAAAACAAAACATCACTTCCCCCCCTTTTAAACTCCTCTTTTTGAAACGAGCAAAACTAACCGAATACTTTAAAAAACCTATTTCATTTTGTTCCTAATATAAGTATTTGTTAGAAATCTTACCAAAGATTCACTTCATCAACCTCTTCGTCAAGTAAGGAGTCTTCATTCTCTTCGGTCGAAAGGTGACTGTCGTCCGAGTTAGACTCAGAGCTTGTTTTCTCTGTTTGAAACATTTTGTACCGAAGATAATCTTGGTTCAAACATATATGGTGTTATTGACGGTTTCGTCGAAGTCAAGTCTGGCATTTCTTCACAATCTATCGAATTTTCATCAGAAACATAATCCATTTTGTTATCTTGCTACTCATGCCGTATATTGTTTACAATCGTATGACACGTATGACGTCAGCAGAAAAGGTAATTTAAGGGAAGAAAGCCATGTCACATTTGCGCACAGTTCGATTTTTGATGACCGGGTACGTGCACCCGACATTGATTTAATTAATTTCATTAGGTTTTTTTTACTTCCAAAATAATAATCATTCATTTTACTTATTAAATTTGAAGATTAAAAATCGTTTCATTTGACCTTTAAATTGGAACGATCAAAGTTTTCTTTGCTTCTGTGAATCTGTTAATCAGTTATTTCAGGGCTGGTTGGTGGGATGGCACTGGCAGACATAAAATTGAGAATGTTTGAATTTTTTTTTTTTATTAAAATAATGTTAGGACTTTATCCTTACTATGGAACAGTACTTTTACTAATTCCATTCCATTTATCAGCATAACCAAATACAATTGTAACCCGTTCTCTCGAAAGAAATCGACAATTTGCACAACCTGATTATTTCAGTGATATTGCTTTGAACAAAAATGCATTTCTTGATGTTCCAAAAATTATAAGGGTTTCGACTTCTCCTCAATCTTTCTATCTGTATCAATAAATACAATGACCCAGTTACACTTGAAGAGTAATGTTAAGGAAGGCAGAGATAATAGCTGTTAGGATATAGTTTCAACAAAAGACTTGTGATGTCCAATAGGCCCTAAATTGTCCTGAATGGATGGTCATGTTGACATGAGATTTTTGGTCTCTCTAATCACCCCAGGACACCCCAAGACACCCCAAGATCACCCTAATATTGCATATATTAGCACCAAATCTCGCAAAAATGTACCAAGAAACGGATAAAAAGAAAAGAAAACACATACGGACATTGTTACTATCAATGATTTATAGTATTGGTTGATGGCCCTATTTCTGATAATCTACGGAAATGAACTATATGCATCAAATATCTTTAATTATATATATATATATATATATATATATATATATATATATATATATATATATATATATATATATATATATATATATATATATATATATATATATATTAAACAATTTCTTCCTCATTAAATGGCAATGTTCCATACTTCTCTCATTTTCTTGAATTCTTGAATTGTTTAGGCTCCATGTTAATATTTGTCCAAAAAAAGGAATGAAGGAATAGTTAAATTGTTATTGAGATAAACAAATAATTTTATATTATAATAAATTTGCCATTTTGTTTAATTTATTTAACAACTTATTTGTGGTATTGCTAATTATTTATAAATGTTGATTAATATTCACGTTACTGTACCGGAACACTCATCAAAACGGGAATTGTTTCCCTTGGCAACTTGCGACCTTACTAATTTGACTGTTACACAAATATCACTAAATATTCGCAGTTTTTATTTGTTTGGTTTTTGTTTTTTTTCGCTGTTGTTGAAATTTTAAGTGAATATTATGTAAGTTTAAGGTGTTCTTGGAGAGTCTTGGGGTGTCCTGGGGTGTTTAGAGAGACCCCTTCACTCATCCTATTTATTTTCTGCCAATTGTTTGAGCTTAGATCGCCATTTTTACACTTAAATACCCAAGTCCTAAAACTATCATTGATCTCTTAAAAGAATGGTCAGTTGTTTGCCCCAAAATGGAAAAATAACAGCCTACAGTTCCCTCAGGACTTTTGTAAGTTTTTTGATTTTTGTAAGTTTTACCATTAATCTGCAAAAATTATGTCATCAGTGGAAAGAAGAACAATGGGCTTAATTGGGCTGAGTCGGGTAAATTACGCTGAATTTAAAATACAGTGAGTGTGAAAACATTTAATGAAGAGCTTAATGTTGTTTTATTCTGCGTTTATCATGGTATAAATTGTCAGTTGCCGACTAACACAGCATATAACGCTTTAACCAAAGTATATTCATTCCTGATTATTGAATGCTCTGCATTTTAACTGTTACCAAGAACCTTCCAGATGAAAATTATAATTTCTACGGACCAATACAATGGTTGAAATGTACCACGTAGAAAAGAATCATTACAGTCGAGGGTAGTACAGATTTGTTTATCAATATGTGTAGCTATCATTGTGACATCACAGAGTGCGACATTTAATTCAGATTGTATTGGATCACACCTTTTTTTCCATTTCTTCCAAAACAATCTACATACTTTACCATTGATTTTGCTGGATGCACTGATTGGGACATCTAAATAAGGACCTTCTAAACAAATATGGCTTTATACAAATCCAAACGAAGTGAATATTTGTCGCTTTAAGATATGAATAATTAGATTCTAAAAAATGACACCAGTTACTGAAATAGTTGGAGTTGAATGCCTACATGACCCGTGTAAATCTTACTTTAGTTGTGTATGATGCCATAAAGTTTTTATAGTGTTGTAGTCTCAGTTGATTGTACCATTGCTATAATGCAATTCCATTAGTAATGAATCATTGTCAGAGTCATTTATGTATTGGCTCTTCCAGGTTCCTTTACCTGAATGTGAATCTATACAGTGCAGTGCCATTTATATGCATAAATTTCCACCAAAAGTCAGAACCAGCTACAGTGTATAAAGCTAGTAGCATTGTTCAAGAGCTGTCTATAGTCTGTGTCTACATCCCCATTTGTTTGTACCCCCCCTGCTGATTTCAGTAATGAAAAGCATAAACAAGATAAAAAAAATAAATCTTACCCAATTTATTCATTGATTTATAATTTCTAACCCGATTGCGACCAGGGTGTCCATAACACTTTAATGAAGTTTGGATCCCAGACAACACAATCATACTCGGATCTGCTAGATAGGCAGTTCATCTACATGTCTGCAGACAGTGTCTGAGGTTTCTTTCGGGAAATGCTAGTGCAGTGTTTGCTTTCTTGGTGCATTTGATAATATAAGATTCCCACTTGAAGTCCTGAGATAATGTTTGTCCAAGATGGTGGCAAAAATGGCAACATGCCCATATCAGAAAAGTATGTATAAAGTTTTACTTGCTGAGACAGTATTTACAAGCTTTTAAAGTTATCATATTTTGTGTTGGATCATTTTCAAGTCTTGTCAAAATGATGTTCTAGAAAGAAAATCATGAAAATTTCTCACCTGAACAGACTACGCCTAATCACATAGTGACTATTTTATTTTTTACAAGAAATTATAGTCTTAATTGTAATAATAACATGGCTTTCCAGATCATGGTGGTTTAGCTGGTTATTTTCCTTTTGATCTGGCTACTTTTTTAAAAATTATATCCCTATTGGGGAGGACCCCAAAATCCTTGCCTACTTTGGAAACTAAATCTAATGAAAGACCTTTAATAATAATAATAATGTTGTTGTAGGGTTTAACGCCATTTTTCAGCACATGATAGGTTATACATGGCGGCCGGTATTATTGGTGGAGGAAGAACCTGGGAAAACCCCAGAAAGTATCACTGACCCACGAGAAGCTACTGGCAAGCTTTCTCACATAACTACATTAGCCAAATCTTAGACTCGAACCAACACAGACAGTGGTGAGATGGCAGTGATCTCTAACGGAGAGCGCTTTAGGCCACTCCGGGCCTCAATTATGATAATAATAATAGTAATAACGAATGTGAGTAATTACCTGAAGATCATGACCTGTAACCAACAAGCTTTGGTCTAACTGGGAGTTCAGAATTCAGCATTACTATGGACCACTGCATGGCACAATACCTTGATTTAATCTTTTGTAGACATGAGTGTAAGCCAGACTAAATATCATGTTGCTAACTGTCATTGTAATCTGTTATGCCTGTAATCAATAAGGTGTCCTTCTTCATATGTAATGCTAGCAAGCGATTGATGTTTAATGGTTATGAATGTGATTTTTAAAAAGTGGTGATGATGATAATGGTGACAACAAAAGTTCTTCCAATTAGGCCATAAGTTACAAAAGTTGTGTGACCACTCCGGTGGCCTAGTGGTTAGAGCGCCCGCTGAGGAAGTGGGAGGTCGTGGGTTCGACCCCTGGTTGAGTCATACGAAAGACTTACAAAAATTAGGGCCTAACCCAGTAGATAATTTTTGTCGAGTACCGAATCCGAGTATTTGGATGTACTATTTGCCGGAACTGGGCACGAACCAAGTAGTAGTAACCCCGGAGAGTAACGTTTGTTTCATTATCGTATGCGAGGCTTAAACTTTTAGTGTACCATATATCTTATATATCGGCTATAAGATGAAATTTTTTATTATTAACTAAAATTATTATGTATAAAAAGACTTTCTTTTTTAAAAGTTTGATATTTATTGAATTATTTTACTTGTAACCATTTGTCCATGTGTTATTTGCGAAGCGAATGTACGAGGTGATTTCCGGTTAGGCCCTAACAAAAATGGTATTAACAGCTGCCTCTCTTGGCACTCGGCATTACGAGGTTACTGGTCAGCCTGGTGTCAGGATAAAGTGACTGAGTGGGTCATCATGCTACATGTCTGTGGCATGATGCCCCAGTGCTAGACATCACTATAAACTGCCTCACTGCAGACATCGTAGCAGTATGACTGAATTTTTTTAAAGCTACATAAAAAATCCTAATGAAACAAGCAAACAAAAGTTGTGATGCTATATTGTTGGAGTTTGTACTTGGCATGAAGAAAATTAGACCAGACACTACAAATCTTGAGCATTTATGGAAGGCAGTCAGCTGTTTGAATCCACAAAATGGCAGGAACAATTTAAACTTTTTATTGCACTCAGCATAGCTGTCAAACATGGTCCATTCCAGTGCCCTTGTTGCAATTGACATTTTCCATTTTGAAGAAAATTCAAACTGGCTCAATAGGAAACATGGTTCCAATAAACAGTACATAATCTCCAAACATAATCTCCAAAATTTGACAAAGAGTTATTGGCTCTTTTTTTATACAATTTACTTCTGAAGTTCAGGACGTGAAAAATACCAAGTGGAGCTGGCAAAGGTGCACATCTGGAGTAAGGTCAAGCTGTATACCCTATAACACATATTACGCACATCAATCATAGACCAAAATAAAGGGAATTAGAGGTTCTTCGAACTGTACCTAAGATATACAAGGTCTTTTATTAAATAGCCAGTATAACCAGTGAGGAAATTATTATTTCTTTAAAATTTCTAACCCTACCAGTATGTAAATTACAAAACTGTAGAGTGATACCTCAGAATCTGCAATCTGATAATCTGTCCAGTCAGATGCTAACAATGTGGTCCCAGAAAGTAAGTGAATTCCTCATACATACTATTATGAGTACAATGGGACAAATCAATTAAAAAATTCCATATTTGTCAAAACATGCTTTTATTAGTAAATATATTATCACATCACAGTCTGTGGCGAGAAAATGTGACACTAATTTTGACATCCACTACAGGATGGAAATGCAGTAGATGAAAATGTAGCCTGTATGAAGACAAAGAAGGCACTGTATATACATATTATATAAAGGTGCTGATACGTGTGTTGTGGTATAAAACTTGCAGAACATTTATCATTTGGAACTCCTTATCGATAAATGAGCTTGCTAAATGTTATTGTTTTTTACTCATACCATAAATAAATTAGAATGTCTTTCTATATTCCTCTCTGATTTTTAATTTGCCCATGAGCTTATATAATAAAAACTGCACAAAGTGAATTTAATCTTGCCCAGCAGGTTGGGCACATGGAATTGTAAATCCCTGAATATAAAGGAGAATACACATGGAAACATGTTACTATGAAAGGACTGATTTGGTAAGATGATGTGCATATTTTAATATAAGAAAATGTAAATTTGTTAAGTATTTGAAATTTCTGTCTATTTGCATGAATTGAGAAAGTGAAAATCCTCCATCTTTGGAGACCAAAAAATACCGGATTATTGAAATCTCCTGATCTGTTCAGACCAAACATGTCTTTCCTGTTAAGAATCAAAACCATTTTATATTATTGATTATATCAATTTTTGATTTTTAAATTAATAAATTACATATAAATACAATGAGTTACAGAAACATGTTGACTTATTTATCAGGGAAGCGTGAGACTGACTTAGACAGTACTGTGAAAATAAATATTGGAGCAATTAAGAAACAAAGATAGCACACTATCAAATTCTGTGTGAAAACCAAAAACCAAATCTATATCATGAACAGATCATGCCAGTTTAATCAGATTAATTTGAATAATAGAGTTGGGCCTGAACACAAGTCATTTAAATATGATAAAAGTTTTGAAACACTTTGTATTACCAAATCAGTAAAGGAACTGATTCATTTCATAAAGTAACTATTTTTTTTCTATATTTAATTGGCTTATATACAAGGGTATTTCATTAATTTTGTGCTGATTAAATTTTCTTTTTTGTCTTGGTATATTTGAAGCTATAACTGTTGTTTATATATTAAGCAAAATTATTTGATGCTGTGTGTTTGACAATAGATGTAAACAAGTTTTTCAAGTGTGATTTCTTTCTCCAAAGGTTTTTACATGATTTTGATTATTAATCTTCCATTTAGACACTAGGAAATTTAAGTTTCAAAGTCTAATGGTGTTAGGCATGATGAGATTTTCATGCAGGTCATCCTCATGTACACATTTATTAAACAGTTGTGTAATCAGTAAAAGAACTCTCTCTTTCACTTCACAATAAACAACACAACAGTTCTATTAATTTTAACAACCTAATCATTTCAGAATTTGATAACAGATATGAAGTTTCCAAACGTAACGATGGGATTATTGACACTATTCAATCTAATGAAAGAAATGAAAGGTAAGTAGATCATATATTTTTACTTGTTAACCTCAGTTACCATACCTTAACTGAAGAAAGGCCATGTAACACACATGACCTTAATATAAATGATATACAGCAAAGAATATACATGCCAGAAAAATAAATAGTTTTCTGCCTATAACTACAATAATACTTCTAGAATGGATTGATCTTATTTATTTCTTCATGGCAATAGCCACTCAAAACCAAATATACCGTTGCTGTCTATTAAAATGATAATAATAATCTATTGTTATAGCTGATTCTGAGATGGAACATCTCCTAAAGGAAACCTATTGGATACACAATCTTAATATGACATATCTGAAAAATCTAAATTCCAAAACACTATATGACATTCATTAGTCTTTTTTATTTGTTAATTTATGTCCCTTGTTTACAACTAGTAAACAATATTGTATAAAATAACTTAAAAACTAAAATAAGAATCAATTTACCGATTATTTAAATATGAAAGGGCATTTTAAAATTAATTTTCAGTATAATATAATTAATTATACATATTATGCACACAATAATAATTTTTATTAAAGAAATTGAGTTCTGATGAAATATTGAAGATTCATCAATAGTATACATGTTTTTTGTGTTGTTATTTTAAACAATGTGCATTATACATAATAATAAAAATAGTAATACAACTGTTTATCTTTACTTATTAATGAAATATATATAAATCGCTTTGCTCCCACTTCTCATTGTTTAGCTCTCACTTCTTGTTCTGTCAAAAGGAGAAGCACCTTTTCCCTAAAATTCAGGTCTAGCTTTACACCTGATATTAATGATCTTTCAGATGTTGGATATTTTGAAAATAAATGCTATTTATTCAGAATAGCAAACGTTTTCATCAGAAAACATGCTTTATTGCCAATTTTTCTCAACACAAATATTAAGTAAGGATTTAGTCATTATACAGCCCATTTCCCACCCAAACTCGCAGTTTTCTGGATGTCTAGCATAATTTTTGGGAGGTCCCTGGGTAACTCATGTCTTTGATTATAGTGCAGTCGATTTTTTGGGATGGAGTTTTATTGTTTTTTTTATAGTTTGATTATGTTTGAGCCTTTGCATTCAGAGAAGTTGGTCATCCAAAACTTGTATTGAATTAGCGACAAATTTAATGAAGCAGCTATTTCCATTGGCAAATACTGCAAATGAAGAAGCACATGATGAGAAAATAACATTTAATGTAGCGAGCTTTCACTTGAAGATGAACTTAGGCTTTTCAATGTTCTGCAAATTATGAATGACCATGTAAAATTGTTGTTTAACAACAATGTAATGTGCCATTACTTAAGAGTTTAACATTTTTTTACTGCATTTATCGTGGTATAAACTGTCAGTTGCTGACTCACTCAGCAAATAATGCCCGAAGGGCGTTATGTAAGCTGTGTGAGTCGGCAACTGACAGTTTATACCACGATAAATGCAGAAAAAACGTTAAACTCTTATAATTGAAATTGAAATGTATTGTAATGTTATTTTGTTTTTCCATCATAAAATATAATCATAATTGTGTGTAGTAATACTTTTTACGGCTTTCTGTTACGTAGCTATTTATAGCTCTTGGGATTGTCCTACTTGTAAGTCTGTCATTCAATGGAACCCATGGAAGGAATTTGAACATTTTGAATATTTTATCATAATGGACACGTGTATTTAAAGTGGAGGCTCAATATTTAAAGTCACAATGTGATGGCTATAAGAATGTGTGCCTTTATAGATTGACCTAATGTGATTTGTTATGACAAGGGAGTAATCTGATTTCGTTCTTCAAAACCTATTTTTGTGTTATAAACAGGCTGTACTAATACATGTAGGTGTGTGAAGTTTGGTTATAGAAAGTATGTGATCAGTTTTGTTGGCTCAAACAAACACATACATGCACAGTTCTGAAATTATTAAGTACTTATTTTATCCCTCTAGTTATTCCATGAGTTGTTTTGTGACAATGGTTCATAACCAGATTCCTCTCATCAAATTTGTGACATCAGTATAGAAAGTGAACAGACAGATGCACAAAATTACAGATTTTAAAACGGTACGACAATTTAATTTGTGAAATTTGTGTTTATTGTTGACACACTTTTTGAATTATACCGAGTAGTGCAATAATAATGACAATACAGCATAATAATTGCAATAAACTTAGCTGGTAGAGAAAAGTAATGAAAAACTGTATGACACATTCATGTATTTACTACTTTAAAAAAGCAAATAACGTGTTAGTCTGGATAGTTTACATTGACACTTTACTTGAAAATCACATACATGCAATCCAAGTAACTGGTAGAGAAAAGTAATGAAAACTGTATGACACATTCATGTATTTACTACTTTAAAAAAGCAAATAACATGTTAGTATGGATAGTTTACATTGACACTTTACTTGAAAATCACATATTTCCTTAATCTGTTTGCACTTACTTGTTTCAGTTTGAACTAAACTGAAAGGTGCAGTTATTGAAATGACAGGTGGATTGTGTAATGAAACCTGTCATAGAGTTCATTGTATTATGTGATAGTGCTTGTAGGGGATTTTGAGCAGATTCAGTAACATTTACTTGGTTTGTACTGCTCGAGTTTGTTGGGGTCATTTTAACATTTACAGTTGCATGAGATAGTACTTCAGAAGAGTCTTGAGCAGACCAATCTACATTTGCACATACATTTGAAAGAATGTTACTCATTTGTTATTTATGTTGAGTGCTGGGCCTTGTGTATTGTTTCAAGGATAGTTCATTTGAGTGGTCAGACAGAGACATAATGTGCCTAGCAGGAAGGTTGGCATCTGTCATTGCATTCAAAGCTGTGGCACAAAGAGAGTGAGCGGTATACCTTGCAGATATATGGGCATTTTTGCATATGTCTGGCATAATGCTGCTAAATTGTCTGTCCAACACATCTTGTTGTGTACCATGTTTGACAAAATTGAGGATTTTCAAAAGCATTTTTATCAATGTGACAAAAAAGTGATTCAGCTCTTGGATTAATGCGTGTGAGATAGTTTTTACTGACCTGACTGGGCAGTTTTGACCACCAGTTGCATATATTCTTTTGTCAGAATTTTCCTCCTTAGCATTTAAGTCTCCCTGATGATTCTTTTGCATAGTTTGATGGGTCAAAATGACATATATTCAGCCCCAGTTTCATCAAATCCGATTTCCAAAACTGGTAGGTGTCAATTGGCTGTGGAATTCTAATCCACGTGTAACATAGTGGATGGAGAGGTATAACCAAACCCTGTATCTGAGTGTGATAGGATTATCTTGCATCATGTATTTATTATTGATTGCATACATGTCTGATGGTGGAATAATTGGTTTGTGTTGTGTTAAGATGATCTTGATAAGCCAGTCTTTGTGTTTAGTTTTAATTTTCCATTTAACATGCTATCTGCTTTTTTAAACTCGTGTGGTCTGCAACAATTTTAATGGAACGACCACATTCAACCTGAATGTAGCAATTAATAACAGCCCTGACATTTTTTTATAGTGTTTTTTTGGTATTCCTCAGCTTGGGCTTCAGGGAGCATCCTCTTTCGTGCTGTGGTGACCTTTGGGGCTGCTTCAGCATAAAATATTGCTAACATTTGGCCCAAATGTGCAGACTCAACTGTCGTCAGATCTACCTCCATATTCTTCTCTTTGCACCATTCTGAAATTCATGTTTTTCAGCTTGGTAATTACTATTTTTAACATTTGAAATATTTAGATCTTTGGGATAAATCATTCATGCATATTTCCTTAATTTGTATTTATGTAACAAATTTTTTACATTTTTTAAGCTTTCACAAATAATTACATTTTATTCACTTCAAAGTAAGTTAAGTCTCATTTTTATTTTAAAAATGGCCAGAATGATGTTATTTGTTTTTCATTGTAGCATAACAATAAACATTTGTATTGCTTTATTATAATATATAATTCAGGAAAATAATAGATTTAGAGCAACTATTCATGTGTTATGACTTATTTAAATTCATTTTAGTACATTAACTGTTCTTGGTGTGGTCCAGAATTCTGTCAGGAACTTTTTGTATGTTTTCATCTATGTAAATTGATTTTAGTACATTAACTGTTCTTGATGTGGTCCAGAATTCTTTAGTACATTAACTGTTCATGACATGGTCCAGAATTATGTCAATAACTATTCATATGTTATGAACTATGTAAATTTTATTTTTAGTATATTAACTGTTCTTGACATGGTCTAGAACCCTGTCAAGAACTATTCACGAGTTTCTTGACATGTTCATAAATTCATTCAAGAACATTTAAGTAACTCTTATGCTGTGTTAGTGTTCTTGAATTGTGTTTAATTTTTTCTGAAAGTTATTCATGAACTAAAGAATTTTTCATGTTCAGTTCAAGAATATTTCATAAGTTCATGAACTATTCATAATTTCAAGAACTCTTTTTCTCAGGAGTTGCACATTCCCATAATTGTACAATTTTGAAGCAATAGATAATTTTTATATGGAAGTTTCTTAGTGATATTTTAAATTGCAGAACATTCAATAATTAGGATTGAATAGACTTTGGTTAAATAAATTTAGTGTTTAATTTTAAAAGAACAATTTATATTTAATTTTAAATGTCAGTAAATGTGCATATTTTACCCATGTGATTGTACAATAAAGTATATCTTGTATTCTTTATTTACTTTCTGCCCAATACAGGACCACCAGTGATAAAAATAAACGCATCTGCAGGTGAAAATATTCAATTGACGACACAATACGAATCGGCTCAGGAACATATATTAACTTCTCAGTGGATCTTCAGAAAAGGAAATGCTTCCATTGCCACTAATGATGTTATGTATTGCAAGATGGAAAAATCAGGAAAGTTTAGTGTGAATCCATTATACAGTAGCAAAGTTGAAAGGTGTGATGCAACGAGTATACTCCTAATAAACTTATCTATCAATGACGTGGGATATTATATATTGCAATTCCTGAGAGAAAATACGGGACTGACAGAAAGTTTGCCAATATTTCTTTCAGTTTCAGGTCTGTAAAATATATTTTGTTATAATTACATTTGGTTATCCAACTTGACTCACTCATGTGTTATTTGTTTGTATTTTACGAACCTAAACTACACAGGTCTGCATGAGTCTAGGACTCACAACTGTGTCAAAATATTTGCTACTGTGCATTAACATTGACAAAAGATAGAAATAACAAAATGAATGCAAGCTGAAAATTCTGACAGCAATGTTGTGTTTTGCCTTCAGAGGACAAACTGGAGTTGAGGAAAGCTGTTCAAACAGGACTGTTTATATAACTTTGTCAGAAATCTAGACCATTATTTAGCTGAATGTTGCAAACTAAGTTAAAATCAGAGAAAATATGTCTAGCTTTAATCACCCAATATGTCGTGTCAAAAATTCATTACAACTATTCACTCTACTTTGTAAAGGGTTGAGCAGTCTGGGGTTATGTTTGATTTATTAGCAATAACCTTTCTGGTGATGGTAATTTGCTTTTTGCTTACTTCATGTTCTCTCAGTTTGTCAGTTTTAAAATTTGTGACTTTAAACAAAATACCAAAATAATTTCCTGACTCTGTGCTGAATAAATTATAAAGCCATTCCTAAAACATTGTCCACTGATTCAGGAAATTTGAAAGACATTTATTTTATTATTATAGTTGTATTTAATTTATTAATACAGTTGTGTCTTATTTGGTCTTGGGGCATTATGGTCATGCAGTTCGACATGATCCAGTTGAATTCTTGCCCCTTGCTATGGATTCAATGTTAAGCAAACTGATTATCATCCATCTAAAGCATATAGTAACAGAGGTCTCAGAAATGCTTAATTATGCATATTTGGATGCACATTTTATAATGTACCTGATGCCGTTATAAGCTTACATCAAAAGAACATGATGTTATAGCTGGGTGGCATGTTGAAAGGCTTAGAATAGTTGATGAATGGTGGGAAAATGTGCTGTTATTTACAGTGACTGAATTCAGATGCAGAAAGACCCAGAGCTGTACATGTGGTCATTATAAGAGAACATCAAGTGAATAACTAGAGTTTTCATTATCTTGTTCATGTCCTAGTGTACCCAAATAAATAGTACATATGACTTGAAATCAAGACATGTCAGGACTTTGACAAAATGCTGTTGGGGCTGTCCACCAGTATCCCAAATGTAACCTTTTTAAACTATCACTTGCTGCTGTCAACAGTGACCCCTAGGAATTCATCTAAATTTAGGCTTAATTTCAACTATCTATTTAGCCTTATCATTTGTATAGTTATTCAAAATGTTATGCATTATGCAGACACATTTACATGATTTCCAGTGAATTTATTTGTATTTCTGCATTTGTCATGCTGTTCAATATTGTCCATGTAATAGCAATCAGTAAAATGCAAATTTATCCAGTAAAATTGTGTGATTTGATATTTCAGTGATTGCCATAGCTCAGACATTCAGAACAATTAGGTTAAAATCAGATTACCACTGTCCTAATCAAATTGTATCATGGTAAGTGAGGCTAAACATACGAGTTTCTACCCCTAAATTCCTTGACACAGTTGTGATCTGAGAAAACACAATTTTCAGTAAAACCTCGAAAATAGAGAGATTAAAAGGCAAAGAAGTCCGGTATAGTGACTTCATTGGCTGAAAAAGCAAGTGAGGCATGATTGAAGACTGCAGTGGGTTCCCCCATAGTACTAATTTGCATAGGTAAGATCAGGAAGCAGAACAACCCAATATCGGTAAATCAAAGAGATTTTAGATACTTGTAGGTGGACGAACCTTATTACTTCTCATTGTCTTGAATAAGAATGCTTAAGCCATATGTAATATAGATTTTTGATGAGTTGGTGAATAGCTGCAAAGTTCCTTTCAAGAAGAATTTTACAGCAAGTATTAAATGCATTTCATTTGTCAGAATAGTGTTCAAGTGTGATGCATTTTTGGAGCCAATTAAGGAAGCAATCATCTATCAGTAAAGCCAGCCAAACATTAATTTTAGAACTACAGGTTCAGTTGTTCCTTGTGAAGCACGCCAGACGATAAAATAAGGGTGTGTGGATGGGACAAATAATTATTTACACATACTGAAAACAACACATCAGCATATGTCAGCTTGATTCTGACCAAGATTTACTCTGAGAAGTTTGAACACCTGTAACAATCAGTCTCTATGGAGTGTAATAGTTGTGAACACTATCGATACTTGCATTACATCAAAACCCCTTATTGAACAATATTGAATTTATAATTCAAGTGTAGCAATTGTAACATTGTGTGACAAGTCTATTGAAAAATTGGGACATTTTGGGTAATATGGAAACTGGAATCTTGGCTTGTCAAATTTCTTTTAAAAGTCAAAATAAAGGGATTTGAAAAATGAGCCAGCACCACCTGCCCTACATCCCACCCCACCCCCACTCATGAGGGTGTCAAAAACAATGCAGATGTTGAATTGTCTACAAACACTAGCAATGTCATAAATAGCAATTCCAATCAAGCATGAGAATCATGAATGATTCACAGATTACAACTAATTCGTCAAAGATGTCCATGAGTGAATTTGACAATAATTATAATATCATATAGAATCCCAGTGCATACCTGTTCTTTTCCCTTCCCATGTGCTGGATTACAATTTGACTTCACTGGCCAAACCAGCATTCAGTGTCATGTATTGTCGTCAGCATGATATCCATGTATGCTATCTATTCTGCTTTTGGCATAGTCACTCACTAACTTCTGTTTTACGCTTGCCTATATATTGATTATTCTTTTTGGTTCATTGAAAAGCAAGTAAAAATAAAGCAATAATAAGATGCTTTTGTCATTTACATTATTATTTCCTTGATTCCAATCATTGATTCCAATGATATAAATTAAATGGATTTCATCAAAAATGAACTTTGTTTGGCAGCTAGCTAATTAGTTTTGGCCAGTCTATATTTTTAAAGATGGTACTAAATGTTAAGCAGAATGCTTATGGTGTGAGTTGTGCATGTTGTCAGATGGAAAATGGTAGAACAGCTGGATCTTTTTATTCTTCAATACAAGTCAGATAAAATAAAAAAAAAAACAAATCAACACCTCTAAACAAACTTTAAAAGGAGAATATGTAATTCAGTATAAATCCCTGAGCAAAAGATCATGCTCATTGTAAACATTCAGTGAAAGTTTCACATGTATACTGGTTATAGTAAATACTGAAGATAAATAATTTTTTACATGTATTTCTTATTTGTTTTGATGGTTTAACGCCATTTTTCAGCACAATATAGGCTATACATGGCGGCCAGTATTAATGGTGGAGGAAGAACCCGGACAACCCCCGGAAAGAACCACCTACCCATGAGAAGCTACTGGCAAGCTTTCTCACATAACTACATTTGCCGAATCTTAGACTCGAACACATGCAGACAGAGGTGAGATGGCAGTGGTCTGTAATGGACAGCGCTTTAGACCACATGGTCACTTGGGGCCCCCTATTTCTTATTTGAGTTTTTTTTCTTAAGGTATGTATTTTGCTCTTGTGACAATAATTGGACCAGCAGCAGACCCATAAATTTTAAGGTTAACAAGAGCAGAAATTTGAAAGCTGTTAAACCCTGTAATGAAAGGATTATTCACTTTTGCAGTCTTGGCAATCACGTAGGCAGAAGTCACACCGGTAATCCCAGTGAATGTGCCATATTCTAGTCAAGATCATTATTTTCTGCAGTTTTCATTAATGCTTGATTCACAGTTACTTTGTTGTGTTCTGCTTCTTTGACTTTCTTGGCTACTCATTCTGAGTGCACCCTGTTCTCATCTGGAGATCATTTTCTAGTCCGACAATCATTTAGGTTAATTTGTCTGGATGACGAATTGCTGTGCTTGATGTAAGTAATGCGAGAGCTCACAAGATTAAAGGAAGCTCCTCCATCTTAATAGTACATGTGTTCAAAGATTTTGTGATTCCTTCTCTCATCCTTCATCTTGACTATTGGATATTGAATACATCATAATTGCATTATGTGAATCCTGTTTCCAAAAATATGCATGGCAACACAATCTGTGCATCAGATATCTCCATTGTGTCTCTGATTTGCTAATGTGTGCAAAGGGAAACATTGATTATTCAGAATCTTGGCACAATCTTCAAAAATTGTGGAAATTACTGGGCATCTCATATAAAATTTGCAACTTGAGTAACACAAGATATTTCTTATCAGTAAGCCTGTATCCTGCAACTTTCTCACTGGTACAGATCACATGCTGATGTGTATTATCCAGAAGTACCAAGTCTACAGTGGACTACTTTATTAAGTGGATCGACAAGTGTTAAACAATATATTAAAGTTTAGCTGGAATATAATAACGACTTCTCAACATGACCCAGCATCTCTGCTGTTCTTTTGTTTCGCTCAAATGGCTGATAATGAAAAATAACATAACGCCTCTCCCATTTTCATTAATAAACAATATACTTACCCATTAAATAATTATTGCAACATTGCCAATCAAAATCTGAATCTGAGTTATGTTCAAAACTTTTTATTTTGTTATACTATGAAGAGAAGAATATTATGGCAGAAAATGCATTTGTTTTGTTTTCACTTTCCTTGAAGAAGTACAACTTATGCCAGTAAAAAGTATCTACTGTCTGCTGGTTTTGAAGTCGATCTTCTGATCTAATTTGTAAATCTACTGGTTTAAAATTCTGGTTCTGTCACCTGTATGTAATAAAGATTGATGCTCATGATATAGAAGAGATTTCAACAAGCCTGGCCTTCCAATGTAATGTGGAGTCATTTAAGACATAATGGAGTCAGTTGACCCATTCTGCTTTATCCAATTCTATACATGTGATATTGTAAAATTCTGAAGCAATAGATAATTTTTAACTGGAAGTTTCTTATGTGATATTTTAAATTGCAGAGCATTCAATAATCAGGATTGAATAGACTTTGGTTAAATAAATTTAGTGTTTAATTTTAAAAGAACAATTTATATTTAATTTTAAATGTCAGTAAATGTGCATATTTTACCCATGTGATTGTACAATAAAGTATATCTTGTATTCTTTATTTACTTTCTGCCCAATACAGGACCACCAGTGATAAAAATAAACGCATCTGCAGGTGAAAATATTCAATTGATGACACAATACGAATCGGCTCAGGAACATATATTAACTTCTCAGTGGATCTTCAGAAAAGGAAATGCTTCCATTGCCACTAATGATGTTATGTATTGCAAGATGGAAAAATCAGGAAAGTTTAGTGTGAATCCATTATACAGTAGCAAAGTTGAAAGGTGTGATGCAATGAGTATACTCCTAATAAACTTATCTATCAATGACGTGGGATATTACATATTGCAATTCCTGAGAGAAAATACGGGACTGACAGAAAGTTTGCCAATATTTCTTTCAGTTTCAGGTCTGTAAAATATATTTTGTTATAATTACATTTGGTTATCCAACTTGACTCACTCATGTGTTATTTGTTTGTATTTTACGAACCTAAACTACACAGGTCTGCATGAGTCTAGGACTCACAACTGTGTCATAGATGCAAATATTTGCTACTGTGCATTAACATTGACAAAAGATAGAAATAACAAAATGAATGCAAGCTGAAAATTCTGACAGCAATGTTGTGTTTTGCCTTCAGAGGACAAACTGGAGTTGAGGAAAGCTGTTCAAACAGGACTGTTTATATAACTTTGTCAGAAATCTAGACCATTATTTAGCTGAATGTTGCAAACTAAGTTAAAATCAGAGAAAATATGTCTAGCTTTAATCACCCAATATGTCGTGTCAAAAATTCATTACAACTATTCACGCTACTTTGTAAAGGGTTGAGCAGTCTGGGGTTATGTTTGATTTATTAGCAATAACCTTTCTGGTGATGGTAATTTGCTCTTTGTTTACTTCATGTTCTATCACTGGGTCAGTTTTAAAATTTGATGTGACTTTCAACAAAATACCAAAATAATTTGCTGACTCAGTGCTGAATAAATTATAAGGCAATTCCTGAGACCTTGTCCACTGATTCAGGAAATTTGAAAGACATTTATTTTATTATTATAATTATTTAATTTATTAATACAGTTGTGTATTGTTTGGTTTTTGGGGCATTAAGGTCCTGCAGTTCGACATGATTCAGATGAATTCTTGCCCCTTGCTGGTGGATCCAATGTTAATCAAACTGATTATCATCCATCTAAAGCATATAGTAACAGAGGTCGCAGAATTGCTTAATTATGCATATTTGGATGCACATTTTATAATGTACCTGATGTTATTATAAGCTTACATCAAAAGAACATGATGCAATAGCTGGGCGGCATGTTGAAAGACTTAATAGAATAGTCGATGAATGGTGGGAAAATGTGCTGTTATTTACAGTGACTGAATTCAGATGCAGAAAGACCCAGAGATGTACATGTGGTCATTATAAGAGAACATCAAGTGAAAAACTAGAGTTTTCATTATCTTGTTCATTTTCTAGTGTACCCAAATAAATAGTACATATGACTCAAAATCAAGACATGTCAGGACTTTGGCAAATTGCTGTTCGCAAATTTGGATGAGTATTTTGGGGTTAAAAGACAAATTTATGAAGAGTGTAATGCGATTCAAAAGAGTGATAAGTTGCTAGAACTGATAGTTTAAATGGAATAGTAACCAATTGTAAGAAAGTATGTGTTGCCTTAGTGTTTGGAATAAAGCCTTTCCTTGAATTGACAAAATTCAGTCTGATTCTAATGGACAGACAAAATCTATATGTCAGTGGTGTAAACAAATGGGAAAAGAAAGGTCAATGACTACCACTTGTTCTTCTCATCTGGACATTTAGCTACTTCATGTATGCCCAATATGCTTATGGGAGGGGACTGGAACTTTTGCTGGTGGGTCTTCTTTTTTTACTCAAAATAGGAGTCATGGACTCCTTATACTGAATTTCTGGTGAGATATCTGAGTAAACTGACTGATACAGTAACCACTGATGATTAGTTTTAACTGATACAGTAACCATTGATTAGTTTTGACTGATACAGTATCCATTGATGATTAGTTTTCACTAGTAGAGTATCCATTGATGATTAGTTTTAGCTAGTACAGTATCCATTGATGATTAGTTTTCACTAGTCTAGTATCCATTGATGATTAGTTTTCACTGATACAGTAACCATTGATTAGTTTTCACTAGTACAGTATCCATTGATGATTAGTTTTCACTGATACAGTAACCATTGATTAGTTTTCACTAGTACAGTATCCATTGATGATTAGTTTTCAACTGATACAGTAACTTTCTATGGTTAGTTTTAACTTGTACATTAACATTAGATGATTAATTTTAACTTGTGCATTAACCTTTGATGATTAATTTTAACTCATACAGTAACTTTTGATGATTAGTTTTAACTGGTTGAAAACATTTAAATATTTAAATGCTGATGAGCAGGCATAGACTGTGATCCACATATGGCATGAAAAAATTATTAAATTCCAATAATGTCTTACACCACTAGTCTCTTGATTTTGCTGCTGGCATTTAACATGGATACAATAATTTAGTTCTGGACCTTGGACCATTCAAATGTTCTGGCCATGTTTCACTTAAAAAAGCAAGGTTGTTTAATTTAAGATCTATAATCATTTATCCACAAAGTTTATACAAAGTAAGATGCAATACAAAAAACAGCTTCCGATTTCACTTGAGCTTTTCCAGTTACTCAAATCAGGCCTCTGCTATGGGCTAAAATCTCTTAACCCAAAGTAGAAAAGGCACATAATGAGAATCTTTGAAGATCTTTTGATCAATATATAGTACATAACTATTCAATGGCTTTACTGTCTGTGGAAGGAGCTAGGCAGGTTTTAAATTAGCCAAAATTTGGCTAAGGATTCCTGTTGCCATACTCAGTGAGGCTGGTACACAACTAATGTCCTTTTAGCCCAATTTGGCTAATTCCTACAAAGCTGTTCTTCACACTTTTAGTTTGAAACCAAATCTTGGCTAAATTAATGCTTAGCCAAAATTTGGCTAACTGCAATATTGTCCCTTTCCATAATGTTCAGTATGACTTTTAGGTAAAGACCAGATTTTGAATAAATGTATCCTTAGCCAAAATTTGGCTAGTGTGAAAAACAGAATTTAGTACAAGCTGCATGTATGGCTGTTATAATCAAAAAGCGTAAAAGCAATTAATTAGCAACATTTGGCTATTCACCTCAATGTCTCATACCATAATGTACATTTATGACCTCTAGGCAAAAACCAAAGTTTTGGGGAAATATGTTTTGCAAATGGATGATCAGCCAGCATTTGGAAAAATTAAAATCAAAGCTTGGAAAATAGAAAAAAATCTTTCCTTCTTTCAGAACAAGTGTTTATACAGTAGACTCATGCTGTATGGCACCCTTTTAATTGCAAATGGAGTAGCACTCAAAACCTAGTTTAGTGGCCACCTACTTCAAAACTCCATCCTTTCCTTGCTCTAGTTTCTATCAAGTTTGCCTGCAGATGTTGACCACCTAATCAATGACCACTGTTTTTCTCCCATGGATCCTTGTGTACTGTGTAAGTGATTATCTAAGCATGTTTCTTTCCCCATCATGGGACTAATCAGTCACACTTAATACAAAATATTTGCAATCTCAACTGCCTAACTGATTTCAACAACTGTCTATAGTTACATGTATATGGTTCAGTTAATTGCAATCTTGCAATGTACTTTGTTTTCCTTATATGTTATCAATCCTTCTAAATATCCATCTTCTTATATGTACTTGACCAACTATTATTTCTGCTCTTTCTCTCTATCTGCTGCCACCCTCTCTTATTTCCTCTCTCATTATATTGTTTCATGCCTATATCTTAAATCCTTGCACATGGCACTGATCCAGCATATAAGGTCATCTGTTCGGCTACTAATGTTACATGTAATTTGAAAATGTACATAATTTAGCATAGAACGTAGAGTGTAACATTCAAATTTAATGAATGGGAGACTACCAAACCATCCAAGTGA
The DNA here is from genome assembly GCA_030141615.1 of Unio pictorum. Taxonomy (NCBI): domain Eukaryota; kingdom Metazoa; phylum Mollusca; class Bivalvia; order Unionida; family Unionidae; genus Unio; species Unio pictorum. The sequence continues at coordinate 6,552,350 of JARLTB010000207.1, forward strand.
TTCTTATAAGGTTAGAGAATCAGAATAGTCTAGTAAATACACCTTTACTGAGCTGTAATATCAAGGAAATGAATAGAGAATCAAAATAATAATACAGTAAAACCTGTCTTGATACCACTGTTATGAGAGACCATAATTTCCATACACAGACTTATTGATTATGTAGGATTGTGACCTGTTTTGAGAGACCATTTCTTTTGGCAGAAGGGGTGGTCTTTGAAAACTGTACCACAATGCTTTTAAATACCCAAATTTGTAATGATAATATCACATGGCATTTAGAAATTCTTATTATAAATGTAAATTCAGAACTAGTCTTTCTGAAATGTATTATATCAATCTGTGCTTGGTCAAGTTTTGCCATAAAATGATGTCATGACATTACTTGTGGAACTTTAAAATTCAGTACGCTTTGGCCAATGTGTTCCTGTATATATAAATCTTTGTAAGAAATAGCTTAATTGGCTTTGACATTCAGTGAACCATAAACATGTTCAGCACAAAAATAAAGTTCAGCTAAAATATATAATCTCTTCAACCATCAAATTGTCTATGCAATAAGAATGTAAATGAATAAATGAAACGCTTGTAATTGTTACTATGTCTTTATTTGAATATTTCATAAAAAGAGATGGGAAGCACATATTGGATTATGTTAATTAGGTCAGATAGAGTAATAAAAAGCATATTATCAAGTATATATCCTGGTAATCCAATTATTTTTAAATCTGACATCATATAAGACAAGTGACTGAAGCTTTAAATATAACAGTAAACACAGACATAAGGTTTTTTGTTTCAAGTTCAAATGCACATATTAATAATTGTGTAAAACTTTGCTCAGGTTCTGTATGTCTTTGAACTCTCCGCAGAGTCTGTTTTGAGTAATTAAGGTATGGTTGCCATCAACAATATCAACGATACCTTCAGACTTGAAATTCAATTCTAATGAGTCATCACCAACATCTACAGTTCCAATTGCAGGAGGAAATTCCTTGAAGTTTCCATTTTGTACCAGAACTTCTGCATTGATATACAACCTGCAGACATAATTATGATCAATGCTTCTGACAGCAGTTTTGCCTGATGAACAATGCAGGGTCTGTATATCAACCTCAAATGTTCCAAGAAACTTTGACTGAGCCGCATGCATGAAAACATTCTACTCATTCTGAAAAACATAATCACATTGGAGATAATGAAAATCATAATCACACTGCAGATAATAAAAAACATGCTAAGCAATCATAACTTGATTAAAATGCCTTTCTTGGTATTTTGAAAGAAACTCAAATTCCTACCAATGGAAAACATTATAAAGCTTTTCAGAGAAGTATTTACTGTAGTCAATACATCAGTGAATTATAGTCTTCTATAAATGTGCATGAATATTCATGATAAATCTCATCTGACTAGAGTTAGAAGTTCTATAAAAATGCTACCAAGGCTTCATGCAGAAAGGCAATGTAAAATAGTCTGAGAAAGAGACTTTTACTATTTTTGTCATTGTTGCTGAAAGGTTATGTAGCGAAAACATCACATAGAGCTGAATTCCCTTTGTAAAATGTTAAGTTATTTACAAAAGTACAGTGCACTCATTAAATTTGGATAATCTTAGTCAAAACTTAATATATGTTAGGCACAAACCAGTTAATCTTCAGGGATGGTTGTTGGAGGGGTGGGTGGGAACTAAAAAAATAAGTGAATAGGAATTCCAAAGAGTGTTTGCGTGATTTTAATGCTTTACATATCTTTAATAATTGTTCAGTCATATCATTACGATGTCTGGTGTGTGACAGTTTATAGTGATTTCTATTATTGTGCCATCATACAAAAGACATGTGGCATGCTGTCCCACCCATTTACATTATTCTGACACCAGGCCAATGTATTCTAACACTAATGTCTTAATGCTGGGCAATAACAATGCAGCTGTTAGTATCATTGTTATAAGTCCAACTCAGCAAGGGTTCAAAACCACAACCTCCCACATCCAAGGCAGATGCTCTAACCACAAGGCCACTGCTTCAGTTGGAACTTCAATGCTAACAAGAATGTTAGCTTGTAACAAAGCATGTCGGATAAATTTGTTGAAAGTTTCATTGTGATTTTGTCACACAGGGGTAATCTCTGTACTAGAACTTTAATACCGTTTTAATGCATGTGTGTGTGTGACAAACCGCATAATAACTTTAATAAGTTAACAAGATCAGACTGAAATAAAAGCCACAAATAGATTTTGAAAAATTTGGAACTTGTTTTCATGGCAACCTCAAAAATATTTATCAATGTTTATAAAGTTAAAAATATTAGCAAAATATGGTACGGTACTCTTATTGATGTACAGATGAGTTAAGCTATTGGTGGATGGAACCGATTTTGTATTCCAGACTTTTCAGTGGGTGTGATACTTATAGAGATCAGGTTTGGAAGACTCTTGAGTTCATTGTGACTACTTTCCTTTATAATTACAGAAATCAAATGTAAAGACACTGTATTTACTGATGAAAAAGCATATTACCTTCAAAAATGTGCTCAGACTTTCACAGAAATATGTGACACTGCTGCAGTCCAACTGTTTGCAAAACAGCGTAGTACTCATGACATGATCTGTCCAAAGCAATTCCACTGTAAATCCAGCACCCCCAATACACTATAAAAAGATAAATGCACATAAGAGCCAATTTATAATTTTTTTGTTTGTTTGCATACTGACAATGAAATCCACAAAAAGCATATACACAAAGTATTCCATATTAACAATCCTTTATTATCCACTGAATTAGAAAAATAAATATAACACAGGTATTATAAATGCTGCGCAAAATCAAATTACGGCAACATGGAAAATGCATGTTAATACTGGTTTTTAATACAATTTTGACTGAGTCATATTTTTCTGCACATGTTCTCTATATATTCTCAGGAATCAATGACCTACTGATAATCACACACTAAGTAGTTATTGAATTAACTACTTGCAGATTGGATTAATTACAGTTCAGTTTTGCTTGCCACACATTTTAGTTTCCAAAAATGCACACCTTGAAAACTGTTATTACAGATCTTAATTGTATAAAATTTATTAATAAACTGATGTAAAATGGTCAGTTTGTGACCATATACATTTGTGACAAAGCTTTCCCAGATTATAAATGTATCCACCAGCAAGTCCACCATTAACTCTTATTCATTATTCTGTTTCCAACTAATACATCAATATAAAGGAAAACATTAAAAAATATACAAATTTGATCTATATTTTTATTACTTAAATTTCATTATCTGTTATCAATAATTATTCTTCATTACTGGCATTTTTGCTATCAGGTTACAAATAAAAATTATATCATTGATGAAATGTAAAAATGAATAATTCAATGAAATTTGGAGACATGCTAATGGCTCAACCCATGAAAAGAGGTGTGCAGCTTCTTCACATCAAGTATACAATATAATATACATGTACTGATCATAAATTGTCTAGTTCAAACTGTTTTAATGTATGGACCATTTTAAACAAGAGAGTTTGCAATGTATATGAGCAAAAGAGAATTTAATATGCTTTTGTTAATTACCTTTATACATGTTTCATCACTACTAAGTCCACATTCTTCAACTGTTCCAAACTTGTAATTTATATCTGGATCTGTAAGAAAAGATTTAATAGCATCTTCAATTCTAAACTTATACATACACTATCTGAAACCAACTTCTCTTAAATCACCCTCTCTTAATCTCTTTCATGCATATATTTCATGTGATAAATCAGGAGATTGACTGTTAAAGCTAGAATATTGACAATTCTGCAAAGTCCAACTAAAATGAACATGATTTATTTTAAGTCAAATTTAAAACCAAAGATTTCTTTAACCTGACATGCATAACTTTTATATTTTTATGTTTGTCAAAATGTTCCTTGTACAAATCTGAATTCAGAATTAATTGTGTTGTATGGTCACATTTGAGATGAGAAATTTGAATACAATATATTATATTGATGTGAATGACAGATCAAGTTTTTGACAAACACATAATGTTGGCAACTGATAATCAATTATAGAATATTTAAATTTTCTAATACTAGTATTAAATTAGTTTTGATTAGTGTTTCTATTTTTGTACATGTGTATCAAAAATTAATTATCTTAACAATGTGAACTTCAAAGGTGATCATGTTCACACAATATTTGGAGGGTGTGTGTGTGACTATCAATATAGGTCTCAGCAACTAAGACTGTTATAACCTGACTCTTTGGAATGTACCTAGTCACAGTCAGCAAGTGAACAGCAACTTGATTCACTAGTGAACAGTGGTGTAATTAATTTCAGAGATTGGATTCTCAGTCACTACTCAGCAATGAATCAATTTGAATTCTGAATTTTTCTGGCTCACAAAATTGCATATCGGTGTAAAAATATATCATACATCTATATATATATATATATATATATATATATATATATATATATATATATATATATATATATATATGAGATTTGGTCAAAACTTAATAATATGGTTTGAAAAAGTATTCAGCAGAGATTAGAACTGCTGCATACAACCCGTCAATAAATAATAACATAATATAATTCTGTCATTATTGCATGTCTGGATAGACATTTTTAATATTTTCTGTTATGGTAAAAAATAATACCATTTCCAGTTAATCTGCAGTTTTAACAGCAATACATATCAATAGAAAAATTGTTTTTGGTCCACAAAATTCAATAACATTACACAATATTTTTCTATCTCCCTTTCTAGAATCTGGAAAAGAAAAAAAACATTTTGGTAATATTGTCTGGTAAAATATAGAAATATACTTACATTTCACTTTTACATAATTATCAATATCTGTGTCATTAAGATTTATGTAAATCTTTCCTTGTCTGCTGAGAGTCAAAGACCATGTGCTGAAGGAGAGCATATCCTTAGTGTAGATATAACAGCTATCAGACCCTACAAAAAAATGAGATATTTTATGTGTCAGTTAATAACAGCATTAGGAATGTTCCTTTCTCTTTACAGTACAATTATTATTATTATTATTATTATTATTATTATTATTATTATTATTATTAGAAAAAATGAATAAAAACATACTTAATACATAACCTTGTCAGTTTCTTGGAAAAAACCTGAACATTTTACTAACATATTGTCAATTAGAAATGTATTTAAGGAGCTGAAATAGCTTATTACAGTGCAAAAAAATGCTGGCTGGTTGTTTGATTGTTGCATTGTTTCCTTGTGTATCTATCCTGAACTAATTATTATTATTTACTGAAAATTAAACCTTTCATTGAAATTTCAAAATGAAAGATCATGCTTTCTTTAATTTGCTTGTTTATATGACACAGTATACAGAAACAAATCTTTATTTTAAAATTGTTTCAGGTAGAAATATAGTTCAGTAATTTCTATTTTCTGTGTAAAGGTTTTTAATCATGAAGTGTCTCAATTGATATATTTTAAGAAATTCTGTTGTATATAGCGTTCATTAAAAACAATATTAACTGTACTTACTCTTTCCTGTCACACCAGCCTCTACTGTTTCATGCCCCTTCTCTGTTTCATCTTCTTCATGAAAATCATAAACTGATGACTACTGGCATTTCTAGGTGAGCATACAATATTTAACCTCTCAAAGACATGCCTTAGTCCAATGTCTGTATAGAACTTCTGACTTTTGATCTTGGAGTTGGATCACATGGCTTATTAGTCTGGTCTTTGATATTAATGGCCATGAACAGGAGCTGTTGAAGCCATGCTGATTGGATTATCAGTGATGATTTGTTGGATGATATCTTGCTTTGTACAAGATAAACAAATTATATAATACTGAAATGCCCATTGTCAAAGTGCTGATCTCACAATTTGCACAAATTATAACTATGTACAAATCATTGTTTTTAAAATCCTTTAATTATAATGCAATATCAATCTTAAAAATTGTATAGCATATTCCACTTTCCTTTTCTTAACCAGCAATTTTTATAGACAGTGTAACATCAAGATCTTCCACCCCAACCCCCTAATTATTTATTTCCACCTCCCTTACAACTCATTAGTTTCCCCCTCTAGTTCTAACTTCTACTCCCTTGCCTAAAGTAATTAATTTCTTTTCAATCATGGACACTTTAGTAATAAGCTGAATGCAACATGTATATATGTAATGAGTCTGCTAGCAATTGGAAATGGGGTAGATTCAGCTATCACATTCTTTTCCCCATTCAACCAATTCATTTATTTTTATTAATGCGCCCTTTGGTAATACACTTGAAGCATATAAGTGAGATACCACAACATAATGGATCCTTTAACAAATGGGGGGGGGGGCAGATCTATCTAGCTGATTTTCCCCCCCCCCACTATTATGAATTAGCTCCGTATACATAATCTATTTAGTATTAAACATATGGAAATACCATGCATGTAACAGGTCATACAATATATTGTGCATGGGGGTACATGATCAATTAGCTGATTATTTCTCCTAACTGCAATTAGTTTCTTTTCCTTTTCCACATTTGATATATAATGCAGGTATATGTTTACTTTACAAAATCTCATATATGGATGATTTCAAATGAACCTTTACAGTTAAAAGACGTTACAATTTCGGACTAATAGATTTTCAACAGTCACTTGCACAGTATAAGACACAACTGTTAAAGAATCTTCCTGGTTCTTCTTAGCAAACTTACAATGCATTAAAATGGGGACCATTCTGATGACCTAAGTGGTTAGAGCATCCACTTGTGATGTGGGAGGTTGTGGGTCAAACCCCAGCTGAGTTATATAAAGACTTATACAAATGGTGCTAGCATCTGCCTCACATGGTGCTCACCATTAAGAGGTTAGTTCTGAGAATGGTCGGCCTGGTGCCAGGATAATGTGACTGGGTGGGACATGATGTTACATGTCTGCAGGGCTATGCATGAGTGGTGTACATCACTTTAAACTAAATATAAAAATCCAAAATACACACACACACACACACACACACATGGTCATTTGCAAGGTTTTGTAAAAAAAACTCTAGAGTGAGTGAAAGTGTCCAAGGAAATATATGATGGGTTCCTCAACAAATAATACTGGGTAACACCTTTGGAATTTGATCAACAGATACTATACACATAAATGTCAGTAGAGATCAATGATGTTGCACTCATAATCTTGCCATCTTCTGCCCACACATTATTTCTTTACTTATTCCTGTCCTGTAAATACTTATTTACATTGTTTTTTGTGGTAATTTCTAAGTGATTTAGTAATCATTGTGGAGCACATGTCTGACAATACTATTTCAGGAAATTTTGAAGCTGTCTTCACTTGTAGCTTAAAACATACAATTACCCTCACCTCATACAATTTGCAGTGGATGAAAGAAGTGAGAAGAGAGAGAAATTAAGCAATAGAGAAAAACTGATATAGGAAGAAGAGCGTAAGACAGATGAGAGCCATAAAAACAGTGGAAGTGAGAGGAACACAAGAGGAAGACAGAAAAGAAAAAGAGGAATACAGAAAAAAGAAACATAAAGACGAGAGAGAGAGAGAGAGAGAGAGAGAGAGAGAGAGAAAGATACAAGAAGATAAATAGAGAAATAAGAAAAAGGGCAGTTTTATGAAGGAAAGAGAGGCGTAAAGAGAGAGAGAGAGAGAGAGAGAGAGAGAGAGAGAGAGGGCGAGAGAAAGAGAGGGAGGGAGTGAGGGTGTCAGGGCTGATTATTTTCCTACAGGAAGAAAATCACCTGGCTAAATTGTTACCAAGGAAATTGTTAGGAGGGGAGGGGGATTAGGTCTTTATGATACAGGCAAGACTTATGTATAATGAACACCAGCTTGTCATCCAGCATGTATAAAATCATGGATATTTTGAGACCTTTTCAATAAAACCACGATGTTAAGGTGCCTAAACTGTCAAATCAAATATGGTTATCCTATTTTTAAAGCACCATTAGTGTCCCATTTTTATAGCATATTAGTACTATTTTTTTATCATTCTAAAATGTTGGATGCAGTCAAATTTGGAGGCATGTCTTATAGTGTTACTTAACCATGGGATATTATGTGACACTGATTAAGTTCCCTCTATGCAGTACTATATGGTATCAAAAATCATTTCTGCTTCCACACATAAACTGTGCAATATGTTACCAATTAGAAAAATATGTAACCCATCCAAGAATTGGGAAAAACATAATATTCCTTTGAATAATTATGTTGATGATTGGGTTAACAAATCATAAGCGACTGAGAACAAATTGCAGATAATTAAATAAAAATTAAATGTGTTTAATGTTTCTAAAAATAGAAAATATAAAAGCTGAAATAATGTTCGAATATGAAAAATCTACAACTTTAAGACATATTGTTCTCTTTAGATTACTGTCTTTAAGACATTATTATCTCTCTATCCTATGGGCTTTGATGTAATTAATATAAAGATATTTATAGCAGTGCATTAACTTATCAATGTTTTATTAATTAATACACAATCAAAACCATGCCTATGTATGCCATCTTTTATTGTGCTATTTTATTATCAATGAAATAATTATATGTACTAGAATTTGTCATGTATATATATATATATATATATATATATATACATACATACATACATATATATATATATATATACATACATATATATATACATATATATACATACATATATATATATATACATATATATACATATATATATACATGTATATATATATATATATATATATATATATATATATATATATATATATATATATATATATATATATATATATATGTATATATATGACTTGTCTACTTTCATTCAGTAGACATTGTTTTTTTGTTTTTGTACTATTTCCCATGCAACGCCAGCAGTTGGTCGGATCCAACCCATGACTTCTTCACAGTTAATTATAAATGTTCATAACTTTACAGAGAATAGTTAACATCAGTACATAGTATTATATTCTAATTCTAAACTCATTACAGAATATGCACATTAATCATTCACTCATTAAAAGTTTTATAAAGTAACTATGGTTGTTACTCATTTGAAAGCAATTCAATTCTGCTATTATTTTAAATAATAGTTTCCCTTAATAGCAATCTTTGAAAATTAAACAATTACCATTGTAATAAGAGTTTCTGACACTAGGAAGAAATCTAACCTTGCCCGCCTGGTTTATTCTTTCTCCAAGTGGATCTTTTTGATCTATATTATTTTCTCATCAGAAATAAATTTGAATACATTCATCATAAACATCAATTAGGACAATTAATGTTCATAAGTTTGAACGTGTAATTTTGAACTGAAGTATCTAAAACTATATTGTTGCTGTTTGCATCTACTTTGCGTCTGTGTATAGGCAACTTAAAGTTATTGCTCAATACAATAGCTTCTCCCCTTGAATCTGAATGCAAAAGAAATTATATATTGGTAACCCCAAGATGATCTAATATGTCTCCTGTCATTTAGTAAAATGTGTATCTTGCAATAGATATATTGAGTATTCCTCATTTTGTTCAGGTAATTCATTACATCTCCAACCCATAGCAATATGACAGGATAGATTTTTCACAAGGCAGTTCTTTTATATAAATGTCTACATGGAACTGCACTAGAATATCTTCAGGACTTGTTCAGGCCTTTTTCAACAAAATACCAGTTGAGAATAATATCACATGGAAACCTTCTAGTACCAAAACCAAGAACAGTGCAATTCAAAAAGAGTTTTCAATATTCTGGTACAGTTGTATGGAATAAATATTAGAGTACTTAAAACGAGATATCATGAGCATGCATGTGTTTATTATAGATGATGATCATACCTATATTTATAGGTATTTCCTTAATGACAGCTTCTTTGTAGACTGTGACACTAATTATTGTTTGTTTTGTTTTGTATGGTTTAACGTCATTTTTAAGCACAATATAGGCTATGCATGGCAGCCAGTATTAATGGTAGAGGAAGAACCCGGAAACCCCCCGGAAAGAACCACCGACCCACGAGAAGCTACCGGCAAGCTTACTCACATAACTACATTAGCCAAATCTTAGACCTGAACACACGCAGACAGAGGTGAGATGGCTGTGATCCGTAACGGACAGCGCTTTAGACCACTCGGCCAATCTGGGCCCCTCACTAATTATTGATATCTTCATATAATGTGCATTTTCATACTCTCCTTAAGAGGGCCTCAAGGGAGAATAGTCCTTTACTAATGAGTCACCCTCTATAAATAAAGCATTATTATTATTATTATTATTATTATTATTATTATTCATAGAGGCAATTCTCAATGAGTCATCCGCTGCCTTTATTATAAAATTCTTATATCTGATATAGATCATTACATTACTTCTAGGATTTGCTGAGCTATTCTATTTGATAGTGAACATTTTATTTTTAAGGCTTATGTTATATATAAAAAGAAAGTTCATATATTGTCATTAAGAGAGAGAAAAATAAATAGAGAGAGAAAAATAAATAGAAAGAGCAAAGGTCATTTCTGAAATAAAAAATAACACAAACAATCAAAGGTCATTTAATAAAGTTGATAGAAATAGAAATGCAAAAATATTAAAGAAATAGTAAACCAAATATCCAGTCATTAAATAAGAGTTTTTTGCAACTGTCATCCTTGTTTTTACACAAAATTGGGTAACTTATCCTTTTCAGATTTAAGAACTTTGTTCTGTAGAATTTCTTTTTAGTTAAAATATCTTATGTACTTAAAATGATATGGCCTGTTAGTATACTACATGTTGTTTACTTGATATTAGAGAAAGGTTTGTTGCTTTTGGCTTACCAATAGATATTCTTTTCAATGAAATGTCAGCCACATTACACAAAGTAGCTTCTATGCAAACAACTTCACCTAATATACACTACTCTCTCAAAAGTACATAATAACTGGTGAGTGCCTGCTTGAATGTGAAATTCAAATTCATGTGTTTCTTTTTTCTTGTTGCATCATGACATTTACAAATCTTTATACATTTTGACATAGTGAATTGAACTTTGACATTTATTGAACAATTAATGAAAGTAATTTGTGAAGTTAATAATTATTCATTAATATGTGTTTTATCAGTATATATAATTTATTATGTAGCAACAGATCACTGAAAATGTATGAGAATGTGTGAATGAAAAACAATGTGAACAAAAGTAAACATATTATAACTGTTCCTTATATTTGTTGGTGTGCTTTGGAAAGGACCAAAATATTAAAATGAAAACTTCTTTTTAACACCGTTTGATAAATTAAAAAAAACTTTAGAATTTTGAAATATATAACTGATGAAAATAAGAATATATCATGAAATATGCATCACTATTCCAATTTTCTCAAAACTATGTTAATGGGTCAAACATATTGAGGGCAAAATGTACAATAAGAAAGAATCACATATTGAATCATTTTGGGATTTTACTTCCCACAATTTTCTAAAGACAGACTCTCACAATTTCATTAATTGCACATAAATGCACAAAAGTTAACTTTGAAAATCATTTGCATTCTGCATGTATTTCTATGCGAGACATTAAATTTTTTATCTTGATTTAGTCTACCCACCTACCTACGTATCTATCTACCTATCTTTTAAATAAGTAAAGATTGAGTATTATAATTTGTATTATGACAGTTTAATAATCCACCATTTATTTATTAACTAAGTATCTAACCCATAGTGGCTCTTCAATAACTATTTTGAAGAGACTCAAAAAGTACTTGGAACACAAGAAATTTAGAACAAAATTTTACTGTTCAAGTTTCATTTTGATTTTCCTTTCATGTAGCCCAGTGCTAACAGTTGGACATGTAACAAGGGTCATCCTGATTATCACCATCTCTAATTCAAATTTCACAGCCAAAATCACTTGGGAGAGCATGGTTAATTACACATTTGAATAATCTAATCATGATGGCAAGGCTTTATAGCCAAACAAGCCTTTGATGATTCCCTATGGACCACTTGCTTGCAGCTAACAGTCTCTGACCAAAGTTATGGATCGTAGATTATTTCATTATTTGGATTTGGTTTAGATGAAAATTTCTACAATTTTTAAACTATAACTTTATATGCATGTCACAACAAAGTCAAGATATTAAAATGGATTTTCATATATCCATATGATCGGACAAAGCAGTACACTGACATAATCATAATTCATCAAATTTGAGCACAAGGGAAAAGATTAAATGTACAGATCTTGGTGCAAATTTTGTATGCACATAACATTCAATACAATTCTCATTGGCTAATTTTTTGGTAGCTGAATGAGTAAATAAACAAACTAACTGAATCTTGATTGAACAATATTTTAAAGGACTGTAGATGTATATTTTAATAATCTTGACATGTAAATTCATGGAACAAATGTAATTTTAAAGTGGGTCTGATAATGTCATGAACTATATGTTAATAATCTACTTATCAAATGCATCATAGGCTTATTTTAATATTTACATGATAAGAAAATAAATTATCCTGTATGATAATTAGGCATTATGAAATTACCAGTAGAGGCAGGTGTAGCAATCAGATCAATTGGTATAAAAATTACTTTGAAAAGTGTGTACAATCTGTAGTTAACTTCAACACCTGTTAGAGAAATATGTTATTATGCTTACATCCATGGCTGAGTATCCACTGCACTACTGTCTTCAATGCAATGTGTTGATAAATATTGATTGCAGATAAATTATAAAATTAATTCCTTTTATAAATACACGTGTGACTTTATTTTTTTTTCTCAACTGCTCATCTCAACTATAACAATGCAAACACTATAAACTCAACATTGATATGGGTTGTGAAAAAAATTAGGTTGAATTGTTCATATCATATAAACACCAGAACTTTATAACAGGGCACCTTACAAGTATATAAACAATACAAGGCCCGAAGCTTTTTCACATCTGGGAAGATAGGTTGCTTGCTTTCTAGGTTAAGACTTGAACCAAACAACGTATGTGTTGTGAATGACAAATACATGCTTTTTACATTGAATTAATATATCATGGTCTGTTGTGTCAAATGCTGAAGACAAATCATGGAGTGTGTGGAATGTAATCTTTCCGCTATCCAAAGCAGAGAGAATGCCATTAACTACTTTCAGAAGTGTAGTTTCAGTACTGTGGCAGGGGAGATATGCAGACTGTACATTGCTATTAAGACTGTTTGAATTCAGATGAGATATATGCTGGGTCAGAACAACTTTTTCTAAGATTTTTTATATGAACGGGAGATTAGAAACTGGTCAGTAGTTCTTTAAAGCATTAAAGTTGAATGTTAGTTTCTTCAGCAGAAGGTTTTATACTGGCAGTTTTGAAAAATAATGGGAATTCCTCTAATGAGAGAGAGGTTTTAATAACATCAGTTAGTAAAAGCAATATTGGATCGAAGCACTCAATCAGCAGTGATGTTAGAATTAGATCAAGTTCACATGACTTTGGTGCACTCATCATCACAACTATCAGAAATTAATCCATGTGCTGCTAATTGTTGTCGCTGAAATACTGTAGTGGGATAATTTGGCTAAATGGACTATGTTTGTGACATTCTTCTTGGCAGCTTCATAGATTAGCTTATGAAAGTGAGTCTGTTGGAAAGTCAAAGCCTCTCCACTTCACAGTGGTCTTTTTTAATGGTGCAAAGTTGGTCCCTAACACTGCTATACCATGGAGAACACTTTTGAATTGATACTCTGCACTTGATGGCTGAGATGTTTTCAAGCAATCAACACAGGCAGTTATCGAGTTCTTCTACTGTAGGAGGTAAGCAAGTTGTTAGGTTCGCTTGGATGTCATGCATTAGTTTGGTTCTATTTATCACATCGAGGTGTCTTTTAATAGCAAGTAAAGGTGAAGGAACTGATACATTCAGATACCATATAATGCAGTAGTTAGCTGATGCAAGTTCGTGGGATACAAGGATGGACCATAGAATATTATAATCAGGTCTATGAAGACTTCAGTCTAAAATGTGACCATGTTTATTGGTGGGTTGGTTAACTGTTTAAGGTTGAAAACATGAATGGAAATAGAATCATGCTATTATTATCTGTGTTGCCTCCAAAGCTAAAGAGCAGCACATATATTTGTATTGTCTAGCAGCAGTTGTGTAAATTACATGATTACTAGTATTTTCATTTTTTTTTCAGTTTTGCTTATTTATAAAAAGACATCATGTCCAAGTTTTGAATGGGCTGTAATGAAACAAATTCTGGAACAGTAAAGCTATACTATTAAGATAATACTTGATCTACATTATTGTGATTACTATATAATATCTGAGGATATTCCATCCATGATAACTTGATTGATGATTAGTTTAAAGTTATTCTCAGTGATAATTTCCCACATATATTCATGAACTTAGTAGCATTTATCTAAATTAATCATGAAAGACTCACAATACACAAATTTGATGGAAATATGTGGAATATGATATATCTCTGTGTGTCTGGCTGGCTAGGATTAGTTGATAGTGGATGCAATAATTTACTTTACAAAATATTTAGAAAGCTGATGTTTTTTTCAAATGAAAAAAGTAGAGACTTAAAAAAAGGTTACTGAAATTTGCACCAGATTCTTTGGTGCCATATTGAAAACATTTCAAACACTTGGAATGACAGAAAATGCCATAACATTTGGCTTTTCAGTCTACACAGAAGCTGTCATTAAGGATATGCCTATAAATATAGGTATGATCAACAGCATTTAAACATCTAACATTATTGAATTTGTATTATCATGGAGTTTGCATACTCTACTATGATAGCTGGACAAGTAACACAATTCATAAAACCAAGTGCCTTATTTTTGAGTCAGTGTATGGCTCTCTCCAGGCCATGCTCTTGGTGTAAAATTCCTTTGATCATGACATGTTTTCATTGATCTTGCTAAGTGCTTAAAAGCTGCCTGCTGGGCATGTAATAGCCTTGATAGAGGCAGAACTGGTAGAAGGCATTCAACCAGTTACAGCAGTATAAATAAGGTTAGTTTTCTTGCTACCAGAGACTTCAACTGATATGTCCAAAGTGTGAAGACAATGGACAAGGACTTGTACAGAAAACTTCTTGGAAATGAGTTCAACAAAGGTGTGTACAGATTTAAATTGCTAATTTGTAAACATTCTATAGGTTAATAAAACAAACAGAATATAAACAATAGTACATAGTTATATTATGTTAAATTATCTATTAGTATTAGGCACTTTTATTAAACTATTCAGGGATTTTTATTCCATTCAGTAAGCATAGCCCACATCTAATCAGAGCATACTCAGTATGAATTAGATTTGGCATAGTTTTGTAAATTTATGTTGTGAAGTTGACCCTATGAGCATGTATTACATTTTATCAAATTTAAGTGTAAAATTTTCTAAAGATATTTTTAGCATTACATGTAAAATATTTCAGACCAGTAGATTTACATATTTTGACTAAAGATATTCACTCCTAAACTAGTAGATTTTATTTTGTCTTCATAAACTTTATGTTGTAAGTACTGAAATTTTTTTTCCCACTGTAATATTTTCTCTCTGCATACTATAATATAACAGCAAGTTTTGAACATAAATCTGATTCAGATTCTGATGGAAAATGCTATAACAAAAGGGAATTATTTATCTTTCAGTTCACTGCAAAGATATAAAAAAAATTTAATAGTATTTTTAGTTTCCATCACAAAATTCCTGCCTGGTGACCACTGATGGAATTCATTTGGTTATTGAGCCTAACACTTACTGGCTATCAACAGTTCTCTGGTCCAGATGTCTACTTGAATAATTACTATGTATTTCTTTTAAAATAATAGAGAATATACTCTTGATATCAGTATTTTTATAAGTAAAATGCTATTGGCATAAATGCATTCAAATATTTAGTTATAATCAGCAGTAGGAAAAGAAAACTCAGAATGATAGTCGCGCAACTTTTAAAAGGTATGTTAGGTGAATTAAAGACTGCAGCAAGAACTAACAGATTGAGACTTAAATTTTTTATCTTGCAGATATCGGTCTCCCATCAACAAGATTTGTTCAGAAACGGTTGTCATCTTGTATGTCTAATTTAGGTAAATTACAATTTGTATTTGTTACACAGCAAGAACAGCAACTACTACTACTACTACTACTACTATAGTAATTGCCACTTAGATTACAAACTTAAAGCATGGAAATAAAGCACTGAAATGGTGTAGTGAAACATATTTTCATTTCAGTCATGCATTATTCACCTACTCCACCAAAATAACTTTGAGGCTAATTAGTTATGGATGTTTATATGCTTAATTATTAAAGTGCCCTGATTTTACTGCATTAAAATCATTTTAGTATCATTAATTCTTCTAAATTTATTTGACTTTTTCAGTAAATCTTCCTTGAATCTTAATAAAGCTCTGTAGCTTAATTATATTAAAAGAAAAACAGAACGATACAAATTATTAAGCAGTTTAAATATATGCATTAGTATGAAAACATCACAAAATTACTAGCGTCATCATGTGCATAACATTAATGTTTGTTTTAAAATCTGTCTGCAAACTAAAATCTGAAGACAATTTTAAATGCTATATGTTGCAGATTTCAATGTGAAAAGAAGAAGAGCTGCATTAGATTTAACTTTCATTGAAAAGGAAAAATCTGGCATGTGGGTGCAATAGTCATTGCAATGACAACTTTACAACGGAGGACATTTTAGTCTGGCGACAAAAATTGCATATACTACCTGAAGGACCTAAACAGATGACAGTACTCATTAGCATCATCCGAGAATGTGCAGTGACATATAAACATACAAAAACACAGACTTTCAAGGTCAATGACAAGACTGTATGCAGGTATGTATGGAATATAAAGTCATATTTGTTATTTTCAGACACCTTCCTTGTACACAACAAGATTAGTGTTTTCATTGAAACTGTCATATCCATCAGCACCATTGCAATAACACCATAAATCTGACAAATTTAAATCTGAAGGAATGTTATATGCATCAGAAATGAGATAAAGAGAGTTGTACACAATTTAAGCCATATTTAAATGTTAAATCAGCCCTTTAACATTTGAGACTTAGTTTATATCAAAATCTAGTTGTCATAGATGCTCATCAGTTTTTGGACAAATATAAATAAACATGTATGATTTTCGGTATGTGTTTATGACCAGACCATTTTTAATACAATTCAAATCAATTTTAAAAATATGAATTTACTTGAGTGGGGGAGGGAGATGTAGACCAAATTATATATATATAGTGTTCTTTTAAAGATTTTAATCATTACTTAGTCATCTGGACAAACTGAAGAGTACATTTTCCAAACAAATATCTGTTTTCATGAAACACTACAGTCAAATGTAATGGGCAATTGTTCCAAAATAAACATGGTTTAGTACCTAAACATTTATCTCTGAAAGACATGCATTGTTTTATGGATATTTTATAAGAAGCCAATAAATAGTTTGTTCAACTTCTCCTTTTAAATGAAATGTCATGTTAAACTTGGAAATACCAGTTATAAAAGCACCGGAGTGAATACTTCAAAATATTTCCTCTGAAGACTGTTACATTGAAACAATTATGTAATATTGATACAATACAGATACAATGAGTTAATGTTTCAAATAAAATGTGCCAGTAAACTTCTAATGGTTTATGATGAGTTAGAAAGTTGATTTAGCAAGAATTAATGAAAATTGAATGTGCAACTCTCAATTATATCTCACAGAATTATGATACCTATTATGATATTTAAAAAGAAGAATCTGAGTGTTAATTTTCCAACTAAATTGCAATGAAATTTGAACATTATTTATTATTTTTTATATTAATTTCTTCTATTATGACAGTAAAACAATCATTCAAAAGACTTGCTTAGTTTAGTTTAAAATAAATAAAATTCATTTAAAAATTACTGATCCAAATTTTTCAGGTATACATAACCCAACAAGTCTCAGGCAGACATCGAGCTGAATGAGCAGACAGAAAAAGATATGATGTTGGGAGACATGTTTTGTACCTTGCAGATACAACTATCATTCAAATCGGTCAGGTCATGGAAGTTGCGCCTGCTGATATTACAATTAGATTATACAGAACAAAGCAATTTAAGGTGTCACTGACATCATGTAAACAGCTGACAATATCAGTCAGCAATATTTTACCAGGGGAATTCGAATTTCCTGCTTCAAGAAAATTGCCGATAGGCATAAAAAGACTTATTGAAAAGAGATCTTTTATGTTAAAGTAAAAGTTGTTACAATGTACACCATTTCAGTCATATGTTCTTTAATAATAAAATTTGTTATATATTTAAATATTTGTTTTAATAATTTGGTTTTCTTTAGATTTTGTACACATCCATCTTCCTGTTGGTCCATCTCTCTGTTAAATACTTGATAAAGTTTGTAGGTTACAATTTTTGCCGAAATACTAGTTTGATTAAATCAATTTCAATGACGAAAATCATTGGTGTGATAAAAATACACAGTCATTTCATTCACTGATTTATTTCTAACCCAACTCTAACAAGTAAGGCCCTAGCACTGTCATTGTATGTGGGTTTTATGCTTAATGTACATTATGTACTAACACTGTGCCATGTTAGAGTAACATGATCAGAACACACATCTCAATAAAGCAAACCTCCCCACTGCTCTGTACCATACAATGATTGCTACATTTCACTGATGGACTCCAGTCCAGCATTACCTATCTGGCCTCTCCCATGTGTACAAACCAGCAAGATACTTATGATCTTCTTCTGGCAATCATATATTCATTATTCCCACTATGAAAACGAAGTAATATGTACAACATTCATTTGCATACCAGGGCCCAACAACTTGGAATGAATTGCTAAATGAAATTAGACACAAAGACACTGTAATCCCTTTTAAGAGTCTCTTAAAACTCTGAAGAACATGTCAACTGCAAAAAGCAAACTTAAAGACTTAATGTTGTCTCCTACCTTAAATATTTTCAGCATGTTTTTTTTTTGTTTTATAGTTTCATGTGTTTTTTTGTAGTCAAATCATTATAGATGTTGTAAAATGCTTAGAGCTTCTAAAGATTAGGTGCTATACAAAGTCCTCATTATTATTATTATTATTATTATTATTATTATTATTATTATTATTATTATTTATACTATGGCTGAGTCTATTTCCCACCAACATCATTATTATGTACATAGAAAAACCACTTGTTAAATCCATGTGAAAGGCAAATGTGTAGCATTCATTTAGCCAAGATTTGGTTTCAACCAAAGAGTGTGAAGAACAGCTTTGTAGGAATTAGCCAAATTGGGTTAAAAGGACATTAGTTGTGTACCAGCCTCACTGAGTATGGCAACAGGAATCCTTAGCCAAATTTTGGCTAAGCATTCATTTAGCCAAGATTTGGTTTCAGCCTAAGAGTGTGAAGAACAGCTTTGTAGGAATTAGCCACATTGGGCTAAAAGGACATTAGTTGTGTACCAGCCTCACTGAGTATGGCAGCAGGAATCCTTAGCCAAATTTTGGCTAAGCATTCATTTAGCCAAGATTTGGTTTCAGCCTAAGAGTGTGAAGAACAGCTTTGTAGGAATTAGCCAAATTGGGCTAAAATGACATTAGTTGTGTACCAGCCTCACTGAGTATGGCAACAGGAATCCTTAGCCAAATTTTGGCTAATTTAAAACCTGCCTAGCTCCTTCCACAGACAGTAAAGCCATTGAATAGTTATGTACTATATATTGATCAAAAGCTCTTCAAAGATTCTCATTATGTGCCTTTTCTGCTTTGGGTTAAGAGATTTTAGGCCATAGCAGAGGCCTGATTTGAGTAAATGGAAAAGCTCAAGTGAAATCGGAAGCTGTTAAAATCATATTCCTGTGTATAATTACTCGTGAGGTTATGGTGGTTACTATTTGTGTGAATTGCTCCCTAACTGACATTGTGACCAAAGTCTGACATGATGGGTTTCAGTCTTGAAATGTTTCATCCCAATGAGCTCAGTTTGACATATATCAGCTGTGTATCAGGCTGCCTTTCTATATTGCTCAGCAACTTTGTATTGATTTGGACTACTTCATCAGGTTTGTGAATCAATTTTGTTTTCTCCATTGAATACCCAAATGTGTCAGTTCTAGCTTGTATGTTATGTAGAACATTTGATGGTCACAACTAATGTAAACCTGACAGTGAATGAGTATTTTGCAATGCAACCTTTTGTAACATCAAAATCAATACATTTTATATTCCGATGGGGCCCCGAGTGGACGAGTGATCTAAAGCACTTTCCATTATGGATCACTGCTGTCTCACCTCTGCCTGTGTGGCTTCGAGTCTTAGATTCTGCTAATTTAGTTATGTGAGAAAGCTTGCCAGTAGCTTCTCGTGGGTCGGTGGTTCTTTCCAGGGGTCTCCCCATGTTCTTCCTCCACCAATAATACTGGCTGCCATGTTTAGCCTATCGTGTGCTGAAAAATGGCGTTAAACCCTAAAACAGACAACAACAACACTTTTGATTCTTATCATTTGGCCATGTGCCAACTTCCAGATTGTGACAGACAAGTTACTTTTTACTATATGAAATTTATAATATTGTCATAAAATTAACCAAGGTGTTTTTATCTTTTTCAGCTCCAGACAACCATAGCAGTGACATGTTGGGTCTTCTGGCACTTCTGATAATCCCTGTCGCACTAGTAGTCATATGTGTTCTTTATCGAAAAAAGATCTTATCATGTAAGAGCTCTTTCCTTTTTTATACTTAAGTTGTATAATTTGTTTATTTTATTTACCTCAATGCCTGATTTGTGTGCTTTTAAATAAAGTCGAAAATCATTTGAGTGAATTGTTTTGGCAGACCCAGAGTTTGGAAGTTTTCAATCTGTAATTAGACAGCCCATTACAACATAGGCATTCACTGTATCTATAGGTAGAAACCAAAGGTCAACATACATACTGATCTTGGGTGTAAATTCCTGAGAGAGAGAGAGAGAGAGAGTGAGAGAGAGAGAGAGATGTTGAGGACTTCACAGCTGATTGCTTCAAGTTTTTTCACAATAAAACTGCAAATTAAATTGTTTATTTTCTTAAGTTAGGGATTAAAATTAAGAAATATGGCATTTAATCTTGTCCAACAATAATTATGTGTATGATCATACATAAAAACTCTTTAGTATCAAGATCTGTGGCATCTACAGACTTGAAAAAGGATGGCGTTATTATTCAATTAGTTCGGAAAACTATGGAACCAAATTGCATCTTCCACTGATTGTTTGAAACTTTTGTTTTCTCTCACATTTAAATCTTTCACTGTCTATCTGTTTATATGTGACTGTGTGCATTTAAGTATTGTTTGATGTCAATGCAGGTACAACAAGGTGTCGAGATACAAATATGTCCATTGAAAGCAGTTCTGTCAATGAAGATAGATTCTTTTCCTATTGTTTGTTTAAATTAAATATTGTTCACACAACCATTTGATACAATGAACATTTTATATGGTTCACAACCTTGTGTCCTAGTTACTTTATCAGTTAAAACTAATTATGTTTGTTTATAACAAACAAACAGTAATCTATTGAATTTGGAAAAATGAGGGAAAAGGAGTTTGATATATGATACAGAAATCTTATGCAAAACATCCAAATGCTTTGGGTTTCTTGAAGGAGAAACAAAACAAAAAATATCAAGTGAATGCCATACCCCACTTTAACCTTTGATAAATAATGAAAGCCTTCTCCGAAATGTAAATAATTTTGTTATTACAATGAGTACTGTTTGAATGACATAATCATTTATAATTGTTTAGTCATTCATAATTTTTTAATCATTCACCATTTTTAATCATTCATAATTTTGTTATCATTCATACATATATAATCATTCATAATTTTTTTAATCATTAATCAGTTTTTAATCATTCATCATTCATAAATTTTTAATCATTAGTTATTTTTTAATCATTTATCATTTTTAAATCATTCATCATATTTTAAGCTTGAAACATGGCAGATCTTGAAAAGTGTAAAAAATAGTATTAAAATCTTGAAAGTTTTAATTTATGTTCATCAAATTCTTTATCAAATAATAATTGCATTTCTTCATAATTGTGAAATGTCCAAGGTAAATGTTTAGAGAGCTAGAATTCTATGATCATGGTTTCCCATTTTTGACCTGATATCAGTGTTTGTAGTTTCTTTACTACATCAGTGAATGTAAGGATAGTCCTTGGGGTCAATGCTAGTTGCAGTGTTGTATGAGCATTCTTTTGTGTTCAAGATTTAGTATGTATATAGTGCTTGAAATCTCTATAGCTTGAAGACCCCATATGCCAGATTCATTCCCAAAGGAATATATTTGTCACAGATACCATTTCAGTTTGTCATGTGAAGAAATTATATGTATGCTTATAGGGTGGGGATAGTTTTACCATTTGCCACCCGGAACTAATAAACACAACTGGAAGTGAGCAATAACTCATTCTTTGAACTTAGCAACAGGATATCAAATACTGTGTAAAGGTTATTTTATTATAAATCATGCCAACTTTGGATATTTTAAGTGTTCAATTTTATTAAAAAGAATTTTCATATAGAAAGTCACCCGACATAAGGAAGCCACCACTGATTCCTATTTATCAGTATTCACAGGAATTTTGAAAATAAATTCAAACAAAATTGAACAATTTTTAAAGTGATACAATATAGTGCTTCATACATGGACATTGATTATCATCACTCAAAAATTTTTGTAGTAAATAAAATCATTAGATTAAGTTGTGAAGTCTTGACAAGAAAAAGATGACTTCACCGACAAAATGATTAGTTTTTACTGATACAGTAACTTTTGATGATTAGTTTTAACTGATACGGTAACTTTTGATGATTTGTTTTAACTGATACAGTACCTTTGATGATTAGTTTTAACTGATACAGTAACCATTGATGATTAGTTTTAACCAATACAGTAAGTTTTGATGATTAGTTTTAACTGATACAGTAACGTTTGATGATTAGTTGTAACTGATACAGTAACTTTTGATGATTAGTTTTAACTGATACAGTAACTTTTGATGATTAGTTTTAACTGATACAGTAAGTTTTGATGATTAGTTTTAACTGATACAGTAAGTTTTGATGATTAGTTTTAACTGATACAGTAAGATTTGATGATCAGTTTTAACTGATACAGTAACTTTTGATGATTAGTTGTAACTGATACAGTAACTTTTGATGATTAGTTTTAACTGATACAGTAAGTTTTGATGATTAGTTTTAACTGATACAGTAAGTTTTGATGATTAGTTTTAACTGAGACAGTAAGTTTTGATGATTAATTTTAACTGATACAGTAACTTTTGATGATTAGTTTTAACTGATACAGTAAGTTTTGATGATTAGTTTTTAATTGATACAGTAAGTTTTGATGATTAATTTTAACTGATACAGTAACTTTTGATGATTAGTTTTAACTGATACAGTAACTTTTGATGATTAGTTTTAACTGATAAATAAAGTATTGATGATTTGTTTTAACTGATACAGTAAGTTTTGATGATTAGTTTTAACTGATACAGTAAGTTTTGATGATTAGTTTTAACTGATACAGTAAGTTTTGATAATTAGTTTTAACTGATACAGTAAGTTTTGATGATTAGTTTTAACTGATACAGTAAGTTTTGATGATTAGTTTTAACTGATACATAAAGTTTTGATGATTAGTTTTAACTAATACAGTAAGTTTTGATGATTAGTTTTAACTGATACAGTAAGAGTTGATGATTAGTTTTAACTGATACAGTAAGTTTTGATGATTAGTTTTAACTGATACAGTAACTTTTGATGATTAGTTTTAACTGATACAGTAAGTTTTGATGATTAGTTTTAACTGATACAGTAAGTTTGGATGATTAGTTTTAACTGATACAGTAACTTTTGATGATTAGTTTTAACTGATTTATTAAGCTTTGATGATTAGTTTTAACTGATACAGTAAGTTTTGATGATTAGTTTTAACTGAGACAGTAAGTTTTGATGATTAATTTTAACTGATACAGTAACTTTTGATGATTAGTTTCAACTGATACAGTAAGTTTTGATGATTAGTTTTTAATTGATACAGTAAGTTTTGATGATTAGTTTTAACTGATACAGTAAGTTTTGATGATTAGTTTTAACTGATACAGTAAGTTTTGATGATTAGTTTTAACTGATACAGTAAGTTTTGATGATTAGTTTTAACTGGTACAGTAAGTTTTGATGATTAGTTTTAACTGATACATAAAGTTTTGATGATTAGTTTTAACTAATACAGTAAGTTTTGATGATTAGTTTTAACTGATACAGTAAGAGTTGATGATTAGTTTTAACTGATACAGTAAGTTTTGATGATTAGTTTTAACTGATACAGTAACTTTTGATGATTAGTTTTAACTGATACAGTAAGTTTTGATGATTAGTTTTAACTGATACAGTAAGTTTTGATGATTAGTTTTAACTGATACAGTAACTTTTGATGATTAGTTTAAAGTCGTACAGTAACCTTGGATGATTAGTTTTAACTTGTACAGTAACATTGGATGATTAGTTTTAACTTGTTCAGTAACATGTAATGATTAGTTTTAACTTGTACAGTAACGTTTCATGATTAATGGTTTCAGGATAATGTGACTCGGTGGGACATCATGCTACATATATTGTACATATCTTTTATTGGTTACTTGCTGATAATATTTTTGCATAATCATTACACTCTTTTAAACAAATTAGATCTTTGTATGGATTACACTTTTCCACTATGGAACAAATAAAACAAATTAAAAAATAAATGTTTGGCATGTATTTTATATTGTAAATGCTTTAATTCCACTCATTTTTAAACACTAATATTCTGAAAGAAAGACTGCTACATTTTTTCAAACATCTCGGGATTGGCGATAATGAAGCTAAAATAGCATGATGAAATATAGTTGATAAAAAAAACCTCTGCATGATTGCACACTATGTATCTAAGGTACTACATAACATAAACATCTCTGAAAAGAGTTCACACTATTGCTAGATGAACTTTTACATACACAGCTATAACGAAAGAAATGCTGTATAATGCACACAATATCCACATTACCTTCACCAGAATGGCTATCAATAAAGTGATTGAAATTTAGCTCTTAGCATCTAGAAATGCTGAAGCACATGAGAAACTCTGATAAATGGTTTATTCCTACCCTTTGTATGCCGTGTTTACGCTTCATGAGGGAATACCCTAGGATTTTACTCAATAGTGTCAGCATCATTGATGATGCACCAAAGAAGGTTAGAAAAATGATGTTCTACCAAATGATCTTCACCGTTTTTTAAATTTATTTTCAGGTGCACGAAAACCAGCAGTCAAGGAAGGTATGGTTTACCATATGAAATATTGAATAGTATCTAAAATTTTCCTTCAACTTAGCGTAGTTTTACAGTGCTAAACAAATTTGATAGCCCAATGCCCTTCTGATTTCCGATTGGGCCCATCCTGTGTTCTAATTAAGGTAATAAAAAAACTAATTTGCTTGAGAAAACTTTGATGCACTGATGAAATGCAGAAATTTATTTTAAGATGTTGGAAGAGTAATAAATTATTAATATTTATCCTCATGTATTCCTCTTACCCTTATGACGATGGTCTATTTAGCATACTTTTATCAAAAGCTGTAAACATTTTGTTCATTGCGAAGTATGTGATCTCTGAATGACAAATGTATTTCCTGGGTTACGATAATAAGCGCTTAAATGGCTTTAACATACATGTGATTCTAAAAACTGTTTTGGATATTTACGTGCTAGAAACCAGGCAGAGCCAGTCTTGTGGGTATCTTAACCATCCACTTGCAACAGTTGCAGTGTTGCATGGTCACGTAATCATGCATACACAAGCTGTTAATTGATTACTCTCTTGATGTAATCTGGAGAGTTTTGGCCAAATGTGGGATGCTTTCTGAAGAATTATAATGATAAAAGGTATAAAATATTATCATGTTGGCTTTTGGGTCATTAATTAAGATTAAAATGGAAAGCTCGACAAAAAGTATTTTGGTAAAACTTCTAGAGCAAGTGTTTTTATTATTTTATTTAATAGTATTGTGTCATTCAAGATGCTTAAAGTTCAGGTTTAATTAAAAAGTAACTAATCTGTCCCTTGCTGATGCTTACACTAATGTCATGAAACACTGCTTACTGAGTATACATGTTACTGGCACCTATGAACATAGGTGTAATCAGAAACTGTATATTAATCAAGACAAGCTTCAGGTGCTAATAAATATCAAATCTGTCGATCTGCTGAATAAGAAGGACAAAAATTTATTGAGTAAATAGACAAGAAAAGTTGACCTCAAGGAAAGCATTGCAGTAAATTTGTGAGATTCAAACGAGTCAGTTTAATAAGGTTTTTTTTATCTTTTCCTATATGAAATTTTGCAATTGCAGTATTGCATGGCAGATATTATTTAAAAAACGAGCAATTTGGGGCATAAGGAAATTGGAGCCCAGGTTTGCGGAATTTGAGTCTGGGTTTGTGATATTTTTAAATCATCAGTCCTAGAACTGTGCCTAAAAAAATTCTTTGAGCACTGATGTAGCTAAAGTATTGTGTGCGAATAAAAGATGAAGCCTAACAAAATACATCCAACATTTTCTTTATTTTATTACTCTCATTGTTTTGATCAAAAATATCTGCCTAATAGTTATAATATCTGCCTAATAGTTATAATATTTTTACCTGCTATTATATATATTTCATTCTTGTATTTGTTTCTGGTTCTGACCCCAACCAAGGAGCTTATGCCCTCACCCATTTGAAATTGGAGATCTAAAATAAAATTAAAAAACATGATTCCAGTCTGATATAACTTTAGTCAGCCACCAACGATTTGTATGTCATCCATTTCCTTAAAGTGTTTGGACTTGTACAAATGCTTTTGGTGCTATTTGTGTTATATCATTCAGATTGTCTTTTGGCATTTATATGTCAAGTCATTTCCCTTCGAGTGTTTTTCTTTGTCCCCAATCCTTGCATACATTTTGTGTATTTGTGTCCCTGTTTTGATGAATTTGAAGGTTTTATATACCCTTCTAGCAAATTGGTGCTTTTATATTAGTAAACAGTGTTAGGGTTAGTATTTTCTACTCAATTCTTGCCCTGGTAGTTTGAGTTAGTTCTTACATTTTCTTTTAGCAATAAAAAATGGCTTATATAAGTTGAGGGAAATGATTTGATTAAAGGCTGTGTGAAACCTCCTTACACACACACACACACACACACACACACACACACACACACCTGCTAAATAAACTGCAAGAATATGTATAGTCAGTTGTTCCATTTGTTGTCCTTGGTCTGCTAATATAGAGGACTTCGTGGAAACTTGTCATGCTTATAAGTCCATGAGGAGGTGACCTGTTTCTTCCTCAGCACTGAATGACATCCTCCATTTACTAAGGGATCCATGCATCTTTCAAAGGTATGGAAGTTGCACACTTCTGCCAGAGTGGGTGGGATCACTGATATATGGATGGAAGTTGTCAACACCAGTGATGTAGGGATCCTCAACACTTCTTTGTTGATGGAAGTCATTAGTATGCAGTAGTGATCCCCACTTTATTGACCAAAGGGAAGCATGTCTTTCTCACTGTAGTACATCTGAGTTAAATCAAGATGTTAAAATTTGAGTTCCTTGAAAATTTCTGTTTAAAGTGTCTAATGTCAAGGTCAGAGGGACTTGGAAAATATTTTCTACAGAATAACTCAAGATCACAAACTGTAACTAAACTCGGTGAGATTATTGGTGTGAAAGGACTGTTTATCGGTCAGTGGTATCCTTGATTCATTTTCCTTTCCTTTCCCAACCTAACTACTTAAATTAAGATTCAGCTTCTGTTACTTCAACTTTTGCGATTGAGATTCCCAGTCTCAGTTATATATGTGCTGGTGATGAACAAGATTGACTTCATTGCCCTCTAAAAGAAGGAAAGGTCAGAATAATTTCTTTCCTTCTCAAGTGTTCTGATCTTTTTACTGCCCTCAGTATCCCAGTGTATTGTTCTCACGATCATGAGAACTTATTACTTCATTATCATGAGGCTGACCTTAATCTTGCCTCCATGGATGATGTAATGAGAACCACTTTCCATGGTTTCATCCTGTTTCTTCCACTCTCAGGAGCACATGGGTGAACTCATTTAATCTTTGGGTCAAATTGTAACAACACAGCATCTAACCATGTTATGTACCAGCTTACAGCAGATAACACTCCTGCATTAAGCATAGGTTCTTTTCTTCTACCTGTTTTTTTAAAAGTCATATATCTCCTTCGTGACTGGTAAATTCAACAATACAGTGGTAGAAGGTAGTTCATTTTTGCTATTAAATTTAGCTTTATGTTTTCCTGTTCATAGACCAAGAGAGCTTATGTTATGGTCTGTTGTGCATTATTCAGTTCTTTGTTAGCACATGTTTGTTAACACCACTCATTGTATACTACTAGTAGGGTGACTTTGGAACTTGATGCACACATTCTTCCCATGATATAGTTGTTGGTCCTAAAAACTAAATGGTGCTGCCTGGTCATCCATCTTGAAATCAAGTTTTTAAACTCTTGAGTTTCTTATTTCTTTCTTTGTTCTGTTTGCTAAAAGGTAATAGTTTCAGTTATGTAATATTTGTATCTGTCTTGCAGGGGTTACTTAATGAAGTAGTGATCAGCCTTTTCATAATATTTGTTAAATTTATGTTTCATATTCTAATTGTTAATAAATGATATACTAATTATACATAAATGACATTTTATTAGATTTCCTTCCAGTGATACCTGATTTTCAGTTTGTGGCACAGAATGATCCACGCCCAACATCTCCCATAGTAACAGGTAAGCTTCTTTAATTTTTCAGTTTTTACAGGTTCTTGAACCATAAAATGATGAGTAACTTCCCATCTCATCAGCTATGCAGTTAATTTTGCCCATTCCTGACCATTTCCTTTTACCTTAGATGAAATCGGGTTTCATTTAATGCATAATTTGTTTTCAGACATTACAGAGTTTTTGAGAAATTTCAAGTTGTGCCTCTTGGCGATATAAAATCAACTTTGTATGCCAATCTTTTCATTAATTAATAATTATTTTTCACTCAAATAATTTTCGAAATCTATGCTAATTAGAAGGCTCTAATTACAACCTATTTTTTCCTGTATCGAGTGGTTTTGAATATTTGATTGGTAGAGGAGCACAAAAGAATGTAATGACAACTTGAAGGTAACATTAGTGCAGTCATGTCAGTCCCTAGTATTTCACAACAATTGCTACACCTTAAGGAGTTCTGCCCACTAATTTCCTTCCTGGTGACTTTGGTATCCATGCCTTAAAGCTACCTCTTTTCTTGGATTGATTTGGTATGTTGCATTTTATGAAATTTTAAATCAGTTCCAGTCCACTACTTGAAAACAGTTTCTTCATTTTGAGGACTTCTTCATATAAAGCTCCCTTCTCTTCACTTCAATTTCAACAGTATGACATTACCAAGGTTTGTTGGATTTGAATCAAGCTTGGTATATGGCTTGAAGGGTTGAATGAGGTCACTTTCCAGTCTTGCATGTTATCATATACAGGTGTTAGGCCTCCTGTTTGTTATTGTACAGTGGAACCCCGTTATAACGTGCCCTGCCATAATGCGAATTCAGATATAACGCGGCCGGGGCATGGCTCCCGAAATTTCGTATATTTATTCGCACATGATTTTTTTCTTCTTGAAGTGTTATGCCAAAATAAACATGATGTGGTCTTTGTGGATGTCTTCAATTAATTCTGTATACAATCGTTGCTTTAACAATAGCCAACGTGTGTTTCTTCTTTAACTGAACACACAACCAAGCAACAGACAATGCAGTGGTTAATAAAAGCTTCTCACATCAAAAAAACGAAGCCGCCAACATGTTTTCTGGGCTTGACAGTGTTATTAGATGCAATCAGTTGACCAGTAAATAATGTTTGCTTCACTAGCTGGAAATTGGGAGGGTATAAAATTTACATGCGTTCAGCTTTAAAAACAATTATAAAAGTGACTTGTGACCATTGCAGGCCTACTGCACTTAGTTCTCGGGTTTTACATGTGTATTGGGTTTGCTTATAAAATGGTTATTAATTTCCCCCTGATTTTCCTTAATAAATATTTTACCGTTACGGAAAAGCAAGTTCACAAACAAAGTTGTTCAATGCACTTTGCGCAAAATACATTTATTATGATTTTGGGGAAGATATCGTGGATGAATTCTAATATAATACAATATATAATACGATAAAGTGCGAGAAATAGTGTGTAAAACGCGGTTTCTGAAATGTATTAATTTCATCATTTCCTTGAATTGTTATGCCTAAATAAACATTGGAAATATAACTTATTATTAATCCAAGAATAAAGACGTGTTCTTGAACTGCATAAACAACAAAGCAGCCGACAATGTGGTGGTTGATACAAGATTCTCACAATTTAATAAACATACAAAAACGAAGGCCGCCATTGTTTTCTGGACTTGGCGGTGTTAAAACACGAGAAATACTGTCCTTTTCAACTTCATTCTCAAGAGATTTCTTTGCCATAGCTCTCGTAAATGTACAAGCCTGAAATATCTCAGGGAATTCTTTTTCAATTGGATCAACTTTCCGATCCCAATTAGGCTTGTCAGTTACAAGTGGATTAACCACAACCTTGTCTCTAGCTAAGTCATTGCCTAGCACAAAATGTATGCCCTGAATGGGTAAAACCGAGACTGTTCCGATTTTCACAGGTCCTGACACTAAGTCTGATGACAGATTTACACAATGGAGAGGAATATTAACAAAGCCGCACTCTACTCCCTGAATAATAACACTTTCGTGTGAAGAAGACTCTAGAAAAGGGCAATGTACCTGACAATAAAAGACTCTAAGAAGCTTCTGTGTCCCTTAAAATTTTAATAGGGGTGGGATTGGCTGAATCACCCAAGAGTGATATAGAACCCTTCGATATGAAAGGTTCATAATTCTCCATATTAAAATCAGACTGGGATTTGTTTTTGTATGGTTTAACGCCATTTTTTCAGCACAATATAGGCTATACATCGCGTCCAGTATTAATGGTGGAGGAAGAACCCGGACAACGCCCGGAAAGAACGACCGACCCACGAGAAGCTACTGGCAAGCTTTCTCACATAACTACATTTCCTGAATCTTAGACTCGAACACACGCAGACAGAGGTGAGATGGCAGTGGTCCGTTACGGACAGCGCTTTAGACCACTCGGCCACTCGGGGCCCCTGACTGGGATTTATTAGACCCAACAATTGTATTGCTTTCAATAAATAACTGTGACCTTGACCTCTTAGAAATAAGAGCATTTGGAACAGGTCTGTCTTGATTCTGATGCCTATTTTTTAATTTGTAGCAATCAGAAACATGTCCTTTTTTCTTGCAAAAGTTACACATCGGAAGAGACAAGGATTTTTGAAAGTTGTGTTAGTTTGAGTTTTAGAAGGGCTTGAAGTAGGCAGAAATACTTTTCTGCCAGAAAATTGTTGAGTAGAAGTCTTGTTAACAAAAGGAACTTTATGTGTCAAAGAATATTCGTCAGCAGCTCAAGCAGACTTTTCCAAAGTTTCAATCTTATGCTCATCAAGATAAGTTTTAACTTCACTATGGACACAGTTTTTGAACTCTTCAATTAATATCATTTGCTTGAGATTTTGATAATCTTGTTCAACTTTCTTGGCTAAGCACCATCTATCAAACAACTGTTCTTTTTCTCTAGCAAATTCGACATTTGTTTGTCCAGCTTCTTTTCTGTAATTTCTGAATTTTTGCCTATAAGCTTCAGGGACTAACTCATAACCTCTTTAAATGCATTCTTTAACCACATCATAGTCACTACTTTGCTGAACAGACAGTGAAGTGTAAATCTCTCTATCCTTACTAGTAGGTACACATTGTATTAACTGAGTCCAATTCTCACTTGGCCACTTTAAATTTTCTGGAACTTTTTCAAAAAGAATAAAATATTTATCTACTTCTTTTTCTTTGAAAGGGGGCACTAATCTAATATTCCTTGCTAAATCAAAATTTGGATTTGAAGTATGATTGTGACCCTCACTTGCAAGCTCTATTTCTTTCATATTAATTTGAAATTCCCTTTCTTCCTTCTCTCTGTCATATTGTAATTGTCTCTCTCTGTCCTCTTTTTCAAATTGTAATTGTCTTTCTTTCTCCCTTTCCCCCTTTCCTGAAATTCCAGTTTCTTAAACTCGAATTCCCTCTCTCTCTTCTTTTTCAGATTGTACTTGTCTTTTTTTCTCCCTTTCTTGTCTCTCTCTCTTTCTTTTTCATATTGTAATTGTCTCTCCTTTTCTTGCCTCACTCTCTCTTCTTTTTCAGATTGTAATTGTCTTCCTTTCTCCCTTTTTTGTCTCTCTTTCTTCATTTTCATATTGTAATTGTCTCTCTCCTCTCTCTCTATCAATCCGCATCTGCTCTTTTTGTAATTCAATTTGCTTTTCTTTCTGTTCTTTTTTATATTGTAATTGTTTTTTTTTGTCCATTTCTTGAAATTCTAGCTTCTTCAACTCTAATTCCATCTCGAATTGTAATTTTAATTCCTTTAATTTTATGTCAGAGTCTGATGAAGACTTACTGACCGAAATCAAAGCACTTTGTCCCAAAACATCCTTTTCCACCAAATACTGGACCAAAATCTTTTTGATATCTTGTTTCGTTAAAGAAGCCTTGACTTCAGAAAGATCAAATTTTCTGGCAAGTTGAATCAACTCATCTTTTTTGAAAAGATCTAATTGCTCCTGGGTAGGATTAAAAAGAAATATTTCTACCTTAGATGTCATTTTAATACAAGCCTGTCAGTCTCACTAAAGATTTAAAATTTTCAAAACTAGGGAAATTCAAATTTAAATTCCAATTTATTTCAATCCCGGATGAGCCCCCAATTTCTATGTTACAAGCTTAGGATCGAATAAGCAGCAATACAGAAAGAAGTGAAAATAACAAGCTTGTAAAATTTAACAAACAAATTTATTAAGTACAATTATTTTCATAAAATAAATAAACTTCTGGATTTAGAGAATCAAATCCAACATTAATCCAATATAGAATTCACAAAAATATTCCACTAATGGAATTGCAAGAGTCCTGATAAATAAATGTTCTAATAGTTCCAGGTTCGAATCTCGACGATGTAATCCAAAATGGCTGACGATGTCACATGATGCAGTTCTTGTTTTATAATCATCCAAATGAAATTCTGAGCACATGTTCTTTTCCATATAAATAATAAATTCTCTTGCTCCAACGAATTTTCACAATTCCCAGTACACGGTAATTAAAATTATAACTCAAACAGAAAACACAACTTAACATCACAAAAGCCCAGCATCTACTCAATTGTTCTATCCCGAACAATAATTTAAATACCTGTTTTTCTTTACGAAAACAAGTTATCACATGATTTTATGGAAGTTCATAGAAGGTCATAGAAAGAGGCTACCTTCGCTAAATCACGTACTCCCCCATGAGAATCATCAGAAATTCAACCATGACTTTGAAATCAGCCAGTTGTTTTAGAAGCTTGTTGATTCTGTCTGAAGCAGGGTCAGTCAACAAGCCAAGGTCAAAAACATGTTTACAGATAAAATATGGTCATAGAGAATTTTCTAGAATAATTTCCCAATAAATGAATTTTAAAACCCAAAATGACAAATTTGGATCTGACAATTAAAAATAAATAATTTAAATCAAATATACGTAACACCTTCCACTGTAAAATAAAAAGAAAGGTTTATATGATAAAACTTTCTTTTTATCACAAACCAATTTACATCTGAGGTTAAAAGAACTAGTTTAAATTACACAGTATAATCAATTGTTATCCACGGGAAGAGCACCTACAAATTATATTATCTAGAAATAGCGTCAATCTTTTAACTTGTCCATGTCCCACAAAATGTCCTAGGAAAGTCACACTAGCACGGCATAACTCACTTTTAGATAAACTAACAGTCAAAGATGCATCAGTGAATCTGTCAAAGAATTTTCGAATTGTTGCTAGATGTTCTATCCAGGTGTCGTTGTAGATGATCACGTCACAATTTTCTAGACCAGAGATGATCATTTTTATGCGACATTGAAATGGACTTTCTTTATATTGGTAGAGTTCATCTGGAGTCACAATTGCCAAGACTTCCTTGGCTCTTTCTGTTAGTAGAATCTGCCAAAGTCTTTTGAGAAGGTCAAATTTGGTGACATACTTGACATTCCCAATTTTATCAATGCAATCGTCAATTCTTGGTAATGGGAATGAATCTGTTTTTGTCACTCTGTTCACCTTCCTATAATCAGAGCACATACGGAAAGTTTTATCTGGTTTTGGAACAAGTATGCATGGTGAACTCCAATCACTTTTACTGGGCACGATAAAATTATTCTCCAGCAAATACTGAATTTACTTTTTTAAGTATTCCTGTTTGAGTGGATTCATCCTGTATGGATGTTGTTTAACAGGTTTGGAAGTTTCAATTTCAACGTCATGAAAAATTGTTTTTGTCCTTGTAGGAATATCTGGAAATAAGTGCTCATATTCAATTAATAACTGTTTCAGTTTATTTCTTTCTTGCACTTGCAAATGTGAAAGTTTCTGGTCTAGATTTTTCAAATTTCTGAATTACAAAGATTCGTCATTTCAATATCAGTAGAATCTGATGATATTCCTTCACTGAGTGGGATAGATACTAAATTAATTACATGTTTAACATGGCTATCTCTTTCAATATACTGGTACTCCTATAATTTATTTAGATCCCAGGAGCACTAGTACTATAATTTAACT
Source organism: Unio pictorum (assembly GCA_030141615.1). Lineage (NCBI taxonomy): Eukaryota > Metazoa > Mollusca > Bivalvia > Unionida > Unionidae > Unio > Unio pictorum. The sequence continues at coordinate 6,587,253 of JARLTB010000207.1, forward strand.
AATTATTTTCTTCTTAACTTTGTAAGGGCCGTAATATCTAATCTGAAGAAAAGTATGAAGAATGAACAGGAGTAACACAACTCCATTATCAGACTCAAAAGTTCTCTCCCTTGTAGTTCTTTCAAACCATACTTTCATTTTTAACTTGAATTGCTGAATGACCAATTTATTCATAACTTGCTGGAAAATTCCAGACATGAAGTTTGAACCTTGATCAAACTGAATAGATTTGGGAAGGCCAAAATGAGTGAAAAACTTTATCAAAGTTTTTACTGTAGTTTTATATTTTATATTCCTCAACGGAATAGCCTCTGGAAACGTTGTTGACGCACACATTATGGTCAACAGGTATTGGTTACCTGACTTGGTCTTGGGTAAGGGATCTACACAATCTAACATAATTCTACTAAATGATTTGTCAAATCAGGAATAGGTTGCAGATGAGCCTTAGGTATCTTCTGATCGGGTTTTCCTACCATTTGACAAGTATGACAAGATCTACAATATTTGGCAACATCACTTTTGATTTTTGGCCAATAGAAGTGAGTCAAGATCTTGTGGTAAGTTTTATTAATCCATAAATGACCAGCCAAAGGAGTTTCATAGGCCAGATTAAGTATTTCCTGTCTGTAAGGTTCTGGAACTATTTTTTGATAGTTCACTGACCACTCATCACCAGCAGGTACCTCAGGAGGTCTCCATTTTCTCATAAGAATTTCATTTTTAATGAAATAACAGACAGGAACTACAGTGGCTTCAGTCTCATTTATGGCCCTTTGAAACAAACAGGAGATCTCTGGATCTTTTTCCTGTTCGACGACAGGTGACTGTCATTTATCACATTGATTAGAATAAAGAGAACGAGTTGTTAAAAGAGGATCACTATGATCAATACCTTCTGATTGATCCAAACAAGGAGTAAAAGTGACCTAATCAAAAGCCTGAACTATACACGTGTCAGCTAAAGGAATACTGTCTCCCTCAACATCATTCTCAAGATTGGCACCCGATTAGAATAAAGAGAATGAGTTGTTAAAAGAGGATCACTATGATCAATACCTTCTGATTGATCCAAACAAGGAGTAAAAGTGACCTCATCAAAAGCCTGACCTATACACGTATGTCTGCTAAAGGAATACTGCCTCATCAACATCGTTCTCAAGAGCTTGCTTTGCCATAGCTCTGGTAACTACACAAGCTTGAAATATATCAGGAAATTCTTTTTTTCAATTGAATCAACTTTCTGATCCAAATTAGGCTTGTCAGTTACAAGTGGATTAACCACAACTTTGTCCCCCAGCTAAGTCGTTGCCTAGCAATAAACGAATGCCCTCTACCGGTAAAATCAAGACTGTTCCGATTGTCACAGGTCCTGACACTAAGTCTTATGAAAAATTTACACAATGGAGAGGAATATTAACAAAGCCGCACTCTAATTCCTGAATAAGAACACTTTCATTAGAAGAAGACTTCTCAGAAAAAGGCAAAGTACCTGACAATAAAAGACTCTGAAAGCTCCTGTGTCCCTTAAAATTTTGATAGGAGTGGGATTGGCTGAATCACCCAAGAGTGATATAAAACCCTTCAATATGAATGGTTCATAATTCTCCATAATAAAATCAGACTGGGATTTATTAGACCCAACAAATGTATTGCTTTCAATACATGACTGTGACCTTGACCTCTTAGAAATAAGAGCATTTGGAACAGGTCTGTCTTGATTCTGATGCCTATTTTTCCATTTGTAGCAATCAGAAATAATGTGTCCTTTTCTCTTGCAATAGGTACACTTCGGAAGGGACAAGGATCTAGAATCAAACTTCTCTGAAGTTTGATTTTTGAAAGTTGTGTTAGAGTTTTAGAAGGGCTTGTATTAGGCTGAAATACTTTTCTGTCAGAAGGCTGTTGAGTAGAAGTCTTGTTAACAAAAGGAACTTTATGTGTCAAAAAAATATTTGTCAGCTGCTCGAGCAGCATTCTGTAAAGCTTCAATCCTATGCTCATCAAGATAAGACTTAACATCACTATGGACACAGTTTTTGAACTCTTCAATTAATATCATTTGCTTGAGATTTTGATAATCTTGTTCAACTTTCTTGGCTAAGCACCATCTATCAAACAACTGCTCTTTTTCTCTAGCAAATTCGACATTTGTTTGTCCAGCTTCTTTTCTATAATTTCTGAATTTTTGCCTATAAGCTTCAGGGACTAACTCATAACCCCTTAAAATGCATTTTTTAACCACCTCATAGTTACCACTTTGCTGAATGGACAGTGAAGTGTAAATCTCCCTAGCCTTACCAGTGAGTACACATTGTAATAACTGAGTCCAATGCTCTCTTGGCCACATTAAATTTTCTGGAACTTTTTCAAAACGATTGAAGTATTTGTCTACTTCTTTTTCTTTAAAAGGGGGCACTAATCTAATATTCCTTGCTAAATCAAAACTTAAATTTGCGTTTGAAGTATGAGGTTGTTTTTCACTTGCCAGCTCTATTTCTTTCATTTTAATTAGATATTCCCTTTCTTCCATCTCTCTCTCTCTCTCTCTCTCTCTCTCTCTGATCAATTTTTGTTTCTTGTAACCGAATGTGCATCTGCTATTTTTGTAATTCAATTTGCCTTTCTTTCTCCTCTTTGTTATATTTGTAATTGTCTTTCTTTCTCCTCTTTGTCATATTGTAATTGTTTTTCTTTCTCCCTTTCCTGAAATTCCAGCTTCTTCAACTCTAATTCCATCTTGAATTTTAATTCTAATTCCTTTATTTTTATGTCAGAGTCTGATGCAGACTTACTGACCGAAATCAAAGCACTTTGTTCCAAAACATTCTTTTCTACCAAATATTGGACCAAAATCTTTTTGATATCTTGTTTTGTTAAAGAAGCAATGACTTCAGAAAGATCATATTTTCTGGCAAGTTGAATCAATTCATCTTTTTTGAAAAGATCTAATTGCTCCTGGGTAGTATAAGAAAGAAATATTTCTACTTTAGATGTCATTTTAATACAAGCCTGTCAGTCTCACTAAAGATTTAATAATTTCAAAAATTAGGGGAATTCAAATTTTAAAAAAAAATTTCCGAAACATTCCAATTGATTTCAATCTATGGACGAAATACCCAATTTCTATATTACGTGCTTAGGCTCGAATAAACAGTAACATAGAAAGAGTGAGAATAACGAACTTGTAAAAATTTAACAAACAATTTATTGAGTACAAATATTTTCATAAAAGAAAATAAATAAACTTACGGTTTTAGAGAATTAAGTCCAAAAATTAATCCAAAAAGAATTCACATTATAATCCACTACTGGAATTGCAAATGTCCTGATAATAAAATGTCCTAATAGTTCCCGGTTCGAATCTTGGCAATGTAATCCAAGATGGACGATGATGTCACATGATGAAGTCAGTTTTAGTGTTATGGTAATTCAAATGAGCATACTATTATCCAGGTAATAAATACAATAAATCTCTCATGATCCAAATGAAATGAAATAATTTCCAATATAACTCAAAAACACAACTAAGTAATCTAAAAGTCCAGAGATTCTACTTCTACTGAACTAGCTCGCTCTCAAACACAACTATATGCTTTTTTTTGACGTAAACAAGGAAGGGGTCACGTGATATTCTGGAAGCTTTTCAAACCAGTTCACGTTTACCAAGTCGCATATATCTTATGAGAATCTGGCACTTCTCACACCCAAGAACTAAAAATAAAAAGATGTCCTTGGAATCAGCCAATCATTTTTAAAGCCTGTTTATCACTCTGAAACCAGTTCAGAAATGAAGTCAACATCTGATGTTTACCTGCCTTGAAGCAAGGTCAACACCTGGTGTTGACAGATGACCCCACCTTCTAGAAAAATACATCTCCCAACTAATGAATTTTAAATCCAAAATGTCAAATTTGAATCTGACAAACAAAATTAAATTATTTAAATCAAATATACGTAACATTTGACAAACTTTAACAAAAAGCATAACATAAGATAACATGATATTATTATGTTTGTATGCTGTCCATTTCTGAATATACCAATAACTAAATCCTATTGTTACCAGTTATGTTTCTGCATAATAGATCATGTTGTCCTCCTTCTACATACAGTTAACAAACTTGTGGTAAGAAAGAAACACATCAGTTTTCTGATCAAAAGCTCAAAGGTAGAAGTCACTTTGAGTGAAAGAAGACAAATGGTTTTCATACAATATATCACATTCTCCACTCTCAACACCAAACAGTCTTTATGGATAACTTGCACTTGGCGTAAGGAAATATCATTCAGTCTGGAAGTCAATTGGTGAAAGGTTAGGGTCACTGAGACTTAAAACAAAATAGTTTCTCTGCAATAACAAATTTGGATGAATGAAACAATGAAGTCTTCTGATATTACATTCATTGGTCAAAGTCACTTTGAATGAAAAGGTATGATGGTGTTTGTACAATAACAATGGTTGTATATCAGAGATCAGAGATCTAGACCAGATTTTATTCATAGCTTGCAATGTCTCTGACGAAAAAGAAAATTGGATCTGATAAAAAATGCAAGTTACCTCCACAGAGTGAAATGAAACAAAAGGTAGAAATATTATGTGTCATTCACAGTACTCTTAATTACAAATACTACTATCTTAATTAAAAGCTAAGTCATGCTGGTACTGTTGTAGTTATTTCCACAAAAATTCTCACTCTTGAATATCATCCTACTTGATCTTTGTTTCTAATTTATTAAATCGGGGAGGGGTGCAGGTTGATGAGAAGCATAACTGATCAATGAAGAACATTCATATTTGATAATGAACTTGTTTGTGTATATAAAATTGGAATTTCTGCAAAGAACTATAAATTATGGAAACTCACATGTAGGTACTAATATCACCTTTTGTTGCTTAGCTGTATGTTGCAATAGGATGTAAGCCACCTTATGACCAAGGGCCTTTGCTAATGGTATTTCTTGTCAAATTATCATGATTTATAATGATCATAAAAATTACAAATAATGTTAATCATGAGTAATATTACTTTATAATTAAGATGGAACTTGAATGCATTGACAAAAACAAATTTGTTATTTATTTATCTTGGAGGAAGTTCATTACTTCAAAAATAAATACTTATCTTCTCACCCAAATTTGTAATCTATTCAATGGATCACTAAAATCGAAGAATTTCTAATCTGTTGGGCCAGTGAAAATTACTGCCTGTCACTATCAGGACAGAAGTGATCATTATTAACCATCCCTTGGTTAATTGGTTAGTTTGTTGTGTTAATTCAGGACCTCATAACATCCTACAATTTACAAGGTACAATATTAAATCCTCTCAATTCAATTGGACAGGTGTTAAACTAATTATCTGTTCATCAGTGTGATTATCGTAAAAAATGGTCTCTGTTCAGCTGGAACTAGTTGGGTGGACTGTCACCAAGCAATTATTTCTTTACTTAATGATAACAAAAGTATACAAAAGTTAGTATTGACCTTTTCCAAAAGGTTGCATTCAACAATGCAACCAATCATCTAGAATTATATTGAGCAATGTGTTTTAATAATAACTTACACCGATGATAAATGTCTTGTATATCACTTGTAATACACTTACGCTGTACATTTACCACCTAACACTTCACTTGGTTCATTAATTATGCAATGTTAACGTAACTTATAAGTGACATATAAGTTGGGGATATATCACATACAGGTCAGAATACGTTTTCCCTTAAGGGGCAGATATGGTTCATTTGAAGAAAAGAAATGGTACATTTCCAGCCTGTTTCCAAAAATGCGTTCATGATCAATGGTCCTTCAAAATAATTACATCAAATTGATGACCAAGAGCAAAATGGTAATATGTCAATAATAATATTTCAGACTTATATAGTGTCATACAGTCTTTGAAACTGCTTTATGTCATATATAGCAAGGATCTTCTAAACTAAGTCTTATATAAAATTATGTTAACACAACAATTTATTTGTACACAGGATCAGTAGGATGTCAAAGTTTCTGATCCCAATGTCATTTAGGGATTGAAAAACAGTATGGATATTCCAACAAAGGTTAAACAACAAGTTTAAATCATGAAACAGTTTTGCTATTGCAAACGGTTTCTAATTTTCATTCCTCCATGCTTCTTTTCAGAAACTGAAAATGTCTTGAATCAAATGGAAGAAGGAGGCAAACTTGATATAAGGAAGACAGACAGGTAGATATATAATTTCCAATAAGTACCTCTCGGCAGACTTCATATAACTGAATGATGTGATATTTGTATGCAGTTGACTAATGGGAAGTGGTGCAATCTCTTTGAGTGCCTTACTATGTATTTCCATGTATTCAGTGGAGTAACTTCATTCATTATATTTTCATTTTTGTACTGTGACTGATTATTTGCAATTATTCACTTGACTTTGTGGAAGAAAAACTTATTTTTAGATAATGCTAAGTGTAGCGCCATGCAGAAATTGATTATTGAAGAAACAAAACATGAAATTGTACCTTTTTCGTTTTCATCATGTCAATTCAGAATTGTCTAGAGAATGTTAGTTCATGTAACATGATTATGAAAATTCGTTTTGGACTTTATTTTTATCAAAGCAAAATGAAAAATAATGTGATAGTGTCACCTAATTGGATGCGTGCAGTAAGTACATTTGTATTGCTGATATTTGACTCTTCAAGAGACCCATATGGTGAAGCCGACCAGGTCTAGATCTACTGACTGGAATATGGCAGCAGCACCAGAATAGTCAGCAGTAGCTCTAGACAGCTAACCTACAGAGTCTTTTACAAGCAGAGTTGATAATTTCTACAAAAAATTAAAGCACAAGCATGAGACACTGAAACTTGGAAAACGTATATTCAAAGAGCATCAATGTAATTTGGAAGTTACTGTTGACACTCAAAGCATGTTCCATAAGGAATAACTTGTTACTCTTGCAGTATACAGAAGTTGAGCATTGAATCCTGGGATCGATCTATAAATAAGTTGAAAAAAATTACAGTAGATTCAGAGTCTATTGACAGTATCAGCAACAAAAGGAAAATAAATCCATCAGCTCACTTTGAATCGTAATTAATAAAGTTCTCTTTCAACTTGCTTCTATCCCATGATTATAAAATGCAGATCACACAAAGGTAAAGATTAGTGCAATATAAACAGACTCCAAGGACTTGACTACTAAGATTAGAAAGAAAGGAAAAAAGTAGTATAAAGCAGTTGAATTAATAAAGCAAGCAAACAGGGAGAATTGACCTAGCTTTTGCACAGTAAACTCATTATGAATCAATGGGTATATATGTTTGACAAACAAAACTGTTGGATGAGGGAAGCCAAAATGCAATCGATTAAATGGCAAAGTTTGTTGACCTAAATGAATGCAGCTGCGGGTGCAGAATAGCTAAACACACAGAACAAACACTAGTGAAAGTTTTGCAGCAAACAAATTTGGAAACCAAAGTGGATGTTAGCCATGCCCTGAAACATTTTCACATTGCAATACTATTTTACTGATACATTTATATAAATGGAATGTGCATGGATTTAAAAATAAATGCAGTTTAATGTATTATACAATATTATGAAAGATATGACATTGTTTTGTCAGAAACTCAGGCTGATATGATAAAATGCATTTTATGTTGTTTTTGTTTTGATAGAAAGTTGTTGATCAGGGATAAAAGTATTCATTTTCCCCCATATATCTCTCTCGAAATATCTACAGATAATAACCTCAAGGATATGGTGGAACACTGTTAGATCATACCCTTGTTGATGTATGAAGTAAATTGAATGAAATTTTGTATTGCTGGTATTTTAAACTTTAGAATGTATCATTTAGAGGATTTTATGAGCACTTTTAAGATTACAACTTTTAAGATGATCATAATTTTATACTAAATAACATATCTTATAGGGAAGGAAGATGGAATTTAGACATATCTTGAAATGAGGCATGGTGAAAGTGTTTCTGACTTATCAGATATATTATTGACTGGAATGTGTCGCAAAAAAATGAACAACGTACATATTGTCATTTTTGTATAATAATGCCCATCAAAGTCAATCATAACATTTTAATGTAGGTCTATAAACTATTGCCAGTACTTATTGTTTTGTAGTTTTTGCCTAAAAAGTCTTACACTAAGCAAAATGACTATATACTGAATGCAAATAAGTCTTATACTAAGCAAAATGTATATACACTGAATGCAATAAGTCTTAAACTAAGCAACATGTCTATATACTGATGCAACAAGTCTTACACTAAGCAACATGTCTATATACTGATGCAATAAGTCTTACACTAAGCAAAATGTCTATATACTAAATGCAATAAGTCTTAAACTAAGCAACATGTCTATATACTGATGCAACAAGTCTTACACTAAGCAAATTGTCTATATAATGAATGCAATAAGTCTTACACTAAGCAACATGTCTATATACTGATGCAACAAGTCTTACACTAAGCAAAATGTCTATACACTGAATGCAATAAGTCTTACACTAAGCAAAATGTATATAGACTGGATGCAGCAAGTCTTACACTAAGCAAAATATCTATATACTGAATGTAATAAGTCTTACACTAAGCAAAATGTCTATATACTGAATGTAATAAGTCTTACAGCAGCAGAGGGGGCGAATCAGACCACATTTTAGAGTCGTCCATTTGGCAAACCAAGGCTTCCTCCAAAATCGTTTTAAAAAGTTTCTTTTGGAGACGTATCAGAGGGGGCGAATCGGACAACATTTTACAGGCGTCCATTCGGCAAACCAAGGCTTCCTCCAGAATTGTAAAAAAAAAGTTTCTTTTTGAGACGTAGCAGAAGGGGCAAATCGGACAACTTTTTAGACGATGGAATTTAGACATATCTTCAAAACAGACATAGTGAAAGTGTTCCTGACTTATCAGATATATTATTGACTGGAAAGTGTCACAAAAAAATGAACAACGTACATATTGTCATTTTTGTATAATAACGTCCATGAAAGTCCATAAGTTTAAGACATTGCATTCAGTGTATAGACATTTTGCTTAGTGTAAGACGTGTTGCATCCAGTCTATATGCAACAAGTCTATAAATACTTGCCAGTAATTATTGTTTTGTAGTTTTTACCTGTTAAGTCTTACAGTAAGCAAAATGTCTATACACTGAATGCAACAAGTCTTACACAAAGCAAAATGTCTATACTGAATGCAGCAAGTCTAACACTAAGCAAAATGTATATATATACTAAATGTAATAAGTCTTACACTAAGCAAAATGTATATATACTGAATGTAATAAGTCTTACACTAAGCAAAATGTATATACACTGAATGCAATAAGTCTTACACTAAGCAATATGTCTATACACTGAATGCAACAAGTCTTACACTAAGGAAAATGTCTATACACTGAATGCAACAAGTCTTACACAAAGCAAAATGTCTATACTGAATGCAACAAGTCTAACACTAAGCAAAATGTATATATATACTAAAGGTAATAAGTCTTACACCAAGCAAAATGTATATACACTGAATGCAATAAGTCTTACACTAAGCAGTATGTCTATACACTGAATGCAACAAGTCTTACACTAAGCAGTATGTCTATACACTGAATGCAACAAGTCTTACACTAAGGAAAATGTCTATACACTGAATGCAACAAGTCTTACACAAAGCAAAATGTCTATACTGAATGCAACAAGTCTAACACTAAGCAAAATGTATATATATATATATACTAAAGGTAATAAGTCTTACACTAAGCAAAATGTATATATACTGAATGCAATAAGTCTTACACTAAGCAGTATGTCTATATTCTGAATGCAACAAGTCTTACACTAAGCAAAATGTCTATACATTGAATGCAATAAGTCTTACACTAAGGAAAATGTTTATAAACTGAATGCAATAAGTCTTACACTAAGCAAATTATCGATGTACTCAATGCAATATATTTTCAAACTAGCTTTAGAGCAATCTGTCTTGCTATGGATGTAATGTCCACACAGTAAAATATAAAATGTCTCACACCAGACATGATGTCTACCTTTTGGAACCAAAGTATTCATTATATCCATAATGAATGTATCAAGCAATATATTAAAAAGATTGTCTCACATGTACAATTTTTTACTCGCGCAACCAATTTTCTAGCAAATAGAATATCTTATGTTTCTGGTTAATTGGGTTTTCACCAAATTTGCAAGCTTTAGAGTCAGTTTATATCAACCTCCAGTGAGAAAAATCACTGTTATTGCTATTGCAATGGCTAGATTTTCCATTTTAAAATTTTAATTTGCAATACATTAAATATAACAGATTTGCGGTGATGTTTTAAAGATATCCATAAATTTTTTATATGATGATTACCCAAGTAGCCGAAGCACTTGAAATGCAGATAACAGTTAAGAAAACACTTGCTACAAAAGCCATCAAAAACATTTAAATTATATTTCTGATTTATGCTTTCTTAGATCTGCATTAATTTAAAATTAAAATTGTTTTTTGAAAGGTCTGAGTTAACATTTTGAAGATACAGAGTAATGAATAGAAAATAATATACATATACTTTTGTATGAAAATATTAATTACTCATTTAATGATGACAAATTATTACACTTGATCTGAAAAAGCAAAGTTGACTTTTTTTTAAATGAAAAAGTGTTGAACATGAGTTACCTGATGATGTAGAGCCAACTCTGAAGAGCACCTGGTGAGCAAGCTAAGCAACATCAGGCTGTGTTTGAAATTATTACATACAATGAGGTATAACATGACACTGGAATGGTTAGTTGATGAGAATGATCATCTTTTGAGACTAGATGTGATGTAAAGCCAGGAGAAGGCAACAAAAGAAGAATGCAAGCAGCAAGAGTAGAGGCAACTAAATTCAATAGAAAATGGGGAAAAATACAAACTTTTGAAGCATTTTGACAGAATACAAAATTTTGGCAAATACCTGCAAAACGCTGAAAGTAAACTTATAATCAGATGGATACAACATGAAACAAGAAAAATGTACCAGAAGAAGATCCACAGCTTTCAGCAGATCTTCCTGAGCCAGAAGAATAGCCAGTTGGTAATGGAAGAGTTATGATATAAACATGGGTGAAAGTTTTGTTTTATGATATAAATTTCGTCATCAGAATGTCCCCAAATTGTGCAAATCAATTGCATTTTTGGAGTTGGGTGGGTAAGTGGTTAAAGTGGTTTAGGCATACTTAATTTTTTAGTTTATGATTTACTGTTTGTTGATTGAGCACACAGAAGTTTTCATGAGGTATTCAGTTAACTCAAGGCACTTCGGATGTGTTCTGCTGAATCACAGAATTTATACTTCACTCCACAATTCAGTTCCTTCTATAAGATCCCAAATAAATTTTTCTCCAAATTCCCCAGCTATTAAATCCAACCTTTGTCTCATAGAAACAATAGCAGAAAGACTGCACTAATTTATTTGAATGAGACACGACAACTGGTAATATACTTCTCTATTCCCCTCCACCACCACACCTCCCAGCCCATTGCATCATAGAATAATTTTTGTTTTTACACTTTGTTGTATTATCTAGCCTGGTAGTTGTCGGTCAGGATGATTGAGATTTTGCCATGCTACATTTGCAGATAACGATGTCAATTATTTTCCTTCTCTCCAATTCAGTACAGTTGCAAAATACATAAATGACTAAAAGAACAGCGAACTCATTTTCTCTGAGCAGAAATTTACAATCATAACCATCTTCTCTGACAGCATGTCGTTGATTAGGGAAAATGTCTTGTCTTCTTCTGAGAACTGGAAAATAACTTTAAAACCAGTGGCTATCATTAATACTTTGTACTATTGTTTTGTTTGTTGTGTAGTTGTGGGCTTCAAAAGAAATATATTGTGTTTTAGAATGTGAATTCCCCTCTACTGATATTTCTTTGTAACATTGTTTTTTTGTAGTGTAGTTGTGGGCTTCAAGAGAAATGTATTGTGTTTCACAATCTGAGTTCCCCTCTTAGAAAAAATACATATTATGAATAAGCTAAAATATGTTTTGTTCCTTCTCAGATTTGTATAAAGGTCATAATTCTATTTGATATAGAAGTCATCATGAATTGAAAAATGAGGGAAAAGATTGAAAATCAACTTTGTAAAATACATAGCTTGACCCAGATGTCTTTGACATAATTTGTTCAACCTTAATACTGTTGAAGATAAAAGCTATTTTTCTAAATGTTATATTTGTCGTGCATAAAACCATTACCTAGTTTATGTGTTCTATTTTCAGATCAATATCATTGCCCTGATGCTTGTAAATAAAAATTAAATGTAATGTATATTCCACATTTTCTCATGTCCGTTTTAATTTGTAATTATTGTTTGTTCATTTGTATCTCTACTGCTTTAACTCCAGAAGAGCTTTTGGAAAAGCCACTTGTCTGACATAATTATGTAACATCATCAGCATAATGGGTAGCATAATTTTGTCCCAAACTACATGAAGTCAACTTTATTCACACATTCATTGCATGGTGTAGTTGATCCAATTTTGTTATTGCCAAACCTCCAAACTACGTGAAGGCAACATTATCCACACGTTCATTACATGGTCTAGTTAATCCAATTTTGTTATTGCCAAACCTCCGAATGACATGAAGGCAACTTTGTTCACACATTCATTGTATGGTCTAGTTGATCCAATATTGTTATTGCCAAACCTCCAAACTACGTGAATTCAATCAGCTTTATTCACACATTCATTGCATGGTCTAGTTGATTCTATTTAAAAATGATACCACTTTGATAGTCACTATATCATGAAAATCTTGTTGTTATTCTTCCTGAATTGATTGTTGCATCACAATCTCTTTCTTGAAAAGACATGATATCTAGTCTGCCCTAAATGGAAATGATGGCAGCCATCCTTAAAATCTTATTTTTGCTGTTTCTCCTAAATGGAAAGTTGTGTTTTGACTAGAGAACTATTATGTTATATCTAGATGAATCTAAGTTAAAAAATTGAAATTTTTACCTCCAGTATATTGCTGCCTTACCTATCTTGAAAATTCTGTTATTTATGCTCCTCTTGGATTGATGACAATATTAACATCAGATTTTCACCAGAAGACTTGTTATAGGGTTTGATTGGTCCGAAATGCCAAATAGGCAGCCATCATAAAAATCTAGTTATTTGTTATTCCTTGTAGCTGGGAAGTGATACTGACATGAGGTAATAACCAGAACTTAAAATACCTAAAAAGATTAGATGAAAATGGTGTGTTCTATAGCAAATATGGCTCTCATGGTAGCCATTTTAAAATCTTGTTATTCCTACTCCTGAAAGACAGATGTTTCTGTCAGCATGAGGATTTTATTGTATAGTTGATCCAAGATTAAAACTATTGCTGATCTTATATCCAATGTTTCAAATATGCTGGCATCTTAGAAATTCTTTTCTTACTACTCATACAGAACAAATTGCTCACATTCACATGGAGCTTACACTAATGGACATCTATTGATGTCATGATGGTCCAAAATGAAAATGATGCTAATCTTACATCAGATATGGCCGCCAAAATCTGTATTACTGCTCAAGATTATCAGAGATTGTTTCTGAACTCAACCATTATGAAAAGGAAATGGTGTTGTTAAATGAATTGATGAACACCATTAGCAGACATAGTGTCAGTTCCTCTGAGGAACATTTTTCCCCAGGTCTCAAGTCTTTTTGTTAAATTGTCTTAAATCCTCCCATCCTTTTCAACATGTATGTAATATGCTTCATTCAAGTTTTCCAATTTCTGGTTTTTTAGTTCGCTAACGATCCAGTTAGCAACGTTTCAAAATATATTTCTTTTACATGCAGTTGCGGTGATCATTATTGTTTTATATGTATATAGTTTAAGACATTAGGTTAAAACCTTTGATCTAAAGTGCACATACTGATAATATAGTTTTATCCCCATATGCAGACAAATTCCACTACAACTTTGAAAAATTCCGAAATGTCATTGACAGCTGCCTTAGATATATTAAAGTTCTATGCACAGAGCATCAACCTTAAGACCAATATTAGAAGACTTAGCTCTGTGGTTTGGAAAAAAGAAAAAAGATTTTAAAAAGTGTGTTAGGAATATTTGTTATGTTAGGAAATGGGTGTATTCACAATGCTTAGCATTGAATTCACATTATATCTAGGAAACGTGATAGAACTAAATTATTGCAACAGAAAAGTTGAAATAAATTTTGTGCTTTTACAATGAAAAAATTTTGCAACTTTAGTAAAACATACTATTATAATAAACCTTTTTTACTTTATAGTTTACTAAATTCATCTGAGTTATCAAACATTGTTGTGCTTTGTTTATGTTGATACATTACTTATGGGATAAATCAAATGATAAAATACTGGTGTATACTTAAGAAATGGATTCATACAAATGATTAACATAAAATGTGTATATGATTGTATATAAAATATTCTGAATATGGAGACACTTTTTGGATAGAACTAAGTTGAAAATTAAAGTAGCTTTTACAAGCACATTACAAAATTTGTGAAATGTTTGTTTTTAAGTTAGTTCCATTAAAAATACTTTGAAGACAAATCTTGTGAAGAGTGTTTTATTTACTTTCCTTAACCTGTTAAAAAACATGAAACCTGCATTATGGGAAGTATTTTTGGCAAAGAAATCGAGACATTCTTCAGTTAACTGAGAAATAATATAATTATCTTGATCCTGCTGAGCTGTCTTGAACTTATGTTCATGATATCACAGGATTATTTCAAAAACAGATGACTGCAGAGTATTTAACCAGGATATCTCATGATGTTCTGTAATTGTTCTGATATATCTTTGTTCATACTGCTAAGTAAAGCTGTATAGGCCTTCTAAGACTTGTAATTTGATATTCCTCTGGTAGGTTTATGTGCTTTACAAACAAAAATCTGATTTTTAAAACTGCTTGCAATTTATTGTGAACAGCATTAGTTAGTTTTTAAAAAAATCTGAATTTTGCAATTTATTGTGTACAGCATTAGTTAGTTTTAAAAGACAATAACACATTTATGCCATATTTGTTGCGGGTAGCATATTTAAAAAAAAAAACAACAGCATAACTGCAGCATGTTGCAAATTTGGTTCTTCCATAGTGCAGTCAATAAAGCTTACATGATTTTTGCTTAATCTCATCATATTTCTCATCTGTTTTTGTGACACAAAGGTGTATTTCCAGAACATATATGTATGCATGTCACTTTATATTCTTCCTAAAGTTCTGTCTATTTGTTGTTTTAGCATATACACATAAATGAATAATTGATGACCCACAACTATGTGCAGCTTGATTATATTATTCTCATATAATGTATTAGTAATATATATTTCACACTATTAAGTAAGATATTGTATTGTACTTTTCTCCATTGACGCCATATAATCATGCAGAGATGAGAATTATGAAGACGTGCAGTCCGCTTCCAAGATTAATATGAAGGCTGCTCAAAAAGGAGACAAGGCACAGACTGGGTAAGTCTGGTTTTACATATTAACAACTACAGCTTAGAGGAAAAATCTACATTTCCATTCATGTGCACCATTTTAAATACTTCAGATGACACGGTGGCTGAAGGACAAAATCTTTGAAAGGTAAAATGTACATAATCATTACTTTAGAATTAAGTGCTAAATGAACGTGAACAAATGTGACTATGTCAACAATGTCCGATAAATGGTCCTGTATCTTGCAATGGATAAAATGTCTATACCATAAATTGAATTAGTCTCACACCAGACACAATGTCTGCATTAAAAATGTGAATGAAGTCAAAACTAAGTAATGTTGATTATATGGACTTTTCTATCATACTTACCAACAGAATATCTCCCTGCCCAGATATGCAATTTATTCAGTATAAAAGTACCAAGAACCTTACAGTATGCATAATGATTGGGATCTGCAGAACTCCACCATGCTAACTCCCTTTTGGATCTTCCTTATTCTGACATAATTATGTGATATATAACTTGACTTATACAGGACAAATTGGTCACTGTTAAGTTGCTTATACTTTGCATATGTAACGAAATGTAATGTCAGTCTATTTATGTACCATACACGTGAAAACAATTTTGAAGCCTGCTTTGTCTACATTCTTCATATAAGTGAGATTGAGTTATTTATAGGTGATAACAGCTTTCATCAGTTTCATGGAAGTGACCTATAAGTTCATGGACATTGTTGTTGTCTAACAGCTGGTTGCAAATATTTCCCATCTGAATATTACTCCCATATATTCACAAAAGCTGGGGAACATAGTATCTGCATTACTAGTCATCTTACCTTTTGACCGTTTGTCTATTGGTAATGCTTTTGGTTTTCATCATGCAGTTTAAAGCCATTTGAGATAAAACTTGTAATATGTCACAGTTTGGTGTTTGGTGCACCTCCTGGCTGGGGGGTGGGAGGGGTGAAACAAGGTGAAGATCATGGCTCCGTAATGGGACATTTCTTGTGCACCACATTGGGAGTCAAATGATAAAGATCTTGGTAAATATTGTAAATTTTCATTATCATTCACCGTTATCATCTAAAAGCTATTGTAAAGTTTTGAGTTAAAATTTGTTATCGAGCATTTGTGCAACATACTACATATTTAGGGTAAATATAGCAATTTTTCCTTCATACTTTCCTTTGATAAGATCATAGCAATTTGAGATTAAGAAATAAAATTCTTCTGTATTACTTACTTATGAGCTGTTTAAGATAAAGAAATTAAATTTGGCAAACTTGTATTTTCGCTAGAGGATATGTTATATTCCGTGTTTGAGTTATATTGCCAAGGTTACATGTCTACATTCAGTATTTTTTTACAGTGAGAAATAGCATAAGTTGTATATAAAGTTTACCTTTCCAGAGCATAATTCAATCTCAAACACTTGAATATATTTTAACCAGACTTGGCACACATATCAAGCAAGCTGCATTGAGAAGTCCTTTGATATTTATAATATTCTGCATTTAGAATATTCTGTAACAATTGTAAACAATTGCAAGTATTTGAAAGGTGTGCTGCCACATCTTAAACTGTACAGTAGAAATAAATGATGAAAAGAGAGTATGATCCAATATATGATCAAGAAAAGAAACATACAAAGTACCAGAAATCAATTGATGCAGATGTCAAAAGTAGGATGCAATTGTGACTGTGATGTTGAGCATATCCTTGCATGGAGCATTTGGAGAAATACAAAATGGCAGGGGGTACCTTATTTTTTAGTCTTGTTGATGAAAATATGGATGTATGATTTTGAGTTGATGTTAATGTAGAATAAATGTTGAATTAGATACTGGTATGGTGTCTGTTTCACTTTAGCAGGATCAGTGAATCTTAGGCAGAATCAGTAAAATCTTGATTTGATGATTGTGCAGGTTAATTACAGAAAAGCCTTATCTCAGGTCCTGCTGAAATGCATATCCAGTACAGTTACTAATCCTTACAATGCAGTAAATATCAGTTTGTCTTGCAGATAGATACCAGTGTGTTCAGATTCATATTCTATAAAGAAACTGACACCAGTGTGTTGTTAATATGTTTGAATGATTTGACAGTTATACTGAACAAACTGTTGTCACATTTACTTAGAAACTTGTATATTATCTATACTGTTAATTGTTTCTCCATTTCTTTCCACAGTTCATTTTCTACAAGAAGACCCTCTTAAACAAGGCAGTACATTCAGTGAATGAGATGGCATCGTGAATAATTACAAAGTCTTGTGTAAGAACATCTTGTTGAGATTTGACTGATGTTTACTGATGTATTGTATATAAGGAATTCACACTCTTTCTACATGTTTTCAATATGTACATAAATGCATTGGAGATTATTTTTCTAGCAGTGGGATGTGGCAGCTCTTATGACCAAGTGTTACAAATTGCTAAAAAGTGTAAATTAAAGGGACAAATGCATGCTTTTAAATTCTGTGTTGCACGGTTTGTCAGCTAGCAATCATTAGCTGAACTGGTCATTAACTAGAAGACCTTTTGGGGTGGTATGTTGTCTGTTATCAATGCATTTTCTTTTTAAACATTTTAAATGCTTCCAAGATTGCCATGAATCTTTACATATTATCATCCCATGGTCTAGTTGGTCTTAAATTAAAACTGCCACTTACACATCCACTATGGCCACCACTGTGAAAACTGTATCATTACTCCTGTGAAATGGATATTCATATCAGCATGGATGTTTTATCAAGAGACTCATATGATGTCGGGCTAATTCTAATGAAAATGCTGCTTTTCTTATGTGCAGTATGGCTGCTGCATTAGCCATCTTGAAAAAGGTTAATTTGCTTTTAAGATCTGTACCATATAATTATAATATCAGTAGAAATAATAATGAATTGTACTGATTGCTTAAGCATTTTAATTTGTGGCCAACTCTATAATTTGTGACAGTAAAGCTTTCTTAATCCTTGAATCCTCGTATATGAAGAAGCAGCTCCTCACACATAACAATTCTTTGACATATCTACCCACACCAACAAAAAATTACTCAAATTGCTTTGGCACTAAATAACACACTTGTGTTGCTGTGCAATAAAAGTCCAAAGGAAACCAAATAACACAATTAATTTGGAAAGTGGAAGTAGTTTAAAATATTGTTTTAAAAACGATATGGAATTCGTAGCCCACACCAGTTAGATCAGACACTTCTTGAGTACATTTTAAAGAAAAATATCTAATATATTTAAAGTTTTGTTTGATTGCTTACATAATGTCATTATATGTTTGTAAAATTCATGATTTTGCTTTACTCTTTTTGTCATTGATTTTGCTGCTCTGTGTTTCTGTTCAAATATAAATTTTGATATGCTCAGAGTTATGTACATGGTAACAGTTAAGTGTTAATGTGTTCATTAGCATGTCTTGTATCCTGCACATGTTTTGTTAATTTGATTTACAAAATTGTTAGAAAGTAGATGAGGCCATTAATGGAGACCAGATACACATGTTTTAATTGAGCTACACTCATTATTATAAATATAGAACCAATGTACTGTATTTAACATAGACACATTTTAGAGTTCTTTGTCTTCAGCATTTTGAGTGTAGTCTTTTCATTTCCCAAACCCTTTTGATTTATTGTTTTTTGTTATTCTTAATGATTCATGCAATTCAGTTAGTTCATAGTATGTTTTCTCGCCTGTTTGGTTACAGTCACAACTAGAAAATTTGTATTATGTTTTAGGTTAAAGTTTCTTTATTTGCTGTGTTTCTTTAGATCAATTTGATGGATTTTCATGTATTTCACTGAATCATGATTAATTAAAAATAATGCTACTGTTCTTAAAACCTGTTCATGAGTCTGATCATGCAATGGAGATCTTCTTATCTGTTCACTTTAGTATGTTTGTTAATCCTTTTGGTTTTGTTGTCTTGATCAATTTAATACTTAATACTTATATCATCGGTGACTTAGGATTTACTGTGACAACAAATAAATATATTAATTAACTAGCTGACTTTATAATTTAATGAAAGGATAAGTTTAAGTTACCTTTGCAATTATCATGCCTAATTGTCAACAAAATACTTTTTAATTAAATATAAAAGTGATTATGATTATAATGAATGTATTTTTTGTTTTCTAAAACAAGTGCATGTAATATTTTCACAAACATGATGAGTAAATAAATGTGTACAGTAATTATGAGTATTTGTTTCTTCTTCAGCCCATTTTGATTTTGCACACACTTGGTGTGAGAGACCACCTGTCTTAAGCAATCACTTTTGCTTGTAGAGGCAGACGGATTTTACTTTCACAGCCTCAGAATGGGTCTTTTGATAAGTGTGGTTGCTTAAATTGCTAAATCTATAGTATTGTATAGTTAATTATAGCGATTCTCAGCTTATAAGGGGGCCAATTCTTTTGAAAGGATACCCTTTCATGATGAAGACAGAATAGTTACAACAACAAAAAACAGTTTAAACATACAAGCTGAAATAAAATAAAAACTCTCAATTGATGTATGCATTCATTACACTACTGATGTGAAGATACTGGAATCTGTGCAAGTTACCAAACATGTTTTTCAACTATGTATCTATCCTTGTTTTGCAAGACATACAACATTACACCATTCTTGTCTGTCTTGTTTCAAGTATGTTCAAAGTTTCATCAACTCTCTTATCTTCATGCTTCACAGCATGTCTTCCTGATATTCTTATCTGTGTCTTGCTCCACGACTACACTTCCTCTCCCTCCTAAATGTTGCATTGGACGGGAGCTCAAAGGTGATTATGTTATTACACCCCATGCAATTGCAGCTGAGAAAGTGCAGAACGTTCTTATTCCACTTGCTGACACTTGAGCAATCGGAACATTGATAGACCATTTCTGTCAGGTCATGAAATAACCTCAGAAGTAATTGGAGGAATACACATCAATTTTATGTGATTGATGACTTGCATCTGATAGAGTGCTTGTTGTTGGCATCCATTAGTCTCTTGAGATGATGGAAGTACGCCGATGAGAGATATCCTGGTTGGTGGTTGTGCAGTGTCTGTAGTTGCTATGTAGCTCAACACGTGAGTGGCAGTCCTTGTTGCATTTGAAAGTTGAGTCTGGTGTATGTTGGAGCTGCTTCTTCTTCCTCCAAGGTCGCTTTTTATCAGCTAGGAAGCATAGGGTGTTCTCGCCGACTTTCAAACCAGTGATCAGAGCATGTCGCCCAGCTGTGTCTTTCTGGAGCAGGCAATTACCAGGAGTTGACATCGATGTCAATGACTTTCATGTCGTGCTTGCAGACATACTTGAAGCGAAAATGTGTCCGTCCGATTGACCTTTTGCCAGAGGCAAGTTCTGAATAAAGAGGTCTTTAGGGATCCGTGCATCATCTATTTGCCGGACATGGCCCAGCCATCTGATGGATCGTTGTGACCATGCTGATAATCTTGCTACGTTTAAGCACCTCATTTGTTACTCAATCACTACAAGTGATCCCCAGTATGTGTCGGAGACATTACATGTGAAAAGGATTCACTGGCAAACAGGAGAGTGCTTAGCACGCAGGCACGGTACACAAATATCTTAGTGTTCAGGGTCAGTATGCTGTTGTTCCACACTCACTGCAACAACATGGGGAGAGTTGTTGGTGCCTTTCCAATCTGCTTGTTGATCTCAGCGTTGAGCGATAGGTTTTTGGTGATGGTAGAGCCGAGGTGCGTGAACTGACTGACTTCCTCAACTTCGTTGTGGGGGGGGGGGGTCGCACACTGAGCCATCACGTTATTTGTTTTAGACTGATGGTCAGCCCAAATTTACCACATAATTTAGTAAATTGGTCCATCAGGTGGTGTTTCTCGGTTTCTGTTTAAGTGGCTGGGCTGCATCGTCTGCGAGGATTATGTCCCAGATGGTCGCTTCATGTGCTTTGCCATTTGTTGTACTAGAATGAATATTTTGCCATCTGATTGCGTGTGCAGGTAGATACTTTATGTGGACATCCCAAAGGCATGCTTGAGCAGGTCAACAAAGATGCCAAAGAGCAAAGGGTCTATGATGCAACCCTGTTTCACTCCACTATGGATGTTTAAGTTGAAGCGGTAGGACGTTGAATCATCGTACTGCACTGTGCCTTTCATGCCATCATGGAAGGACAGGATCAAGCTTAGCAGCTTTGGAGGGCATCCAGTCTTCGCCAAGATTGTGAAAAGTCCGTTTCTGCTGATCAGATCGAATGCCTTAGTGAAGTCTATAAAGACCAGGAAGAAGGGTTTTTGTTGTTCGCAGCATTTCTCATGCATTTGCCTGACTGAGAAGATCATGTCGATTGTGGACCAATCTGCGTGGAACCCACACTGCGACTCTGGATCCACTCTGTCAGCAAGCGTCTGCAGTCTGTTCAGGATGACACGTGTGAAGACTTTACCCACGATGCTGAGAACGGATATACCTCTGTAGGGTTTTCAGTCACTTATGTCGCCATTGTCCTTGTACAGGGTTACGATGTTGGCGTCTCACATGTCATGAGGCACTGCACACTCATCCTATTCCTGACAGAGGAGGTCATGCAGATGTGTGATCAGCACTCTGAAGCCGTACTTGATGTCTTCTGATGGGGTGCCATCCTTCCCTGCAGCTTTACCTAAGGACAGTTTCTCTAAGGCCTTCTTGAGTTCTGCCACAGGAGGTTTCTCGTCTAGTTTCTCCATGCGCGGTAGGTTTTTAATGGCGTTGAGGGCATTGTTGGTAACATTGCTTTCTCTGGAGTACAGGTCAGAGTAGTACTCCACCCAATGCTCCATCTGCTTGCTCCTGTCGTTGATGGTATCGCCTGCAACAGACTTCAATGGTGCTGTTGCTTTCTTCGTGTGACCCATTGCTGTCTTTATGCCATCGTACATGCCTTTGATGTTTCCAATATCTGCTGCTGAATGTGTGCTCTGACAGAACTGAATCCAGTATTCACTGTCGCACTGCCGTACTAATCTCTTCACCATGCTTCTGGTAGACCTGTACTGAATCAAACGTCTTGGAGAGGACATAAGTTAATTTCTCTGCATTTTTGGGGGATATACTATCTTGCTCACGTCAATGCGTAGTTTACCCTCTTGCCTAGAGCGGTATATCTTCTTTGGCTGAAGCTTCATTTTACAGCACATCAGCGAGTGGTCAGTGTCTCAGTCAGCACTTTGGAGGGTACGGGTAACAAGCACACCCTTCCTGACAGACCGTCTCGTAATGATCAAGTTCGGTGGTTGCCATGGTTTGGACCTATGATGCCTCCAAGACACTTTGTTTGAAAGAATGAATTGGTGATGCTGAGGTCGTGGTACGAGCACATCTCAAAGAGTCGCTGACCATCCTCATTCATCTTCCCAATGACAAACGGGCCAAAACAGGATGGCCAATAGTCATGGTCAGCACCCTAATGTTGAAGTCGCCCAGTAGTATAAAGTTTTCTTCCCAGGGAATTTTGTCGATGAGCGAGATTAATTTGTCTTAGAACTCATCCTTAGTATCTGCGGTGGCACTTAGGTTGACAGGTGTGGTGGCAGAGAGATAACAGTCTTCTCTTTCCTCGTTGGGAGGCTTATATCATTTCCATCAGAGACTTCCTGACGATGAATGGAACATCAAACTCTCTGTCGTGGTAAACGCTCTTTCCTTGCCAGAAAAACGTATAGTTCTCTTCTCAGAGGGACCCGTAATCTGGTAGTCGTGTCTACTGTAGTGCGGAAATATCGACCTGAAGCCTTGCAAGTTCGTCATTGATGACTGAAGTCTTTGGAACATCGCTGATTGCTTGGTGATCATCTAAGAGTCTAGTCAACATGGTCTGGATATTCCAGGTACCTATCTTGAGGATTGGTTTTCGTTTTATTATTTCTTGGTGCAGTAGTTGCAGTCCGCTTTGTCAGGTACCTTCGTAATATAAGCCCTACGCATTCAGCAAAGCAGACGAACTGTGACACGACGGCACCTTATTGTCTGGGGGCTGTTCAGCTTGAGGAGGGCGGTAGCTGTCCAGTAAGACGTTCTCTCCTACAGTCAGAAGCAGCCACAGGCGTCTGACGACACCAATAGTGCGATGACATAACCGGTAAACTGCTGTTTCGTTTCCCGTGTGTCGACGCTCTGAAACGAAGCTGGAGTGTCCTCTCCAGGGTGCAAGCCTTAACAGGTTGATATGGAGAATCAGTTGTTCCCCACGCAGCTGATTCCCCTCTCCACGCAGTTAATGGAACCAAGAGTAAGGACAGACCGGTGCGTCATTGTGGCGTCGCAGGATTGCCGAGATGACACTGAAAACAATGCCATGTCGAGTTAGGGACAACGACTCTGGATGTTCTATAAGGATTTACTTCCTTAGAATTTCCCATGACAGGGTATAGTTGCAAGGCAGCGAAGGTTTGAAGTCAGTTTACCTTCTTCTAGATGGGCGACCAACCAAGGTTAACAAGCCCATCTGCCCGAAGCGTCTGGTTTTGAGGCGCGAGAAACTCGTGTCATCCCTTCTCCACTCGGCTTGGAGCTGGGTTTGGTTTGTCAAGGGTTCTATCAGATGCAAGTCATTGGGGCTTTTCCAAAGGAAGTGGGTGCTTATCTACTACATTCTAACCAGGCGATAATAAGCATTGGAACCTAGAGTGCACCACATTTATTACGAAGCAAGGTCGATTATATTCCGATTATGACTGTCTCCTTCCGCAATCAAGTTGTACCTTATGAATGAAAGCTGGTCAAAATATAGTTCTCCACGACGACTAATTATAATTTTCGTTTATTTCACGACCTAACAATGGTCGAGCAATATTCCGATCGGCTCGTGAGTTGTTTAAGCAGAGGAATGTGCCAGCCGAACTCTAAATCAAGTATCATATTTACGAGAGTAGTGAGCACCGTTCCCATATGCGCGTCATTTCTGGTTTGTCTTATAGTCTGATTCCCTGATTGTATAACTTCTTCCTTTCAGAGAAGGTGCACACCAAATAGTAAACTAGACTATTTGTCGTACGGAAAGTAACAAGCTCAATTTCGGCTTGTTTCGTAATGCCTTCAGCGAATTTTGTTTTTATTTGTAGTCGTTTTTTTAAAAAGGATAATATAATAGACTTATAAATCACTTCTAGAACGTTAAAGTTTTCATATAAAAGAAAGTCATATGAACCCACAAGTATACTTTTTATACGGCATATTTGGATTCTTGCTTTAAATGCGAATAATGCGTGCTATGAATCCCTTTCTGCACGGTTGTGCGAACGCAAACAGATGCTCACTGTATGATAAACTGTTCAAATTACAAAAGGATTTCAATAGACACAAACATAATATCCATCCAGCTGAGTAAAGATTCTATAGCCCTCCTTTTTATAACGATATTACAATTTTTTTTCTGACACTGTAAAATATTAGTGCATGTTTTTTATTTTTCCTGCAATTACCCCTCCCTTTTTCTCTTTGCACACTGCAGAAGTATTGCATTTATATATTGTAATACCCATATTGATTTGATAAATGTGGATACCACAACTGTTGTTATATTGATGATCAAAGTATTTCATGTGCATTGTGTCACACAATTAAAGGAAACGACTTTGTTTCATTAATTATTCGTATTCATATATTTCGGTGTGTGTGTGTGTGTGTGTGTGTGTGTGTGTGTAATGTAATACGTCAATAAGAGTGCAGTTTTCAATGTTTGTATTTGTTTAATTTGTATTGCTCTCTAAGTTTTATTTAATCAATCACATTATTTCTGACAATAATTCATGTATTTTTCATGCACGTAGATTCATTAATTGAGTATATACGTTCCCAAACATTTTTGAACGATGATTCAGCACGTGTTGTTTATTCCCGTTCACTTGAACACTTCTTTCCCATCCCACCATTTCAGTGGATTTATGGTAACGAACCCGTTTCACAATATGACTTTCGGAAGTGTTGCCCTTCTTTAACTCGATCGCTATAAAAAAAAAAATCAAGAAGCTATCATTGCTTGGTGAACTTTCTTTCAGGTATTGCGAAAATGGCCTATTGACATAGTTTACAATCCAAACGCGAAACTCGAAGCAACTAGAGCAAATTAAACCTTCAGGACCCACTCTCAGACCAGGTGAGCTGAATCGAATATTTAAACCATCGAAAATCAGTTTAATATTATTTCGTAATCCTTCAGGTGCACTTCGCTTTATTTTGAATACTTGCCAAACTTTAATTGGGGTAGCTGAAAAGATATAGGTACACCTGTATGATGTATTGTTCATGTTAATATGTCAGGCAGACTGGTAGGTAGGCAAGATAAGAACATATTACATCAACGTACCACCCCAGTAAGTAACTATATTATAAACTTGGTTGGACTCAAACAGCCAACCATTAAAATGATTATCTGTCGCACCTGAAATCCAATTTGTTTCTTCTTGGCTCATGGTTCCTTGGATCAATTATGATTTCTGCTCGACTCAGAGGTGTTTGAGATTTATTCGAAATGTTGGTAAAAATATATATTCTGTTGTCATGGTTCCAAAATGACTTTAGGGTACATGTATGCTTCATAGACTAATTACCCACACGATTTAATCTGCATTACTTCTTTCACATTATACTACCTATGGACATTATTATTGCTTGGTTTCAGATACAGTATACACAAGTAGTTTAATCATATAAGCATTTGCTTAAATAAACTTTTCGATTAAAATATTCTCCAGTTAAAGTCACAAAACAGTGCCAAATAGCATGTCACCTCTCTAAATATAGAGGTCATGCTGGATAAGAAAATAAGATAAATTATACAGTAACTATATGTCTGAAGCCAAACATTAAATCTCAGTTTTGCTATCCTTCTATGTCTCACCCCACTCATTCCACCATTTCTTCATGAACCTCGAATTGATCCACTTATATTTGAAAGTTGTGCATTTTATATTTAGAATAGTATTTATTTGCTACATACCAGTAATGGATAATACCAAGAAAGGAATCGCTCCAGCGGCCTAGTGGTTATAGCGTGCGCCGAGGAAACGGGAGGTCGTGGGTTCGATCCCCGGCCGAGTCATACTAGAGACTTACAAAAATGGTACTAACGCTCAGCATTAAGAGGTTAGTGTTAGGACTGATCGGCCTGGTGTCAGGATAATGTGACTGGGTGGGACATCATGCTACATGTCTGCGGCATGATGCCCCAGTGTTAGACATCACTATAAACTGCCTCACTGCAGACATCGTAGCGATATGACTGAAAAACGGTCAAAGCTACGTTAAAAATCCTAATCAAATAAACAAACAAGCAAACCAGAAGATACTTACAACATTTTTAATAAGTGCATAATCAGACTATATTGACCTAAATTAAAAGCACAACACGTCAGCACAGATGATTGTTCAAAAGCTTAGAAAGATAGAAGGGCTAATTCATAAATTTTCCCTTTAAATAGGGGCTTATTTGTTTTAAACATTTTAAGAAACCATTTTACGTGTCCGTTTCAAATCCCTGGTAGTTATTTAGTGCACACAGAAGAATGCCGTTAATCCGAACTTATTGGGAACATCGCTATCCGGACATATTTCAAAGGAAACTGAATTCCTGAACGTCAGTTAGTCCATTCGGATCCAAAAATAGATTTCAGGGCCTATAGTGTAAAATTACAATAAAACTTACCTACATAATGCCTAAAAAAATATCTATCCAAAATAAGAATTTGAAGACTGATGTATTAAAGAAGAGTCAGTCGGATAACTAAGATTTACATAAGCAAACCTGGAGATGTGTCAATTTATTAAACTCAGACTAGTCGAATTCTTTTGGCTGGTTAAAGCTATAACTAGTTTGAGTGCGCGCGTGTGTATGCGTGTAAACACTTCAGGTAGGACTAGCATATTGTAATCATCTACTGTATACATAATGTCGGTTTTGGCCTCTTGCCAACAGAGATTGTAATAATTAAATAAACACACTGGGATCTAATCGTCTACACTTTAAACATCACATCAGGTTATGAAATTATGTGTGTCATTAAGACCTTATGTTTTGGTTTATTTACCAATTATATATAACAGTCAGTTTGTTGATGACTGTATTTAAGTTTTGGACAGTACATGGCTTCATTTTAGAATAAAAGGCGACATCAATTATTGCCCCATTAGCATCTATTACAATTGGAAAATATGACTGATACAAATGATTTTATTGTTTAATTTTATGTTGTATTGTCTCTTCCCCTCCCTCCCCCATCCGCTTCCCCCACATTTATCCAAATGCAAATGTATGTGACACACGTAATAAATAAAAAATTATAGCGACGGCACACGCTGACTACGGACACGAATATACACCCGAAATACGGTTTTTTACAGACTGATCATTTCAACGCTCCTACTCATGAAATCAGTGCCTACGTTCTCTGTTCCTTTCACGTATCTGATATGCGGTTGGTACCGCTGCAAGAACAACGACCATCGCATCAAGCGTCCATTTGACAATTTTGCATGCGCCAGATAGGCAAGGGGTTTGTGGTCGGTTTCCACTATAAACTTGTGCCCGTACAAGTACCGCGTGAACCTTGATATTCCGAACACGTTTCCAATGCATTCCGTCTAGGATACGGAGTAGTTCATCTGGGTATCAGACAATTTCCGACTGCCGTACGCGACAGAGAAAAGCGTCCCCTCGTGCTCTTGTTACCGTACTGCTCCTCGTCTTGTACCGCATGCTTCGTTTTCGGTGCCATTCTCTGACACTTGCCGCATGAGAGATACATTTACTTGATATCTCCTTGTACACCTGGCCAGTAAAACTCTTTGACAAGACGGTCACGCGTCTCGGCAATTCCAATGTGTCCTTTCATGAGAATTTCGTGTGCTAGTTTTAACACTTCGTCTCGCTTTTGTTTCGGCACGACGACTTGCTTAAAGTATTAGCTGCCTTTTTTGGCGTGGCGATACAAGATCCCCTTCTTGTACGCAAACTTCATCGCGCCATTCGGCGTTTCCTTCTCCGTTCCCACGTCAGCGTATTTGTGCAACTGCACCAGAGTTGTGTCCTCCTACTGAAGTTTCCTCAATTCGTCCGGAAGTACCTTACTAACCGGTGTCGACGTAACATCCATCGGAGTCGGTTTCGTCTGTCGACTCTTGGACCTGGTTTCTGCAGTACTCACTGGCATCGGTGTGCAGGTTTCGGGGTTCGATTGTGGCAACACATAACGACATCCCAATATGACGTCGTGTGCCAGTCCACCCAAGCATGCAGCTTCACTATTCCCCTTCATAGACTGTGAATCGAGGTCAATGATAGTCACTGGCAACGAGTCACGCGTGCTGTTCGCGTACTGGACTTCAGTTACCTCCCCTGTGTAATCTTCAGTCTCCACGTACTTATTGTCGAAAAACACTGGAACGCTACAGCCTGTGTAGTACAAGATGTTGGCACCACTCCGTTGACAGTTGCGGATGCAAGGTTTGCTGATTTAGAGCGTTCCTCCGGGTCGCACTCCTTTCTAGCAACGACATTCACCTGGGTCCGCCTGCCCTTTGGACAGTCCCTGGCAAAGTGCACCGGGCGCTTGCAGTTGAAACACTTCGGCGACCCTCGCCGACCTTCTAGTCCGGTTTTCGTGGTTGAGGCCTGCCCATGTCTATAGGTGGCATCCTTACCTGAGGGTCCTTCTCCGACCTTCGCGTCGCCCTGACGGTTACGGACAGCATGTTTTCCGTCCCCCACACCGAAGAACTCAGTGGGTCGGGGTCATTCAGTGCCCCCAGAACCTCCACTCTTCGAGTGTGCCTGCTCGTATCTTTCCGCCATGCTAGAAATTTCGTCGATCTTCCCGTGCTCTCTTCTCTCTCTCTCTCTCTCTCTCTCTCTCTCTCTCTCTCTCTCTCTCTCTCTCTCTCTCTGCTAGATCGTTCGACGTCGGCCATCTTCATCCACTTCTCAGATAACCCTGTGGAATTGAGAGTGGGACTCTGTTGTCTTTTTCGTCGAGTCTCGAAATAGACAACGGTACGTTTCGGCAGTCAGCCGATTATGGCAAAGAAGGGCCTAATTGAGCGCATCGTAGTCGTCAGCCTCGTCGGAAGCTATGTTGTGGTAAACTTCACGAGCTGCACCTTGCAAAAAGGCTGAGACGTTGATCGCTCAATGCTGCGGTAAAGGTTTGTGAGCGGCAGAGAGTTTCTCAAATTGCACGAGAAAATCATCAATGGACTCGTCCTTGTCATTTAATCGCGCCATGCTTATCTGTACCATTCGGTGGTCGATCAGTGGTTGTACGCTTCCCCCAGGGATCGTAATGGAGTCGTCCGTATCGTTAGCCCTAGCTCCTACCCTTACCTTTTAGCTCTCGTTCCTTTGTGGCGGAGGATTTCTGCGCCAGCTCTAGTTCTTTCTGGGTTTCTCTATCGGCGGATATCCGGTACAGCTCTAATTCTTTTTCGGCGGCTATCCAGGTATGCTCTTATTATTTTTAGGCGGCCTTTCATGCTTTCCATTCTTTTATGCGTTCCTCTAGAAACGCTGTCAGGTGATCTCCCTCGTAGCCGAGATCTACCGCGCCCATGGCACGGTACTCTTTAACCATCTGTATTTCAGTAGTCACGTTATTATTATCCTAACAATAAGTGATACCTTGTCTTAGCTTACTAAACAATTGACAGATCTTAACATTTCCAACCAAGGACTTACCTGTCGACCCCAAACTTCGTTCAGGTAAGATAGTTGCTCGATATTAGCTTCACAATTACTGCAAGTAATCAAAAATCTACAAAGCATGCAAGTATCAAAATATAACATAAACAAGATGAAAAATCAGCAAATTCAAATTCACAGGATAGAAAATATCTCACACTCTTCGCTACTACTTCCAAACAAATAAACTTTCGATCCAAAAGAAAATATTTGTCTAATTCATATTACTGACGAAAGGGCCTATGTGAACGTTCTGGTACTTACCAGTTTGGGGTAGGGTTCTCCCAATTTATTTAAATGATTACAGAAGACCCACCCTGGCTCGTTTGTGTCCGAAATTGAAGTAGTGATAGAGAGATAAAAAGCTCTGAGCCCCCTGTCAGCGGTGCGGACAGTTAAAGTAATGAATACACAAACTGTGAAATTTAAATAACAGTTTCATATAATTCAAACAGTAATCTCTCAAATACAATTCAGTTAAAATCCTATCACTCGACCAAGTGACGGCCTAGTTCATCCTTTGGATTAGTGTGTGAAATATTCCCATCTGTCCTGAGTCCTACTCATCTGTATGTTTATTTTCCTCTTTTCATTTTCTGCCTCCGTTGTCCCTTCAACTGCTCTTTCTGTTCTTCCTTCTCTCTTTTGTCTCACAGAGACTCAGACTAACTGCAGGGATTATTCCCTCTGGTCCCTAAAACTTCCTTCTAACTTCTTTTTTTTCTCCCAGACACTCGGTCCGCTGCACTGAATAATTCCATCTTGTCCCTAAAAGCTTCTAAAGAATACATACATGGACATTAGCAAAGCATATTCCTTTTGCAATGTAACTCACTTTTACATTAATATCATCAGATAGGCCATTACCGATTTTTTGGTCTCGCATTCGTGCCCATTGAAATACATATTCTCCCTGGTAAGTGTAAACTGTATCTATCTATCTATCTATCTATCTATCTATCTATCTATCTATCTATCTATCTATCTATATATATATATATATATATATATATATATATATATATATATATATATATATATATATATATATATGTATATATATATATATATATATATATATATATGTATGTATAATTCTCAATCTTATTATACAAAACAATATGATATAATCAGACGCATTTCTGTACATTGCACTTCTACAAGTGTACACACACATGCACATATCCATGCGCTGATATATCCATACACATGATACTCCAAGAAGTATACACAAATTCCTATACTAATGTTGCACACTGCAACCATTATACAAAGTTTATAATTCAATTCAACATTTGCAAATCTATATCAAATGAATAAATGCATGAGGTTACTACGAATTAACCCAATAGCGAATTACAATATTAATTCTACACTTCACATTGCTCATATCTCATATCAAGATGATATATTTAAACTTAAGATTCTAATGTTTAGCTCGCTTTGCTCAATTCCGATTGGAGGTTGATTCATAATGATCAGACATCGCCCATCCCAACCGTCTTTCAAGGATGTCTACGATACAATTTGATGATCCCTTGTTCCAACAAAAAATTGTTACTTATCTGTGAACAATTTTACGTTACTGGCTTTGACAAAACTAACCTTCTCTTCTCTAGGCGTCTCTAGTTTATGGCCATGTCAATTAACTGGCTGGACACTCTCATACAGTGTCACAGGATGAAGCCAGGTTGCGGCAATAAAAATAAACCACCCTCGGATGAAGCTGTACCAGCAGAGAAACGAGAGTACATTTTTGACCACATATACTTATTTATACCAGTCATACACAATACCGTGACATACATTTTGACGGCGAGAAATTATAGTCTCAGGGTCTAACATACCCATGTTGAAATCAAACTTTCGTTAAATTGTAATCATCTTTAATCGATGGGAATACCGTTGCCCAGACATTAAGACTCTATATAGTGATACAAAGTCTGTAAACATTTAAAGTCGGAACATAAATGTGTCAATGCACAGTCTGACGTTTTATCAAGAAAGAGCGGCGAAATCTTTGACAACACGAATTACCCTTATCGGTAATATAAATAAACACAAGGAGTGCAATCGTGACCACAACCCTTCGCTCGATACGAATTTTTCTCACGAGTCTTTTATCGCTTCAGTATCGCAAGACGACTGAAAAACTATACATATACATTCAAAAGACAATGACGTACCAACGAATAACTCTTAAATGACCATGTCCTGAATCAAATCGGCGAATTAACCTTTGTTTTCATCATAACGGTCATAATCCCTTTCTAGCAAAATCGATCTGGCGGAAGTAGCCCATTCTATCAGTTTCTACCCTGCAGTAAATATACGTTAGTGTCTAATAATTGTACCGAACACGGCGCAGAATCTGTGCTATTCTTTGAATTTTAAGGAAATTTAATGATGACGTCTTCAACCGTTATTTCTACTGAGAGAACATATTTCTGTTCTGGAAATTTAAATAAAATTATAAAATGATACAATCTGAAATAAAAAGCAAGATAAACATTTTATTTTGTGAAATTACTTTCATCATGTTATTCAGCATATATACTACAGGGTAGAAACTGGTAGAATGGGCGACTTCCGTCAGATTGATTTTGCTAGAAAGGGATTGTAACCGGTCAGGACATGGTCATTTAAGAGTTATGTGTTGGTACGTCACTGTCTTTTGAATGTATATGTGTTGTTTTTCATTATTTTAGCGATTCTGAAGCAATGAAAGACCCGTGGAAAAAAAAGTCAAATCGAATAAAGGTGGTGGTCACGCTTGCACTCCTTGTGTTTATTTATATTACCGATAATGTTGTCAGAGATTTCGCCGTACTTTATTGGTAAAACGTCAGACTCCTGTGGTCAATGAATTGAAAATGAGCTTTATACGAAACGAGAAATACTGTTCGTAGGTTTTCTCATTGTAACATGGTATCTTCTGGTTCTCAGCTTTCGTATTTGTTTATGCGAAACAGCATAATATATGTATCACTTCTTAATATAATAATGTAAACGTTGCCTATTACAGAACCTTCCTGATGTTGATGAGTATCTGTATAAATTGTTTACTACGTAGTATGGTGGATTTTTTTAATGCAAGTTCAACCGTACATGTGTATCCTTCTCCTTCAGATACATCGTCACGTGTCTAGACAGGTTTACTCTATTTCATTAGGTGCACGTGCTCTTTCAAAGTGCAACGAGCTAGCTATTGGAATAACACACGTAATGGTACTTCCCGCATACATCCTGCATGTACAACAGATAACATAAATATGACACAGATACAATTATTCATGTAAAACCTTCCTAGAGTAACTGTTACAATCTCTTTCAGTTGTTGTAGTTGTTGTTGTTGTAGGGTTTAACGCCATTTTTCAGCACACGAAAGGCTATACATGGCGGCCAGTATTTTTGGTGGAGAAAGAACCCGGGAAAACCCCCGGAAAGAACCACCGACCCACAAGAAGCTACTGGCAAGCTATCTAAAATAATTACATTAGCCGAATCTTAGACTCGAACCCACGCAGAGGTGAGATGGCAGTGATCCGTAACGGAGAGCGCTTTAGACCACTCGGCCACTCGGGGCCCCACAATCTCTTTCAGACGACGACTTTGAAATTAGCATGCACAACATTAGAAAAATAATCAGGATATATTGTTAGAATGACTGAAACAAAAGAGACAATCAAACCAGAATCGGAACGTAAACCTATTCAATATTTACACGGCTACAAACATTTTTTATTCTGGTGTTGTCAGTTGTCTTTATATCTCAAACAATTTTTATGTCAGTCAATCCATCACAGGACCATATAGTTATGGCATATTAAAATGTTGTGGCTAAAATGTAAAAAGATTGGTGATTCAGTGACTCAACCATACCGTTATATGTCTTACATAATGATTTGATGTTGTTTTTTAAACTGACGTGCAAAATAATGGATCATATTATCCGCATTGAATAACACAAATACTCACTGGGTCTAGTAATGTTTCACATTCCTATATATGTGTGATTGTGTATCCAATACAGGTCGATTACGTCTTAATCATACATCACGCGGGTTCCTACTGAGAGTATCGCACACAACAACATGCCGCGATTTAAATCACTACTTGAACATCCATTCCTAATAATCAGACAAACGATAATCTCAACACATTTACACCCAAAACCATGCAACGGTTGAAATTAGCATCTCCCAAACATAATGTTTTGTATTGATTGACCCAGATAGAGGTACTGGTTTCATATTCCGTTTTCGAAAATGCAGTTGTCATCATTGTTAGTTTGTTTAAAACAAACACGCCACCTTATTATTGATTAAAGAAATCCATCAAGCTTAGCTCAAGATTGAAAAGATCTCTCTCTCTCTCTCTCTCTCTCTCTCTCTCTCTCTCTCTCTCGTAATCGTATGTCAGACTTCATTTTCTTTAACCTGCTCATATTTGGCATCATTACCCAAACTATATATTCAGTACAGACTCATTACAATGTGTATTGCCATTACCTCGACTGTCTCGGTTTCTTGTTACTTGAATGCTGATAGTTTTCAAACGTCATTTAATGTGTGGTTGGGTAGGTGTAATTTGGATTTTTAACGTAGCTTTAACAATTATTCCAGTCACATCGCAACGATATCTGCAGTATGGCAGTTTATATTGATATATACGACTGGGGGAATCATACATCTAGCACGATGTCCCACTAGTTAAATTATCCCGACGGCTTACCTATCTTTCCTAACTAATCTCTTATGCTGAGTCCCAAGTAAGTCAGCTGTAAATACAACCTTACTATAAAACGTTGTATGACTCGGCTAGGGTTTGAAGAGGACTCTCTCTTCTCTCTCTCTCTCTCTCTCTCTCTCTCTCTCTCTCTCTCTCTCTCTCTCTCTCTCTCATTCGAAGAAGTCGCTCCACTCACATGTGACCCGCAGCAGTCCTTGACGTCAGTTATAATTTACATTGAAGGTAACATTGCATACCACTTATTCAATATTTTAAGTGTTTGAAATTATAAGTTGCTTCAGTATGTACACTAACCATCATTTTTATCATTTAGCTTGATTTTATTCGTTTCATTTTTGTAAGAAAACTAATCCTTCATTATGCATTCCTGTTGGATAGGAAAATTCCACCAGCGCTTTCAGAATGTTGACCCTCAGAATTTTCTCATTCAACACCGATGCACAATTTAAAAGTTTTATTTTTCATCTTTTCCAATAAAATCAACATTTTAACAATTTATAATTTGAATTATTGGACATCTATCATACTTTATCTCAGTTGCAACATTTTATGCCGTCAATAATAATAATAATAATAATAATAATAATAATAATAATAATAATAATAATAACAATAATGATAACAATTACTAGTAGTAGTAGTGGTAGTAGTAATGAATGTATCCTTCACTGAATTTGTTCTTCAAATATCTTTCGCGCAGCCCTGCTTTTAGCTAAAATATAATCATATACACGTTCATATTATATGTATAACACATACACTGATGATAGGTCAGGGATTCACCTGTAAATTATGGACTTAAAACTTGTATATAACTCAATTCATTTCAATTGTACTAGAAGAAAGACTGATATAATCAATGTAGAATTTGGCGGCGAGCCATGGGCGAAATCCAGTCAGGTAATAAAGGGGGTAGGCCTTGTACAATTAAGTGCTGAGCCATATAATCAAGGTCGGATCAGGTCTAATATTTTGCTGTTTAACAGGACGGGTTCGTAGGGGGTGGGGTAAAATTTAAAAAGGGCCCTGACGTGCCTGAAAGGGTACCAAAACAAAAATCTGTATATTTACTCAATGCATGCATAATTACCAATGAACTTGCTCAAGAACAAAACGATGAGCAAATTTCAAATGACCAATGTCAATACGTTTTTGCGTGTACTTTTAACTTTCTTAGCGGATGGTGCGCCGTAAACTCTGCCTCTCAAATTTTAAGGCTAGGACTGACTTTGATTAAGTTTATCACCAATCTGCGATGCATATGAAATAATTTTATTTACATCACGAATGCTCCTCAATGATGACATTCAATCGGCCTACTTTTTATTGAAATAAACATTCCCAAGCGGTAGTTTTTCGATTTAGTAGATACACGATCACTGAAAGTTGTCAGCACGCGCTACACGCGGAAACTGAGACAAGAGGCCGATAAGAAAGGATAAAAAATTCGTGAGATTATTTCTTCTTTTTTTTACATTGAATTAGAAGGAAATGCGTCCATTATTTCTTTTTTTACAAACTGAGGCACGCAAATGATAAATAACGTAACCAACGAATATGACCTATCTTTCATAGTGCCAGAACTGATAGATTCAGTTATGCTCCGTGCCAACCCCATCCGTTCAATATTTGTGTAATTCATTTGTTATTTAGACTGCTGTATTGATTTGGCATGAAACTTAATTTTCATCGGTGCTTTTATTTATTGGTATGTATTCGATATTACCCGGTTCTGTAGTATGGCTTAAGGAATAAAAGGATCAGAAGCGCTGACTTATGACTTATGTTGGGCAGTTTAATTTAATATTTAAAGTCAGAAAGCAGTCATCTCATTAGTATGATATCCATGATAGACAGGAACCTAGCAACATGTTAAAATAAAATTCTTTTTAAACACAATACTTGAGAAGGCAGGACAAAGATAATTGACCATGCAGTGGTTCACAGCCTTTTTGGCCGCCATCCCCCACCCCCCTCTCCCCATGAAAACTATACATTTCTGAGCCTCACGACCCCGTTTCCACATTTGTATAAGTTTTGCCACTCTCAGAAGAAAGAAAAGTCCTGGCCACACTCCAAGACCCCCCACCCAGACGTAATCATTTGGATCGCGACCATTGCTTTAGTACATACATGTCTATGCAATCACACTACTTATTCTTTGATTATGTTTAAGCATTACCCCATTCCGCATAATACACTAATCTGGTGTGGGATTATTAATGTAACAAAATTGAATTAAACTGAATACAACAAATAATACTGAAATGTACAAAGCAAATACCGTTAATACATTAAGTTACATCACAAAATGCTCGATAATACCAAGTAGTTCATTATCAATAAAACGTCTGATTTTAGATATAAAAAAGTATCACACAAATATCACCAATAATCCATTACACATGTGAATCATACCTAGTTTAGTGAGAAAACATTTTGATAAAACTGATAGCCTTCATGCTAATGTTGCGAGGAATGCAATCAATTTGTCACATGTAAAAAAAAAAAAACCCCACAGCAAATCAGACCATACATAGTGTTCATAGTACACAATATTTTTAAACCAATCCCAAAAATATCTGAATACAAGCCATCGATCACATCTCCCACACCCCCCACCCCCCGAAAAAAGAGGAAAATACTCTAAAACCTAAAACTTTATTGGGAATACATTCAGTGGTAATGATCAGGAAGTAATAATTGCGACCAAAGTCCATACGCCTCACAGCTCTTTGTACAAATAACTCCATAGCTACAACGTTGTACATTTGTCGATAAAATAACACCAGGAGAAATGTCATGTCAGACGAAACACTGTGATCTGTTAAATGACTCCTTTAACTACACACTATATCTTTGTTAAGAAAAACACTCAGGTTTTCTTCATATTCATGTTTACGTACTCTCTGCACATATTATGGAGACAGGAGCAGCGGTGCCTCGGTGGTTAACATGAGAGATTTGCGACTGAAAGTGTGCGGTTCGAATCTTACATTGGATCTACTTTGGTCGGTTACTGTGGTGTGTCCATATGTATTACACATTAAAACATTTTCGTCAGCATTAAGTAATTTACTTGTGCTATCTTTAATCTCTGTTGCTCAAACAAGGAAGACGTATAATATCATTTGGAGGATGATTACATTAACACATACGGTCGTCTATGGCTACTGACGATCGCACAGTCGTTGGCATGACGTCTGCTAATTTTAACTTTGAAGAGATAGTGAACCTTACTGTGTGTAATCAATACCATTTGACACTTAATGAAAAGAGATACACAAAGACAATATATGTTTACTTTAACTAACAATGTAATGTCCAAATTATTTAAATGAATAATCAGTATACATTTGGGAAAAAATATGTTTTTATGTAAGCATAGAAAATCGAAGAACATATCCTGCATAGTTTGAAAAGAAAATTCTTCTTTGTTAAACTTGCATATGTAAATGCCGTTATATCTTATACAGGTATTAATGTGATCTGAAAGCGTCATTTGATATGTCAAAGTTTGTAAAATATAAGATATGCAGTTCTTTGAGATTTTTTTTTACCTAAGGTTAGTTTATATGCGATTGTTATTTCCATACATTCAATATTTGAACTTGAACTATTTCAGCTATGTACCTATTTTTCTACTATTAAACATTATTTATTGTACTCTCCCAACAATGTAATCGCAATCATGTTTAAATAATTGTCTGCTATATCGAATGACATTTCAGAAGGTTCAGATATTCATAAGGTATTATTTGCCTAGCCATACTAATTGGGGATAGTTTAATCATATTATTTTCATAAATAGTTTTGTGAAGAGTAATCACATGCTTTACTTATATACAAATAAAATTATCAATGTGTTAAACTTGCTTGCTGTAGTCGCTAAAACAGGATATATGTTTATTTGCGTATCATTCACTTCAGTTTCGTAATTCGTTTTAAATTTCCGTCTATGTGTTTCTAAAGGTTCATGTGAAAAATACACGAAATAAATTAGACTAAATCATCTGACTTAAGTATAATATCAAATAACTTCTTTATCTCTGTCGATTAAGATTTTAATGAAAGAATGGGTGTTATTTCAAGTTGATATCATTATATAAAAGTCTAAGACAACATACAAAAACTAGGATTGGTGTCTAAAGTTAATTTCTAGAACATTCAAATTTGTTAAAAAGATAAGGTATATGACTCAGTTTATAAGAACGAAACATGGAAAACATCAGGTACACCAGGTTCTCCATGGTATTATTGAGAAATTATTAACTCCAGTGAATACTAATTTAAATAAATAAATCCAAACTACACTGAACACAACATTGGAAATTATTGTTTCAGATTTTAATGCAAGAATGGGTGTTTTTTCAAGTTGATATCATTATATAATAGTTTAAGGCACGATACCAAAACCAGAATTAGTGTATAAAGCACATTTTTAGGACATTCAAATTTGTCAAAAAGATAAGGTACACCAGGGTCTCCATGGTTACTAACAATAGCTTATACCCAGAGTAAGATAAACATATTTGCTCCATTGATAATGATTCTAATATTTAATCTATACCAACAGAGTAAAATTAGTAATGTATTATGATGTTTATAAAATCAATGTTACTACTCAGGTCAGCCCATGAACTTGAATTTAAAATGAAGTCAATAAAGTTAAATATACATAACATATGATCATCGAAAAGAAAGCCAGCAAACAATACAAATAAAATAATCATAACACGAGAAGAGTACAAAAGTTAATTTTACAAGCAAGTGGAGATGTTTGAGAAGATGAAAGTTGTACAAATTTAAGCATGTATAACACCGCAGCATTTTTTACATGCAATAAGAGCCATCAGTATTGCATGACCTAGCCGCATGAATTTAGTCACCAACGTTGGAAAACATGTCGAGAAAGCCTCGCATTTGATTAGGCGGAAGAAATGAGCAATGGAAAAGCTAATCAGTTATTGGCTGAGTTAGATCAACTCAATCGGCGCGCCTCTTGAGAGTGTGGTTGTGTCATCGCCGAAACGCAATATGAAAGAGGATCCCTACGTTTACCATTGACACGTTTGTATTGCGAAACAACATATATTGAAAGAAAATATGATACAATTGTTTACTTAAAAAATGCTTAACAAGTTGCAGTCATACGTCATGCCCAAAACCTCCGGTCCAGAGGAGTACTAGGCATGAAATGAAAACGATAGAAACAGAAAGAAGTACGCTGTATAATTATATTACATCATGTAATATATTTTGATATTATTTGAAGTGAAGGTAGACGCGGTGGCTCATTTGGTAGAACGGCGGATTTCAAGTCGAAGAAACGAAGGTAAGAAACCGCATGGGTAGTTTAACTGCCGATTAAAATCAATAAAAGCAAAATCCTGTACGACCACAATTGTAGGTCCCATCCAGCGAGATGACACCGATGTCGTACACTATTCAGCTAACAGTGAGTTTAAATAATTATTTTAATGACATATAAAAAAAATCAACAACAGTTATAATATTTTATCTGACAAAATGTAAACGATTATTGGTATCAGTCCAAAAGTGTGGGTTTTGTTCAGGTTACCTCATGCTGAGTGTATATTACAGCATGCGTGTATGTAAATGTAAATAAAAACATACATACATTTTGGCACAGTAGTTATCGATCAATCGATTTGAAACAAAGAACTTAAGATCGGCATACACAGGTTTGAAAACTAGTCTTCTAACTATTAGGTGAGAGAATCATAAAATACAAAAGGCATATCGAGCAACCAATCAATCCGCGTTGAAGTATATCACAAACATAGTTTCTTTAGCTAAATTATCCAACTACAGTACTAAGATCACAGAGTTCCAGCTGCAAAGAGCCCTTCGAGATTACTAATGTCAAGGGACAAATGCACATCACTGCCATCTACATTGTCTACAGTAGACCTTCCTGACCTGTTTGTAAATTTCTTCCGTGACAAGGCACAAACCATTAGAGATAAGCTTGATAACACAATTTCAATTGACTCATCAGCATACAGTTGCGATACAGAATTTCAGCGACAACTGTTATTTGAAACATTTGAACATTTGAAATTGTCTCTATGGATTTAGTACGGACAATCGTGATGAAGTGTGCTTAGATCCAATATTACCTTCACTAACTGATGTTATTAATCTCTCTCTCTCTCTCTCTCTCTCTCTCTCTCTCTCTCTCTCTCTCTCTCTCTCTCTCTCTCTCTCTCTCTCATCTGCAGAATCCCCATCATTTCTCAAAACTGCTATTGTAAAGCCTTTGCTGTACAAACTAACACTCGACCATAACGATTTCAAGAACTACCGCCCAGTTTCTAATCTTTTGTTCATATAAACAATCTTAGAAAAAGTTATTCTAACCCATCTTGTATGTCATCTGAACTAAGTCTTTTAGCAATGAACAGTCTGCATATCGATAGGTGTCTGAAATTTTGGATTGTACATTAGGGTGGCCCTTAAACATAGAAAAAAACATTTTTTTTTATTTCTCTAGCATCTGAACCCTCAGAGTGGTTCCATTTATTGTAGAAACAGATGAGAAAAAATATTATGAAAAAAATATTAATATTTAGGGGTGGCTCAAGCACATCAAAGTTTACCATTAGAGTCTGAAAATCGTCATTTGGTTATTAAAACGAACGACACAGAGTTTACTGTTTGTCAATCAATGTTGACTTTTTTGCATCTGGAAATTGTTTCTGGTTCTGCTCTATTACGTGGAGAGCATACTGCAGCTGGTCTTCACATCTTAAGCGCCCTGACTGGACTGCATCTTGAATGAGGGCAACGCTACGTTCTGCGTGGTCATTTGTAACCGAAAGCGTCTTGACCGTTGCCTCAGCAGCTTTGAAGTCATCTCTACTGTTCCATGACTCGGGATCTTCAGCTAAGAATCCAGAAGGCAAGCCCAGAATTGTAAATAGTTTTCTGCTGGACATTGTGACAACATCTACGAGTGTCTTCTGTTGCACGGCTGCCATGTCAATGCGTGCCCATTTTGGTGGATCCAGTTCTCCATCCTTTTCTTCCGACCCTCTGACGAGTGCTTGCTTTGTGGCAATATCTAGTTCTGGATCAAAGAGGCTGAGCAGTATTAAATCTTCCGAGAGGTACCACAGATGCCCAGCCATCTTACGTGACGTTTCGACACTGATGGCACGATCTGGATATGAATGGAGCAGCTGCAGGAGTTGGAGGTCATTTCTGGCTGCAGTAGAA
Organism: Unio pictorum; assembly: GCA_030141615.1. Lineage (NCBI taxonomy): Eukaryota > Metazoa > Mollusca > Bivalvia > Unionida > Unionidae > Unio > Unio pictorum. The sequence continues at coordinate 6,629,451 of JARLTB010000207.1, forward strand.
GCAACAGGTGCCTGGTACCAAAACTTGATATAAATCTTTGCAAGAAAAATGTTCAAACGTAGAAGCCCTTGCGATTCTCGGGTTGTCAGCTTGAACTGGGACCGGAAAAGCCATACCTTGATGCTGTAGATGGCTTTTGCCATCCAGCGTGCTTGATGCAATGGACCAGGGCTTCTGAACGTCATCTTGTCCGAAGACTTTTTCCCTAAGAAGACGAGCATTAGTTGCAACAGCTCACGATAGTCATCTCTAGGTTGATTATCTTCAAGTTGTCGTTCGAAGAATGCAATGACTTCGACTTGAACATCTGCAAGTTCGGTAGATGCATAATCATCTGAAAAGGCGTCACTAAATCCGTCTTGGTCTATGCTTGACCACTGTTGTTTAAAACGCTTGAATATGAGAATTTCTGGTGCCTTGCTGGGTCCCATACAGATTCCAAATGCAGCACCCAGGACCAGTTCCATTATATGATGCCGACAACAAAGTGCAGAAGAGAACGTTCCAGTAACTGCACGAGAATGATGCAAGCACCTGACAGTCTACCAGTATTGGAGCTCGTGGTGTCGAAGCACATGCCCTGAACCAAACTGGTAAGTTTCCATTCACATATGGCATTGTAAACTGCCTCTGCCTCAGCTTTGCCAGTTCCTGCAGGTATCTTTGGAATTTGTAAAAGCTTCTTCTCCCCCATTGTCGAAACCAGAATTGGTAGCCTGTTCACCTTTTCTATACCAGTTAAGTTAGGCATTAGCTTGCCATCCCAATGGACAGTTAAAGCTGTGGTTCGTTTGAATGCTTCCTTAATGCCAGCAGCTGCTGCTTTACGGTGTTTTTGGAGTTCACGCTGTATGGTCGTCCTGTTTAGAGCAAGGTGCTCTGGGTCTTGTTCGATAGCCCTCATTGATTTAAAAATGACCATCATGGCAGCCCTGTCACTCAACAGATTTCTATCGGGCATTGCTGCCAGAGGGGCTGATATTACCTGCTTTTTACCTCGTTTTCGTGGTGGAGGAGCAGCCGCACATGTGCTGGGGATTGGATCTTGGTCGTCAGACTCAGATGATGTTTCCATGTCCGAATTATTGCTACTGCTGTCCAGCTCAACCACTCGGGACAACAACTCCTTTTCAAGCTCAGAACGTTTTCGTCTTCTTAGCAATGTGTCCACGTTTTCCTTCTGCAGTTCTTGTTGTTTGAGCAGCACATTGTCCACACCCGCCATGCATCCAGGCCGTCCCTTCTTCCGCTGACATTCCAGGAATAATGTGTCCTCTTCATTCTCTACGAGTTGCATTGCATCAGCGTGTGCAATATCAAACAGTTCTTTGATCATTTCTGTAAACATGACTTAATTTGCTTGCTGAGTCTGTGTCTTACGGTTCTTGTTCTTCTTCAGACCTTTCCACTGGTAGAATAGTTCTTCAAGTTTTTTGATTGAATCTTGTCGATGCTTGACTGGAATTCTTGCACGGAACCAAAAATCTTCCACTCGTATTATGCTGTTGTTTGCTGCTGTTCGGATTTCCTCTTTAAGAACATTGTGACAATACAAGAAATAGCTGAGAACTTGCTCTGCTGAGGGCAGTTTACTACCTTCTATCCCATCTGCACTGGTAACAAGATAATCTTGTGAGCGTGTTGTCACTTTTGTGGCTGCTGTCACTGCTGCTGCCATTGTTAACAGGTAAGTATCAACCAAAACCGGAACAATTATACTCTATTTAACACTCAATAGTCCACAGTCCACAGTCCAGAGTTCACAAAATTCCCACTTTAACGTTTCAAGTCCAACAACTGTTGCAAAAGCTTCCAGAATTGCAGATTTGTTACTTTTTTAACTGAAAATTTAACAGTCAACACTCAACATCTGAATTTCCTGAAAACATAAAAGTAAACAACTGAACAATAAAACTTGCAAAATTGCAAAGAATATTTAATAATAACAAGTCATTAGTCCATAAATAAGTAAGGAAAAAAATTTAAATTTATACTGTGGTTCTACATTCTACAATCTATATTACAAACAGTACAATATGGACATTATGAACGTGATTACCACAAATTTCAGTGTCATTGAGCTACCTCTAAACCTTGTTCAATTTTGCAGATTTTTTGCATACTGTGTTTTTTTTATCTTTTAGAACACAATGAGAGGTCCAGAAATATATAATTCAAAACTTGATTTCTAAGGGCCACCCTATTGTACATGGGGAAAATTGTGATAAACATCTATCAAGGTATACTAGCCTGTAAAATGACCAATTCCACACTTAACAGTTTTGTGTGTCATTGGGTCTTTCAAACAGTTGTTGGAGTGTCAGAACTTATGATGATGCTGGTGATATTCATGTTTGATTATCATTTTAATCGCCCAAATTCTGGCAAGCAGATTTTGTACTAATATCAATTGTAGAAATGGGTCACATTAGTAAAAACATTTTTAACAATATGTATCATCATATATCTTGGTGAACTGTCTTTGCATTTACCTGTTAAGTAGATGCAGGTCAGATACGTAATATCAGACCCACTTGGACCTAGTGTTTTAATTCCATCTATAAAAAAGATCTACCTTAAATGTTACAAATCCAATCATATAATGAACTTGATATCAGTCATTGAAATGTGCTTAAGGAGGCAACATTTAATATCAGTAATACAGAAACCTATGTGGACAGAGTGTGCGATGTCAGCGACCTGTAAAGGTGAATGCTTTAGTCCACTTGACCATCAGCAGTTCCCTCTTGTAGAACAGCCAATTGTGCCCCATCCCCTCTATGAGGGACAAGCAGCACCTCACAATTGCATCAGCTGATATTAAGTTGACACCACCCACACCAGTCAAGGCTGAACAAAAGATTTTGAGCCTCTGGACATATTAGATGCAGGATACAGCCAGCTGGTAATGGAAGAACCATGATATAAACATGGGTGAAAGTTTTCTTATCTGGTAGAAATGTCACCATCAGAATTGACCCAAATTGTGCAAATCAAATGTATTTTTGGAGGTGGGTGGGTAGGTGGTTAAAGTGGTTCGACAGCATTTAGTAGGAAAAAGTTCAATGTTTATGGACACTTAATATTAAGCTTATGATTTACTGCTGAGTGAGCAAACTTAAGTTTCCATGAATTATTCATTTCACTCAATGTACCTCGGATGTGTTCTGCTGAATCACAACATACATACTTCACTCCAAAATTCAGTTCCCTCTACAGAATCCTACATAACTTGGTCGCTAAATTCCCCAGCTATTAAAATCATAAATTTTTCTCATTGAAACAATAGCAGAAGGACCGCACTAATTTATTTGAATGAGACACATCAACTGATTCTATACTTCTATGCAAATCATTCTACCATTGGTTTCTTTATTCCCCTCCACCATCACCCATCCCTTTGCATTACAGAACAATTTTGTTTAACACTTTGTTGCATTGTCTGGACTGGTAGTTGTCAGTCATGATGACTGAGATTTTGCCATGCTACATTTACAGATAATAACTAGAAATAAGTTTTCTTCTATACAATTATGTACAGTTACAAAATGTGTAAATGGCTAAACGAATAGAAAACTCATTTTCTCTGGGCTAAAACTTAGAATCAGAAACATATTCTCGCAATATAGTTCGTAATATCTGCAGTGTAGTTGAGGGCTTCAAAAGAAATATATTGTTTTACAATATGAAATCCCCTCTACTGCTATTGCTTCTTAATATTTTTTTTGTTAGTGTAATTTTGGGCTTTAAAAGAAATTTATTGCATTTTACTATGTGAATTCCCCGCGTATATTACTACTTCTTAATATTGTTTTGTTTTTGGTAATGTAGTTGTGGTTTTCAAGAGAAATGTAGTTTTGTTCATTCTCGTATTTGTATATGGGTACTAATTTCGTATGATAATAAAGTCAATATAAATTGAGAAATGAGGGAAAAACGGAAAATCAAATTTGTAAAATGCAGAGTTTGACCCATATGTATTAGACATCCTTTATTCAAATATAAAATTGTTGAAGATAAAAGCTTTTTTTAATAAATGTGATGTTTCTGTTGCATAGTACTATTACCTAGTTCTTGTGTTCTATTTAGAGATCAAGATGATAGCAGTGATGTTTGTAAATAAAAGATAAGTGTTATGTATGTTAAACATTTTATCCAGTCTTTTTAGTTCATTATTGATGTTCATTTTTATCTCTACATTTTTACCTCCAGAAATGCTTTTGGAAAGGCCTGTAGTCTGACATAATTATGTGCAACATATTGGGGTAAAACACTTTTGTCATTGCTGAACCTCCAAACGACATGAAGCAACTTTATTCACACATTCATTGCATGGTATAGTTGATCCAGTTTGGTCGTTGCCAAACCTCCAAACTACATGAAAGCAACTTTATTCACACATTCATTACATTGTCTAGTTGATCCAATCTTGTTATTTGCAAACCTCAAAAATACAAAAAGGCAACGTTATTAACACATTTATTACATGGTCTAGTTAATCCAATTTTGGTGTTGCCAAAATTCCAAACTACATGAAGGTAACATTATTCACACATTGATTGCATGGTTAAGTTGATTCTATTTAAAACTGATATCCTTAAAATCTTATTTTTGCTGTTTCTCCTAAATGGAAAATTGTGTTTTGACTAGAGAAAACTTATGTTATATCTAGATGAATCTAAGTTAAAAAATACAATTTTTGTTTCCAGTATATTGCCGCCTGACCTATCTTGAACATTCTGTTATTTCTGTTCTTCTCGGATTGATGCCAATATTAACATCAGATTTTCACTGGAAGACTTGTTATGGGGTTTGCTTGCTCCTAAATGCAAAAGGGAAGTCATCAAGAAAATCTATTGATTCGTTATTTCTTGTAAACGGGAATTGATACTGACAAAAGGTAATAAATAGAACTTAAAATATCTAATAAGATTAGATGAAAATGGTACCAGATTTATAGCAAATATGGTTCTCATGGTAGCCATTTTAAAATATTGTTTTTGCTACTCCTGAAGATGGATGTTTCTGTCAGCATGATCCGAGATTAAACTATTGTTGATCTGATATCCAATGTTGCAAATATGATGGCACCTTAGAAATATTTTTCTTACTACTCATACAGAATAAAAGGGCCACATTCACTTGGAGCTTACACCAATGGACATCTATTGATGTCTTGATGGTACAAAATGATGCTAATCTTACATCAGATATGGCCACCAAATTCTGTATTACTGCTCATAATTATCAGAGGCTGTTTCTAAACTCAACCGTTGTAAAAAGGAAATGGTGTTATTATGAATTGATGAACACCATTAGCAGACCATAGAGTGTCAGTTCCTCCGAGGAATGTTTTATACCCAGATCACAAGTCATTTTGCTAAATTGTTTTAAATCCTCCCGTCCTTTTCAACATGTATGTAATATGCTTCATTCAAGTTTTCCAATTTATGTTTTTTAGTTTGTTATTGATTCAGTTAGCAAAGTTTCACAATACGTTTCTTTTACATGCACTTGCGGTGATCCATTATTGTTTTTTATGTATATAGTTTAGGACATTAGGTTACTTTTGATCTAAGGTGCACATACTGATAATATAGTTTTATCTCCATATGCAGACAAATTACCCTACAACTTAAAATAATTTTGAAATGTCATTGACAGCTTCCTTAGATATGTTAAAGTTCTATGCACAGATCATCAATCTTAAGACCAAAATTAGAAGACTTAGCTATGTGGTTTGGAAAAAAGAAAAAAGAATGTTTGTTAGGAATATTTGTTATGATAGGAATGGGTGCATTCATACTGCGTTGCACTGAATTCACATTATATCCGGGGAAAGTGATAGATCTAAAGTATTACAACAGAATAGTTGAAATAAAACTTGTGCTTTAACAATGAACAAATTTCACAACTTTAGTAAAAAATAGTATTATAATGAATCTTTTTTACTTTATAATTTACTTAATTCATCTTAAGGTGAGTTATCAAACATTATTGTGCTTTGTTTATGTTAATAAATTAATATGGGATAAATCAAATGAGAAGATAAAATACTAGTGTATACTTGAGAAACGGAATCATACAAATGATTACTATAAAATGTGCATATGATTGTATATACAATATTCTGAATAAAGAGATATTTTTTGATAGAAGTAAGTTAAAAATTAAAGTAGCTTTTACAAGCACATTACAAAATATCTAACATTTTTGTTTTAAGTTACATTCATTAAAATTACTTTGATGACAAATGTTGGGAAGGTTGTTTTATTTACTTTCCTTAACCTGTACGAAAACATTAAACCTGCATTATGGGAAGCATTTTTTGCATAGAAATCAAGTGAGAAATTCTTCAGTTAACTGAGAAATAACATAATTATCTTGATCCTGCTGAACTGTTTTGAACTTGATAAAGTTCATAATATCACAGGATTATTTCACAAACAAAGATGTCTTCAGAGTATTTAACCAGGATATCTCATGATGTTTTGTAATTGTTCTGATATATCTTTGTTCATACTGCTAAGTAAAGCTGTATAGGCCTTCTAGGACTTGAAATTTGATATTCCTCTGGTAGGTTTATGTGCTTTACAAACAAAAATCTGATTTTTAAAACTGCTAGCAATTTATTGTGAACAGCATTAGTTAGTTTTGAAAGTCTATAACACATTAATGCCGTATATGTTGCGGGTAGTATATTTATAAAAAAAAACAACAGCATAACTGCATCATGTTGCAGATTTGGTTCTTCCATAGTGCAATCAATAACACTTATTTGATTTCTGCTTAATCTCTTCGTATTTCTCCGATCTCTCTGTATGACACAAAGGTGTATTACCAGAAGCTATATGCATGCATGTCACATTTTATTCTTCCGGAAGTTATGTTTATTTGTTTTCTTAGCATACGCACACACATGAATAATTGCTGACCCACAACTATGTGCAGCTTGGTTACATTATTATGATCTATTGTAGACTATTCAAAAGTCCAGCATCACTGTATTAAAGCTGTGCATAACTTATTTGGCATGGAAAGAGAGCATAGTCATTTTAATTTTCAATATTTAACTGAACAGTATGATACTGATAACAAGAAGGAATATAATGTATTACTAACATATATTTCACACTAATAATTAAGATATTGTATTGTACTTTTCTCCATAGACGTCATAGAATCATTCAGAGACACGGATTATTCAGGCATGCAGTCCATTCACATAGATAAAAAGAAGGCTTATCCAGAAGGAGACAAAGCACAGACTAAGTCTGGGGTTAAATATTAACAAGCATAGCTTAGAGGAAACATTTACATTTTAAATATAGGTTGTCCTATAGAACAAAGCTGTCATTGCAAGAGCAAAGTGCCAAGGAAACAAATGTGTCATGCTTCATATGACACAGTGGCTGAAGGACAAATTCTTTGAAAGGTCTTGACTTTTAAAACATTGTATAGGTCAGCAAAACGTACATAATCATTACTTCAGAATTAAGTGCTAAATGTATGTGAACTAGTCACAAAATGTCTGATAAATGGTTCTATATCTTTCACTTTTTAACTTGTGAGACAATGACATAAAGCGTGCAGCAAGTCTATGATTTCTACCTAAGGAATGCTATAAATCTCATACCAGACCTAATGTCTTCATTGAATGCAACATGTCTTGCAATGGATAAAAGGTCTATGCCATAAATGGAATTAGTCTCACACCAGACACAAGGTCTGCATTAAAAAAATGAATACAGTTAACAATAAGTAATCTTGATTACATGGACTTTTCTGTCAAACTAACCAACATAATATCTCCCTGCCCAGATATGCAATTTATTCAGTATACATTTATAAAAAACCTTACAGTATGCACAATGATTGGGGTCTGCAAAACTCCACCATGCTAACTCCCTTATAGATCTAGCCTTTTCTGACATAATTATGTGGTATATAACTTGACTGATACAGGACAAATTGGTCACTGTTAAGTTGCTTATACTTCGCATATGTAATGAAGTGATTTGTTAGTCTATTTAAGTACCATACACATGAAAACAACTGTGATGCATTCTTTGTCTACATTCTACGTATAGGTGAGATTGAGGTATTTATAGGTGATTAAAACTTTTATCAGTTGCATGGAAGTGACATATATATTCATGAACGTTGTTGTTCTCTAACAGCGTACGGCAAAAATCCAGCTCAGTTTAAAGTTAATATATATTCTTAAGTTGAAAAAATGTGTTGCGTTTTTCTCTCCAAATTTCAGATCTTCCACCAGATTTATTCATTGCAAATCAGCCAATACTATCATCAGACCTAATATCATTGGAAGTGCAAGATTGTTCATGCATATTTGTTCTAACTTTGCTTTCGAATTGTTAGTTGTCTGATTCTATTATACATTTGTATGCCTTTACCAGATTTTCCCCACATTTTAAATACAATAATCCTATTTTATCTCACTGATGGTTTCTTATAAGGGTGCTTGAAGTCATGCATGGCATTGCATTGTTTTCATCAGCATATTTCTCTCATTTTGATTCTCATGCAAGCATAAGATAGGTTCTCAATTAATATATCTGACCTTTATCACACACTCATTTTTATATGTCATTTTTATTGAAAGTCAAAGATTGTATCTTCATATTTGATCTAAATGTGCATTGTCACTTATATAAACAAAATATATCAATGGAGAAATCACTTATATTTATCATACCTCTAAGCATGGTTTCATCCTTACCTTATATTTTGTATTAATACATCTTTTGTCAACGCCAATGATTTGTATTTGTCATGGATCTAAGTGTCCGATTCAGTCTTTCTGGGCTTGTGACATAGGATCTCATCGTCTTTGCTAAATATAGTTCAATTAAATATTGATAGTAACACACTTGATGACCTTACTTAACCTGGTTTCCTTGTAACATAGAGTCCACCCTATATACTAACATGATTTAAATAGTAACCGATAGAGGTAAAGAAACTCAGCTATGTTTACAGACAAATGTGGACATAAACTAAGTCCCCAACAGACTGAACTTCATCTAACCACAACATACAGTAAATGTGTGATGCATTTCTGACTTAAAAAGAAATTGATTTGTCTTCTGTGGTCTAACATTCCACATCATGTAATGCAAATACCCAGCTACAAATGCTAACATCAATAATATTTACAATGGTAATGTAGATTCTCTTGTGTCAGTAATAAAAGACAGTTTGGAAAAATATGATTAGTGTAGGGCTGAACATTTAATACAGTAAATATTACCACCAATAGTAATACATGTGGAGTTACATTTTTTCATCTCATCTTACCTCTTCATCATCATCATCATCATCATCATCATCATCATCATCATCAGTCTCTTGATCTAGTGTGGTCATTGAGAAACTGTGCTGCTGAACATCACGCCAGTTCCCTCCACGTGTCTCGATCATGTTCCAATGCATGTGTCTCCGCTAAATATGTCCTGGTCCATTCTGTCATGTTGTCAGTCCACATGTTTCTCTGTCTACCTCTCTTTCTGCCACCTGGACGCTGCCCTGCAGTACTGTTGTGGACTATAGACTATTGGCACTAGTGACATGCCATACCATTTCAGCTTTGTCTTTTTGACAGATGTGAGGAGGTCTTTATCTTTGCTTACTTTGTGCCTGATGGTTTTACGCACTTCTTCATTTGTGATGTGGTGCATGTAAGAAATGCCAAGGATGGTTCTGTAGCATCTCATTTAAAGTGCCTGGAATCTTCATTGTAATTATGCTGTCAGGGTCCAGGCCTAAAATGAATACAGAAAGATTGAGATGACTAGTGCTCTCAATATCCTGATTTTAGTTTTCAGACATATTATTGTCGCTCCAGATGGGTCTTAGCTTTGACATAGCTGCAGTTGTTTTTGCTGATCTGACAAAGCTGTGTGTAGTTCAGACAAACAAGTCATCAAAAATCTCTTTACTTTCATTACATTAATTGCACTGTAATATAAAACTGAGATCATGCTCAACCATTGCAATACTATTAATCTTATAATGTCTCTATCAGAAACGTTTTAAACAGAAGTACTGCATCCTATAACTTAATTGTGAATTATTTTGCTTAATGATAATACTAGGATATAACAGACCACTTTGCATTACAAATCATGATCATCGTTTTATTGATTGTGTGTTAAAGCTGCAGTTCATTTGGCTCTGACATGTGCCTATGTTCTGTCATAGGCATGACGTATTTCCAATTTAGTAATGCTCCATATTACATCCATCTGATTGTTAGCCATTACAAGTTAATATTAGCTAGTATGCACATGGACTGGAGGAGCCTTTGATCTAGCCTGTTGTCTGTCATCTATCCATTCTTTAGTTAAATTTGTTATCTCTCTCTCTCTCTCTCTCTCTCTCTCTCTCTCTCTCTCTCTCTCTCTCTCTCATAAACTATTTATAATATCTACCATGAAATATTATACATACATATATGATATTGTCCAGCTGGTTTATTACCCTGAATGGATGATCATCTCAGAATGAGGTTTTCACTATAAGGGTTATGATGTCGTGTATGCTCTATTTTAGATTGGACATCCAGCATGACCATCATCTTCAGGCTTGTGCTATTGCTACTGTTTCTGAATGCAAAGTCATAATTACATGTTTTCATTTGATAAATTGTGACAATACCTAGTTGGTACAAATGAACATTATGCTGCTTGGACATCCAATGAGGCTGCAGCAGAAGCCAGTCTTGCTATCACTGTTTTATTTCTGCTCATAAATGTCAATTATCTACCTATATTGCTCTTAAACACAGGGCATGCATATAATGTTTCATTCTTCATTAGCTTGATTACATATACTATATTGTTTATAAAATAAAGAGTCATTGCTTTGTGTTTAGGGTACCCGACTTACAGATTAAGGGGTGTGTGTTCTAATCCTATCATCATACTAGCCTGGATCAGCTACCATGGTGTGATAATGAACCTATTTATACAGATAAGAAACAAATTTGTACAATTGTAGTACCATATGCCCAGTAACTGTATGCATTTGCCATCTGATTATTACTCCCATATGTTCAGAAAAGCTTGGGAACATATTATCTGCATTACTGGTCATCTTACTGTTTGTCCATTTGTCTATTGGTAATGCGTTTGGTTTTGATCATGCAGTTTAAAGCCAATTGAGATTAAACATGTTACATGTGACCATTAGGTGTTTTGTGCACCTCATGGCTGGGCTAGGGGGGGGGGGGGTGCGGGGCGAGGGGTAAAACAAGGTAACGGTCATGGCTCAGTAATGGGACATTTACTATGTACCACATTGGGAGTCAAATGATAAAGATCCTGGTAAATATTTTAAATTTTCATTATCACTTGCCCTTATCATCTAAAAGCTGTTGTCAATTTTGAGTTGAAACAATTTTCTAATCGTATTGCCTTGATATATGCTGTATGGCAGTATAAAGTGATGTATAGCCCTGGGGCAACATATAGAATGACGTCTCTTCAAGTCACATTGTCCTGACACCAGACCCAGCAGTCTTAAAACTGACTGTCAATGCTGAACAGCTAGTGATGCAGCTGTTAGTTTAAATTAAGGGTAGCAAGTGTGGTTGTAATATGCATATCATGATGACTGCGTGAACCATTCTCAATGGCTACTTCCCCAGATGCTAATATCAAAAGTGATTTTTCACTGAAAACAATTGCAATATGTACATAGTTTTTAAAAGGCCTTTCACAACTTACATTGTGACGTCATCTGCAAAGTATTCTAATATATGTTTTTGCCCAGAAACACAGCAAATTAATAATTTGTGTTTCTGTGCCGTAAAGCACCAACAAAACCAGACATTCACTCCATTGTACAGTAACAATTGTAAACAATTGCAAGTATTTGAAAGGTGTGCAGCCACATCTTAAATTTTACAGTAGAAATAAATGATGAAAAAGAAAGTATGATCAAACAGATGATCAAGAAAAGAAACATAGAAAGTACCAGAAATCAATTAAAACAGATGTCAGAAGTAACATGCAATTCTGACGGTGATGTTGAGCATATACTTGCATGGACTATTTGGAGAAATACAAAATGGCAGGAGGTACCTTAATTTTGAGTCTTTTTGATGAAATGTGCATGCATGATTTTGAGTTGATGCTAAAGAAGAATAAATGTTGAACTAGTTACTGATATGGTTTATGTTTCACTTTAACATGATCAGTTAATCTTACGCAGAATCAGTTTTAACTTCATTTGATGACTGTGTTAATAAAAAAATCCTTATTACAATTCCTGCTGAAATGCATATCCAGAATGATGTACAGCTACTAATTCTTAGAATGCAGTAAATATCAGTTTGTCTTACGTGTGCCAGTGAGTTGACCATGAGATTCAAGTTGTGTCAAGAACCTGACACCAGTATGTTGTAAATTTGTTTAAATGATTTGACAGTTATAATGAAACTGTTTTGTCATTTACTTAGAAACATTTATATTATCTCAACAGTTAAAGTTCGTTTCCACAGTTCGGTTTTTACAAGAAGACCAGCTAAAACCAGGCAGTACATTAAATTGATGAGATGGCATCGTGTTTAATTACAGAATCAGCCTTATGGGGTGGTATCTTGTCTGTCATCCATACATTTTCTAAATAGTTGTAAATGGCCACAATAATGACTCTCTTAAACAACTTGTCATTGCTAACCTTTTACAACAGACAATCATATTGCCATTGTGATTTTACCGTAAGATTTATTTGGATGTCAAGTTGTTGTTCTAACTAAACATGATGCTGATCTGATGGCAAATTTTGTTGTAGACCTCTAACAAGTAAAATAACCGTAGATCTCTAAGAAGTGAAATAACTGTTGAACTCTTAAAAAGTAAAATAACTGTAGATTGCTAACAAGTAATATAACTGTAGAACTCAGACAAGTACAAGAACTGTGTTATCACTAACACGTAAATTGAGAAATATCCACATACCAGAACTAGAAAATTACTCCAATTGCTTTTGCACTAAAAACACCATCTTGTGTTGCTTGGCCATAAAGAACCTAATCAAACCAAAAGACATAACTTGTCTAAAAATTTAAAATAACTGTAGATCTCAGACAAGTAAAAGAACTGTGTTATCACTAACACGTAAATTAAGAAATATCTACATACCAGAACTAGAAAATTACTCCAATTGCTTTGGCACTAAAAACACCATCTTGTGTTGCTTGGCCATATAGAACCTAATCAAACCAAAAGACATAACTTGTCTAAAAATTTATAAATTGTAATATGTCTTTAAATAATTGAGAGAACCATCTGAGGAAAGGTATGACTGCTTTCTCTTATGGTCTACCTTGTTTTACCACGTAAAATTTCCAAAATTAAATAGGAAAGTGGAAGTAATTTAAAATATGTTTTAACAAGTATATGCCATTTGTTGCCACATCAATTAGATAAGGCACGTCTTTAGTAAGTTTTAAAGAAAAATATATAATATATTTAAAGCGTTTTTAATTGCTTACTGAATGTCATTATATGTTTGTAAAATTCATGATTTTGCTTTACTCTTTTTGTCGTTGATTTTGCAAATCTGTGTTTCTGTTCAAATATAAATTTTGATATTCCCAGAGTTATGTATATGGTATCATTTAAGTGTTAATGTGTTGAGCATGTCTAGCATGAACAGCATGTCTTATTTGTATCCTGTACATGTTTTGTTAATTTGATTTATGCACAGAATTGTTAGAAAGCAGTTGAGGCAATTAATGGAGACCAGCTATGCATGTTTTAATTGAACTACGCTCATTATTATACAAATAAAACCAACGTACTGTATTTTTAACATAGGCGAATTTTTTAGTTCTTTGTCTTCATCATTTTTAGTTTAGTCTTTTCATTCCCAAGTCCTTTTGATTTATTGTCTTTTGTTATGCTTAATAATGATTCATGAAATTCAGTTAGTTCCATGTTCTGTTTTCTCACCTCTTTGGTTACAGTCACAATTAGACAATTTGTATTATGTTTGAGGTTAAAGTTTCTTTATTTGCTGTGTTACTTAAGATCGATTTGATGGATTTTCTTCATGTATTTCAATGGATTTTGAGAAATTAAAAATAATTTTATTGTTATTAAAACCTGCTCATGAGTCTGAGCATGCAATGGAAATTTTGTTTTCTCTTTACTTTAGCTTGTTTGTTAATCCTTTTGGTTTTGTTGTCTTGATCCATTTAATACTTATGTCATTGGTGGCTTAGGATTTACTCTGACAATAAATAAATAAATAAATTAACTAGCTGATTTTAAAATTAAATTAAAGGATAAGTTTTAGTTACCTTTGCAATGATCATGCCTAATTGTCATCAAATTACTTTTTAATTAAAGAATAAAATGATAATGGTTATAATGAATATATTTTCTGTTGGCTGTATTCAATTTTCTTAAACAATTGCGAGCAATATTTTCAGAAGTATGATGAATAAATAAATATGTGCCAGTTATCAAACATGTTTTCCACTATGTATGAATACTTGTTTTGCAAGACAAACACCATTACCCTAAATTCGTGTCTGCCTTGTTTCAAGTATTTTCACAGTTTCGTCAGCTCAGTTGTCTTCATGCTTCACAGCATGTCTTCCTCATATTCTTATATGGGTCCTGCTCCACGACTGAACTTAATTTCGCTCTTCCTCCTAAATGTTGCTTTGGACATGATCTCAAAGTGTCTCTAGTGGACCTGGGATGTCTCCAAGATACTTTATGATGTGGTTGTATCTGAAAGATTGAATTAGTGGTACCGAGGTCGTGGAATGACCATATCTCTAGGAGTCGTCGACCGTACTCATGTATCTTCCCAATGCCAAACAGGTCTAGACAAGAAGATCAAGAGTCATGGACAGCACCCACCATAGTGTTGAAGTCTGCCAGTAGTATCAAGTTTTTTTTCTTTAGGAAGGTTTTTGATGAGCAAGTTTAATTCATAGTAGAACTCATCCTTGGTATATGCGGTGGCGCTTAGTGTCGGACAATAAACGCTGATCAGGTTGACAGACGGTTATCGTGTGAAGGCAGAGCTAAAACATACTTCTGTTTCCTTGTTGGCAAGGTTGTATCGTCCCCGACAGAGATTTTCTGACGCCTAATCCAACATCAAATTCTCTTTAGTCGTCAACTCTCTTTCCTTGCCAGAAGAAATTGTAGTTCTCTTCTCCGAGAGACCCGACATCTGATAAACGAGTCTCCTGTAGCGGGGCGATATCGATCTTGAGTCTTGCAAGTCCTTCATTGATGATTGAAGTCTTTGGAACATCGCTGATTGCCTGGAAATCATCTGAGAGTGCCGTCAGAATGGTCCGGATATTCCGGGTCCCTATCTTGAGTATTGGAGGTTTCCCTTTTGGTTTTCGTTTTATTATTTCTTGGTGTAGTAGTTGCAGTACGCTTTGTCAGGTCGTGACGTGCCGTAAGCCCTACGCAACCAGTAAGACAGACGAACTGTGTATGGACGGCACCTTATTTTCCCGGGGCTACCATTCTTGAGGAGGGCAGTTGTTGTCCAGTGAGACCGAATCGGTCTATCCCACCGTCAGAAGCAACCAAGCCATTGAGGCTTTACCAAAGGAAGTGGTTTATTATTTCCAACATCCACGCCAGGCAATAACAACTCAGAGTGCACCACATTTATTGCGAAAAAGTCCGATTCTATTCAGAATATGACTGTCACCGCCACATTATGAATTAAAGTAGTTCAACATATTTTTCTTAATGGCGACCAATTATAAGTTTCGTTTATTTCACGACCTAACGAAAATGGTTGACCGATGTTCCGATTAGCTCTTGAGTTGACTGAGCAGAGGACAGTGCCAGCCGAACGCTAAATCAAGTATGATATTTACGAGAGTAATTAGCACCGTTCCGATTTCGCGTGACGTCCGGTTTGTCTTATAGTCTAATTCCCGAATTGTATAAATTCTTCCTTTTAGAGAAGGTGCACACGAAGCAGTAAACTAGACTATTACGGAAAGTAACAAGCTCGATTTCGGCTTGTTTCGGCATGCCTCCCGCAGTAAATACATATTATTTGTAGTCTTTTTTTGTGTTAAACATTATATAATTGACTTATAAATCACTTCTAGGTGGTTCAAATTTTTATATAAAAGAAAGTCATACAAACGCACTAGTATACCTTTAATACGGGATGCGTGGGCACATTTGTATTCTGACTTTGAATGCGTATGATGCGTGCAAAGAATGCCTCTCTTCACAGTTGTGTGAACGCATTTAGTAGGTTTATAGCGCGGACAATATAGGATGCTCACTGTATGACAAAGTGTTTAAATAGCAAAAGGATCCAAATAAACACAAACATAATATTCATCTTGCTGAGTAAAGATTATATCACCTTCATTTTTATAAAGATATTACAATTTCTTTTTTTGTCACTGTAAAATGTTGGTGCATGTTTAAATTTTCTCGCAGTTACCCCCGCATCCTCATTTCTCATTGCACGCTGCATAGGTATTGCGTTTATAGATTGTAATACCCATATATATTCACTTGTCTAGTGATCATGTGATCCTCATACTTCTTGTCAAATGTGGATATAATGATGAACAAAGTATTTGATGTGCATTGTGTCACATAATTTAATGAAACGACGTTGTTTCTTTAATCATTCGTATTCATATATTTCGGTATAATATTGTGTATGTATGTATGTATGTATGTATGTATGTATGTATGTATGTATGTATGTATGTATGTATGTATGTATGTGTGTGTGTGTAATTTAATACATCAAGAAGAGTGCAAGTTTGAGGTCTGTATTTGTTAGTAAAGCTCTCAAAGTTTTATTTAATCAATCACATTATTACTGACAATAATTATTGTATTTATCATGTATGTAGATTTATTAATTGAGTATATATTTTCTCAAACATTTTTGAACGATGATTCAGAATGTGCTGTTTATTCCCATTCACTTGAACACTTCTTTCCCAGCCCGCGTCATTTTAGAGGAATTATGGTAACGAACCACTTTCACAATATGCCTTTCAGACGTGTTGCCATCCTAGATCTCGATCGATAAAAAATCAAACCGAGCTATACATGCTTGGTGAATGTTTTTTTCAGGTATTGCGTTACTGGCCTATTGACATAGCTTAAAATCCAAGCTCGAAACTCGATACAACAAGAGCAAATTAAACCTTAAGGACCCATTATCAGACCAGGCGAGTTGAATCGAGTCTTTAAAACACTGAAAATCAGTTTAATAATACTTCGTCAACCTTTAAGTGTACTTCGCTTGGTATTGAATACTTGCCAAACTTTTGTATTATTATTGTTGTAAATTATGCTAGTTAAAAGATATAGGTACACAGGTATGATATATTGTTCATGCTAATATATGTCAGGCGGCATGATAGGTAACCACAATAAGAAGATATTGCATAAACGTATCGATCCAGTAGGTAATTTGCTTGCGGAGTACGACTACGAATATCTTCCACTTCTCCTTTCGTCATCTAAACTCTGAGCTAATTTGGTGTGCGAGGCTCACCTGTGGTATGTACAACATTCAAAGTTTGTTTGTTTGGTCTGTTTGGGGGTGTGGGTTACAAAACTAATATTTCATATAAGCTAAGATTACTATTTGAAAATATTAATATTATATACCTATTTATATGTAGTGTCCTTTTTGAAAATTTCGTTCAATAAAACATCGATCATTAAACTAAATTATATTATTGTTTAGACTCAATAATATGTCGCACTTGAAATCCAATTTATTATTTCTTGGCTCATGGCAAGTGTGATTTATTCTCGACTCAGAGGTGTTTGAGATTTATACGACATGTTGGTAAAGTATATACTCTGTTGATATGGTTCCAAAATGGGTACATGTGTGCTTCATAGATTAATTACCTACACGATTGAATCTGTATTACCTCTTGCACATTATACTACCTATGGACATTATTATTGGTTGGTTTCAGATACAGTATACACAAGTAGTTTAATCATATAAGTAGATGCTCAAATAAACTTTTCGATTAAAATATTCTCCAGTTAAGGTCACAAAGAAGTTCCAAATAGGATGTCACCTCTATGGGTATGTATATGTAGATATCTTGCTGGAAAATAAAATAAAATAAATGTATACAGTAACGAAATGTCTGAAGCCAAACATTAAGTCTCTGTTTTGCTATCCTTCTACGTCTCCCCCAACCCATTCCACCCTTTCTTCATAAACATTATATTGATCCACGAATATTTCAAAGTTGTTCATTTTATATTTAAAACAGTATTTATTTTTTAACATACCAGTAATGAATCCTACCAAGCGAGGCTTGCAACATTTGTAATAAGCATATTATCAAACTATATTGACCAAAATTAAAAGCACAACACGTCAACAGAGATGGTTGTTCAAAAGCTTTAAAAAAATCAAGCGCTAATTTATACATTTTCTTTAATATAGGTGTTTATTTGTTTTAAACATTAAAAAAACACAACATTTTATGTGTCCATTTCAAGTCTCTGGTAGTTATTTAGCACACAAAGAGGAACGCCGTTAATCTGAACTTATTCGGAAACATTGCTATCCTGACAATTTCAAAGGAATCGGAATTTCTGAACGTCAGTTAGTCCATAAATCTGTAATTTCGGATCCGAAGATATATTTCAGAGCTTATAGTGAAAAATTACAAGAAAACGTATCTCAATAACCCAGGAAAAAAATGTCCATAAAACTAATTTGAAGATTAATGTATTAAAACAGAGTCAGTCATATAACTATGATTTTTTTGTTTTGTTTTGGTTTTCTAACAATGGTATAGAACAGTCACAGTTTGTTGATGGCTGTACAAATGAAGTTGATTTAAGCTTCGGACGGTACTTTGCTTAATTTTACAATAAACACTGGCATCAATTATTGCCGCGTTAGCATCTATTACAATTGCAGAATATAACTTATAAAAATGAGTATATTGTATTAGCATATGATAACGTATGTAACTGCAAGATATCAGTTCGAATTAGTTGTATTTTTACATTATAAAAAGGCGTAGACTGTGGAGATCACGACCAGCACAATGAAGAAGATTTGCAAGTTTTTGTTTAAATTTATATTTATGTGCAAGTGGGTGGTTCAAAAAGGTGAACTAAACACAAGCAGATAGATGACTAATTTATTTCAATCGTTATTGAATATACATGCACAGCTAGCAAATACGTGTACATGTACATGTATACTATATCACGACATCGTTAAAAAAACTAATGTTGAGTGAATGTTTTCATTACCTAGATAACTCATTACGCCGAACATATTCACTGGGAACTAAGATATGGATTATATGTATTGTTACATATATCTGATTTAATATATATATATATATATATATATATATATATATATATATATATATATATATATATATATATATATATATATATATATATATATATATATATATATATATATATATATATATATACATATATATATATATATATATATATATATATATATATATATATATATATATACACACACACACACACATATATATATATATATATATATATATATATATATATATATATATATATATATATATATATATATATATATATATATATATATATATATATATACCAGCCTAGTTGTTAGAGCGTCCGCCCGCGCAAGCTGGAGGTGTCGTGGGTTCGATCCCCGGCCGAGTCATATCATACCAGAGACATACAAAAATGGTACTAACAGCTTAGTAGCCAAGTAAACAGGTTTCAGTTTTTAATTAAAATGATTGGCTGTTGTCAAGGTCATGGCCAAGACCAGTAAATAAGTAAACAGCTGTTTATTTTTTAAATTAAAAATGATTGGTTTCTGTCAGGGTCATGTTAGAAGTATATGAGATAATCTTTGTTTTCGTGAAATATGTAGTTATATGTGGGCTTTTACAGCTGAAGTTAAGTCATTTTCTTTTCGTGTAGCTGGTTTTCAATCCATGTTAACTTTTCTTCAGTTCACTTGGATTTTAAAGAATTCATTCGTATTTCTGGAACTATTTGATATGGACAAAGACAGTTTATCAAAATCTTATTCGGATTTCCTACACGGGTGTGTTCAATCTTGTGATTATACAACTTAATTATAGATAAACACAAAAATAAACTTCAGCATGCGTCTTCGTCCTCCATATTGAATTTTCCAACAGGACTCCAACCTGAATATATTAGAACATTTCATTAGTATGACATCTGTAATTTTTTTAGTGGATTATTTTTGGGTTTTATTCTTAAAACTAAGTTTTTTTTTTCCTTTTTAAAAATGTGTGTAATAAAGAATATGTCGTTGTCAGTAATGTCATGGCGTTAAATAGTGTGAATATTATAGCAAAAACTCCTTTGGCTACACTACCCCAAGTCCTGCTATCTCGCGTTCTTGATGATATGTCATTGTTTGTGGAGCGATTCCCCGCTGTATCTGCCTGTGGACTGGTAATCCAGAATGCGACATATTTCTACACTAGCAGGATACCGTCTTATTACTGGCTTCTTGTCGCCGACTTGTTCCTCCTCTGGTCTCAGATTGAGCTACCGAGTCATCGACTAGGTCGACGAAAGACCTTGTCCCTACAAGTCTTAGATCCCTGGCCTGGCTCTTTCCTGTTGGGCAAACTACGACCAAATATGTAAGCTCCTGCTGGATGGTTATACTCTTTCACTTGAAAGTAGACATCTGCATAGCACACCACCATTGCTTCCACAGTTGGCACGTATATTCCTTACAGGAGGAATATCGTGGTCCAACCATTAAGACGCTATACAGTGCTACAAAGCCACTAAACATTTAAAACCGGAACATAAACTTGTCAATGAAATGAAAATGGGCTTTATACAAAACGAGAAATATTGTTCGTAGGTTTTCTCATTGTAACATGGTATCTTCTGGTTCTCAGCTTTCATATTTGTTTATGCGAAACAGCATAATATAATTATCACTTCTTAATATAATAATGTAAACGCTGCCAATTACAGAACTTTCCTGCTGTTGATGAGTATCTGTATAACATTTTTTCTACGTAGTATGGTTGGTTTTTTAAATACCAGTTCAACCATACATGTGTATCCTTCTCCTTTAGATACATCGTCACGTACCTAGACATGTTTACTTTATTTCATTAGGTGCACATGCTCTTTCAAAGTGCAACGAGCTAGCTATTGGAACAGCACACGTAATGGTACTTCCCGGACACATCCTGCATGTACAACATATAAAATAAATATGAGACAGATACAATTATTCATGTAAAACCTTCCTAGAGTAACTGTTACAACCTCTTTCAGACGAGGACTTTGAAATGAGCATGAACAACATTAGAAAATAAACCAATACCGTTAGAAAATAAACCAATACCGCGTATCCCCAGGATAGATTGTTAGAATGACTTGTTAAACTTATTAAAGCTTTTAACCGTTTCAAACACTTTTTATTCTGGTATAGTCAGTTGTCTTTATCTCAAAAAAAAATTTCTGTCAGTCAATCCATCACAGAACCATGTAGTTATGGAATATTAAAGTTTTGTTGCTAAACTATAAAGATTGGTGATTCAGTGATTCAACCATACCGTTATATGTCTTACATAATGATTTGATGTTGTTTTTTTCTAAACTGACGTGCGAAATAATGGATCATATTATCCGCATTGAATAACACAAATACTCACTGGAGCTAGTAATGTTTCACATTCCTATGTATGTGTGATTGTGTATCCAATACAAATCGATTAATAAC
This sequence comes from Unio pictorum, assembly GCA_030141615.1. NCBI lineage: Eukaryota > Metazoa > Mollusca > Bivalvia > Unionida > Unionidae > Unio > Unio pictorum. Next base: position 6,651,246 of record JARLTB010000207.1, read on the forward strand.
GTCTTAATCATACATCACGCGGGTTCCTACTGAGAGTATCGCACACAACAACATGCCGCGGTTTAAATCACTACTTTAACATCCATTCCTAATAATCAGACAAACGATAATCTCAACACATTTACACCCAAAACCATAGCAACGGTTGAAATTAGTATCTCACAAACATAATGTTTTTGTATTCATTGACCCAGATAGAGCTACAGGTTTCATATTCCGTTTTCGAAAATGCAGTTATCCTCATTGTTAGTTTGTTTAAAACAAACTCGTCACCTTATTATTGATTAAAGGATTCCATCAAGCTTAGTTAAAAATTGAAAAGGACTCTCTCTCTCTCTCTCTCTCTCTCTCTCTCTCTCTCTCTCTCTCTCTCTCTCCAATCACATAGGATCAGGAGAAGTTCTTGACGTCCGTTAAAATTTCCATTAAGGGTAACATTGAATAACACTTATTTTAAGTGTTTTGGAAATTCTCTTCTGTTATGAAGTTACTTCAATATGTACACTAACCATCATTTTTGTATCCTTTAACTTGATGTTTTTCGTTTCTGTTATGTACGAAAATTAAACCTTCATTATGCATTCGTGTTGAATAGGAAAATTACACCAGCGCATTCAGAATGTTGACCCTATTTTCCTCATGAATATCGAATTTAATTTAAAATTAATTTACTTTTCCTCTTTTCCAATAAAATCAACATTTTAACAATTTTATAATTTGAATTATTGGACAGATATCATACTTATCTCTGTGCAATATTTATGCCGTCAATAATAGTAATACTACTACTAATAATAAAAATAATTTTGTTTGTTTGATTAGAATTTTTAACGCAGCTTTAACAATAATTTGTCATATCGCTACGATATCTGCAGTGAGGCAGTTTATAGTGATACCTGGCACTGGAGCATCATGCCGCAGACGTGTAGCATGATCTCCCACCCAATCACATTATCCTGACACCAGGCTGACCAGTTCTAACAATATCCTCTTAATGCTGAGAGCCAAGCGAGGCAGCTGTTTGTACTATTTGTGTAAGTCTTTGGTGTGACTCGGCCGGGGATCGTACCCACGACCTCCCGCTTCCGCACTAACAACTAGGTCACCGGAGCGGTTTAATATAATAATAATAATAATAATAATAATAATAATAATAATAACAATTATTATTAGTAGCAGAATGCATCCTTCACTCACTGAACTTGTTCTGCAAATTTATTTCGCGCATCGCAGCTTTTAGCTAAAATATAATCATATAAACGTTTCATATTATACGTATAACAAATACACTGATGATGGCCTAGGGATTCGCCTGTAAATTATGGACTTAAAACTTATATATAACTCAATTCATTTCAAGTGTATTAGAAATAAGACTGTTATAATCAATGTAGAATTTGGCGGCGAACCGAAAGCGAAATCCTGTTAGTAGGTAGAACTAAATGCCTTTTGTAATTCTCTGCTGAGACATAAAAGCAAGGTCGAATCAGGTCTAATATTTTGCTGTTTTGCTCGATGGGTTCATAGGTTGTTACGGTAAAATTTAAAAAGTGTCCTGACGTTCCTGAAAGAGCTCCAAAAGAAAAATCTGTGTATATTTACTCAATGCATTCATAATTCCCATAGAACTTGCTCACGAACGAAACGATGATAAAATTTCAAGTGACCAATGGCAGTATATATTTGCGTGTACTTTTCTCTTTTCTCTGTTTTAGCGGATGGCGCGCCGCAAACCCCCAAACTATAAGGCTGAGACTGACTATTATCAAATGTATTACCAATTTGCGCATGAATATGGAATAATTTGTTTTACTTCACGAATGCACTTCAATGATGACATTCAATCGGTATACTTTTTCGTGAAATAAACATTCCCAAGCGGTAGTTTTTCGATTAAGTAAATACACGATCACTGAAAGAGGCTGAGATAAGAGGCCGAAATGAAAGGATAAAATATTCGTAAGATTGTTTTTTCTCTTTTCTTTAAAAAATTTAAATAAAAGGAAATTCCTCCTTTATTTCTCTTTTTACAAGTAGATGCTCGCAAATGATAAAGAACGTAACCACTGACTATGACCTCTTGTTCACGGTGGCAGAACAGATATATTTAGTTAGACTCCGTGCCATCCACATTCGTTCAGTATATGTGTAATTCTGTTGTTTTTTAGCCTGCTGTATTTATTTGGCATGCAAATTAATTTCCATCGGTGCTATTATATATTGGTATGAATTCGATATTACCCCGTTCTCTAGTACGGCCTAAGGAATAAAAGGAGAAAGTCAGAAGCGCTGACTTCAGACTTATATGGGGCAGTTTAATTTAATATTTAAAGTCAGAAATCATTCATCTCATTAGTATGATATACATGATAGATATGAACATAAAAACATGTTAAAATAAGATGCTATTTAAACACACTACTTGAGAAGGCAAGACAAAGATAATTGACCATGCAGTGGTTCACAGCCCTTTTTGGCCGACCAAAGTCCATACGCCTCAGAGCTCTTTGTAGAAATAACTCCATAGCCACAACATTGTAAATTTGGCGATAAAATAACACAAAGAGAAGATATATGTACTCTTTGGTGTTTGCATTATACTCAATTCAGATTGCATTTATGACATATTTTCTCTACAGTGACTTTAGTGCTGAATTGATAGATTGTATATAAGATTAAAAAGGAAATGTCAGGAATTATTTTCTTGCAGAGACAGAGCACACAAATGAGGGCATTAACAAATCACACGGCACATACATCAAAGCATACCTATAACGTTACAATGAAGCTCATCTGAACCGCCTTATATCATCTAGGTGTTTATATCACGTCTTTAATTGGATATCAAAATGTGATAAAGGATAAATAATATTATAGTAGATTAATGTTCAAAGGTGATGTACTAGGAATAAAGTTTAAATGACCATTGCGTCAAAACAGTCAACAGGCAACCATATTTTCGCAACGTGTTTCCGTTATAGGGAACTTGTTTCTCTACAAAAAATAAAGGATGCGTATAATTAATAGATAGAAAACAAATAATGATTTATTCATTAAATCATAATAACTCATCTTAATCATTTCGTTGCGAATTTGAAAGCATGAAATCATCAAGATTATGTTATTTGTTAATATATACTCGATTGCAGAAGCACGTTCTTTTCACGAAGATGTCGAGACAGATAACATGATATAACTTATCAGAAATTAATGATATAAAGGAATATAAAGTAAAGCTTGAAATTTTGTAAGATTCTTCTTTTAGATGGGTACAAGATGAAATTTCTACCATATTTGTTGCTTACTGTACCCGAAAACGTTTTATGATGATCATCTACGATATCATATCGAGCATGACATTAATGAAACATTCATGTGTTGGTGACTGATGTAATAATGATATTTTACGATTATTGTGACAATAGGAAACAAGTAATTGATATGACATATACTCCATTGTAGTCCCTCCATTCAACTCAACCAGACATTTTCAAGTATAGTAATCATTACTAAATAAACCAAATAAAGTGATTTCAAGATATTGCTTAAAGCATAAACAAGTTAGGTAATCCGTTTCGTGGCATACATTTAGCCATGTGTCTCCTATTTACAGGTTAATTTTACGACCAATTAGATTTCCTTACATTTCATATTTGGAGTACAATATTGTCTAGTCGTAATATTGTCATGTCAAGCGAAACACTGTGATCTGTTACATGACTCCTTATTAAACACATTATATATTTGTTAAAAAAAATCAGTCAGGGTTTCTTCATGTTTATGTTTACGTACTCTCTGCACATATGATGGAGATAGGAGCAGCTTTTGCTCGGTGGTTAACATGAGACATTGCGACTGAAAGTATTCGGTTAGAATCTTACATTGGATCTACTTTGGTCGGATACTGTGGTGTTTCCATAGGTATTACACATTAAAACATTTTCGACAGCACTAAATAATTTACTTGTGCTACACTTGCGTTTACTCACTATTACACAATAACTTACAATCGACACAGGGAATCATATCTTTGATCTTAGTTACTCATGCAAGGAAGACATATAATATCATTTGGAGGATGATCGATTTAACACATATGATCGTCTATGACTACTGACGATCGCACAGTCGTCGGCACCACGTCTGCTAATTTTACCTCTGAATATATAGTGTACCTTACTGTAACAATTACTGTGTAATCAATACCATTTGACACTTAATTAAAAGAGATACACTAAGACAAAATATGTTTACTTTAACGAACATTTTTATATCCAGATTAATTAAATGATTAATCAGTATACTTTTGGGAAAAAATATATTTTTATGCAAGCATAGCAAATCGAAGAACATATCCTACATAGCGTAAAAAAAAATTCTTCTTTGTTAAACTTGCATATGTAAATGCCGTTATATCTTATACAGGTATTAATGTGATCTGAAAGCGTCATTTAATATGTCAAAGTTTGTAAAATATAAGATATGCAGTTCTTTGAGATTTTTACCTTTTTACCTGAGGTGAGTTTATATGCGATTGTTATTTCCATACATTAAATATTTGGACTTGAACTATTTCAGCTGTACACTTATTTGTCTACTATTAAACATTATTTATTGCAATTTCCCAACAATGTAATCGCATTCATGTTGAAATAATTGTCTGCTATATCGGATGATATTTCAGAAGGTTTATATATTCATAAAGTGTTATTTGTCTAGCGATACAAATTGGGGACAGTTTGATCGTATTATTTGCATAAATAGTTTTGTGAAGAGTATTCGAAAACGCGCCTTACATATATACAAATACAATTATTAATGTGTTAAACTTGTTTACTGTAGTCGCTAAAACAGGATATATGTTTATTAGCGTATCTAATAACAATACACTCACTTCAGATTCGCAATTCGTTTTAATCTTCCGTCTATGTGTTTCTAAAGCTTCGTCGAAAAGTACACGAAATAAATTAGACTAAATCCTATGACTGAAGTAAAACATCAAATAACTTCTTTATCTCTGTAGATTAAGATTTTAATGCAAGAATGGGTGTTATTTCAAGTTGATATCATTATATAAAAGTCTAAGGCAACATATAAAAACCAGGATTGGTGTCTAAAGTTAATTTCTAGAACATTCAACTTATTTGTTAAAAAGATAAGGTATATGACTCAGTTTATAAGAACGAAACATGAAAAACATCAGGTACACCAGGTTCTCCATGGTATTATTGAGAAATTTTTAACTCCAGTGAATACTAATTTAAATTTGTAACTCCAATGAATACTAATTTAAAATAAATAAATCCAAACTAAACTTAACACAACAATAGGAATTATTGTTTCAGACTTTAATGCAAGAATGGGTGTTTTTTTCAAGTTGATATCATTGCATAATAGTTTAAGACACGATACCAAAACCAGAATTAGTGTCCGAAGTACATTTCTAGAACATTCAAATTTGTCAAAAAGATAAGATACACCAGGTTCTCCATGGTTACTACCAATAGCCTATACCCAGAGTAAGATAAACATGTTTACTCCATTAATAATAATTCTAATATTTAATCTATACCCTTAGAGTGACATTATTAATGTATTATGATGTTTATAAATTCAATGTTACTACTCAGGTCAACCCATGAACTTGATTTTAAAATGAAGTCAATTATAAATTAAAATAAACATAACATATGATCATCGAAAAGAAAGCCAGCAAACAGTACAAATAAAATATTCATAACACGAGAAGAATGAAAACGTTATTTTCACAAGTAAATGGAGATGATTCAGAAGATGAACGTTTTACAAATTCAAGCATGGATAACCCCGCAGACCTTTTGGCATGCAATTGGAGTCATCAGGATGGCATGACCTAGCCACAGGAATTTATAATATGCCTTAGACCTGCAAAGGCACGGTGGTGACCTTGGAGTTAAAAGTTGTGCTGTCAATAATATGCATTGAGCCTGCTAGAACACTCGAACCTAGAGGTTAACGGTCATATTTTGTTTAATTTATATATATATATATATATATATATATATATATATATATATATATATATATATATATATATATATATATATATATATATATATATATATATATAAAGAAACATCGAAAATATTAATGCTATAATATCTGCAGTAAAAAAAATTAAAAATTAAAATATAAATATACAACTCGATCCAGAAAAAATAATTTGTGATATCGAGTCAATCCAACAACGAAATCTTGAAGGTGGTTATACACTTTCAACGGGGTATAGGCTGATAAAGAACATAAGTCTATAATGTTCCAGTCCTGATCAATGGTAATTATGTAAAAGACACAGATGTAGATAATTTTGTACCACTTTCTATCGCAGTAGAAAATATTAAATCAAAACTGTCTCACGAATATGAAACAAACAAAATTATTAACACACACGTGAGACAACTAAATAAGATTATAAATGAAAACGTTGTTAATGATAACAACTTGGATTAATTCCTCTACAGGTATGTTGTTTTATTCTGTTATATCCTATTTTATTTTGTTATAATATCCTTTTTTATTTTGTTATATTTTTTTAATTCTTTTATAATATCCTTTTCCATTCTGTTATAATATCCTTTTTTATTCTGTTATAATATCCTTTTTTTATTCAGATTTGTAATCTTTGATGAAATTTCATATTTTTACCCATTTTAATCGATATATTATAGAAAATCTATCAAAATTGTAATATTTCTAGGGTAAAACCCCGAGCCATTCTCTAAACGATTTGCCATGTTTTGTTCATAATTTAACAAAAATCGGATATCTTTTTACGAGAATATACAAAAACAGACCAAAAAAAGATGAAATTGCCGTTTTATTGATAAATCGATACGTCGTTTAGAGAATGGCTCGGGGTTTTACCTTACAAAATTCAAAAATCTGTCAGATTTTCTACCATAAAATTGACTAAAATGGATTAACAAAAAGATGAAATGCATCAAATCTGTAAAGAAATATTCTGTTTTACTGATTTTATTCAGAACTATATAATGTTCTTTTAAGTTCAACAAGTTTAATGCAGGAATGCGCGTAGTTTATAATCTGATCTCGTTCACACGTGATAATAAAAATATGTTCTAGCCGTAATGTATCTAACTGTTCTTGCGTCAATAAAAAATCTTCGTCACCGAACTCAACAATGACTATATCAACGATGTTGAATGAAGACTGTGTAAATATTAATTTGATTGCATTTCCAAGTGCTTCCTTGTCGTGTATAAAAACCTTTACGTGCTGAGACATATGTAATATTTATCCAATTAATTAGTGAGTCAAGATAAAAAAATCGTTTACGATTTCACAATGAGATTGATCAGTAAAACCTCGTCACGTAAATCAATCAAGTGAACACTTTGGTCGGTGAGTTTAAAATTAATTCTTGACAAGTATTGATTATGAATGCGTAGATACCACAAATTGATCAAGGATCCAGGAGGAACTATTGGAGTAAATGTGTAAAGAACGTATCCTTGTTGAGCTTGATTTGATATTCCAAGATCTGTTTGATAAATACCATCAATTACATCGCATACAAGATTGACTGCATTCAGCATCTGGATTATTGTTAAATCTGAGAACATCATCAGGATGTGGTGGAGTTCATCAGGCCATGCTATAACAGTTTTTATCTATGATCGATAAATATCTAAGACATAATCGGGAGATTTTACTTCAATCACAGATAATAATGTTGGTTCGTGTACAGTAATAAGAATCTTTTTTTTCGTTGTTGATTACTGCACTGGAATTCTTCGTGGATCTGTTCAATCTGATAACTACCTGTGGGGATATAAACAACAAATAAATCTGTGGTTCCATCCGGTTTAATTTTGTTGGCAAGTACTAGCGAATTATTTGGAGGTAATCCACCAAACGGTTCAGATCTGATATTTGACCAACTATGATATACTCGCAGTTGTGAAAGTGCAATCTCCGTTGCTAAAATTGCAGTTGGAAAATTAATACGGAATACAGGATTGGTTGTGCTCACTGATATCATAGTTGTTTTCACCGGTGTTGTATTCGTGGCAATCTGTTGCAATAATTTTTGAGCTGACATTTATCTATTTATCTGTAACGTTAATGGGTGTAGCTTCTATCACAGTCATTGCTTCGGAGAATGTTTTAGTCATTAATGCGAACTCAGAATCGGATATTGAAGCATCGTTGAGGCTTTCAGATAGTAACTGACAGTTTAGAATACGACGCCGTTGCCGCGTTTAACTTCACCGCATTATCGGATACTTTTTCATTCGTGCACGTCGATATTTTTTTGGGGGATTATATTAAAAACTTCAGAGATCGCAGTTAATGCTGAAACACAGATCATTATGACCGCAGGTAATGTCATTGTTACCGCGGATAATAAAAGACCGGCTTCAGCATCAACCGCGGAGACTGCGTATACAATTATATCAGTGACAATTACACGGCTGTGATATTTTTTAAAACTTTTATCGTGTAAAGCAGCAGAGAGGGTGAACCCTACAACGTTTTCAGACAAAATTTTGATTGAAATCTTAAAACGAGCCTTCCTGCGATCTCATTTTAACCAAAAAAAATGTCTCAGGGGCAAACCCTACAACGTTTTCAGACAAAAAATTGATTGAAATCTTAACGAGCCTTCCCTACGAAATCTCATTTTAACTAAAAAAATGAAAACGGAGACTTTTACGATTTTTTAATTAATTTTGGTCGCAACTTGTTGTCATCCACCCTCTCTGCTGCTAGAACTTTCAGTTCTGGGTTAACAAAAAATAATAAATGATTTGATCCAGTCTTTATGATGAAAATCCTTTTAGGATTTCACAAACAGACTAATCGCTAACACCTCCTCTTGTAGATCAATTAGATTATTAGATTGGTCTGTGAGTTTGAAATTAATTCTTGTTAGCGAATCATTATGACACCGCATATAGACTGGATTAACCGGAGACTCAATTATTAAAAATCCTGGAGGAGCTGTTGGTGCAAACGAATAAAGAATATATCCTTGCTGAGCTTGATTTGATCGTTCGAGATTAATTTGATAGCTTCCTTCGATAACATCACATACTAAATTGAGCGCAATCACTGAGGATATATTCACGTTGAACGGAGCGATATGCCTGCCGCCACCATCTGGGTCATTATTGTGTTTGAGGATTTTTATTTCCCCTGACGCTGTTTTTTTCCATGCATCATGAATTATTTTAAAACCAACATCGATGGTGTCACTGAGAAGTTTTTTTAGTTCTGATACGTTGTATCCCGGTAGTTTGACTGTTGGAATATCTTTGACGAGGATATTAAGGTCTGTTGCAAATCTTGTTCTCGATAGGGGATTATCGTCATCTAATATATCCTGAATAATTTTTAGGTTAAATGTTTCCATATCGTCGATAATTTTGTTGCATGTTTCTACGACGCTGATAAATTCATCTCGGGTGAGAGAGCCGGATTTGAGAGATATTAACAACAGTGAAAAATCGTTATTCATTGCTGTGAAGTTTTTAACGATTTTAGGTTTGTCAATAAAATGATGTCCCTCTATTTTTTCCCCTGGCTTCTCGTTTCCAGTTGATCGGTATACGAGACCAAAGAAATCTATAGTGATTGTGTGATCTTCATAACTCTTTATTGGATTATTAGGTTTTATCCTGTCGGTGATATAATCTGATTTTTGTGGTTCTGGTAAATCAACGGTTTTCCCCCCTGGTGGTAATTCAGGCCATCCTAATACGGTTCTAATAGAACTCTGATAGATATCTACGACGTATCCTTCTGTGCTTATCTCAATTGCGGATGATAGCGTCGGCTCATGAACTGTTATAGCGATTTTCGATTCTACTCCAGTAATGGATTTTATTCTACGTTGCAATTCATTATTGATTTGTTCGATTTGGTATGACCCTGTTGGTATCGAAACGACGTTCCAGTCTGGGGTTCCGTCGGGTTTATTCTTATTTGCAAACACTAAAGAATTATTGGGTTGTTGACCACCAAATGATTTTGATCTGATATTAGGCCAACTGTGATACACTCGTAGTTTTGCTAGCGCTATCTCCTTTACGGGGACTAGGCTAGGGAAATTCACACTAAATTCGGGTTCCGTTGATGTTATTGATATCATGCTCGTTTGTACTGGGTTCGTGTTCTCCACTATTTGTTGAAGTAATTCCTGCGGTGTTGTCATTGTTATTATACTCATGTTGTATTTCTAATTTTGGTATCGAGGAATCATAAATACTGACCATCACTGAGAACTCACAATCTGGTATGGTTGAGATTATTGAGATCATTTTGGTTTTTGGGTTTGTTTTTGGGTTCGTGTTTTCTAATTCCATCGGTGTTGTCATTGTTATTATATTCATGTTGTCGCTCTAATTTCGATATCGCGGAATCAAAAATACTGACCATCGCTGAGAATTCACTATCTGATATAATCGTATTATCGAGTGACGATGATATCATCAATGATAACTGCGAATATGCGGTTGATGCAATATGAAATTGAATTAAGTAATTCTGCAGTTTATTCTGGCTGCATGATGATATCTTTTTTGCTATCCCGGTTGATATACCCCCGATTGTAGCCACCGCAGAAATGCAAATTGGAACTACGACCGGAGCAATCATTGTAACCGATGCAAGTATTATTCCGGCGCCAGTGAGAACGCTTGACACCGAGTACATAATAACATCAATTGCGGTGATTCTTCGTCGGTATTTTTTTATTTTTATTTGATACTCCTCAGTGAGGGTTTTGAGTCTAGTCTGATATTCTCTGACCTGATCATAGCGACATTGCGTTGATGAAATCATTGTTATTTTAAAAACGCTAGCGTTTTCAATTGTGAAATCCGAAGGATTTTTCTTTCAATTTAGTTATTTACTTAAATCCGCTACGAATTCCAAATACCATGATACCAAAATTCTAAACAAATTTTTATCAGTAGATGTTATCGTGAACTTTTCAGTTGTATCCTTGTCGATGATCGTTGAAATCGTATTGTTGACCCCGGATGAACTCGACGATGAAATATTAAATTGATCCGTTGTCACTAGTGTTAATCGATAAATACCCTTAACGGTTGCAGTGATATCTAATTTGTTGTCTGTAGGTGTCCAGGAAAATGATCCGTGTTGGATTGTGTACACGACGTTGTTGGTTTTCTCATGAGGAATTTTTGTTTTATTGATGGCCGCGCTAATTTCAGCGAGAGTCATGCCAACCAGAAGCGGGGTTCCAAAGAATTTATGTACGACATTTTTGCGAAAACTATTATAACCTCGTATATGATCATCCAGATCACGGCCGTGGGTGGTAATCTTATTGTCGTGGGCGGCAATCTTGTTCTCTTGGGTGGTAATCTTGTTGTCTTGGGCGGCAATCATGTTGCTATAGATGGTAATTATGTCGGCAATACTATTGTCATGGGTAGCAATCTTATCAGTGATCGTAGACACAAGTGCACCTGGTTTAAGTCGTCCGTCGCTGGAATACAACGCAATAGAGTTTTCAGCGGCGTCGCGCTGCCGTATCAAAATGTCATTCAATGACACATCACTGCTTTTCAATTTACCCTGTTTGTCTTGAAATACAACTATTTCGTTCGGGTCAACACTTGCTAAATTTAACGTCTCAGCGATTTCATCTTTGATTAGTTTTTTTACATCCTTGATAGAATCAAGGGTTGCAGTGTCATCGGGTTTGGGTTTCAGAGGTCTTCCCCAAATATCAATCATGTTATTTTATACACCTCTCTCTAAAATCGTTTCGATTTCCAGCGATTACTAGTGTATTCATTCACGACAACATGTGGTGGTTTTCCGCTTGGGTTACTCAAGGAGTTAGAAATAGCGTTAAGGACATTTAATACTTCGCTGCCACATATTGGTGGGTCAATCATCGTTTGTGTTGGTAGCGTAGAATACCAAGTCTTCATTGGAAGGGTTTTTATATAACGCAAAAACTCTTTTGGTGGGGCTAATCCATATGAATCAAAATAGACAATCCCACGTGGATCAATAGCGTATGCAACCCAGTGAGTTCCGGGTCCGGTGCTGTTATCTAAATTAATGATTCCGGTTTCAACGCTGTTTGGTTGATGTGGTAATTGATCTTTCATAAAGACACCTCTGAAGTTTTTAATCGCGAGCTTTTTAGCAGCATCCATTAAATCAAAATTGGACATGGGAATCAAAGATTCCAGAACCATCGAAGATTTGGGAACCATCGAAGATTTCTGAATTAATAAACCGGTCCTAGTCTCAGGCCTTTTCCGCTGTACCACGAATACGGGGTTCCTGGTAGTCTTAGACCCTTTCCCTTTTTTTTATATCCTTTCCCAGTTGCTTTTTTTAGTGCCATTCCTGCTGCAGTACCAACGGCTCCTAACGCTGCCGCTTTAGCCACCGCTGGGGCAGCCGCGGCAATCAATGCTGGAATCGCAGCTAACAATGGAAATATACCGCCTGATTTTATCATGTTGGCGACTGCGGCTTTTAAAAATTCTATTTGAACTCCTCGCTTATTTTTCATTGCATCATTGAAATGTTTTATTTGACGATCCGTCAGTGATATTTTATGTGTACCGCCGGACATCTGCGCTGGTTTCAACGTTATTGTGGTTCCACATTCTTTAGCGGATTTTGATCGTAATTTCTTGACCTGACCATCAGTCAGCTTGACACTAACAACACTATATGGCATTTTATTGTAAAACACATTTATGCTTTCAATTGATCTAATTGGGGAAATCCTATGATTTACATTTACATGTTTTCCACTGGTGCATCTACCACTCTCATTCTTCCACCAACACCTTCAAGTAGCATTGATTTATCACTGAGAATGACAGCAACCGCTCTATAATTAGCAATACCACCAGGACGGGTTACACGGGCTCTAAAGTGTATATCAACGACAGATTGTCTCATCAAATCGAGATGTTCCAGTGAGAAGTAATAGATTGGATACAGATTGTTAAAATCATATTGTGATATTTGCAAACCAGTATCCACATTTTGATCACGTGCCATAAACGACAATAGGTTATGATATACACGTGCAATATGGTTGTGATTGTAATCGAGTTGTATATCCTCGGATGGTTCCTGCTGTCCGTTTATTCTCAGCGAGACTTCTCTAACACCTAACTGATCAAATATCATATGGCTGCGTTGTTGATTACCAACTCGCTCATTATTCTGTAACGCTACAAATATATGACGTGGAGCTGAAACACCCTGTTTTGATGCCAGGTGCCATGTGAATATATCATCAACATTATCCTGTTTAATATCCGTGGTCACTGATAACCAACTCAACAACGACTTTTCACCTTGATCCATAAATGACAGTAATCGCTCTTCTGCTGTGATTGATGGAGTTAACACTGGCATCCACAATGATAGTTTTGTTAAAATGACTTTACCCTCGGGAGCACCAGCATCACGCCAGATTGCATCATTATCAGTACCCTTTCGTACAAGCGCTACTGTGTGTTTAGCTCCATAAATAACTTTTCAGACGTTTCTACAGAATCCAAAAATATGATGCAGTGGAATCGCACATGAAAACTGTCGACGCTGTCCATGCAACGTTGCTACGCGTGTTGCAAATCCTAGGTTGTAGTTAGTAATATTATTTATAACATCAAAAGTACCAGCTGGTCTTACATATCCGGCTGGTGCTGGATCAACTGCAGTAGCTTGTGTTGCCTTTACTCTAGAATACTGGACGTGTTCAGGGTGATCAGTAATATCCTTAGAAAACATCATAGATGGACCCGTTGATCTTGTATAATCATCAGAATATCTCGCTAACCCTATGATTGTTGTGGCAACATCAACATCACGCTCTATTGATTCAATTTCTTTTCCATCAATGAGATATCTAGCGCTTTCGAATAACGCCATGATACCGTTATTGACAAAACCAACTCGGATAGTTGGGTTAATGTCATATGGGGTATTAGCCGCAACATTTGTTACAAGTTCACCTTCGATTTCGATAAACGCTTCACAAGGCAAAAAGTATTTACTGGTATCTTGAACTTGAAGTTCAATTCGCGATCGGAGATCTGGTTGTATTGCATGATAAGAATAAAATTGAAAATCGCGTACAGAATCATTCTTGCCAACTGGGGCATCCATATCAAACGCTGGATCAGGTGACCTTTTGAACATTTTATTCTATTTATCAGAGTCTAAATCGGATTTTCATCGTAAAAGATTTTCATCGTGAAAAACGCTAGCGTGAAAATCCGTAGGATTTCATCGTCGTGGTTTTTTAAAGCCACTTCCCGCTATCATGTTTGCTATCATGTTATTTTGGTCCCCTTGATTTATCAAGGGAGTCACCAATGATGCTAGTTTTTCATCTACTGCGTTATTTATAATTCTACTAACACTTGCAGGCATTTCTGCTGTAGACGGTAACGGTTTCTTTTTTCGTCTCACTAATGATGTTATTTTATCCTTTGCTGCAGAAAACGCTTTTCCGGTAAGATCTCCAACAGCACCAATACCCTTATCACGAATAACATCAATTGCTTTCATTCCTAGTTGTTTAGCCAACGGCATCACTTTTGGAGCCATTCTCGCAAATAACCCTGCAATGGTATTACCTAAACCATCTCCGTAGTATGCTCTATAAACCGGAAACCGTGAATTAACTACGTAGACGGGGGTTGGTTTATCATGATTGTAGTGTATGATCATTATTTGAAATCAGAAACAATTTTTCAATTGTTATTTATCTAATCGAATGACTTTTCAATTCAGTCACTATGATACCCACTTTCCACTAACTCGCCAATGAAATCTCGATATGTGCTGATATCCATGATACCACCCTGAAATAATCGTCTACAGATATCAGCTGCTTCATTAATTATTTCCGGTGAGTTATTTCCGGCTCGTTTTCCTCCGATGAGAACTTCTAATCGTGATATATCACTGAGAACACTACCAGGACATGTCATGGTAGAGTCAAAGACTCCAGCGTTGAAATCATTTGGATTTTTAATCGAATATCCTTTTCCACTTGTTTCCTCAGTTGTGCCAGTTGCGCCCTCACTATCATCAAGTAATTGCCTTTGTCGGCCTCGACTTTGCTTTTCTCGTTCTTGTTGTTTTTGTATACCATAACTATCAACTCCTGCTTTAAAAGTTCTGTACTTAATTGTATCCTTTTTCAAATTACCAGTAATCACCTTATTTATTTTATACAACCAATCTACCCAGTCGTCTCGTTTAATTCTACTGTTTTTATACTCGTCTTTTAAAAACTCTCCCCTTGAATGATATTTTTGAACAGCGAAAACGCCAAAGTCCGCATAATCTTCGAGTTTTATTAATTGACGGTCTTTGATTTCTGTTATAGCTTCTTCAGTGAATTTGTCTATAAAGGGGATACCTCTTGGGGTGACGACATCAACAGGTTGTGGTTCAGGTGTGGAAACTCTTTGAGTTTCAGGCGCAGAATCATCAATATCAGCTAATCGTTCATACTCGCGCTGAGTTTTTATATCACTGGATAACTGTTGTATCCCTGCGCGTGTTTGTCCGGTCTCTGCTGCTATCTTTTCAAGCGTATCAAGCAGCGGCGCCTTCTTTACTCGTTCTCGATCAGGAATATCTCCGTATATCGCTCGTTCAGTTGCTGTTTTCACATCTTTGGTCGCACTTGTTATCGGAGTAAACAGTTGTTCACTTGACACAGAAAAGTCAGTCTGCGCTTGTTGTCGTTGTTGAAGTTTATTCCGTACAGAGTCACGAATTGGTACAAATCTCTTAATTGCATCTAATCGTTCACGAGCCAATCGGGTTGTTAATGCTTCATTGACCATTATTTGAAATCAGAAACAATTTTTCAATTGTAAAACAATTTTTCAATCCCCACCTAACACCATCGGATGGTCATGGAAGTGTTTTAACAGCTCTATCATTGATGTTGAAAGTGTCAGAGTTGCTATAAATATAATATGATACTGACAGTTTCAACATTCTTTTGACATGTCGGATGATTTTTGATACGGTCATGGAAGTGTTATTTCATCGTGAGACAGCTTCGTTCATCGATGGAGAAAGTCACATAATTCCTAATAAAATAATTAATTGTGACTTTCTCCATTCTATTTTGATCAATCCGACATATCGTCCATCGATTTTTGACATCCCTTGAAGGTCGGCTAAAAAAATGATTAATGGTCGGGCAATCAAATAATGATAAATGGTCGGTCACAATCAAATAATGATAAATGGTCGGTCAATCAAAATTGTTCATTTTCTTGAATTAACGCCCGTAGGTTTCTAACTTTAGAATTAACCTCCTTTTTCAATTCGTATTCGTACCCCAATTCTTTTCGTATTCGTTCTACGATGGTATACAACGGAGCGAACACACTTACGTCACTGGAAAATGCGAGAGAGTCCTTAATAGAATTCTGAATTCTCTTGATGAGCGCATACTTCTTTGGCAGCATATATTTATTGTTGTTAACTCCGTATTCAATATCCTGAAAATCAGACATGATTTGATCAGGATTTAACCCATCTGATAGTTCAATATCCCAACCTTTCAATTTTGAAATCTCGGATATGATGCTATTCATGTTTTCAGAATTCATTATTCTATAACAATGACATATTTCTAAATGAAAAATATGACGCATTAGACGTAACTAAATTGAACTTTTTGTCCCGTCCTTTTTGAAATAGCCATCTTGGTTATTCCCTCTGCAACATATCGTACTGAGGCTCTACAAATATCGAAGTGCCTACCGGCTTCATTCATTGATTGAAATATGTTTTCTTCGTTAGTTATCGTATTCAAAGATTTCACAGGTCTCGCTTTTTTCGAGTATTTCCCAGTCCCCCCTCGTTCGGTATTCTCACTTTGTGTAACAGCCTGCAGATTTGATAAAGAATTGTTTTTCGGATTAGAATCGATATGATCAATGACAGAATCATCCTCGATCAATCCATGGAAACACTCGTACACGAAACGATGATTGAGATATTTCTTCTTTCCAGCACCAAACATCAAATACCCCATACCATTATCCCATCCAACTGGTTTCTTCAGTCTGCGGTTTCTTACAACACCATCACTGGATGCTTCATAATTTGTGATCACAGGGTGTTGTCTGAATTCTTGGTTCATTCGTATACATAATACTATTGTTTGTCTAATTCATTGTTTGGTTTAATGATAAATCTTTCGATGTAGTCTTGAGGAGTTCTTATGATTTTATCCTTGATACTGACTTTGTCAGCGTCAAGAATACTGACTTTGTCAGCGTCAAGAATACTGACTTTGTCAGCGTCAGGGTCATAATTTCTGATTGATTGTCCATTTTTTATTCTTTTATCATAATAACGCTTCAACTCCCTGTATCGCTTTCCACCACAATTCAAACACAACTGAGATTTTCCCCTAACCCCAACCCCACATAGAATACAGGGTAACGGACCAAGGCTTCCACGACGAAAGCTTTGCATATGATACCCACAGAACTCATTTCTGCATGATTTGTTACACGGGGTTACTGATCCAATCATAAGCCACTTACACTGATTCATTATATAAAAATCTTTCATTTAAATGCTTGTTTTAATTATAGAATGAGGGAATTAAGGAAAACGCCTTTGAAAAATGCTGATAAGGAGTTTAAAAGATTATTAAAAATCAATCCTAGATTTAATCTCGATAAACCCCAAAAACGTCCAATAGACGGAAACATGAAAGAGTTTAAGAGATTATTAAAAATCAATCCTAGATTTAATCTCGATAAACCCAAAAAACGTAACAAACGTCCAATAGACGGAAATATGAAAGAGTTTAAGAGATTATTGAAAATCAATCCTAGATTTAATATCGATAAACCCAAAAAACGTCCAATAGACGGAAATATGAAAGAGTTTAAGAGATTATTGAAAATCAATCCTAGATTTAATATCGATAAACCCAAAAAACGTCCAATAGACGGAAATATGAAAGAGTTTAAGAGATTATTGAAAATCAATCCTAGATTTAATCTCGATAAACCCAAAAAACGTAACAAGAGATTATTGAAAATCAATCCTAGATTTAATCTCGATAAACCCAAAAAACGTCTAATAGACGGAAACATGAAAGAGTTTAAGAGATTATTAAAAATCAATCCTAGATTTAATCTCGATAAACCAAAAAAAACGTCCAAGAGATTACCCTGGAAGGATGCTCAATTCAATCTCGATATAGTTTCTAATACACCAAAGAATACAATTCTTGATAAAGCCATGATTAGTAAAATCAGAGACTGTTTTAATGAATTTAAGCGTGATGGAGCATCTTATTGTTGGTCAACATTTCGAATTGATGGTGTTGTTGACGCTACCATGACTGATGAAAAAGCAGCAGTGATAATTTCACGTGTTGGGGAAAAACGGCATTTTTTCCGAATCAAATTCATTATCGAAGTCGATGGCAAATGGATTATTAGGGATAAATTTGAACCAATCCTCAAGAATAAAAAAGCTGTCATTGTGAGTAGAGATTCCAAACCAGGAATTCTAACCGGTATTGACAAACCATACTACGAAAGATCTTATCCCGTAACAGCAATGGTTTATGGGATATATCCGTTAAATGATAAACCCGATATCGCAAAACTAGCTCCTATGAAATATTCGTCAGGGCTTAATTGTGTAGCAACACGGGTACTAGAACACTTCACAAATGCATCCCGAGGAAATAAACTAACTGATCTGCGACGTAGGAAAATAACCGAGTGGGAACTAACAGTGAAACAGCATGGTGCAAAGATTTCTGATATAGCTAAGTTAGAAACATCATTAAGATTTCCAATAACAGTTATGACGATAACCGGAGAGGTTTTATACGAACCGAAATATAACAAAAATGGAGCACCAATACAGATTATTGATCATAATAAACACGCGTGGACACCTGCGGTAACAGTATTTCCACGAGAACGAACCGTGAAATATATCCCCCGGGAATTTTCCGGGGAGTTCGTCGGGGATGTTTTCTATGAAGAGAGATTATTTGATGCTATTCATGCGTTGTGTAAGGATGATCCTGTGTCAGTGTGGTTACTTAGAAGTGATGAAGATCCCGAAATAGGATTCGATCAATTTGTAAAACCAAATGGTGAATTATATCGCGTTGAAGAATTAGATAACAGAATGAGAAAAATCGCTAGTGATTTTTCACCGGAGAATTCCCATGAAAAACTACTCACGGATAGTTTTACTATTCCATCAGTGGTAGCTCACTTCGCAAGAGAAAAAAACTCATGGCGTCCAACACGAAGTGATTTTCTCGAGGATGTTAAATTGAGTTGCGTCGAATTTGGTCATGGAGGACTGTGGAATACGAAATACTCACGTGATGGTATGATTTCAATTGATATATCCGCGTGTTATCCCGGAAGTTTTCTCGGATATGGGGAATGCGCCGAGTACTTCAAACGATTTGGACACCCCACGCATGAAATGACTCGTGTTGCGATTAATGGACCATTGCCTGATTTTGATTTAACCGGATTCGCTCGTGTGATATCATTCGAATTAGCGTCAGGATTACATCCGTGTAGTTATGTTTGGCTCGGTAGACATCTATCTGAAAAGGCCTGGATGCCAATAGTGCTATTGAGATATATGATTGATTGTGGTATGCTAATATCGTTGATTGTTTCCGAGGCTATTATATGCTATCGAGCTCAGAAAGAAGTTTGGCTACCACAACCCGATCTAGATCGTATAATCAGCGAACAGCGAAAACAATTCCCTGATTTCAATGAAGAACAAATCATGAATTTGTCTATGAAGTTATTTGAAATTAAAAAAGAACAAGCAAAAGATTTTGGACGAAGAATAATCGGTAAATTCACTCAAGGTGGACGGTACGACAACGCAAAATACTCCTCGCGGTTGATCATAGATGTCGCTGAATACGATTTTATTGTAGCGGATTTAATGAAACAGGGAAAACTTGTATCCCGTAAGGATGCTTTTCTATCCAATGGTGAGAAAATGGGTACGGTTGTTACCTACTGTGATGGATATAATTCCCAGTACACACATTTGAGAAGTTCAATGCTAGCCTATGCTTCTATTAATCTATTTTCGATGATAAATAGATTTCCTAATACCGCGGTTAGAGTGGCCACTGATTCGATGTATATACACAATAAGTACAAATCAGCTGTAGCTAAATTCACAGATCCCGAAGAAAATTGGGGGCGTTGGCGATTTAAAAAGGAGATGCTACATGAGTATTGTGAATCCGCAGACGTTGCCATGGATGATAAATATCTTTGTTGTAACCGTATTGAAATTCAATCAGAATTTTCTAATGCACCACCGGTATCTGATCCAATATGTCGATACAAGACAGTTTATTTAAACGGTTGTGGTGGGTCAGGAAAGACAACTCGTGCAATTGAATTATTTCGTCGGTCAACCATGATTGTGTTAACACCGACTCACAGACTCGCCAGAGAGATGATACAGCGAGGGGTAAATGCCTGTACTTACCATAGTTTCTTTCGATGGAAGGGTGACAAATGGACTCCTGAGCGTATGGGTGATAAATTCATTCCTGAAATCATAATCTGGGATGAAATATGCACAGTGTCATTAGATGTACTACAAACATTTCTCGAGTGGTTGTTAAACAAAAACACAAAAGTCGTCATGTGCGGTGATTACGGCCAACCACCACCATTTGTCGGTGCATCTCCACATGAATGGCTAAGGGGTTTTGTAGACTATTATGAAGAAATCACCACTGATTATAGATCACTTGATGAACAATTACGCGTGTTCAAAGCGCTAATTAGATTACAACCGGATAGAATCCAATGCGAAATAGCGCGTGAAGTGATTTCAGAAACTCCAATGAATGATTTCTGGGAAACATGGAGACCAAATGATTTGATAATTGCAAGTAGAAAAATAGTCAGGGACACACTTCAGATGAAGTTATTTGAATTGCATAAAGAAAAATTTGCAACGCTTCCAGTACCCCTTTGTTATAGGCCATCGGATACACGAAAACAGAACATTGAAGTTGATATTCCAGGACAGAGTGAAAAACAATTTCTCGTATTAAATGATATTGTGCTGGTTGATATCAATGTCGTTGAAGATGCATTGCGTGCTAATAAATCCCCGTGGACGCTAGGATACGCAGCAACAATACACTCTTCACAGGGATTGACTATATCGGATACAATTGTTTGGATGGTGGATAATCACATCGAATGGTCGAATTTAGTCTATCTCGCAGTATCCAGAGTACGAAAAATAAATCAACTTCGAAGAATTGTCCTGACAGAGTCAGGCGATGATAATGACACAACAATAAGTGATATTGATGTTAACATCATTAATAAAAAACTCTCCGGTTACAAACAACAGGACAAAAAAAAACAACGAGAATTTGATATTGATGCTGAATTAATAATTACGCTGAAGAAACAACAGAATAATCACTGCGCGAGTTGCAATTGTATAATGCGTTGGCAGTATTCGGATAAGGATCCTCGCCAATTTACCGTAGACAGAAAAAATAACAATCTCGGTCATGTCAGAAACAATGTGATGTTGACTTGTCTTGAGTGCAATAGACGCAACGGCGCTAGTTAAGACCCCGCGGTGGCAATTGAGTATCCTCGGGAATTACCTGTAGTTGTTGTCTAGTAAATCCTCGTTAAGGGGCAGTTGAATCCAGTTTATAGATTGCTGGTCTACCAGTTGATCGTGTTATACTAGATATCTTGTGTGCAGTAACACTCCAAATAGGATCAGTAGCCCTTTTTGTGCCACCCTCAAGCTCTCCTGGTTCGTATAAATACCTAACAGTGACATTACTACCAAGAATTGGTTCTTTGAAATCTTTTTGTGGTTTTTCAAGTATTGACTTCTTTTTAATCGCGTTGATAGGTTTCATGTTGATTGTTCTAGTAATCTCGTTATTCAGTGCTGTAATCACAGATGGTAATCTTTTAACCCATTCACGGGATCGCTTTTCTTGAATGAATTCTTTTGCGTATTGATATCCAAATAACCGCTCAGCAATCGTCCGATTAAATCGTTCTACAATGGCCTGATCGCGATGTAGCGCAGTATGCCCTCGTCGTATGGTGACATTATGATGTTTCATTGTAGATAACACTGCACCCTGAAATTCCTTGCCAGGATCAACCTGCAATAGATTTGGCCAGTGCAGAGGACCTCGTCGATAAATCCTCTCAAATGCAGAAGCAACTTCAGTGGCTGATTTTGTTTTTAACGGTTCTGCTTCTTTGTATCGACTTGCAATATCAACAACGGTTAAAGCGTATTTGTAACCACGATCATGTGGCAGAAATAATATATCAGCCTGATGAACTTCATTAGGAGCGGTCACATCAAAATGCGAGAATTGAATTTGTTTAGGCGGTGGTAGATAAATTTGCCATAGTGCCTGTTTGGATAACCAATTAGCCGCAGTGGTTTTTTTCACTTTTGCAGCGCTAGCGAGTTTATGGACTGCTGATTTACCCCTCCAGTATCCTCTTGGGGAATAATAAATTGATTCCATATTATTAATTACCGGCACCTAACATCAATTTGCTTTTCATAGCCGATTTTATTAAAAATGAAGCCAATTTTTCTTTGAAGGATTTATCAGGAATAGCATTTAACGCATGAATTAATTTCACATCTGCGAGATGCCTGTGTTGCAGATTGCTGCTTTTATAAGCAACATCATGAAGGTGACAGGCCTTATCAATGGCGTTTATTGGTTCTTCACCGGGTCGGGACTGATTTTGATCATTGAGTCTGATATCAAGTCTGGTTCCCGGTCCACAGTAGCTATATCCCGGAAGGTGTTTTTCTCCGGGGTACTTTGCCCATGGGGTTCCAGGGAGCTTTGCAAACTTGGCTGCGATATCACCTCCTCGTTTTTTTTTAAAACATCTCCGAATTGTAAAATCTTTGATTTTGTAGAAACAAATCTGAACTTTTTAATACCACATGTTGCACATCTACCAGTAAGTGCTGATCTGTTATTTTTAGTTGTAACCGTCGTCACATCATTTGTGCTAGTACGCGTTTTACACTTCATACAATATAGATCCATAATTTATGTATAGAGATATGGATATAATTGATTTTTCAGCGACTAAAACAAGAGAACCAGTTAAGCATCATGCAGCGCTACCAAACTCTATCCGGATGATTATAATCGGGCCATCTGGATCCGGTAAAACGCAATTGTTGCTCAATTTAATAATGAGATGGATGACGTGGGATAAGTTGTATTTAATTGCCCCTAGCGTAGATGATCAACGATGTTATGAAGTGTTAAAGGATTTTAACGAGAATGCATCAGAAATTAATTGTGAGAACGCCATTGAATTTATAACCGATATCGATGAAGCACCGAGTATTGATGATATTGATGGAGATATTAACAATTTAGTCGTATACGACGATATAATGTTGGATAAACAAAAAAATCCTGCTAAGATCTTTTCCCGGGGGCGTCACAAAAACACTGACGTGATATATGTCACTCAACGCTACACTCAGGTTCCAAAAGTCATCAGAGATAACTGCAATATTCTTGCTGTATTCAACGGAGTTGATACTCATACTCTTAGAAATATTTGGCAGACATGGTGCTCTGATATGGACTTCAATCAATTTCGAGATTTCTTTAGTCATGCTCAGTCGACTCCGCACGGATTCGCAACAATAAATCTACATGATCCTCGGACGCGATATCGTATCGGACTTGATCAAATATTCGGTTAAAATCATTTATTATTTTTTGTTAACCCAGAACTGAAAGTTCTAGCAGCAGAGAGGGTGGATGACAACAAGTTGCGACCAAAATTAATTAAAAAATCGTAAAAGTCTCCGTTTTCATTTTTTTAGTTAAAATGAGATTTCGTAGGGAAGGCTCGTTAAGATTTCAATCAATTTTTTGTCTGAAAACGTTGTAGGGTTTGCCCCTGAGACATTTTTTTTGGTTAAAATGAGATCGCAGGAAGGCTCGTTTTAAGATTTCAATCAAAATTTTGTCTGAAAACGTTGTAGGGTTCACCCTCTCTGCTGCTTGTAAGTATCAGCGATATATTTTAATTTATCTTGCAAATCATGCGCTTGATTGTATCTATGATCCATATTATTTACGCTGTAATTAATTGAGGTGTTTCGGCAACAAATTCCAAACACCACCAGATCGTTGCTGCATTTAATTTCTTGTCGGATGCAACATGGATAAATGTTTCTTCGTCTCCACGGCTTAGTATAACAGATACTGTTCCAGAGAACTTATCCGTTGAGTGACGCCATAAATACGTGGTAAATATCTCAAATTTTGTACTACTAGACACAGACAATCTGTATGCGCCTGTAGCTTCCGCGGTATGTTTGATAGTATTTTTTTGTTGAGACCATGTTGTTGATCCTGCTGATATTGTGTATACGACGTTGTTAATCCGCCTATGGAGAATTGTACCCTTATATTTTTCAAGGAGATCAATTTTAGTAATAATATCACGAGCATCTCTTACAATATGTTCCTGTGTTCTCTTAAACGTATCGATTGATGTTTTAATATCAGAAAGTTTCGTATCAACGATTAATGGTTTTCCGAAGAATCCTTCTGCAATTTCATCGATCTTTCTGAAGTTTCTACGGAGATTTGTAAACGCACCTACGTGAATGTCATACTTTGCTCTCAGCGTAGATAATTTTCCGTCTACGGTATTGTGATCGTTTATGTGAAGTTCGTATTCGGTTTTTAACGTGGATAATGTACCACTAACGGCATCATGTTCGCAATTTAACGTAGATAATTTACCATCAACAGTGTCAACTTATCTTTTTGTTGCCGCATCTTCATCTGATGTAGGATGTCTTAGGAAAGTTATTTTATTTCCGTTCATGGAAAGTTCCCCTGTTAATACACCACCTGACGTTGATAATATTTTTTGAACATGTTTTATAATCTCACTTGTGATATATTCTATCGATATACCCAAATCTCGTATTTTTCAGCTTTTGGTAAATACCGAAATATTATCCATAGCGGCGCAAAGAACCCCACGAACTATATCATTCCACTTAATATTTCTTGTTTCAAAACAACGTGTTTGTCCTGAAAAATAACAACTTCGTCTCGGTCAACCCCAGCTAGGTTCATAATATAAGCAAGGTCATCTCGTGTTGTATATTTTGATGCGTCCAAATCTTTATTAGTTCTTTTGTCGGTTTTTCTGATCAAAGATCTTCCGTAAATATCGACCATTATATATGCATACAATTTTAAACACGTGTCCAACGATTACTTGTGCATTCTTGTACAACCTTGTGAGGTGGTTTAGTTGATTTTTATATCGCATCAAGTATAGCATCAAGTACAGCGATGGATTCACGACCACATATCGGTGGGTCTGTCATTGTTTGTGTCGGTAACGTTGAATACCAAGTTCTGGCAGGTAATTGCTTAATATAATTTAAAACTCAACTGGTGGTGATAGTCCGTACGAATCAAAATAAACAATTCCGCGTGGATCAATCGCATATGCAACACAGTCAGTTCCTGGACCGGAAATCGAATCGAGATTGATGATACCGGTTTCAACGTGATGTGGTTTTTTCGGTAATTGATTGCGCATAAACACTCCTCTAAAATGTTCTACTTTTAAATATTTTAGCAGCATGTATCAGATCAAAATTTGACATTGGTAATATTATATCCCTGGAAGTCTCAGTCCCTTCCCTAGATAAGTTTCCGGAAGTCTGAGACCGCGTCCCATTTTTTATACCCTTTTCCTGTTGCTTTCTTTATTGCCATTCCATATCAACAACGGATTGTCTAAATAAATCTAAATGTTCCAGTGAAAAGTAATAGATCGGATATAATGTCGTAAAATCTTTTTGTGATATTTGCGAACCGGTATCTACATTTATATCACGCCCCATAAATGACATTAAACGATGATATGCACGTGAAAGAGTATTATGTTCAAAATTCAATTTTATATCCTCATCAGGTTCTTGATGTCCATTTATTCCTAAACTAACCTCGGCAACATCAAGTGTGTCAAATATCATCGTCCTTTTTTGTCTGAGTATTTATTCGTGCATTTGCCTGAAGTGCGATACAAATATCTCGTGGTGCTGAAACCCCCTGTTGTGCTGATATATGCCATGTAAATTGACCAGCACCATTGCCTTGAGTACTATCTGTAGTCATTGGTTTCCACGATAACAGTGATTTACCACCTTGATTCATGAAAGAAAATAATTTATTTTCTTCTGTGATAGATGGAACCATTACCGGCATCCACAAGGATAATCCTGTTATCGTTATTTTAGCATCATCAACAACCTCAACGGCTCGCCAGATTGGATCATTGTCTGAGTCTTTTCTGTAAAGCACTATAGTGTGTTTAGCACCAAATATAACCTTTCTAACATCTCTGCAAATTCCAAAAATATGAGATAACGCAATTACACACGAAAATTCTCCATTAGCGTTCAACATTGACTTACGTGCTGCAAATCCAAGGTTAAAATTGTTATTTCTTGATAATACTGCATTTACGTCTTCGAGTCCACCTGCGCCTCTTACATTACCAGTAGCTAAATCTGCGTGATCCGCATGATCGGTCGTATCCTTTGCAAACACCATCGATGGACCAGCTGATTTTGAATAGTCATCAGAGTATCTTGCTAGACCAAGTATCGTAGTAGCAACATCAAAATGTTGGAGACATGATTCGATATGTTTTCCATTGATGGTGTATGTGGCACTACTGAATAATGTCATAATGCCATTATTGCCAAAAGCAATTTTAGTAGCAGCTTCATAATTTGTATCGTCTACTTTTATAAGTCGACCTTCGACTTCGATAAATGCCACAGCGGGTAAGAAATACCGACTTGTATCCTGTACTTATAATTCTTTTCTTCCACGTTGATTTGATTGTACTGCATCATAAGAATAATATTGATAATCGCGCAGGGAATCATTTTTACGTTCTGGTTCACTCACGTCTAACGCTGTATCGATTTCACGCTTAAACATTTTATTGTAATTACTATGATCTAAATTAAAATTATCTACGAAGACCACTTCCTGCTATCAGACTAGCGGTTATGTTATCTTCATCTTCTTTCTCTATTAACGATGTATCAGTCAGATCTATTAATCTTTGGGTTGCGGCCTGATTAATTATTTTACTTTCTTTTGCAGGCATAACGTCAGTAGATGGTAATTTCAGTTCTTGTTTTTCGTAAGAACCGTACAATTCTGTTCTTGACCGCAGAAAACGCTTTACCAGCAAGATCACCGATTCCGCTAGGAGCTTTGTCATTGATAACTGTTTTACAATTGGGATTGCTTTTGGACCATATCCTGGTAAATAAACCCCGAACAACATCACCAAGTCTATCTTCGTAGGTTATTTCATAAACTGATAATCGTGAGTTTACTACTCTGATCATTCTTGGTCAACGATACGTATTGTGTAAGATCATTTTATTTAATTATTCACCATGATCTAAATTATGTATCAAAGGATTTAATCACCTGTAATTTTAGCGATAAATCCCTGATAGGTATTGATGTCCATGATACCACTGGTAAATAATCGTCCTATGAGGATTTCTAGTTTATCCACGTCAGCGATGATACTGTCAGGGCAAGTGATAGGATTATTTCCTAGACAACTTCCTGTATTAGCGCCAAAAGAATCATCACTAGGATCTTTTTCGTACCTGGTGAAGAGGGTAATCTCTCCTGTCGTTTAGTTTCTTTTTGTTCCCTCTCTCTCTTGTCCATTTGTTTCACCATTCCTATTGTTTGTTCCACCCCTTCCTTTTTTGTTTCGCCTTTTTTATTTGATCACTTCTAAATTGTTTAGTTTCCAACATCATCCTTTGTTGTTCTATTTGTTCCGGAAGTTGAGGAAGGAAGCTGATAATGGGGAGGTTGTTGTTCTATTTGTTGCAAAGGTGGAGGTAGCTGACACTATGGAGGTTATTCTATTCGCTGTTGAGTTTCTTCTGAATAAAATCTTTTTTAATCGTTACTATAATCACTATATACTGGTGAATCAATTCTAGCCTGAGTTCTGTTGTAGTATACACGATATAGCCATTTAAAATAGTTATCAGCATTTATGTTAACATACTCGGGTTTTAAAATTTCAGACAGTCGAGAAAAACTATCATATTCAGCACGAGAAAAATCCCTCTTTAATATTTTTTATTTCTTCAATAACACCTTCCTTAAATTTTCGAATCAATTTAACGTATCTTTTTGCTTTCGGTTTAGATGCAAGTTTTTCTTTCACATCAGCTATTTCAGTGTAAATTTTATAAATATCTTGTTGAGGTTGTGCGGCAGCTATTCTAGCTGGAAGATCTTGTAAAATCTATTGCATTGCCCTAGCGCTTGTATCGTCCCAAGAAGAGGTTTCTTTTTTTCTGGATCAGTGATTTCTCCCCATACAACTTTTTCAGTTGTTTCAGAAATCTTTCTGTACCTTTTACTTTCTACTTAATCAACGTGTGACTCCTGGCGTTCTTGAAGTTTTCTTCAAAGCGAATCTCAAAGGAATACATTTTTTGATTGCTTCCTGGCGTTCTCGAGCTAATCTAGTAGTATATGCTTATCCGATATTTGCCATATTTTTATTGATATATATATATATATATATATATATATATATATATATATATATATATATATATAATGATTTAATTACATGTATCGATACAATATTTGGCTAATTTGTAGCAGCACGGAGGAAAAATATTACTCAAAGTTCACAAAAAGTTTCAGATTGATCGTTTGTCCGATTATTCATTTTGTTTGATCTATGTACATGATCTTTTTTATCATCAGATTGACAATTTAACACATGGAGAGAGCAGCAGAGAGAGGTCGACTACAACATTGGTTTGGGTCAAGCTAGGTGTAGTCATTGAACTGACTTCAATTTTAATCACCATTAGTCGATTTGGTAATCAAATAAAGGTGACGTTTCGAATTAGTCTGTTCACCCTCTCTGTTGCTGAGTGCTATTATTCCAAATGGATTTCCAAGCCACGAAAACATAGAATTGGCTTCGGAAATATAATGTACACGATACCAAAAGAATCCTTCAGCCGACGATATCGTGTATTATTTTTTTGTGATTTTTAAAATAAAAATATGGCACACATGGGTGAAACTAGGTCAGTTGTGACTAGGTTACTTTTACCCATGTCTAGCTCCAGCAGAGTTATCTCTCTTAAACGCAGTGGAGTACCTGGTTTTGTCCTTGTCGAATTAACAGGCTAAAAGTGTTCTCTGTGACAGTGTGTGACATGCATACTGAAGTAGGATATAAAGTATATTTATTTCACAAAACATTTGCATTGAGGTATATGAAAAAACAATTGGTACCGCGATACCATTAACTGATGTATCACATTTATGTATTTCAGAGTATCCGTGAATAAAATTACACAAATTCCAATATCGTTCTAGTCCTAATGCTACTTAGCACTTTTGTGAATTAACAATTTTAATAAAAGATTCATCTCAAATTAAATCTGAACACAAATGATGTTAAAGATATGTATAAATAAGTATGTGTATTACTGCCTTTTTATAGAACTAAGATTTTAAAATAAAGAACCAGCATGGGGTAATTTTCCCTTCAAATTCGTCAACATGTTCGCTTCTAGAAATTTCTAAGGCCAACATATTTGCCGACAATTGATAATTAATTTAAAATATAATATATAATCGTAGACCCCTTGCAAGCGAAACCTAAGCCAACGCATACTCAGGTGCGAGAAGTTTATAAGTAGTGAAGTTCTGTATGCAAAGAGAAAGGTGTTGACGAGGGACGGTTTGAATAGAAAGATGACGAGGACCAATCTGTTCTTATTGTATGAAGAGGCAAGTCACTAATCTTCATTGCCGTCCTTACGTCTACTAATATTCTAAATGTTTTAATTTCTTTTGGACACGTGACGTGGCAGCCCCGTTCAAAATATATATAACTGGTTTGAGCGTTTTAAAGACTCCCTTGGCTTATCGCAGAACCCCACATATATTTATGTTTGTAATTCCATGCCCACACCATTTGGTATGTAATGAATAGTTCCCACAGAGAGAGAGAGAGAGAGAGAGAGAGAGAGAGAGAGAGAGAGAGAGAGAGAGAGAGATGTGGTTTGATTGGGTCCATCATGAGTATTTTTGAGAGAAAGAATGTTCGCAGTTGTTAGGTGTTGTGTTATTGCGTTAAAACATAATATGAGACGTCGTGTTCTAACTATCAATAACTTTAATATATACAAATGACTACTGTGAGGTATTAACACAGAGTGGTATCAAAGAGGCAGACGACTGTTGATAGTACCAGTGGAAATATGATTCATGCACAGAGGGTTCTGACTGGTCAGCTACCATGTATAATGTTACATCTCTGTTCTAACAAAGAAGAAGGTTTAATACACTTTAATAAACTGTCTAAATTAATCATGAACCGTTATAAATAACATATCAAAATCAAGACGTCTTTGATAGATCATATTACAATGATCAACGAATAAATTTCTGCAACAGACTGAGAATGCATTTTCCATTTTTTTAAATTCTTGTTGCTTGCTTGATTGCTATTTAATGTACACAACTGGTACTTATCTATTTAATGTACACAACTGGTACTTATCAATTTAATGTACACAACTGGTACTTATCTATTTAATGTACACAACTGGTTCTTATCTATTTTAATGTACACAACTGGTACTTATCTATTTAATGTTCACAACTGGTCCTTATCTTGAATCACCGTCTGTGTTTATCAACAAAACGATATCTAATGTATACAACTGGTCCTTATCTGGAATCACTCTCTGTTTATCAACAAAAAGATACACCGTGACACACTAATGACGGTTCTCTCGGCTCAGTCTCTCTATCTGAGAGTATCTGATTACACTGACTCGATTATCTTTGGTTTTATTAGCCTTCCAGAACGTGTGTAATATCCGCTTTGCTGACAATCTTGTGGGATTGTTGCGTCAGGATCAGGCGTACTTTGACTGAAAAATTGAGATTCCATTGATTGTGAAACTTACATAGTGGCATTCGTTGGAAATGTTACAGCTGTACACAGTGTGTTTTCATTCTGATAAGATCTTGTGGGTCGAGGCATACCCTTAGTTTACCCGACTGTTTTACTACGATAACCATATAATTCACCCATGCTGTAGGTGATGTAACCTGGGCAATAATATTTTCATTTTCCATGCGATCGAGTTCAGTTTTGAGTCTGTCTTGAAGTGCGACAGGTACTCGCCGCGGATGGTTTCAAACCAAATGGGAGACGCAAGGAACGGTAACGACCGTATGGGGTGTAGAAAGTTGTAAGGTAAGAAGAGTCCGTTGACAGTTTTATTGCCCAATATCCTGACCGTGCATCCAATTTGGTGAAATATTTTGCACCTGATAATTGGGGTAGGATATCGTCTAATGCGCGCATAGGGTAATGGGAACGCAAAATTGCTCTATTAAGATCTTGTGGGTCGAGGCATACCCTTAGTTTACCCGACTGATTTACTACGACAACCACAGAATTCACCCATGCTGTAGGTGATGTAACCTGGGCAATAATATTTTCATTTTCCATGCGATCGAGTTCAGTTTTGAGTCTGTCTTGAAGTGCGACAGGTACTCGCCGCGGATGGTACACTACAGGTGTTGCCTTGGGGTCGATATGTATGGTACATTCCCCTGGGAAAAGACCTATTCCGTTGAAGACTTTGGCATGTTTCTCGTGAGGAATGCGTTAGTGAGGGGCGTACTCTTGTTACATTGTAAATTTGACATCTGTGTCTGAACAGAGTATGTACATTTAACTAAGCCTAACTTAATACAAGATTGTAAACTAAGTATAGGTGGTGGTTTCGTTTTAACAATGTAGAACTCGAGTTCATGTGTACGTTCAGTGCGTTTACATGTGAGATTGACTGTACCCATTGTACTCAAAAATTTGCCGTCATATGCGGATACTGTATTTGATGTAGGTTGTAGGGGATGCTTTATGCCTAGCTTTTTGAATATATGCGAGGGTATGATGTTAACTTGAGAGCCAGTATACAATTTAAAATAAACAGAAACTAAATGTGGTCCTACCTCTATCGCTGCACACACCTGGCCATTAACAATTATATCCCTTTTTACAGTGTCAATATAAAAATCCTCGTTTTGATGTTCATTGCTAATCACACTGACTGTTTTTGATCTACATACTTTTTCAAAGCGATTGGGTTTATGACACTTATTGCAAGTCTTTCCTTTCTCGGGGCACTTATCCTGGCTTGAATGCGACTTGTATCCGCAGTGTCCACAGGTCACGTTCACGCTCCGTCTGGAAGACGTGGTCCATTTCTTCTTCAGCTGCAGTTCTTTTGTCTTGGCCTGTCGTTGAATTGTCGCATGCACGTCTGGTCTGGTTGATGCAGACGTGGTCTGGAGATGCTTCTGGGCATATTCATGGCTTTGACTGATACTGATAGCCCTATCCAAGGTCAACCTTTTGCCTTCGCTGATAAGTTTTTCTCGCATCCTTGATGACGATACCCAGAAAACAATTCTATCTCGAATCATGTCGTCTTCGGTAATACTAGTTATCTAATATGTAATGCTGGAAATAAACTAAATTGCTGTCACTGATTTATATTCGAATGTTTTCGTGAAAAGGGGGGGGGGTAATTGAAGAATGTCTTGTGACGGATCACATTAAATGTAAATAAAACTTAATAATATTTTGCTTAATTAACAAATGATCACACAGAGTCAGAATAATGCATGTGGTGGAAATCGGACATATAATACATTTCCTAAAGTCATTGAATCAGTGAATACAGAGACAGGTGAAGAAATAATATTTCCGTCGATACATGCAGCTGGTAGACATTTTTATATTAACCCGCTTTCGTAGAAAATACTACTAAATCGGTGTTATCCAAAAATATAAACAAATATAACTACCGTTATCGTTAAGAAATATAACTGTCAAGCTTAGCTATCTTTGGTAGATTTAAGTATTTATCCCTCTTGTTACATATTAGCTATTTATTTAATGTTTTATCATTCTGAAACTTCTGTCGTTTTTGAGATATTATAAATGTTGTGTTATTGTGTTAAAACATAATATAAGACGTCGTGTTCTAACTATCAATAACTTTAATATGTACAAAGGACTACTGTGATTTCTTAACACAGAGTGGTATCAAAGAGGCAGACGCCTGTTGATAGTACCAGTGGAAATATGATTCATGCACAGAGGGTTCTGATTGGTCAGCTACCATGTATAATGTTACATTAGTAAAAATATTTGTGTCCACGTTTGCTTCCATGTTTTCGTTCTTTTAGTATTTCATTACGTCCTCGATTTTCTCAAAACCTGAGTTGGTTTATTTTCTTTTAAAGCGTTACCATTTTGATAGTTTTGAATTTTATAGTTATTCCACCATACTGATTTTTACTAGATATACACTGTATAACATTATTTGAATATTTACCCAGTCCAAAATACAGAACGATTACAGGAATATTGAAAAGAAAAACTTACACATTTTTATACTGTAAGGATCACTCTCAATTGCATTTCCTGACTCATTACACTTGTATGAGTTGCATTGGTCGTCAACTGTAAAATTCGTTATAGACAGAAATCTGTCGTTTTGAGAATATCTCCCATGGTTTCCTATCAGAGATCCGTTAATCTTCCACAAAATCTCCATATTAGACGGACTAGATAACCTACATTCTAAAACGAAGGTTAAGTTCAAAATATTATGTCCTGCCATTTCTATCCTTGGAATCGTTGTTTCATCTGCAAGTATAAGAAAAACAACGATTGTTTTTTTTAAATCAAAGGAACATGGCAGATTGAACTTATGTGCGAAACGGATATAACATGTAGGCAAATATAATGTGAAATGTTAAAGTAAGTATGCGCGACTAACTGTATAAATGTTATTGTATTTCTCAACATTCGTATCCACCAAAATCAGAGTGAATTATTAATCTGTATGCCTCGCCTGTAGATGAGAGAGGGACTGTATAATACCCCGTGCGGTATGCATGTTTCGTTACACATGATATTGATATCGTTTACCTCAAGCACATTAATTCCGTCCACACACACGCGAGGACACATATTAGCAATATCTCACACTTTAAGATTCATTTGTTAAGCATGTACGTGCATATGCAAAGCCTCAATACATTATTTTATCTTTCTGTCCCTGCATTTATTAGCACTTCATGGTGTATGCGATACGATCAGTAACGTTTACAAGACAATATACACGTTATTGACTTTTGTAATACAACTGAGTGCATATTTTTTAAAGCGTATACATTGTTTAAAATCTCTTCAGCTTGGACTGTCGGTTTGGATCGGAAAATCTTCTGCTTTGGAGGTGGCGTTGCAGATAGACAGTGTAATTTTTTTAAATTCACTCAATAATGAACACAGTACCATCATTTAAAGTGAGGCTACAATTTTGGAATCAATATTTTAATGCTGTTGTACACATATTCACGCGGCCCCGAGTGGCCGAATCGTCTAAAGCGATCACCGTTACTGATCACTGCCATCTCACCTCTGTCTGCGGTGGTTCGAGTTTTGGGCTCGGCCATTGTCATTATGTGAGAAAGCCTGCCGGAAGCTTCTCGTTGGTAGGTGGTTCTTTTATTGGTTTTCCCAGGTACTTCCTCCACCATTTATACTGGTTACCATATGTAAACTAAACTTGGGCTCAAAAGTGGCGTTAAAATATATAACAACAACATATATTCACTTACGTTAATATATTACTATTCCAAACATTTAAAATTACATCGTACGATACTACTCTTTATTACTAACACATACGTTCGACCGATACTTTAAAACAACACCATGTCTAATCGTACAGCACCTGAGCAATATAGGTTAAAATTATAAATGGTCACTTTTGACATCCATTTACATTTATGCCGTAGTAAAACTTATTTTAATTTTATTTGTACTTAATGATTATGATGAGTTAACACAAAACGACTTCAGAATTTATTAGCTACGTACCAATATTTTTTAGATGTCGTCCAATTCCATTGATTGCCATACTTGTATCACCCTGTAAGTGCCAGCATCATTTTCTGTGATGTTTAAAAAGTCTACATTCATCATTATAATGTCATTCGTTGTATTACTTAACTCTCACCCTATCCGGCAATGCACGCGTAAGAAAAGGATTTTTAAGGGACAGTACCTGATGGACGCGTGTCCCGTTATGCAGTATAAGAGGTTGAACTGACCGAAACTATTTCAAGCAAACAGGCAGACAAAACAAAAAAGAGAAATGGATTCGGTTTGTCACGCTACAGACCCGGCACCGATGGTGCTGCGGAGACGAATTGTTATGGTAAAACTCGTTCCGATTTCAACCGAATATTTGATCCAGTCCGAGTCTTGATCTCGGGTTGTGCAATTTATCGTTACAAATAAATGTGGGATTGACTGAGCGTGACTAAAGAAATTTCTAAAGAGATCATAATCCATAAAACCGTCGCTCCAAGTTTGCCAAATATTTCGTAGCGTATGAATGTCAACTTCGTTGAATACAGCAAGAATATTACAGTTTTCCCTGATCACTTTTGGTATATGTGTATACTTCTGAGTAACATATATCACATCGGTATTTTTATGCCTACCTCTGGAAAATATCCTAGCTGGATTCTTTTGATTGTCTAACATCACATCATCATATATGACTAAATTGTTAATTCTTCTATCAAGAGAATCAACACCTGGTGCTTCCTAGATATCGGTTATAAACTCAATAATATCTTCATCGATTTGCGATTTTGCTTTCTCGTTAAAATCCTTTAACACCTCGTAACATCACTGATCGTCTACACTAGGAGCAATCAAATATAGTTTATCCCATTTCATCCATCTCAAATTAAGTAGCAGTTACGTCTTGCCACTTCAAGATGGTCGAATTATAATCATACCAATAGAATTTGGTAGTGCTGCATGATGCTTAACTGGTTCGCGTTTTAGTGGCCGATAAATCAATTACATTCATGTTATTATAAATATATTATGGATCTATATTGTGTGAAATGTAAGAAACGTACTAGCACAAACGAATTGGTGACGATTGCAACTATAAATAACAGATCAACGCTTGCTGGTAAGTGTGTACAATGTGGTACAAAAATTTTAGATTTGTTTCTATGAAATCTGCAGATGATTTTTTTAAAAAAGAGGAGGTGATATTGCAGCCAAATTAGTAAAACTCACAGGAACACCATGGGCAAAATATCCAGGAGAAAAACACCTTCCAGGATATAGTTATTGTGGAGCCGGGACCAGATTCGATGATCAAAACCAACCCCGACCCGGTGAGTATCCAATAAACGCCATTGATAAGACGTGTCATGCTCATAATGTTGATTATAAAGCAGTAATCTGCAAAACAGGCATATCGCAGATGTGAAATAGATTAATGCGTTGAATTCTATCACTGATAAATCCTTCAAAGAAAAATTTGCTTCATGGTTAATAAAATCGGCGATGAAAAGTAAATTGATGTTGGGTGCTGGTAATTAATAACATCATCTAATCTATTTATTATTCTCCAAAAGGATACTGGAGCGGTAAAACAGCAATCAGTAAACTAGCTAGTGCCGCAAAGGTGGAAAAATAGCACTGCAGCGGATTGATTATCCAAACAGGCGATATGGCAAATTTATCTACCACCGCCTAAAGAAATTAACTATTCGCATTTTGATGTCAGCGCACCTAATAAAGTTCATCAGGCTGATATATTATTTCTGCCGCATGATGATTTTTACAAATACGCGCTAACCGTAGTTGATACAAACAAGCAGAACCGGTAAAGACAAAATAATCAACTGATGTGGCTTCTGCGTTTGAACAGTATTTATCGACGAGTTCCTCTGCACTGGCCAAATCTATTACAAGTTGATCCTGGCAAGGCATTTCAGGGTTCAGTGTTATCAACAATGAAGCATCATAATGTCACCATCAGACATTACATCGCGATCAGGCAATTGTTGAACGATTGCTGAGCGGTTATTTGGATATAAATACGCGAAGGAATCTATTCAGGATATACGATCCCGCGAATGGGTCAAGAGATTACCAGGTGTAATTACCGCGCTGAATAATGAGATTACTCGAACAATCAACATACAACCTAACAACGCGATTAAAAAAAGTATATACCTGTAAAACCGATTTTTCAAAACAACCAATACTCGGCATTGTCACTGTGAGGTATTTATATGAACCAGGAGAGCTCGAAGGTGGCAAAAAAAGAGCTACTGATCCTATTTGGAGTGTTTCTGCACATAAGATATCTAGCATAACACGATCCACGGGTAGACCGCCAGTCTATAAGTTTGATTCAACTGCTCCTCAACGCGGATTTACTCGTGAACAACTACAAGTGATACCGAAGATACTCTATTACCGCCGCGTGGTCCTAACTAGCATTTCTTCGTCTGTTGCACTCAAGACATGTCAGCATCACATTATCTCTAGTATGACCTACACTTCTATTTTTTCTGTCTACGGTAAATTGGCAGGGGTCTTTATCTGACCAACACCAACGCATTATACAATTATAACTCGCGCAGTGATTATTCTGTTGTTGTTTCAGTGTGAGTATAAATTCGGCATCAACATAAAATTTTCTGTTATTTTTTTGTCTTGTCGTTTATAACCAGATAGTTTTTTGCTGATTGCATCATCGCTGACAATATCACTAATTGTAGTGTCGTTGTAGTCTAAAACAACTCTTCGAAGCTGATTTATTTTTCGTACTATGGACACCGCAAGATAAACTAAATTAGACCACTCGATGTGATTATCAATGATCCAATTTTTTTCTCTCGGATATTGTCAATTCCTGCGAAGAATATATCGTCGGTGCGTATCCTAGCTTCCATGGCGATTTATTAGCGCGCAATGCATCTTCGACAACACTGATATCAACCAATAAAATATCATTTAACACGAGAATCTGCTTTTCTGTAAGGCTAGGAATATCAACTTCGATATTTTGTCTTCGTGTATCCTTGTGTCTATAACACAGCGGCACTGGAAGTGTTGCAAATGTTTCTTTATGCGTGTTAAATAAATTCATCTGAAGTGTATCTCTTACTATCTTTATACTTGCCACTATCAAATCGTGCTTCCCAGAAATCATTTAATGGGGTTTTCGAAATTCTTTCACGTGCTATTTCACACTGGATTCTATCCGGTTGTAATCTGATTAGTTTCTTGAACTCGCGTAATTGTTTATTAAGTGCTCTATGATCAGTACTAATTTCTTCATAATAGTCTACAAAATTCTTTAGTCTATGATTGGGAGACAAATCGATGGTTGACCATGATTGCTATACATTATCACTTTTGTAATCGCTAGCAATAGCCAATGAAGAAACTTCTGTAATACATGTAACGACACAGTGCATATCTCATACCAAATGATGATTTCATGAATATATTTTTCGCCCATTCGATCAGGAGTCCATTCTTTCACCTTTCCATTGAAAGAAACTATGATAAGTGCAAGCATTAATTCCTCGTTGTTTCATCTCTCTTGCAAGTCTGTGTGTTTGGTGTTAGCACAATCATTTTTTATTTCCCTCGAAATAATTAAATCTCACGAGTCGTCTTCCCTGACCCACCAGAGCCGTTTAAGTAACTGGTTTTATATCTTCATATTGGCTCGGAACACGACGGTGCATTAGATAGTTCTGATATCTGATTATTTTTCAAGTAATTGTTTTCAATTGTAACATCTGCTGAATTAGAATAATCACTCAGTATTTCCTTTTTAATTCTCCATGATCCCAAACTCTCGTCTGAATTAGTGAATTCAGCCACTCCTTCTTTATATTTTACGTCTATATAAAATGAATCAGTGGCTACTCTAACCTCGGTGTCAGGAATTATATTTATCATCGAAAGTAAATTAATAAAAGCATAAGCCAGCATATACGACCTTAGATGAACGTATTGAGGATTTTCTCAGTCGTTATAAGTAACAATTGTACCTAATTTGGTTCAATCGGACAAGAAAGCGACTTTACGATTTACATATATACCCCTAGATGTTACATCTGCGATTATAAAATCGTATTCAGCATCATCTATAATCAACCGCGAAGAATGTCGTTTATGGTCGTATTTTCCAACTTGTGTGAACTTACCAATTATTCTTCAAAGATTTCCTTGGACCCTTTCACGATATATTCTTCGTCGAGATCAGAGAATAGTTTATTGTTTTCGCTGATTATACTATCGAGACTATCGGGTTGTAGTATCCATACTTCAGTCTGCGCTCGATATGATATAATTGCTTCACTGACAATCAGCGATATCAGCATTTTAGAATCAATCATATAACGTAATATCTCTATTGGCATCCAGTGTTTTTCAGATATGTGTCTACCAAACCAAACATAACAACACGAATGAAGTCCTTTAGCCAGTTCAAATGATACCACATGAATGAATCCGGTTAAAGCAAAGTCGGGTTGTTTTCCGTTAATCGCAACACGGGTCATCTCATGTGTGGGATGTCCAAATCGTTTTATAATGCTCAGAGCATTCTCCGTACCCGAGAATTGTGGTGGTAAGCGATACAGAGAGTTAATGCGCTATTATGATAAACGAATCAATGATTCCGTTAAAAACTCCGTCAATGATTCCATCAATGACTCCGACAGCGTCCTTGATTCTGTCAAAGAGAAAATCATAAGAACACCTCAGACTATATTGATAGATTCCCAAGTATATAATTAAACCAAACAATAAATTAGACAAATAGTATTTAGCATAGAAATGAACCAAAAATTTCGACTACATCCCATGATTACCAATTATGAAGCATCTCATGACGGTATTGTCAGACACCGCAGGCTGAATAAATCAGTTGTTGATGTGAATAGTCAAGGATATCTTATATTTTATGCTGGAAAGAAAAAAATATCTTAATCACAGATTCGTTTACGAGGTATTTAATGGATTGATCAAAGATTGTTTTGTGATTGATCACATAAATGGTATAAATACTGATAACTCTTTAGATAATCTGAAGGCTAACGAGGAAAGAGTATTTCAATCAATGTATGAAGTCAGTAGGTAATTCGATATTTGTTCAGCCCGAGTACGATATTTTGCAGAACAGGTATATCGATCGGCATTTTCTAAAAAAATTAAAAATAGAATTAAATTTACATACGCATGAATTCTGTTTTGTAACGCCAAGATGGATTAACTTGTGTGGGCTTGTGTGTGTAGTTTGAAACAACGATAACTCCTTTGTTGTAGTCACGTATCTCAATGGGATAATTGTTTTATTTTGTGTGGTTTAATATTTCACCAGGTTGAAGTTTTCCGTATAAGGAAATCTCTTGTTGTCATCATTATATCAATTTGACCGCAAACAGATGACATCTTTAAGCTGTAGCAAAACGGCACTACCCAAATTTATCCCTAACATGGAAAGAAAAACCAGAACAACAACAATAACGGATTTGTCGAAAATAACAATGTGGATAAAAAAGTATACAATATTCCACGGCATACAGTACAACTGATAAAACCCTTCACATGATACACATATATCGCATTCAAAAGCACATACCTGTAGATACGGACATTAGCGTATTCCGTACTCGTAGGGATCTCGTCCTGGGGCCCATCGTTCGAATCTCGTGGCAGGCATTATTGTCGATGGTACTGATTTCGAGGGTTTTCTATATGATTGGGGGCTTTAAGCCATTCGAAACTCAAACTGAAATAACCGTTTATCACAAACCGTCACACACGGTGTGAATGTCTTTTGAATTTAAACCGGGTTGATTTGTGGGGTTTATGATTGGTTTTAGTTTGAATGTAGTCATACCATCATACCATTGTCATCCTATAATCCATTGTTATATTTCATGTATCATTCATTGTAAATACCATAACCATGTCATTATATAGATGTATGCCTTACAAACTCGCCATAACTCTCGAATTGGCAGCTGAAAAGGGCTGTGATCAAATATGTATATATTTATATATGTGTGCCTTACAAACTCGCCATAACACTCGAATTGGGAGTTGAAAAAGGCTGTGATCAAATAAGTATATATGTAAATGTTGTCCATTCACGATATATCCCGTCTTGGAGTTCTAACCCGTTATTTGACGAGTTAGATCTCCTCTTGGAGACTTTGTTTCGTGGTACCTCTGGGCCTGGTCAGATGTGAATAACACCTGAGGGGTTCCATGTTGGGATGTGTTGTCCTATATATGTAACCTCTGGGTCCCTCCGATGTGAATAACACCTGAGGGGTTCCAAATTGTTTTTTTGTGTGTATATCTCTCTGCGCAATAAGATGTGAATACACCTTAATGCGAACGGAGTTCATCATCATATATAACTTGCATAATATCTCTAGGCGTAATAAGATGTGAATACACCTTAATTCGAACGGAGTTCATACAAAAATCGGGTCAAAATTGATCCCCAATTCTTTTGTTTCTGAAAATAAAATATATTAGAAATATAATATAATATTTAATGAATTCTGAAAATGTCAATGGGGTTATATCCGAAATTTTAAATTTGAAAAGTCAAGGAATTCAATTGTCAGATAAATTAAGTTGTGATCATATCTTTTCTGATTTTCAAGATATTAAAGATAATGCTCGAAGTAATAAATACGTGCTGCCAAAATCGTACTCTTTTATCAAGCGAATTCAAAACGCGATTTATGACTCATTCGCATATGAAAATGACATAAACAAATTTGTCCCGTTATTCACTGTTGTCGAAAAAATAAGAAAAGAATTGAGGCAGCAATATGAAATCAAACCCACAATTAATTCGAAGAAAACAATAAAAACGATTATCCGAGAAACTGAGAATTCTCCTTTGATCGTCTCCATGGATTGATGTGTATAATACCCATACCTGTTTGTAAGTATGCAATAGACAGGTATGCACTTACTCACATAGAATGAATTTGTATAGACAATTTTTGTTTTGCACGGTAATTTAATTAATGGTGACTTTGTCAATGGTTTGTCACTATGAGGAAGTAATGTAGAGAATTGGGGTGGGTGTAGCAATCTACGGATTTTTCACTGGTGACTTCGTCACTACATTTAGATCGTATTTTATATTTATAATGGTGGGTGAAACACTGACAACTTAATTAGCACGACAACGATTAGCTTCGATTAAGAAATTTATTCAAGTTCATGATTCCGTTCGAAATTAACCCCAGTCGAGACAGGGCATTCAAAGTGATTTTACGTCAGGCACGGAACAATTGTTTAAACCCACTACTACAGCAACTGAAAGAGCAATATGGGGAGATGTCCCCAAGGAAGGAAAAAGTTAAGAAACGCCACTTCTTTCTGTGCTTGAAAAAATAGCAGGGGAAACTGAATGAACACAAAAATCTTTAACAACACTTCCGGGTGATATAATAGCCGCTGCACGACTTCAAGAACGACAAGAACAACAAACACGAAAACAACGAGATCAAGAACGACTAGAGCAAGGAGAACAAGAACAACGAGAACAAGAAGAGGATGCACGATTTCAGGAACAACAACTTGAAGAAGAAGACATTCCGAGAGAGAGGGGGGAATACACAACTCAAGAGATATTTACTAAGGAGGCGTTAGATGAAATTAGAAAAATTTCCACGAATGATCTAGCTAAATTTGCTGATAATTCATTTCCAAAAAAGACGAGGGAAAATATATAAATGATGGATATGAAGATTTTAGAAAAACCGCTGACACTTGGAATAGAGATTAATATATTTGGCAAATCGCGGTGGAACTAGAAAAAAGAGGATCGTGATTTTAAGAATTATATGAGAGAAATATATGCTATAAAAAGTGGTTTACCACCACCATATGAACCTCCCGAAATAAAAATAATGGCAGACGTTGATCCCACACAAGTTGCAACTGGTATCTCAGCGTGGAACTTCGAGGGTATCAGGTAGTGGTTTAGTTAGTTGTCCTATTAATATTCTCGGGGATATATCACGATTAGAAGTTCTCGTAGGAGGGAAACGAGCTGGAAATAACTCACTGGAAGTAATTAATGAGGCAGCTGATATCTGCAGACGACTATTTGATGGATATTGATGTATACCGAGAGTTTATTGATAAGCTACCCGAAAATTCAAGGGATTTTTAAATAAGATGATCATGCACTACAACGAC
The DNA here is from genome assembly GCA_030141615.1 of Unio pictorum. Classification (NCBI taxonomy): domain Eukaryota; kingdom Metazoa; phylum Mollusca; class Bivalvia; order Unionida; family Unionidae; genus Unio; species Unio pictorum. The sequence continues at coordinate 6,694,631 of JARLTB010000207.1, forward strand.
AACAAACCAACTATAGTCTATTGCCTGTTTATAGAGCGTACTATGGAGATGGTCTCGGCAATACCATTGCAGGGTTATTTACAAGAATGGCTCCAAAAATAGTAAAAATCGCAAAACAGTTATCAATGAAAGCTATGTTCATCGTGAGAAGGGTATTAGCGCTGTTGGTGATGTTGCTGGGAGTGCATTTTCCACGGCTAAAGAAAAACTATTAGCGTTAGTTCGTTGGCGAAGGAGACCAATGACGAAGTCACTAGGGCCACTACCATCTACGGAAATTATGCTTGCAAGTATTAGTAAAATAATCAATAACGCAGTGGAGCAGAATATATCATCACGGATAAATGATGGATATGACACTCAGGTAATATTACTGCAAATATGATAGCGGGAAGTGGTTTGAAATCGCGATCGAGATCAGGATTTAGATCAAGAAATATATAATAATATGTTCAAATCGGCTCCTGACCCAGCGTTTGATATGGACGCCCCAATGCCCAAGAATGATTCTGTACGCAATTATAAGTATTTTTCCTATCATGCAGCACAACCGGATCTTCGATCAAGAATCGAACTTGAAGTCCATGATACCAGCAAATACTTTCTACCCGCTGAAGCGTTATCGAAAAAGAAGGAGAACTCGTAACAAATATTGGAGATGCACCATATCCAGATGATGAAAATATGCGAGTTGGTTTTGTCAATAATGGTATCATGGTGCTATTTGAGAGTTCTAGATACATGATTGATGGAAGAGAAATCGAGTCTGTAGAGCGGATGATATTGCGACAACAATAGTGGGGTTAGCATGATACTCTGATGATTATACAAGATCGGCAGGTTCGTCTATGAAGTTCACTTAGGATCTCACTGATCACCCTGAACACATTCCGTATTCTACGGTAAAGGCAGCAGCAGCTACTGCAGTTAATCCATCACCAGCCGGATATGTGGGACGAGGTGGTGATTTTGATGTCATAAATACAATTCCCGATTACAACTTGGGGTTTGTATCAGTGTTGCAAGGACAGCGTAGACAATTTTCATGCGCGATTCCACTACATCATATTTTCGGATTTTGCAGAAATGTTAGAAAAGTTATCTATGGAGCGAAGCTTACAGTAGCACTTGTGAGAAAGAGTAGTGATAACGATGCAATCTGGCGTAGTGCTGGTGCTGCTGAGGATAAAGTAATTATATCAAAACTATCATTGTCGATGCCAGTAATGGCTCCATCAATCACAGTGGAAGAAAAATTACTATCATTTATGAGTACAGGCTGAAAATCATTGGAAAGTTGGCTAACAGTGACCGCAGATTCCATTGATTCTAATATTGATGGTACACTTACATGGTACCTGGCATCAAAACAAGGTGTTTCAGCTCCGCGTCATATATTTATTACGTTACAGGATAGGACGCGATTGGGTTCACAAACACGGAGTCATATGATTTTTGATCAAATTGGGTGTAATGAAGTTTCGTTGAAGATAAACGGTCAACAAGAACCATCCGAGGATATACAACTTGATTACGGAACCAACCAAATAGCACGTGTGTATCATCGTTTGTTGTCATTGATGTGACGCGATAATAATGTGGATACTGGTCTGCAAATATCACAGTTGGATTTAAAAAAAAGATATCCCATCTATTATGTCTCGCTGGAACATCTTGACTTAACAAGACAATCCGTAGTTGACATATACTTCAGAGATCGTGTAACCCCACGTGCTGATATTGTTAATTGCAGAGCTATTGCTGTCATTCTCAGTGACAAGTCAATGCCACTCGAAGGTGTTGGTGGACGAATGAAAGTAGTTGATGCACCAGTGGAAAATATGTAATATTTTCGAAAACATGTAATGTTGCAATTACATCAATCTGTTATTAATATACTGTCATATTGTCATGTTAGTGTTACGTTAACGCCTGGTCAAATTAAAAAATTGCAATCGGAATCAGCTAAAAATGTGGAACCACAATATCGCTGAAGCACAATCAGATGAATGTCGGTCAGAATAAACTATCATTGACAACTCGTTAAACACGTCAATGATGCCATCAAAGATTAAAAACGGTATTCAGGTCTTTCTCTCTGCGGCCGCGATCAAAAACATGATAAAGTCAGGTGGTATATTCCAGTTGTTATCTGCGATTCCCGTGTTGATTGCAGCGGCGGCCCCAGCGGTGGCGAAAGCGGCAGCATTAGGAGCCGTTGGTACCGCGACAGGGATGGCACTAAAGAAAGCAACTGGAAGCGGGTATAAAACATAAATGAGGAAAGGGACTAAGACTACCAGGAACTCCGTATTCAGGGTACAAAGGAAGCGGCCTGAGAATACCAGGAACAATTTAATAACGCCGATAACTTCGATATTGCCTATGGTTCCAATGTCAAATTTTGATTTACTCGATGGCGCTAATAAACTAGCAATAAAAAACTTCAGAGGTGTCTTTATGCGAGATCAATTACCAGAACGACCAAAAAACGTTGAAACGGTATCATTAATCTTGATAACAGCTGCGGACCTGGAACTCACTGGGTTGCATACGCAATTGATCCGCGTGTAATTATTTATTTTGATTCATATGGACTAGCGCCGCCTAAAGAATTTATGCGTTATATAGAACAATTAAAAACTCCTATCTGGTATTCTACACTACCAACACAGAAAATGAATGACCCACCAAAATGCGGCATAGAAGTATTAAATGTCCTTGACGCTATTTCATCATCGGGAAAACAACCTCTTCGGGTGGTAAATGAATATACGAGTAATTACTTTTTAGAGAGAAAGTAATATAGAATAAACATGCTTGATATTTGGAGAAGGTTATTCGAGCAGGTGAAAAAACTAACAGCGTGGTTTTATAAACCTGTTTTGCTAACATATTACCAAAATCCATAGTTGAAAAGTCTAATCTTAACATGGTTGATATATCACCAAAACCCATAGTTGAAAAGTCCAATCTTAACATGGTTGATATATCACCAAAACCCATAGTTGAAAAGTCCAATCTTAACATGGCTGACATAGTAAAGAAACTCCCAATAAAACATTTCAGAGGTATATTCAGGGAAAATCAATTACCAATACAACCAAAAATCTTTGAAACCGGTATACTTGCTATCGGTTTTAGCAATAAATCTGGAGTATATTGGGTGGGTTACGTGATACATCCACAACGTGTCATTTATTTTGACCCGCATGGATTTCCTCCTTTTAAAGAAGGAGGATTTCTTAAGTATATATCCAAGTTGGATTCTTCAGTTCCTGTTTGGTATTCAGAGTTACCCATCCTGGGCTTACTTGAAAATTCGTGTGGACATGAAATCATTGAAGTAATAATGGCGGTTTTAGCATCATCTGAATTGCCTTATCAAGTCGTCTACGAATACACAATAATGAATTACTTAAAGAGACGAATGTTGATATTGATGTAATATAAACATGATTGATATATACTGAAGCTCTCTCTCTCTCTCAATGTTACAAAAACCTGGTGCCGATGGATCTGCAACCGGTGATGTAAAAAAAATAATCGAAGATGAAATAGCTGAGATGTTGAACTTAGCAAATGTTGACCCAAATGAAATGGTTGTATTTCAAGATGGTCAGGGTAAATTGAAAACTAATGTTTCCCTGGATGATATTTTAGTTAAACAGCTCGACGCAGTAGAAGATACTATCGCGTTGTTTTCTGATCAGGGTAAACTCAAACTGGGTGTACTTGTTCAACTAGTGTGGATAAATTAACAATTTGGAGCCATTAAAAGAACTACGCGACGAATACGACGACCATATAACTAAATTCGATCAGTTTTCTGAATTACAAAGAAATATAATTGACAATATTGACAAAACTCTATTAGATTTCCTTGGAAATCCACCGGTGACCACACCGAAACTCATGGAGATTAAAACCTCCATGGATAATTTGTCAAAGTTGCGATCCGAGTATGACGTTCATGTATCTCAATTTAACGGGACCGATGACTATTGATACATTTTTGGGTAAAAAAAAATAAAAACCCGATGATGTTAAAATAGATCTCGCTGATATTATCACAAAACTCCATGAAATAACAGCGATTAATCGGCGAAAAGAAGTTGTTCGCGAAGATATTAAAACGACCAACGATGTCATCAAGGATGATCTACAGAGGATGATAGAAAAACTTGAACAAATAAAAATTCCTCACGAACAAAAAAGTATCATAAACAACGTGTACGCGATCCAACACGGATCATTTGCGTGGACACCTACAAACAACAAATTAGATATCACTGCGGCCGTCAAAGGTATTTATCAATTAACACTAGCATCGCCGACTCAATTTAATATTTCATCAACGCGTTCATCTGGAGTCAACAATATGATATCAACGATCATCGACAAGGGAACAATTTGAACGATTCACGATAACAACGATAGATAATAATTTGGCTAGAGTTTCATTAACATGGTATGTTGAATTCGTAGCGGATTGCGTAAACAACTAAATTGAATTCTGTTGTAATAAATAAAATGTCATCACAGCAGTATCGCAATGATCAGGTCAGATAATTTTAAACTAAACTCAAATACTCACTGAGGAGTATCAAGTAAAATAAAAAAAATACCGACAAGAAACCACTGCAGTTGATGTTACCGTGTACTCGGTATCAGATGTAATCACCGGAGCCGGTATTATATTCTCCTCAGTGACAAAGATTGCCCCGATATCTGTTCCAATATGTATATCAGCGGCGACAATAATTGCGGGAATTATTTCGACTATAACAAAAAAATATCATCATGCAGCCAGTGTAAACTGCAAGATTACGTAGTTAAATTCCATATTGTGTCAACAGCGTCCTCTCAATTATCCTCGATGATATCGTCGTCACTCGATGACACATTAATATCCGATAGTGAGTTCTCAGCGATGGTACGTGTTTATGATTCCGCGATGTCAAAATTAGAAAAACAACACGAATATAATAACAATGGCGACATCGCAATAATTACTTCAACGAATAGCGGAAAATACCACACCGGTGAAAATCAGCATGATCTCAATAACCTCAACCAATCCTGAATTCAGTGTGAATTTCCCTACTGCGATTCCAGTAAAAGAAATAGCACTAGCAAAATTACGAGTTTACCATAGTTGGCCAAATATTAGATCACAGGCATTTGGCGATCAACAAAGGAATAATTACCTTTTGTTTGCGAGTAAGAATAAACCCGATGGTACTACAGACTGGAAAGTTCATTTCGCTACCACCTGGGTCCAACCAAATTGAACAGATCAATAACGAATTACAACGCATAATAAAATCAATTACTGGAAAAGAACCGAAAATCGCTATAACAGTTCATGAGCCGACGTTATCATCCGCGATTGAGATAAACTCGCCCGGATATGTCGTAGACATCTATCAGAGTTCGATAAGAACAATGCTAGGATGGCCTGAAAACCCACCTCAGGCATCTTATCAAATACCCGAACGTAAAGAATCTGATTATGTCACGGATGTACAATCATATCATGAAATCAACCCATCATATCGAGATGATTTATCTGATATAAAAAATGCAAAATTAACCGATAGATTTACATTTCTTGATAACAATACCATGCAATGGGATTTTGTTTTGAAAAAAAATTTGATTCATTTATTACTATTGCATTTACCCTAACTAGCATTGTTGATTATTTTAAAGAAATTAATCAATTACATAAAACACAACTAGAACGACTACGACAGAGTTTCCAGGAGCATCTCGACATGAAATATATCAACAAACGAATAATTCAAGTAATATATAATGATAAGAACGGAGATAAACAAAAATTCCTAACTGGTTACAATATTAAAGAAACTGATTTTCCCGATTTCAAGTTTCTCGTGTAAAATGCAAATGAACTAAAAAAATCTGTTAATGATCTTATTCAAGAAAACGTTTCTCTGATACTCGACGAATGGAAGAAAATAACATAATCACAAACAACAATCCTCAAGTATGATAATGACCCAGACGGATACGGGCGGCATATCGCTCCTCAAAACGTCAATACATCCTCGGTGATTGAATTGAATTTAGTATGTGATGATATCGAAGGAAGTTATCAAATAAATCTTGAAAGATCAAATCAAGCTCAACAATGATATATTTTATATTCATTTGCACCAACAGCTCCTCCAGGATTTCTAATAATTGAGGATCCACCTAATCCAGTCTAAATTAGATGTCATAATGATTCATTAACGAGAATTAATTTCAAACTCACTAATTCAATAATCTGATTGATTTACGAGGTGATGTTCTACAAATTAGTCTGTTTGTGAAATTGTAAAGAGTTTTGTCATAACAATTCGTCTCCGGAGCGACATCGGTGCCGAGTCTGTAGCGTGACAAACCGAAACCATTTCTGTTTTTTTTTTGTCAGTCTGAAATAGTTTCGGTTTGCTTGAAATAGTTTCGGTCTGTCGACCCTCTTTGCTGCTACGCGTGTCTCGTTATGCAGTATATAGATATTATCATCACTTATTGTTTTGAACGTCAATGAAAAAGACACATTTCGTCCAATTATTCCTTGTACGTTTTTTAATTCAGATGTATTATCGTCTGTTAAGCAAAGGAATACAACATGTAAAACAGACATATTTAGGTATGAACATATAAATCCTTTACATCCGGTACATTTTTACATTTACAACTGAAATAAAGTATTAACGGTGTACATTAACCTTTCAAACAATGAAAGGATGTACTTCCCAATCTACTGCATAACAGTATGAATCATCGTATAACACAGATGAAACGGACTATAAGATCATATTACAGTAAATGTGTATAGTTTGTTAACCTTGTTTAACACAGTTATAACTCGTTAAAAAAGAATATGTACGCGAAATTTGACTCGTAATATATCTCATACTTTCAATGACCATCTAGAATATAGCCACAACATGAAAATAATATATAACATCTGTTATATTCAACGATTTCAATTCTTACGAAAAAAAATATATCAAAGTTATTGAGAAATCTAACCAAAAATAAGAGAACCGATTATAGATCGCATCTCTCATAACTGCACGGAAATCTATATGAAAATAACATAATTTGCTCCAGATTATGTTAGCTGTATTTAACCGTGTGTGTGTGGGTGGGGTGGGGTGGGGTGTTATATCATTTGGGATTTCGACGTAGGTTTAACAAGTGTGCAATAATATCTCTAAGATATCTACAGTGTGCTAGTTTATAGTGATGTCTAGAACTGGGCCATCATGCCGCAGACATGTAGCATGATGTCCCAGTCACATTATCCTGACACCAGGCCGACCAGTTCTAGCACTAACCTCTTAGGTCTCACTGGATAGTTTTGTATTTTGAAATAAGGTAAAAGGCATGAGCCTAATTATCACAGTCCTAGTATTCACACATAAGCTAAATATGTAATGTAGCTTGTTTGTTTGTTTTTATCGTTTAACACCATTTTTCAGCACAATATATAGGCTATACATAGCGGCCAGTATTAGTGGTGGAGGAAGAAACCGGAAAAACCCCGGAAAGAACCACCGACCCACGAGAAGCTACTGGCAAGCTTTCTCACTTAACTACATTAGCCGAATCTTAGACTCAAACCCATGCAGACAGAGGTGTGATGGCAGTGGTTCGTAACGGACAGCGCTTTAGACCACTCGGCCACTCGGGGCCCCCTGTGTAATGTAGTTTACATTTATTTTTGAGTTAGGCATGTAAATGGGTTGACTTGTTGGTGACTGCCTGTCACAGTTAGTCAAACATTTGAGATGAAATGCGTAACTTCGGCTGTAAATGAGCAGAAGACTTGGCTGACGTATTTAGATGTGTCTGCTACAGAGGTAAATATCTAAAATTCTTGATGATTGATAGGTGATGAAAAGTATGCTAATTTACTACAGTACTAGTGAACTTCATTCATGCATAAGGTAATACTGATTATTGTAGCTGTCTTGTCGCAGGAAAATATTCAAAACAGCTCGTTCCTGTCAAAAATGAATGTAAACAAGAGCAGTTGGTGACAGTGTTAGTTCAGTATAAATCCACTAGTTTCCTATTCATATAAAACAGGCAGGAAAAGAACCGGAAATCAATAAATACAGTCAAAGGGAATAAAGTAACTAACATAAATTTGCAAATATGAATACATACTAGCTAATGAGATACACAAATATAACTGTTTCTGTCTGGAGTCGAACCAGGGTCCTTCATCCCACATATCACTAGACTAAAAGGGCTAGGCTACAAAGGTTGGTTAGTAAATTTATTTGTGTATCTAATCGTTATATTACTCGCCGCTTATATTTACATTCATCCAGGTTCATATTTCAGAGTGCTCGAAATCCATTCACAACCGAGCTACAAGACAGAAAATCGGATGAGCTCCCCCATCTGTAACAGGAAGTGAGACAAAAGTCGTAGGGTCGAGCTCAGTTATCGAACCTGATTGCTTCCACGTTGGTCTTTCCCATTTTAGAGCCGAAATAGAGCTTGGCCGAAAGCTGCATACCAGCGAAAATGATATATAAGTCTAGTATGTACAATGACGCAGACAAATTTATAAATATAGAAGCGAAATAAGAGAGGAATGGATGGCCGTATTGTATATATATAATTCAATAATGTAACTGGATGAGATACAAGGCCATATAATACGTGAAAGTTTGATTCGGTGCTGTTTAGTAAGTGAGTACAGTAGTGTAAAAGTTAAACAATTGTATTTCAAAGCCGGATGTTGGCTTGACGATTTTTTGCTGTCAGATAAAGATGTTTTACATATTTGAGCAAATCCATTCTTTATATTGCATGAATTCCTTCAAACATAGGGTAGAGCGGGTCAAAACGCCTCCATGGTGTACAACGCACCAAGCTAGAAAATGGCCTGGTCTTTTTACAGCAAGATTGCACAGGTTACAGACGCAATGGGAATGCGGCCATTGTGGGATATTGCCGCACACATGGTGTTTATGGAAGAATATTAACTATTACTGTAATATATGCAATGAGTGTGGCCGGTACCTTTGCACCTCCAGCATTTTTTATACCCACGTCACTGATGAATGGCGCACAAGGCGGAACACTAGGCTTGTGAAGCACAAGTGGTTAGACAGTTATATTTTATTGCAATGCTGAAACATTGCGCTACGAAGGACCCTCCACAAATTCTTCTTCCTGATGGGTACCATAGCCATAACACGTTGGAAACTGTTCCCTGTACACCTGAGAAAGGGATTGTGCTAATAACCTTTTGTCCCCACTGCACACAATGCTTGCATCCTATTGATGGCACATTTGTCAAATCACTAAAAAGTGCTTTCAACTAGGAGTCTGGAAACTGGATGAAAAGCAATTCAGGAAGATGAATCAATGCATTCGAAGTTGCTACAATTTGTGTTTTGCAGCATATAACCGATCTGCCAGTTTACAGAAAGCTGTCACTGGTTTTGAGGCTTGCGGTCTTTGGCCTTCTATACCAAAACAGTTCACCGATAATTTCGCTCCTTCTGTGGTAACTGATGAACTTCAGCCAGTATCAGAAAGGCCTAATGTGTGTCAACAAGCACTACCTAAGTCTAAGTCATTACAACTGATGGAATCAAACCAGACAGCTGTCGGTTACTGGCTTCATATACAAGCCGGAGGGGTCGGGTGATGCAGAAATATCAGTTCAAGAGGACAAGACAGCTGATAAACAATCAGTTATTAATCCTATAGTTACTGCAGGTCGAGCAGAAACATCGAATGAGGAAATATGTCAGTTGATGACCAAACGCTTAGTAACGTTATGATGAGTTCTGACAATGCAAAAGTTTGAATGAACCATGCAGGACCGTTAAATGTCTGCTAACGTTTAGTTCTACAGCCACGTTGAGTTGTTCGGGTAATCCAGAGACATACCAAACAATTTATACTCAGTCACCTGATAATCAAGAACACACAACTCTGTCATCACTGTTGAGGAGACGGGCAATCTGAAATTTTTTGACGAAGTTATTCTTGCTGGAAGGATGGAAAGTGTTACATTTGGGTTATCTCATAACGAATTCAAAAGTGCTGATGATTCATTTATGAACGTATTGTTTAAACTTTCGCCAAAGCCTAGAATATGCAATCAGCGCACAAGAAAGCGAAAGTCAGAATCAACCATGAACTTAACATAGTCACCTTATTAAAAGATACTTAATGAAAAGCAACAAGAAAGACGTTGACAAATACAAAAGGCAAATGTGATAGGACTGTACATACAAGTGGGAGCAAATGGAATGAAACCAAATTTCCAAAAATAAGGAAATACATACGAAAACGAGGCAGACATGTAGAGAGGACAAAAAGATGGGTAGAAAACTATGTAAGACTATGATAACAACTTGTATAGAGGACCATGAAAAGAGAGAAAAGGCTTCGTGTCCAAAGTCAGTTGCTAAACATGATCTTGCCTTGTCAGCAGACACAACATATAATAAAGACACCAGGTGTGGAAACTGCAAATTTGAAAATGGAGGAAGTCATGATCCCTTAATTAAGATACCTTGTCGCAGTGCCAGGAATGTTCCCGGTGGTACCACGAATCCTGTGGTACCACTTTCAACATGCTAGTTTGCTGTGCTAAGTATGAGTAATAAGGAATTTACCAGAAGCATTTACGACTTGTAGGCTCTGTCTTTTTCTTCATTAACGATGGAAATTAGGGACTATTTAGATTTGAGCAGTGTTGTAGCTCCTGTCTTATCTGCATTGCTGTTCTAATTTGAAAGATGCAACATTATGTAGTTTTAGCATCTTTGCTATATATAAAATGTCTCAATAGGAATAATACTTGATTTTACAGTTCAAAAGTAGTCCTGTAGTTTTACAGGCTTTTACAGATGTCGAATGCATTGTGGGGCACAACGCCCCGTAAAGGGCTAGTTGCCTCACCATAACGGCAAAAAGCCTCTTTATAAAGTTTTACCAGTATTCATTTTTTGTCGTAAATGGTTTCTTCGTTGTAACCAAACATAATTCCATTATGTTAGACGAAAAGCATACTGTAAATAAATTCTCCAATTGCGAACTCAATCATGTAAATGATGCCATAACTTACCAAAGGTTGTTAAATAGGTCATTTTGGCCCCACCCCATCCTACCATTGGACTGTTGTGATTGGTCTCAATCAGCGGAAGTATGACAGATCACTATAAAATGAAGAAGACCCCCTCCGAAACACTCTGAAATTCATTTGAAAGAAATGCAAATTGGATAGACGTTATGGTGGCAGAAGTCAATATTCTAATGAATAGTTGAATCCTGCTGAATTAGAGTTCCCATTTCCCAAAAACGAATAATAGGATAGCTTGGTTCTTTAAGTGTGTGTGTGAGTGAGTGTGTGTGTGTGTGTGTGTGTGTGTGTGTGTGTGTGTGTGTGTGATTTGTATTTTTAAAGTAGCTTTAAGAATGTTAGTCATATCGCAACGATGTCTGCAATGTGGCCCTATATCATGATGTCTAGCACTGGATCATCATGTCGTAGGCATGTAGCATGATATCCAACCCAGTCACATTATCCCGACACCAGGCCGGCAAGTCCTAACACTAACCTTTTAATGCTAAGCGCAAAGCGATGCAGCTCCAGTACCAATTGTATACGGCTTTGGTATGACTCGGCCGGATCTTGAATTAGCTACCATCCGCATCCGACACGGACACTGTAACCACTTAGTCCACCGTAGTAGTCTTTAAATGAATTAACTATCAAACTTATGAAAATACATGCTCAGTCAGTCATAAAATGAAATATGGCATAGAACAATGTTTAAAACGTTGTGAGCAAAGATGAAAGTGTAATGTCTTGTAACACTTATTTAAAACTTTCATGCAAAATTTGGACAGGAAATAAGCGAAAATGTGAGATGTCCATAATAGTAGAATGTTATGATGATTTGTAAGCATTGTATTGCATAGCTAGGCTATGCACACAATTATTGATTATATTTTAGGACAATGCAAGCTATAACTAGGTTGTTTACTTAGATTTTAGTTACAAACTCTGTCTTAATAATGAACATATGTACATCATTAGACAATTTTCCATTGACGTGAATTAGTATTGCAACACATGTCACATTAAAATGTATTGCGACATTGAGGTTTGGAGACGTATATAAGGAGGAAGTAGTGAACAATCATTCGTTGCTAATTACTGTTCTTATTTTATTATGTTGGAAGAAGTATTTGATATCGTGTTCGGATTTAATTTGACAGGAATCATTTGTTTTAATTACAATGTGCTCATACTACTGTTTAAGCTAAATACTATATTGGGATTCTTGTGAATTCATTCAAAGACATTCTGGACTGTGCCATTGTTATATATCAAGACTTTAAGCACTTATGTACATTCAAGGCTATTGTTACATTCAAAACATGTATTTCATTCAGAACTCTATATTCTTTTGGACTTGTGGTATCATTTTGTGTATTATTTTTAATTTATATCACAATAGTGTGTGTCTCTGTGTGTGATTAGGAATTTTAACGTAGCTTTTTCGGTCATATCGCTACGATGTCTGCAATGGGGCATAATGCCGCATACATGCAGTATGATGTCCCACCCAGTCACATTATCCTGACACCAGGCCGACCATTCCTAATAATAATCTCTTAATGCTGAGTGCCAAGCGAGCCAGCCCTTAATACCATTTCTGTAAGTTGTTGTTGTTGATATGTCTCGGTCGGGGATCGAACACTCTAACCACTAGGCCACCGGAGCAGTCCACATTATTGTTCATTTATCTCAGATTTTTTTTAATTACATAGATAATTAAATTATTTGTAACCTTGTACAAAGTTCGTCCGCTTTGCTTGGTTCTGTTACGTAATTTGAGACCATAGATTTTTACCATGCCTAACAATAACTAGCTGTTCAGTTTAAAAACAATCAGCATAAATTAAACGTTACATGTCGTAAATATGTAATGCAGTAATAAGACACATTATGTCGGAGCTTTTGTACGAGGGTCAAGTTAAAATATTTAAAACTGGTTGGGTAGGATAATACAATCAATAAGGCGAGATTTGACTAACATTATCGTTCCACACGGCCAAAAGGAAACAATATAATGAAACAAATGCATGCCGTATATGTGACGCAAAGCTCTTTAAAACAATGTTCGTGGCCTTGATCATTTAATCATATTATTACAATTGTAAATAATGCAGTTCTGAAAGTTTAATGTTATTTTTTCATCATTTATCAGGGTAAAAACTGTCAAATAATTTATTGAGCAACTGACAATTTATACAGGATAAAAACAGAAGAAAACGTAACATGTTAAGTGAATTGTTCATGACTTTTACGAATTAACGGCTTGAGTTGGTTCCAATAGCAACCGACTATGTCAGCGAATGTTGATGTTGAAATACCCAACCGCGTTCACAACAAATTGTACATGATAAATATAGGATATCAACGATTTTGGGAGCCGATATAAGGAAATATGTAATTAGCCAAGTCGGAAACATATTTGTAAATCTAAAATCGTCGATTTGTATGGATTCTTATTTGATAAAAAAAATTCTATGGCAAAGAGTCGAATGGTTGACTGGCTACATTGATACAAATAAGTTTGCAAAAATATTACGATAATTTTAGAACAGCAAATTTTACAAATTTGAAATTTAAAAATATTGTTTAAACGTGCATTTTTACAAATTAATGGCTGTTTTCAAACAACAAAAAAGAGATTTTAGAAATAAATTCTTTTGCGGATTGATACAATAGCATTGCTTGAGTTAGTCCTGGTAAATAGTCCTAATATATACTAAAGGTACTAAAAATTCACTCAGTCAACATGTGTTACAAAGTAGCATTAAGTCATCAAAGCACTTATTATCGAAAATACAACGCAAATTGATGTTATCCAATTTTTACACCTTTAAAAGGTCAATAACGATTGAATAAAATAAATATTTAAAAGGTAATACATTTCTCCTATGATATGCATATTTTGGTAGAGTTTTCGTTTACTTTTGACAAAAATGACGATTGAATATGTAAGAAGATGCGTCACCTTAATCATTTTCAATACATAATATTCAAAATATTTCACTCCTTGGATTATTTGACCGTCTACTTGTTTTAGTTGGTAAAAAGTGGTTTGAGCCTTTAATTAAATTAAATAATAGATAAGTTTTGGGGTAAAGAAATTAAATGTTTCCTTGCTAGATAGCGTTTTGTCTGATTTCCACGTGTGTATATAGAGATCCGTTAATTCTTGATGATGTTTATTAGGAAGCTATTGTGAAAATGAAATGTATATTTAATGGCGTTCAGTTTCACTCTAAATGTAAGTGGTTGTCTTCAAGTTAGTCCATATGACATTTATGACTGGATGCTCTTTTTACATTTCAGACTACATCTTAGAAAATTTGTACGCATTTTCGCAATGATTTTGCAGTTTTTAAAGAACACATTTTCCAACTTATATGACAGAATATTTATCAGGTAATTGTTATATTAGCAATAACAATTTATATCTTTTTATCATTCCATCTTTTGTTAATGGCATTGTAGTCTACACTATCTCTGAATATAAAGCTTATACTAAATGTATTAGAAGAATGAAGTTTTGAAAGAAAAGAAATAAATATTAAATACTAACTTCGACACTAAAACAAGTGCATCAGAAGTAGCAATCATGTCATAAGGTCCCCTATGACGTCTCTCCCTCCCTGGATTTCACCTTTCAACACGTTTTGGTCTTCATCGTAAAAATACTTCATGTTTGCCTCCATCCACCGGAAGTAATTCTGCCGGTGCCTCTGTATGCAAACTCGACTTTTAATTCAAGCCCAGGCCCATACAACAAGGACTGACACAGTGAAGGAAGCTGCAGATCAAAAAGCTTTTGTGTGCTGACGTCAATGCAGATTTTCAGGAGAGCCTGCAGTCTAGACTTGAAGTATCTGATTTTCCGTCCGATCTACCTCCTCCGGAGATGTGGAATCACATCAAGGCTGCCATTCTGCAAACCTCGGAAGAAATCCTTGGATTCACAACAAAGGAAAACAAAGACTAGTTTATGATAGCTCTCTTCGCTCAATCATCCTGTCCAAAAAATCAGCCTATCGCCTAATCCGCAGCTCCTCCAGTGCATTCTCTGAGACATACAATATTAATGGTGGACAAAGCTTGCAGAAAGAACCTAGCTGTACGCTGACACTCGTGACTACACTGGGTTTTATGAAGCGTTGAAAGCAGTATGGTCCTCCTTTCCAAACGTTGAGCCCCTTACGAAGTACAGATGGACCAGAGCTACTCACTGACAGGAAATATATCCTAAACCACTGTCAGAGCACTTTAACACCTTCTTCAGCACTAACGATAGTGTCCAGGAGGCAGATATTTATCGCATGCCATGACAGGCAATAAAGATGGAACTCGATGAGACACCCACACTGCGAGACATTGTAAAAAATCATACGACAGCTGAAGACTGGAACCACTGCAGGAAAGGACGGTATCCCACCAGCAATATGGAAGAGTGGAGGCCCAGCGTTACACACCAAACTTAACGATTTTTTCATTTTTTGATGGGAGCAAGAGAAACTTCCGCAAGACCTCCGAGACGCATTCATCATCATTTTGTACAAAAACAAGGATGAAAAGTCTGACAGCTCAAACTACCTTGGAATAACTCTGCTCTCCATTGCTGCCAAAATTCTTGTTATAGTGTTGCTGAACAGACTCGGTGCCCACCATTGCATAAGAATATGCTTCAGAGAGTGAATGTGGCTTTAGAGCAAATAGGGGCACAACTGACATTGTATTCGTCCTGAGACAGATACAGAAGAAATGTCAAGAACAAAATAAATGACTATACGTCACATTTGTGGGCCTGACGAATGCTTTTGACACGGTGAGCAGAAGTGGACTGTGGAATATCCTTGAGAAGCTTTGCTGTCCTCCCAAGTTCCATACCATGGTCATTCAACTGCATAAAGACCAGCGTGGTCAGGTCAGAGACATTAACGGCCTGTCACATACCTTCCCCATTGTAAATGGCGTGAAACAGGGCTGGGTTTCAGCCTCACACTGTTCTCAATCTTTTTCAGCATGAGTGATGATCCCCACAAAACAACAAAGGAATTCAATGACGAAGATTGAAACTATATCCGATTTCGTATAGATGACAACCTTTTTTAACGTAAGGTGCCTTCAGGCTTACACCAAGACATTAGAAAAACTGATTAGAACACTTCTATTTGCTGATATCGCTGCCCTTGTTGCCCATACGGAAGCTACCTTACAGCATGTAACATTCTGCTTTGGAGCAGCTTGTCAGCTCTTTGATCCCGATATACAACAGATTGGCCAAGGCAAACAGCTCTTCATCAGTCTATTTCAATGAGTGTGGTACAATGCCAGTCTCAAGAGAGGTACAAATGTCAGTGTCTACAGAGCTGTCGTACTGACCACCCTAATATATGGCGCCGATACCTGAGTCACCTACAGCCGCCACCTCCGCCTGCTTGAACGCTTCTAATAGTGCTGACTTCCGCACTATTTTCAACATACACTGGATTGGCTTTATCACCAACATTGAAGTCGTCAAACAATAAGTGATCACTATCGGTGAGGCAATGCTAATGAAGATACAGCTACGCTGGGCTGAGCACGTATCCAGGATGGAGCATCATCTCCTGCCAGTGAACACACTGTATGGTGAGCTGTTCACTGGTGACCGTTATAGATGGGCACCTCGTAAGAGATATAAAGACTCCTTGAAAAGACCCTCACCACGTGTGGCTTCACAAGCTTTTGACCATGAAAACTGGCGAAGTACAGTTGACAGGGAAACTGACACTTTTGAAGAAAATAGATGAACCAGCTTGGAGGATAAAAGATGGCGAAGAAAAAATCGAGAACCATAAGCAACACTCACCACATCCCAGACATTCCCCTGCGGCCTCTGTGGATGGACGTTCCTGTCACATATTGGGCTTATCGGACACCATTACGCGCGCAACAGACGTGGACATCCCTCTTCCTAAATCTTTGCAAGATAACTCTAGCCAACAACAAAAACATGACTCCTTAATTGTGTAATGACAAAAAATATGGGAATATTGAGATGCTCGTATCTGAAGCATTTCAATACGAACGCAACATTTGGGTACTTGATTGGGTTTACCACCTTATTCTGGCAGAGGACTAGGGCCTAACAAAATGAGAGGTTGATGGTACAGTTTAGTGAATTCTGTATATGGATACTATGCTTCTCTTATTTTTCCTAAACAGAAAACAGAAATAATAAAGTAAAGGTAACAAAAACCGTTTGCAATATAACACATAACTAACGCTACCGCACTGTTACTAAGCGATTGTTTTAGTTCCGCAATATGACGAAAAATAGGTCGCTAAACTTGTGACGTCATGCCAACACAACCTATTGCGAAGGTGAAAACAATTGCTTAGTAGAGTAGAACCTGTCTTGAAAGACCACCCCTTCGGCCAAGGAATAATGGTCTCTGAGACTCTCAAGACAGGTGGTCTCTCATAACAGGTCACAACACTATCTAATCAATAAATCTTTTCATTGAGATTCTGGTCTCCCAAAACAGGTGGTCTCTCATAGCAGTGGTCTCTTAAGACAGGTTTTACTGTAGTAGTAACAGTGCAGTACTGATTGTGGCATGAGACATTGTGGGCCACAATGAAGAAAGAACAACATGGGTAAAAAGTTGATCAATACCATCAAGCAGCTGTACGGGAAGGCTACCAGTGCAGGAATTGCCCATACAACAGTCTCAGGATGTCAAGGCTGTCTCCTGTCACCCACGCTTTTCAACATCTACTTAGAGCGCTTCATAAGCAAAGCCCTGGAAAACCACCGTGGGACAGTCAGAACTAAAGGGCGTAACATCACTGACCTTTGCAGACATTGATGAGATGGCAATGAAGACAACCGTGCCTCCTTAGTGAAGAAACTGTACAAATTTTTTTTCTTCAGATTTGACATGGAGATAGGAAATAAAATTGGCAATGAAGAACTTGAGCATCTATCAAAAGCTTCTTTGCTCAGCCAAAGCAGGATGATAATGTTATAAATGAAAAGTATGAAATAAAGTTTCACAAATGTAAATAATTATGTAAAGATGTGTAAAAATAATTTGTGTAAATCATTTGTTATTTTAAAACTGTTGATCTGATACAATGTTTGATACATTATTTTGTGTGTAAGTGATTTTGATCTTTGTAAGGTTTTTATTGGTCTGATGTACAGGTTTAAATCTCAAGGGGTTGACTACTATGGTTATTAGAGCACCGAAATAAACTAAAAAAACAAAAGAAAAACTTAAATACACCATTATTTCGAGCTTTTTAGTGTACCGGTACATATCAGTGTACAACCTGATGCTATGACATGTAATTGTTTAAGTAATAATAATAATCTAACTAAATTTAATGCAAGTGAATTTGATACAAATTATTTACCAGTTTCTAGCACAATTCTTGTTGTTGTAGGGTTTAACACCAATTTTCAACACACGATAGGCTATAAATGGCGGCCAGAATTATTGGTGGAGGAAGAACCTGGGAAAACCCATGCAAAGAACCACCAACCCACGAGAAGCTACTGGCATGCTTTCTTACATACCCACATTAGCCGAATCTTAGACTCGAACCCACACAGACAGAGGTGAGATGGCTGTTATCCATAACGGAAATCGCTTTAGACCACTCAGCCACTCAGGACCCTCGCAATGCATGTAATGACATCAGTCAATCATACTTGATTTTACTCGAATTAATAGGTATGAAAAAATAGTGAATTGGTCAGAGCTTAAAATATGAAAGTGAGAGTTTGTTTATAAGAATCCAGAAGCTGTTTTTACATAGTTTATTTGTTGAAATATCATATACTTGCATGTTTTCAAGCACAACCATCCATAATTTACTAAAAACACCAGGTGAAAGCTGTCCAGTCGAGTATGTCCATTTGACTTCATTACATAGGTTGAGCTATAAATATAAAAATATAAATAATTCATTGATAATCCTCTAAATCAATTTTTAATTTTATTGTGTTACTCATTAGTCATAAACATGCAAATCCTAATACATTTATCATCAAGAGTAACATGGTAAAAATATGTGATTTTCAGTGTTCTTGTAATATGGGCTGCCGTATTGGTCTACATCCAGTGAACCCAGTCATTTTGTCCTTATTACTGTGAAGATTGGTAACTAGAATCCATTTTATTCACAAAAAGTATGTACAGAAAAAGAGCACGTATTCAATTTCTCAAAGTTTTATACAAAATCCAGATCTCCATTCCACTAAATGGATCATTCACAAGTGTCAGTGTCATTTAATGTTTACAACAAATTTATTTGATAATACTGCATAAAAGTCCATGGACAAAATAGTATGGAATTATTTTATTGTACATTTTTGTTTCACGTATTCACTGCTAAATGGTGAATGATACTTAACTGAAAGAAATGGGATGTTACTGTTACTATAAGTTTTAGCTATTTCTGCACAATCAGTGTACTTTCACTCACCCAGTGCATGTGTACTGAATTGTGCATTACCAATAACCCTTAAGGCATACCATTCTGTTTGGATGGCAGGACAATGAACAGCAACAGTTCACTCACAAATGATCACCAGATTTATGTGGAAAGCTAATTTTAAAGGTTTGTAGAGTTTGGAACTCTTTTATTTTAGGCATTTATTGATGGCATCTCCATAGTGATTAGCCTGAAGTTATTCACACAGTAGAGGTGTGTCTGAACTGGCAAGATTATTCATTTGGCTGCCATGTGTACAATTACATATAATCAATGTAAAATTGTTTGTACAGCTGCTGTGTCTTTCAACTGTACGCATTGTTTGCAATTGAATACTTTTGCATATTTGCTAGTCATTGTTGTTAAAGCTTCTACAGTGTCATCACTTGATGAAACTTATTTTTGAATAAATATTGAGTTGATCTCATGGGTAACAAAACTCTAGTATTGTCACCCACTCATTGAAACTTTTTCCATTATTCACAACTTTTATTATCATTTTAATGTCAAATGAGTTTTTTTAATGCTTAAGGGAATCTAATCATGCATGTTCTCATAGAATGACGTATTACCATTTTGTTTTGAACAAATTGTGGTTTGGTTAAGAAATTATTCCAGTCAAATTATTCATTCCAATCAAAAGGAAAATTTAAAGAATCCATATGTGTTGATATATAATTGGAGAAGAATTGGAATTACTAAGTGCTCATTGACATCGGATTAACACATTATTTAGAATTATTGCAAATTCATTCAGAGACATTCTGGATTGCACATTGGTACATCAAGAAGTTCAAGACTATTGAAATTCCTTTGTAACATTGAAAACTTGGCCTTGTAATAAGACATTTTGGATTATTTGGAATTTAATTTATGATACTGTGTCTTACATTTTGACTTTGTAACTTGGGTAAATAAATTAATTTGTTGACTACTAAACTTGTTAGTTTTGTTACTTTCTAGTTTAACACATGGGTATGATGAGAAATCAGTAAGAAGTCCTGTTTGAT
Organism: Unio pictorum; assembly: GCA_030141615.1. NCBI lineage: Eukaryota > Metazoa > Mollusca > Bivalvia > Unionida > Unionidae > Unio > Unio pictorum. The sequence continues at coordinate 6,715,241 of JARLTB010000207.1, forward strand.
AGCAGGATGTATGCAACATTAATTGTTTTTGCTGATCAGGATTTAATAGTTGATTCACTAAAGTGAACTAAACTTAATGTTCCTCTGTTTAGGGGTCACAATTAGGGTATTTCTGGCACAGCTGATTTCATACGGTATAGGTCTTTTTTTCATTTCTTGTTTCTGTGGGTCACTTAATCGCTCACTACATACAGATCACCTTGATTATGAACTAGAATGTACTGTTAGCCTCTTGCTGAAGATAGTTATACATTTTCATGTGGTGTTTTAAGAACATGCTTATGTGACGTGGTGTCAGTTGGCCTGTAGGATGTAAATGAAAAGGTTTTTGTAAAAAAAGTCATCTATTTTATTGCAACATGCGGGGGGGAGGGACAAATTCAATAAAAGTTTATTTCGCTTCTTAAGTCTGAGGACATATGACTGAAAAAAGTTCTGGGACAGGAAAAAGATTTTTTTTTATTGTGTTCCAATATATATATGGTAAATATGGTACATTGCAGTTAACAATACATGGTTATCACTTTGAAATTTACAGATTGTAAGTATTTGTTGATTTTAGTAAACATGTTGGTTTCTCTTCTTTCAGTTATGTAGCTTACAACCCAAAGAATTGTAACAATATACATTGAAACATCTCAAAATCAAACTCTCTTTATACCATTATATCCATAAGATTGAAATGTTTTGAACATTAATAATATTGCTTAATATAATTATTTCCTCACTTATCCAAAGCCTTTTTTCTCCAATAAACAAAACAAATTCGGACACATTTTTAAAACCAAAATTTCATGTAAAACTTGGAAATCTGTCTTAGTTGCTACATTCCTGACACGCGCAATTTTTTAAAATTTAGGATTAGCAAATATTGCAACCGGCTTATTATTGAGAAAGGATCCCAATGACATATAAATTTAAAACAATACTTGACATGCAGATTAATTCTAATTCTAATATACGATGTGTTTTCAACATAAAAAATATAGTGAGATTTTATGATAAATTATGAATACTGTGAGATAGAGTGAGATTGTATGGTAAATTATAAATATTGAACTGGTGAATGTGTGCTTTTTTCCAAATTACCGTAAGAGGGTTTTGTGTCTTATGAAGAATAATCTTGAGATAATATTCAGTGATTTCATCATCATGAATAATGGGATATAATGAAATGATTTAAGTCCAGTTGTGTATAAAACTTAATGAAAGAAAAGTCACCATATACTGGAGTTAATTGACAGAGTTGGGATCAGTTTAGTCACTGGTCTTCCAGCCCATTGCCAGTGCGTTTTGAGTGGAAGCGGTTAATATTGATAGCCATAGGCTTGATGGGCCAGTTCTATTTCTTGACGTCATTATTAAATAACTTTTGTTATCTTGAAGTTTAATGTGACAATATTTTCAAAGTCTCATTGTCATTGTTTAGTTAAACACTTGAATATAAATGTCATTGCATCTACAGTCTCTTACATTTAATTACTGGATTAGGATTTTATTTGAGGTACTTTCTTATAGATGTAACATATATGTACAATTAACTCATTTTCGGAATATGTTAGGGGATCTTAAAAGTGTATTGGAACACTTAAGAAAAGTTGTTCTTGGCAGTTATGCACTTATATATATATATATATATATATATATATATATATATATATATATATATATATATATATATATATATATATATATATATATATATATATATATATTTATATATATATATGTATATATATTGTACATTTTAGATCAAGAATGCAGTTAGATGTCATATACTGGTTTCTTCTGACATTGTTCATTGGAGTGTTTGCAGGTACATTTTGTTACTACAGTTAATTGTATCATATTTTTTACATTCTGCACAACTATATTTCTGGTCTATTTACCTGTACTAATGATTGCAATTATATGGGTTATGTACAGGTGAACTGTTCTTTCTCAATGCACTTAAATTGTGTCCTGGAAAATGATGTCAGAATGTTAGGAAAAGTCACTCGGGTACCTACCAATCATAATGGGTGGTTTCCGAGGTACCTGATCTAATGGAAATTATGTTAATATCGAACTTGGATTGCTTTGTTGTAAGCTCATCTATGCCACCCCACACCACCTTGCGAGGTATGAGCATAATTAAAATTAATAAAAGAGGTAAAAGAGTGCATAGTTACAGAAACCCAAATGAAAATTGTACATTTATATTTGCTACGTACCTGGATCTTCAATTAGTAAAGATTCTTGTAGCAAATTGGCTAAATCCATGTGCATTAGTAGCAGAATACAGACATAAAGCAAAATTATTAATTATTTATACACAACATTCATTTAAAGTTTAACTAGTATGCGTCACGTTTAACTTTTCATAAGTCCACATATTCTGAATGCTGTTATACATCAGTTCACTGTAGTCAAATACCCATTTTAAAAAATTGTGAAGCGCTATTTTCAGTTTTACAAAAGTATGTCTCCTGTAATGGTTTCAATTCATGTAACATCTAAGAGTCACGTCAATAAAACCCTTTTCACTTAATACATTGGTGCTTTGGTTTCTCTTTTCAGCGTAGATTGGTCTGCTATCTAAGTGTGCATTATGTTATAATGAAACTGAGATGTGCTTATAATTCAATAAATCCATCTGTTTTCTTGGAAATAATGTTATGTACAGTGACTATAAACAGAAAATAAGGAAACTGTTCCAATATACAGAACCAAATAGTCGCACACATAGAATTTATAAGATCAGTTGACAGAAGTCTATAGTATCATGCATAAATATCATGTGACACAAGCCTAGAACTGACTGATTATTCTGCATCTCGCTAGCCAATGTCATTGCCAGTTATAATCTTTAATCTGAACTTGGAGACGTTGTTTTGATGATTTTATTTACAAAACGGTTACCCTAAGCTAGATTTATTGCCCGTCTAATTGTAACAAGCGGGTACCTGAGTACACGGTTACCTATTGACACCTTTACTCCTGGGACAGTAGAAGAAAGAAAACCTTCCTTGATTCCTCATGAAGGAGTTGTCAGAGGAGGCATGCATATTTATTAAGATACATAGTATAGCTCCACCTAAGTGTCTGATTGATGGATCAACTTCTCTGTCTAAAGGCTGTCATACATTAACATAAAGCAATTGACAATGGCCAGCTGACTTAGGTTTTTGCTGGCTTGGTGAATGCTTCATAATAAGAGGCAATTATTATAGATAGATTGTTACCTGTCTCATTGAAGCAGGATTGAGAATATATGATTGTCATTATTTAACATATATAAATTATCATATTCGCAACATCAAAATCACTCTCCCATTAATTATATTTGTTTTTCTATGGAAAATTCATTTTGTTTTAATTGGCCACTCTTGTCACAGAAGAGCTTTTGGGATGATCTGTTGTCCAGTGTCTTTCGGCCCTTGCATATCCATCCATCCGACCATTCATCTATCAGCTAGTCAGACATCACTATTACTTCTTAACTTACATCTTGGATAATTGCCAGGAAACTTTGCAATCACATTTAGTTCATAGTTTAATTGCTCCCAAATTAAAATGGTGGAGAAATCCGGCCTCTTGAAAATCCAGCCGTAATTTTATTTAAAAAACCTTTATATAATGTCTAGTTAGTCCACATTGAAAATGAGTCTCAGCTGATATCCACTATAATCTCCACTGCAGAAAGATTTGTTAACACTTTTCCTCCTGAAAAAGTCGTATTGATATAGACATTGGACCAGAAGGCTTGTTATGATGTCTAGTTGGTCCAAAATGAAAATGGTGCCAATTACTTATTCAATATACTCACTGCAATAACAAATTTTAAATAAACTTTGATCCAATTATATATCATAGTGGTATGATATGTCACATTTCATAGATATCCTCTGTCTTGAAATAAGTCATAAACAAATGTATAATCCAGTGACTTAATTTGACTTTATCTGGAGTATAAAATTTGAACTACTCAAGATATTGCCTTACATTTGTGATCTAAAAACATATGATGACTAGATGGTGTGTTTTTACAATACCCAGACTTCCTGCCTCAATGTCAACATGACAGCATGAATAGTTACCATTTTATTCTGTGCCAATTATGCTTGTTTATTTGCATAACTTTGGTACCACTGAAGATATATGAATCAAACTTTAATTTGTTGCACATCTAGATGAGACAGTGTTCAACATACCTCTCTGCCTTGGGGCACAGGAGAGTATAAATTAGTAACCTCTGTTTGTGTACAGGTATAACGTCTGAATAACTAATATATTTTTGTGAAACTCTGGCCTGTTTTATATTTTGACCTGACAGTGTCTTTCATGACTTTTGTCATTTAAATGATTGTTGCAAGAAATTGTCCTATGTCCTTAATCAAGCTATCACTTTATTGTTGGTACAAATAGTTGATCACATTTTACCAGGTCAAACCATATACATGTTTTATGTTGCTAGCTTGGAGGTCAAAAGTCATAAGAAGAAAGTCGTATAGGAAGCTTTGTAGTAATCGTTGATGTATATATCATATCTGTAAAAGTGTACATCATCAAGGCCAACATTTTTTAAACGATGTACTCTTCATGTGAGATGAACACCTTTATTACTATATTGTTTCTTGCTTTAATTAATAGCACAAATAACAAACAGAATAATAATATTTGAATAAACCATTGTATTCTCTTCTCCTTTGCAGATAAAAGAACGGTTATACAAAATAGTTTAGTCTTTTTGTTTCAAAATGTTACATCATATAATGCAGAAAAAGAAGTTACCTTATATGTCAACGGGGAAATAAATCCCACCCGCATTGTAACATTTAAGTTTGTCAATGGACACATTTCAATGGATTGGGATCCAGATATGGCAGATAATTACAGCAAGATATACATGGATGCTAAGAAAAACATCTGTATTGCCAACATAGATGAAACTTATGAGAGGAAGTTTAAACTTTTTTCTAAAACAACACTCGGAGAAGTAGAACTGACCATTTTGAGTGAGTTTTATGAATTAATTTATCCACCCATTAATTCAGTCATATACATAAACATATTCATCCATCCATAAACTCATTTTATGTAATATTTGTATTTAAGCATGAACACTCTTTTGATTTCAGCAATTAGTATAAATTAGAAACAAATAAGATTATAAGATCCAAGTTGGTTTTGGTTGCATCTTTGAAGCCAGACTAGATAATTATCATTTGATAAGAATATGTTATTTAATATCATCTATCATATGTCATCTGTGGGTATTTCATAGTTTGTTGTTTCCACTGTATAATTAACTTCATCCATATCATAAGAATTCATTCTTCCGTGGGTGAACCTCCATAGGGGAGTGGCAATAAACCAGAACATAATTCAGACCCAGTCTGCTGCACATGTCATAATCTCCTCTATCAAAGTCCTTGCTTTTTTGCTCTCGACCATTTGAATTTGGAATCTTATGTAACATTGCTCTGCAGAGGTTTTTGCCCTGGCTTGTGACTAAATATGCATTTGGAACTTTAATATGGATTTTCTAAATTCTCAGGTGATACCTTGAGTTAAATGCATTTTCTTTCATGGATTTAATCTCTCTTGTGACTATTAAAATGAACAGTACAATTGTGATTGCATTGTACTGACCATATAATAAGTATAAAATTATCCATTAACTAATTCTAGTACTATCTGCGTAAGCTCCATCAATTCAATTCTCAGGTCAATGCAACCAACTATGTTTGCTCAAATGATTCAGTCAACATCTATTTGTTGTTAATATACAGTTTTATATTTACTCAAATGTGATGTGGAAATTCAAAGCTCCATTATACATATTCTAAATTTATCAGTGTATTAAACGGAGATTCATTATATGAGGATGTATCATCTGAATTTAAAGCTTGAATGTAGAACACCTGCAAGTGTTACTCATTAGAATTGTCTTTAGACCACTCATCTTCCAAAATATCCCAGAGATCAGTATAATGCATGTGCAACATCCTTGAGAATATATTTTATATTTAATATCTTTGCCATTTTCTTTAATATGCTGGTATCAATAAGAATATCATTTGTTTTCCATTTTATGACATTGTCCTTTTCATGGCAATATTATATTTCTGCTTCTATAAACAAGCACTATATATTGCTTTCCATTACAATTTTGGAGAAATGCTATAACTTTTATGGCAGATCAAACCCTTTAATATTCATTGGAAAAATGTAAATCTATTACATTTTAGTAGCGTTTAAAACCTTGAACACAGACAAAAACGCCAAAATATACCGGGTGTGGTATCCAAAGCAATGTCAAGGTTGAAATTGATTTACTTACAGTGTATGTGGACAACATATTGTCAGATTATGAAGTATTTAACTTTATTGTTTTTAAATATTGTCTGATTATGAAGTATTTAACTTTAATTTTTTTAATATTATCTGATTATGAAGTATATAACTTTAATTATTTTAAATAATTTTGGGTACAATAATAGCAGTCTTAAACATCCAACAGAGGATCAGTATGGGGTCTTTGAAAACCAAAGATCACTCATACAGTATTTGCTTTCTTTTTCAGAAACCAATTATTCTACAACCATGAGAACTGACCAGAATGATACTACACAGATAGGCGATGCTTTGCCAAGTAAGTATCCTGACATAAAATATCATGCTTTGAAAGAGGTTGCAATATGTCCTGTTTTTATAATTAAAACTTGTTAACTTTGCCTGATCATAATTGACAAATGTTCAGTGTTGGGACAAAAATGCAATTCTTGCCCAACTCAGTCTTCTGCAGGGATATAGAGAGCACGCGTGTGTGTGTGTAATGAAAAAATATGAAAATAAATATTTACCGATCATTAAGTATTTTCTTCTTTGAATTAGATTTATATTCAGATTCTTTGGTCGAAAACAACAGGCAGGGCATCTATACGTTTATTTGGCATCAAATAAAGTCAGTCAGTCTCATTAGAAAAAATGACAATATTTGCAAGGTAATGTATCAACACTAACATCAAGGTTGGATTTTATTTAATGCAGACCTTCCAACCCTTACAATCTGACCAATGTCTTACAAAAATGATCCTCAAAATACAGACATGGAATAAAAAGCAAAACTTACAGAAACATGATTATTTATGTAATATCAGGACACTGGCTTGTCCATATTCAATTCGGACATGGGTTTCATATTGGATTCAGTAGAGTTGGCTTGAAATACATACTATAATTTATAAGAGTATCTGAGATGCTTTAAACTGCACATATTTTGTTCATATAAAACATCTGCATGATCCCGCTGTTGCTTATAGAATTTTCTAACTATGTCGTACAGGAAGTTTTGTAGTAATCGTTGGTGTATATATCATATCTGTAAAAGTGTACATCATCAAGGCCAACATTTTTTAAACGATGTACTCTTCATGTGAGATGAACACCTTTATTACTATATTGTTTCTTGCTTTAATTATAATACAAATAAGTAACAGAATAATAATATTTGAATAAACCATTGTATTCTCTTCTCTATTGCAGATAAAAGAACGGTTATACAAAATAGTTTAGTCTGTTTGTTTCAAAATGTTACAACATATAATGCAGAAAAAGAAGTTACCTTATATGTCAACGGGGAAATAAATCCCACCCGTATCGTAACATTTAAGTTTGTCAATGGACACATTTCAATGGATTGGGCTCCAGATATGGCAGATAATTACAGCAAGATATACATGAATGCTAAGAGAAACATCTGTATTGCCAACATAGATGAAACGTATGAGAGGAAGTTTAAACTTTTTTCTAAAACAACACTCGGAGAAGTAGAACTGACCATTTTGAGTGAGTTTAATGAATTAATTTATCCACCCATTAATTCAGTCATATATATAAACATATATTCATCCATCCACAAACTCATTTTATGTAATATTTGTATTCCAACATGAACACTCTTTTGATTTCAGCAATTAGTATAAATTAGAAACAAATAAGATTATAAGATCCAAATTGGTTTTGGTTGCATATTGAAGATAAACTAGATAATTATCATTTAATAGGAATATGTTATTAAATATCATCTATCATATGTCATCTGTAGGTATTTCATAGCTTGTTGTTTCCACTGTATAATTAACTTCATCCATATCATAAGAATTCATTCTTCCGTGGTTGAACCTCCATAGGGGAGTGGGAATAAACCAGAACATAATTCAGATCCAGTCTGCTGCACATGTCATAATCTCTTCTATCAAAGTCCTTGCTTTTTTTTTCTTTCGACCATATGCATTTGGAATCTTATGTCACATTGCTCTGCAGAGGTTTTTGCCCTGGCTTGTGACTAAATATGCATTTGGAACTTTAATATGGATTTTCTAAATTCTCAGGTGATACCTTGAGTTAAATGCATTTTCTTTCATGGATTTAAACTCTCTTGTGACTATTAAAATGAACAGTACAATTGTGATTGCATTGTACTGACCATATAATAAGAATAAAATTATCCATTAACTAATTCTAGTACTACTATATTTCCATATATGCATAAGCTCCATCAATTCAATTCTCAGGTCAATGCAACCAACTATGTTAGCTCAAATGATTCAGTGAACATCTATTTGTTGTTCTTATACGGTTTTATATTTACTCAAATGTGATGAGGCCATTTAAAGCTCCATTATACCTATTCTAAATTTATCAGTGTATTAAACGGAGATTCATTATATGAGGATGTATCATCTGAATTTAAAGCTTGAATGTAGAACACCTGCAAGTGTTACTCATTAGAATTTTCTTTAGACCACTCATCTTTTAAAAAATCCTAGAGATTAGTAAAATGCATGTGCAACATCCTTGAGAATAATCTTATATTTAATATCTTTGACATTTTCTTTAATTTACTGTTATCAATAAGAATATTGTTTGTTTTTCATTTTATGACATTGTCATTTTCATGGCAATATTATATTTCTGCTTCTATAAATAAACACTATATATTGCTTTCCATTAGAATTTTGGAGAAATGATATAAACTTTATGGCAGATCAAACCTTTTAATATTCATTGGAAAAATGAAAACCTATTACATTTTACTAGCGTTAAAAACTTGAAAACAGGCAAAAGGGCAAAATTTACCAGGTGAGATATCCAAAGCAATGTCAAGGTTGTATTTGATTTACTTACAGTGTATATGGACAAAATATTATCTGATTATGAAGTATATAACTTTAATTGTTTTAAAATAGTATCTTATTATGAAGTATATAACTTTAATTTTTTAAAATATTGTCTGATTAAGAAGTATATAACTTTAATTTTTTTTAAATATTATCTAATTATGAAGTATATAACTTAATTTTTTTAAAAATATTTTTGGGTTCAATAATAGTACTTATAAACACATACAACAGAGGAGCAGTATGCGGTCTTTGAAAACCAAAGATAACTCATACAGTATTTACTTTTCAGAAACAAATTATTCTACAACTGTGAGAACTGCCCTGAATGAGAATACACAGAAAGGCGATGCTTTGCCAGGTAAGTATCCTGACATAAAATATCATGCTGTGAAAGAGGTTGCAAAATGTCCTGTTTTTGTATTTAAAACGTGTTAAATTTTCCTGATCGTAATTGACACATGTTCAGTGTTGGGACAAAAAGGAAATTCTTGGCCAACTGTGTTGTGCAGAAAGAGAGAGAGAGAGAGAGAGAGAGAGAGAGAGAGAGAGAGAGAGAGAGAGAGAGCACAATTGTGTGTGTAATGAAAAATTATGAAAATAAATATTTACCGATCATTAAGTATTTTCTTCTTTTAATTAGAATAATATTCAGATTCTTAGGGGGAAAAGAACAGACAGGGCATCTATAAGTTTATTTGGCATCAAAAAATGTCAGTCAGTCTCATTTGGCAAAATGACAATATTTGCAAGGTAATATATCAACACTAACATCAAGGTTGTATTTTATTTATTAATATTAAATATTAAAGATAACTCACACAGTATTTGTTTTCTTTTTCAGAAACCAGTTATTCTACAAACAAGAGAACTCCACAAAAAGAGACTACACAGAAAGGTGAGGCTTTGTCAGGTACGTATGCTGACATAAAATATCATGCTGTGAAAGAGGTTGGAAACTGTCCTGTTTTTATGATTAAAATTTATTAACATTTCCTGATCCTGGTTGACAAATATTCAGTGTTGAGACAAAAACGCAATTCTTGCCCAACTGTCTTGTGCAGAGAGAGAGAGAGAGAGAGAGAGAGAGAGAGAGAGAGAGAGAGAGAGAGAGAGAGCACATTTGTGTGTGTAATGAAACATTATGAAAATAAATAGTTACCGATCATTAAGTCATTAAGTATTTTCTTCTTTTAATTATATTAATAGTCAGATTCTTAGGGAAAAATAACAGGCAGGGCATCCATAATATTTTATGGCATCAAATAACGTCAGTCAGTCTCATTTGGCAAAATGACAATACATTGTATTTGCAAAGTAATATATCAACACTAACATCAAGGTTGTATTTTATTTAATTCAGACCTTCCACCCATTACAATTTGAACAAACTGTTATGCAAAATAAAATACAGACATGGAATAAAAGCAAATCTTATGAAACATGATTATTGATCTAATATCAGGACACTGGCTTGTCCATATTCAATTTGGACATGGGTTTCATATTGGATTCAGTAGAGTTGGTTAGAAATACATACTAAATTTACAAGAGTATCTCAGATGCTTTAAACTGCACAATTTGTGTTCATATAAAACATCTGCATGATCCAGCTGTTGCTTATAGAATTTTCTAAATATGGCATCCAAACAAGTGGTACATGTTCAAAATGAAAGGGATAAGCCTCTTAAAATGTTGTAAAGGTCAGTCCTGAACAATACAGAGGAATACTTGTATTCTTAGGGACAACACAATGGAAAGACAACAGTTACATTTATAGGACTAAGAGTGTTGATTTGAGCATATCACATGGTAGGAGAGATGATTACTATTTCCACATGAAATTTTTAAAAAAGTCTAGGACTACATCCAGTTAAGAGATAGCAAGAAGATATTGAGCTCTATTGAGTTTGAAACTACAGATAGTGAAAATGTACTGGAAGTAATTATTAAGATCTAATTAAGTGTACTTTACAAACTTTTAAGTTGAAAAAAATGTTTACTGTGTCAGTCATCAAGAACTTAAAATGCATGTTTTCCAACTATAATCTTACAGATTGTGTAAGCATAGGAGAATCATAATTTTACTAAATAATTAGCTTTCTCCTTTAATTATGTTACTCATTTATTATGTACCTAGTGGATGGATGCTCAGCATTTCCCCATTTCTTATTTATTCTCATAACGTTAATGTGATTGAATAATTAAAGATGAAAGCCCTTGCATCCATCCTGAGAACCTCAAATGGAAGCATCCTGTCTCACTGTCTCATGGAATGCTCAAGTTACAAACTAATGATGACAACTTGCAGGGTAAATGGAGCTATATATCTGAGCAGCTTCCCTATATATATATATATATATATATATATATATATATATATATATATATATATATATATATATATATATATATATATATATATATATATATATATATATATATCGAAGCAGGACGTTTTGACACCGGCCAGTTTGGCACCAGCCGTTTAGGCATGAGCCACTGTGACGATTTTACCCCAACCCCTTGTATGTAGGTATAAGTAACTATAACTTGTGATTCTGACTGGCCTTGTACATGTATAAATTGTAGGTCTGCCTGACCCAGCTGTGATGTTTCCAATTGTTCTAAGTTAGCTAATCCCCTTACGTAAGATGGTCTTTGTTAGCTCTCGAGGGGAGAGGAGACTGTGTCCATCGTGGACGGGTGACGTAACCACATCAAAGGACAGGACAGCGCTAAATAAGAAGACTGTAACAATTGATTGACACACAGACAGACATTCGGATGATTGACAGTCGAACAACTGACCAGAGTCGATCGCCATCCAATCAGAATTCGCTGAGGGTTTGCCCTTGATTGGAATCTGCGATAATAACTCATGTTTAGTAAGAATTCGTCAGTTGCTACAAGAATTGAGAGGAGAGTAGAACTCCGTACGGCCAGACGAAAATTGGTGGCAGACTCAGATTTTGGAAATCAAGGAAATCTTAAGATAGCTTCAAAGGTCAGTGTGATTTTTGTTTGATTTCTGCTTGATACGTCTGCGGAATGGAAGGATTCTCGTATGTATATTCATTTTACTTGTATTGTAGCATGGATAGTTAATTATGATATTAATATTTTGCATCTTTCGTGATGTTCGTTAGTACTTTTGCTTGCAATTGATTATGATGTAAATTCGTTGCATCTTCTTCATGATATTATTATATTACACCTTTTTTTGGAAGGTAAAATGTTGCTCTTTTGTTAGTAATATGTGTGCATATTATTTCGTGAATTATTACGTTTACACCCTTTTGAAAGGACGATTTGTATTCGTGAAGAATTGTATTGTTTGCTAGCCGCTATAAGAATTAATATTATAATTCCTTGTGTAGGTATATTATGGTAGACTAGCACTTTGTTTACGTAATGATATATTTTGCCATTGAGTTAACGGATTTCCGTTATTGCAATTTGAATGTGAATATTGTGGATTCGGTACGCTTGTGTAGGACATATATATAAATATATAGATAGTCATATTACTAATAGTAGTAATATTATAATACAATGATATTTGAAATATTTGTATGTATATACTGATAGGGCTCAGTATGTAGATATTTGAATTCTTTGTGAGATTGTGTTGTGGCGCCATTTTGTAAGCGGCGGAAGCGTATGGGAATTTCGATGTGTGCGCATGCGTGACCAAAAATGTCCCGCCTTAAACTGATGGTTCAATTCAGTGACTTAGTGTGAGGTAATATTCATCACCATATGCTAATGCATTATACCTTTCAACAGGAAGCTTTCGGGTGACGTTGAGAGAATTTCGGGTGACGTTGAGAGAATTTCGGGTGACGTTGAGAGAATTCCGGGGAAATTTCGGATGACGTGGAAAGAATTCCGAGTGAATTTGAGAGATACGGAGTGAATTTCGGGTGACCTCAAGAGATACCGTAGAAGAGGAAACGGAAGTAGAGATAGAAGAGGAAACGGAAGTAGGGATAGAAGAGGAAACGGAAGTAGAGGAATCGGAAGGAGAGAAAGACGAAAGGAGACTTATTTAGATGAGTAACACTCAAGAAGGGAAAATATTCCTCACACTGAAATCAAATGATGATCTAGGGATCATTGGGTCAAGAGTGACATTGATTGCTTAATATCTTTAAAATTTTCATTTATTAAATTGTTGTTTAAATTTCATCTTTGTATTTCTTTTAATTTAACTGTCGGCATTGCTGACTGGGGGCTCGTAGCCATATATAATATATTGTCCAGAAGTAAACATTCTGAAAGCGGACCAGGGGAACTTTCTCATAATTCTTGATCATTGGGTCAAGAGTGACATTGATTGCTTAATATCTTTAAAATTTTCATTTATTAAATTGTTGTTTAAATTTCATCTTTGTATTTCTTTTAATTTAACTGTCGGCATTGCTGACTGGGGGCTCGTAGCCATATATAATATATTGTCCAGAAGTAAACATTCTGAAAGCGGACCAGGGGAACTTCCTCATAATTCTGTAAAGTCTATAGGAAGAACCCCACCCCTACTAAACGACACTTCACAGCCACTTTGGCGCCGAACAATTGTTATTCCTGTTGAGAGGTAACCTTACATTAGTGGAGCAGGTAAGGACGACATTGATTAGCTCAGCGATCAAAAAGATGTAGTGTCTTAGTGAAATATGAAGTGAAAAATAAAAGTAGAATTATTCCAATGATCAGCTTGTATGTTATTCAAACGACTTTATGCTATGTTCATTCATCAGTAGAATGAATTGGGCATCATCTGTATCATTGTGAAGACGGGTTTCACATTTGTTTTTCAACTTGCATCGTCAAATAATGTTAAGCTTATCAGAACTGTATTTATAAAAAAGACGCATTGATATCCATCGTGCACGCACTTTTCTTGACCACACTTCAATTTCATAAAGCTCATTTCCGAAAAAAATTACGTTAATACATTTGACAGCACACTTATATAAACAAACAACTGTATATAATTGGTTTGAGCCTGAATGACTTAATCGTTATTCCTTGGCGTGGACTTCTTTTACCTTATCATTGCTTTCATTTTCAAATATGAATAACATGTTAGACATCAAAAGGTTAAATTGTTAATATTTAAGTGGTCATGACTCACATGACAATATACCAATAGAGTCAATTATCTTAAGCGTCCTGCTTATATTGTTATTTCATAATCATTTTGTAAATGCCGATATGGCCTTTAATTATCTTAAGGATAATGTATAATCTTTTGATGTTAATCCTTTTGTCGGTGCCAAAACGTCTGGCGCCAAAACGGTCAGCGCCAAAACATCCAAGCACCAAACCGGCTGGCGCCAAACTGGCGGCGCCAAAATGTTATCAAGTAAGTATTATTGGAGAAACATTCTTTACTAAAAATGTGCTTTACGTTTTTATCTTTGAGGGATGCACATTATTTTACCTGTACCACAATTTATCTGTATGAGCTTTGAATAATCTATCAATAGATATTTATGTATACTGTAACAATGAATTACTATTGCTCTGAAAAATGTAAAACAATCCGTTGTAGTATATCAGTTAGTTTTCTCCCAATTCCCAAGATGCTGCATGTTACATTGGCAGGCAGATTTTGGATGGGAAACTTTAAACTTCCTGTTTTGTGTATTGTTGCAAAGAATGCATACACACTCTCTTTATCATTTGTAATATGCTTACATCAGTATTTTCTTTTGTTTTATACAGATAAGAGGAGTTCAGATACAGGTGGGATAACCTCCATTGTTTTTTTGGTTTTCTTAATATTTGTGGTGATAATATTAAGAGAGATAATGGAGAAAGATCATAGGTTTTCCTGGATTCTGTGCAAGAAAAGTAACAGTAAGTTCTTTTTCATTGCATATCAAGTTTACAATATATGCCCCATGTTTGTTGTTGCTTTAAGTCCACTGCCACTAGACCAGTTGTACACTGTCACTGATAATTAAAGATAACATAGGTTATCATGTTATTTTGTTGATCCAAAAGTTTAAAGTACATATCTTATGTATGTGTAGTAAAGACAGTGGAGCAGAAGAACCATCTCAGCTTTTATTAGAGATGAATTTGAGTTAATTTAGAAGAAAGAAAAAAAAACACTTTAAAATTGAATGGAGCATAAAAGTAATAAAACGAAGCTATGAGGATAAATTGTTGTTGTTTTTGTAGGGTTTTAACGCCATTTTTCAGCACACGATAGTCTATACATGGCGGCCTGTATTATTGATTGAGGAAGTACCGGGAAAACTCTCTGAAAGAACCACACCGATCCACGAGAAGCTTCTGGCATGCCTTCTCACATAACTTCATTTAATTAGCCGAATCTTAGACTCGAACACACGCAGACAGGTGAGATGGCAGTGATCCGTAACGGAAAGCGCTTTAGACCACTCGGCCACTTGGGGCCCCATGAGGATAAATGCATTCTAATACAAATATTGTAAGTATATATTCCCTTATTTAGTAGCTAGAATTAATCTGACATGCATCGTCAAAACAAATATGCAAGCCAGTTGGATTTTTATGATTAAAAAACCCTATAAAGATCTTTAAGTTTCAATAATTATACATAGTAATCACCATTAATTATTTCCTCAGATTAACTTTCATCAGCAGTTTTTCTTAGTAGTAATGATAGGAATAAAAAATATTATTTGTGAAAAGAGAAATGGAATATTTTATCAGTTCTTAAGGAAGAAAACAACGACTGCATGGAATTAAGAAATACTAAGGGAATATAATTGTCTGAAGGTAGCAGTATTAGCTAAGTGATTTGTATGACAGACTCATGACCTTAAGGGTGCTGGTTTGAATAATACCATCCAGATAGCCTGGGTTATTTAGCATGGTGTGTCCACGTGCAAGGCACTTTATTATAAAATTGCTTAAGTACTAAATAACTTACTTGTGTTGCTATGCCATAAAATGACAAATGGAACATGTAGTGATAAGCATATTTGTGACTGGCAGTATTTTTTGTGGACCTTGGTGTGGATGTACCATCACCCTTGAACATCATACGGAGAAATGATATTCTTTGTAATAAATAATGTCAAGTATAGGGCATATTAACTTTAATTTAAATAAAATATTTGTACTGACCAATTATAGTGCCATAATGCAGTCAGCTTTATTTCCTTCTATACTTACTACAAAATGAGAGTGACACCAGCTCAGAAATGGTCAAAGTGATGCAATAGGGACTAATAACTATAAAGATGATTAAGTTTTGGGACACTACATTTTGGAACATCATGAATTATTTTCAAAAGTCATTTCTGTATAACCTAAAAATGTTCTGGCACAAAATTATTGTAAATTATAAGTATAGTGATTATGAGTTCATATGATTTACATCATTTTGTTGGATCACTTATATTTCTGAAAAACTACTGAGCACATAGGTCAAAATCAACAAATTAGCAGTGGACAATGTGATTTGGAAGAATGAGATTTGTTAAACACAATGAAATAAGCAAAACCTGCCTCTAGAATGTATCATTTGGGAATAAGAATGAGTAATGCTACATATGTTTTGCACTGTATTTTACTGTTTTGTATGCTATATATAGTGAAGGTTGCCCAGTAAAATCAAAGCACCCTGTGATTTATTGAAATTGTATTTACCTTTATTTTATTTTATTTCATATAAACAAATTACATGTACATAATAATAACAGAAAAGCAGCGATATCAGTTTATACCAATGTATTTGTGTGTCAAATGAAAAATAGCTGGTAACTGCTGTATGCAATATGTTAATCTTGCCAATTTTGTCTTGATGTTTTTAATGTTTGTAATTGTTGGGACCATGAAAATAATATAATTATTAAATGCATAAAAAAGCATGACAATTATTTTTTAGTGTCCCCTGACTTACAGTCATTATGGTATAGTAAGCCAATATCCCCAGAACCCATCCTATGATCATGAACCTCAAACGTAGCAGATGTTTCCAATGGTAACTTTAGAACTAATTTTGGTTTTGTTTAAGGCAGATTGACAGTAGTTAACACTGCATGAGACACAGCCACACCTGACAACTCTTACGATTTTGCCATAAGTCTTATGAAAATTTCTCTTTAATATGGCATACTAGCTAACAGTACAGAAAAAAAGATTGTTGCCAAAGAATGCAGATAATTGGTTCATCCATGTTTTATTTGGATCAATGTTTCATTTTTGAATTAGTGAAATTAGTCATGGAATCAGAATAACTTTACTGCAGCACCCCATACACTTTAAACTGCACTTATTTGCTCATGCAAAGCATCTGTATGATCAAACATTTGATTATAGAATTTTCAAAAATGGCATCCAGAAAGTGATGTATGTTTAAGACGAAAGGGAAAATAAGCTTCTAGAAAAGTGTTAATAACCAACACAGAATAATGACAAGGAGTATTCAAATTGTAGTGAATAAAAGCTGGAAAGGACACAATTATGTCTTTCGATATCACATGCCAATTTGAGTTGAAAAAGCCATAGAACAGCTGAAGACTGGAAAGGCTGCAGGAAAAGAAGGTATCACACCAGACCTATGGAAGAATGGAGTTCCAGCATTACACACCAAACTTCACAAGTTCTTCTTTCACTGATAGGAACAAGGGAAACTTCCACAAGACCTCCGAGATGCAGTTATCATCACCTTGTACAGAAATAAGGGGAAAAAGTCTGACTGCTTAAACTACTGTGGGATAACTGTTCTCCATTGCAGGCAAAATACTTGCTAGGTTGTTGCTGAACAGACTGGTGCTCACCATTGCAGAAGAACATGCTCCAGAGAGTGAATGTGGATTTAGAGCCAATAGGGGCACAACTGACATGGTGTTCGTCTTGGGACAGATCCAGGAGAAATGTCAAGAACAAAACAAAGGACTATATATAACATTTGTGGAAATATGAGCAGAACAGGACTGTGAGCATAACAGAACTGTGGAAAATCCTTGAGAAGCTTGGCTGTCCTCCCATGTTTCTTACCATGGTCATTCAACTGCATGAACACCAGCTTAGAAAGGTCAGAAACAGTAACGGTCTGTCACAAACCTTCCCCGTTGTAAATGGCCTGAGACAGGGCTTGGTTTTAGCCCCACACAATGTTCTCAGTCTTCATCAGCATGATGCTCCAGAAAGCTACAGAAGACCTTAATGACAAAGATGGCATTTATATCCGATTTCGTACTGATGGCAACCTCTTCAACTTAAGACGGCTTCAGGCCCAAAAACAAGACCTTGGAAAAACTGATTTTGGAATTTCTGTTTGCAGATGACACTGCCCTTGTTGCCCACATGGAAGCTGTCTTGCAACCAGCGTTTTGGTCTTAAAGTCAGCCTAAAGAAAACTGAGGTACCTTACCAGTTTGCACCCAAGAAAGAGTAATGACCGTGATATCGCAGCCTTGGGGATGGCATGGACATATTCCATACATATGGATCAGATGGTTTTTAATGGCACTCAGTAGTTGGTACTCATTTTGTTGCCGTGGGTTTATTGCTAGACTTAGTTTCAATTGCTGTTTCCAACAGGTGAAACATAGCTTAACTTATCTTACTTCAAATTCCACATGATATGCATGGTAGTTAGTTTCCAGAATGGCCAAAGTATTGAACAGAGCTGCTCAACACATCTTAGCAAATACCAAAACAGCAGCTATTACAGTTGGCAGAATGAGATGTAATGCTTTCTGACTCCACCTTCCTAATAGACCACCACAAGTCCATGCTGTTATCACAACTTTTATCTTGTAATCTCTGTTTTAATGACAAAATTGAAAACGTCTGCAAATAAGCCACTAAATAGACCAATTTCCCTCATCATAGTCACAATATTGATACAGGAACATTAAAGAACATTAAAAAAGGAAACAATAGACTAACCTAACAGTTCTTGCAAACCAAAGTGGATAAATGACAGAGGTAGTGATTGCTTGGACCACCATTTCTTGACACTGCTGCCATCTCTGAAAAAGTGACATCGTCCTCAATCTACCCTTACTACAGATTGTATGAAAGGTGAGACAATGATGTCCTTGAAAAAAGTTCAAAATGTGTCTTGTTAGATCCGATTAGTAGCCTTGACATGTTATACTTTGAGTACGTTCAGGTACACCATTGTCTTACCATTCATAAAGACCTGCTTCCTTATTGCATTAGCGGCACGGGGCATAAACAACGAAATACATGCACTATCAGTAGACGTGAACTACATGCAGATGAAACAAGATGGATCAGTTTCACTGATGATGGTACCATCTTTCTTCACCAAGAATAGTCTCTTTGCCATTGGTAACCAGAATTGTCTAATGAAATCAGTGTCTACTCTCGACACATCAGTTAAATACATTCCAGTATGAGTTTTGATGTGGTATCTTAAGAGGACAGAGTCACTACATCAGATGAGATCCTGCCTATTTTTACCTGTTAAAAGGAAGATATATCAGCACAGATGCTTTGGATAAAGTGGTAATTTGCTCTGCATATTGAGAATTAACCCCATCTCAACTGAATTCAATATATATTTTGGCTCACCTGGTTGGATAATTAATGCTTGTTTATCATCTGACCAGAACTGTTCTCAGATATTATCCAAGTCATTTGATGAGGTCTGAATTCACATTCTCCAGCTTTTATCTAAGAGATCTTTAATTGGAAAGTGATCAGCTCCATTTGGTGGGACCTATATCCATGGCACAACAGGTCACCTTTCCAGGTCACTTGACAGCTTCACAATATGTGGTATGCATTCACAACTTATGCTGGATTCTATGGAGTGGGAGTGTGGTAATTCAAACACTTGAAACCACTCCCCAACAGAAGGAGTCTTCTCTTTTAGGATTATTTAGAAGCAGTCGTACATACCTTAGGGGAATGGAGATGGCATCTCCTAGATAAGGGGATTTATCTCCCTCCACCTCTTACATGGTGTTATAAGGATTTAAGATTGGGTAACATATATAAAGGAAAAATTAATTGTTTCTTGTAAAATGTTTCTTCGAAACTTCTTACCCAATTATAATGCAGTTGCATCCTCGGTGAGAGCATGCTTTATGGACATACATCACAATTAATTTTACTGACCTTTCCACTGTGTGACAGTCCGTACATATCAAATGTTGATCTGAAATACCTCAAAAGATGACTTCACAATGAAGTCATTTTGAATTTTCTTGCAAACAAGACATGTGAGACCTGTCAGAAAGTGTGTAGTGCTAATATTTTACAGGATGCACGTGTTGGTCCAAGTGCTCTTGAGAAACCAAAACAAAATTTGCTATATCTTCCATAAGTATAGGAATATTGTTTCAATGCAGTAAAATCATAATTGTAATACAAGATAATGCCTGTCTGAAAAATATGTTTGAAATTTAAAATATTGATCAATTAAGTAAATATTTTAATTTCTTAACTAAATTTTATTGAATAATTTAATTTTCATACAAGTTTAAAACTCAGTTTGACAAATGTTAGACAGCCAAGTTGACCAACGAATGTTATTTAAAACAAATGGTAGTTTGGGTCTGTATAACTAAAAACATTTTTCCCAGGGTTAGTGAAGTAATATAGCTCATAGTGATTTTGGCAACAAACCACATGCCTGTCCATGTACATATAGTTGTACACACTTAAGAAGCAATGACAGGGGCTATGTTCAATATTTGTTGTGTCAGGTATTTAGGCAGTTATTTGTATAACTAATAGCGTACTCAGATTTAAATTTCTGATGGTACCACTACCATGTTTAATAGCAAAATTGCATTACATTTCAATATCGATAGCTACAAAAGGCAACAATGGGAGAGGAAAATACAGTTTCTAGGCCGGCTCTACCTTACTGATCAATGGTGCTAATCTCTCTCATGAAGACCTAAGCCATGTCTTTTAAGTGCCATATTAGTGTGGTGATATGAACTAATCGTTGTCACTTATGGCAATACTGCACATTTCCTTATGAAACCTTGCTATCACCATCATACTATTGGAGAGCTTCCAAGCTGTTCAAACTCTAACACTTTGTTCCAGATATCAGGCTTGACCTGAAAAGATATAACATGTTTCACTTAATTCTAGAACAAAATAATATGCTGTATGCAAATGAAGTTAAAATGTGTTAGATATAGTGATTTCCAAATAACATTCAGGTTGCAAGCATGCGATAAAAATATTAAACTTGACAGATTGACACTCAAAAATGTGAAGCAATAGCTATATATTATTAAAAGTAATCAATTCATACTAACAGTTTATGAGGTTTCTAGAAGCATATTTGCTCATTTATTTGCAGGTATAAAATGAGAGTCACAGCCAGAAATTAAAGAGATAATAGACTTTCATCAGAGTTAACAGCCAGTGTTATAAATTCTTTTACACAATGTCCCAAATAAATAAATGATGTTGAGAAATTAGTAAGATATATAAAACATTTACATATAATAACTGCCAAACAGTATCTTGTCAGGGGGCAGATGATGGTTAAAAATGTGGCCATCAAATAGAGTTGAAAATTCAGAATGTCAAATAGTTTTTTAATTAAATAGGCAATGCACAGGATTTTGAATAAGGCTATGCTTCCAAAAGTTATTTTTTATGGCTAAAAAGTGAAAATACTAATATCAATAATATTTCAAATGGTAATGTAAATTCTCTTGTGCCAATAATAAAAGACAGTTTGGAAAAATATAATTAAGACTTTCTTTTAGGGGTGAACATTTAATACAGTACATAGTACCACCAATAGTAATGTATGAGGAGTTACATTTTTCCATCTGTTCTTACATAGCTTTGTGTAATTTAGCCAAACAAGCCATCAATATGATCTTACTTTTATTACATTAATCACACTGTAATATAAAGATGAGATCCTTTAATCTTTTACCTTTAATCTCATAATTTCCCTATCAGAAACTTTTGAAACAGAAATACTACATCTATCTTAATTGTGAATAATTTATTGCTTCATAATAATCCTAGGGTATAACAGACCACTTTGCTTTGCAAATATTGTGTAAAATATTGCATGATCATCTTTTAATTGCTTATGTGTCAGAGCTGTAGTTCATTTGGCTCAGACATGTACCTATTTTATGCCATAAGTCATGACTTATTTCATGTTTAGTAATGCTATATATCATTATTCTTAATATTTCTGCTTATATTTCAGTAGTTTGGACAAATATAGAAAGTGGATGAAGAAGGACTCAAACTCTGATGATGATAACAATCAACCCTACCTTGTTGAAACCGTCAACCCAAAGTGAAGCAATTACATGCTATGTTAAATAGTTTGTGTTATAGACAGGTATCTCATTTTAATGGGAACAGCTATATGACTTTTAAAGTATAGTTAAGGTAGAGATACATGCATCACTTACACAGCAGTATGTCATCTATTGTATTTGTGTTTTGCATTAGGTTTTGTGACTGATACTTATTAATATATAGCTGTTGTATATTTTGTCTGGAAATTTGTTGAGGGACATCTATCTTTCAGGGTAGCAAAATTAGGTCACATTTACTTATTGTTCCAGTGGTAATGCAAGAGCTTACGCTTACCTCCACTTCCTTAAGACTTAATACATGCATTAATTTTAAGGAGCGGTTTTCACAGTTTAAAATAATTTGGTCACAGCGACCTATTTTTCTTGACCTGATGGGACTTGAGATTTTTGGATTATGCAGAAACAGAGTTGACAATACATTTCATTTCAAAGATTTGTTATGTGTAAGGAGTTGCTTCGTCATTAACGAGGATTCAAGGATTAAGTAAAAGTTTTTCTCTCACAAATTAAAGAGTTGGCCAGAAATTTAAATGCTTAAGCTATCAGTACAATTCATGATTATTTGTACTGATATTATAATTATATGGTACATATCTTAAAAGCAAACTTCTCTTAAACCATTTAATGTTACCCTGTTTACAGTGCAGTATTTTGATTTGGTTCTCTCTGTCCATCTTTCCTGGTAAATTTTGTGCAGTATTGAATAATGTAAACAGCTCAAATTGGCTGCATATTTGTAAGCAAATGTAGATCCATCTGATTACAGTGATGTTTGTTAGCCATTACAATTTAAAAATAGCTATAATGAACATGGACTGGATGAGCTTTTATTCTAGCCTGTTATCTGTCATATGTCCATTAATTAGTACAATTTGTTATCACTCTCTCTCTCTCTCTCTCTCTCTCTCTCTCTCATAAACTATTTATAATATATACCATGAAACGTTATACATACATATATCTTAGGGTCTAGCTGGTTCATTAACCTAAATGGATGGTCATCTCAGCATGAGGTTTTCACTAAAAGGGTTATGATGTCGTGTATGCTCTATTTTAGATTGGACATCCAGCATGACCATCATCTTCAGAATTGTGCTATTGGTACTGTTTCTAAATGGGAAGTCATAATTATATGTTTTCATTCGATAAATTGTGACAATACCTAGTTGGTACCAAATGAAAATTGTGCTGCTTGGACATCCAATAAGACCAGTCTTGTTATCAATGTTTTATTTCTGCTCATACATGTCAGTTATCTACATATAGTGCTCTTGAAACACAGGGCATGCATATAATATTCCATTCTTCATGCTCTTGATTACATATACTATTTCACTGTTGCTTGGTAGTTAAGGTACCCGACTTGCAGATTAAGGGGTGTTGGTTTTAAACCTATCATCTTACTAGCCTGGATCAGCTACCATGGTGTGATAATGGACCTATTAATATAGATAAGAAACAATCATAATTTCGTATAATTGTAGTACCATATGCCCAGTAACTGTATGCATTTTCCATCTGAATATTAATCCCATATATTCACAAAAGTTGGAGAACATAATATCTGCATTACTGGTCATCTTACCTTTTGACCGTTTGTCTATTGGTAATGCTTTTGGTTTTGATCATGCAGTTTAAAGCCATTTGAGATAAAACTTGTTATATGACACAATTTGGTGTTTTGTGCACCTCATGGCTGGGGGTGGGGGTGGGAGGGGTGAAACAAGGTGAAGGTCATGGCTCAGTAATGGGACATTTCTTGTGCACCACATTGGGAGTCAAATGATAAAGATCTGGGTAAATATTGTTAATTTTCATTATCACTCACCGTTATCATCTAAAAGCTATTGTAAAGTTTTGAATTAAAATTTATTATCGAGCATTTGTGCAACATATCACGTATTTAGGGTAAATATATCAATTTTTCCTTCATACTTTCCTTTGATAATATCATAGCCATTTGAGATTAAGAAATAAAATATGCCCTATTTTGACTCCCCAAATATTGTATTTATCTTATCTATCATGGTCCCAGGTTTTGTAACACTTTCATTTCGTCTGTATTACTTACTTATGAGCTGTTTAAGATAATGAAATTAAATTTTTCAAACTGGTATTTTCTTTAGAGGATATGTTTTACTTCGTGTCTGAGTTATATTGCCAAGGTTACATGTCTACATTCAGTACTTTTTTTACAGTGAGAAATAACATAAGTTGTATATAAAGTTGCTTACCTTTCCAAAGCATAATTCAATCTCAAAAAGTTAAATATATTTTAAGTAGACTTGGCACACATATCAAGCAAGCTGCATTGAGAAGTCCTTTGATATTTAGAATATTCTGCATTTATTATTTGCATGTCACCATGGAAAAATGGTATAGCTTAAGGATCATATACATAGAGGATAATGACTGTAATAATTGTATGCAGTTGGAAAACCTTACGTATACTGATTACATGGGTGAATGTGATCTCTGTATGATTTCTGTAGTTTGGTTAGTTTGCCTCATGATGTAAATCGTCAGGTATTGGGATGAAAATAAAATATGAGACAGTAACTTTTATAGACATACTGTCCATTTATATATTCCAGGACTCTCAAATCATATATGATGGACATGTCCAACATAACTGTTTCTTAACCGGTCATAAAATGTCTAGTTAAATGGCTGGATTGTTTTAAAAAGAAACTGTCTCTTCATACTTTCTAAGTAATTATTCTAACTGAAACTTGTATTGACTATTGATCTCATATGTTGTGCTTAAGATGTACATTACAGCAGGTTTGACACTGACTTAGGGCCTCATGCCTTTCTAAATGGTGCTGTGCTATCTGTGTCTGTGTGATTTGGATTCTAACATAGTTTCAACAATTTTCTAGTCATTTTGCTCTGATATCTGCAGTGTTGCAGTTTAAAGTAATGTCCAGCCCTGGGGCATCATATAGCATGATGTCCCTTTAAGTCACTTTATCCTGACACCAGTCCGAGTAGTCCTACAACAGCTGTTAGTACGATGTTTATAAGCCTTAGGTAAGACTCCACTGGGGTTCAAACCCATGACCTCCTGCATCCTATGTCAAGGAATAATATGTGACTATAGAGGGTCCTCCAAGAAACAAGTCATTTTTCTAAAAGGGGAATGGTCACTGTTCAGCTGTTATTCTGAGAACAATGTTTGAATTAATAGTAGCAAGTGTGGTTGTAATGTGGATATTATGATAACTTCATGAAGCATTCACAATGGCTACTTCCCCAGATGTTAATATCAAAATTGATTTTTCACTGAAACACAATAGCAATATGTACCTTGTTTCTAAAAGGCTTTTCACAACTTACATTGTGACTTTATCGGCACAATATTCCGATTCTATGGTTTTGCACTGAAGCAAGGCACTAAATAATTTGTGTTTCTGTGCCGTAAAGCACCAACAAAAACTAAACTTTCACTCCATTGTGCAGTAACAATTGTAAACAATTGCAAGTATTTGAAGGATGTGCAGCCACATCTTAAACTGTACAGTAGAAATACATGATGAAAAGAGAGTATGATCAAATATATGATCAAGAAAAGAAACATAGAAAATACCAGAAATCAATTGATGCAGATGTCAGAAGTAGGATGCAATTGTGACGGTGATGTTGAGCATGTACTTGCACGGAGTATTTGGAGAAATACAAAATGGCAGGGGGTACCTTATTTTTGAGTCTTGTTGATGAAAATATGCATGTATGATTTTGAGTTGATGTTAATGTAGAACAAATGTTGAATTAGATACTGATATGGTTTCTGTTTCACTTTAGCAGGATCAGTGAAACTTAGGCAGAATCAGTAAAAACTTGATTTGATGATTGTGCAGGTTAATTACAGAAAATCCTTATTTCTGGTCCTGCTGAAATGCATATCAAGTACAGTTACTAATGTTTAGAATGCAGTAAAGAGCAATTTGTCTTGCAGATAGATACCAGTGTGTTGAGATTCAAATTGTATAAAGAACCTGACACCAGTATGTTGTTAATCTGTTTGAATGATTTGACAGTTATACTGAACAAACTGTTCTGATATTTACTTAGAAACATTTATATTATCTATACTGTTAATTGTTTCTCCATTTCTTTCCACAGTTCATTTTTCTACAACAAGGCAGTACATAAAGTGAATAAGATGTCATCGTGAATAATTACAAAGTTAACCTTGTGTAAGACGATCTTGTTGAGAGTTTACTGATGTTTTACTGATGTTTTCAATATGTACATAAATGCATTGGATATTATTTTTCTAGCTGTGGATTGTGGCAGCTCTTATCAAATATTACAAATTGCTAAAAAGTGTAAATTAAGAGAACAAATACATGCTTTTAAATTCTGTCTGTGTTGCACGGTTTGTCAGCTAGCAATCATTAGCTGAACTGGTCATGAACTAGAAGCCCTTTTGGGGTGGTATGTTGTCTGTTATCAATACATAACAGACAATATTTGAAATGCTTCCAAGATTGCCATGAATCTTTACTTTTTATCATCATCCCATGGTCTAGTTGGTCTTAAATTAAAACTGGGACATTAACACATCTACTATGGCCACCACTGTGGCTATCTTGAAAACTGTATCATTACTCCTGTGAAATGGATATTCATATCAGCATGGGTGTTTTATCAAGAGACTCATATGATGTCTGGCTGATTCTAATGAAAATGCTGCTTTTCTTATGTGCAGTATGGCGGCTGCATTAGCCATCATGAAAAAGGCTAATTTGCTTTTAAGATCTGTACCATATAACTATAGTACTAATGATAATGAATTGTACTGATTGCTTAAGCATTTTAATTTGTGGCCAACTCTATAATTTGTGACAGTAAAGCTTTCTTAATCCTCGAATACTCATACATGAAAAAGCAGCTCCTCACACATAACAATTCTTTGACATATCTACCCACACCAACAGAATAAGAATTACTCAAATTGCTTTGGCACTAAATAACAGACTTGTGTTTCTGTGCCATAAAAGTCCAAAGAAAAACCAAATAACACAATTAATTTGGAAAGTGGAAGTAGTTTAAAATATTGTTTTAAAAAGGATATGGAAGTTGTAGTCTACACCAGTTATATCAGGCACTTCTTGAGTACGTTTTAAAGAAAAATATCTAATACATTTAAAGTTTATTTGATTGCTTACTGAATGTCATTATATGTTTGCAAAATTCATGATTTTGCTTTACTCTTTTTGTCATTGATTTTGCTGATCTGTGTTTCTGTTCAAATATAAATTTTGATATGCTCAGAGTTATGTACATGGTATCATTTAAGTGTTAATGTGTTGATTAGCATGTCTTATTTGTATCCTGTACATGTTTTGTTAATTTGATTTAAGCACAAAATTGTTAGAAAGTAGTTGAGGCCATTAATAGAGACCAGATACACATGTTTTAATTGAGCTACACTCATTATTATAAATATAGAACCAATGTACTGTATTTAACATAGAAATTGTTTTTAGTTCTATGTCTTCAGCATTTTGAGTTTAGTATTTTGATTCCCTTTTTGATTTATTATTTTTTGTTATGCTTAATAAATGATTCATGCAATTCAGTTAATTCATAGTATCTTTTCTCGCCTTTTTGGTTACAGTCACAATTAGAAAATTTGTATTATGTTTTAGGTTAAAGTTTCTTTATTTGCTGTGTTCCTTTAGATCAATTTGATGGATTTTCTTGTGTTTCACTGAATCATGATTAATTAAAAATAATGCTACTCTTCTTAAAACCTGTTCATGAGTCTGATCATGCAATGGAGATCTTCTTATCTGTTCACTTTAGTATCTTTGTTAATCCTTTTGGTTATGTTGTCTTGATCTATTTAATACTTATATCATCGGTGACTTAGGATTTACTCTGGCAATAAATAAATATATTAATTAACTAGCTGACTTTATAATTAAATCAAAGGATACGTTTTAGTTACCTTCGCAATTATCATGCCTAATTGTCAACAAAATACTTTTTAATTAAATATAAATATGATTAAAATGAATGTATGTTTTGTCTTCTAAAACAAGTGCAAGTACTATTTTCACAAACATGATGAGTAAATAAATGTGTACAGTAATTATAAGTATTGTTTCTTCTTCAGCCCATTTTGATTTTGCACACACTTGGTATGAGAGACCACCTGTCTTAAGCAATCACTTTTGCTTGTAGAGGCAGTAGTCTTTTCAGACGGATTTTACTTTCACAGTCTCAGAATGGGTCTTTTTTGATAAATATGGTTGCTTAAATTGCTAAATCTATAGCATTGTATAGTTAATTATAGAGATTTTCAGCTTATAAGGGGACCAATTATGCACCTTTTGAAAGGGTACAATTTCACGATGAAGACAGAATAGTTAAAACAACAAAAAACAGTTTAAACATACAAGCTGAAATGAAATAAAAACTCTCAGTTGATGTATGTATTCACTACACTACTGATGTGAAGATACTGGAATCTTTGCCAGTTACCAAACATGTTTTTCAACTATATATCTATCCTTGTTTTGCAAGACATACACAATTACTCCATTCTTGTCTGTCTTGTTTCAAGTATGTTCAAAGTTTCATCAACTCTCTTTTCTTCATGCTTCACAGCATGCCTTCCTCATATTCTTATCTGTGTCTTGTTCCACGACTACATTTCCTCTCCCTCCTTAATGTTGCATTGGACGGGAGCTCAAAGGTGATTATGTTATTACACTCCATGCAATTGCAGCTGAGAAAGTGAAACGTTCTTATTCCACTTGCTGACACTTGAGCAATCGGAACATTGAAAGACCATTTATGTCAGGTCATGAAATAACCTCAGAAGTAATTGGAGGAATACACATCAATTTTATGTGATTGATGACTTGCATCTGACAGAGTGCTTGTTGTTGGCATCCATTATTCTCTTGAGATGATGGAAGTGCACCGATGAGAGATGTCCTGGTTGGTGGTTGTGCAGTGTCTGTAGTCGCTATGTATCTCAACACGTGAGTGGCAGCCCTTGTTGCATTTGAAAGCTGAGTCCGGTGTATGTTGGAGCTGCTTCTTCTTCCTCCAAGGTTGTTTTTTTTATCAGCTAGCAAGCATAGGGTGTTCTCGCCGACTTTCAAACCAGTGATCAGAGCATGTCGCCCAGCTGAGTCTGTCTGGAGCAGGCAATTACCAGGAGTTGACATCGATGTCAATGACTCTCATGTCGTGCTTGCAGACATCCTTGAAGCGAAAATGTGGCCGTCCGATTGACCTTTTGCCAGAGGCAAGTTCCGAATAAAGAGGTCTTTGGGGATCCGTGCATCATCTATCTGCCGTACATGACCCAGCCATCTGATGTATCGTTGACGGCTGATTGTGAGCATGCTGATAATCTTGCTACGTTTAAGCACCTCATTTGCTACTCGATCACTACAAGTGATCCCGAGTATCTATCGGGGACATTACATGTGAAAAGAGCTGTCTTTCCTCTTGTGAGGCATGCAAAGAGCAGGATTCACTGGCAAACAGGAGAGTGCTTAGCACGCAGGCACGGTACACACATATCTTAGTGTTCAGGTTAGCATGCTGTTGTTCCACACTCACTGCAACAACCAGGGGAGAGTTGTTGTTGCCTTTCCAATATGCTTGTTGAGCTCAGCATCGAGCGATAGGTTGTTGGTGATGGTAGAGCCGAGGTGCGTGAACTGACTGACGTCCTCAACTTCGTTGGGGGGGGGGGGTCGCACTCTGAGCCATCACGTTATTTGTTTTAGACGGTGGCTGGACAAAATCTCCGCGGACAAATGGCACGGACAAAATGTCATGCGGACAATGTCAGTGGACATAATGGCACGGACAAAATGGCACAGACAAAATAGCAGGGACAAAATGTCATGTGCACAAAATGTCATTGGACATAATGGCACGGAGAAAAAAATTCCGGAAAAAAACATTCTTCCGTGAATAATCAAAGGGAACTAACCATTGAAAACAGTATTAATGAAACCAATATTCGTTTTGTCTCTTTTTCTTCTTCATCGTTATCTACGCTACTTTATCTCAGAGCCGTCATTTCCTCTCATTTTAATTACCTATCTCGTCGCGGCGCGGTCATTGTTATGTGCCAAATCAAGTTTAGTTTCAGCCCGTTGAGTACGTATTGTCCTCAAATTAAACTTTCATCTCAGCGCCATCATTTCCTTTCCTTTTAATTACCTATCTCGTCGCGGCGCAGTCAATGTTATGTGGTAAAGCAAGTTTGGTTTCATCCCGTTGAGTACGTATTGGCCTCAAATTAAACTTTCATCTCATCTCTTGAGGATTGGAGGTTTCGTTATTGGTTTTCGTTTTATTATTTCTTGGTGCAGTAGTTGCAGTCCGCTGTGTCAGGTACCTTAGTACCATAAACCCTACGCATTAAGCAAGGCAGACGAACTGTGACGGGACGGCACCTTATTATCTAGGGGCTGTTCATCTTTGGGAGGAAGGTATCTGTCCAGTAAGATATGTTCTCTCCTACAGTCAGAAGCAGCCACAGGCGTCTGACGACACCAATAGTGCGATGACATAACCGGTAAACTGCTGATTCCGGTGTTGTGTCGACGCTCTGAAACGAAGCTGGAGTATCCTCTCTAGGGCGCAAGACTTGGCAGGGTGATATGGAGAAACTGTTGTTGCACAGCTGATTCCCCTCTCCACGCAGTTCATAGAACCAAGGGAAAGGACGGACCGGTGCGTCATGGCATTGTGGCGTCGCAGGATTGCCGAGATGACACTGAAAACAATGCCATGTCGAGTTAGGGACAACAATTATGGATGTTCTATAAGGATTTACTTCCTTAGCCTTTCCCATGACAGGGTATAGTTGCAAGGCAGCGAAGGTTTGAAGCCAGGTTACCTCCTCCTAGATGGACGACCAACCAAGGTTAACAAGCCCATCTGCCCGAAGCGTCTGGTTTTGAGGCGCGAGAAACTCGCATGTCATCCGTTCTCCACTCGGCTTGGGGCTGGGATTGGTTGTCAGGGGTTCTATCAGATGCAAGTCATTGGGGCTTTTCCAAAGGAAGTGGGGGCTTATCTCCTACATTCAACCAGGCTATAATAAGCCTTGGAACCTAGAGTGCACCACATTTGTTGCGAAGCAAGACCGATTCTAGTCCGATTATGACTGTCTCCTACCGCAATCAAGTTGTACCTTGTGAATGAAAGCTGGTCAAAAATATAGTTCTCAATGACGACTAATTATAATTTTCGTTTATTTCACGACCTAACAATGGTCGAGCAATATTCCGATCGGCTCGTGAGTTGTCTGAGCAGAGGAATGTGCCAGCTAAATCAAGTATCATATTTACGAGAGTAGTTAGCACCGTTCCCATATGCCCGTCATTTCTGGTTTGTCTTATAGTCTGATTTCCTGATTGTATAACTTCTTTCTTTCAGAGAAGGTGTACACCAAGCAGTAAACTAGACTATTTTTCGTACGGAAAGTAACAAGCTAAATTTCGGCTTGTTTCGTAATGCCTTCAGCGAATTTTGTTTTTATTTGTAGTCGGTTTTTTTTAAAGGATAATATAATAGACTTATAAATCACTTCTAGAACGTTAAAGTTTACATGTAAAAGAAAGTCATATGAACCCACTAGTATACTTTTCATACGGCATATTTGGATACTTGCTTTAAATGCGTATAATGCGTGCTATTAATCCCTTTGTTCACGGTTGTGCGAACGCATATAGATGCTCACTGTATGATAAACTGTTCAAAAGACAAAAGGATTTGAATAAACACAAACATAATATCCATCCAGCTGAGTAAAGGTTATATAGCGCTACTTTTTATAACGATATTACAATTTGTTTTGTGACACTCTAAAATATTAGTGCATGTTTTTATTTTTCCTGCAATTAACCCTTAGTTTTTCTCTTTGCACACTGCAGAGGTATTGCATTTATATATTGTAATACCCATATTGACAGTTAAATGTGGATATCACAACTGTTGTTATATTGATGATCAAAGTATTTCATGTGCATTGTGTCACACAATTAAAGGAAACGACTTTGTTTCTTTAATTATTCGTATTGATATATTTCGGTATAATATTGTGTGTTTATGTATGTATGTATGTATGTATGTATGTATGTATGTATGTATGTATGTATGTATGTATGTATGTATGTATGTATGTGTGTGTGTGTGTATGTATATGTGTGTGTGTTTGTGTATGTGTGTGTGTGTAATGTAATACGTCAATAAGAGTGCAGTTTTCAATGTTTGTATTTGTTTAATTTTATTGTTCTCTAAGGTTTATTCAATCAATCACATTATTTCTAACAATAATTCATGTATTTTTCATGCACGTAGATTTATTAATTGAGTATATACCTTCCCAAACATTTTTGAACGATGATTCAGCACGTGTTGTTTATTCCCATTCACTTGAACACTTCTTTCCCATCCCGCCATTTTAGTGGATTATGGTAACGAACCCAATTCACAATATGACTTTCAGAAGTGTTGCCCTTCCTTAACTCGATCGCTATAAACAAAATAAGAAGCTATCATTGCTTGGTTAAATGTCTTTCAGGTATTGCGAAAATGGCCTATTGACATAGCTCGCAATCCAAACTCGAAACGTGATACAACTGGAGCAAATTAAACCTTCAGGACCCACTCACTGATCAGGCGAGGCGAATCGAATATTTAAACCATCGAAAATCAGTTTAATATTATTTCGTAATCCTTCAGGTACACTTCGCTTCAATTTGATTACTTACCAAACTTTAATTAAGGTAGATGAAAAGATATAGGTACATATGTATGATATATTGTTCATTCTAGTATGTAAGGCAAACTGGTAGGTAGGCAAGATAAGAACATATTACATCAACGTACTACCCCAGTAAGTAACTATAAAACAGCCAAGCATTAAAATGATAATCTGTCGCATGTGAAATCCAATTTGTTTTTTCTTGGCGCATGGTTCCTTGGATCAAGTGTGATTTCTGCTCGACTCAGAGGTGTTTCAGATTTATTCGAAATGTTGGTAAAAATATATATTCTGTTGTTATGGTTCCAAACTGACTTTAGGGTACATGTGTGCTTCATAGACTAATTACCCACACGACTTAATCTGTATTACTTCTTGCACATTATACTACCTATGGACATTATTATTGCTTGGTTTCAGATACAGTATACACAAGTAGTTTAGTCATATAAGTAGATTGTAACAGAATTGTTACCGAGAGGATGGTGGATTAAATGAACAACACAAATACAATATGTGAAAGAAAATATAAATTTATGAAATAAATTATGAATGAAAAATAATGATGTATCAACACAATAACTCATGCGTTCAACCCACAATTACACTCACAACCATTCACAATACATGAATAAATTAAATATTAATACAAAATAAAACACACATACAAAAGAATCTCCTGGACTATACACAGATCCAAGGAACCTTTACAAAAGTTATATTATCGCAAGTATAAATTACGATAACAAATCAAAACATCAAACTAGACAATCGCACGTATAGATTGCAACAACTAGCACGAACACATACATGTATTTAATCAAGTTGCTAGCTTTTATTGAGATTCATGCAATCCCTTGAAATACTAATGTGATTTGAAGTAACTATGTAAATACAACAATGTATTCAATTGTACTACAATTGCAACACACATATGTGTCTCGACCCTGTATAACAGTACGATTCACCAACAGTTGAATCGCCGCCCAGTTTCACCGAAGACCTAGGGTTGACCAATACTTTTATCGGCCGTTTGCCCTTCACGGATCCACCACAGTTATACGTACAGACAGCATACAACATCTACTAGAACCAACGGTCCCAAATACTTTAAGATGCCACCCCGGATGTTTACAACTCTAGAAAGCTCCGACACTCGGACTTCTAGATTTCCGGATATTTACACGTCACGACAGATGTAGACGAACAGACAGTTCGACAGACAGACAGTCAGATACTTCAATTCGATTGCACAATTAAACGGCACAATCAATCACATTCAGCTATAATTCAGAGATGTTCTGCAACAAATCAGCTACGATATCAAAGACGTTATCAAAGATGTTCCCAGAGATGTTATCAGATGCGTTATCAGATATGCTATCAGAGATGCTATCAGCCGACGTTATCAGAGATGTTATCAGCCGACGTTATCAGAGATGTTATCAGAGATGCTATCAGAGATGCTATCAGATGTGTTATCAGAGATGCTATCAGAGATGATATCAGCCCTTTGGCTGGAGATTGAAAGACGAGCTATCTATCCTGTGATTAGATACTTTAGGTCCCGTAATATTGATCATAAATATTCTGCCTTATATACCCTCAAATAGGTGAGCAGAAATCACGGCAAGATTATCGTGCACCCTGTGAGTCTAATGTTCCGTATTTCATGTAACTCAAAGTCAGGCACATGCAAATCGTTACACGCCGCTTACCTTGGAGAAAACCACTTATTCACCCCAGGTAATGCATGTACGACGAAACAAAGAAATGGTGAGATTAGTTTGTAAATCAAGAAGAAAATAAATTCAATTTTCGCCTAATTCTGTGACATAGATGCTCGAATAAACTTTTCCATTAAAATATTCTCCAGTTAAAGTCACAAAACAGTGCCAAATAGCATGTCACCCCTCTAAATATAGAAGTCTTGCTGGATAAGAAAATAAGATAAATTATACAGCAACTATATGTCTGAAGCCAAACATTAAATCTCAGTTTTACTATCCTTCTATGTCTCCCCCACCCATTCCACCATTTCTTCATGAACCTCATATTGATCCACTTATATTTGAAAGTTGTGCATTTTATATTTAGAATAGTATTTATTTGTTACATACCAGTAATGGATAATACCAAGAAAGGCACCGCTCCAGCGGCCTAGTGGTTATAGCGTGCGCCGAAGAAACGGGAGGTCGTGGGTTCGATCCCCGGCCGAGTCATACTAGAGACTTACAAAAATGATACTAACGCTCAGCATTAAGAGGTTAGTGTTAGGACGGATCGGCCTGGTGTTAGGATAATGTGACTGGGTGGGATATCATGCTACATGTCTGCGGCATGATCCCCCATCGTTAGATATCACTATAAACTGCCGCACTGCAGACATCGTAGCGATATGACTGAAAAACTGTTAAAGCTACGTTAAAAATCCTAATCAAATAAACAAACAAACAAACCAGAAGATAGAACATTTTTAATAAGTGCATAATCAAACTATATTGACCTAAATTAAAAGCACAACACGTCAGCACAGATGATTGTTCAAAAGCTTAGAAAATTAGAAGCGTTAATTGATAAATTTTCCCTTTAAATAGGTGCTTATTTGTTTTAAACATTTTAAGAAACCATTTTACGTGTCCGTTTCAAATCCCTAGTAGTTAGTTAATGCACACAGAAGAACGCCGTTAATCCAAACTTATTGGGAACAT
Source organism: Unio pictorum (assembly GCA_030141615.1). Taxonomy (NCBI): domain Eukaryota; kingdom Metazoa; phylum Mollusca; class Bivalvia; order Unionida; family Unionidae; genus Unio; species Unio pictorum. Next base: position 6,751,173 of record JARLTB010000207.1, read on the forward strand.
CGCTACCCGGACATATTTCAAAGGAAACTCAATTCTTGAACGTCAGTTAGTCCATTAAATTGTAATTTCGGATCCAAAAAAAGATTTCAGGGCCCATAGTGTAAAATTACAATAAAACTTACCTAAATAATGCGTTAAAAAATATCTGTCCAAAATAAGAAAATTTGAAGATTCATATATTTAAACAGAGTCAGTCGGATAACTAAGATTTACCTAAGCAAACCTGGAGATGTGTCAATTTATTAAACTCAGACTAGTCAAATTCTTTTGGCTGGTTAAAGCTTTAAATAGTTTGAGTGCGCGCGTGTGTGTGTGTATGTGTTTGTAAACGCTTCAAGTAGGGTTACCATATTGTAACCATCGATTGTATACTTAATGTCGGTTTTGGCTGCTTGCCAACAGAGATGCTAAGAATTCTATAAACAAACTGGGATCCAATCGTCCACACTTTTAACATTACATAAGGTTATGAAATTATGTATGTCATTAAGATTATTTTTTTGTTTTGTTTTGGTTTTCTAACAATGGTATAGAACAGTCACAGTTTGTTGATGGCTGTACAAATGAAGTTGATTTAAGCTTTGGACAGTACATTGCTTCATTTTACGATAAACACCGACTTCAATTATTGGCGCATTAACATCTATTACAATTACAGAATATAACTTATAAAAATGATTGTATTGTATTAGTATATGATAACATTTGTAACTGCAAGACATCAGTTCGAATTAGTTGTATTTTTACATTATAAAAAAGCGTAGACTGTGGATATCACTACCAGCACAATAAAGAAGATTTGCAAGTTTTTGTTTAAATTTATATTTATGTGCAAAGTGCGTGGTTCAAAAAGGTGAAATAAACACAAGCCAATATATGACTAATTTATTTCAATCGTTATTGAATATACATGCTCAGCTAGCAAATAGGTGTACATGTACATGTATACTCTATCACGACCTCGTTAAATATAAACTAATGATGAGTCAATGTTTCCATTACCCGGAAAACTCATGACGCCTGACATATTCACTGGTAACAAAGATACAGATTATATGTATTGATACATGTATTTCATTTGATATATATTTAATTGTTTGTTTGTCCCTGCTCCTGTGGCCTAGTGGATAGAGCGTCAGCCGCGGACGCGGGAGGTAGTGGGTTCCATCCCTGGCCGAGTCATACCAAAGACATGCAAAAATGGTACTAACAGCTGCCTCGCATGACGCTCAGCATTAAGAGGATAGTGTTAGAACTGGTCGGTCTGGTGTCAGGATAATGTGACTGTTTATGTAGATCATGACTTTCATTCAAGGTTAGTAGCCACGTAAACAGGTTTTATTTTTCAATTAAAATGATTGATTGTTGTCAAGGTCAAGGTCAAGACCAGTAAAGAAGTAAACAACTGTTTATTTTTGAAAGTAAAAATGATTGGTTTCTGTCAGGGTCATGTTTGAAGTATATGATATAATCTTTGTTTTCGTGAAATATATAGCTATATGTGGGCTTTTACTGCTGAAGTTAAGTCATTTTCTTTTGTTGGTGACAGTTGTGCGTCCATGTTATCTTTTCTTCAGTTCACTTGGAACTTAAAGAATTCATTCGTATTTCTGGAAATATTTGATGTTCTCATACAGAAATCGTGGACAAAAACAATGTATCAAAATCTTATCCGGATTTCCAACACGGGTGTGTTAAATGTTATGATTATGAAAGGAACTATAGATAAACACAAAAATATACTTCAGCATACGTCTTCGTCCTCCATATTTAATTTTCCAGCAGGAGAGATACACCTGAATGTATTAGAACATTTCATTACTAGGATATTTGTACTTTTCTTTAGTGGATTTTTCTTGGATTATTTTTGGATTTGATTTTTAAAACTGTAAGTTCTTTTCCATTTTTAAAATCTGTTTCCAGGGAAATAAATTATTTCTTAAATTTTTTCAAAGCTTGTTTTTACTCGTTCAATGTTACCGTTAATTATAGCCTAAACACGTAACATTACACACACACACACACACACACACACACACACACATATATATATATATATATATATATATATATATAATGTAATCAAACTTCCGTTAATTTCTAATCATCTTTAATCAATAGTGTCAGGATCGGATTATGTTAAGTGTTTGGCCGGGGGGCCGGGTAGGATTTTAAAAGGACTCTGGCTGTCCTGGAAAGGTCACTACACCAGAAGTCTATGTGTCTATTTACTCAAAATTTGGATAATACCTGCTCAAGAACAAAACGTTTGTCAAATTTCAATTGGCATGTGACTCTACCTTTGTGTGTTTATGAATCTTTTCTAGCTGGATGGGGAGAGTCAGGACACTCTGAACGCGACCACACCCCCGATCCTGCCCTGCGGTTGTTTTGCTCTTTTCACTTTTCGGGATGAGAAAAGTATCAAAGATTCATCATTTTAAAGTAATGAGGTTACTGATGATAAATTTGTGTTCAAGATATCGTAATGACTTTCTAATGATGGCAACATCCATGTATTCAAGGATGTTGTTACTGGTATCCCATTGAAATATTGATTATGCTATTAATGCTACAAGTATTGAGAAAAACATTATATACATTAAACATATTGGCTGATATACATGCATGTAAAGTGAGATATTAATGTTTCATCTTACATGTTGCATATGGTAACCTGAGTGTAATAAAGAATATGTCGTTGTCAGTAATATCGTGGCGTTAAATAGTGTGAATATTGTAGCAGACAATCCTTTGGCTACACTACGCCATGTCTTGCTATCTCGGGTTCTTGATGATATGTCATTGTATTTTGAGCGATTCCCCGCTGTATTTGCCTGTGGACTTGTGCTCCAGAGAGCGACATATTTCTACATCAGCGGGATACCGTCTTATTGCTGGCTTCTTGTCGCCGACTTCCTTTGGTCTCCGATTGAGGTGCAGAGTCATCGACTAGGTCGAGGAAAGAGCTTGTCCCTACAAGTGTTAGATTCCCCGGCCTGGCTCTTTCCTCTTGGGCGAACTACGACCAAATGTGCAGCTCCCGCTGGATGGTTATACTGCTTCACAAAGTAGACGTCTTCACACAACACCGCTTCACAGCACACCACCATTGCTGCCACAGTTGGCACGTATATTCCTAACAGATGGAATATCGTGGCCAAAACATGAAGACGCTATATAGTGCTACAAAGCCACTAAACATTTAAAGGAGGAACACAAACTTGTCAGTGAAATGAAAATGAGCTTTATACGGAACGATGAGTACCGTTCGTCAGTTTTCTCATTATAATAAGGTATCAACTGGTTCTCAGCTTTCATATTTGTTTATGCGAAACAGCGTAATATATTTATCACTTCTGAATATAATAATGTAAACGTTGCCAATTATAGAAACTTCCTGCTGTTGATGAGTCTCTCTCTCTCTCTCACTCTCTCTCTCTCTCTCTCTCTCTCTCTCTCTCTCTCTCTCTCTCTCCAAAAGGTTGCTCCAATCACATAGGATCAGGAGAAGTCTTCGACGTCAGTTAAAATTTACATTGAAGGTAACATTGCATAACACTTACTCTATATTTTAAGTGTTGGAAATTCTCTTCTGTTATGAAGTTACTTCAGTATGTACACTAACCATCATTTTTATCATTTAGTTTGATTCTCATTTATGTAAGAAAATTAAACCTTTATTATGCATTCGAGTGTGACAGGAAAATTACACCAGCGGATTCAAAATGTTGACCCTTAGACTTTTCTCATTCAATATCGAACTTAATTTAAAATTGATTTATTTTTCCTCTTTTCCAATAAAATCAACATTTAAATAATTTTATAATTAGAATAACTGGACAGGTATCATACTTTATCTACGTTCAACATGTATGCCGTCATTAATAATAATAATAATATTTATAATAATAATAATATTTATAATAATAATAATAATAATAATAATAATAATAATAATAATAAAATTTTGTTTGTTGGTTTGATTAGAAATTTTAAAGTAGCTTTAACAATAATTTGTCATATCGCTACGTTATCTGCAGTGAGGCAGTTTATAGTGATGTCTGGCACTGGGGCATCATGCCGCAGACATGTAGCATGATGTCCCACCCAATCACATTATCCTGACACCAGGCTGACCAGTCCTAACACTAACCTATTAATGTTGAGAGCCAAGCGAGGTAGCTGTTAGTACCATTGTTGTAAGTCTAATTGGTATGACTCGGTAGTGGATCGATCCTAAGACGTCCCCATTCCACGCTAACCATTAATTCACTGGAACGGTTTAATAATAATAATAATAATAATAATAATAATAAGTAGTAGTAGTAGTAGTAGAATGTATCCTTCACTGAATTTGTTCTGCAAATTTCATACGCGCAGCCCAGCATTTAGCTAAAATATAATCATTTACACGTTCATATTATACGTATAACACATACACTGATGATAGATCAGGGATTCACCTGTAAATTATGGATTTAAAACTTGTATATAACCCAATTCATTTCAATTGTAATAAAAGTAAGACTGAAATACTCAATGTAGAATTTGGCGGAGAGCCAAAGGTGAAATCCTGTCAGGCGGTAAAGTAAATGCCTTTTGCAATTCTCTGCTGAGCCATATAAACGAGGTCGGATCAGGTCTAATGTTTCGTTGTTTCACGGAAGGGGTTCGTAGGGGGTGGGGTAAAAATTTAAAAGGGTCATGACGTTCTTGAAAAGGCACCAACACAAAAATCTGTGTATATTTACTCAATGTGTGCATATTTCCCAATGAACTTGCTCAAGAAAGAAACGAAAAGCAAATTTCAGTGACCAATGACAGTAAGTTTTTGACTGTACTTTTCGCTTTTCTTTTTTTTAGCGGATGGCGCGCCGTAAACTCTGTCTCCTAAACTATAAGGCTGAGACTGACTATTACTTCATTCCGCATACACACTAATCTGGTGTGGGCTTATTAATGTAACAAAATTTAATTAAACTGAATACAACAAATAATACTGAAATGTACAAAGCAAATACCGTAAATACATTGTTACATCACAAAATGCTCGATAATACCCAATATGTCATTATCAGTTCAAAGTCTGGTTTTAAATATTAAAAATGATCATACAAATATCACGAATAAACCATTACACATGTCAATTATACCTAGAGTAATCTGCAAAGATTGTGACAAAACTGAAACCTTCATGTTAGTAAGAATGCAATACATTTGTCACAGGTAAAAAAACAAACCCAGCAAATCACACCATACAATGCTCATCTTGTACTGAGTACATTGTTTTAAAATTAGTCTCAAAAATATTTGACACAAGCCAACGATCATAGAGCCCACCATCCCATCCCCCGAAAAAGAGGAAAATGCTCTTAAACTTGCGTAGGAATACATTCATGGGTAATTATCAGGAAGTAATAATTGCGACCAAAGTCCATACGCCTAACAGCTCTTTCTAGAAATAACTCCATATCCACAACGTTGTAAATTTGGCGATAAAATAACACCAGGAGATAAATGTATACTTTGACAATTGCATTATGCTCAATTCAGATCGTATTTATGACATAATTTCTCTACAGTGACTTTAGTGCTGAATTAATAATTTGTATCTAAGATTAAAAAATGAAAATGCCAGGAATTATTTTTTTGCAGAGACAGAGCAAATGGATGAGGATATTACAAAATCACACGGGACATACATCAAAGTATGCCTGTAACGTTACAATAAAGCTCATCTGAACCGCCTTATATAATCTAGGTGATTAAGTCTCGTCTTTTATTGGATATCAAAATGTGATAAAGGATAAATAATAGTAACAACAGATTAATGTTCAAAGGTGATGTACTAGAAATAAAGTTTCGATGACCATTGAGCCAAAACAGTCAACAGGCAACCATATTTTCTAAACGTGTATCCGTTATAAGGAAATTGTTCCTCTACAAAAAATAAAGGATGTGCATAATTAATAGAGAGAAAACAATGAATGAGTGATTCATCAAAATCATAATAACTCATCTTAATCATTTCTCCGCGAATTTGAAAGCATGAAATCATCAAGATTATGTTATTTGTTCATATAGATATCGAGACAAATATTCTGATATAACTTATCAGAAATTAACGATATAAGCGAATAGAAAAAAAAGCTGGAAATTTCACTTGATTCTTGGACAGTTTAATCGTATTATTTGCATAAATAGTTTTTTGAAGAGTAATCATATATGTATGTCGCACTTGAAATCCAATTTGTTATTTCTTGGCTCATGGCAAGTATGAGGTGGTTGAGATTTATACGAAATGTTGGTAAAATATATATTCTGTTGTCATGTTTCCAAAATGACTTTAGGGTATATGTGTACTTCACAGACTAATTACCCACACGATTTAATCTGCATTACTTCTTGCACATTATACTACCTATGGACGTTATTGTTGTTTGGTTTCACATACAGTATACACAAGTAGTTTAATCATAAAAGTAGATGTTCAAATAAACGTTTTTATTAAAATATTCTCCAATTAAAGTCACAAAAAAGTGTCAAATAGCATGTCACCTCTCTAGGTATGTAAATATAGACATCTTGCTGGATAAGAAATTAATACAAATGTATACAGTAACGATATGTCTGAAGCCAAACATTAAATCTCAGTTTTGCTATCCTTCTATGTCCCCCCATCCCCAATTCAACCCTTTCTTCATAAACATTTCATTGATCCACTTATATTTGAAAGTTGTTCATTTTATATTTAAAACAGTATTTATGTTTTACATACCAGTAATGAATACTACCAAGAGAGGCTTGCAACATTCGTAATAAGCGTATAATCAAACTATATTGACCGAAATTAAAAGCACATCACGTCAACAGAGAGGGTTGTTCAAAAGCTTTAAAAAAAACAAGCGCTAATTAATACATGTTCCTTTTAAATATTTGCTCATTTGTTTTAAACATTTAAATAAAAATTACGTGTCCATTTCAAATCACTGGCAGTTATTTAGTACACAAAGAAGAACGCCGTTAATCTGAACTTATTCGGAAACATCGCTATCCGGCCAATTTCATAGAAAACGGATTTCCTGAACGTCATTTTGTCCATATATCTATAATTTCGGATCCGAAGATATATTTCAGAGCCTGAAATGAAAAATTACAAGAAGACTTATCTCAATAATCCGGAAGAAAACAAACTGTCCAAAAAATAATTTGAAGATTCATATATTTAAACAGAGTCAGTCGGATAACTAAGATTTACCTAAGCAAACCTGGAGATGTGTCAATTTATTAAACTCAGACTAGTCAAATTCTTTTGGCTGGTTAAAGCTATAACTAGTTTGAATGCGCGCAAGTGTGTGCGTGTAAATACTTCAGGAAGGGCTAGCATATTGTAATCATCTACTGTATACATAATGTCGGTTTTGGCCTCTTGCAAACAGAGATGGTAATATTTAATAAGCACACTGGGATCTAATCGTCTACACTGTAAACATTGCATCAGGTTATGAAATTATGTGTGTCATTAAGACCTTATGTTTTGGTTTATTTACCAATTATATATAACAGTCACAGTTTGTTGATGGCTGTAAAAACGACGTTGGTTGATTTAAGTTTTGGATAGTGCATGGCTTCGTTTTAGAATTAAAAGCGATTATTGCCCCATTAGCATCTATTACAATTGGAAAATATGACTGATAAAAATGATTTTATTGTCTTAGTTTATGTTTTATTGTCTCTCCCCCTCCTTCCCCCCTCCGCTTGAGAATAAAATCGGGATTTTATTTCCCCACATTTATCCAAATGCAAATATACGTTACACACGCAATACATGACAAATGCTAACGACGGCACTCGCTGACTACGGACACGAATATACACCCGATATACGGTTATTTACGGACTGCTCTATATCATTTCAACGCTCTTACTCATGAAATCAGCGAGTACGTTCTCTGTTCCTTTTACGTATTTGATATGCATCTGGTACCGACCATCGCATTAAGCGTCGATTTTACAATTTTGCTTGCGCCAGATAGGTAAGGGGTTGGTGGTCGGTTTCCAGTATAAACTTGCGCCCGTACAAGTACCGCGTGAACCTTGATATTGCGAACACGGTTCCAAGGCATTCCGTCTCCTATACGGAGTAGTTCTTCTGGGCATCAGACAATTTCTGACTGCCGTAGGAAACAGGGAAAAGCGTCCCCTCGTGCACTTGCTACCGTAGTGCTCCTTGTCTTGTATAGCATGCTTCGTTTTCGGTGCCATTCTCTGACACTTGTCGCATGAGAGACACATTTAATGATATCTCCTTGTACACCTGGGTAGTAAAACCCTTGTCAAGAAGGTCACGCGTCTAGGCAATTCCAATGTGTCCTTTCATGAGAATTTCGTGCGCTAGTTTTAACACTTCGTCTCGCTTTTGTTTCGGCACGACGACTTGCTTAATGTGTTCGCTGCCTTTTCTGGCCTAGCGATACAAGATCCCCTTCTTGTACGCAAACTTCTTCGCGCCATTCGGCGTTTCCTTCTCCGTTCCCTCGTCAGCCTATTTGTGCAACTGCACCAGAGTTGTGTCCTCCTACTGAATATTCCTCAATTCGTCCGGAAGTACCTTACTAACCGGTGTCGACGTAACGTCCATCGGATTCGGTTTCGTCTGTCGACTCTTGGACCTGGTTTCCGCAGTACTCACTGGCATCGCTGTGCAGGTTTTGGGGTTCGGTTCTGGCAACAGATAACGACATTCCAATATGACATCGTGTGCCAGTCCACTCAAGCATGCAGCTTTACTTTTCCATTTCATGGACTGTGAATGAGGTCAATGACAGCCACTGCCAATGAGTCACGCTTGCTGTTCGCGTATTGATTTTCAGTTACCTTCCCTGTGTAATCTCTAGTCTCCACGTATTTCTTGTCGACAAACACTGGAGCGCTGCAGACTGAGTCGTACAAGATGGTGGCACCACTCCGTTCACAGTTATTGACGCAAGGTTTGCTGCTTTAGAGTTTGCCTCCGGGTCGCACTCCTTTCTAGCAACGACATTCACCTGGGTCTGCCTGCCCTTGGGACAGTCGCTGGCAAAGTGCCCCGAGCGTTTGCAGTTGAAACACGGCGGTTTTCGTGGTTTTCGTGGGTGCGTCCTGCCCATGTCTATAGGTGGCATCCTTACCTGAGAGTCCTTCTCCGACCTTCCCGTCGCCCTGACGGTTTCGGACAGCAGGATGTCCGACCCCCACCGAACAACGCAGTGGGTCGGGGTCCGTCAGAGCCCACAGAACACCTCCACTCTTCGAGTGTGCCTGTTCGTATTTTTCCGCCATGCTAGAAATTTCGTCGATCTTTCTGTGCTCTCTCTCTCTCTCTCTCTCTCTCTCTCTCTCTCTCTCTCTCTCTCTCTCTCTGCTAGATCGTTCGACGTCGGCCATCTTCGTCCACTTCTCAGATAACCCTGTGGAATTGCGAGTGGGACTCTGTTGTCTTTTTCGTCGAGTCAACGGTATGTTTTGGCAGTCAGCCGATTATGGCAAAGATGGGCCTTCTTAAGCGCATCGTAGTTGTCATCGTAGTTGTCAGCCTCGTTGGCAGCTACATTGTGGTAAACTTCACGAGCTGTACCTTGCAAAAATGCTGAGACGTTGATTGCTCAATGATGCGGTAAAAGTTTGTGAGCGGCCGAGAGTTTCTCAAATTACACGAGAAAATCATCAATGGACCCGTCCTTGTCATTGAATCGCGCCATGCTTATCTGTACCATTCGGTGGTCGATCAGTGATCATATGCTTCTCCCAGGGATCGTAATGTTGTCGTCCGTATCGTTAGCCCTAGCTCGTACCCTTAACCTTTAGCTATCGTTCCTTTGTGGTGGAGGATTTCCGGGCCAGCTCTAATTCTTTCTGGGTTTCTCTTTCGGCGGATATCCGGTACAGCTCTAATTCTTTTTCGGCGGCTATCCAGGTATGCTCTTATTATTTTTAGGCGGCTTTTAATGCTTTCCATTCTTTTATGCGTTCCTCTAAAAACGCTGCCAGGTGATCTCCCTCGTAGCCGAGATCTACCGCGCCCATGGCACGGTACTCTTTAACCATCTGTATTTCAGTAGTTATGTTGTTATTATCCTAACAATAAGTGATACCTTGTCTTAGCTTACTAAAAAATTGACAGATATTAACATTGCCAACCAAGGACTCACCTGTCGACCCCAAACTTCGTTCAGGTAAGATAGTTGCTCGATATTTGCTTCACAATTACTGCAATTAATCAAAAATCTACAAAGCATGCAAATATCAAAATATAACATAAACAAGATGAAAAATCAACAAATTCAAATACACAGGATAGAAAATATCTCACACTGTTCGCTACTACTTCCAAACAAATAAACTTTAGATCCAAAAGAAAATATTTGTCTAATTAATATTACTGACGAAAGAGCCTATGTGAAGGTTCTGGTGCCTACCAGTTTGAGGTAGGGTGCTCCCAATTTATTTAAATTAATACAGAACATGCACCCTGGCTCGTTTGTGTCCGAAATTGAAGTAGTGATAGAGAGATGAAAAGCTCTGAGTCCCCTGTCAGCGTTGCGGACAGTTAAAGTAATGAATACACAAACTGTGAAATTTAAATAACAGTTTCATATAATTCAAACAGTAATCTCTCAAATACAATTCAGTTAAAATCCTATCACTCGACCAAGTGACGGACAAGTTCATCCTTTGAATTAGTGTGTGAAATATTCCCTTCTCTCCTGAGTCCTACTCATCTGTATGATTATTTTCCTCTTTTCATTTTCTGCCTCCGTTCTCCCTTCAACTTCTCTCTCTGTCCTTCCTTCTCTCTTTTGTCTCACAGAGACTCAGACTAACTGCTGAGATAATTCCCTCTGGTCCCTAAAACTTCCTTCTAACTTATATTTTGTATCCTAGACACTCGGACCACTGCATTGAATAATTCCAACTTGTCCCTAAAAGCTTCTAAAGAATACATACATGGACATTAGCAAAGCATCTTTCTTTTGCTATGTAACTCACTTTTACATTAATATCATTAGATAGGCCATTACCGATTTCGGTCTCGCATTTGTGCCCATCGAAATACATATTCTCCCTGGTAAGTGTACACTGTATCTATCTATCTATCTATCTATCTATCTATCTATCTATCTATCTATCTATCTATCTATCTATCTATCTATCTATCTACCTACCTACCTACCTACCTACCTACCTACCTACCTACCTATCTATCTATCTATCTATCTATCTATCTATCTATCTATCTATCTATCTATCTATCTATCTATCTATCTGTATATCTAACTATATGTGTGTGTGTATATATAATTCTCAATCTTATTATACAAAACAATATGATATAATCAGACATTGCACTTCAACAAGTGTACACACATATGCACATATCCATGCGCTGATATATCCGTACACATGATACTCCAAGAAGTATACACAAATTCCTATACTAATGTTGCACACCGCAACCATTATACAAAGTTTATAATTCAATTCAACATTTGCAAATCTATATCAAATGAAAAAATGCATGAGGTTACTACGAATGAACCCAATAGCGAATTACAATATTAATTCTACACATCACATTGCTCATATCTCATAACACGCATGTATATTAAACACTACGAATTAATCATATATATATATATATATATATATATATATATATATATATATATATATATATATATATATATATATATATATATTACAACAATCGAGCAAATAATGACTAACCTGTTTCGAAGATCTTGTTCATTCCCAGAATAAGAAATAAGAATCCCCCTAATAGCGAATGGTCTCGGAGTTATTTATTTGCCTTTACTTCCCGCAAAATAATTGTAAACCTACTAACATTTTGGTTCTCAAGATGATATATTTAAACTTAAGATTCTAATGTTTGGCTCGCTTTGCTCAATTCCGATTGGAGGCTGATTCATAATGATCAGACATCGCCCATCCCAGACGTCTGTCAAGGATGTTTACGATACAATTTGATGATCCTTTGTTCCAAAAAGAAATCGTCACTTACCTGTGAACAATTTTACGTTAATGGCTTTGACAAAACTAACCTGCGCGTCTCTAGGCGTCTCTAGTTTATGGACATGTCAATTAACTGTCTGGACATATTCAAACATTGTCACAGGATGAAGCCGGGTTGGGGCGATACAAATAAACCACCCTCGGATGAAGCTGTACGCGGCAGAGAAACCAGAGTACATAATTTACCACATATACTTATTGATACAAGTCATACACAATACCGTGACATACGTTACGCATTTTGACGACGAGAAATTATAGTCTCAAGGCCTAACATACCCATGTTGAAATCTGGTTTGATTCCAGAACATGACTATATATATATATATATATATATATATATATATATATATATATATATATATATATATATATATATATATATATATATATGTCGATTAACATTTTAATGCAAGAATGGGTGTTTTCTCAAGTTGATATCATTATATAATAGTTTAAGGCACGATAACAAAACCAGGATTAGTGTCTAAAGCACATTTCTAGAACATTTAAATTTGTCAAAAAGATAAGGTACACCAGGTTCTCCATGATGAATACCAACAGCGTATAGCCAGAGTAAGATAAACATATTTTCTCCATTGATAATGATTCTAATATTTAATCTATACCCACAGAGTAACTTTAGTAATGTATTATGATGTTTATACAATCAATGTTACTACTCAGGTCAACCCATGAACTTGAATTTAAAATGAAGTCAATAAAGTAAAATATTCATAAAATATGATCATCGAAAAGAAAGCTAGCAAACAATACAAATAAAATAATCATGACACGAGAAGAATACAAAACGTTATTTTCACAAGTAAGTGGAGATGTTTGAGAAGATGAAAGTTGTACAAATTTAAGCATGGAAAACACCGCAGCATTTTTACATGCAATAAGAGCCATCAGGATTGCATGACCTAGCCGCAGGAATTTAGTCACCAACGTTGGAAAACATGTCGAGAAAGCCTCGCATTTGATTAGGCGGAAGAAAGGAGCAATGGAAAAGCTAATCAGTTATTGCATGAGTTAGATCAACTCAATCGGCGCATCTCTTGAGAATGTTTTTGTGTCATCGCCGAAACGCAATATGAAAGAGGATCCCTACGTTTATCATTGACACGTTTGTATTGTGAAACAACATATATTGAAAGAAAATATGATACAATTGTTTATATAAGAAATGCTTAACAAGTTGCAGTCATACATCATGCCCAAAACCTCCGGTCAAGAGGAGTAATAGGCATGAAATGAAAACGATAGAAACAGAAAGACGTAAGCTGTATAATTATATTACATCATGTAATATATTTTTATATTATTTGAAGTGAAGGTGGACGCGGTGGCTCATTTGGTAGAACGGTGGATATCAAGTCGAAGAAACGCAGGTTAGAAACAGCATGGGTAGTTTAACTGCCGATTAAAATCAATAAAAGCAAAATCCTGTACGACCACAATAATAGGTCCCATCCAGCAAGATGGCACCGATGTCGTACACTATTCAACTAACAGTGAGTTTAAATAATTATTTTAATGACATATAAAAAAAATCAACAACAGGTATAATGTTTTTTCTGACAAAATGTAAACGATTATTGGTATCAGTCCAAAAGTGTGGGTTTTGTTCAGGTTACCTCATGCTGAGTGTAGATTACAGTATGCGTATATGTAAATGTAAATAAAAACATACATACATTTTGGCACAGTAGTTATCGATCAATCGATTTGAAACAAAGAACTTAAGATCGGCATACAGAAACAAAGAACTTAAGATCAGCATACACAGGTTTAAAAACTAGTATTCTAACTATTAGGCGAGAGAATCATGAAATACAAAAAGCATATCGAGCGTTGAAGTATGTCACAAACATAATTCATTTAGCTACATTATCCAACTACAGTACTAAGATCAGGGAAAGTGCCAGCTGCAAAGAGCCCTTCGAGATTACTAACTAATGTCAAGGGACAAATGCACATCACTGCCAACTACATTCTCTCCAGTTGCCGTTTCTGACCTGTTTGTAAATTTCTTCCGTGACAAGGCACAAACCATTAGAAATAAGCTTGATAACACAATTTCAATTGACTCGTCATCAGCATACAGTTGCGATACAGAATTTCAGCGACAACTGTTATTTGAAAAACATTTGAACATTTGAAACTGAATCGATGGATTTAGTACGGACAATCGTGATGAAGAGTGCTTAGATCCAATATTACCTTCACTAACTGATGTTATTAATATCTCTCTCTCTCTCTCTCTCTCTCTCTCTCTCTCTCTCTCTCTCTCTCTCTCTCTCTCATCTGCAGAATCACCATCAGTTCTCAAAACTGACATTGTAAAGCCTATGCTGAACAAACTAACACTGGACCATAACGATTTAAAGAACTACCACTCAGTTTCTAATCTTTCGTTCATATAAACAATCTTAGAAAAAGATTTTTTAACCCATCTTATATGTCATCTGAACTCAGTCTATTTAGCAATGAACAGTGTGCATATCGCCCTTGCCACCGTACTGAAACTAGTCTTTTGAAAGTAGTTAATGACATTCTCTCTGCTTCTGATAGTGGAAAAAGTACAGTCCTCAGCCTCCTTGATTTGTCTGCAGCATTTGACACATTTACGTATATTTGATTTAAGTCATTTTTTTTGTTTTAATTCTTTGTTTGTCATATTCAAATTTTACATTTTAAGTTTAAAATTCATTGATTGGGAGATATTGTTTTAAAAAGTGGGATGACCTGTAAATAAACACCAAATGTTAACATCATTTCTGACCTGTTTCAGAGTTTGTAAACAAGCTTTTAAAATAATTGGCTGATTCCAAGGACATTATGGAGCTTTTATGTCAACAGCCTTTTATTTTTAGTTCTTGAGAGTAAAAATAACCGATTCTTAGATCATACGGTGTGTACATGTTTTTATGAACGTAACTTTGTTCTAAAGATTCTAGAAGATCATGTGACCCCTTCCCTGTTTACTTAAAAACAGGTATATAAATTATAATTTTGGGAACGAACTATTTAGTAGAGTCTGGGCTGTTAGAATATTAAGTTGTGTTGTTTTTGAGTTATTTTTAAATTACCTTGTACTGAAAATTATTTCAATTCGTTTGGATCAAGAAGATTTATTGTGTTATTTATCTGGAAAACATTTGTGCTCATTGAATTTCATAAGACCAGAACTGACTTCATCAAGTGACATCGTCTTCCATCTTGGATATTTCACTAAGATTCGAACTGGGAATATTTAGGATATTTTATTACCAGAACATTTGCAATTTCACTAGTGGATAATATTGTGAATTATTTTTGGATTAACTTTGGAATTGATTCTTAAAACCGTAAGTTCATTTTTTCTTTTCTAAACAATATTTGTACTTAATAAATTGTATTAAGTTTGTACAAGCTTGTTATTTTCACTCTTTCTATGTTACTGTTTATTCGAGCCTAAGCACGTAACATAGAAATTGGGGATCTCGTCCGAGATTGGGGTCAATTGGAATTTGGCTAGAAATTTTTTCAGAAAACGTTTGTTTTAAATTTGAATTTCCCTAGATTTTGGAACGTTTTTAAAATCTTTAGTGAGAGTGACAGGCTTGTTTTAAAATGACATCTCATGTAGAAATATTTATTTCTAATCTTACTCAGGAGCAATTAGATCTTTTCAAAAAAGATGAGTTGATTCAACTTGCCAGAAAATATGATCTTTCTGAAGTCAAGGCTTATTTAATGAAACAAGATATCAAAACAGATTTTCGTCCAATATTTGGTTGAAAAGAATGTTTTGGAAAAAGTGCATTGATTTCGGTCAATAAGTCTGCATCAGACTCTGAGATAAAAATAAAGGAATTATAATTAAAATTCAAGATGGAATTCGAGTTGAAGAAACTGGAATTTTGAGAAAAGGAGAGAGTGACAAGAAATGAGGAAAGAAAAACAATTACGATATGACAAAGAGGAGAGTGAGACAAGAAAGGGAGAAAGAAAAATAATTACAATATGACAAAGAGGAGAGGGAGAGACAAGAAGGTGAGAAAGAAAAACAATTACATTATGACAAAGAGGAGAATGAAAGGGAAATTGAATTACAAAATAGCACATTCGGTTACAATAAAAACAAATTGATAACGAGAGAGAGAAGGAGGAAAGGGAATATCAAATTAAAATGAAAGAAATAGAGCTGGCAAGTAAAAACACCTTCATACTTCAAAACTAAATTTAAGTTTTGATTTAGCAAGGAATATTAGAAAAAGAAAAAGACAAATACTTCATTCGTTTTGAAAATGTTGGAAAAAATTTAAGGTGGCCAAGCAAAAGCCTGACCTATATACAAAAGTAGTGACTATGATGTGGTTAAAGAATGCATACTAAGGGGTTATGAGTTAGTCCCTGAAGCCTATCGGCAAAAGTTCAGAAATTACAGAAAAGGAGCTGGACAAACTCATGTCGAATTTGCTAGAGAAAAAGAGCAGTTTTTTGATAGTTGGTGCTTAGCCAAGAAAGTCGAACAAGAGTATCAAAATCTCAAGCAAATTATATTAATTGAAGAGTTCTAAAACTGTGTCCATAGTGACGTTAAGTTTTATTTTGATGAGCTGCTGACGAATATTCTTTGACACATCATGTTCCTTTTGTTAACAAGACTTCTACTCAACAGTCTTCTGGCAGAAAAGTATTTCAGCTTAATACAAGCCATTCTAAAACTCAAACTAGCACAACTTTCAAAAATCAAACTTCAGAGAAGCTTGATTCTAGATCGTTGTCTCTTCCGACGTGTACCTATTGCAAGAAAAAGGACACGTTTTCTCTGATTGCTACAAATTGAAAAATATGCATCAGAATCAAGACAGACTTGTTCCAAATGCTTTTATTTCTAAGAGGTCGAGGTCAAGGTCATGTATTGAAAGCAATACATTTGTTGGATCTAAATAAATTCCAGTCTGATTTTATGATGGAGAATTATGGACCATTCATATCGAAGGGTTCTATATCATTCTTGGGTGATTCAGCCAATCCCACCCCTATTAAAATTTTAAGGGACACAGGAGCTTCTCAGAGTCTTTTATTGTCAGGTACTTTGTCTTTTTCTGAGAAGTCTTCTTCTAATGAAAGTGTTCTTATTCAGAGAGTAGAGTGCGGCTTTGTTAATGTTCATCTCCATTGTGTAAATTTGTCATCAGACTTAGTGTCAGGACCTGTGACAGTCGGAACAGTTTCCGTTTTACCCGTTGAGGGCATTCATTTATTGCTAGGCAACGACTTCGCTGGAGTCAAAGTTGTGGTTAAACCACTTGTAACTGACAAGCCTGATTTGGATCAGAAAGCTGATCCAATTGAAAAAGAATTCCCTGATATTTTTCAAGCTTGTGCAGTTACCAGAGCTATGGCAATGAAAGCTTTTGAGAATGATGTTGATGAAGTCAGTGTTCCTTTAGCTGACACGTGTATAGGTCAGGCTTTTGATGAGGTCACTTTGATTCCTTGTTTAGATGAATCAGAAGGTATTGATGATAGTGATCCTCTTTTAACAACTCATTCTCTGTATTGTATTCAGGGTGATAAACGACAGTCAGTTGTCGTCGAACAGGAAAACGATACTGAGATCATCCTGTTTGTTTCAAAGGGCGATAAGTGAGACTGAAGCCACTGAAGTTCCTGTCTGTTATTTCATTATAAATGGAATTCTTATGAGAAAATGGAGACCTCCCGAGGTACCTGCTGGTGATGAGTGGTCGGTGAACTATCAAATAGTAGTTCCAAAACCTTACAGACAGGAAATACTTCAACTGGCCCATGAAACTCCTTTGGCTGGTCATTTAGGGATTAATAAAACTTATCACAAGATCTTGACTCACTTCTACTGGCCAAAAAGCAAAAGTGATGTTGCCAAATACTGTAGATCTTGTCATACTTGTCAAATGGTAGAAAAACCCATTCAGAAGATACATAAGGCTCATCTACAACCTATTCCTGCCTTTTGATAAACCATTTAGTAGAATTATGGTAGATTGTGTAGGTCCCTTTCCCAATACCAAGTCAGGTAACCAATACTTGTTGACCATTATGTGTACGTCAACAAGGTTTCCAGAGGCAATTCCGTTGAGGAATATAAAATATAAAATAATAGTAAAAGCTTTGATAAAATTTTTTACTCAGTAAGGCC
Organism: Unio pictorum; assembly: GCA_030141615.1. Taxonomy (NCBI): domain Eukaryota; kingdom Metazoa; phylum Mollusca; class Bivalvia; order Unionida; family Unionidae; genus Unio; species Unio pictorum. Next base: position 6,769,423 of record JARLTB010000207.1, read on the forward strand.
TTCCCAAATCTGTTCAGTCTGATCAAGGTTCAAACTTCATGTCTGGAATTTTCCGACAAGTAATGTATGAATTAGACATTCAGCAATTCAAATCTTCTGCCTATCACCCTGAGAGCTAAGGGGCATTAGAAAGATTCCATCAGACTTTGAAAAATATGATCCGATCATATTGTTTGATACGAATAAAGATTGGGATGAAGGCATTCATTTACTATTGTTTGCTGTTAGAGAATCAGTTCAAGAATCTTTAGGATTCAGTCCCTTTGAACTGGCTTTTGGACACACTGTGCGTGGACCATTGAAGTTATTGAAAGATAAACGTCTCTCTAATGAAGATATTGAGCTCAATCTTCTTGATTATGTTTCTGATTTTAGATACAAATTGTCAATGGCTTGTGAGGTCGCAAGAGCAAATCTACACTCTGCTCCATCTAAAATGAAATCAAGATGTGAAATAAATTCGAAGGAAAGGAGTTTACAGCCTGGTGATAGAGTCCTGGCTTTCTTACCAATGCCACAAAATCCTCAGGCCAAATATTATGGTCCCTACACAGTTGACAGGACAATTAATGACTTAAATTACATCATAAATTCTCCTGGTAGGCGCAAGCAAAAACAACTCTGCCATATAAACATGCTAAAAGGGTATATAGAGAGACATAGCCATGTTAAAAATGTAATTAATTTAGTTGTACCTGTCCCACTCAGTGACGAAATATCATCAGAACCTACTGATATTGAAATGACGAATCTTTGTAATTCAAAAATTATGAAAGATCTAGACCAGAATCTTTCATATTTGCAAGCGCAAGAAAGAAATAAACTGAAACAGTTATTATTTAAATATGAGCACTTATTTCCAGATGTTCCGACAAGGACAAACAAAGTTTTTCGTGACGTTGAAATTGTAAATTCCAAACCTGTTAAACAACATCCATACAGGATGAATCCACTCAAACAGAAATACTTAAAAAAGGAAATTCAATATTTGCTGGAGAATGATTTTATCGAGCCTAGTAAAAGTGATTGGAGTTCACCATGAATACTTGTTCCAAAACCAGATAAAACTTTCCGTATGTGCACTGATTATAGGAAGGTGAACAGTGTGACAAAATCAGAGTCATTCCCATTACCAAGAATTGACGATTGTATTGATAAAATCGGGAATGCCACGTATGTCACCAAATTTGACCGTCTAAAAGGATTTTGGCAGATTCCACTAACGGAAAGAGCAAAGGAAGTCTCGGCATTTGTGACTCCAGATGGACTTTACCAATATAAAGTAAAAGAAGAAGAACAAGTTCTTTTGGACTAAAAAATATCAGGAGGCTTTTGACAAGTTAAAAGCCATACTTGAAACAGCACCAGTTCTTGCAGCTCCAAATTTCAGTCAGTCTTTCAAATTATCTGTCGATGCAAGTGATGTTTGTCCTGGAGCAGTTTTAATTGAAGAAGACAAAAATGGTATTGAACATTCAGTGTGCTAATTTTCAAAGAAATTAATTAAGCACCAGAGAAATTATTCAACTATCGAGAAGGAATGTTTGGCATTGATTTTGGCTTGACAAGATTTTGAAGTTTATCTTAGTTCAGCTCCTTATTTAATTATAGTTTTTAGTGACCACAACCCTCTTACTTTCATCGGCAAGATGAAAAATAAAAATCAAAGATTACTAAGATGGAGTTTGTTATTGCAGGAATATAATCTTGACATCCGGCACATCAAGGAAACATATAATTTAATAGCAGACGCTCTTTCCCGTGTATAACAATATATTATATCATATACACTGTGTAATTTATACGAGTTCTTTTAACCTCAGATGGAAATTGGTGTGTGATAAAAAGTAGGTTTTATCATTTACACCATCCTTTTTATTTTATGGGGGATGGTGTTACGTATATTTGATTTAAGTCATTTAGTTTTGTTTTAATTGTTTGTCAGATTCAAATTTGACATTTTAAGTTTAAACGTCATTCATTGGGAGATATTCTTTTTTTAAAGTGGGATGACCTGTACATAAACACCAGATGTTGACCTTATTTCTGACCTTGCTTCAGAGTTTGTACACAAGCTTTTAAAATGATTGGGTGATTCGCAGGACATTATTCAGCTTTGTTGTCAACATCTTTTCATTTTTAGTTCTTGAGAGTAAAAATAAATGATTCTTATATCATATGGTGTGTACGTGTTTTTGTGAACGTAACTTTGTTCTAAAGATTTTAGAAGATCATGTGACCCCTTCCCTGTTTACTTAAAAACAGGTATATAAATTATAATTTTGGGAACGAACTATTTAGTAGAGTCTGGGCTGTTAGAATATTAAGTTGTGTTGTTTTTGAGTTATTTTTAAATTACCTTGTACTGAAAATTATTTAAATTCAATTTGGATCAAGAAGATTTATTGTGTTATTTATCTGGAAAACATTTGTGCTCATTGAATTTCATAAGACCAGAACTGACTTCATCACGTGACATCGTCTTCCATCTTGGTTACTTCACTAAGATTCGAACTGGGGATATTTAGGATATTTTATTACCAGGACATTTGCAATTTCACTAGTGGATTATATTGTGAATTATTTTTGGATTAACTTTGGAATTGATTCTTAAAACCGTAAGTTCATTTTTTCTTTTCTAAACAATATTTGTACTCAATAAATTGTTTATTAAGTTTTTACAAGCTTGTTATTTTCACTCTTTTTATGTTACTATTTATTCGAGCCTAAGCACGTAACACACAATATACCATGATATATTATTTCACCGTCTCCAGTATGTATTTGGCATTCCCAGTACAGCCTGACGTTTGTTCAAGTCAAACTTTGCCAACAGGGCACAAATTGTGTCTGCAAATGAAATACACTCCAGCCCAGTTGATCTATGTTGTGGTGTTCCATAGGGGCCTGTTCTTTAATCTGTTCTCTACATTCCTCACACTCATCCGCTCTCATGTGTCATAGACCATCACCTAGTGTCAAACTAATTGGACGCTGGTGATACCTAAATATATAAATCTAGCCACCCAACTAGAGTTGATGCTCCCATTAAAGAAGCAGACAGATGTATTTCGGATGTGAAATCATGGATGACAGGTAACAATCTCCAGATGAATGATAACAAAACCAAGACCATTATGATCACACAACAAAGACTTTCTCATTCACATCCTTTACCTCAAACAATAAATATCTTTAACTCTAACATTGAATTCACATATTTAGTACGAAAGGTAGGTCTGATTACGGTCAATACACTCACACTGCACCTACATGTCATGAACACATGCAAGGCTGCATATCATGAGCTGATAAACATCAGCTCCATTCGCAAATATCTTTCAGTTGATGCCACTAAAACACTTGTGTGTTCATTAGTATTGTGAAGCCTGGACTACTGTAACTCAATTATGTCTGGTTCGTCTCAATATCTCCTCCAGAAATTTCAAAAGGTAAACGCAGCTGTTTGGATCATCCTTAGAGTACCACGATCACAGCACACCTCCCCGTGATATGTACCATACACTGGCTTTCCATTCGATCCAGAATCAAACACACAATTTGTTCTCTGTGCTTTGTTTCACTGACGGACACTAGTCCAACATACCTATCTGGCCTCACCCATGTGTACACACCAGCAAAATACTTACGATACTCTTCTGACAAAATATACTCATTATTACCACTACGAAAACGATGTCATATGGGCAACATTATTTAGCATAACAGGGCCGACTACCTAGCAGCGTGGAACAAATAGCCCATTGAAATTAGACACAAAGACACAATAATCCATTTCAAAAGTGCTCTTAAAAGTCACCTTTTCTACTGCAAACTTAAAGACCTAATAATGTTTCGTACCTGAAATATTTTCATCATTTCTTATGTTTTCTAATTTCATGGTGTTTTCTGTTATTGTAGTCATAACATTATATATCTTATAAAGCACTTATAGCTTTTAACATTAGGCGTTATACAAAGCTCTCATTATTATTATTATTATTATTATTATTATTATTATTATTATTATTATTATTATTATTATTAAAGAGGCAATTATTGAAGTCATTCTATATTATTTAAACTCAAAATGACTTAGGTACACTCTTTCAGTCAATATGGACTCAACTTTTGTTCGTAAGCATGAACTCTTATGTGGTTCTTTTATACCCTTAATGGTGAATAATTCAATCGCTAAAGATATTAAAATTCCTAATTTTCAAAACAAGTATGACTTTACGCTTGCCCGGATAGAGAATACGTGTTGGTTGAGAGAATCAAACTAAAAAAGTCGAATTAAACAGTTTATTCTTCTAACACCGCCAACGTATTTTGTGTTGTCCTGACATGCAGCACACATTATGGTTACTTCAAATAGAATATCCGATATTTGAATTCACAGATGTGTCACACTAAATATATCGCGTGCATTGCACCTGATCTATTTGCACCATATTACAGGTCACTATTGTCTCCTGTACGAGAAATGTACAGTTTGTTATTGGTGAAGAAACACTGTATATCCTTTATCTGCATGACAAAATAAAAATCGGGACATATTCGTCTCTTTTAGATTCCTCACAATTGATTCAACTCCTTGAAAATATAAAAAAATGTATCCGAGTGATATTTTCCAAATTGAGGACTTTTGGTAGAAGATGTTGAGCTAATGTCTGCATAACATACCTTTTAAGTCAGGGTTTAGAAAAAATGTTCAACGTATTAAAAAATATGTCAACCCTTAATGAAAAACAGATGTTTTATTTTCTTTTGAGGTACTATAGCTTATATATATATATATATATATATATATATATATATATATATATATATATATATATATATATATATATATATATATGTAGGTGTGTGTGTGTGTACGTGTCTCTGTGTGTGTCTGCAGGTTCATTGAATGGCTTCTTTTCCACATGGTAACTGTTCATTCGAGCACTGCTTAGGTATGGACGAAAAAAGTCGAATAGTTATGTTTTAAGTCAAAATATTTTACGAGCGAATATGTAATTAACTGAGTGTTAACCTTGACAAAATATAAACCGAATGAACATTAATTATTTGTTGACTTTCGAAAATATCATTCTGAAGATATTTGCTTACAGTAAAAATCATATACGGTATGTATGTATTACCAACCATTTCTGTAATGAGTGCCACTTGTTAGAATTTGTATAAGCACCTTTAAATGCCAAGTATTTACTTTTATTTGAACCAAATATATGCATCTTCCCTTGAGAGGTCAATATTTATAAAAGTATGACAAATCTTAATGTATAAATTATTGTTAAAGTATGTGGATATTTTAGGACGAGGTCAACTTAAAATGAGATCCAGTATAAACCAAAGTGATTATCGCGCGATGAAAACACGCGTACTACCATGCTATTTGTTCTGATAGACCCAACATTGTATTTTCTTGACTCAGTTTCGTAACTGGCCATCTTTTTGCAAACGTTAACACGATCAATCATTTTCGTCTGGAAGTTTCAACTTACACTTAAGTTGCGGCGACAAATGTCCCATGAATAAATGTATACTGGTTAACCCGTGGTTATTTAATTGTATAACTGCATTGAATATTTACCTGAATTGAAGTAACTGCGCCGACATGACCATATTGACATACACTTTAGTTGAGTGTTTCTTATTGGTGACCTGAATATTAATACATGTATAATTCGATAAGTGACTCTTATAAAACTATATAAAATAAACATTTTATGTAGACAAATTGGTTGAAGCAATCAAACAGGTTGAACAGAATTTTTGAATATTTTGTTAACGTTTCTACGGGCATTTATGTTCTTGTTTAATTTTTGTCATAATGTCAAACATGCTTAATATAAAGTCAAATGATTCATTAGAGAACTTGCATCACTCTAAAGGACTGTTAGAAGTGACAAGATGTCCGGTCCATAATAATTATGTAGAACAAATAACACGTTTAATCAGTTCACTATAGCATGTGTGTGCTTATCTATGCGTTTTCGGTATATGTCTGTTTGCATTCTAGGCACGTATATTTTACATCTTTGCTTCACTCTTTTTCGAAGTTATTTTTGTATTCATTTTCAAAACGAAACTGACGGAGTATTACCTTGTTAAAAGTATAAATGCGCCACAGTGTGGTTTATTGTGTAATAATTTTATTAACTGCATTACACTCTCTTGCTATAGTTTATAGGATATTTGCAGACATTACACCGATGCGTGTCAGAACTCTCACAAAATGGTTAGAATCTCCAGAGTAGTGCCTTCAAATGCAGTTACAAAGACATACATATACAAGTTTACTTTATTATTGCTAGCACTGTTTTGTACTGTAATTTCATGTTGAATGATTTTGTAATGCTGTTGCTGAGTATCTTTTTGTGTTAACTAATATTGTAAAGCGCTAAGACTTTGTAAAACGTGTGTTATATACAAAGTCTACATTATTATTATTATTATTAGTAGTAGTAGTAGTAGTAATTTTCGTGTACAACCTCATAATAATCTCGACATGAACATTTGATTATATCAAAAAAAAATTCTCTCTATAGTACTTAGCTGGATTTAGTTGTCTAGAAAGTCAGTATGATAATTAAATGGCTTTTAATTACAAATTCTCCAAAATAAAAGGCGTAAGGGAGTCATGTTATAACTTTGAAATATTTCAATAGATGTCTATGTCATTGCTATTGTCACGGAATTGTATACGACTATGTTCAATATGTATATGTGGTCAAAAATCTAGTCTCGATTTCGTTACTGCGTACAGCCTTACCGAGGGTAGTTTATTATTTTTTTTGGCTTTTTAGTTATATCGGCATAATGAGCGAACACTTAGCTCATGCTGCATGTGCGAAATTGCCTGCAGTTTAAAGTACCTAGCTGCGCATATCTGTCACAGCTAGGGGTATATAAGGACGAAATTATAAGACAGAAATGACATTACAATATAGTCTTGTCGGAAACGCTTCCATCCTAAAAGGAGCAATCTATCAGCTAAAAGAGCTGAGTGGGGTCCGTTGGTGCCAGTGTGCGGTGCCATGTTGGAGTGACCGTAGGGTCATGGAGTGACCGTGGGGCTTCTCTATACTGCCCGTGTGTAGTGCCATGTTGTGGTGACTACGTGTGTGGGCTTGTCTATGCTGACCGTGTAATGCCCGTGTGTGGTGCCTGTGTATAGTGCTTACGTATGCTGCATTTATGTATGCTGCGTTAGATGTATAGATATATGGTATTTATATATGATTGCGTGAGGTGAAGGTCACAACTGTTAGGTTTGACTCTGTGTAACCGGATGTACTTCCTGACGTCAAACGGACGCCAGGCTAGTAGCAAAATACCTCAGCAAGTAGTTTACATTTATTCATTCCAGTCTCGTCATATGGACGACGTATTATTTTTTTAATATCTTCTTTGCAGTCTCGTTATATGAACGACACCTGCATAATTTCATTCTACACAAATCTCGTCCCATGAACGAGAACTTCAGAATTTAGGGTTCACGATTGCATATGTCTCGTCATATGGACGACGTATTAATTATTTAATATCTTCATTCTAGTCTCGTCATATTGACGACGCATTATCTTTTCATATTTGCATCTATCTCGTTATACGAGCCTTTTATATATATTCATATTTGTAAATTCATTCATACTCTTCTCTTTTTGTCATTACGTTACTGAAATTCATAGTTCCATGTTAGGAACATTTATTTAAATAGATTTTTCTTATATTTTGTAAAATATTGGTCTCAGAGTTGATTTTTAAAATTGCGTTTATGAAATAAACATCTTATTAACGCAGTTGCGTTCCGTGTCTTCACTAATCCAGTCCCGACTCGGTCTATCTTGTGACAGCTATGGATTGTCCAAAATTTATGAAATTTATTGTACATTTTTTAAGAAAATCATACTTAAAAAATTGTGTACTTTGAGACTATTCCGATTTAAAAAAAAATGAAAATAAAAATAAAAGCCAGTTATACATTTGATTAATGTGGATCTATATTCAAAATAGTTTTCAGACATCCAAGTCAAAACTATCCTCTTTACTTACAGAAGTCCTAGGTCATTTAAACCCCTTCAAGTAAAAGTATTTTGGAAAATATTTGTCGTCATGGATACACATCTTCAAGATACTGTTATCTGAAAAACGTAATGTAGATTGGTTATGTGTTTTGAATTAAGTACCTATACATTGAACAGGTAATTAGTTTCAATATCTTCAGAACTGTTGCAGGAAAAAAAAGTTTATATTCTATTGAAGACAGCATGTTGATATGGCCGCTGTGATATATGATACATATCTACTGACACAAACGTAGCAACATTGTTGAATTCGCATTGTCGTTTCTTATTTCGTTCTTTTTCATCATGGTAGATAACTACTTCGTAATCATTAAACTACAATCTAAAATTATATTGGCAAGAAAGCAAGCAACATATTGACATTGGTTTGAAGATAACAATAAGTACTGCAAATCTGACTCTGAAGGAATGTACTCATGTTTTTTATTTTTATTATAGTTTTAAAAATGCTTGGAGCTCACGGACAAAATGAATATTCTTTTTATTTTCATCCGAATCTAATTGTACAATGGGTTTATGATTAGTCTCATTTTCCACTAGTTTTTTTCTTCAAAAACCACTTTTTAGAACGTACGGTTTACCACTAGATTTTTAAATTTTGTCTTTACTGTCTCGCCGGTGAACATGTCAAGCATCTTCACTGTTGGAGGATAACAACATACTTTGATGTAACGACTTAAATGTATTTCTTAGGAAAATTAAATACTGTCAAATGTTAGACATCCTTATGATCTAAGATTAATACTGCAGCATATTTCCTTTAACACTAAAACTGAGGCAACTATGTCATATTACATTTTTGCCTTCATTGCAATGAACTATTTATAACATATGTGTGGACTGTATCATTAGTCTAATTTGGGATATTATATGTGTTTTTTTTAAAATTACATTATTACGATGTGGTGTCCCGCTTCTGCAATCTATATCACTTAGTAAGACTAGTTCATATTCACTCTAAAGTGTTGACCAACATTTGTACGAAACAGCATTCTAAACCATTGTGTTAACAAACATTTCGAAGAAGCACAAAAAAGATATCGTATTTGTCAGCAGCTTGTTTACAAGAAATCTCGAGTGAGCCATATTAAGCAAAATTCAGTAAAGAAGCGCCATTAAACTAGTTGTACCCATGTACGGAGACAACCGTAGTGAATAGAATGCATGATATATTAAGGATTCGTGAATAGCAAATCAATTGGACGGATTAGGGCATGTAAATTAACTCAAACTACCACTTATAAAATGGTGATAAATAAAGGAATTTGATGCAAAAAAAGATAAAAAAATTTCCACGTCAAGTAAATAATGATGTTTCAAACTTCACAAAGAATAGTTATGCAGATACATCGCGCTGTCTTCGAAAATAATACTATTACTTTATGTGGAATCTAAGTCAGAAACATTAGTTTAAACGTTCTTAAAGATATTAAAATTTGGCGCTGTTCCGCGTTCCTTGGAGTCATATAGAACTAATGTTTGTATAGAGCGGAACGAACATTGTATTCAGGATAGGTATTCCATTTGCCTTTAAAAGTGTATCGATCGAAAAACGAATAACGATATGCACTTTCTGCTTCTATCTAGCAGTTGAATACTAGATTATACATAAAGGGATTGTCATTCAGATTGTTGTAAGGCTGCTAATTTGTTTCATGTTTAAAGTATGAATAGTAAAGTATATGCAATAGTCATAAATGTAAGAATAAGGAATGTTATTGTTTTGTTGAGTAATATACATAAAAAAAAGTTTTCGAAATCACTTTCGTTTGGGCATTTTCAGATTCATGAAATAACATTGTTTGTCATTTCATTTCAAGTCCGGCATTTAATATAGTTAAACATTGATCAATTTCGTTAATTATAACTAAACGTTTCTCCCACCATAAAAGGAATGTGTTCATTTACATAAATTGAAAAGTCATAATAGACATTTCCATGAACAATACATAGTTTGTGGGATTATTCTTCTTTCCACGTGAGTTGACCAAAACGTATTGGTCATAAATATTGCCAACTTCAGGTTAGACATGTGACAGGCAATGTCTAACTGCATTCTGTCTAATAAAGACCTAATATATGATACAAATTATATCTAAATATGTTGTGCTAATTTGTAATTGAGGAATGGTAAATTATGTTGTGCGTTGATGTCTATTTAAGTAGATTTTAAATTTGTAGACTTCAAGAATACATACTACTAAGTTAAGGAACATATATTTATGATTGTCAAAGTATTCAAATGATTCTAGAAGAATAAAAGAAAGACCTGTTGCAAGCAAAAAATTCGGACTAGACTTTGGCGATCATTATCAATATTCCTGAAGTATTGAACAAGCAGCAATAGACCTAGAACTGTAGCCAGTGCACCACACTGTAACAAACTGAATTGTAGTCATGCGATTTTACAGCAACACTTTGTCTTCAGTCTGAAAGATAATTGGTGAACCAATCGGTCGTTTCTGATTCTATTCCATAGCTTTTATGCTTTGATATGTCCATTATGCCCACTCAACTATCGAGCATTTCTTATAGATACTGAATATTTCTGAATAATGTTATTTTTGTTTTCGTTTTAATTTTATGTGACTTCACTAACAGATGCCTATCGCAAGATATTTACAACACTTTAAAACAACACAATCTTTAATATATGCTAGACGTTTGCTGGAACTTTTACCTCACTAAGACAATTAATACGGGTTATAATTTGCTTAAAATAATCATATGTGGCGCAGTATGTTAATTAGGGCTTCACGTAGTTCAAAACTCTGATAGATGTGTTCAGATTTGTGTCGACTTTATATATAGCTTACACTTAAACTTTTATCTTTCAAGTACCTTATTTTAAACGCTACATTGCATACAATATAATTGCAGCTTCGATGATACCCATTGCTAGTGATGTGGAGACACATTTGTACTATTTTGTTTGTGCCATATTTCACACACTTGCCAATGAGTGCACTGGTATTGGTGATGGCTACTCCGCATCGAACACATTACAAATAATGTCATTGACTTCCTAGAGCCAGTCAAGCAATATCCATTTACCAAATTACATCAGAGCAATGTTCACAGATCCATATGTGCCTGGTAAGACGCAACTGTGGTTACCTAACATGATAGTGAGATGGCTTAAGTGAAATCAGTTATATGTAGTGGTACCCTCTGTAAATTACCAGCTTTACTACGGCTTGATTAAATATTTTAATGAAAATGTAACAATAATTGATGACAATGACGTCATTGTTGTATTACTGACATCAACGATACGCTATTGGTGGATAATCTTAACGGGGACATCAACAATGTCGTAGTATAAGATGATATTATGTTAGACAACCAATCAAATCCAGCAGTCACAAAAACACAGATATTATATGCTACTCGGCGATATGTGGAAGTACCTAAAGTGATCAGAAATAATTGTATTGTTCTGGTAAATACCCACACACTAACGAACATCCACCAGACTTGGTGTTCGATTGACATCGATATGATCAACAAGTGTGGGGCGATCTCCAGCATGGATGTCTCGGGTCAGTGAACGAAGGCGCATACAAACTTAACACTCAAAAATAAAGTGGTGAGGCACGTTGGAGACCTCGGTTTATTGCTATTGACCTTAGTGCCATTTTCTTAGAAAGGGTTGATTTAAAAATGAGACTTTCCTAAAAAAAAGTTAGTATTCGCCCCAAAAACAGCTGTTATTTCGGGATAAACTCTCCGTTATTAAAATCTTCTAAGTGGATTAACATATGTTTTCTACTTTCTAGGAAAACAAAATGACCGAATCCATGATTTGGTGTTTGGTTTTGCTGATAAATGTACCGTCTAGACTGTCATCAGGAATGTATTTTAGCTATATTATATCTTGTTAGATAGCCTTTTCCAAGTTTATATTGTTACATATTCTGTGTCTAAGTTGTAACAGATACCAAGCTATAAACCTTTTTAATTTATTTATTAAATTCATGTACTAGAGTTTCAGTTTTGGCGTACAATGATACCCGAGGGTGATTAATGTATTATGTCGTATTTCAAAATAGTGAGTTCTGTTCATCATATGTCACACGTGCGAAATGACTTTGATGAGATGAACTGAAAGCCTTCCATAAACAGAGAATACCAGTTTATACATATCTCAGTGCATGTAAAGCTTATTTCATTACGAAACGTTTTTTATGTCGGCGATCTACTATAAGGATTCGTACATCTTCCGCCTTAGAGCTGCATAGTGTCTGCAAGTGTCCAGAATGTCCGGTGTTTAGTCATTGTGAATCAATCACGCCTTGTGTTTTGTCTTTTGTAACGTAATTTGTTGGTATTTTTCTGAATTATGTTAATAATCCAATATTTGTATTAAATGCACGCACACGTATTCACAATTGATTTGCTCATTCAAGTTATTTCATCGTCAAACGTTTTCTGCTGTGAATCCGAAACATCCCATCCGGTTATCTAGTTACATTTTTGTCGGAAATGAGATCATTTCGGATTTAACGGAACATTAATATTATTGAATTATATTTGTAAGCTCTGTTTTTTGTTTCAGACGCGCTTGACACCATAGTGAGGTTATGTAGGCACATAACATTACTTTGTTGTTTTTTTTGTATACATTTCACATTTTTGATGCCTGTCGTGAAGGAAAATATACGGTTTGTTGAAATGCTGCACTTTAAGTTGATCACACCAAACGTTTCAAATTGTCATCAATGAAAGAACTTGCTGAACTGGGGAAACAGTTTGGCTATAAGGGGGAGTCCCTTAGAAATTTCGTTCGTGAAGAACAGGCTAGGGAATAGGAGCAGAGGGGAAAAGAAAGGGAAGCCAAGAAGGAGTTGATAGAATTAGAAAAAAAGGCTTAAAGGGAAACACTAGAAAAGGAAAACCACAAAAGAAAGCTAGAGAGTAAAGCAGAATAAAGAAAAATGGCTTTTGAAAACGAGAGGACAGAATAAGAGAGGGAAAGATAAAGCTGGAGAAAGAAAACATAGACTTAGAAAAACAGGCCGTAAAGGAAAGGTTAGAATTGGATATGGAAGCAGCAAGGGAAAAAAAATTATAAAATTAAGTAAGATTACTTGTATTATTTCACCGTCTCTGGCATGTATTTGACATTCAGAATACAGCGTTACAGTGGTTCAAATCATACTTAGTCAACAGGAAACAATCTATATCTGCAAATGGAATACATTCCGGCCCAGATGACGTTTGTAGTGGTATTCTTGGACCAATTCTCTTCATTCTATATAATCAGTCGCTCTCAAGTGATATAGAGCATCACCCAGTGTCTCAACAATTGTACGATGATAACACCCAAATATACAAGTGTAGCCACCCAACTGAAGTTGATGCAACTATCCATGGAGTAGGGAGGTGCATTTCTGATGTGAAATTACGGATGACATGTAACAAGCTGCAGATGAATGATAATAAAACTGCGGCTTTTCTGATCACAACACAAAAACTTTCTCATTCACATCCTTTACCTCAGACAACAAATATCAGTAACAACAACATTAAATTAAAATAATCTCGGTGTTACTCTAGACAGTACTCTCATATTGCACCAACATGTCAAGAACATATGCAAGGCTGCATATCTTGAACTGAGACGCATCATTTCCAATAGTAAATATCTTTAAGTCGATGCCACTAAAACACTTTTGTATTCATTAGAACTTTCAAGACTGGACAATTTTAACTGAATTCGGTCTATTTCGTCATAATATTTACTCCAGAAACTTCAAAACGTTCAAAACACAGCTGCACGGATCATCTTTAGAGTACCTCGATCAGAGCACACCTCACCACTGCTCTGTACCCTATCCTGGCTATCCATTCGATACAGATTCAAACCCAAAAGTTGTTCTCTGTGCTATGTTTTACTGACAGACTCCAGTCCAACATACCTAACCGGCCTCAACCATGTGTATACACCAGCAAGATACTTACTCTCTTCTTTTGACAATCGTATACTCATTGTACCACTGTTTAAACGAAGCCATATGGATAACGTTATTTTGCATACCAGTTCCCGGCGATGTGGAACGAATTGCCCATTTAATTTAGACACAAAGACACAGTGGTCCCTTTTAAGAGTGTTCTTAAAACTCACCTTTCTCGACTGCAGGGACAAACTTAGAGACCTAATAATGTTTTGCATCTTATATGTTTTCAGCATGTTTTTATGTTTTCCAATTTCATTGTTTCAGTCATTTGTTTTTCTGTAGTGCAGTCATATCATTATAGATGATGTAAAGCGCTTAGAGCTTTTTAAGATTAGGCGCTATACAAAAAGTCCTCATTATTATTATTATTATTATTATTATTATTATTATTATTATTATTATTATTAATTTTATTATTATTATTATTATTATTATTATTATTATTATTATTAAGATTAGATCATGAGATATTAAAGCAATTACATTTGTTATTAAATAAGATATATTGGCTAAGGTTAAACCCAAATTCAGTGCAATCTAATTCCAATTGATTGATTAATCCTTCGAGAGGAAAGGATATAAATACACTGAAGCTATTGCTGTACAAAGACAGCCAATAGATGTATCTGAGGAATAGACCTGCCAATGAATTATAATTTGTTTTAATAAATAGATTATAATCGACGTATACCACGGACTAATTTAAAGTCTGGAAATTCCACCTGCAATGAAGATAGTAACTATAAACAACACAAGAGGAATGATAATTGTGTAGTTTTATAGTTGTTGTTAACCCGTTCAAATTAAACTTACAGTTGATACAAACTAAATGAAAGGAATATATAGTGATTTTTTAATAAAAAGACAGGATTAAAATAACATAGAGCAAAGCAAAATGTCTGTATTGCAAAAACAGGTAAAATGTTTAGAACGAAGAACGTGGAAGGTATTTGGACATCCAGCAGTTTCACAATTACTTCAGAGAAAATGTTAGCTTATTACAAATATGTTGTATGGGTAATTCATACTATATTACTACACTGAAATATGTCAACGTTATGACTCAATATACCATTGGGTCAATGGTTTGAGATAATGCCGTAGGGATAAGATGAAAACAAGTTATTATTTTACTACTTTAGAAAAGAACTGTTAAGCTGCCTACTCGAATAGTAACGTAAACTATAGCTGTTAATTCTATAATATTTCACGATGAAGCTTTTCAACTGAAATATCTTTTCCCAAATACATACAGTCGTACCAACCAAGCATTGCAGACCGAAGCTATTGAAAATAGACAGCACTTTGTTTTCCTCTCTGGAAAGCGACGAATGTGGGCACCCTTCTGCGTCTATGAAGTGGGTGGAGTATCCTGGAATTTCCTACATGGCAAGTAAAATTGTTAAATATTTCATCTACAATGCAATCACACATTAAGTTCCACAAGTGATACACCATTAATTAGGCATGTATATAAGGTTACAAATCAGGTATATTAATACTATAGGGATTCACTTTACGATTCAAATCAATATGAATGATGTTTCCTCTTCTCTATTCTTCTTCTCTTTCTTCACGCATCACGATTATTCGTCGCCGTCTTGTTATCATTATTGATGAGACAGAGGATGGTGGTAAGATGGTTTCTTTAGATAACTGTGTTGACTTTGTTATAATTCCAATGATGTTATTATTGTTTAGTTTATCAATTCACTTAACAGTAGAACTCCAAAACTTATTTGACCACTTCGACCTCCTCCATCAGTCGACTTAGCACTCCTGTTAAGAGTTGTACAGTTGTTTTAAGAAATAAAGCAAGAGTTATGCAATCATAAGTTTTGCTAAGAATAATGACAATTTATAATCTGGTCCTAAATCAGTTATTTTAACCTTTCACCTAATAATAACTGTTCCTTAACCATTAGACTCATATTAAAAAAATCGCGATAGTGTATTGAGGTGCCCGAGAATGTCTTCCTGTTTGCATTGAATATTCAGCATGATTATCTTAATTTGCATTGCTACTTTCGTTAAGTGCTAATGGTTAGTTCTAGTTTCTCTGTCATATATGTCAGTGTTTAATATGACTTATTTACGTTTGAGTTTCCTTCTAGATCTAGCAGAACTAGCATGACATCTTTGTTATATTTATATACTAAAGAAAATAATCTAAGCTGTAGATCTATCGCAATACAAAAAGGGTTAACGATAAGAAAGAGGGAAACCAATACTCGCTTAATTCATTACAAAACGAGCTAATACATTCGTTATATCATTTTAGGATTTTAGAAATACAGTATATTTTTTTTAATTCAGCATGGTCGTTTGCAACTTACGCAAAAGCTGATTAAGCGAATGAAAAAAGTTTCTTGTGTATATTATCTAGTTATTCAACCTAAACAACAATAAGTAAATACTTTTTTACGCGGCACTACTCCATAAACTGTAACGGAATACAAGTTACAACAATATTAAATACTATACGATCGTTTGCAATTTAAATTATTCAGTTTATAGCAATGTATCTTTCAAATTAAACATTGAATCACAAACTGGATCAATATTTTATCATACGATATATCCTATAATATACAATTATAGCAATGAAGTACGATATAAATAATCATATGCATCATTCATTGGCACATATTACGGTAACACAATTTGTTACAACAAAGGTTAAACTCATTCTTCAACAATTATTGTTTTAGAGCTGACCGGAAGTACTGTATCGTTAAATTTTTCAGCTCCATATGATAAATTATAGTTCTGTGTGAGAGTATCAATTTGAGAAATAAAATTATTGCATCTCATAAAATCAAAACTAACTTTGAAGTCAATTTGATAAATCTATAATGTTATTACACATCCGATTTTTGACTTTCTTTGTCATTATTATTTTATAAACTGTATATTACAATTTAATTATACTTCACAATTATAATCATACAAACAATGAGAGTATACCTATTTACATTTAAGGATATTAATTTCCACTCTGATCATACTATAACTAAAACATCTACATGCGTATCTCTATACTTTTTACAAACCCTAACTTATCTTACAACTTTGCAAACCTTTGCCCTTTCTCGCATATTTATGGTGTGTGTATGTCTCTTGATTTCTTAGCTGTTTATTACCATGTGTTATCATTTTTGTACCAATCTCCATTATTGATTGATATTTGAGAACAAACATTTGGTTTTGGACACTAATCGGTAAATATTAAACAACTCCAACGCGTGAATTTCCTTTTAGGTAAAACTGTTGTTGTATAAAAGCATATTTTAAAAATGTGATGGAAGTCCATGCACTGAAATCTAACCCGTATGATGAACATTTTCGAATATTCTGTGAGCTCTGTGATAGGACTCTGTGGTTATGGTTAGAGACACAACGTTGCATAGACCCATTTATAAACTGTGTAAATGTATTCTCTTCTAGATGTATTTGAATCAATAAATTGGATACAGGTGTAAATAGTTCAATGAAAATGAAACTAAGACATACAAATCCAACGAATTGTGATGAAGGTTTATTTTCGTAGTGAAGATTACACACAAAGTTCATCACTGATCCATAATGAAACATTTTTTCAACTACAAAATTAGACATTGTTAATACATTTGAATGTATCGCCAGCGCATAATTTTATCCTGGTTTGTTATTAACATAAATCACGTTATAACCCTTTTCTAAATATATTAGTAATGCTTCATGTACAACAAACACATGACTCATCCATTATTTTCAATTCCATACATTAGGAAGTTTGTGTGAAGTGCTTAATTAAGCCGTCGATAATTTTGTTAGAGCAACCTCGCCCTCGAGGCCGCAAATGTCGGAGTTCAGCGGCACGATAACCTGTTACAGTTGGCAACGTCTTTGGCTGCAGTGGATTTCTAGTCTTCATTTGTTCTCCGACGTGCCATCTGCATTTCGCAACTCTTTGGTGACCTGCATTCCTGGCTTTTGAATCACTGATTTATCTCATCCTCCCTGTCAGCCGGAGCAGTCTTTATATGTTTCGTTAATCAAGTTCATAAAATCACCAGAAAGCTCTCGACCTACCGGCAACCCTCACCTGTTTAGCCCGACAGTCAATGCGGTTTCCTGGGGTGTGGCCGGTGTTGCATTCAAATAGCTGATAGGAGCCACCAATACTTGAGAATCTGAGGGATGACCTATGTGGATGAACTACCCATCGCAAGGCACATGTTCCAACCATCAGAGGTACTACCTCGCCTCAAGACCACTAACACCTGAAGTCACTAATATATGAACAAACATCATATTTCTGGTTTTGATATTACAGTATCATGAAGGGTAAGATACCTTATTTCCTAAACTATTCATGAGACACACATGGCCCACAATAACTGCTAACAAGCGAACTTCTATCCACTTAATGTTGATGTCCCAGAACGTGCATAATTCTTGATGTCTTTAGATGAATTCCGTGACGAATTCATTAGCAGTCATGACAAAAGCGTGACATTACGAGGACCATAGCAATGTTTTATACTCACATTCTGTATAAAACACAGAGTACACATTTATAAGAGATGCAGACTGCAATCTATATATAGTGGGTGGGTGGTATACGTTCAGGAATGTAAGAAATAATTCACACATGAAAGATGTTTTCAGTGATAGATAAAATATGTCAAATATGTCAAAGTCCCCAATGTCAAACAACATCGCTCATCTCAAGGTTTAACATTAAATAATCTTCACACATTAAATGGACAATGTTCGTGTATGACAAACTTCATTCACAATGTCATTAAGGTATTACATAATGGTGAACTTTCTCTTGTTTTCGGACTTTGTTTCATTTTTGCATTATTATTGGAAACAGTAATGAAGTTCTTAATTAAGCCTAGTATTTTGGTTTGTTGAGTTAGGTATTACGTTATGGAGGAAGAAAAGTTACAAATTGAAGATGGAGAAATCGATTGAGGAAAAGATATTCGATTAAAGTTTTAAACCATTAAATAAAGATACCCCACCCCATCCAACCATTATGCTTGAGCTCGTTGTAGACATGCGACGACAAAAATAACAGAGACCAATAATTGACCCGAATAGTAGAGTACTCTCTAAGAAAATAAAATTGCGTATATTAAAACAAGCATTACTTAATCATAGCTCTATATAAAACGATGAATTCAAGAAACACTGTCCTATCTTAAACGGGGATCGAACAAAAGTATTTTCGCAGTAATCAGCTGACTTTAGAAGCTATTTAAAGAGATTAATTGAATTAATTAATTAAAGCCGCTAAGATTACTGTAGGTTTCTTTATTATATACTGGGATGAGGAGTCATCTTATTCATGCTAAAGGAAACGATTTGAGAAAAGAAGGCTTAGACAGAGAGCTTGCATTCAAGACATTTGGTAGTATCGCTGACCAAATATTCGTTGATGCATAGTGTTATAGAAAAAGCTAGGTCTTTACTTTTCCTATGCCTGAAGAATAAGAAATGATTGTAGTATGTTAAGCATCCGATAACGGTCACCATAATTGTTGAGAGATGAAAACTAAGTCAGCATAATATATGTGCAGTAGTATTATACACAATATATACATGTCCCTTCAGAAATGTCAGAAAAGTAGAGACAAAATAATGGAATTTGTAGACACAAAATTTTTGAAGATAAATGAAAAGCAGACAAAGGAAAGATGATGAATAAGAAACCGGAAGAATGTACAAACAACTAGTATACGTAAAAAATGACGATGTCATACATAATTCGGCGATGAAAACAAAATAAGATATTGACTAAAGGAATAATCTATATAAACTGATGTTACTGGGCTGATTTAAAACTCTTGTGTAATACTAATAACAGTGATTACTTTGTCAATGAGATATTACTCACATTGCCTTTCTAACCTTTTGCGTTTGCAAAACTCAGTATGCTACCTATTTCAAAAAAAGAAGATACCATATTTTATACGAAGAATGAAATCACGCAGTATGAGATGACGTTTTGCTCGAGTATGTTATGTCTGCCAATTCAATGTTCAGAAAGACAATCCTTTAAACCACTTGTATAAAAGTAATAATACCAGTCATGGACAATGACTATAGAAAATACATATATACTCATTTACGTAAAACTTATATTTTATTTGCCGTTAATTGCTGTATTAACAAAAGAAGACATTTGAAATACCTTTGCTAAGGCTTACCCTCTACTTATACTGCTTTTAAAAACATTGATTAACTTCTGGAGGTTTGACAAAGCTGTATGGTAAATAGGAAGAAACTACTAACGATTATGTTAATAGTATGGTGGTTGATGTAGAAGACAGTTTGCTTCCAGACGCATCAAGAAGTATACAGTAGAAGAGGAATGTGAACTAACAGATCCTGATTCAAGGCGACTAAAAATTACAAAGATTTTATGAAATATCCTGAAGGCATTAGATATAAAACTTTATTAGATGACAAAGTAACGCTTACTGTCGTTACCGATTGCAGATATCAATTTACTGCAGCATGCACACTAGGGCATTGATATCTAGTTCTAGGAGAAACTCCACTTGCGAGTATTATGACTGCAGTAAATATTGGACAAGGCTGGAATATGTCATAACTTTGGAAAGTATCAATAAGATTAATACTGTAGATAAATATTTTAGCAAAAGGTCAAGAAAGGTGTATACTAACCAGAAAATTCGAATCACTGTTATACGTTTATCCACACCAAACTGGTATATTAATATGAAAGCTATTACCGTGTTTGCCGCAAACATTAATCGTGTCATTAAGTTTGAACGAAACGTTTACTGTATTGTTTATTATGTTCATCGCTTGAATAATCTGCAATTGCACTGAGAAAACGGATCGTACATACATACATACATACATACATACATACATACATACATACATACATACATACATACATACATACATACATACATACATACATGCAACGATTGAACCAAGGTAAATACCAATAAACTGAGGCCCCTAACGTACCACTCACCTTGCCGCGTTATTTTTCTAGTGACATTAGTGTGTCAAATATGTATGCGTCTTCGTTCACTGACCTAAGATATACACGTCCCCCCACTCCTGCTATGTGTACTATGACAGTCAAGAGGGAGAGGGTTGAAAAGGGAGCGATCAGATGACGTAATTAGACCCTCAATAAACCAAAAACAATGAGCGATTCTTCGCTAACCTTGAAATCTCGCACAGAGAAACTAGCTCGACAGCGACTAAAGGGAATTATGAAATATATCCCAGTTGTTTATTCTGTCAACGAACAACTACAATAGCGCCAGAGAACTCTAGTAGATTTTGCAGAAGATGCAGCATAATTATTTACAACAGTCAAGGATGGTACAAACGGTCTTCATCACACATTGGTGAAAACTGATGCGTCAGCGAGGAAAATCGCACAAAGAACTTCAAAAACCTCAAACAAGGAATCTTCTAGAGATAACTGATACTCAGCTACGATTATCTTCATGTTTTGATGTGGTTGTTGCTGCGGTCGGCGCAGTCAAATATAGTATTCCAGAAATTCATGAAGATTACGTGGTGGCGAAATTTATAGTTGAGCTAGTAGATAAATGTACCGAGGAAGGTCTTCTAGCTATAAATGATAAAGACAAACTACTTGGTATCTCTGGGTTTGGGTTCGACGACAGACGAAAGTATGTCAAACCTGAGTATGTTAAGGATCTTAAAAATCGTAATGTTTGGCGTAAATATATGTATCGCATTATTTCCTGATAAGTCAGTAGTGACGATATAGATTTTACATTTTCTAGTCGGGCAATAGATGAGTATATTGATCGAGCAAGACGAGAAAGGAAACAACGACAACAAGTAATGAAACGGCAATTTGAACAAGCAGAAAGAGAAAGGAAATCAACCTCAAAATAAAAAAAGAGAAGAAAAAAAAACAGAAGTCTCCACGACTCCGCGATCACCAACAATCATCAAATAGTATCATCAGTTTCGGCAGCAATATAAGGATTACTGTTTCACTGGAAATAGTATTGCTACTCGAGGAAGCGTTCTTGTTACCCCGTTTCCCAATACCTCCTTGCTTATGTTATTGGAGGAGGACGATCCAGCAACAATTCCCCAGACGTCACCAATCGATCAGCTTCTATTTGTCAGCGATTATACACAGGCGGTTGCATGGATATTTATGTTTATCGGGTACTAGTCGATGAAATCACCGATAATTACTGCAGTGACTAATCTCGATGGAGACGAGTCTCGATAACGACCAGTATGCAATTAGTGCTTTGAAAAGAAAACAGTATAATCATACTAATGCTTAATGTTGACTTTTATTGGTCAGTAGGATACATTCCCGATTACCAACATATGAAGTTATCGACGAATATGCACTCGGCGATGCCATTAAAGGTCTAATCCGAAAGATAGCACCAAAAGCAATCTCGTTTGCATAACAACTAGGAATAAAAACCATTAACGTTGTTCGTGATACGAGTGTTGGTACTGTTAGTAATGTTGCATGTAAAGCATTCTCAGCAATCAAGAATAGGTTCGCACAATTAATACGACCTAACCTGCAGCCAGTAAAACTGCCTAGTATTGAAGTAATTGCAGGAAGTGTTAGTAAAATAATAAAGCAAGCTGAAAATGAACTGTTGAAATAATTAGCTGGTGTGTCATTAACTTTTTCTGGGGAAAACAAAACGAGCTTTCTAGAGTGACGAAACTATAACTGCAGCTCTAATAGCTTGAAGTTTTCTTCGTGTTACGCGATAACGAAAATAATAATATAATGTATCTGATACCGCATGTGCAATGGAAGCAAGTTCTTAAAGATGAATCAGTGAGTGATTATCAGTATTTGTATTATGATTCACGTGTACCGGACTCAAGTGGACGAATTGAACTGCATGTCCAAGATACAGTCATATACTTCCTGCCACTCAGGCATTCATTGAGGTATAAGGTCGACTTGTGTTGGCATATAATACAGCTTATGCAGTTGTAGATCAACCTGGTTTTGTTAATAATGGTATTATGGCGTTGTTTAACAGTGCCACATACAGTATTGAAGTAAAGAATACAAAATCGTGTCTCGAAAATTGCCACGTCTATATTGTTTCTGGCAAGATATTAGACTGATTATCTGCGGTTAAATAGTCCGTCGAAGATGTTTGCCAAATAAACAAATGACAACTTGAGAATTGTAACGTTACACTAAACCCCGCTTCAACGAAATTCGCTTCGATTAAATAAAACGTTAAACTGGCATTTGGATCATCACTAGCAATATTAAACGGCGATAAAGAATTTTCATTCGTAATTATACTGTCACATATCTTTGGATTCTGCAGACATGTTAACAAAGTCATATTTGGCGCTAAATACGCCGTGGTACTTGTGAGAAAAGCCATCGACAATGATAAAATGTGGTGTGCTGCAGTGGTTGATGCTGGTAAGAAGACACTGTTAAAACTCGCTGTGGTTTCCAACGGTGATACCATCAGTCGCTGAAGAACAACAGTTGCTATATATCATATAACCACAGACAGCATACAAAGTAACCTTAATGGTTTATTTACATAGTAAATATCATGACAACAAGGAGTTTTCTTACGAGATATGTTTCATATCGCATCAGAATATCGATAGAATTGACTCGCAGGACAGAAACCCAATCATTTTTGATAAGCTCGGCGTTAGTGAAGTCTCTCTGAGAATAAACGGACATCAGTAACTGAATAAGTATTTCTGAATTTTCATAGCAATCAAGTAGCACGCGCATCATCGTTTGATGACATTTATGGGGCGTAATATTAATGTTGAAACCGGTCTGCAAATATTTCTGCGATTCTTCACATTATATCCGATCTATTACTTCTCGTTAGATCACTTGAATTTGTTTAGACATTCTGTCGTTGACATACAATTTCGACCTTATGTAACCCTACCAGTTATTGTTGCAAATGCGAATCAGTTGCTGTTATACTGTCAAATAAAACAATGCTGATTGACTTTGTTGCTTGTCGAATGAGAGTCATTAATGCCCCAGTGAAAAACATGTAACTGGATCACTCTTGATCATATGCAAATCAGCCCAATACTATTTGTAATTAAATTACCCATGATATCAGATTATAAGGCTATACTCAGCATTGAAGATATTTGTAGAATAAAAGTATTGCTGATATCAACTGCATTGCAAGGCCCGAATACATATCACTCGAAGAACGTCAAGTTGGACACTTCAGTAATGCCAAGAAATCCATGATCGGTGTCAAACCTGATGGTCGTTAAGTGACAGGACACAGCCTGACCTCAAATTAATAAAAGAAAGCTGTGGCGAGCCTCGAGCTGCTATTGCCTAAGATTGCCATGAACCCGGTACGGTCAATGTCTGAAACTGTCGGAGACGCTTCGTTAATGCTGCCCATGTCCATTTTTAATTTACATGATGATGCTCAGCGATTAAACATAAAAATAAAACATCAGATGTGTTTTTTATGAGTGATCAGTTACCAAAACAACCAATTATCATTGAAACCTGTGTCATTAACTGCGACGGAAGTTTTGGTCCAGGTACTCATTGTTTTTATATGATGTTGATCCACGTGGATTGTGTTTTTTTATTCGTATGGGGTGTAGAAACCACATAAATTTTATTAACAAAAACGATTCTGTCTGCTATTTACATTAGCAACACACACAACAACGACTATACCAATATTCTAGTGTGTAACATGAACATGTGCATAAGAGCACAAGTGGTCGGTTTAAAGTGGTTTTAGTGTATTAAAATAGGAGTTTATAATGTTAGATAATTACAGAAGATGTGTTCAATGCAAACCGGAACCACTCCAGAGGCTTAGTGGTTAGAGCGTCCGCTTCAGGAGCAGGAGGTCGTGTGTTCGATCCTCGTTCCAGTCATACCAACAACTTACAAACATGGTACTAACAGCTGCCTCGCTTGGCGCTCAGCATTAAAAGTTAGTGTTGGGACTGGTCGGCCTGGTGTCAGGTTAATGTGTCGGAGTGGAACATCATGCTACATGTCTGCGGCATGATGCTCAAGTGCAAGATATCACTATAAACTGCCACACTGCAGACATCGTAGCGATATGGCTTAACAATTGTTAAAGCTACGTTGAAAAACCTAATCACACAAAAAAAAGATCAAAACAAACCGCAGGGTAATATTGATTTATCCAAATATGCAATACGAGATGAACTTGCTGATCTTTTTGGTCTCGCCGATGTTGTTTCCAATGAGGTTGTTGTTCTTCAGGATCAGCAAGGACGGTTAAAGACAATCAACCATGCGTTAGCAGATATTTATATGCGGTATTCTACGATAACTTAGTGGTATTTACTAAAACCAGTAAATGTAAATGTCTGATGAATCAGTTCTAACACTCATGGGAGAGATTACTGGATGTATTATAAGAACTGGAAATATAATGTTTGGTGATTTAAAAATGAGTAGGAACACAAATACCAATTTGAGAGAACCAAAATCAGAAGATGCCGTGGTAACAAAAACACATGGATAGCATCAATGCCATGATCAGAACGGAGATAAGTAAAATGTTTCCAAAGACGGTGATGCAATGACTGGGGACCGAAACATCATCGGATATAACCTTGCTAATTTGAGAGAACTATAATCGATGACGCTGCAACGTGAACGTGGACAACAGCTACGCCCTGATAATGACCTTGTTAATGACAATCAGTGATGGAATATCCACGGTTGGATTTAAATGTGCTAATCACGTAACCGTGTTTATAAATTTTCGTAGAAACATAAATCGAATCCAGCTGATATCAACTGAGACAATAGAGTACATGCACGTGTTTCCGCCGGCAGCAGCGTTATATATTCATCTAGCTTATCAATCGCGAACGACGGTTGCATCCTCACGATGATACTGAGAATACCAACGAAATGTATATACCCCTACTACCAGTCCTGTCACCGCTGATGATAGAGGTAGGGTCATGTACCTTTTCAATTGCAGAAATATAAATTTGTTAAATATGATATCATTTTAGGTCAAATTAATGCTGTTGAAAAAGCACTATTGCGGGGACCTGAATTAAGGGATATATCACCATGGACGCTACTATATGCTATAACCATTTATTCGTCATAGTGATTAACTATATCGGAGACTAATATTTGGATTGTTGATGTTCATATAGGAATGTCAAAGTTAGATTATCTAGCCGTATCAAATCAGAAGCATGTCTCAGCTACGGAGGAAATCAACGCATCGTTATTAAAAGATATAGTAAGGAACAAATTAGAAAGAATCTTGATATTGAATGTATCATGACAAGGACATAAATACAAAAGGAGCCACTGTGCTTGCTGTTATACAGTAATGCTGTGGCTCTTGTCTACAAACAACAATACGAACAATGACCCAATACACTTTACCTTAGATACAATTAATTGTTGTCTCGGCCACATACATGACAATGTGATTCTGACCTGTTTCGAGTGTAGTCTGTGTCGAGGAGCTAGTTCCTTGCTTTTCTAGCCGATCCATCCTGGTAGTAATTGTGTATGGTCAAGAATTGCTTGCAATTGGTAAAATACAAATCCGCGGTCAGGGGCCGTTGAATCTGATATGTAGATTGCATGCTTACCGGTAGATCTGACCACCCTGAAAATGTTATGTGTAGTCACACTCCAGATAGGATCAGTTGCTCTTTCTTACCATCTTCAATGTTCACCAGGATCATATCAGTATCTTACAGTCACATTAACGAGTAATGGTTTCTGAGAGGAAGAATCGTGTCGCTTAAATTTGATGTGTTTCTTCGAGATTGCACTGACTGTTATCATAGAACGTCCACGAGTAATTTCATTATTTAACAAACTAACATACTTGGTATTCTTGCAACCCATTCAGAAGATCTCGTGTCCGCCTGAATGGGTTCAAGGACTTAAGGTCGAGGATAATTCCTTCGCTTAATGATATCCAAACAATCTCTCAGCAAGTATTCCATTAAATCGCTAACGATTGCCTGATCGCAATGAATTGCGTTTGCCCTCGTTTAATTTTGACACTGTGTTGTTGCATCAGAGATGTAACTGCACCAAGAAATGTTATGCCAGGATAAACCTGCAGCAAATGTGACTATCGCAGTCTGCTACGTTGATAAAACCGTTCAAAGGTAGATGCGACTTCAGTTCCTGTCTTGATAATAGTTCTGCTTCCTTATATCGACACGCAACGTCAACGATATTGAACGTGTGTTTGTATTTTTCACGATTTACGTCTGCTAGATTAAATAGGGTCATGTCGTAAACCTAAAATATCTAATTGATCAAATTCGTTCGATATACTGACATCAAACTGTGCGTACTGATTGTTTAAGGCTGAAGTAGATACATTTGCCATATTGCCTGTCGTGAGAGGCAATCTGCATCAATAGAAAGTGTGACACCTGCTGAAAAGCAAATGTACTCATCGTTCCAATATCCTTTTGGGCTATGACTTATTTACCGGCCTCTAGCGTTAGTTTATTTTTCATCACAGATCTTATCAAGAGATTCTCTGGAAGATTTTTTTTACACACGTTTTATTGCGAAGCAACTTCACGTCTGCAATATGTCGTTGTTATAGATCTGGATTGTTGTTCCCGACGTCTTGAACATGCCACGTTTGATCAATCGCATGTATCGGATGCCCAAATAGTCTTAGTTGCTCTTTCACGTCATGCCGGATATCATGTCGGATTTTAGGACCACAATAATTATATCCAGGAAGAAACTTCTCGCCAGGAAAGATAGCACATGGAGACCCTGGCAATTTTCCATGTGAAGCAGTAATATCACCACCACGTTTTGTTCACATGTGATGTGGAGACACATTTGTACTATTTTGTTTGTGCCACGTTTCACACACTTGCCTATGAGTGCACTGGTATCGGTGATGACTACTCCGCATCGAACACATTACAAATAATGTGATTGACTTCTCAGTGACATGAGAGGTGGCGCCAGTCAAGCAGTATCGATAATTACCAAATTCCATCAAAGCAATGTTCATAGATCCATATGTGCCTGGTAAGACGAAATTGTAGTTACTTAACATCAAAAATGTGCTATTGGTAGATAATCTCAACATGGACATCAACAATGTCGTTGTATAAGATGTTGTTATGTTAGACAAGCAAATAAATCCAGCAGACACAAAAGACCGATATTATTTGATACTCGGCGATTTATGGAAATACCTAAATTGGTCAGAAATAACTGTATTCTTCTGGTAAATACCCACACACTAAGGAACATCAACCAGAGTGGGTGTTTCGCTGACATCGATATGATCAAGCAAGTGGGGGGGGGGGGGGGCGATGAGCAGCATGGATGTCTCAAGTCAGTAAAGGAAGACGTATACAAACTTGACACACACAATTAATAGGAAAATAAAGCGGTGAGGTAAGCGGCATGTTGGAGACCTCGGTTTATTGTTATTGGCCTTAGTGCCATTTTAGTAGAAAAGGTTGATTTAAAAAATAGGACTTTCTTCAAAAATTGTAGGATTTGCACCCAAACACAGCTGTTATTTGGGGACAAACTCTCAGTTATTAAAAAATGCTAAGTGGATTAACAAATGTTTCTACTTTCTAGGAAAACAAAATGACAGAATCCATGATTTGGTCTTTGGTTTTGCTGATAAATGTAACGTTTAGATTGTCATCAGGTAGGTATTTTGGTTATATTATATCTTGTTCGATATCCTTTTCCACGTTTATATTGTTACATATTCTGAATTATCGACCTTTTCTTAATCTGATTAGATCGACTAGATCCCATGTGGACTGGAATGATGATATATATATATATATATATATATATATATATATATATATATATATATTTGCCTTTGCATTTGTACAGTGTTGCTAGTCTTTCTCATCGCCGTTGACGTGTTTTAATCTTTTATTTCACTTTTCTGCATCCTGCATAATAATCAAGTTCGATGACGTTTACCTTACCATTACTTTCCAGATGAAAAATAGTGCTGAGCCTTTCAGAGCCATCACTCTATTAGTATAGTTATTTCACCCAACTACAGTTATATCAATGTGCCCATGCCCGGATGTTGATCTGGTTCTCAGCTGAACTGTCCCAGCTGTGGATTTGACGAACAGTTTGATATTTCTTGTTTCACCAGTCCATGTTGGTATTGATTTTTTCTTCTTTATGTTTCAAAATGAGACACTTGCTTTACCAGAGCTGCTAATTCTTCAAATCTTTGCTTTATGAATTTATGTTAATTCTTTATTTGTCTTCGGATACAATTTAATAACTATCAAGCATCTTCTTCAGACGATATATTCTGTTTGCTTTATACATTGGGTACAGTGCACCAGGCCTATTGCATACAACCCATACTTTAGTCAAGTCTACGATGCCGCCTGAGTATCTCGTAATTTTGACTACACAACTGTTGGTGCCCTAGACACTATTACCACTGTTTTCTAATATGATTGATGACCTCATCTTGCATTAATAATGGTTTGTTATCGTACATTCGATGTGCTAGTTTAGTACTTTGAATCATACATTTTACAATTTCAAGTTAAATCTAAATGTCACTGGTCACAGTGTTTACTCTGTGGATGAAGGGTCTTTATCAGAAAAATTCTTAGAAGTAATTGCTCAATCGGTAGTTGTTAATATGTTTCAGCCATTGTTTTCATATATAGATATATATATACACACACACACACACATATATATATATATATATATATATATATATATATATATATATATATATATATATATATATATACCTGAATTGTTTTGATGCTTGCTCTGCCTATTATATGTATGCCATAACTGTTTGGTAAACAAATTTTAAATTACACATGTATGTAGCTTGTCTGATTTTGGTTCATTTAATCTATCACATTGTTGAGATTTTATTCTGTAAATCAATGTTCATGTTATAACTTAACATTTGACGAGCTTTTGAATATTCTTCAGCTATCCGTGCTCACATATGATGTTCAGACATTGATATAATCCTAATTCATATCGATTGTAACAGCTTCTATAGTACATACGTTTTAATCCATTCTGTCAGAAATGGCCTGTTTGTGATATGCTCAGACAGTTGAACCTTATGATTATGATTATTATTAATATTATTGTTATTATTATTATTATTATTATTATTATTATTAAAATTATTATTATTATTATTATTATTATTATTATTGCAAAAAGTGCTTGCAAAGCTATTTATTTATTTATATATTTTATGCATACATTCCAATTTCAGGTACAGATATAGATACTAGGTCAGTCTGCCAAGGAGTTGCTGTTCAGTTGTTTCGCAATGTTGCATTCATTAATGGAAGCGAGATGTCCATTTACATAAATGGTGACAGCCAAACATTGATTGGGTTTGGGAACCCGTTATCAACATTTTCCTTTATGCCAGAATACTAGAAGAAGATGTTTTTTGATGAACTTGACACATTTTGGATACGGAAAATTCAACGTTCAGACGAACAGAAATATGTTCTTAGGACACAAATAGATACCAAGATAACGAAAGTCGAAGAGCTAATATTTGTAATGGGTAAGTATTCAGTCACATTCTTACATTCACTGTATTTCCACAATAGCTGTGTTATGACGTGTCAATATACAATATTAATTTCAGGCTTAAATCGTGTGCATGTTTATTGTATGTTAATCTTTATTCTTGTCCCAGTCTTTACTGTCAGAAACGAACGCGCATATTCTTTGTAATATGCTGATATTTTCATGGAATTGTATAAACCCTATATATTTATTTATTAAATTCATGTACTAGACTTTTATTTTAGACGTACAATGATACCCGAGGGTATGTAATGTAATGTAATTAATGTATATTGTGTCGTATTTCAAAAGAGTGAGTTCGGTTTATCCTATGTCACACGTGCGAAGTGTCTTTGATGAGATGAAACGAATGACTTCAATGTACAGTCAATATATGTGTATAAATACCTCACTTCATGTAAAACTCATTACATTACTAAACGTTTTGTCAGTTGGCGATCTACCTTAAGGATTCACGCATCTTCAGCTTATGAGCTGCCCAGTGTCTGGACATGTTCAGAATGTCCGGTATTGTCCGGTGCTGCCGATTGCCTGGAATGTCAAGTATCTGAAGTGCAGCTATAGAGATGTCCAGCGTCGTGCATGTTCAGCGACCAGTACTCGGTGTTGTCCGGTGATGAATATTGTTTGGAGAGTCAGAGCTGTAGAGCTGTCCATTATCTGGAGTTCCAGTATCTGGAATGTCCGGTGGTGTCCAGAGTAACTAGATGAACCCGATCGTTCCACGGATCGGAGGAATCGATATCTACGTGTTACACGCTGTCAAACCAACCGTAGGAATGCTAACATCTGAAGATGTATTTTGAGTTTTATAACACCCGTTGCATTTTTAGGGACTGTAAAGATAAGTTACATATCTCTCCGTTTTCCTTTGCAAAATTTCACTATGAGTGAAGTCATTTTACTACATGAGTACAACTCTATATAGTTTGCTAGCTGAGTAAACTGAGTCCATCTCTACATTGTTTGGTCACTGTGAATTAATGACGAATTGTGTTTGTCTTTTTGTAAAGCAATTTCTTTGTAATTTTTTATATTATGTTAATAATTTTAATTTTTTATATTATGTTAATAATTCAATATTCGGATTAAATAAACGCGCCAGTATTCATAATTTCTTTTCTCATTGAAGTTATTCATTATTAAACATTATATTTATATCATCGTCAGAAGCGTTCTATCGTGAATCCAAAAAATCTCATCCAGTTATCCTGTTACAATGGTGTCAGAAGTGGGATCATTTTGGATTTAACGGTTGACAATACAGTGAGGTTCTATAGGCACATAACATTACTTTATTGTTTTGTATACATGTCACATTTTTGTTGCATGTCGAGAAAGGAAAATATACGGTTTGTTGAAATAGTAATTACGCATTTGTAGAATACTGCACTTTAAGTTGTTCACACCAAAAGTTTTAAAAATGTCATCAATTACAGAACTTGTTGAACTGGGGAAACAGTTTGGCTACCACGGGGAGTCCCTTAGAAATTTCATTCGTGAAGAAAAGGCTGGGGAAAGGGAGAGATGGGAAATAAAATGGAAGACATGGAGTTGATATAATTATAAATGAAGGCCTAAAGGGAAACTATAGAAAAAGAAACCCAAGAAAGACAGCTAGAAAGGAAAGCCCAATAAAGAAAAATGGCTTTTAAAAAGAGAGGATAGAGTTGAAGACGGAAAAGATAGAATTGGAGAAAGAAAATATAAAATTAGAAAACAGGCCGAAAAGGACAGGGTAGAATTGGAAAGGGAAGCAGAAAGGGAATTATATAATTAGGAAAATAGGTAAGATTAGATACTTTCCAGATAGAAGATAGAAACAGGGAGTGAGAGAATCAAAACAAATTTGAGCTATTGCAAATTAAAAGGGAGATGAACATAATCTTGAATTGCGAGGTTCAAAGTTGCCTCCATTGGAAGACGACAAAGATAACAGGGATAGGGTTAAGCAATAAGTTTAAATATAGTAAACCCGAGAGAGGCTAGACAATCACCCAGTTCGTCAGTAGTACCTGCAGCGATGAGTGGAATGTGACTAAGTCGTCAATCTTGTTGATTTCTTGCTTCCGGAACAGCTATTGACAACTTGTGGCAAAGTATTATATTTGTTCTTAAGGGAAAAGTCGTTCACGAATATAAATCACATGGTCACACAGGCGGAATTATTCGCTGAAGCTCGGGAGGTTCTCAGAATGTAATTTCGCGAGACAGCAAAGGTGGAAATCAGGTTTGCAATGATACTATGTTGAGATTAGAATAATGGTATTAACAATAAATTAGGGCGCCACGAGTGACCGCTGTCCGTTACGGACCACTGCCATCTCATCTCTGTCCGCGTGGGTTCGAGTCTAAGATTCGGCTAATTTAGTTATGCGAGAAAGCTTGCCAGTAGCTTCTTGTTGGTCGGTGGTTCTTTACAGGGGTGTTCCCGGGTCTTTCTCCGCCAATAATACTGGCCGTCACGTATGGCATATCGCGTGCTGAAAAATGGCGTTAAACCCTACAAGAACAACAGCAACATTAACAACATTAACAATAAATTAGCTTTCAAACTGCAGACATACCAAACACAAACAAGACAGAAACAGACAAACTGGAGCCCAGTGCATTTATTCCAATTGTCAGTTACTTTAAACAGGTATTTTAATTCGTTTTGTTCAACACAGTTATACACATGTATATAGTATCATGTATCGAAGCGTTTATTTACAAACACTACCCAAATTACTTTTAGTACTGGGCACAGCTTTTTTATAAATGGTTAATTTGGAGTTCACAGTGTTCTATGTATTGGCTACATGTCTGAACTGTGTGACACGGATTAGATCGAATGTTCAAGCATGTATAGGCCTAGTCTAACATAAATTATGGATATGGTCCAAATGATCAGGACGAGTTGAAATGCTTAGGGTGATATTGCATCTGAAACCGTTCACATTAATGTCGGTGGTATAAAACATGCGACTTGTTTCCCGATAGCTGTCAAAATCGAACGATTCAGTAAATGTATTATACTAGTTGCCTGGCTGTACCTTATCTTTATTTATATTTGATGATAGAGTTAAACTTGAATTATAAACATTACACCTTATTCAGTATACATACTTGACGATGGACTAATCAATACATATTTAGAAAGAACGGTGTACATAAAGAGTATGAGCAAATCTTAGTCTAAAATGGTGACCTGTACCTGTAATGTTTCACTTTTCAGCTGACGTTTTTCTTGGTTTTGTTCTATCCCCACGAGTGACATTATATGGCATGCTGTAGATGAGTTTGCATTTGTGTTTGTGTTTATAGCGTTAAAACCTTTGTCTTGCAGATGTCCATGATATTAGTAATGAACTGGGTAAATATACATGGAATAATTAGTTGCACAACTTTGTCAGTCTCCTTGTTTGTTGTTAAAGAACGTCTTTAAGAGTATCCATTACGCATATGTAAGAGTAAATGAAAGTCCTACATAGTAAGCAAAATTAACATAGTTTCTTGTTTTGTTCGACATTTCCTGTAGGTAGAAGCTATTATTTACAATAAAGACGAAGAAACAATATCTTAGAAACTGGATAGTACTCTGCTAAGTTGTGATCGTACATGGTCAAATGTAATATATTTTACAACTGGATACTGAAGACTGAGACGAATTAACACATTTATATGTCCAAATCAATGAATACCGCCACCACTTATCAAATAATATATTGTATTCTGTTTTGCTCTAGCCTGATTATGTTTGTAGGTTGAACATTATGACCATCTTGCAATTTCATACTCTTCTATTTTATTCTCGAAACGTTATAATTTGACGTCTTAAACTTTACTGTGAACGTTTAGCAAGCTGTCATTTCCGTTCAACTTGTCTAGTACCGTTTTGTCATCTTACACTTTTAGAAGTCGTAAATCACCTTAGTTTATCATCCTACTAGTGTTCGCTATATTCTCTTTATTTGCAGTGTGATTTATAATTTACAAAATCAGTATTCTCTAATATCAAGAATGGTTATTTGGGATAATGTTTCAATGTATCACATAATATTTCTGAATATTTCAAAGCGGCTAACTGCAATACTATTTATGTAACAAATAAACCAAACTTTTACGAGTGTAAAGGTTTGGAAATTAATGAATGTTAAACTCTTGCATACCGAAACGACAGTATGGTAGATGCGCAAGATCAGATTTAAGGTGCTTATATTGTAAATCTTGTTATTGGTTTTATTCAAAGAGTATCCGGTGTTTCTAAAATTACAGTACATAGATTTAATACTTTTCTGCTAGCATTTATAATTATTGACGAGAGCAAGAAAGGGACATAATTGTAACTTAAAAGTAACGAAGGGCAATATGATTTTATAAGAATATGGCTTTAAATGAAAGCATAAAATGTGAAATATATTACTACAAATTACTTCCGATAGCATGGAAATGAACACTGAAGACCATGATAGAATTAACACTACAACAGATATTAAATACATTACATTTGTTTTAAATATAATATGTTGGCTAAGGTTAAACCCAAATGATGTGCAATCTAATTCGGAATTTATTGATTATTCCTTCGAGAAGAAAGGACATAAATACATAGGTGATGCTATTGCTATAAAATTACAAGTACCTTAGGAATAGACCTGGCTATGAATTAAAAGTAGGGACGTTCCACCTGCAGTGAATATAAGTATAAACTACACAAGGCGAATGATAATAATGTTGTTATATAATTGTTGTCAACCCGTTCAAATCAAAATAATTACAATTATTACAATCTAAACGAAAGGAAAATATATTGATTATTTAACCAAAGGATATGAGTAAAAAGCAAATGAAAATGTCTGTATTGCAAACACAGGTAAGAATTTTAGAACGAAGAACGTGGAAGTATTTGGACATCCAGCAGTTTCACAATAACTCCATAGAAAATATAGCTATTTGGAAATTCATCCAAACATTAGAAAAAGATTAGGTACATAAAGTGAAATGCTGAATCAACTGTTTAAAGAAAATGTTTGTAGCAATAGCTGCTGAAGCTATATCGAAAGCAACGCATGATCTTAATGGCTTATATACAAATGTTCAAGACGTATTTTCTAACCCGTTTACTTCCTCATTTCTACTTCGCATTCTTATATGCCTGATACTATAATGTGTACTGGATTTCAAGCTTGACCTCATCAATCTCACACTCTGAGATAATCAGCCAAACAGTGTTTAAAAAATAAACATTTCTTGAAGAATTGCGTTATTAATGTATGTTAGCAAATAAAGCAACACATCAACTGCCGGGAGCTATCAGTAGTGCTAACAGAAGAACATTAAAGGCCAATTTTGTTTCCTTTCCTAACTAATCTTGTCATATTGCTTGTTCTTATGTTAGTGGGATTCTTATTTGTGTATAAACATCAACACATTACTGTGACCGAAGTTTATTTGGCTGAAAGATGGGACGAAATGGGTCTACAGTTGTGCAAATGCGTATGATTAGATTTCACATGACAATTACAGTAAATGTATAAAGTTTAGTAAGATGCACTCCCCTTGCGATACATTTAATTAAATTTGGTTACAAAATTATGTAGCGAGTAAGGTGCCATGATGTGTGCCATGATGTGTGCACTAACAAAAATGTTAAACTTTAATCCAAATTGAAAATATACGAGTGAATGGTTTAGCGTGTGAACATTATTGAATGTTTGTAATGCATGAGGCATCTTTCTAAATTATATGTATTGATATTTATAGCACAACATTCATATGAAAACTTTAGTTATAGTTGTTTCTCTACAGATTTTAGACTACACTAATTGACTTCTGACAGCTTCTTACACTGTCTAATTGACTTCTGACAGCTTCTTACACTATCAATCGTAGATGAAAATTGTACTATTTTGACAACTTTTATACATATATCTATCCTTCCTGGCTCGGTACATATGCGACAAATCCACTACGTCCGTGAAAACGTGATAAATGTTCAGCTATATAGTCAGAACCCCGTGTCATTGTATATACAATACAACTGAATGTCAAATATAAATACTGACAAACAATTCGCCAAGATGATGCTGATCGTTACGATCTCCTATTTTGTTTTATATAGACATTCTGAAATATTACATGACATCTTCGCTGATGTTTGACATAAACATATACACATATTGGTTCCATTTTAAATTATTGTGTAATAGAACTGGCTCTAATCACACCTTTATCCCATCCAGGCTTTCAAACACATATGCATACTGACGTTTTTTGTCTATGCTAAACTCCTAAAATATAGATATCAGCTCTCTAAAAACCATTGTTTTTGTCATGATGTAGTGTTTTGCATATATTGGTAATGTGTAATGTTACCTTATTTTCTCTTCGTTGTCATTGATATACAAAGCTACATGTGAACTCAGAAGATGAATAAATGTGGTCCTTTATTGTGCATAGCCAAGGATGGAACTATTGTCGATTTCGAAAGTATACTAGCGCAGGAGAGTTTGTTATGATATAGCAAATGGCAGATTAATATAAACCGAATTGGAATTAATAATTATGCTAGGTTTTGTTTTAATCATTTATTTGAACATTAACGGATTCGTTTCAGATTATGCAATAGTTCTACAAAGTTCCAGACATTTCTTTTAAAATGTTAATGATTACTGATTCTTATACTTGTATGACAATGTAAAACTAATATATTGTGCCAAATCTCACAATATTACAACGCTACACAAGAACGTGTGAAAGCTTACTACAAATATGTTGTACGGGTAATTCATACTATATTACTACATTGACATATGTCAACCTTATGACTGAATATACCATTGTGTCAGTGGTTTGAGATAATACCGTTAGGATAAGATGCAACTAAGTTATTTCTTTTGCTATTTTAGAAGACTGTTAAGCTGCCTACTCTAATAGTAAAGTAAAATATTTGTTTTGAAGCTTACACTTTATGTAGAGGTTAATTTTATAATATTATAACTGAAATGTCTTTTCCCAAACACATATAGTCGCACCAATGAAGCATTGCAGACCGAAGCTATTGAAAATAGACAGCTCTTTAATAGCCTCTCTGGAAATCAACGAATGTATGTACCCTACTGTGTCTGTGAAGTGGGTGGATTATCCTAGAATTTACTACATGGCAAGTAAACTTGTTAAATAATTCATTTACAATGCATTCACACATTAAGCTCCGCAAGTGATACATCATTAATTTACACTCAAATTGCAAGCGTAGCATGACTCAGCTTAACGGATACTAGACTTTAATTTTGCGGTGTTTGTTTGCTTTATAATTTTATGAACTGTATCCCTTTTAACCTCGATGTGAGAGATTGTAAAGATAATGATTTCCATGAAACAACATAACTTATTTCCAGTTCAGCCTCTTCGGACAACGTACGAATTTGAGCAACGAAAGCATCCGCTTTGTACCACAAATATTTGTCATTAAATCCTGAAATCTAAATTGTGGGCGGGATCGCGAGGCTATGAGTCGGTCCACAGATAGGTACAGATAACTATAAATTTAGGAAAATACATGAGATGACAGTTTGGCAGGTGGAGTGCGCTAACTGGATGTTTAGGTCTAATTTCCATGTAAGTGGGTGACAAGTTGGAAAAGCCCTAATGGCTTTGTTTTTTTTCTGAACGAAATGGTTGAACAAATGAACGATAAACTGAAATAAACTACATAGTCTTGCCATGCATTCTATATATTCATGCCCCATAACAGCGGGCACTTAATATCTCCATGATCACCTTATAAAAGTGTTTGTTTTCATACTTATAATTTTGTCTAAATGTATACGTTAATTTCATTTATTACTAGATTCGTAGATGACGTCAGTGATTGAATCCGAAGGCCCAAAATGTCAGTAAGATTTAATACATTTTAATGTCTTTAATTGGTATTGGAACTCTTGACTATAATTAGAGCTTTCTACACCTTATCAAATAGATGAGTTTAATTAATTATTTTAAATACTGCATACATGATAAGTTGCTTTTATTGATTTCACGTTTCGTCAGTTTCAGTATAACGTATCAATTCATAATTCTTGATATTTCAAAGAACTTTTACTTTTATCTCTATCTTAGATATCTAGGTTTAAATATTTAAGGGACTTTCTTGGCTTTTGGGGATGGTTTCTGTGGTTCCAGTTTGTTGTTCTAGACAAAATATATTAATCAATAATTTATTACGTTCTTGCGAGAACTTGTCTTTACTTAATTCTCAGAAACTTATGCTGGTCTTTGCTTTTAAGTCAATAATTGTTGGCGGTCAAAATTTAGAGACCAAGATTGTGTGTTTCTATCTAGTTGATCTTAAATCTTAGAAGTGGTAGTGGATCTCGATTTCATAAGCTATGTTAATCTAACAATGAAATACCCTGGAGGTAAGTTTTGTAGCGTATTTGTTGCAAAAGTGAATATAAGTAATACTCAAATATACGGTTGCATTATTAGAAACAAAATGAAAGTAGTTAGTCACATGAATATGAACTACGGCTCCCTTCAGAAAAATTGAAATGTCAGTATGAAGTTGATATGTGGGTGGGAACATATCCTATATAAATATTAACACATATATATGATCTCTACTTCTGCTGGACTTTGCTCAAACACAATGTAAGCTCATGCGAAATATAACGTCCTTGTGGAACTGGGATACAGCCCTGTTATTGTTTGTTGGCATGACTCTGAGGAATAAACGGTCGGGGATCACAAAGTATCAATCTATCCAGGCAACTTATTAATTTTCGTTTTCGTATACTGGGAATATCTTCATTTATTCAAGGACATTGAGGAAACTGTAGCAGCTGCATAGTGTGCTGTATATGGATCTGATATAGCTGAATGAACGGATATATTGTTCTGCCCTCATATTGGAGGTGCCATTAAATGCACACTGCAGTGTTTTAGTGTAGACCATTTCATTGACATTTTTAAAAATTCTATGTTTGATACATATATTTGCATTTCATTGATTTGCCAATTGTTTTCTGTTGTTTAGCACATATAGGTTGTTATATCTTCATAATCATACTTTATTTCCTTTTTGTATTGGGAAGGTCTACATCAATGTATATCGCGTGCTTAAGAGTTTTAATAGCTTAAGATTAACCTGACTTAAATATTAGCGATAGTGTGAAAGATGCGAGTGAACGAGTTGGAGAAGGCAGAAAAAAATGAAAGAAACAAACATATGAGGCAGACAGTTTTAAAGAATTCCACAATAAACATATATTTAGAGTAAGAGAAACACACCCAGAACCTGATTAGCGAAGTACTAGGCCGAGTTGCAAGCGATGAAAGCCACACCTTTGATATGAATTAAAATATTGAAGTGTTCAAGCAAATAAACTCTTGAGGTTAGAAACATCCATATTGTAATACCCTGTGTATTATATCGGAAAGACATGAGTTCATGACGCACAATCAGTTTTATTAAATAATAAATAACATGCTTTTTCAATCTTTCGTCGTGACTTTAGATAAACACATCACTGTCAACGTTTGATAATATAGAGCAGACGTGTTTGTCTAAATGCCAAAAGAAAACGTTATAATACACCATATTATCGTGAAATTATTATTATGATATTATTCCATTCCGATGCATATTAACAGCTACATGTATTAGATTGACTGTAACACATTCTGACCTAATAGCATGATCACAAAAATAATTTTGTTCTGTACTAGTGTACTTGAGCAGTGTGGTGTGCGATATCAGCGGCTTTATTAGAATTACTATATAATAAATATAAGGAATTTCAATTCAGTAGCAATCGACTTTTTGTTTTCCATTACGGTAACTAGTTAACTGTTCAAACTGCATGGAACAATCCCTCGGAACACACAATTTAGACATAATTAAGTTGTCCTCCCAATGCGCGTTTTTACTCTAAATCGTAGTTGTATATTCATATCTATGATTGAAATTGAATGAAATGGACTAGTGAACTTCGATGCGAATCGAGCGAGAGTACAACGTACTGATAATGCAATGAGTCGTAATTCGGTTAGAATTGTTGCCATCAAATGCATACTTGCACATTAGGGTAAAACAACAAGTTCTACATAACCAAAAACTTACAAAAATGAATATAACAATTAGTTCTAACGTTTTGGTAAACAAAAGTCTGACAATTGAAAAGTGATTTTTCGGATGTGCACATTGATTGCATCATTATCATTATCCTGCATCTCCGCTGTTTAGGTAACGAACCTCCACCGGATGGTCTGTCACTTTTTTTTGTTGGTTGACCATCGGGGATCGATGAAGTCTATCATCCGCTGCTTTTCGCCGATTGGTCTTCATTTGCCTGATGAGTCCGGTACGAGATGAGCATGTCCTGGTGGCATGTATATATGTGTATATTGGAGGCATTGGTTGGTTCTTGACGTTGAGGTCTTGTTGAGTTTAATGGCCTCGGGGATTTTTGTTCGGCATCGTCGAAAGTTTTGCACCCCTTACTGACAGCTGACCGCCAGCCAAGTCTAACCTTAGCGCAGGCCTCGAGGTTTGTCACAGACATCAAACAGCATGTCAGGCAGGTCTTGATGGAGTCTTTGAATCCTTTTTTGGGGCGACCAATTTGTATGTGTGAACTAAAAAGAGCTCCATACAATATCTGACGTGGCATTCGAGACTTTTGCATACGAGTGACATGCGTTGGGCTCTCATGACCATCGCTTAGATGCTGGTTAAGCCTGCTATATTCATAACTTCTATGTTTGTCTCTCTGTCTTTCCATCTTACGCCCATAATCCAGCTCAGGTCTCCCGTGTGCAATCGTTCAAGTTACTTGATGTGCTTCTTGTATGCTGTCCACGTCTCACTTCATTGTAGGAGGCGTGTTCCCACAACTTCCTTATATACTTTTTTCTTGGTGGAGAGCTTCATATTCATGTGACTCAACACGCATAATCAGATACGTCCAAATGATTGCCTACACTGATGATGCGCGCCTGTATCTCGTTGTCTTGCGATTCATCAGATGACATGATGCTTCCAATGTACTTGAAGTGATCGATAGCTTTCATCTTGGTGTCATCTATGGACACAATCGCGGGGCGGGCTATGGTGTCTGGGACAGGTTGGTGAAGTACATCTGTCTTGTGAGACTGATAGTGAGTCTGAAGAGTCTCGAGGCGTCTTCTTCCGTCTGTGCCGAGAAAGCACAATCATCCTTCAAAAGAGCTTCAAGAAAAAAAACGTTTTTCTACTGTTATCATCGGGCATTCAGTCGGCAAAGGTCGGAGAGAAAGCCATCCAGTCTTTACTTGATGTACACTCCATTCTGGAGATCATGTGTAGCATGGTTCAGGACACATGTGAAGAATATGCTGAATACAACTTAGTCGAGTCCGTTAGAAATATGGAATGGCTCTGAGACAACCCCACTGTAGAGAACAAATTACGCCATGATGTCCTGGAAAAGTCGGTACATCTTAATAAACTTCGTAGGGCAACGGAGTTCTGCTTCGATAACCAGTACTGCATCTATGTTCACAGTAACGAATACATTTGTGAGGTCTATGAAGACACCTTAGAAGTTTACATTTTGTTTAATTCGTTTGTCCAGTAATTGTCTCACTGTGATGCTCATGTCGATAGTTGAGAGAGTTAGCTATGTTTCCTTCTTATTTGTTTGAGGTGAAAATCATTGTGTCTTTGAACGCCCGTGGCAAGGTCTCTGCCTCCAAAATGTTGATCAATAATCTGTGCATTGCCTCAAGTACCGTAGTGCCAGCTGCTTTTAAGTATTCAACAATACTTACATCCGCACCGAGTGCCTTGTCAGAGCTTGTGATTTTGATGGGAAGCTGGACTTTCTTACGTAGTTGTGGGTACGTACAGGTCCGAGATTGTTGGTTTAGGGTCAACAGCGATTAACGCTGTGGAGTCTAAAGGTACTGACATGTTCAGGAGGTTGAAGAAGGATTCCTTTAAGCTTTCGTTGCTACTCTCTTTGCCCTTTTTCTGAGTGGTCCCAGCAGAAGAGATTTGCGGGATGCAATAACATTTCGAAGGCCGATAGACATATTTTAGGGATCTTAAAAACTCGTTCGAATTGTTGGTGTGTGAGTGATGCTAAACTTCATCTGCTTTGCGGCCCCCACTAGCTATTTTTCATAATGCATAGTTCTCTCTGGGCTTCGCTCTGCACGTGTTGGAAGCGATCATATTTTGAGACCGAGTCAACGTCGTTCTGATATTATTTATAGGCTTCACGATATTGTCGAATGAGGATGCTTGTAACTTAGCTATTTTCATCGAACGAGTCTTGGTGGAATTATCGTTTCGGTCACAGGATACTCTTCGCAGACTCACTCAACATCTCCTATAGCTGGTTCTACTTTGAGGTTGGGTCCTCTATGTGAAGAGGTCAGGGGTACGTGCGCAGTCAGTACGTTGTCAATATGAGCTTGAAATTGCTCTTTCAGCCGCAGATGATTCAGCCTTGCAGCGTTGAACTTGACTCGGGTAAGCTTTGTCTTTTTGCGTTGTGACGGGACATTGCTGAGATCAAGGATACATCTGACTAATCGGTGGTCCATTCAGCACTCGGTTTCCCTCGATGCTCTTGTTATCCGTACATCGCGGATATCTCTATCGTGGATGATGATATAGTCGATTAGATGTCATTGTTTGGATCATGGATGCATCCAAGTCGCTTTCTAATTGCTCTTCTGTGGGAAGAGTGTTTTCGAGATTATTCTTTGCACATATCTAACGTAGAAGCAGCCATTCGTGTTTTCTGGCCCGATTCCATGCTTTCTCAGTAGTTCGTTCCACTTTATATAATCGTTGCTCACTTGGTCGATAAAATCGCAATGTTTGACGAATGTGTCACCTGATGCGGTAGCCTATTCGAGGTCATCGAGACTTTCATCAAATGCCTCCTTGCCTTCGTCGCTGCTAGTCAATGTGAGGGTATAAGAACTGATGATGGTGACTTAGAGTAATGGAATCGGAGTTACATCAAGCGTTTCTTCATATGCCTATGAATCACTGGGAATTGACGCAAGTGTGTAGTATAAATGGAAAACCGACTCCTTGGATTAAGTGCTCATCTTATATATTTCCATTCCCGGAGAAGATGTCGTAATCCTCGGGTTCACAGACAGATCTACATCGGTTAGATGTGTTTCGCAATGAGCGGCAATGTCAATATTGTATCCGCCCAGTTTCGATCTAGGAGGGCGGTTCTTCTCTGAGACCTGGGTGTATCATCTTTGTCAATGAAAGTGCGTACGTTGCATGTACCGCGAAGGAGTTTAATTTGCTTATGTGCATGGTGCTGACGCACTAAGGGATAACTGCCAACTGGGTTAGCAGGCTCGATAGCTTATAGGAAAGATAATTTGAAGGACGCCTTTTCTATACACTTTCCTTACTAGAGTGTGCCGTACTGACTTAAACAGGGCTG
Source organism: Unio pictorum (assembly GCA_030141615.1). Classification (NCBI taxonomy): domain Eukaryota; kingdom Metazoa; phylum Mollusca; class Bivalvia; order Unionida; family Unionidae; genus Unio; species Unio pictorum. The sequence continues at coordinate 6,813,560 of JARLTB010000207.1, forward strand.
ATCAGTCATCTGGGATGCTGCCGCACTTCTATGCTCGATTGGTTCATATAAAAACGACCACCTGTCCTCATACCGCCTCCTTGTAGGTTTGGAACAACGGCTTATAGTAGTAACCTCTACCTGTCGCTTTGTCACCATCACCGTTTTACTTGAAAGATGCGTGGAGTATAAAGAAAGAGGATTCATTAGTTTGAGTGAAAAGCGTTTGATAGGTGGGTGGCACACGTTCAGGAATGGAATAATTCACACGTGGTAAATGTTTTCAGTGATAGGTTAAATGGACTTGATCAACTATGCAGATGTCTCCTGGTTAAACAATCATCGCGCATCTCAGCGTTTAACATTAGATAATCTTCACGCTTTAAATGGACATTATTCTTGTATGAAAAACTCGACAATGCTATTAAGGGATTATAACATAGTTAACTGTCTCGTGTTTTTCGGCCTTTGTTTCAGGATTTCTTTTGGTCATTATATTGCAAAAGGAATGTAATTCTTAATAGAGCCTAATAATTTGTTGAGTTAGTTTGCATCCAAGAAACTGACTCGTTATGTTGACCAAATATTCGTTCATGCATAGTATTATAGGAAAAGCTAGGTATTTACTTGCCCATGTATGAAGAATAAGCAAAGAATAAGCAAAGATGGTAAAACATCCGAAAAAAGGCCCATACCTGTTAAGAGATGAAACGTAAGTCAGCATAATATAATTGCAATAGTAGTGTCAATATTCATATACATATTCATCCAGAAATATCAGCAAGGTACAGACAAAATAATGAAAGTTTTAGACACCCCATTTTAGAAGAGAAATGAAAACAGTACAAAAGATAACGAATAAGGAAGCGGACGAATGCAAAACAACTATTATACTTAAAACGATGATGATGTTATACATAATTCGGCATTGAAAAACCAGTTAAGAAATTGACTAAAGGAGGAATCGATATAAAATGATGTTACTGGGTTGATTTAAAGGTCACGTATGATACTAATAATAGTGAAACTCATTTTGCTACCCGTTTCAACAATAAAAGAAACTGCCATATTTCAAAGGAAAATTCAAATCACGCAGCATGATATAGCGTTTTGATCGAGTATGCTTTGTTTGCCAATTCAATGTTAGAAAGACATTTAACCACTTTTGTTTTAGAGAAAATATCTCCAAGCGGCAACATAATATAATCGTGAGCGTAATAATACCAGTCATCGACAGTGAATATAGAAAATAGACATATGCTACATTCATGGAAAACGCATCTTCGAATACTTTTAGTGAGCTATTAATTCTATTTTGTTGCAACATTTCCATCCATATGACAAACTGATGCAATATTATTTCATTTATTATATTTGGGTAAATTCTTTTATAAAATTAACTCTTCTGTTATATACATCATTAGTACTAAATTTATAACCCTTTAACCATTATGAGTTATTATTTGTGATAAGACTCATTCTCGTGTTAAACACTTCTAGTTATTGGGATTAATCACGTGGGTTGCGGATTAGGTATCGTTCATTAGTTAATAATGTTGCAATATATGCTGGTGTTGATCGGATAATTGTAAAGGAAAGATAACTAAGATTGATGCAGACACATATAACACAGATTATAATTTATTTTGTGATAATGATCTAAAAGAATCAGGCTAGAATTTTATTTAGAGATTTAAATGGATGGTTTATAGGAAATCTTGAGATAGATGATGATGAAGACAAATTACCTAATTCCTTTATTATATATATATATATATATATATATATATATATATATATATATATATATATATATATATATGTACATACATGGACATTTACCTAATTCCTTTATTATATATATATATATATATATATATACATGAACATTTACACTACAAGGGTGATTAGTACCATTAGCATAAATTACATCTTGCGATTAGAAGGATCTATTTAATAATAATGCGAATTTTACAACATTATATAAGCTATTGGAGATTATATTGGATAAGCGCAGAAATTAACACTTGACATAGCAGCAAAATTAAATATGTACAAGTGGTTCAGAATCGCCTGCACATATGCTGAACCATACTATCCTGGTATAAACAATTTTCAGTTTTATCGTTGGATAAAGTAGTGAAAACGGTAGATCGGTAGAACGTATTTATTAAGTATTAAAACTACGAATAAAGCTAACGCTAAAATGGACATTAAATAGAGGATAATCTTCAAAGCACTATACGTGAGTTTAGACATAAGAACGATATGGTGTGTATGTGTACTTGATGACATGAGGAAGGTTTACTAAGTAGAAACCTACAATTCCTTACCATCTCGCACAATGATGATTACAAAGAAAATTCGGACTAGATTATAATGATGTTGAAACTGTTCTGGATGTACATGGTGAAACATCTGACGCTGAAAATAGCTTTTCATTCCTATGTCATTTCTAACACCTCAGGAGCAGGAGCTTCAACACAAGAAGAAAAAAATAACTTGCCTCTTGAAGTTGCTTGAAGATGTGAAAAGCGATATCGCGAGTTTTTAGCATATATTAAAAACAGTTTTGTTTCAGGCCTTTAGTTGATGAAGTAGCTGCAATACTTATTATTGAAACAGAATAACAATGAAACGACAAGTTGTCGATTTTAATCATATTTCATATTGTCTTTTAGCCACAAATCTAAACGAGAATATCGCGTACTGAAGCGACTATCATAAGAAATCTTAATGCGCTAGAAGAGGTTATCTCTATTATGAAATACGTTCAAAGCTGATATCATATCTACCTGTTATTTTGACAGGAGGAGGGGGGGATCGCGTCTTGCAAAGCAATACTAAATCCATTGCTGCTAATAATTGCAGGAATCGGTGCAACTTTAATAGCTGCTGTCATAAAGATTGAAACACGTTTTGAGACACGTACAAAAAAGCTTGTAAAACCGCAGTGAGTTCTTACAACAAACTCAGAATGATGTTAAAAGCATCAAAAACTTAAAACCAAAGGCCACAAACGGTACATTACTAATGCAATTAAGAAACGACATGTCAAATTTACTAACTTCTTTTCTGCATTTCAGAGAGGGTACATAATATAATTTATACATATTAAAGCAGTGAAAATTCAGTGCCATCTATCCTAAGACAATTTTAATTTCGCTTTCCTGAATTTCATTGCATTGAATATGGTGATCTTGGCTTTCACTAGTTCATAAGTCTCATCATTTAAAAATGTAATCACGGTAGGAATATCATTGTGTGGAAAGAAACATGTAAGAATCATTTAGGAGTTTTCATTATTCTAAATATATAAGGTTGTTATACAATTGTTCAACATTTTTATATGAAAATATGTGGAATGAAACGGACTTGCTATCTTGACTGAGTATTCATCTGATAATATTTCAAGCGACAATAAACGTAAATTTTCAAAATTAAGTTATATTAACATTCATATGCATACAAGAGCCCAGCAGCAAACAATCTAAATTTCCGCTGAACTTAGATACAAAGATACGTGATCTCATTGAAGTGTGTTCTTATAACTGAACTATTTCGAATGCTATAAATAAACTTAAAACCAAACACTGTTTCCTACCTAAACTATTGTCAGAATGTTTTTTTTATCATGGTGTTTGTTGTTTGGTAATCATAGCATATCATTTTATACGTTTTTTCTTTATGGTTTAGGTGTTGTCTAATGTTGTAAATCGTTCATAGCTTCTAATGATTATACGCTATACAAAGTCCTCATTATGATCATTATTAAAATTATAATTAGTATTTATATATATTTCAGTTAAAACGTTTACTCGCAAGAGCCACCCACAATCGCCAATGATTTTGATTTAAACGGCTTTCAAGAAACAATATTAACATGGGTGAAAAAACGCAATAGACTAAAATGTATGGCTCGGACTATCAATTGAATATCAATAGATCCAGTCAGGATTGGTACTCAAATTATATTTTAGATGTAGTAATAATACTTTAGTATCATTTTAGATTTTAAAATGTACATAAACGCGAAATGTATCAGTATGAAGAATGCGAATTGCTATCAATATGTCTAATTGTAAATAACCTTTAGATACTATGGCTGTTCCTTTGATTTTGGATGAAAACGATACATTATTAATCCACTCATTCATATAAATCAAGGGATAAACACTGCTTATTGTATTTTATTTAACTGGAGGAGCAAAACTAAGCAATATGGTGCAAGTAATATGATGGATAATATTAATCTGTAACAAGCCTAAGAACAAAAAGAACCAAAACTATGAATAGGAAACAATAAGTTTAAAAACAATCATTGTAGTAGCAATTAATGGAAGTCAACAATATATCTTTTTATATATATTTATATTATGCTGTGGTCAAAGGCGTTATCATATAATTTGGCAGGGAAAAATTAAAATGAAACCAAATACTTTTAAATTGTTTATTTTACAGGATAAGTCAATGGTAAAGCTACCTTTAGGAAAAGAATCTGGTACATATTATGCATGTGCTGAGAGACCTACCCTAAAGTGTGTGACAGACTTCAAGATGTCGGACTACTGTTCATCCTTTGTTGTGGAAGCGAGTAAGGCACAATTGTTTCTACTTTCACATAATCTTTATATAAATTAGATTCCTCCATCACGACATAACCATGATCAATATTGGTTAACTCGAAATTGTTTTATCTCATTCGGTCTTACATTCAAACGATAATATCACTGAACAGAATGTAACGCATCAAATTGGCGATGGTGTCGACATTACAAACTAAATTCACTGTTTATAATTTTATGAGGACATAGACTCTGCTGTATTGACGATCTTCAAATAAATAATGTTTATGAATGGTCCCTGTGTTAGCTAGTAGGAATACAATATATTGTGTGCAAACTATGGTGACTGGATGCGTGATTTAGAAATCGTGAAACTGTTATTCAAAAACATTGGTAAATGAATTTGTTTGAAATGCATCAGCTCAGTTTTTCTTCGCAAAGATCCGTATTGTGCTCACTTGAAAATTCTTAAACCACACGTTTTAAAAGCAGCAGGTCATTCATTTCTAATGATTTCAATGATGTGGTATACTTTTGTTTCGATTATACATTATGTTGCAGCCATTGTGATGAGTATCAAATGTAAAAAAGACATAAATCATTGCATCTTAGGAACCACATGTCTTAGTCACATAGTCTCCCGTTTAATAGCTCTAACCAAAATGACATCACTTGACTTAAGAACTATAACATTTGGTTAATACAATCAAAGTAAATTATAAACGTCAATAACATTATTGTGTCATTTAAAAATATTTGTGGTTCGAAATTTCTGGTAAGCTAGACAAGACTTTAGAGTCACAATCAAATATGAATTAATCTAAAAGCACTGCAACTCCAACGTAGTATGCGTTATTAAAACATTTATTTTTAAAGAAATGGTATTTACTGTGTTGAAAACAAGTATGATATATTTATGAAGGATGAGGATATTTATGAGATAGCGATTTAACATCCATGCGCATTTGCATGACCCTACCCTGAAAGGCTATGTACTCATGTAATGATTTAAATTAAAGTCAGCTTACTGATAGGCAAGTGTTTTATGGTTTGTGTCTTTTCCTACATTCTAAAGCCAATACTAAATCCATCTATTTCCACGAATGAACATGCTGAACATGGATGTACTTCATCTTAGGAGTGTAACATTTTCAGAAGAGTTTGCGCCTTGTCATTCACACGCATCCTTACTATGTTTAGGTAATCAATATTTATACATTAAAATAGCCAATGCAATGCATTGGTCACATAACTACGATGTGATCTTCTTTTATACTTTTACCCACACTACACTGGTATATTAATTTGAAAGCAATTACCGTGTTTGCCGCAAACTTAATTGTGTCATTAATATTGAAGAAAGATTGTACTGTATTCTTTATTAGGTTCATCGTTTGTTCTATGTACACTTTCATTGAGAAAGCGGAATGCAAGGGTACAGTGGGCTTAGTACATGCACTTCATACGTGTGACACACTATTTAATAATCTGTCAATAAGGCGGCGTAACTTTTGCAAAGCTAATTCCAACTCGGTGTGTATTAAGTGATGTTTTGTAATGTGTGGAGAAAATTCACATTACCTGAATTTGTATACTGTGTCATGTGTGGAGTGACCTGCATTTATTATTATCGACGGTGTTTGCATATTTATACAGAACAATAAATACATTATTCGAATTACAAAATTCATCAATATCTGCCAATGGTTAGAACAAGTATAGGAGCTGTACCATACAATTGATAATAATGGTATATAAAATGTAAATCCACAGATCTTAAAACATTCTTTAATCAGTTCGCTGAATGCTGTTATTTGCTCTTAACACATTCATACTGACCAATGTATGCGTTTGGCATATTGTGTGAGACTGGATAGGTTTAATGTAAAATGATTTTATTTTACATTTATCTGGCCCAAAATAAATATTTGTTTGAATAATTCATGCTTTATTGAATAAATCAAATAAATGTGCTGTAGTTCATATTTGTGTTCATTAGATACAATGATTATAAGCAATGTAATTTCAAAGCATTATTCTCAACTTTACATAACAGGAATAAAGGCCGTAACCGGTAAAATATTCCGTTTAAATTACAATATGTCACCCTCCACGGCAACTATTATCGAGATATTAAATCGGATAGAAAATATTAGTGTTTATTAGTATTATAACACAATATGCTAAACATCTATTGATATAGATCAGATTTATATTACATGTGAATTGTATCAAACTAAAATACTATATAATTTAGTAAATAACAAGATAACCTGCAATTTAGAATAGGGTGCATATAAAAAAAATTGCTAGGCTGAAATATTAGAAGGTGTTCCATAGAATATATGGAATGGAAGCGAACGAAAATCGTTCATGGTGCCAAATTAAAGCCCCAAATGCACTTGTAGATTATTGAATATTCCTTTAAGCCACACATTTTAGAGATTAAAGTTAATGCAGTCCCAGAATGTCTGGGTTCATTGTGTGTGTGTGGTCCTTTTGCATGTGAAACGGTTGATGTATTTTACAGATAACAGTCCTGCAGTGTCACCATGCAATACACAAGTATCATCAGAAATGATCAGTATAATTGTGATGATCACAATTATCCTTGTACTGGTTATTTTACTCGTTGTGATTGCCATCCTGGTACTGCGAAAGAAAAGTAAGGTCTGTTCAATTTTTATTATGACATCAAATGTAGCAATGTTGCGTGTGATGACAACTAATTTTGATAGAAATATTAACATATTTTTGTCACCAGTGAGTCGTAAGATTGTGTGGAGTAAACGAAAATAAAAAATAACAAGTAAAATAAAAATAAAGATGTGCACTGAACTCCGTATTGGCGTTTATACTGGTGCTAGAAATGTATGTAACTCTGCATTTGTTATAAATACATGGATGTTTAATAAAATTACAAGTAAATCTTCTGGAATTAAGACAATAACATATTTAGATATACGGAAGGTTTATTTTATTTTGAAGTGTACAAACATCTTTAAACGTCTTTAGTCGCAATTTACATTTCTCTTTATACTAGTATTTTATGATGAAGTTTACGAAAATCCTTAAACATCTTTTGTCTGTTAGTTTCGTTTCCCACTTTAAGAGCGATGAATGACTTTGGGTAAGTTAGGAAGCAAAGTTTTCACGAAACCACAATTCCATTATAGATAATATAACAAAATGGAAAGGTAAAACTCATTAGACCAAGCCCGCGAAGAGGGTAAATATAATCTTAAATGCATGTTACTCCTGTGTCATTGTGTACTGCATAGTTTCAAAATCTATATTTGTCTGTATGTTTATGTATATTGATGCATCTGTGTATGTAAGTACTTAGGAAGGAAGGTATACTGGTAAGTGAGTGGACGAACATATAATTTTAACTATTCTTTAGATCTATAATAATAAACAATGTTGAAATAAAATCATGCAAGTTTGAAATTGGGGTCTCGAGTATACCTGTATTTAAGGAATAATTATTTAAGATTTTGAGGGATTTAAAATCTTTTTAGTTTTCAGCCACTGTCTATATTTGTAACAATTAATTCCCCAGCTTTCTACTTATATTTGTTATATCCTTTCAGATCTATATTAATGATTAGCCATTTGACTATTAAATGAAATAAATACAAATGGAAAACATTACATTTCTGGTAAATATGTTTAACTTTATATTTAGGAAAGCAAGACTATGCTTACAATGCTATTGTAATTGTAACACTGTTGTTTGGACTTGACTTTGAATAAAACTTCATGCATTGCGGCATATTCAGGTAAACAAAGAAGGAGTAAATATGTTGACCTTGGTCAGGTATTCGGATATTTACATATAAATTATATAGGCTATTGTGTTTTAAATAAGAAAGGCTCATGAAAACATCCTAGAAGGTTATTTCCACTAGGTAATGAATGTTTTTAGAAATGCTTATATTGACATTTATTACATTATGACTGTGAGAATTGTGCCAGTTGTGCTTTAGCAACCAGAACTTTAAGTTGTATAGTGTTATGAACAGTTGGGTCATAATTTTATTTTCTTCAAAGTATTGAATTAAATCGATTATTTTCTCTGGAAATACAAACCTGTTCTGATAACATTCTTGGATAAAGATGTTTTTTGCAATTTGTACTGAATAATACCTAGAATAATATTTCTTTGATTCAACAAGATACTGTTGATATATCAGTACTTCGGAGACGATAACAGACACGTCGTCGCATTTATTCAGGATATTTTATTACTTTGATTAGAGCCTTTCATTTCATGGATTGTTTTCAGATTTTATTCGAACTTCTGTAAGTTTTCTATGTCATTTGTATTATGTGTTCAAGAGAAATAAATTATTTGTTAAATTGTACAATACTTGTTGTCTTCACTCTTTAGATTTACATATTTTAAGAGGATAGACTAGTAACAGAAATATGGGCGCTCGTCTGTTGAATATGAATGTTTCTAAACTATTACAATAAATGTTTTTAAACATTTAAATTTCCCAAGTATTGGACGTTTTTCTTTAAAAATCTGAAGTACTATTTGACATTTTAGAAATCTTTATTAAATCAGCAAGCTTTTATAAATATCAAAAAAAGTATAGATATCTATTCCAGATCCTACCAAGGAGCAATTAGACTCCACGTAAAAAGGCAAAATGCTATAACCTGTCAGAAACTATGATCTTTCTGAGGGAAATGCTTCTTTAACGAAGCAAGAAAAAAAAACATATTTTGGTCCGGTAATTTGTGGAAAAGAATGTTTCTGATAAATGTGCTTTTGATCCGATTAGTAAATCTGTATCAAACATTAACATAAAAGTATTGTAAATAAAATTAAAATATAAGAAGGTAGAGCTAAGAATGATTAAGTTTTAGAAAGGTAAAGAATTAAACCAAAATAATGAGGAACGATAAAGAAACATGCCAATGGAGAGAGAAGAGTGAGGGAAAAAAGCAGTTCCAGAAAGGAGAAAAGCAAATGCTTCTGGCGAAAGAGGAGAGATAGAGCAACAAATGCAGTTACAGAAAGAAGAAAAGAAAAATGAAATGGAGAAAGAGGAGAGAGAGAGAGACAGATGCAAATGCCAAAAAGCAGAAGAAAGAATTTCAATTTAGAGTGAGAGAATTACAGGTTGTGATGTTAATAAAATATTAGATTAGAGCCCCCTTCTAGGGAAAATGAAGTAGAAAACATTTTCCCTAGCTTGCTTGCTGGTGATCAAAATCGTACAGAAAGTACATTCTTAATCTGGCACATGACAATCTTTAGGCTGGTCGCTTAGGGATTAATAAGAAAAATCTTTATTGGACAAAAATTTAAAGAAATGTTTGTAAATACCACAGATCGAATCGTACTTGTTAAATCGTCGGAAAATCCAAACAGAAAATAACTAAGGCTCATCTGCAACCTATTCCTGCATCCGATGAATCATTTAAAAGAATACCGGTAGATTATGTTTCTTCTTACCTAAGACCAAGGCTGGTAATCACTACTTGTAGATCATAATGTGTGCGTCAACATGATTCCCTGAGGTAATTGTTTATAAAAATATAAAAACAAAAATCAATTGTAAAAGCTTTGATAATGTTTTAAAACTCAATTTAACCTTGAAATTTCTGTCGAATCCGATCAATGGTCAACTGTTATGTCGGGATTTTGGTATTTAGGAATTTAAGTCAAAAGGGAAGTTATAATTGGACAGAACTACAATGGAGACAACGTTTGAGGTTGCTTATATAGTTATATTTCTTGCGAATTCTTCACAATTTTCTTCAGTTTGGTTATTACGGCCCCTACAAAGTTATGAATATGAATGAGTTAAATTAAAATTATATAACTACTTGGATGTAAATGAGTTAAAGGAGTACGAGTATGTTGAAGAAGGTATGCCAGGTTAATCATAGAATTAATTTAGTTTTACCTGTCCTAATCAAGTGAGGATGATCGAAGGAATGCAATCGGACACTACTGAGTTAGAAACAACAAATCTTCGGAATTCAGAAATTATGAATACTCTGGACCAAACAACGTCAAACTTATAACAACAAGAAATGAATGAACAGTTATTACTTGAACATGAGCTCCAATTTCAAGATATTCCTAAAAGAACAAACAAAATATACCATGACGTTGAAAATGTTTAATCCACTCCTGTGAAGCAACACCCGTTCAGGATGAACCCACTTGAACAAAAATGTTAGAAGCAAGAAATTCAGTATTTGTTGGAGAATAATTTTTAGAGCCGAATAAATGTGACTGGAGATAACCATGTATACATGTTGCGCAAACAGATAATACATTACGCATTTGCACTGATTATAGAACGGTGAACCGTGTGACTACAACATATTAATTTGCATTACTAAGAATGATAACTGCATTGCTGAAATTGGAAATTAAACATTTTGCACAAATTTTTATCTTTGGATAGGATTTTGGCAAATTCCACTGACTGAAAGATCATATGAAATTTTGGCATTCCAAACTCCAGTTGGACTTTATTAATATAAAGTGAAATCATATGGGATGAAATCGTCGGCAAGGACCTTTCAACGTTTAATAAACATGATTAAATCTGGTATAGATAATTGTGATGCTTACGTCAATGATGTCATCGTCACCAAAGAATCTTGGAAAGATTGTTTTGCAACAATTTGCACTGATGCAAGTTTGACAATACATTTATCCAAAGGTGAGTTTTGCCGTGCTTGTGTAACATTTCTAGGACATATCGTGGCACATGGAGAAGTTAAGCCTATATATGCTAAGGACAATGCTATATCTAAACTCTGAAAAGCAACTGTTGCGATGTATGGGTATGGCTGGATACTATCGGAAATTTCGTTCCAATTTGTACATAACTGATGAATCCTGATATATGTACTGAGCAAGAAAACCAAGCTTATTTGGTCTGACAAATGGCAGGAGGGTTTTGATATCCTATGTGCCAATGTACTTAAGAGTGCATCAGTTCATATATCACTCTAAATTTCAGCCAATCAGTTAAACTGTATGTTGATGAAAGTGATGTTGAAATTGGAGCAGCATTGATTCAAGAAAATGAAAAATGGTGTTTATCATCTAGTGTGCAATTTGTTTTAAAGAAATTAAATAACCACCAGAGAACTTATTTCACAATCCAGATCGAATGCTCGGTTTTGATATTGGCATTACAAAACTTCGAAGTTTACCTTAGCTCAGCTCAATTTCCGATTATTGTGTTTTGTTAACACGATGCCCTTACTTTCATCAGCAAGATGATAATAAAAGAAATCTTAGGTTAAGATGGAGATTTTGTTGTATGAATATACCACTGACATCAGATTGATCAAGGGAAAAGACAATTTAGTAGCAGATGCACTTTCACGTGTATATAATTATATCGTTTGATGGATACTTTGTGTCATTCATAAGATTTCGTCTTGCATTTTTCACATTAGCATATTGGACTTATACTAAAATGAAAGTGTTACTGTACAAATCATTCTTATACTTAATGAGGGGAAGTGTTATGTATATTTAATTAAATTGTTTGTCTGCTAGTTTAGCACAGTTAGCTAGATTTGACCTGGTCAAGAGTTGAGTTCTGCTTGACTGTACTGTTGTTTAAGAGAAAATGTATTTCATTTATGTAATCAACAGGTAATAGTTGTATAATTCTCTATGTTTATGAGCTTAGTAACATTTTGTTTATTCCGGTACCCAAAGAAGGAATAAATATGTTGATAATGGTATTTTTTATAGACCTTAACTATTTAGGACATTGTCTTTTAAATGACTAAGGCTCAATAGATCATTGTAGAAGATTGTTTCCGTCTGGTATTTGTAGTTTTTATAAATGGAAATAAAGACGTTTCCGTCAAGAAGAGAACTGCATTATCTTATGACCGTGAGGATGTTACCAGTTGTGCTTTAACATCTAACACTTTAAGCATGACACTCATGGCATCAATACATTTGCAGGATGATCAAAATCAATTTCAGATATAAACATTGGCGTAATGTTAAATAATAAACGCATTTAAGGGTGGATAAATGTGAGAGTAAAATAGAAACAAATCGCCATTCACCGTCACTACACCCCTGGCTATAAATATATGAAAACAGATATCCGTACGACCATGAGAAATAAAAATACGACGATATTTATGTGTGTAATCATTCAAATATTTTATATCAGTGGGCAGTATAATTTCATATTGAGTACGGATCTCGGACTAAAGTGATTTCGATTAGGAAGTTAGTGAAATCGGCCGGAATATAGAGACATTTTGTCATCGGAGTGTTAGAGCAGGTTACGGATATTGTGCTTTCATTGATACGTTTGATATTGAACATTTAAAGGCATATTGAATAGATTACATACAAATGAACGTTTTAAGTACGATGCAAATTCACTTGGTTAGCTCTGGTATTATTTTCGGCCCAATGTTGAGAAGTTCAAAAGGTATAGAATGTTCTGAATAAATTTCATCAATGTGCTGAATTACTAAGAGTTTTGATGTTCCAACCTATTGATGTTTATTATATTGGACTAAGCCACAAAAACATTATTTGAAAGTAAAATGAAATATTCAAAACAATTTTCAACAAGTTCACTTGATACAGTTTATATGTTTTATAACAGACTAGTAAAGAACGTTATATTTCGAGTTCTATTCTCATTCAAGGACAAAGGTCTAGTTTCACTAGTGTATATATATATATATATATATATATATATATATATATATATATATATATATATATATATATCAATTACACTAATGAAACTAGAATAGGTTGTATGGTTGTATGCAGCTTTGCACATAGGTAAAGCGTTTGACGAGGTATGGCATATTGGTTTGTTTCAAAATTATATAATATTATTATCAATTCTTGAATAGTAAGACCTATTATCAGCTTATATTTAATCATGTATAGCACAGCGATCCTTTCGAAACAGTTTTTCGAATTTATCCTGATTTTAAAGAACAAAAAATGTTGTTATATATTAACTACTAAATGTTTTACCAAGTTTAAGTACTGTTTGTATCTTTGAATCACACTCGTCTGTCAATTATTTACTGATTAAATGTAAGAATACGCTATCAATATATCATTCTAAACCATTGACATTATAATATGTTGACGTGGTTGACCTTAAAGCTTGCTTGTACTAGAAAGAGATCATAGATTCTGAGGTAACTATACACAAACTATCTATAAATATTATTTGCTGGCGTTGTGTTAAACTTACTAGGTATATTTAAACTTTATAAAACTTCTATTCATTAAGTACATTTCCAGTTTGTTCTCAGTTTACTTTGCGAAACAATTAAGTTTACTCCGCCAATGCGTCAATTAGATCCCATAACTGCAAGTAAGATAAACTGATTTCATTCCAGAAAATTGTAATCAGTTAAATATATTTGATTTACATAACGTTATTTGATATTTAATTGTTTATGGTCAATTCCCGCTAAGAAGATTGAATTGAAAATTATTTGTTAAACGTCCGCGTCTTTATTTATATAGAAGTTCTTTGATATGTAGACTTCTTGAAGTTAATATTTCAATTGATTCCATGACATTATTCATTGATGCCAAGTTGAATATGTCTGCTATAAGAAGAGTAGGAACAATATTTTAAGATCTCTTGATTACTGCCATTATTGAGATTGTGCAAATACATCAATGGAAAAACTTACATGCATTAGCTTTAAATCAGACAACGCTACAGTTGTTGATAAAAAGGGGACGTTGTCTTTAACAAGACTGTGAAAATCGTTCGCTCCATGTTATTGACAAGTTTTATTACATGTTACATGTGCTTTGTGTTATTTATAATATTAATTTATGAACAGTCTTTTAAAAATAATAACACTTGTTTAATTTAACACTTTTAAGCAATGAACAACCCAGACATTTCAATATGTATTTGTAATGTAGTTATAAATTCAATGTGAACAAAAAATATACAACAACCGTTTTTAGTAGATCGATGCTAATCATGAAGATATTGATAGCTCAAATGTATCCATATACCTATATCACAGCTCGATAGCAGCATCTAATCTGTGTCGTTCATCATTAGTAGTATTCACAATCATTCGCAACTAATAATCGCACCATTACATTTATACAGGAAGGTACTGGCTACTTATGATATACGTAATATGTGTTTTAACTTCGATGCTAATTAGATTCTATGTTACTTTCTCATGTGTAGGTAACCGTTTGGTGATTATTAATGTTGCAATTGAATTACATTTCCATTTTGCTTTATCACAACATATTACTGTTACTTAGTATATGACTATAAAGTCGTAATATTAGATTGTACTTTGAATTTGTCAATCGGATGTTCCATCTGCTAATGATCTACATTTGTTGGGGAAATGTTATTGGGGTGGGGTGATTATGTACTCTACAAATATGTTGATAATTTCCATTCAACAAAATTTCTGGTTTGTTCATTTGTAGAACCGACTTTCGAATGATATTCAGGTATAAACCTAAAAGAGAAAATACCCTCGATCTGGATTGATTTCGTTAATGTAAAATTCAGTTACAATTGGTATCCATCATTACAATTAGAGTCCTATTTGATTCTATTCTAAAGAAGCTATTGTATTTCTTTATCCTTTGCTTCTCAAATACAGTGTTGAGAGGGATCGTGGCATGCGTTAAACAATGAAAGTATCGTCCAGCCAGAGGAAACGATGTTGAGACTGGATTATGTATGTATGAGAAATAGTTTTAACTTTGTCTGAATTCTTACGAACATATTAAATGCGTAGTTCACACAGATACGATAACACTGTATAAAAAATTCCTATTGAATCCGTTAGTTTAAATTGGTAAAAATATCCAAATAAATGAATGTTCTAGTAAGGTTTCAAATGACTAAAAATGGAAATTCACTGGAACGAAATAATGTATTTCTATCAAATCGATATAGTTACCAAATGTTGGAAAAAATTCTACATCTTCCGCTGTAATATACAAACGCAATAAACACAATTTGTCCAGAGCTGACAATGGATAGGTCTTTTCTTTTATCAGCTTGGATCATCTCATGAGCATAGAATTATGTTATATAAAGCTGTATTTATTTGTATATAATTTGCCACTAAGAAAGCAGTAAAACACAGTGACACGTAAGTGCAAAGAGGGTGAATCGGCCAACTTTTTAGAGGCGTCATTTTTAACAAACCAAGGACTCCTCCAAAAACGAAAAAAAATAATGTCAAAAAACAGAATTAAGACCTCTGACCAACCGAGTCGCATATTCGTTGTCACACCCTCTCTGCTGCTACGAATTAAATAATTTTTTCAGCCGAATATTGTGTCAAGTCCGATACGATATCTTGATATTGGGTCATGTAAATTTATTATTATAAATCCCATGAGAAAACTCATCTTCCAAGATACAATTACTGCGGCCCTGGGACTAGACTCGATGTCCAATCTGACAGCCAGGACCAACCACGACCAGGTGAATACCCTATAAATGAACGTGATCGAGCACGTCATACTCATGATGTGTCTTTTAAACGTAACAATCTGCAGCATAGACATATCGCAGATGTGAAATTGATTAATGCGTTAAATTCTATTACGAATAAATCTTTCAAGGAATCATTAGCTAACTGGTTAGTAAGATCCGCAATGAAGGGTAAACAAGTGCTAGGTGCTTGTAATTAATCGGTTGATTAATATTATTATGAAATTTATTTATTATCGCCCAAGAGGATACAGGAGAGGTACATCAGTAATTAGTAAACTCGCCGATGCAATAAAGGTAAAATAGTTCTTGCAGCAGATTGGTTATCAAGACAGGCAATATGGCAGATTTATGTACCAATCTTAAATAAATGAATTGTGCACATTTTGATGTCATCGTTCCAGATGATGTTTATTAGGTGGATATATTATTTCTCTTACATGATACTGTCAATACACGGATATATAAGTACGTGTTAACCATCGTTGATGTTGGCATTAGATACAAAGAAGCTGAGCCATTATCTGCGAAGACAGCGAAAGAAGTATCTTCTGCGTTTGGACGATTTTATCGACGAGGACCTTTCCAGTGGCCAAATCTATTACAAGTTGATACTGGCAAGGAATTTCAAGGTGCAGTATTATCATCAATGAACCAACATAACGACACCATCAGGCGGGGACATAGTGCAATACACCGCGATGACGCAATTGTTGAACGATTTAATCGAACACTTTCTGAGCGGTTATTTGGATATCAATACGCGAAGGAATTTCTTCAAGACAAGAGATCTAGTGAATGAGTTGCAGGATTACCAGGTGTGATAAATACATTAAATAATGAAATTACCCTAACAGTCAATATGAAAACTAAAAGCGCGATCACCAAAAAGTATATACGCGCACGAAATGATTTTTCAAAAGAAAAAGTACTTGGTAATGTGACTGTGAGATATTTATATGAACCAGGTGAGCTCGATGGAGGTAGAAAAAGAGCGACCGATCCTATCTGGAGTGTTAACTCACTAAAAATATCTAATATAACAAGGTCCACGGGTATACCCGCAATCTACATATTAGATTCAACTGCTCTTCAACTCGGGTTTACACGTGAACAGTTGCAGGTGATACACGAGGATACACATTTACCACCGCGATCACTTAACTTGCACCTCTGCGTATATAACACTCAAGACAGGACAGCATAACATTTTCTCGTGTATGACCGCGACTGCTATCTTTTGTGTCTGCGGTAAATTGGCGTGAACTTTTGTCTTTAGACAAACACCATATGATTTTACAATTACAGCTCGCACAGTGATTATTCTGCTGTTGTTTTAATGTCATTATAATTCAGCATCAATATCAAATTCTCTATTATTTTTTTGTCACTTTATTTATAACCAGCGAGTCTTTTCTTATTAGACCATAGCTGACAATTTCATTGTATGTGTTGCCATTATAATTTAAAATAACTCTCCTAAGTTGATTTATTCTTCTATGCCTTCACAATGCGAGATAAACTCAAGTCGACCAAACGATGCGATCATCTATGATCCAACAAACTGTATCAGAGATAGTTAACGCCTGAAATGAGTGCATCGTCATTGCGTATCCTAGCATCCAGGGAGATTTGTCAGCGCTCAATTCATCTTCGACAACAATAATATCTACCAGAACATGATAATTTAATATGAGATTCTGTTTTTCTGTTTGCCCAGGAATCTCAACTTTTATATTCTGTTTTCGTGTGTCAGCTGGTCTATAACTCAACGGCACTGGTAGCGCTATAAACTGTATTTAATGTTTTTCAAAGAACCGCTATTAAAGTGTTTCTCTGACTGTTTGTTTGCTTGCCACAATCAAATCGTTTGGTCTCCACGTTTCCCAACATTCATTGATATTTGTTTATGGAATTATTTTATGCACTATTTCACATTGGGTTGTATCCGAATGTAATTTGATTAATTTCTTCAACTCGCTTAATTCTGGGTTGAGCGCTCTATGGTTGGTATTAATTTCTTCGTAATAATCTACAAATTGCTTTAGCCAATGCGAAGACAAACCTAGAAATGGTGGTGGTTGACCATAATCACCGCACATTATCACAGTTGTATTTTTAAGTAACAGCCAGCCGATAAGTGTTTTTAATATATCCAGCGACACTGTGCATATCTCATCCCAAATAATGATCTTTGGAGTATATTTCTCTCTCATCCTCGAAGGAGTCCATGCGTCATACTTATACCGAAATAATCTATGATAAGTGTAGGAATTAACTCTTCGTTGTTTCATCTCACTGGCAAGTCGTTGGGTGGGTGTTAAAACAACCATATCTGGTTTCGTTCGAAATAAAACGAATTCTCGTGTTGTTTTTCCACAACCGCCTGGTTCGTTCAAGTAAACGGTCTTATGTCTACATACTGGATCGGATAACGAAGGTGCAATCGATAATTCTGATATTTGATTATGTTTCAGGTTAGTATCTTCAAACGTAACATCCGCGGATTCAGAATACTCATGTAACATGTCCTGTTTTATTCTCCTTGATCCCCAACGTGCATCATAATTTGTAAAACGAGCCACTGTGTCTATACACTTGCTATCTATATAAAATGAATTAGTGGCGACTCTGACCGAGGTGCGAGGAACTATATTTATCATAGATAACAGGTTTATAGAAACATAAGCCAGCACAGATGGTCTTAGATGCATATACTGAGGAGATTCGCCATCACGATAACTAACAATTGTTCCTAACTTTATTCCATCAGAAAAAAATAGGCATTTTCTCGACTGACAAATATATTTTTGCTGTTGCATCAGCGATTATAAAATCGTATTTGACATCATCTAGAATCAGACGTGCATACTATCGTTTATCGTCATATGCTCTTCCTTGGGTGAATTTACCGATTATTCCTCTACCGAGATCCTTGCGGTTTTATCATTGATTTCACGTCTACACGTAAAGATTTCCTCAGATCGTTTAATAATGTAGTTTTCCGCGAGATGAGGTCAATTTTTTTATAATCGTTAATAATTGTATCGAGACTATTAACATTGGATTGTGGAAATCAAACTTCAGTCTGCGCTCGATATTATATAATTGCCTAACCAACAATCAGTGATATCAGTATTTTGCAATCAATCATATATCGTAATAACATTAATGGTGCCGAGTCTTTTTCCGATAAAAATGTCTACCAAACCAAACATAACAGCACGGATGGAGTCCTTGGGCAAAATCGAATGATACCACACGAGCGAATCCGGTTAAATTAAAATTAGGTAGAGGTCCATTAATCGCAACTCGTGTGATCTCGTGCTTGAGATGTCCAAATCATTTAAAATACCCAGCACATTCTCAATACCCGCGGAAACGTCCTGGATAACACGCAACCATATCAACCGAAATAACATTTTTAGAATCATACCTGAGATTCCACAATCCGCCGAGTCCGTATTTGACATAACTTGCTTGAACATCTGAGACAATTTCAGCGCATGTTGCCTTCCACAGATTTCTCTCTTTGGCGAAATGAACTGGAATTGACGGGACTGAAAAACAGTTTGCCAGCAATTCCTCGGTATTATCCCTTGACAATGTTTTCAGCGACGTTTCCTATCGCACTCTGAAGAGATTCCGTCTGATACATTTCACCGTTTGTTCTTACAACTTGATCAAATTTACATTCTTCGTCATTTGAAATAACCATACTGACACAGGATCGTTCATAGTTAACTCGTAAATAAAATCAAACATGATTCTGCCACCAGATAACTGTGGTGGGTGATATCTTACTTTTCGATCTCGTGGAAATACTGCTACTGCATTAGTCCACGCGTGCGCATTATGATCAATAATATTCATCGGAGCCTCTTTTGATTAATTTTTTTATTCGTATAATACTTCCACTGTTATCGTAGCTACGGTTATTTAGAATATTAATTCTGTTTCTAGCTCGGATACATCCTTTATTATAACACCGGTATCATTTATTCATTATTAATATTCCAAACATTTTAACCAAAAGACAATTGTTCATATGAACAGTACCCATTATTTACCGTGCATGCTAATACGTTATTAATTGCATCTCCTATCATAACTGATTCTTCCATAGCAATATTAAACATGGCCCTATTAAGTCGAATATAATTTCAAACTTTAGTGTATGTTATATATCATAAAGCAATACGTATCGTTTCTTTGATATGGACTGTATGACCTTCTGGAGATATTATGAAGCTAAACAGATTTCAGACTGGACTTGGATTTATCAATTCGCAGTTTCCCCTCAATTAGATCATGATTGATAATGATGACTACCATTACACCTTTGGTGTTGATGCAAGCTGCAATAACACCTTTCATGACAAAGAATGGACAAGATCCTTTTGTGGGTCATGAACATGGAAACCCAGACATCACCTGTCTGTTGCCCATCAGCAGCTCTGTCTTACTCTTTGTCCAAATCTCAGACAAGGGCATTATGTCCACTTTGTGTTATGAGGTGGGGATCAGAGGAGTAGAATGGGAGACAAAATGGGTCATGTAAAATTGATTGTTCAAGACTAGAAGCATCATCCTTTCGCTCTTCCTCGTCTGACTCAAATGAGAATCACTCTTATGCATCAGGACATAGCAATCCTTCTGGACGTAAAGCTGATGGAATGTCTTGATAATGTACAGTCCACGTTGTATTCATTGACGCACCTTTCCCAACTGGACGCACCAATAGGAAGTAACAATTGGTGATTTTGATCTGTTGGCTCTTTAAAAATCATTGGCACTGCAAGGGCATATGTGTCCTTTTCCTCCGCAACTAATGGCGAAGATTTGTAACACAAGTGTTGCAATGTATGTGTGCGTTCCACCACTTGTCCAGATCGCCATTTTTGCAGCCAACATAAACATTTTGTGATACAAAAGTCACTTCACCACAAACATAGCAGAAGTTGTTTAGGAATCATTTTAGCACCTATTTACATAACAGAAATGTTTCCTTTTAGAAATTAAACACAGACAAATAGAGAGCACTCCACTGTATGATTCATAGAGCTTTTATAGGGCTCATAGCACGATGTAAGCTTAGTTGTATTCATCATCCACGACTTCCAGGAATAACATGATTCAATTCATATAATCTATGACACAATACCAGCTTCAGAATCTAGATAAGAACTGCAACGCATGATCGTGTAAGATAACGTAGAAAAAATACGTTTCACAGTGGCAATGGACACTGCGGTAATTTTTTACAAGTAGATCTTACTTTAGTCATCAGAATAAAAACGGTGGATGGTCGCGATTGTTGATCATTTAATCGCTTTTAAACATTTAAATCAACCTTGTAAAGTTGTGCGTAAGAAAAAGTCTATTCTTCCCATAGTTACAATATTTATAAATGTTGACGTTTAGTGGCCGAGAATTTTTCAAAAACCATCTTGAGTGCTCGTGGCCTGGGTAATTTCATCCAAATAATGTAAAATATGAAGTGGGGTAGCTAAGGACAATTGTCAAATAATTGCAAGATATTAAGAGGTTGGAAAAGGATTACATATATTTGATGATCTTGGATCTTGAACAATTATAGCCTGCTTAAAGCGATTAATTAGCGAAAGACTTATTTTTATTATACCACAAATATTAGTAAGGGGGACCACATATATATGAAACCACTTTTATCTGTGTTTAAACTGGACAAAACCCCGATCTGCTCAATGTTATTGTAAATAGAAGGATATTTCGTAGTTTGTGTATATAATCTATCCTGATTGTATTTGCATCTATTGTATTTGCACAGACATTTCATGAAAAAAACTGTCCTGTATTCCGCTATCAAACGGAAAGAATCTGCCGCGAATTGGTTATCTCCCTTCCAACAAACAGGATGTCACGTCGTTTGAGACGATTAACGTATAAAAATCGTATTCAATTTGAACAACGAAGTGTGAAGTAAAAACAAAACATGGTTCAATGCGCAGCACTAAAGTGTGTGAATAATAACAGTTCCGGAAAGATGATTAGATTTTACATTTCCAAATGACCATAAACGGAGATATGTATGGGCGATCAAACTAAAAAGATAAGGCTTTATGCCAACTCAACACATCGGGTTGTGACAGAGACATTTCGAGCTTCTTAAAAGACCCGAGATCATCGCCATTGTTAGAATCTGACGAGTCATGTTTATCTTTGGCACAGGAATCTATCATGTACGGTTGGATGTTAATGGAATATTCTACTTCGGGAACGTCATCCACATCACTGTCATCACTGCATTTGCCATAATATTAAACAATCAAGCACAGCCAACTCATATAATGATTGACAGCATTATTAATGGTACACGGAGTACTCGCCCCCGGAAAACTCGCCCTGGGAAACTCTCCTAACGTATCTGGAGATGTCGCCCTAGAGTTTTTTGAGAAGTCACACCAAATGTTTGGAGAGGTCACCCCTTTACTTGTCATCCAGAACACCTATTTAATATTTATTTTTGAAATAAATAAATTCTTTAAAAGATAGAAATGTGTACCTTAGAAAAATACTATTTGAAATAAAGATGTTGCCACGTGGTGATTATTCCATTATTTGAAGACACGAATGATGTATCTTGTTATCAACTATTGGCTCTCCTGTACAAGGAAGAAACTCTCCAGATGGTTCTGGAAAGGAAACAGAAATGACGTCCTACCGGAAAAACAAAAGAAAAACAAGGTATAATATTTCACATCTGGGATATGTTCAGAAAAGAAGAACTTAGTGTGAGTACATTGTTGAATAAATTTTGTAGATTGTATGTTGCATTCATCTTGTTTGTATAATGTCGATAATAGAAAATTAACCCACTTATAATTAAAAGTATGCGTGTTTATATAAACTCGTTGTATTTCTTTTAACAACACACACCGGAACACCACGATACATTTAAAAAAAACAAATTATTATATTTCTTTTGATAGAAATATTATGATAACATTATTGGTTAATGTGATATTTACTCTTAAATTACGGACCAGGCTGCGTCGGTACATATTGATGACTGGTTCTATCCAGATATCTGGCTGACTGTCCAAACTTCCAAGCTGATTAGGACTATGTGAAATATTATTCAATTTTGTCCAGGATTTAAAGCTGACAATTAAATATGTTGTTAAAGATGATCTTCTCATTACGTCCCAAGTATGTCAAATCATCCTTTTCTATTTTTCCAATTAAAATGTATCTAATGATTTGAAGAGCAGCGCAGAGCAAGAGGGACAGATGCCACTTCATTTTGGTTAAGTACAGAAACGGAGTTGATCAAATGATAATGTTGATGAGTTGCAAATTGTATAGATTTAATAAGTTATTAACTTAGATAAAAACAGCAATAAATAAAGCCCTAATTACCATGTGTCGACTTCTTAGAATTTGTATATACGATTCTTCTCCCAGGTCTAGTTCTCTATTTGGCGAGTTCTCCATAATTAATTATCAACAATGCCAGTGTGTACACAGTGTCTTATATGACGTCACATCTGCTGTTTGTGTCAAGGGGGGTAGCGCGTTGTTCTATTCAAGAAGGACTGGGGGAGATTATCAGTTTTTCATAAATTTCTTCGTAACGAGTAAGAATGAAAGGTACACATTTTCAGGAAAGGAACCAAATTCATATAGCAAATTACATATAATGTCTCCGGGAATTTCAGTTTTGCATGTTTCTCTCCATTAATTATCTTTCTGATATCTTGTAAACTTCTGTACCTGGAACCCCTGTCGTATTCGTTACTAGTTGCATGATACAAATGATTTCGTTTTATTTTAAATTTATGTAGCATTGTTAAGAAATAACTGCATAACATTATCGAATGAATGCAACTGATCAACAATTTTCTAATGCATAGCTGTAACATTCTGTGAGTATTACGATTATTATATGTCGATGTGCATATGACAAAGCATATTGGTACTTTCATTTGTTTGAGGAGTCTTTTTCCTTTTTTAATATCGTCTGCTAATAATATAGAGTTTCACCTCAGCATTTGTATGACCCATGACGTAAAACACTCTTGATTATTCAGTAGGTACAAATATGCTATTATTTGAGAGATAATTGTCTGCTTGCTATCTTTGATTCATATATTTTATTATTGGGTATTTCACGCAAACGGTTATTGTAAAGGGCGGAATAAATGATATTATGAAAAGGTTTCTTCGGCGTACCAGCTAACAATTATCAATTATGTTATCTCTCTCTCTCTCTCTCTCTCTCTCTCTCTCTCTCTCTCTCTCTCTCTCTCTCTCTCTCTCTCGTCTCTTTGTAATACAACAGCGTTATGGTATTTAAATTATCAATGTCTATCAATGGCAATATTGCATTGTGTTTGCAGTGATGATGAAAGCGATATCAAATGTGGAAACTAAATCAGTCCAATGCATCGAATTAAAAGGTAAATTTTCATACATACTTTTCATTATGAGTTCGAATTATGGTATATAACATACTCTAATTATATGTTAGTACAGGCATTTTCGGTAGTCTTGTAAAGATTTAGGTGTCTACTTCTGTGTTTTTGAGCATCTTCTGTTAATATAATTCTTGTCTAACTATGAGTATAAAGTTAGATTTTGTTAAGTAACTATACATTTTGTAATAAAAAGGTCAATGCATTTGCAAGAGGCTGAATTAAATAATTCTTTTAATTACAGTCTTTGTCTTTTGCCAGGCTTGATCTTGATATTGGCTCACTTTGCTCGTGCTTAAAATATTGGTTTGCACATGTAAATAATTTATAATCTTTATAATCTCATGACAGTATATACATAGCTATCTCAATTTTAATTTAGGTCCAGCGGCACTATTGCAAACGGGGAGATTGGTTTGGTGTACTTTTTTGCTATATATTCTGTAAATAAATCGTCATGTTTTTATTGATTTTTTTAAAAAAATCAGAAATATCATTTAATTGCACCATACAACTGATTTTGTTTAATTTTAAAAAATGACTGATCTTTATTGTAATTGTCAAGGTATAGAAAATCTAACTTAAATGATGACAATGGTTCTCTATGTGAGTCTTACATAATATTTTATGGAGATTATATCGTGCATGTATAATAATATTTACAACAATAAAAGTACTTAATAATAATAATAATAATAATAATAATAATAATAATAATAATAATAACCACAACAACAACAACAACAATAATAATAATAATAATAATAATAATAATAATAATAATAATAATAATAATAAACAGATTTTATAAAGGAATGCGACTTAACACATTGAATGGATATATTATGTACAAAAGTCAAAGTAACTGTCAACGGCAAATATTTTTATGGTAAGTTTTCTAATTATTAAGTTTAACATGAGTTCATACTGCAATGAAAAACGAGAAAGATGATTATTGTCAGTTTTTTCCAGGACAAACGGCAACATTTAGTTGATGACTCGAACATAAGCTGGGTCGAATAGAAGGGTACTTTTAAGATTCTCTCTTTCAGTAGATTATTGTATTAACGAGTATTACAAAGGTGATATTTGTCTGACATGAAAAATTAAAATACTACTGCAAACAAATCATGGCGATTATTTCAATGACAAAGATTTTGTACCTTTAGTGAAAATTATGAAAACATTGAATATTGATGCACATTCATTATTACTTTGATGTTTAGTATTTGTAATTTAAATTTTCTTTATATTAGAACCTCGCGTCTATAAAGTGCGAAGCTGGAATATCTTTCCTGCAAAAAAAACCGGCTTCTTTAACTATTTGCATTCTAAAGGATAACAAAAAGTGTATAGGTTATACCAGCTGAATCTTTAAAGAATGTGTTAGCATCATGGAAACTTCGTTCGTTTTTATCGACATATGACCGTACAAGTCACCTGAAGTGAAACAGAAACCTCTAAGGAGTTACATGCTAGAAAACAAACACAAAAAAACAAACAAACTATAAGACCAATTATGTTTGCAACCATAACTGTTGAAATTATACATTACTTTATCTTTTTTAGGACTGGAGGAGTATTCATGCCTCTTCTGATGACTGAATATATTGAAGACTTAAAAACATGTATTTTACCTCTGCCCTATGTATATAAAGCAAAACAATTTTATTAGATTTAAAAAATATTATTATTTATATACCATTCAATACACCGAATGTATTGTTTTGCAGTAATTCTCTGTTTATAGTTGTATATATTATATACAATCTCTCACATGTATGTATGTATGTATGTATGTATGTATGTATGTATGCATGCACGCACGCATGCATGTATGTATCTATATGTCTGTCTGTCTGTCTCTCACTCTCTCTCTCTCTCTCTCTCTCTCTCTCTCTCTCTCTCTATATATATATATATATATATATATATATATATATATATATATATATATATATGACTAAAACCCATGTATTTTAAATTCAGAAACCGAACGAAAATGAAGATTTATAAGTGTACATTACAGCAGACAAATTTAAGTTATATTTCATTATATTTCCTTGTGTGAACTTAAATTTTCTTTTGTTTAATAAAGCTAATTTGCATCTAAAATTATTTCTCTTCTTCTTATGGTAGCTTGTGTTGACATAATGTCACATCACACTTAGTGTGTCGTACATATTACAGCATATCTGATGGTATATTCACCAAACACTACACTCACCGTACATATCACAGCATATATTATGGTATATTCACCAAATGCTACACTCACCGTACATATCACAGCATATATTATGGTATATTCACCAAATTCTACACTCACCGTACATATCACAGCATGTATTATGGTATATTCACCAAATTCTACACTCACCGTACATATCACAGCATATATTATAGTATATTCACGAAACACTACTCACCGTACATAGAGATACACTAAATACACTAAATAGTCGATTAGGCAATGTAATTAATATTTTCTTCGATGTCTGGATAAAAACTGGACGAGTTGTACAACGAACGGATGTTTTAGAAAATTATGTTTAGATATTAAAAATCTCTACAGTTGATGGTCATAAACCATCCTTCTAGCGGACACATCTCGAAAAATACGTCTTTTTATGCCGTATTACATGGTTCAGATCTCGTAGGTTGGGACAGACATGACATGTTATGGTGAAACAATATCATACAATACTACATGATGGTAGACGCAAAATTGGAACTCAGCCCAAAATGTTCCTTATCCTTGCACATCAGCACGATTTAATGTTTATGAAATCAGTCATAATATAGGTACCGTGCAACACAAAAATATACTACACAAAGATGAGAACTTCACAGGCATGTCATTATACATTCGTTAACTATACACTCTTACATTTAGCCACAAAAATTCACTCAGCAGATGCAGCTTTCTGTGTGATTTATCTCTCATTTAGAATAAAACAAATTTAGCAGTATCGTATGCATCACCAATCGAAGTGAATTATCACACTGCCATCTTTTAAGTTCCCCGATTCCAAAATTAGTCAAGAGTCCTTACATATTTCACATATTCTTTCAAATCGGACGCTTTCTATCAGAAACATTTATATTATTATTATTAACAGTTGAAAAATTAACAAGAATATCAGCATCATAAATTTAAAACAGATGAAATCGTCATCAACTGTAGTACATGTTCCGTCTCATCATCACTGAAGACATTGAAGGAAATTAACTAAATTGTGGTTCTTAAAACTGAATTATAACCGGTGGCACTAGTGATAATGTAACAAGTGGATGATAAAGATATTAGGCAGACAAGTAGCGCAATAGATTATGGTCAATACGATTTGGTTTTGAGCACTATATCTTTTAAATAACTTCAGGCAAATTAATAAGCCTGCCACGATTGATTCTACAACAAAAAACTAACGGACGCGGAAATGGCACAGCTAAATCAGAAGACTAAATAATATGTGAACTTAATGTTGGTGTCGGAGTGCACAATAGAATTACACAGTTCATGTCCATAGTCGAGGAAACCGTTAACCATTGTTTGAAAGTATGTTCCTGTGTGATCAAAGCTTTGAATCCTATGACAAATAATTGGTGATATGATGACATAAAAATATCGTTAACAAAGCAAAAATTTAAATTATTTTGGCCCACTATTTGGTGGGGAAAATGTTTTAAATGAGAAAGTATGGAGTTTAAGTATTTAAGTTTATATCGAGCTTTGAAATGCCAGTAATAGAACTGCATTTAAACACAAGTTGGGATTATCGATAAGGAGGCATCAGCTAGCGAATGAGAGAGACAAATGTCATTAGACGAACAAAGAATAATATAAATACAAATAAGGAAGGGCGTTTACAGCATGGTGGTCCACAGATAATAGTCATCTTCTGACAATATATTATGAAATTATAAAGTTGGACTGAAGGTAAGTTACTCAAATTATAACATTAACACATTAGATAGGAGACAAGAATAACAACAACATCATTGCCATATACATATGTTAGAGGAGTATGTTGATAGAGATCAACATTTTAACCATGCAATAATTTAGGTAAAACTATCCGACACTGAGGTTTTATATGACGGAACGCAAATTGTTGAGATATTCAATAATCTAGACCATGCCACAAAATAGAACGAACAAAAATAGTTTGTTTCTAGATGTTCTAACACGAGCAACAAATCTAAGATGACGCTGAAATTTTAGATTCAAGACATGTGAAACAGTATAGACGTTTTAGGATCATACGCGATTTAGTTCACAGTAATGTAAATTCTTTTGAAATTTTCACAATGTCATACGCATTGTGTATGTCATACATTTGAAACAACATTCAATCTGAATTAACCCTTTTACACAAGCTATACATATATATTAGTTCACTATACATTCTTGTCCCCAATACCAAATAATACCTGTATATAATATATATATATATATATATATATATATATATATATATATATATATATATATATATATATATATATATATATATATATAACCATTTCAGAAACATTGCACCCGCATTTCAATGCATACAAATCTAGACTAGTGTGAAAGGTGAATGCAAACAAATCAGTATTAAGAATTTGCATGTGCTCATTATTTGTCACTGTCAGAATCGCGCAGCATTTAACAATTCCGAACGCCTTGATATCAGACCCACATGCACAACATGTGTGACAAAAAAGAACAGACTTTATTAAAACAGATTAGCGTAAATATTACATTTAGAAATATATTCACATTAAGAGGTAAGGACAATAAATTTAAGCCATCACTGTCTTGACGAATCAAATGTTTCAACTCAATTGTACAATTGTTACATTTACCGTATTAACCAATTATCCTAAGAGTCCACCATTAACGGCTAGCCCCTTATTCTTGTTCATTACAATCTTCTTCATTCTTTCTTCTAATATCAACAGGTGCATACAAAATTTGTATTTGGATTCTTGATGTTTGATATTTTAAATACTTTTTTTCTATCTTGTTATTGAACATATCTTTATAAAAGATGTATTTCATTAAAAGCTACATCATGTAACTAAGTTATATACCATTTATATTTTTTTATTTCCTATGTTCGGGATATAATTGTGTAGTTCAGTTGATTTTTGTACTATCTTCTACTGGTAACATAGTTAAACTTTGAAGGTTTTTGTTTCATTATACTGCTCAGTAGTTTCTTTTCATTAAAATTGACATTATGATATCAAAGTCAAATTTTGTTTGCATATTAAATGATGATTCCATTTCATAAGAATATCGAAGTACACGTGATACATTATTCAGCTATCTTAGATCCCACACCATAGCACATCACACTTGTTACGTCACTCAGTACATCTCATAGTTCATTCATAAACGACATGCACCATACCTCGAGATACTCATCATAGAGAGCAAAGTAGATCCGACGTTTTCAATATTCATCTGATAAAGCAATGGAAGTCGTCGCGACTTGTAGACAAAATGAACTATGTAACCTGCTTCAAGACGTTTTGAAATGTATATTTAGAATTTGAAATTCCATAGCCAATTTTCATGCACCTTCGAAACAAAACCTCATGTTATCACATAGTCTTTATATTTTATAAACAGTGAGTGGGTAAAATTACTCTAACAACTTTAAGTTTCTTATTATGTGATGCTAATCCCCATTATAAATTAAACTCCTCTATGTCGATAGTACCGTTCCAAATCAAGTAATCAAAATAACCAATGACAAATACA
Source organism: Unio pictorum (assembly GCA_030141615.1). Lineage (NCBI taxonomy): Eukaryota > Metazoa > Mollusca > Bivalvia > Unionida > Unionidae > Unio > Unio pictorum. The sequence continues at coordinate 6,843,810 of JARLTB010000207.1, forward strand.
TTAAATACATATATCACTTAATCATCTCTTCACACGAATACTAGAATTAGTGAAATCGACCTAAATATGGCATAAACATTATAATTTATATACATAATGCCTTTCTATCTTCTGGAAAATACTAATACATTTAGCTTTTAATAGCAACTTGAAATTCACATTTCACAACGTTTCAAATCTGCGTTGGAATAAATTAATCATTATACGATATGACAATACAAACTCAATAAACTACGCATATCAAATGAAATATAAATTAGACACTCACCCCTATGGTTTAAGAACAAAATGTAGAACGTGCACTCCTCGACAAGGTCCAGAACGACCAGTGTGTCGGTTATACTTTGATCTTGCTTAAATCCACAGGACAGTGAGTAATATTTAGAGTAAAATACCCGTGCATATCATGATTATAATGTGCCTCGTCGCAAGTAATTTCTGTCGAGATATATGTTGGTTCCGTCGCTTACCTGGAAAAACACTTGTTCGCCCTAGTTAACGTTGTACGCATGTCAAATATTTCTAAAGCATAGCCCAGTTATGTTGTTCCTAATTCTGTAAAACAGACGTGTTAGCAATGCACAATGGTTCCAACAGAGAATTATAGTATAAGAAACTTTTATGTAGAGATACTTTTAAATAATGCAGTAACTTCTTTGAATAATACAATTACTTTTAGATTGCGAAAGCATTAATACAACTTGAATTTAGTTCTACTTAACAAGTCAGATTTGAAAGTTAGTTATTTCTGAATAATTTTGTTTACCTGATGGCGATTTCAACAAATTACGCAATGTCTGAAGTCAAGGGGAGTAAATTAATTAATTTGTTTAACACATATGCTGCAGAATTATATCCATTGAATAATACTGCTTGGGTCAATGAGAATATTTTTAATAGGATTATTGGGTGGTAAATACGCGCACTTATTGCATGTTAAATGTTGCAATGTGTATAAAAAGAACACATAATAAATACATATCCTGTAACAGAAAAAGGAAATAGTGGCCATTTTTTTCTCTGCATTCAATCTATGTATCTAAATCTATTTATCTATATTTTTTAGAAAAGCAGAGTTGGTTCTGCAGATGCCAAAATATCTGCGGTCTTCATTCATCCATTAAAATATTAATACTTCGCCAGTCTCTCTGTTTAAAGATTTAACAGGTCTCGCAATTTTAGAAAATTGTCCTGTGAGACCGTTTTTATTATTTCCACTTTCTGTGATGGCTTGAAATGTTAGATAAGTTATTATCGAGTTTGTTATTGTTGATATATCGATCACAAGACTATCTTTGACTACCCCCTCAAAAAAAATTTCGTCTATGAAACGATTACATAGGAATCTTCTGAGATAACCAGTATTGACAGTGCTCACTGGTCATTTTCACCGACAGTGTCTGACTACACCATCACGAGATGTTTCATAATTCTTGATCGTTAGATGCTTTACAAATTCTTCGCTCATTTACATATATCTCTATATGTATATATATATATATATATATATATATATATATATATATATATATATATATATATATATATATATATATATATATATATATACTCTTTATTTGTTTAAATCATTATTTATCTAGATTATTACTTGGGAATCTTGATACATAATCTTCGGGGATTCTTATAACTTTATCATTGACTCTGTCATAGTAGTTAAGTTTTTTTTTATCTTAATTCCGTTGTGAGTTCTTGATATCGTTTATCACCACACTGCACACACATTTGTATTTTTGTTACCAACTCCAACACCGCATCGCAAAGAAAGGTTTCGTACCTAAGCTTCCTCGTCGCATACTTTGTGAATAATATCCGCAGAATTCATTTATACATGATTTATTCCAATGAGTTTCAGACCCTATCATCAACCACTTGCACTGATTCTTTGCTTGAGTCATTGTATATATAATGTTTTTAATTTAAATACTTATTTTAATTATAGAATGGTGTTGTTGGAGAGATTATCGAAAATCAAGCCTTGGAATATCAAATTTAATCTCGATAGAATATCTCCAGACTGACCAGTAAAGGGTCTAGTTGATACAAAGAATAAAAATGTAATTAAGAAAATCATAATGCCAAGAGGGAGTGTAGCAGCGATGGCGCATCTCACATATGGTCAACATTCCAAATCAATAATAGTGTCGACGCTACGATGAACGACAAACGAGCGGCAAACATAATTACCCATCTCGATAATCAGAAGTATTTTTTGAGAGTAAAATTTATTGTATTATAATAAACAGGAAATTGGATTAATCGTGATAAATATGATTCTATCCTTGCAATAAAAAATATTATACTGAGTAAAAATTCCAATCCAGGAATATTGACAGGTATTGACAAACAGTATTATAATCAAGTGTATCCTGTAACCGTTGTTATTTATGGAATCTATCCGATACATCAGAAACCCAGTATTGAGAATCTTGCATGGTCATTCTTGATTCAATTATCTGTCTCCTCAGTCTTGCTGCCCCTCGGCCTATAAACAAATAAATAACAATAAATACCAAATATTAACTTGATAGCACGGGTCATTTAAGACTCGCATAGATGGTTATAGCTAGAAATACTACCAGAAAGAGGCGATGATGCTGATGTAGTTTTGCTGACGATGTATCTAACATTTGTCACTCTCTATAGTCAACACGTACACAGGTCTGTTTATCAATATTCCTACATATGTGCAAAACATGAGAGACAAACATTAAGGGGCAGTGGCCCATATTCTTGTAAGCTGAAATGTAAGCAAGAACATTACCTTCTTTTCAGATTGTACAATATTATATTCAGACATTCTGCTTGCATTTATAAATTATAGTCATCTTACCTAATAAAGCAATCAGAATATTGTAACTTTTAATACTGTTTTAACACCTTAATCATCTCTTTCTAACACTCTTTAGACAGTTATTAAGACATGAGTCACCGTACAAGTTAATTTGGATCACTATATATTCTTCATCCTTATACAGTTATATCAAAGGTTTGAAAGCATAACCTGTTCGTATTAGATAAAAAAATTGAGTAATGCTAAATGGAATAACTTGTCTTGAAACAATGTCCAACATTACAAACTGACTACTTTTTTCAGTTCACAAGACAACATGGTATATATATATATATATATATATATATATATATATATATATATATATATATATATATATATATATATATATATATATATATATATATATATATAAGATCCATATAATTTGGATAGCTCATTCATTAATTTAAAATTTCAAACGTGAATAAGTCAAGGAAGGTCTTAACACCGTTAACGTCTGCAAGTTTCCAAACAGACGTTTTGAGTAAAAGAAACTACCTTGCTTGCCAGTCATTTCAATTCATGAACAAGTCCATTTTCAGCGAAGGTGACAATGTGGGGCTACACATGTATGTACTCTGTTGTAAAATACTTCGTTGTCTGTTTTCGATATTTACAATATTGTATCAATCAAAGGAAGATAATAAAAATTACAAATGTTTCTTTCAAGTGGATAACAAACGGTGTAATGTATATGTAGTTCAAAGGCATTTAACTCAAATCTATCAACTTTATGCTGACTTACAGACATAATTTTCTACTAGTTAAAGAATATGATGAAATGTGTCTCTTTGTTGTTTAATGAAAATAGACTTGCCCATTGTGTACGCGATATTAGGCAGTTTTAGTGTGGAAACTCCGTTTATGAATGTTATTGCCACTCTAGAAATAGAAATTATAATTTAATGAATGAATTGAATAATGTTTGACCATATTAATCACATGAAAAATTTCCGTTATTAAAATATGTTAATGGTGGTATATACAAACGACGATTTCTGTACAAACTATGATTTCTAAATAGCCTTTGCGCTCTCTACTCGAAATTAATCTTTCTGGATAGGCAAACACAAATACAGAGACAAGACAAAAATAAACAAAAAACGCTTTGAGTTTTTAAAAGTTGATTTGACTCTTTCTAATGAGGTAAAATATTGAAACCGTTGACATTTCAAGTAGTTCAAGTTAATGATGGTGCTGAATAATATAATATATTAACCTTCAAATGGAAAGAGGTCCGCCATTTCCTTGAAATATAAATTTGTGTAAATATCAGTTGCATGCCGAAAACTGAGTTGAATCCGCTTAGGCTAGCTGGAAGTTAGTTTTGCATATATCGTAATCCCTGACACACGCATTCCCTTACTAGATAGATAGATAGGTTTATAGATAGATAGATAGATAGATAGATAGATAGATAGATAGATAGATAGATAGATAGATAGATAGATATATAGATAGATAGATAGATAGATAGATAGATGGATGGATGGATGTATGGATGGATGGATGGATGGATGGATGAGATGGATGGATGGATGGAAGGATAGATAGATAGATAGATAGATAGATAGATAGATAGATAGATTTACATAAACTGTACGAAGTGTAATCAACAATACATTATATCGACATTAAGTGGTGCTTAAATGTATGTATCATCTCATTATATACGATTAAAAATATGCAACAAATCAATTCGTCATACACAATGCAATGTGACTAAATCGGACAACTTTATAGAAGTGTCTATTTGGCAAACCAAGGCTTCCTCCAAAATCAAAAAAAAAAGTTTCCTTTGGAGACGCAAAGTCGTTGTCGCGTCCTCTCTGCTGCTATGGGGGTAAAAATCTGTTTACGATTTCAACCGAATATTTGATCAAGTCCGACACCATATCTTGATCTCGGAACATGCAAATTTATCGTTACAAGTCCATGTGGTATTCACTGAGTGTGACTAAAGAAATTTCTAAAAAGATTATAATCCATATCACCGCCGCACCAAGTTTGCCAAATATTTCGTAGCGTATGTGTGTCAACTCCATTGAATACAGCAAGAATATTGCAGTTATCTCTGATCACTTTTTATATTTGAGTGTATAGTTGAGTGATATATATCACATCGGTATTTTTACGTCTACCTCTGGAAAATATCCCAGCTGGATTCTTTTGATTGTCTAACATGACATCATCATATATGACTAAATTGTTAATACTTCCATCAAGATCATCAATGCTAGTTGCTTCCTCGATATCGGTTATAAACTCAATAATATCCTCATCGATCTCCGGTTTAGCTTTCTCGTTAAAATCCTTTAACACCTCGTCACATCGCTGATCGTCTGCACTCGAGGCTACTAAATACAACTAATCCCATTTCATCCATCTCATTATCAAATTGAGTAGCAGTTGTGTCTTGCCACTTCCAGATGGTCCGATTATAACCATGCGAATAGAATTTGGTAGCGCAGCATGATGCTTAACTGGCTATTATGCTTTTGTCGCCGAATAATCAATTACATTCATGTTATTATAAATAAATTATGGATCTATATTGTGTGAAATGTAAGAAGCGTACTAGCACAAACGACTTGAGGACGATTACAACTAAAAATAACAGATCAGCATCAATATAAAATTTTCTGTTATTTTTTGTCCTGTTGTTTATAACCAGCGAGTTCTTTTCTGATTATATCATCGCTGACATTGTCACTTATTGTTGTCTCATTATAGTCTAAGAAAAACTCCAAACAATTGTATCGTATATAGTCAACACCTGCGAAGAATATATCGTCGCTGCGTATCCTAGATTACATGGGGATTTATCAGCACGCAATGCATCTTCGACGACATTGATATCAACTAACACAATATCATTTAACACGAGAATTTGCTACTCATTTTGTCCTGGAATATCAACTTCGATATTTTGTCTTCGTGTATCCTTGGGTCTATAACACAATGGCACTGGAAGTGTTGCAAATTTTCCTGTATGCGTGTTAAATAACTTCATCTGAAGTGTATCTGACGATCTTTCTACTTGCCACTATCAAATCGTTTGGTCTCCACGCTTCCCAGAAATCATTTAATGGTGTTTCCGAAATTATTTCACGCGCTATTTCACATATGATTCTATCCGGTTGTAATCTTATTAGTTTCTTGAACTCGCGTAATTCATTATCAAGTGCTCTATGATCAGTATTAATTTCTTCATAATAGTCTACAAAATTCTTTAGCCAATTATGTTGAGACAAACCGACAAATGGTGGTGGTTGATCATGATCGCCGTACATTATCACTTTTGTATTCGCTAGCAATAGCCAATCAAGAAACCTTTGTAATACATCTAACGACACTGTGCATATCTCATCCCAAATGATGATTTCAGGAACATATTTCTCTCCCATTCGATAAGGAATCCATTCGTCACCTTTCCATCAAAAGAAACTGTGATAAGTGCAAGCATTACTTCCTCGTTGTTTCATCTCTCTTGCAAGACTGTGTGTTGGTGTTAGCACAATGAGTTTGATTTCCTCGAAATAATTCAATCGCACGAGTCGTCCTCCCTGATCCACCGAAGCCGTTTAAGGAACTGGTTTTATATCAAATATTGGATCGGAACACGACGGTGCATTAGAAAGTTCTGATATCTGATTATTTTTCAAGTAATTATTTTCAATCGTAACATCTGCTGATTTGGAGTAATCACGCAGTATTTCCTTTTCAATTATCCATGATCCCAAACTCTCGTCTGAATTAGTGAATTCAGCCACTGCTTCTTTATGAGTTACGTTTATATAAAATGAATTAGTGACGACTCTAACTGCGGATTCAGGAAATCTATTTATCATCGAAAGTAAATAATAGAAGCATACGCCAGTATAGACGACTTTAAGTACGTGTATTGAGGATTTTCTCCATCTGTGTAAGTAACAATTGTACCTAATTTGGTTCCATCGGACAAGAAAGCGTCTTTTCGATCGACGTGTGTACCCCTAGATGTTACATCTGCAATTACAAAGTCGTATTCAGCATCATCTATAATCAACCTCGAAGAATATCGTTTGTGGTCGTATTTTCCACCTTGTGTGAACTTGCCAATTAGTCTTCTACCGAAAACTTGTGCGTGTTTATTTCTAACTTCAAATATTTCTTTGGACCATTTCACGATATATTCTTCGTCCAGATCGGGGAATTTTATTTTCTTTTTGGTGATTAATCTATGTAGACTATCGCTTTGTGGTAACGAAACTTCAGTTTGTTTCCGATATGATATTATTGCTTCACTGACCATTAGCGATATCAGCAATTTAGAATCAATCATATACCGTAATAACACTATTGGCATCCAGTGTTTTTCAGAGATGTGTCTACCAAACCAAACATAACAGCATGGACGAAGTCCTTTAGCCAATTCAAATGATATCACACGAACGAATCCGGTGAGATGAAAATCAGGCAGTGGTCCATTAATCGCAACACGGGTCTTTTCGTGTGTTGGATATTCAAATCTTTTGAAGTACTCAGAACGCTATCCATACCCAAGAAAACTCCCTGGATAACACGTAAACATATCAACCGAAATAATACTTTTGGGGTCATATTTGTATTCCATAATCCACCATGGCCATAATTAACGCAGCTTGATTCGATATCTGAGAAAAATTCTGCGCGTGTTGGTTTTCATAGATTTCTATTTCTCGTGAAATGAGCTGCAACTGATGGTATTGTAAAACAGTTTGTTAATAATTGTTCGTCGTAATCCGTTGAAAAGCCACTAGCTAGTTTTTTCATCTGGTTGTGGAGGGCTTCAGTACGGTATAATTCGCCATTGGGTCTTACAAATTGATCGAATTTACCCTCTTCGTCTTCAAAACTGTGAAGTAATGACACTGAGACAGGATCGTTTTTACTTAACTCGTAAATAAAATGAAATAAATTTCCCGTGTAATATTTGATGGTTATATCCCGCGGAAATATTGCTACCTCAGGTGTCCACGCGTGTTCATTATGGTCAATAATTTTGATTGGAGCTCATTTTGATTTATATTTAGATTCGTGTAATACTTCTCCTGTTATCGTCATTACGGTTATTGGGAATCTTAATGATGTTTCTAATTTGGCTATATATTGAACTGTTGCTCAGCTCTCCTTCACTGTCAATTCCCATTCATTTATTTTTTTTGTCTTAGACCCGTGAATTTGTTTCCACGTAACGCATTTGCATAATGCTCTATTTTTCCTTCTGCTACACAATTTATTCTTGACGAATATTTCATGGGTTTTAATTTTTCAATACTCGGTTTATCATTTATCTTATATAACCCATAAACAACCGCGGTTACATGATAGGATCTCTCGTAATACGGTTTGTCAATCCCAGTCATAATTCTTGGTTTGGAATCCTGACTCACAGTGACAGTTTTCTTATTTTTCAAGATGGGTTCAAATTTGTCGCGTATAATCCAGTTCCCCGTTTCTGATCAGATAATGAATTTCACACTAAAAAAATACTTTTTCTTGTCAAGATGTGAGATTATCACTGCTGCTCTTTCGTCGTTCATGGTAGCATCAATACTACCATCAATTCGAAATGTTGACCAATAGTGATATGCTCCATCGCGCTTGAATTCATTAAAACCATCACGGACTCTACCTATCATGCTTCTATCACTTATTAGACTCTTTGGTACGTCAGTGGAGACTATCGAGATTGAATTTAGCATTTCTCCAAGGCGTACTTTTCGATAATTTCTCGAACTACTCCATATTATAATTAAAACAAGCATTTAAATAAAGAATTTATTATATAATGAATCATTGCAAATGGCTGATGATAGGATCAGTAACCGCTTGTAACAAATCATGCAGAAATCAATTCTGTGAATATCATTTACAAAGCGTACATCGTGGGAGTTTTGGGCCCTAACCTTGCATACGATGTTGAATAGGTGCGCGTGGTATGTCGCAGTTATGTCTCAATTGCGGTGGTAAGCGATACAGAGAGTTAAAGCACTATTATGATAAACGAATCAAAGATTCCATCAAATACTCCATCAATGACTCTGACTCTGTCCCTGACAGCGTCAATGATAAAAACATAAGAACACCTCAGACTACATTGTTAGATTCTCAAGTAATAATTAAGCCAAATAATGAATTAGACAAATAATATTATAATATATAAATAAATCCAAGAATTTCAACCACATCCTGTGATCATCGAGTATGAAGCATCTCGATATGGTATTGAAAGACACCGCAGACTGAAGAAATCAGTCGGTTTTGTTGATAATCATGGATCTCTTAGATTTACTGTTGGAGGGAAAGGTCATCTTAATCACAGAATCGTATACGAGTGTTTCCATTAATTGATAAAAGATGGATTTGTAATCGATCATATTGATTCCAATCCTATGAACAATTTTTTATCAAATCTACAAGCTATTTCTCAGAGTAAAAACACCAAACGAGGAAGGATGGAAAACACTCGAAAAATGCGAAACCTATAAAACCATTTAATACAGAAAATAACGAAGAGTATTTCAATAAATGAATGAAGCTGGAAAGTATTTCTATATTTGTAGAGCCTCAATACGATTTGTTGCAGAACAAATATATCAATCAGAGATTTCAAAGCGAACCGGAAGAATTCAATTCGTTTACATCTAAATTATTATATGTACTATGTGTTATAACACCAAGGGGAATAACTCGTGTGGGCTTGTTATATTTTTTGAAACAAGGATAACTTTTTTTTTGTAGTCACGTATCTCAATGGGATTTTTTGATGACTCTTAGTCAGACTGAATGGCTTTTTGTGTTCGTTGACTTGAAAATTTATTATTTTGTCTACGATTTTTAACTACAGTGAAATCTACAATTGATATACGATTTTCGTATAGAATTCGTTAAATTCTTTACGACAAATACAGCAGTTATCTATATATCGTATTCAAAATTATAGACTTGGGATCTCGTCATGGGGCCCATCGTTCGAATCTCGTGGCAGGCATTACTGTCGACGGTACCGATTGGAAGGTTTTTCTATATAATTGGGGGCGCCAGCCCAAAGGGTACTTCGTGTACACCTCCCGTCACGTCAAATACGTGACACCCCGGGAAATTAAATTTTTGGCGGGACGTGTACAACAACAAATACACGACAGTCTTCATTGTAGATATGTCGTCTATGGGCGCCACCAAAACAAAAAGCTCTATGTCACATTAAAAGAAATGATCATAGGGAGAGAGAAAATCTCAAAGAGAAAAATCTCCAAAAAACAGAAGAGAAACAAATCTCAAAGAAAAAGAACCCTATGAAAGACACAATGACCCAGTGAATGATAACCGCTCATCATAGCTAATGTTTATGAATTTAGAAAATATGCATGTCATTTTTAATGAGATTTCAAATTTGAAAAATCAGATAAATTAGATTGTAATCAGATTCTTTCTGAATTTCATGATATTTATGATAGCGCTCAAAATTATAGATATGTATTTCCTAGGAATTCAACACGCAGTAAATAATTCCCTTGCATTCTGTAACGACATCAATAAGTTCGTCCCGTTATTCACTGCTGTCGAAAAGGTCAGAAGTGAATTGGGGAACAATATGAAATCAAATGCACAATTAACTCGAGAATCAAAACAATTGAAGAGATTATCCAACAAAATGAAAATTCCCCTATGATTGCCTCAACATAGTAAATGATAATTGACACTCTAAACACAACCATACATGTTTGCAAGTATGAGTATATACAGGTACGGAACAGAAATTCTATAGACAGATATGCGCTTACTCACTTAGAACGAAATTCTATAGACAGGTGACTTAATCACTACGCGGAAGTATGAACAGTTTAAATAGTACATTTATTTATAATAGTAGGTGCAGCACTAACGACTAAATTAGCACAAGAACGATTAACTGTGATTAAGAAGTTTATTCCAGTTCGTTATTCCGTTTGAAACAAACTAAAAGCAAAACAACAATTTCAAACTGTTTCACATCGGATACTGAACAATAATTCAAACCAAAAACCACAGCAACTGGGAAAGTCGTATCGATCACTGAAAAAGCCATATGGGGAGATCTTACTTAGGAACAACGAGGAAAAAAAACCCAGCCCTTCTTCCTATACTTGAAAAAATAGCAAAGAGATCCAATCACTTCCTGGTGATATAATAGCTACTGCACGACTTCAAGAACAAGAACAAGAGGGTGATATTATAGAAGAAGAGGGTGATATTGAACAACCACAAATTGAAGAAACAAGAAATTTCGAGAGAGAGAATACATCTACCTGAAGAGATATTTACGGAAGAAGTGATAAATAAATTTAAAAATTTCACTGATGATGAATTAGCTGATTTTCCTGTTAAAAATGTAAAAAATTAAAAAAGGGAAAAATATATAAATACCATAGTTGGCATAATATTAGATCCAAAACGTTTGGCGGTCAACGACCGAATAATTCCTTGGTGTTTGCGAGTAAGATTAAACCCGATGGTACTCCTGACTGGTACGTTGTTTCGTTACCATCTGGGCCATACCAAATTGAACAAACTAATACCGAATTACAACGCAGAATAAAATCCATTGCTGGAAAAGAATCGAAAATCGCTATAACAGTTCATGAACCAACACTATCATCAGCCATTGAGATAAATTCGCCCGGATATGTAGTAGATATCCATCAGAGTTATATAAGGACAATACTGGGATGGCCTGAAAAACATCCACGACCCGAACCACAAAAAACTGATTATGTTACGGATAAACAATCATACCATGAAATTACCACATCATATAAAGAACACCTCAGGATTCCGCCTTTTGGACATTTAAGGTTGGACAGCCTTCATAATCAATTATATATATAAATATATATCATAACATAATTATTGAATAATTTAGAGAGATCATTCAAGAACACAGTCAACAACTACAACGACAACAACAGGCTTTCCATGAGTCTAATCGGAGTGAAATCATTAAACGAATTGAAATATTAAATCAACTTGTATCCGACAAGTAATAATTGATCATAGCGATGACAAAATTAATTACTCTAAACAAACTTTCCTAACTGTATATAATATAACAGAAGCTGATTTACCGAATTTTAAATTTCTTGTGTATAACGCAGAGGAACTAAAAAAATTCCGTTAATGATTTTATCAATAAAATGTTTACTATGACACTCACAGCATGGAGACAACAACACAATGGTTCAACCATCCTCAAACATAATAATGATCCAGATGGTAGTGGTAGGCATATCGCTCCTCAAAATGTTAACAACATATCCTCGGTGATTGCAGTGAATTTAGTATGTGATGTCATCGAAGGAAGTTACCAAATAAATCTCGAAATCAAGCTCAACAAGGATATATTTTATACTCATTTGCAGCAACAGCTCCACCCGGATTTTTAATAATTGAGGATCCAACTAATCCAGTCTATATGCGATGTCATAATGATTCGTTAACGAGAATTAATTTTAAACTCACCGACCAATTCAATAATCTGATTAACTTACGAAGTGACGTTTTACAAATTAGTCTGTCTGTGAAAAAAAAAGATTTGTATCCCCATAGCAGCAGAAAGAACGCAACAACGACTTTGCGTCTCCAAAGGAAACTTTTTTTTCGATTTCGGAGGAAGCCTTGGTTTGCCAAATTTATATTGTGTTCGATGCAGAGCCCTCGCACACACCATTGGATTACCAAGACAAACGACGAGGAATAAAAAGTGTGTAAATACTGACAAGTGTATAACATGTGGGACAAAATATATACATTATCTGTAATAAAACAGGCGGTGATATAGACGCTTAAGAGGGCAAATGTCCAGGAGCTCAATGGGCTAAGTATCCTAGCGAAGGACATCGTCAAGTATGAAATCACTGTGGTCGTGGAACCCAACGCGATATCTGACTACAACCAAAACCAAGAGAGTATCCAACAAATGCGAAGAATCAATGCCTTATATATATATATATATATATATATATATATATATATATATATATACATGCCTTAATTATAATTATAATATAGAGATTATCTAAATTCAAGTCTTTTTAATCTAGATTTGATCTTGACAAAACAAGAACCTGACTTGCTGAAGCAAGATCGGTTTGATCCGACGAATAATCTGGTTGAAGATATTAATGGCACGGATAAAGAAAAGTTTGCGAAGTTGGTGATACAGTGTATGGTCAACTTTCACAATCATACGCAACACCATGTTATCAATGCTACAATGAACGACCAATAATCAGCACAAATTATTCATTATCTTGTCAATCAAAGATATTTTCTATAAATTAAATGTATCATATTAGCATAAACAAGTACTAATACTTGGATTATCCGTGAAAAACATGACCCTTTCCTTCATAATGAAAAAATTGCTATATTGAGCAAAATTTCCTAATTAGGAATGTTGGCTGGTATTTAAAATCCGTAGTATGAACGAGCGGTTTCTGTAACCACGTTTCATTATGGGATATATTAACTGAATGATAATACTATCGTTCATGATCTCAATCCAATGGAATGCCCGCAATTTAATCGTGTAATCGATTAACGTAAAATTTCACAAATGCGATAGGTGAAAACGGTGTAACGGATGCAAGACGCACAAAGATAAACTCATGGACATAAATAGTTAAATAAACCGGAGTATCTAGCAATGACGTTGCTGAGCTAAGAAAAAAAAACTAAAATGTCCCATAATAAAAAAAATTTAGCCGGAGAGATTTTGTACAATTCAAAATGTACATCAATAGTAGCTTCGACTTAAAGCATTGATCACAATGCGAATGCGTGGACAGATGCAGCAACAATATTTCCAAGAATAGAACCGTACGATTTTATGACAGTGATATATTTGATTTTATTGAAAAAATTTGTAAAGCGATCCTGCATCCTTGTGGTTCTTTTCAAGTTCATTTACTTAAATCTTTGAACAATTTGAACGGTTTAATGAAAATATATTTTTATTTTGCAATCTCAACACGAATATATAAAAAATGGTATAAAGTTTCATCGCAGAGTGAAAATATTAAACAATTATTTAATAATTATTGTACCGTTCCGTCAGTTGCTGCTCACGTGCAAAAAAAAAAACAATTCGTAGAAGCCAACACAAATTGAATGCATTCAAGACGTGCAACTAAGCTGCCTCGAATATGGACACGGCGGATTGAAAAACACTAAATACGATTATAAAGATGTTATTTCAATTGATATGGCAGCGTGTTATCGAAGAAGAGTTCTTGGAGTGGGCAAATGTTATGCATATTAAAAAGATCTGGGCATCCAACACGCGAGATAAACGGACTTTAACCGAATTTTGACTGAACTGGATTCGTATGAATTGAGTCATTTGTGTTTGTAAAATGATTTTCCGATTTATTATGTCTGTTTGTTTAGACACTTCTCAAAGTAGAAAAAGGTACCAAATATATTGCTACGATATATGATCTCCGAAACAATATTATTGCATAAAATAAGTGAATCGATTAAATCATATCGTCCGCATAAAAAGGGCTGGTTACCACAACAAATTAAATGTTCTGATGACAAAAATCATGATTGGATTGATGAAGAAACAAAATGTGTAACATTTCTTGCCAGAAGATTAATCTGAAAATTTACCGAAATAGGACGGTGTGAGCATAAACGACACAATACAAGATTAATTATGGAAGATACTGACCTTAATTTTATAATTGCTGATGCAATAAAAAGAAATATATTTCTAAGTGTACTTGTTCAAAAGAACTAAATTAGGTAAAATTGTTAGTTACATTGATGGGTAGTCGCCGAAGTTAATTTAAGACTCAATAAATGTATTGTCAATGATATACATATTTCTTACAACCACGATTAGAGTCGCTATGAATTCATTTTATAGCAAAAGAAAATATCAGAATTGCTGAATCAATTTTATAAAATAACTGCTTAAGATGTATCATGGTGCGAACGGAGACATAAGCAAGACAATTTCAATACTTACTCTGAATATGCCAACGCTGTTAGGAATGATATTTACTGTAAAATCTATCAAACATTAGAATTATCAAAACAACGTCGGTGTATGATCATATTACTAGTCATAATAGTTTATCTAAATGGACCTAAAGGTTCTATTAAAACAATTCGTGTGATCTAATTATTTAATAAGAGTTTGACAAACTCTGTTGATATGATCGTTGTAACCCCTACACACAATCTAGCAACAAACATGAGCGAA
The DNA here is from genome assembly GCA_030141615.1 of Unio pictorum. Taxonomy (NCBI): domain Eukaryota; kingdom Metazoa; phylum Mollusca; class Bivalvia; order Unionida; family Unionidae; genus Unio; species Unio pictorum. The sequence goes on from JARLTB010000207.1 coordinate 6,858,938, forward strand.
CGAGGATTTATATCAGGTACGTATGATACATTTTTTCGATGGAAATGACATAAATGCACTCCTGAACGACTGGGTGAAAAATACACTCCAATGCCATCATTTGTGATGAAATATGTAAAGTATCACAAGATATTTTTTTTTCTTTATTGGTTGCTGCCAAAAATTACATCTGTAAAAATGTGCAACGAATCAAAGTCAACAACCACCGTTTGTTGAATTGTCTCCTTATGAATGGCTGAAATATTTCATAGATTAGTATAAAGAAATAACTGACGACCATAGAACATTTAATCCGGAATTAAGAGAACTTAAGATATTAATCAGACTTCAATAGAAGGAAATTCAGTATGAGATAATGCGTGATATAATTTTAGAAACACATATAAACGAGTTTTGGAATTTACTAGATAATTTGGTAGTTACAAGTAGAACGACAGTTCGTGAAACACTTCAAAAAAATAAGAAACAGATTTAAATCTACCTGTACCATTATGTTGTCGGCCAGCAAATACACGCAAACAAACTAAGGAAGTTTATAAAGCAGAATTGTCAGAGAAACGGAATTGTTTGTTAAATGATATTGTTTTAGTTCCTGTCAGTGTTGTTGGGAGAGCATTAGCTATGAACAAAACTTAATGAACGCTATGATACTCAATGACAACGGTTCACCATTTCTCGTACAGTTGTTTGGATCGTCGATAATCGTATAGAGTGGTCAGACTTTAGTTCATCTCGCAGTGTCTCGAGAAATAAGAATATATCTGTTGCGGAGGATTATTATAAATATTACAGAATCTACTGGCACTAATAATGATGTTGTTAGCGATGATATATAAGGAACAAAACTCTTTAGTGAAACAAAATAAATAAACGCAACTTTGAAGTTATCATGACATTAAAACTACGAATCAATAAAAATTGTGCACGTTGTAACACAATAATGATTCAAGACAAGTTACCGTAGATAGCATTGATATTAGTCTTGGTCACACATTTGTAAATGTAATGTTGACCTGTCTTGTGTGTAATTGAAGTTGTGGCGCTAGTTAAACGAAATCGGTCTTAATTGTGTATAATCAGGACGTATTTGTAATTGTTCAGGTACCAATCCACGTTGAGGAGAAGCTGAATCTAATACATCGCTTGATCAGGATGAATTGTGGTATATTCTAGTCTGATGTTGACGTCATATGTTTTCATCAGAGATGATATTGCACCAAGTAATTATTTTCCAGAATCAACTTTTAGTAGTTGAAGCCATAGCAAGGGTCTTTGTTAATTTAAAAAATTCATCTCACAAGCTAATGCAACTTCAGCAGCCCTTTTAGTTAATATCCGCTCTGCATTTTTTATTTCCACTTGCAAAGTCAACGACTGTTAACTCGTATTTTTATGTGTATTGACATCGACCAATATTAATAGTGTCATGTGGTTAAACAGAATATCTTATAATTTTTATAATAGTCGGTTGATTAATTACCAGCAGCCCCTAACGCTAGTTTACCTTTCATCATATATCTTAGCTTATAATTTTTTAAACAAAAGTTTCATGGAATTAAACGAGTGTATCAATTTCAAATCTGCTATATGTCGCTGTTAGAAATCTTTCTGTTTATGTTACATCAATTACGTGACTTGCTTGGTCAATTTACAGAACACTCGCTGGTTTTGGATGTTCTCATTTGTCAGGTCGTATACCGATTCGGGTTCCAGGACCACAATAATTATATGCATGAATAATGTTTTTTTCTTTCTTTCTCCTGGCTATTTAACCCATGAAGTTCCTGATAATATTCCCAGTGAAGTAGAGATATCACCACCTATTGTTTTTCAGTGATACTAATTTATATATCTTGTACCACATTTCCCACACTTGCCTGTAAGCGCATGTCTACGATGTTTTGTAATAATTGTTGTGTTACTAAACACAGTATAGATCAATAGTATTTATCAATTTTGCACACCATCGATGTAATTGACTTTTCATGCGGGTAAACAAATCCCACATAATAAATTTCAAACCAACGGCAGGATAAAGTGACAAAACAAGCAAACGTAGAGAAACTCTCGATTATTTTGAGGCTACGGTTTAGCGTTATTCACCTCATTCTTGGTTCATTTTTGAAGGAAGATTATTTTCTTCTTCAAAACTGACGTTCTAGCGAAAAGATCTGTTCATCCCATTAAGTTTAATAGACATTATCTATATGGGAGTAAAATGATATGCTGGAGTAAAATGATATGCTGGAGTAAATGATATGCTGGAGTAAAATGATATGTTGGAGTAAAATGATATGCTGGAGTAAAATGATATGCTGGAGTAAAATGATATGCTGGAGTAAAATGATATGTTGGAGTAAAATGATATGTTGGAGTAAAATGATATGTTGGAGTAAAATGATATGCTGGAGTAAAATGATATGCTGGAGTAAAATGATATGTTGGAGTAAAATGATATGTTGGAGTAAAATGATATGCTGGAGTAAAATGATATGCTGGAGTAAAATGATATGATGGAGTAAAATGATATGCTGGAGTAAAATGATATGTTGGAGTAAAATGATATGTTGGAGTAAAATGATATGATGGAGTAAAATGATATGTTGGAGTAAAATGATATGATGGAGTAAAATGATATGTTGGAGTAAAATGATATGTTGGAGTAAAATGATATGTTGGAGTAAAATGATATGCTGGAGAAAAATGATATGCTGGAGTAAAATGATATGTTGGAGTAAAATGATATGCTGGAGTAAAATGATATGCTGGAGTAAAATGATATGCTGGAGTAAAATTATATGTTGGAGTAAAATGATATGCTGGAGTAAAATGATATGCTGGAGTAAAATGATATGCTGGAGTAAAATGATATGTTGAGTAAAATTATATGCTGGAGTAAAATGATATACTGGAGTAAAATGATATGATGGAGTAAAATGATATGCTGGAGTAAAATGATATGTTGGAGTAAAATGATATGCTGGAGTAAAATGATATGCTGGAGGAAAATGATATGTTGGAGTAAAATGATATGCTGGAGGAAAGTGATATGTTGGAGTAAAATGATATGCTGGAGTAAAATGATATGTTGGAGTAAAATGATATGTTGGAGTAAAATGATATGTTGGAGTAAAATGATATGTTGGAGTAGAATGATATACTGGAGTAAAATGATATGCTGGAGTAAAATGATATGCTGGAGTAAAATGATATGTTGGAGTAAAATGATAAGTTGGAGTAAAATGATATGATGGAGTAAAATGATATGTTGGAGTGAAATGATATGATGGAGTAAAATGATATGCTGGAGTAAAATGATATGTTGTAGTAAAATGATATGTTGGAGTAAAATGATATGTTGGAGTAAAATGATATGCTGGAGTAAAATGATATGCTGGAGTAAAATGATATGCTGGAGTAAAATGATATACTGGAGTAAAATGATATGTTGGAGTAAAATGATATGCTGGAGTAAAATGATATGTTGGAGTAAAATGATATGTTGGAGTAAAATGATATGCTGGAGTAAAATGATATGCTGGAGTAAAATGATATGTTGGAGTAAAATGATATGCTGGAGTAAAATGATATGATGGAGTAAAATGATATGCTGGAGTAAAATGATATGTTGGAGTTAAATGATATGTTGGAGTAAAATGATATGTTGGAGTAAAATGATATGCTGGAGTAAGAAATGATATGATGGAATAAAATGATATGTTGGAGTAAAATGATATGCTGGAGTAAAATGATATGTTGGAGTAAAATGATATGTTGGAGTAAAATGATATACTGGAGTAAAATGATATGCTGGAGTAAAATTATATGTTGGAGTAAAATGATATACTGGAGTAAAATGATATATATTTGCTTCAGCTAAGTGTATAACACAATATTACTTCTTGTTGCATGTTTATTATCCAAGTGAAACAAATTATAGTAAAAATAAATGATTGCCTGCATTTAAAGAAAAACTATTCTTATACATCCTGTGATCGTGTATATATTGATTATTGAAAGAAACAAATCGAGTATTTATGGACCTTCTGATTTATTAAAATGTATAGACAAACGGCGCAGTTGACCTGTTGTTAATGTTCCCCACCTATGTACCTTACAGTGAGCATTTTCGAATTACGTTATCACACCAGCAGAGGTCAGCTTCTGTGCCTGTATCCGAACACAGAATAATTCGTCGGCATAAATGGTCACTAGACTACCGAAAAGGTCGAAACAAAAGTAATTATTATTTATATTCGGGATTGATTTTCTTTTGTCCTATTACATTATTATTATTATTATTATTATAATTATTATTATTATTATTATTATTATTATTATTATTATTATTATTATTATTTTTATTATTATTATTATTATTATTACTATTATTATTATTATTATAGTGCTGTTTGGTTTTATTATGATTATATCGGCCTCTCAATGTAACATATTTGTAATAAATATAATTTTTTAATCACTAAATGTTGATTAATCAGTCAGGACCAGCAAGCACCTGATATTGTTTTGTGACCCTGTGCATGACACCTTCCTTCATCAACTGGGCAGACGGTGTTGCTGTGCTTTTAAATGTCCATCAACTAATTCACGTTTCTTCACGAACCTTCAGCAGTGGTTACCATCCAAGTAAGGTGTCATTAACTTTAATAGATGTTGAATGAGAAATTTAGTATGGATACAAAAACATGACAGGCAGTAATCGAGGTTTTATTCCGTTGCTTATTATATAATGAATAAGTAATTCCAATTATGATGACATTTGAAGTGCATTAATGTGTGCGTCAAAAAGGTCAATAATCTTTTTGTCAAATGATTACATAATGTTAGAAAACTAAATATTGTAAAAATGTTTTATTTACAACATATGTACCTTCATTATCCCCTTTCTGGATCACCTCTGTGACTGCATAATGAACATTTTCTGCAACAAACAGAGTAAATAATTTGTTGTTGAAACAGATACTGCCTTTTCAGCACAATATGATGTATATGTAAATGTACAATCAGTTTTAGCCAATAAAACGTAGGCATTGTACTTAAATATTTTGCTTTAGATTTGAATACTCAAAGCAAAAAGAGTAATTCTTACCAAACGTACGTAAACAAAGGAATCCGCATTTTCATGATCTATTTCATGTCTTCAGCACATATTGTATGCCTCTGTTATTACTGTCTTAGTGCCGCTGCATATATGTCTGTTTTTCTTCTCCCACTCTCTCAGTATATACGATTTGTAATAGTTCGCTCCTTTACCCATCACGTTTAAAATTCTATCGGACCTGAATAGAAAGTAGAAAGAGTTTTAAATTACAAACATAACTACCTTCATCCTCCTGTGGAGTCGTCATAGTTGTGTAAGGTGTTACCTCTGAAAAGTGAATATTGCAGGCATTATACTTTGTGAAATATAAACATCGCTACTTTGCTTCATGCACTTATAATTGTACCAAGTGTATCATAAAATATGCGAATTTACAGAGTTTAATACGAAATAATTGTCTTCGTTTATCCACACAAAACAAATGCGTAAAGAAGAAGTCTGACATTAATCTTGACCCGATCATATATCCATTTGCCTAACTATTTTTTAATTATTAACTTGACTTATGGGTAATAGGTTATCTCATTTCAATAAGGACACTCTTGTACCTTCATCGGATAGACATTTGTTTACTATATGGTGGTCAAGTTAAACCGTCAGTCAACTACTCAACTGTGAAGCCATTTACACGTGTAATAACAAATATGTCTAGAATCTTTATTTGTCTTCACCTCATTGTCATTCACTTTACAATTACAAGAGAGCATCAAAACATGAAACTTATAATGTTTTTACGAAACGAAGATAATCAGCTGTCTACTGTTATTTCAGATCATAAAAACAATGTCATCAGTTTATGCTTTAACAAATGATCCATGGTTACATATGGATGCATCTTTAGTTTTGATTCAAATGTTCTTTTCAATATTCAAAATGTGACTTAGTATATGAAGAGAGTGAATCACAATCAACTCGAATGAGACATAATCATGCAACATTTCAACATCTAAAAAGAAAATGTGTTCTGTTTTTGTATTCTAGATTTGATAGTAAATACTTGTTCAAGACAACCACCAAGCAAAATCGTAAAACTGGCTAAATCAACAATTAGAAAAGATTAGCTTATCATTAGCCCCAAAATGAATTTTAAAATGTAGACAATCAAACATTGAATTAATTATGATTAGGAGGAAGTTTCAGTTTCTGACCTCTTCAAAACAGTGAAAAAGAGCGAAAACTATCAACTTATGAAATAATTCAACTAATAATTTACTGCCCTAATCTGAAAATTTAGTCATCATACGGAACTATAACTCAGATTCAAATATAGTTCATAACGTTTATTTCAGAAATCTTATTGAATTAATGTTTAATTAAATATTGGTTGTAAACCAAACAAAAGACCGAATGCTTTGTTGATGAACCTGTACTCTCTAATGTAATTATGTAAGAAATGCCTGACGTGTAGTGGGATGCCAATAGTATTTTGATGTATTATAATAATGTAATCCAATACATCGTTGAATTCACACAAGTTTCATATTAATGATTACGTCCAAGAATAGTATTGAGCACTTTGTATTTCCAGCGACGAAATGTTTCAAATAAATAATTCCAATCAAAATCAAACTATAAACAACAATACAGATAATTTGCGCTTAATATGGATTTTTTTTACAGCAATGTTTAGTTACCATTTAACATAATATATACAAATAAGCAGCAAATAACACAAATTAATTATACATAACATCCATCATGAAGAAAATGAAACATTTATGCAATAAAAATGTCTTTCAATTTTTAGTCAACTATAGATGTGATGAAAAATTATTGAAGTGGAAGTCTTATGAACGGAAAAAAATATACATGGAACAATTTATATAGGTGAAATTGCATATGTTACTAGATTATGTAGTCTCTTGAAAAGCGTGATGTTTTTGATGTATTCCTGTGACATCAAATTCTTCACTAATGATCTCAGAGGTTTGTTTTTTAACCTTGACAATGTAACGGAGACTTTAATAACTGAATGCAATAATCGGATAAGAGCTGAAGTGTTTGACTTTGGTAATGGTTTTACAATACTTGCAACCCCAATATCAAAGCCAAATATCCTTCTTGAGGGTGGAGCAAATAATCGGGATCTTATTAATCTTCTTATATAACAAAATAGCACACTTGATGATCTACACAAATTTGTTCCTTTTGAACTCAGACTCCACCAACCACAACATCCCCTGTATCAATATACACGATTGACTGCAATTTTCAACTGAAAGAACTAGCGCGATCTTATGTATATTCTTAGTTTCCGAGATTTTTCAGACCAATGAAAGTTTGTATTTTAACTCAATAAATTTGTTATAGGTTCAGCAATTCTGAATTAATCTCTAATAATGATCACTCTTTGATGCTTTAGTTCTGTATTTCCTGGTGTATGTAGATGTCAACGTTCTTGGGCCTGATTATACATAATTAATAAATTCCGCAGATTGGGAACTCCAAAGCCACTAAGTCCGATTTCATTTTATCAACTAAATCCTCACTATGTCGGACAGTTACAACAAAACTGAATGAATGTTTAACATGACTATCTCTATGAACATGTTCTTTTACATATTTATATGGCAAAGTTGTTTTTGTTTTCACATCTGAGGAGTGTTAATGTTATAATTTAAGTCTTTTACTTTTTTATGTAGTAAAAAATGACCATTGTTTTAAGCCTGACAAGGATTTTGAGATACGAAAAAGAGGGCAAGAACTAATTCACCAGATTGAGACCTCTCCCTTTTATTCATGTCATACCGTAATTTTAGTTTTACTGAATGATTGAAAATTAGTTCTTATTACTTTTGATAACTTATATTTTAAATCCGAATCGTAATCAAGAAGGATAATTTCTGAATCTTTATTTAAATAAATTCCTCTTTTAACATCTTCAATGGTCCATTGACAGTTTGTCCAAAGCATAGATCAAATCATAGAGATTAATGAATATATTCTCTAACGTCAAAACAGCAGTAATGAGCTGCTTCTTCCAAATCTGTTCGGTATTTTATCCAAATCAAGCCGAATCATCAGCAATTAGGCTTGATGAAATCTTTCTAAAGCCCCTTTGGCTTTAGAGTGATAGGTAGAAACTTGTAATTGTTGGGTGCCTAAACATGCAAAGCCTGTTGGAAATGACCTGACATAAACTTTGAATCTTTATCGGATTGGACCGATTTTGGAAGAGCATATTGCGTAAACATCTTTATGAAAATCTGATGGCAAATTGACACAATGGAGAGGAACAGTAGCAAGTTGCACTCTACACCATGAATAAGAACAAATGAGAAAATCGTGTATGAGGAGAAGGCACGTAGTAACAAAAATATTTCCAACAGCTGCGTCCCTTAATTGTTTAATAATAATAAGTGAGATAAAACCTTTCGACATGAATGGTTCATAATTGTCCATAATAAAATCAGACTGGATCTTGTTTGACCCAACATTACATTGCTTTCAATACTTAACCGTCGCGTTGACCTCATTGATATCAGAGCATTTGCATTGGCTCTATCTTTATTTTGTTGTTAATAAGTGCACGCAGAAAGTGATAAGTATGTCTGATCAGTCTTAACAGAAACTTAAACGTTGTGCAAGAAGCACATTTAGAATTGTTCTTGTTAGCAGAAGAATCATCAGTAGAAGACTTACTACCTACAAAATTGTTTGTGAGATTAGGAATCGTGTGAGGAGCAATTTAAAACGTTTTCGACATTTCCTCATCAAAGTACACCATAGCGTCACTATAGACGCATTTGGTGAACTCTTCAACACCACCGGTTATCTAAATGCTCGTTGTATCTATACTTGTCCAGTTTTGTATTGTTCCTAAACATGTATTGGTATGCCTCATGCATACATTCCTTAACCAGAACCTTGTGCTCACGCTTCTGTGTTGAGAGGGCAGTGTAGACATCATGATGTTGCCAATAAGCACACCTTGTAACAATATATATATATATATATATATATATATATATATATATATATATATATATATATATATATATATATATATATATATATATATATATATATATATATATATATGCTCTTTTGATGAGTTTACATTTTCAGCAATTGTTTTCAATATAAGGAAAATATTGTTTCTACTTCATTTTTGTTCAAAAGATACCTCTATTTCCTTTAGTCTAAATTTAAAATTCCTTTCGACTTATTATATCTCTCTCACTCACTATCTGCTCTGTCCGCAAATACGTTTCTCGTATTTGCCCCCCCCCCTCTCTATTTTACAACTGCATTTAGTTCTCTGCATCTGCATATGCATATCTTATTTTTCTCTCTCCTTTTCCTTGTGTATGCAACTATATTTGTCTCTTGTCTATATTCTATATGCAGCTACATGTGTCTATCTTTGTTCTATTTCTCTAATTGCATTTGCCTCTCTTATTTCCACAAATACATTTGCCTATCTTATCTTTTTAACGCTCATGCATTATTCATTTTTTCCGTCTTGTGGTTTAAGTATAATTCCATAACTTTAAAGTAAGATCCCTGATACTTATTCGAAGCCAATGAATCCCAAAAATTATATTCCACATATAATGTGACCGAAACATCGTTTATTTCTTGCTTCGTTAAAAATGCCTTCACATCGGAAAGATGAATAGTGTTAGAAAAGAAGCAGCAGTTCATTCTTTCGCAAGGACTCTAACCGTTCATGGGTAAGATTTAAGATAACGTTATCAATTTAAGACCACTAGATAACGCTTGTTGATTTCATTAAAGATTTATAAATTATATGCAATAATTCATAAGACTTGCAAACTGCTAAGTAAAGTTAAGAGATAATCTTCCCTCCTGGACTGAACACCAAACTAACAAATCTTTTTCATATCAAGGAATAATTTATTTCCCTGGAATACAGTCTGAAAATATGTGTAAGGAAACGAAAGGTATTGTGATTTTAGTCCTAAATAGTTCACACAGTTTTATCATAAGTTCTATTAAAAAAAAGTTTTGATTAAATGTAATGGTGTTCTCACAGTTCTAACACATGTCTTATGAAAGAAAGTTTTGATTTAATTGTAATAGTGTTCCCAAAAAGATCATGTTGTCTCGAATTTACTTACGTACCCATGGCCTGAATTGTGATTATGATCTTACAGTCTTTTGATGAACCAAACTAATGTAAAATAATAGATCAATGTCAGAATGTACTAAAAGTTAACCTTAATAATTTTGTCCAAGAATATTATTGAGCATTTTGTAATTCTAGAGAAGTCTAGTTCGAATAAATAATTCTACCCAAATTAAAAACTGTACATAACACTAAAAGTGATTTTTTTCTTCAGATGGTATCGCACGATTAAGTCATTCTTCAAGAAGACAAGATTCAGCTATAAAATGGTAATCGTTCTATATGAATACGAACTGTTATCCCAAATATTACAATCAGTTGGAGAATGTTAACGCTCTGTAGGCTAATTTGAAGTCATTTCGGAGATACTACAAAACCATGATGTATCTTATGTCCGCGTACTACAAATATCGCCACGGATGTAGTGAACAATCGAGTTGAAATATTTAATTTATTGATAATATTAGTAAATATAACTTCATTTGATTTTACCTCACTTTAATATGCTATATTAATAAACACTCAATTCATTTCGAGATGCACATGTATGGTTAAGGTAAATGTAATGTTTTCTGCTCTTTGTAAAAGTATTAAATAAACAGACACAATTTACTCGAATTTTGTGTAAACGCCATCTACTCCTCAAACCAGGTTTGGAGTCAAATGCATTAAATGGACAACATAGGCTCAAATTTCCCCTAATAGCTTTAACATGACTGGGAGTTTAGTAGTTTCATTCATGCCTTATGATGTTGGGGTAAGGAATATTTAGGGAATACCTCGTTAAGCAACTTATTATTCACACATGCACAGTCGTATAATATCTCTATTATTTATTCCTTGATGCCTGTGCCAAACATTCCGTGCTTTTAGGAGCCGACCAATACATTATCAAAAAAGATATCAGGAAAGAATACGTACAAACGTTTCATACATATATCTCCAAAACTCAGAAAGGAATATTGTATATATCGGCATGCAACAGGGTCTAGATCAACACAGCAATGTCGCTCTGTACCTGTCCATGAGGACGAAAAAACATTTTATTAAAAGTTTTAAGAAAATTAGTATTATTACTACTGCATCCAGGTAGGGGCGCAGAGATACCTTATTAAGACATAACATGAAACATTCTCCTCGAAAACTACAAAAAAACAATTAATTCGAAATTAGCGTTTTGGTTACATACAAAAGTAAAAATACAGCTATAATTTATAACTTAAAGTATTTTGTGGCAAAGTAAACCTCATTTAATTTAATTTTGCATCATGACGGAAAATATAACTATATACATATTAAGCAACATACCAATCGTTTCTAGAACAACGCTGTCGTTAAGTTCCTCGGAATTATATTCACGTATCACCTTGTATATACCGCTATCAAATTTCGTGATGTTAAAATAGTTAACAGTCACAGTTACTGACTTTTCCGCAGATGTATCTACCACAATCTTCACCCTATCAACTTGTGCACGCACGTCCAAATAATTATTAGCAGGCCATACCCGAAGGAAAGGTGACGCGTTGAGTGTTATCTGAATAGCATCCTTCCATATATTGTTGAATATCCAAGAAAAAGAAAAGTTTCTTCGAATTATAGCTTGGAGGATTCGTCCTTCTGAAGAGCCATAGATTAGGCAGCAAACCATTATATGTAACAGATATATATTCTAGTAGGAAATTATAACATCGTCTAATGCAGCATTATCGTGCACTAATAAATGTTATACAGTGATTGCTTTCTGGAAAATGTTAAAGCTAAAGCATCACAAAAAGCATAGGATATCATTTCCTGTGTCCAGTCATGAATACGTTTATGATCATCGAGGTATAATTGAACTCTAAGTAGTATATGGGGGCACTATAGGGTCTATGGAAAACCCAGTCAAAAACAGCTTGGGGCACTATAGGGTCAAGATTTATGGGGTCAAGGGAAAATCCAGTCAAAAACAGCTTGGGGCACTATAGGGTCAAAACAGCTTGGGGTACTATAGGGTCAAGGGAAATGGAACAGGGTGGGCCTATATAGCGTCAAGGGAAATGGAACAGGGTGGGCCTATATAGCGTCAAGGGAAATGGAACAGGGTGGGTCTATATAGGGAAAAGGGAAAAAAGGGTGGCAATGAAAGCTACTATCTTTTCGAGACATATGAGTGGCCCTGAAATGGACCGTTATGTGTAATGTTAACGTTGTCTTGTTAACACAGAGGACATCTCACAGATCTTCTTCTTTTCCTTAAACTTCTCCTCACTGTGGGTCCATAGAAGAGAACTCTCTTCAAGCAACCTTGCCTTTCCACAAAGACCCTTCTCTTCCAAAAAGCTGTCTCCGTCATATGAATGACACTCCATGATGATCTGACATACATGGGTATGTCAGTCCTAAACAGCATACTTGACACAAGGGTTGACGATTCAACATTAGTCCACATCTTCTGATGAGAACAGGTGAAGCGAATACCGTGTACTGCGGTTATTTATAGGGGAAGAGCGGATTGAAACGGATTGAGTGTATCCACCAATCCAAACGTGCGTTAGAAAAGTCAGGTACAGTCATCCAATCGGAAGAGAGCAGTCTGTGCCGTCACCTTTTCTATATAGAGGTACTAGCGCCTGTGCGCAGTCAATCGATTCAAGAGAGTTGTCAATCATGGCGGACAGTAAGAAGACAGTGAATTGGAGTGAGACAGGAGTAGAGACAGCAAGTCATGGACCAACAGTGACTACTAAAGTCATGACAAATCTACATCCAGAAGAAGTTGATTTTAACTGGGATATTGTGGATTTTTTAACATCACAAGAATTTATTCCGGAACCTTCGTTGCCTTCTGTATCTTCTTATGGACACGTTGATGATTTTAAACAAAGACAAAAAGAAGAATTGGAGCGATTTTTACAACAACAGAAAGTAGAAGAACAAGCTTTTCTTATGCAACAGCAGGAAGAAGAAGAAGAAGCAAGAAGGAAACACCAGGAAGAAACAGTAGCAGCAGCAGCAACGGAGAAGAAAGAAGACCAAGGACAGAAAGAAAATAGTGAAAATCAAACGGTCACGACGGTACTTTTAGATATTTTAGCTGAGTTAAGGAGTCTGAAACAAATGTATCAGACTTCTTTATCACGACCAAAGAGAAAAAGACCTTCTCGAGCGAAACAACCCAATCTCTCTGTGACTACGTCTACCTTACCATCGTTAGTGATTTCTACCAAATCATTGACAGGAACCACCAGTCCCGAAGTAGGCCTTGGCCGTGGCAAAGGCTTAAGACAGCTCAAGAGGATTTCGTCCCGTTTCTGAGTTTGTATTAATTTAAACAATTAAAACACCAACGGTCCTTTTCAGGACCACTCCAATTATTTCGAAAAGAAATACTATGTCAATTGCCTAATTCAATGAAAACTCAAAAGTCCTTTTTATTATATTTTTTTAAAAACCCATGATGTACGTGTGAGTGAATGAATGTGTGAGTGTAGGTAATTATACTATCAAATCAAAAGCAAGAGACGCTTACGTTTTTTTCTCTCTGGTGTATTCTAGTACAAACGTTACAATTCAATATCATAACATAACATAACACAATACCATTTTTAAAAAGTTCATAGGTTTTCTTCTGTTTCACTCTTTCTGTTTTTTCATTTTCTTTACTGCCACACGTTTTTCTTTTTATTCTTCCTCTTCACATTCGTTTCGTCTTCTTTTCTTGTCTTTGTGAACGTGTCGGGGTTCTTCCTTGGGGGAGGGTACCTCGTCCTCCTCCTGTTCAGAATTTCTTTCCTCCTCCTCCTCCTCCTTCGCCTCCTCCTCCTCCTGCTCCTGTTGTTTCTTAGGGCAGTTTGGAGACCAATGTCCTTTCTCTTTACAATAATAACAGGTATCTTGACTTTTGTCTCTATTGGTACCTTTTTTATTTTTGTCACGATCTGAACATTCTGTAGCCCAATGTCCTTTCTTCTTACAGATATAGCAAGTATCTTGACTTTTATCTCGATAGGAAGAAGAGTAGGCTGTCGGCTGGTCTGACGAAAACTTTCGTATGACCCCACGTAAAGCTCTAATGAGAAGTTCCACTTCTGTAGGTTCTTTCATCGTTCTGGTCAATGTGAGAGTGAAATGAATACTGAAAGGTTAGACACTAACCCTTTATATATGCACGGATCGAACATGAATATATAGGGGTTATGGTCTTTAAAAGGTAGTCATTTGACTTTTTGCAGACAAGATGAAAAGACCACATCATGTTGTGGAGAAAGGAGAAAACAGTAAGAGACAGAAACGTAATGTATCGCCTAGCACAGTAGCTGAAGTCTTGGCTCAAATTCATGCCAGTGATTTTGAAGATGACATGAGTGAGCCCGAATCTACACCTAAGCAATCGACGTCCAAGCAAAGTGCACCACCCTTAGTAAACCCTGAAAATTACTATCACATTCGAGAGACGGAAAAGCGTTCCACTCGAAAATTTAGAACAACGGCTTATACGTATGCCGTAAAGTTTAAAGATTTCAAGGCCAATGTACCTTTGGAGAATACAGAAGGGTTCATTACCGAGGTGTGGGATTCTGTGTTAACTGCATTGAAACAGCAATGTCAAGCCAAAGAAGACGATCGCTTGAGACTTTCTATTCATCACGATAATTTAAAGTCTCCCGTTTGGATCGAGTTTACTAGCCCATCACAATTAACACCTTCCAAAGTCATTGACAAAATTCAACATGTGCAACAATCCAACGACAAGTTTCACATCACCGATGGAAAAGCCACACTGTTCATGACCCACGTGTCTCTTCCTGAGGGGACCGGACGCAAAAAAGTGTTATTGGTGGACAGCCTTCGTAACATGAAGCGAAGCCTCGTCCGAAGTAACAATTCTCAAGACCAGATGTGTTTAGCCCGTGCCATCGTCGTGGGACGAACGTATGTCAACAAGAACGAGACGATAGAATGGAAAAGAGCCTGGGAAACTATTCGACAATCGGACCGAGCCAAACAACGAAGTGAAGCAGAACTCCTGTTACAGCAAGCGGGGATATCCAAAGACACCCCTTGTGGTATTCCAGAAATGCAACAATTGCAAGACGTCTTGGCTCCACGTTACACTTTGAAAGTACACCCTCAAGAAGTGCGTGGTCCTCTTTTGTTTCGAGGCCACGATTTCAAAGACGGAAAATACATTCACGTCTATCATCACGATGGTCATTTTGATACCATTACCAGTATCACTGGATTTCTGAAATTCAGTTACTACTGTGAAAAATGTGACTATGGTTATAACAATCGAGAACAACACAAGCATTGTGGATCGAAATGTGAGGGATGTTTGGCCTCTCAACCTTGTCTGGACAAAGGACAAGAAAGAGTGCATTGCCCTGTGTGTCAGCGCACTTTTGTCAGTCTTACATGTTACCAACAACATTTGAAGATGCAAGGTTCACAGCAGAAAAATACTTGTCAACTCCTGAGATTGTGCCCTACTTGTGGACAAGTCATACGTACCAATAGTGCCAAGTTTCACGTTTGTCGAGGTAAGAAACGATGTCACATTTGTCACCAAATCGTGGATTTGGAACACGAATGCTTCATTCAAAAATACCAACCCCAACCAGAAGATACCCAGAAGAAAGGGAATTTTATCTTTTTTGATTTCGAATGCATGCAAGAAACTGGTATTCACATTCCTAATTTCTGCGTGGCTCACCGTGCGTGCGAGAAGTGCATCCAAGAACCTATCTTTAGTCATTGCTCTTACTGCAGCAAGATTCCTGGAGGACGTGAAAAAATCTTTCGAGGGTCAAACACGCTAGCCGATTTTGCCCAATGGATCCTAAACCCCATTGACGAAACGTAGAGTCCAGAAGACATCGAACGTTACGGAGAGTGTCATCGCCATGCCACGGTCATGGCTCACAATTTCTCGGGATATGATGGGCAATTTCTGCTCAGATACTATGCGGAACAAAGTACCGAACGGCCTCAAGTGACTTTGAACGGAGCCAAAATCATTTCTATGCAAGTAGGACAAGTACAGTTTAAAGATTCGATGTGTTACTTGGCCATGCCTTTGAGTCGCATGCCTAAAACGTTTGGAATGACAGAAATGGCCAAAGGTTATTTTCCACACTTTTTTAATACCGAAGCCAATCAACATGCCATTCTACCCCATTTGCCCGAGGCTGACGACTACGACCCCGACAACATGCGCACCGAACAACGAGAAGCTTTCTTCGCTTGGTACCAGACTCACGCCTCGAACCCCTTTGACTTTCAAGAAGAAATGTTAAAGTACTGTCGATCTGACGTGGACATTTTACGACGCTGCTGTGGAACATTTCGAGAATTGTTCATGGAGTACGGAGGGATCGATCCTTTGAAAGAAGCCTGTACCATCGCCAAAGCGTGTTCTTTAGTGTACCGAAAACGCTTTATGCCCGAAAATACTCTAGCGGTCATCAGTCCTCAAACGACAAATTTTGTCAAACGTCAATACTCGGTCAATGCCCTACGCTGGCTCCATTACTTGTGCGACAAGGAAGACAAATGGATCCAACACGCTCGCAACGGAGGAGGCGAAAAGACCATCGGAACGTATTCAGTGGATGGCTGGGACTTAGAAAACCCTCAGATCGTGTACGAGTTTAACGGATGCTTATTTCACGGATGTCCCCTATGCTACCCTCAGCGTAACACCAAAAATCAGTTTTTACAACGAACCATGGAAGACTTGTACCAGACTACGTGTCAACGACGTTTGAAGTTAGAACAGCAAGGATACCAGGTGGTGGAAATGTGGGAACACGAGTACGATCTGCGTTTGAAAACCGATCCCGAGTTTAAACGCATCGTAGAAAGTTACAAGTGGGTGGACCCCCTGAACCCTCGGAATAGTTTGTACGGAGGACGGACGAATGCCACCTGTTTGCTGTACCAGGCGGACGAAGAGAAAGGAGAAGAAATCAAATACTTGGACGTGTGTTCGTTGTATCCTTACGTGTGCAAATATTGTCACTTTCCCGTAGGGCATCCAGAATTGATGACAGAACACATTGACCTGGACCACATTCGACAGTACGAAGGATTGATCAAGTGTAAAGTCTTACCTCCCACAGACTTGTACCATCCCGTTTTACCTCACCATTGCCAAGGAAAACTGATGTTTCCTTTGTGTCGCACATGTGCCGAAACGTGCAACCAAGACCAACCTTGTCATCACACCCAGGAAGAACGCGCCTTGACAGGAACGTGGGTGAGCGTGGAATTGTTTAAAGCACTGGACCTGGGATACCAACTGTTAGAAGTGTACGAAATTTACCACTTCCCCAAGACACAACAATACCGCAAGGGCGACGAGAGACAGAAAGGTATTTTTGCAGACTACGTGGATGCCTTTTTAAAACTAAAACAAGAAGCTAGTGGTTATCCTTCCTGGTGTCACACTCCCGAAGACCAAAAGATATTCAAAGAAAAATATCGGGAGCAGGAAGGCATCACTTTAGATCACATCGAGAAAAATGAAGGAAGGCGATCGTTTGCCAAAGTGATGCTCAATTGCTTGTGGGGTAAAATGGCACAACGACCCTCTTTACCCAAGACGGAGTATTTGTCCGAACCTTCCCGATACTTCCAGATGATTCACGACCCAACCAAAGTCATGAAACACGTGGACGTCATTCGTGAGGACTTGATCTTAGTCAATTACGAAGAAGAACTAGACTTTGTAGAAGCCGACACATTTGGAAATGTTATCATTGCGGCTTACGTGACAGCCCACGCTCGCTTAAAATTGTACGAAGTGTTAGAACTGTTAGGAGATCGTGTGTTGTATTTTGACACGGACAGTTGCATTTACATTCACCGGGTGAACCAGTGTAACCCTGTCATTGAAGGAGACCGTTTAGGAGCCTGGATCGATGAACATCCCGACGACAAGATTCTATGTTTTGCAAGTGGTGGTCCTAAAAATTATGGTTACGAATACCGAGACCCACAAGGAGAAATGCACACCGAATGTAAAGTGAAAGGATTGACTCTCAATTATCGCGCCAGTCGAGTGGTGAACTTTGACGTGCTTCAAGAAGCCTTACAGTCGGGACAGGATGAAACGTTTCAAGTGACTACCCACGAACCGCACAAGAATGTCCGTTTACCCACACACCAAATCGTTAGTCGACCTTTGGAAAAAGTCTATCAAATCGTGTACCAAAAAAAGAGTACGACTTCCCAATCACTTTACTCTACCGTACGGTCACGTCAAAATTTGGCAGCATATAAAAAGGGACATCGTCCACGATCAATAGTTCATTTGTCACTACAACGGCACAGCGACAAGAAGATGAATCCATTTAAACAGACATCATTCAAATTTGGGGATTGTAAAACAAATGTACCTTCCCCGAGTGTGAAAAGTACTGGATGGATAAGACCCATGCATTGCAACGGAAGTTGTCCGGAAGGAAACTGTAAGTGTCCTTGCGGTATGCACTGTAATTGCGTTACAGAGGGCGATGGTGAACCGTACGATTGCAGTGATGCCAGACGCTGTGACGTTAGCGATTCAGCTGGATATCGTGGGAACTTTGCTATGACTACTACCCCTATATCTACCCTGGAAAGTGATGCTGTGCGTGTCAAACCTGAGGGATGCGAAAGCGGTGCCACACGTTATCGTGGACTCCTAGGAATTTCACCGTACCTGCATCGAACAGAAGTGAGGAGAGTCGAATATTTGTTCCCGACGAGTTTGCCTGAATACTGTCATTTCAAAAGTCGATTCCAAACCTTCAAAGATAAATGGCCAAAATATCTGCCTGGACCAACTCCTGAAGAATTAGCCGGAGCTGGATTTTTCTACTTGGGCGAAGGGGATAAAGTCAAGTGTTTCAGTTGTGGTGTATCCATTTACGAGTGGGAACAGAAAGATTCCGCTTACTTGGAACATGCTCGATGGTCTCCGA
This sequence comes from Unio pictorum, assembly GCA_030141615.1. NCBI lineage: Eukaryota > Metazoa > Mollusca > Bivalvia > Unionida > Unionidae > Unio > Unio pictorum. The sequence continues at coordinate 6,878,103 of JARLTB010000207.1, forward strand.
ATTGTCAATACCTACCTTTAGTAGGACCTAGTGATTGGAAGTGACACTACTGCTCCATGTCGTGTAACACGCCTAGACCAGTATATAAGCCCTCTCTAAAACATAATATTCAAGGATTACCATACGAATTGCAAGAGAAGATCTACAAGGACGTTTGGCAAGGCCTTGCTAAAGAAAAATCTCAATGGGTGACTGTAGAACATTTGTGTCGTGAAATTCACAAGAGGCAAGTGACAAAAATTAACCAACGTATTAGATTTCTCTGGATTAAGGGTATTTTTTTGCTCTGTTACCAATTTACTACGTTTACATCTGAAGATGTTTTGATCCTTCTTGACCGTTACCCTGAATGGCAGTGGGACGAAATTACACGTTATATTAATCACTTTTGCTTTTTGTGCAAATTTAATTCTGTGTTTAATTCTGGGTTGAATCTACACTGATATTCTTCGACCTAAAGAAGTATAAAAGAGAACGACCATGCCACAACCTTTATCAGTGGTGATCCAACAGATTCCGTGGAAGGATATCAATGAGAAGATTCACACGGTGAAAGATTACGAACACTTATTGCAAGAACTGTACCCTATGAATTGGGGTCGACGTGTAGTGTGTGTTTTAGTGACTTGCTTTCTAGGATTTCGTTTACCTGTCGATTCCTTGTGGACACTTTACGAACACTACCTATCAAAAAAATAAGACAGTATGGTGACTCCTTTAAATGTCCACGAGAGACTTATTCTGTTCAAAGCCTTACGCTTTCATCTGGATACGTCTCGACCTCTCCAAGAAAAAAAGATTCGTCAACTTTTACGTACGGAAGCAGTGTACGAAGATGTGTGTGTAGCTTGTGATTTACACCCTCATTGGACAGATGTACGTGACTGGAAAAGTTGGGATTTTGAGGCTTGGACAAACGAAGCATCCCATTATGCCCAAGCGTTGTGTTCGTAAAATTCATCGTCGTGTGAAAAAAGTCACTTTTAAACCTGTGTTAGTGACAGTACCAGAAGAAGAAAAAAAAGAATCTATCACCGAAGACAATCCCTCTGTTCAAGACAGAACTGTCATAGACATTCCCCCACAAAAACCCTTTCGAGAAGACACCTATGTGACTATACCCCCTGTAGAGGAGACTATAAGAACATTACACACTACCTCTAGGAGACGTTTGTTACGCAAATAATGTTGTACAGTGACTTGTTTATATGCCACTTTGATCGTTTCCCTATGTAGTTTATTCCTGTATTTAGCCCTTTGGCTTTTATGTATTTTTGTCTTTTGTGTTGTTCGAATTTAAAACATGCATTGAAATAAACGTGTCTTGAAAAAAAGTATAAAAACCTCTTGTCTTGTCTGTTTTTGTGCCAATCGTGTCATACCACTACACGACTATGGCTCACTCTACTCTTTCTACTACTCCTTCCTCCTCCACATTCAAAGTCATTGACGAACACTTAGATCAGGCTAGTTGGAAAGCCTTGTATCTTCGTCATCCTTTTAACATGTTAATTGCTGGACCGAGCGGTTCAGGCAAAACCGAATTTGTCAAACGTTTGATCGAACATAAACATCATTTGATCGATCGTCCACCTCAACGCATCGTGTGGTGTTACAAAGAGTGGCAATCGGCATACAGCCTCTTGCAAGAAAGTCAAGGTGATTCCATTGTGTTTGTAGCAGGCATTCCTAAAGAAGACGAGGGGATCGTGTCTGACCCTAGTCAAACTCATTGGGTCATTTTTGACGACATGTTAGGAGAAGACGAAGAAGAAATTAAACTGTGGTTTACACGTAAAGGGCATCATCGTAATGCCAGTGTCATTTACATTACACAAAATTTATTTCAACAAAGTAAAGCCCATCGTACCATTAGTCTCAATGCTCATTACGTGGTCTTGTTTAAAAGTCCTCGAGATAAATCACAAGTGCAAGTCTTAGCCAAACAGTTAGGAACACCTTGGCTGACTCATGCGTACGATGATGCCACTCAAACGCCACACGCCTATTTACTCGTGGATTTAAAACCCACTACCCCTGATTATTTGCGATTTCGTACCGATTTGTTTCACGACTGGTGTCAAGACGGAGGACCTGTCGTGTACACGTCCTCCTCGACGACATAACACTATGAAGCACTAAAAAAAATCTATAAAAACCTTGGGTTACTTTGACCTTGTCTCATACATCGTCAACATGACGTCCCTTCAGTCTCATCTTCCCATCAAATTGATTCGTGCCTTGTACGGCATCAGTCGCGAAAAAAATCCACAAATACGTGCTCACGTCTTAGAAGCCAGTCTCAAAGAAGTCTTACGATGGTTTACGGTGACAGCACGTCAAATACTGCAAGGCATCATTCACATTCCACATCAAACCAAACGCTTTTTTGACAGAAACAAAGTAGCCTTGACGCAACTGGCCAATCCTCGCATTGACACTCACACCAAAAAGCAAATCATATTGAAACCTGGAGGTAGTGGTTCTCTAGGAGGTGTCATCATTCGTTCCCTTTTAAAATGGGATCCCAATACTCCCAAAGTTCACCCCAAGAAGAAAACAAAAAAGCCAAACAAGCCCCTAAGAAAAAGAATAAGGGTACCAAGACCAAAACACAGAAAAAGAAAAGTCCACAGAAAAAAGCGGGTACCCGCAAAAAAGGCACTTCGGCCAGGACGCAACCTTACCTTCGTCAACCACGACCTGTAAGAAAAGATCTACAAGGACGTTTGGCAGAGACTACGTTTCCAGTAGCCTCAGGGGCTGCCACTTCTCCGTTGCGGGTGATGCCAGACAAACCCAATTTGACACCCGTTTTTCCTAATTTGATGAAACATTGGAAATCTGCGTCTCCCAAAACGTCTCCTCCACCGGGGACACCCTCGTCCACATTAGCGTCAGTAGCAGCTGCTCACAAAGTACCTGCCCCCAAAGTCAAAGTCCAAGAAAGATCTGGCATGTTAAAGAGTTTACTAGATTTGTCCAAACAAGAACTGTCCCGATTGAGTCCATTGCGAACTCCTTCACGACGTGTGTTACCTGCCATGAAGTTGATACGACGCAAAGATAATCAGTGGCGACGCATTCCAGTATAAAAATATGACTTGAAGACCACGGCGTCAATCAGTATTTTTTCTGTACCACTGCTGAACACTCAAGGATGCCTCCTCAAAAACGTACACACCACCACCCTCGTCGTTCTACCATCCAAAAAGGAACAGGAAAAAGACAATCTCGTCATCCTACCAAAGGCTTAAAAACCAAACATCGACGTCCTTCCCCCCAAAGACGTAGTCTTTTAAAGAAAAAGAAGGGTCACCAAAAAGGAGGTAACTTTGGCAATTTTGTGAAAGACATTGTTACCTTTTTGACGAAGCGCTAGTTCCCAAAAAAGTAGATAAAAGAGAGTGTGTACCAAGTCATTGACGTTAGTGATATTGTGGAACGAACAAGTAAAGATGTCACCTCGCAGAAAACATTCTTCTTCACTTCACAAAGGAAAGAAAAGGAAAGGACGTTTAGCCAAACATCGACACCTTCGTCGTCAAAAAGCCCAAAAGAAAATATCCGTACGTCAAAAGAAAAAGATGTTGGTGCAACGTGGAGGATTTTTTGTTCCTCTTCATGTAAGAGAAAAAGCTCACCCATTTTTATATGGGAAACTGATGGGAAAAAAGTAGATAAAAGGGTATGTGTTCCAAGTCATGGACGTCAGTGGTATTGTGGAACGAACAAGCAAAGATGTCACCTCGCACAAAACATTCTTCTTCATCCCACAAAGGAAAGAAAAAGAAAGGACTACCTCCTCGTTTAGTCAAACACGGAGACGTGTTGTCTGTCCTGTCCAAAGCCTCTCCACCCATGCGAAAACAAATCATTAAAACGGCTTCCAAAGATGTCATCGATACCGTGTGCGAATGTTGTTTGAATGTCTTGAAAGGCACGATACCTTTGTCTCCACACCAGAAAAAATGCTTAGCCAAGCATCGACACGTTCTTCGTCAAATGGTCCAAAAGAAAATACCCGTCCGTCAAAAGAAAAAAATGTTGGTGCAACGCGGAGGATTTTTACCCTTTCTTCTTCCTGTGTTGGGAGGATTAGCGAAATCCGGCATCCTATCCAGCATATTACCAGGTTTTTTACAAGGGATGACACAAGGGATGCCCCAAGGGATGTCCCCAAGGTATGGGTAGCAAAATGTATGATCCTTCCAGAAGATAAAAGGGACTCATGGAACACCACGAACTCAGACGTAACCTTTGGAAGCCCATGGAAGGACGAAAACTGACTTTAGTTCCTTACAAACGATGGATGGAATACCATCGTTGGCAAGAACAACGTACCCCCCATTTACCACCCAATCCTGATTTGAACGAGATGTCCCAATTACAACACGAATTGCAATCCTTGATGCATCGCCACGATTTGTCCGAAACCGAAAAATCGCAAAAGTACGGTCAACTTTTGCAACGACTACAACTCTTTCATCGAAAAGCTGTGGAACAAACAGCTCTACCTACTCTGTCCGATTTGAAGGCACTAATGAATAATCCGTCGCCCTTACCCTCTACAGTAGCCAAAACAGACGTCACCCCACCATTACCCAAGGAAGAAAAAGAACCCCATGATCTCTTTCAAACACCCACTGCTACTCCCATTCCGAGTAAGATTGCCGCTTCCTTATTGACCCCTTCTCCCACTCCCCCACGAGAAGAACTCAAAACTTGGGTTAAAAAGATGATGGCTACTCCTGCTTCAACAGAAGTGAAAAAAAAAGAAAGGAAACCAGAGGTGAGAAAAGAAAAGAAGACCAAAGCTATCTCATTACCTCCGCCACCACCACCACCACCACCAGTACCCTCGACGTCAACTCCTGTGGCACATCGGACACGTAAAACCGTTTCCAAACAACCCCCATTTCGTCCCACCCAAAGCAATATCCTCGAAGAGTGGGTCACTTATTAACCTAAACCATGGAGAAGGTCTTAGCCAGCATTTACTACGATCCAGCTCACCCTGCAGGTTACGGAGGCATTCAGAAATTGTATCGTGCTGCCAAAACTCGCTTGAAAAAGCTCCGTTTACCTGCAGTACAACGATGGTTACAAGAACAAGCGACGTACACTTTACACAAACCCATTCGACGAAAATTTCACAGAAGTCGCACTCAAGTGGAAGGCATCGATCATCAATGGCAAGCCGATTTAGCTGATGTCTCTCATTTAGCCACCTACAATCGTGGATACAAATATTTGTTTTGTGTCATCGACGTCTTTTCTAAATTTGCCTGGGTCGTACCATTGACATCCAAATCGAGCGGAGAGTTAGTACGAGCTTTGCAACTGGTGTTGAAACAAAGTGGTCGTCACCCTCTTCGATGGCAAACCGACAAAGGTACCGAATTTCTGAACCAAGCTTTCCAACGAGAATTAAAAAAACGTGACATTCATTTTTTCACCACCGAAAATCCTGAAACCAAAGCCAGTATCGTGGAACGTTTTCAACGTACCTTGAAAGAACGCATGTGGAAATATTTTACGCATCAACACACTCTCAAGTACATCGACGTCTTACCGCACTTAGTCCAAGCCTACAATCAATCTTACCATAGAAGCATTGGACGTACCCCACAAGAGGTGACACCCGACAACGAAGTAACTGTTTTTGAGCGTCTGTTTGGTACGTCCCGGACGAGGGCTGACCCTAAGAAAGGTAGAGAAGTGTTAACCCCTGGGAGATTGGGTACGCATTGGCAAAACCAAACGCACTTTCGACAAAGGTTACTTACCCAATTGGACCACCGAATTGTTTCGTGTTACTGAACGAGTGCGTGGCCGTCATCCTGCCGTCTATAAATTGGAAGACATGAACATAGAAGTATTAAAAGGAACGTTTTACTTGCCTGAGTTACAACGTGTCACCAAAAAAGAAGACGACGTGTACGACATTGAAAGCATTCTCGAACGAAGAACCCGTAAAGTAGGAAAACCTCGTGTCAAAGAAGTCAAAGTACGTTGGAAAGGATATCCTCCTAGTTTTGATTCTTGGATTGACGCTTCGCAAGTCATCGACTATAAAAAGAAGTGACCATCATGCCCTTCAATACAGCTTCAGCGACCACAGTGACTACTCCTTCACCCACGTCATCTCTGCAAGATTTACAAAAGCAACCCTTGTGGGTGTGGTGTGGAGAACGTGTCCCTAAAACTCAAATCGTCTTTTTCTGTCAAATCTTTGTGGTGTATTGTGTTATCGGTGCAGCCATTGCTAATTTGAGTTTGCAACAAGGAGACAAACAATTGTGGACTATTTTACTCAGCAGTTGCATCGGGTATCTTCTTCCTAATCCTTCCCTGAAATACTCTTACAACGGGAACAACAGTAACAATATTGGGAGCCTTGCGTCCAACGTTAGTCATTCTCCTGACAGCCACCCTTCCAATCACAATCCTCTTTTAGATACTCCTTTAACCTCGAGTGACTCCTCGGACAGAACAACATTGGAATTATGAACAACACTATTAACCAATTTTACTTAACGTTACCCAGTGACAGTTCCATGAAGGTGTTTCCTAACAACACGTTGTGCTGTTACACAGCTAAATTACCTCAAGCCATGCATTTGGATCAAGATGCTCATTGGGAAGTAGCTTTAGTGGAAATGATACACCCGACACAAATCAAAAACATCGTCGAAAATCAAAACTTTTTCACAGTTGAAGTGTATGACGAGAAATTGCAAAAAGCCTTAGACGCACGAGGTCACACTAACACACCGCACCCCAAAACTAATCGATCCACCTATATGATCACCATTCCTGCAGGCTATTATTTTAGTGGTCAACATTTAGTGACTACGATTCAAAACAGGTTCAATGCTGTGTTTGGTAAAGCCCTGGAGAAAGAAAGTGTTACCTTTGAGTACCATAAAGTGGCTCGTCGACTCCTGATGACATTTTCAGAGAAGAAAATGATAGCCATTACTTTTTGTCCTGATTTGTATGATATTTTAGGTGGAGACCCAAAGATGTTGGTCAAGAAAAATGAAATACCAGGCATAACCAGTAACTCGGATTTTGCAAAATATTTTCGATTCCCTGTAGAATTGAACCAAGGCCTCAACTTGATTTTTGTGTACTCCGATGTGGTGGAGTACAACGTGGTAGGACACACCTCTGTACCGTTACTGCGTGTCATTCCTTTCAAAGTGGATTCTGTCACCATCGACGAGGAAGGTAGAAATACCTATCACGTTCACCGTGAATCTGTAAATCCTCATTATTTACCTGTCAGTAAGTCGTATTTCGACAGTGTCAACATTACTATAAAAGGAGAACTAGGACAAAATATTCCATTTACCAAAGGGAAAGTCACAGTGAAACTCCATTTTCAAAAACGATTCTCGAACAACTGAAAAAGTGATGTATCCTGTGTACCAAGGAGTCACTCGACAACGAGGACATGGTTTAGGAGATATGTTTAAATCAGCCTTTCGTTCCGTGGTCCCTGTTTTAAAACCGATGGTGACACGAGGATTGCACGCCTTAAAAGATGCCGCATTGACTCACGGCAAAGATTTTCTTCACAATGTTCTCATTGACAAACAAAACCCCAAAGAAGCTTTTTTGAGAGCAGGCAAAAATGTCTTGCTTCAAACGGGTAAAGAGATTTTGGGTCGACGAGAAAGTCCTATAAATGCCCTGAACGGTACCGAGTCTGACATTTTTGCTTCCCTGACGACACAGCAAGGACAAGGTAGAAAGCGACGACGAAGGCACCCTTTCAAAAGTCTCCGTACCTCTAAAGTGAGAAAGACGAAGAAAAAAAGAACCGTTCGAGACTTAGACATTTTTGATTATTAAAAGTGAAGAAAAAAAACATAAAGAAAAAATGATGCACCAAGAATCTTGTGCCTGTTCCAAGTCGGAACTAGATCTCTTTGCCATGCCACCCACGATGATGACCATGCAAGAAGCCCAATGGGTCGAATTTCATCCCGTCTCCTCTTTGACGGATTCAGCTCCCATCGAGTTTGAAATCAAAGGACAACCCGAAGATTACATCGATCTCAACAACAGTTACTTGTATTTGAAAGTGAAAGTGGGTAGAACGGACAACGACACCCCGCTGGCAGCCGATACCCTAGTAGCCCCCGTCAACAATTTCATGCATTCTTTGTTCAGCGAAGTGGATTTGTACATGAATAACAAACTGGTCAGCAGTAGCATGGATACTTACCCTTACCGAGCGTACCTCGAAAATCTCTTGACGTACGGAAAAGAAGCCAAGAACACTCATCTAGATGCTTGCGTGGTATGGAAACCTGACACCGCAGATAAGTTTAACGACACAGCCTTGTCCGTAGAAGCTGCTGCTGATAATCCTGGCGATCCTCACAATGTGGGTTTTAACGAGCGTCGAAAGAAAATTCTGCGAGGACGTAGTTTAGAACTGTTCGATCGTTTGCATTTGGACATGTGGTTTCAAGAGAAGTATTTGCTGAACGGAGTAGATATTCGCTTGAGACTGAATCGTAGCAGTGCTGCTTTCCATTTGATGGCTCATGCCAACACATACCAAACCATTATCCAAGAAGCCAGGTTATACGTGCGTCGTGTGGAAGTGTTACCTAAAGTGGGAAATGACATCAGTCACACTTTGAGCAGAACGACAGCCAAGTATCCGATACGACGCATGGAAGTCAAAACTTTCACCATTGCCTCTGGACTCCGATCTAAGATCGAAGATCATCTGTTCCAAGGACAGTTACCCAAACGTTTATTCATCGGTATCGTGACCAATGCAGCCCTCAACGGTGCCCACGATCAAAATCCTTTCGAGTTTAAGCACTGCGGAGTAACCAAAATCGAAGTCAGTCGCGATGGCAAAACTTTGTGTACCCGACCCTTCGAACCCAACTTTGCCCTGAAGAATTACTTGAGGTCGTACTTGTCACTGTACGAAGCCACAGGACAATTAGGAACCAACACCAGTCACGGTATTTCCTACGACGATTATGCAGGAGGTTACGCGTTGTGGGCTTTTGATTTCACTCCAGACCAAGGCAGCGACGAGGGACATTTCCACCCTATAAAATCTGGACAACTGCGTGTGGAACTTCAGTTTGCAGCAACTCTTGACCATACGGTAAATGTCATTCTGTATGCTGAATTCGATAATACCATAGAAATCAACAGTTTGAGAGAAGTCATTCTAGACTATTAGACACTATGGAAGACCCTTGTCCTTCTTTGAATAGTGGAGAATCTATGGAATGGGAGGTTACAGAGAAAGCAAACCCTCAAGACCAAAAAGAAGAAGTAGTGATCATGCAATCCAGATGGCCAGAACAGGAACAACAGTTAGTGGCTTGTTTTGCACAACACTTGGAAGATAAAATGAGAGACATGATTAAAAAGATTGTTATGGATGTCAAATGGATCATCCCAGTCAAATTCAACACGATAAATGTATGATGATGAGTCAAGAAGAAAAATTGGACGATTATCTGAACGAAGCTTGGTGTCTCATCTCAGAAGAAGACGTGTTACTTCAGTGGTATAAAGACTTGTGTGCTCATTCCTCTCCTCCATTGTTTGCTCGAGAAATTGATCGCATCGAAGCTCTCTTGGCACAGAGTAAAGAGACGAAGCAAACCAACAGTTACTTGACAGACCGTTTCAAACAAAAAGTCTGGATTGAATTGATGACTTATCATCACCTGTGAAAAAAGGGGATAAAAAACAACAAGGCTACACAACAAACAAATGGATACCTGGGAACTTTATTATCTTTTGAACCGTAGTTCGTACACTGCTTCTTGGAATCCTGTGGTGTGTGCTAAAGATGAACTACCTCATCGCAAACCTCAAGAGAATCAAGCTTATGTCATCAACACAGATGACAGTCATCTTCCAGGAACTCACTGGGTAGCTGTCTACTTTCCTCAAGAGGGTTGTGTGGAGTATTTTGATTCGTATGGATTACCCCCTTTCGAAGATGATATCATTGACTTTATGAGAAGAAATGCCCAGACGACAAGATTCAATAATGTGAAATTACAAAGCACAGATTCTATGGTGTGTGGACAATATTGTGTCTATTATCTGCATCATCGCAGTCTTGGATATTCTTTAGAACATTTAGTGACTTATTTCGATCGTCATTCGTCTCGAAACGATGACAAAGTAGATCAATGGCCCAATGATTTCCATCAGTGGAAATCTCAGTTTAATTCACAACGTTGTCAACCATGTCAAAAGAGATTGTATTAGTGTTATGGAAGAAAAACATGTTTGTTATTTGAAAAAATTGTTTGTTATTTGAAATAATGTTTGTTATTTGAATAAAAATGTTGTGTTTTGAAAACCAATGCGTCTGTCGTTTGTTTTACATTTGTATTGATATAAATGCTCTTTGACTTTTCTTTCTATCCCTCACATCAAACTATCCAAACGTTTCAAAACCCTAAACCGTGGAGGGGTGTTTTCCATCACGTCCGCGCTTGAACCATATAAAGCAGGGGTAGTCTCCAGTCTGGCCATCCATTGTTTGACTCATCCTCCTACGAAGATGTGCTCAAGACTAGCTAAGCTGAACGAAGCTTATGTCACTCTGCATCGTATCAGACACAATCTGATGCCAAAGCCTGAAGAGATTGAGAATGTGAGAATGCTACAAGTAACGGAAGACCTCATAGAAGAACTCTTCAGAGAGGAAATTCAAAAAGAGAAAGAAGAATGGACTGAGAAGTATCGACTTCAAAAGCAGCAGAGAGAGCAGAGAGAACAGCAGCAGCAGCAACAGCAACAGCAACAACAGCAGCAGGAACCAGACAGAAGTTTTGTTGACTGTCGTGTGGACACGAAAGAGTTCTCTTTCTCTTTCCGAAGAAGCAGACCCTATCGTGTAGCCAAACGAGGACGCAATCTTAGACGATAAAAGATTGCCATCCTTCCTCGTACACACACAAAAAAACAGCCCTTTTCAGGGCTACCCAATATTCTCGAAAAGAATTAATCATTCAATTTGCTCATGGTATGTGAGGAAGTTAGAAAAAAATAGAAGTGAGTCTATAATCACTATCTCATTTTACTTTTGTTTTGAAGTGCGTCTATAAGCACAACGTATTTTTTTTCAAAATAACTTGTTCAATTTATAATTAATATGAGTCAAGTATAAAAGTGAGGGGTATTTTCCATCACGTCAGCGTGTTTTTTGGTAATGATAGGGATAATGTAAGTTTTTTGGATCTAGGGGGTGTTTTCCATCACGTCCGATTGTTTTGGTAATGATAGGGATAATGTAAGTTTTTTGGATCTAGGGGGTGTTTTCAAACACGTCCGCGTGTTTTGGTAATGATAGGGATAATGTAAGTTTTTTGGATCTAGGGGGTGTTTTCCATCACGTCCGCGCTTGAACTATATATAAAGAAGCACTCGTCAGTCTGGCTACCATCATCAAGATCATTCAGGCAGAGAACATGGAGCGAGCAGGACCGGACTACACACAGCTGACCAGTGCCCTATAGCAGAGACACAGAAATAATAAGAAGACCATAGGCGTGCTTATCAAATAAATAAAGGCAACCATAGGTGCTTCAAGTAACCAGATAGCGGTGACGGGAAACCGAGCCGGGGCGACGGGAAACCGAGCCATGCTGGAAAACTACTGTGCAAACTCAAGCTGGACACCATTACAGCAACCTGTAGGCTATTTCTACAAGACTGGGCTCACAGGAAAAATGGCGGCTGCCGCGTGGAACAAAATGGCGGACACTACAAGAGGCCAATCAGGCGTCACTAATGTAGGGTCCAAAATGGCGAAACTACACGACAGCGAAACGTCTCCTGAACATCACGCCGGTACTTCTAGAAAACAACAAATGCAGTTCAGAATATGTGCTGCAGTAGCATGGACGAGTAGCAGACCATGGAGTCGTGAAAAACGTGCTACACCCGCTACCTGCCGGACACGATGTAGAAACAGAAGACACATTTGACGTTCATTTGCCTGAATAAAAGGGTACTCATTTGGTATAGAGTAACCCTATTTGACTAACTTTATGGCCCTGAAAGGAATAATTTGACCTTATTGGCACTGCGCAACAAATTTATAACCAAAATCCCCTACCATTGACTACACTTTTATGTGTCGCTTAGGCACTTTAGTTTAAATACAATAGGGACTTACGTATGTACACTATAGTACTAGTCCCTATTTTCCATAGGATGTTAATTAATATTTTTTATAACTTAGATATTTGGTAAATTGCACAGGTGGCTTACACATTATTGGTTGTTAGGCTGTCCATTAGTACAACTGGACTGAATTTGATATACAGGTGCGCGCTTGGCTTTTCATCACCTTTACTCCCTGCTGCCGTAATTTCTCGTGCTTGCACGACCACATTACGCAGACATAAGCGATATGAGAAAACTAATTTTCTCTCGCTTCACTGCTCTTGCAGACCAGTAGTTAACAGAATGATAGGGGTGGGTGTGTGTAGGTTCCATTCCTACCCACCTCATGGCCTTACATTCGCCCAGTGACAGTTAAAACACTGGTCCCGTGGCGACGGCCAAAGTAAATAGCACTCTATGAGTGCATAAACGCCTGCAGGGGATGTGGCACAATTCCTTCCCCTCAGGATAAAGTAAATAACCCTTTTTAAGGGATAAAACAGTGTAAAGAGCCTACGGGACGATGCACTTAAAACAAATAAAGTCAGTCAGTCAGTCTGGCTACCCATCGTTGGCGCATCAAAGAAGATGAGCAGAGTTCAAAAGTTAAGAGAGCTTCAAATGCATCTGGAGAATGCTAGACGTCTCCTGGACGAGCTGGCAATGGAGGCCGAAGAAGAAGAGACCAGAATTAAAGAAGAGGAGGAGAGGAAAAAGAAAGAAGAGGAGAAGGAAATGAAAATGTCAATTTTGCCTCACCGCATGATGAGGCAAACTAGTCAAGTTAAACCTATGGTGAGGACACCTTCACCAGAACCAGTTCGTCCACTACAGGCACAGCCCCCACCGCAACAACCACAGTCTCAGCCGCAACAATCACAGCCTCATCCACGGTTGCGGAATAGAGGAAGAAATGAAGAGACTTTCACTATCCCTCAAACAGAAGATTGGGATAGTGAAGCCACTCATTCTCCCTCTGCGCTCCCAATCACAAGAGTGAATTGGGAGAATGATTGGAGTAGGAGATGTGTGTGTGGGGCTAGACCTGGGAGATGCCAGCATTAACCAGGTGCATTTTGAAGTTTAAAAAAAAACAGTCCTTCTCAGTGCTACCCAAATGTCTAGAAAAGAAATACTATGTCAATTGCCAATGGGTGTGAGAGAGGAGTATTGTGATTATAAACACTGACTCTATTTAGATAGTATATGGTGTGATTTTGGATAGTATATGATAGGGTGTGTTTTTGGCTGCTTCCCCGTGTGTGGATAGTATAGGGTGTGATTTTGGATAGTAAATAATAGGGTTTGTTTTGGCTGCTTCCCCGTGTGTGTGGATAGTATATAGTGTGATTTGGGATAGTAAATGATATGGTGTGTTTTGGCTGCTTCCCCGTGTGTGTGTGTGTGTGTGTGTGTGTGTGTGTGTGTGTGTGTGTGTGTGTGTGTGTGTGTGTGGATAGTATATAGTGTGATTTGGGATAGTAAATGATATGGTGTGTTTTGGCTGCTTCCCCGTGTGTGTGGATAGTATATAGTGTGATTTGGGATAGTAAATGATATGGTTTGTGGATAGTATATAATATGAAAAGTGAATGTAGGGGGTGTTTACTTTCACGTCCGTGCTTAAGATATATATACGCAATCGTCAGTCCTTGGAGCCATTCAATTTTGAACACATCAAGATGAATTTTGACTTGTTTATCCAACTCCGAGACAGCTGGTTTGGGATCCTTGATGCAGAATATGAAGTGGAAAGACTTGAGGAAGAATTTCAAAGTAACCATGGCTTTGTAAGCCAACTGAAATTAGCAAGAGATCTATTAGAAGGTATGATAGAGGAGGAAGACCAGAAATTAAGAAGACGTATTAAAAGAAAATATATAAGAATAGGGGATTTGAAGCAGGCACTTGATCATGTCATCAAAGTCAGGTGCTTTCTAGAAGAAACATTACATCTCATAGAGTGGGAATATGTGCAGTGGGGTCTAGACAGGCTAAAGAAAGCAGAAGCAATGATGAGAATGGTGATGGAAGAACAGGTGATCCAGATTAAAGAAAACTGGTCTAAGGAGAGAAAGGAAAAAAGAACAAAAAGAAGAAAGAGGACTTTGATCTACTCAATCTAAGATGGATGAGAGTTCAGGAAAAGTTTCGAGCTATGGGACATCCTGACTGGATTCCCGAGGACGAAAAGAAGAAGAAAACGGGAATCATTGGTAAACTTAAAAGGTGGTGGAACAACGACAGAAAATAAAAGAAGAAGAAGTATCCAAAGGCCCTTTTCAGGGCCCCTCATAGGTCTCGAAAAGATAGTAGCTTTCTTTGCCACCCTTTTTTTCCCTTGTCCCTATATAGACCCACCCTGTTCCATTTCCCTTGACGCTATATAGGCCCACCCTGTTCCATTTCCCTTGACGCTATATAGGCCCACCCTGTTCCATTTCCCTTGACCCTATAGTACCCCAAGCTGTTTTGACCCTATAGTGCCCCAAGCTGTTTTTGACTGGGTTTTCCATAGACCCTATAGTGCCCCCATATACTACTACTCTACAATTGATCAGACAACAATAGGCTACCAGCGGCGTGTCTTAAACCCATTAGGAAGAAACCATACATGTAGAAAAATAGAAAACGTCATAGACTACATCCTCAGTTTATATCTCGAAATCATAACTGTTACGTATATTTGATATAAGTCATTTATATTTATTTTTATTTTTGTTTGTATGTTAGATTTAAATTTGGCATTTTAAGTTAAAAGATTCGTTCATTAAGAGGGGGGTGACCTTTATTTTACAGAGTAAACACCAGGTGTTGACCTCATTTCTGACCTGGCTTCAGAGTTGACCTTCTGAAAGGATTTTGGCAGATTTCACTAACGGAAAGAGCAAAGGAAATCTCAGCATTTGTAACTCCAGATAGACTTTACCAATATGAAGTAAAGCCATTCAGGATGAAAGGGCCAACAAGTACATTTCAACGTGTCATAACAATGATCACCTCTGGCCTAGAAAATTATGATGCCTATAATGATGACATCATCATCTACAACGACACCTAGATAGGACAACTAGCAACAATTCGAAAATTCTTTGACAGACTCACTGATGAATGTTTGACAGTTAATTTATCTAAAAGTGCGTTCTGCCGTGCTTGTGTGACTTTCTTATGACATATTGTGGGACATGGACAAGAAAGATATTATAATAGCAGACGCTCTTTCCCTTGTATAACAATATCTTATATTATATACATTGTGTAATTTATACGAGTTTTTTTAAAACTCAGGTGTCAATTGGTTTGTGGTGAAAATAAAAGTTTTATCATATAAACCTTTCTTTTTATTTCATGGGGGTAGGACAAAATGGAGCTTTTGAATAAACATCTTTCTGTTTTAGTTGGGTCATAAGATGTGTAAGTGATTCTTTGAACGTAAATTTGTTCTGATAGTTTCTAGAAGATCACGTGACCCCTTGTTTACGTAAAAAACAGAGATATAAACCATATTTTGGGAGCAAGCTATTCAGTAGAAAATTGGGCTGTTAGAATATTAGGTTGTGTCTTTTTGAGTTTAAATAAATTACCTTGTACTGGAAATTGTGTCATATCGTTTGGATCAAGAGGAATTATTTTATTATTTATCTGGAAACGAGTTGTGCTCATAGAGATTTTTTGTTAACAAGAACTGACTTAATCAAGTGGCATCGTCTTCCATATTGGATACTTCGCTGGAATTCGAACGTCGAATTATTTGGACATTTAATTACCAGGACTTTTGCCATTTCTCTAGTGGATAATATTTTGAATTGTTTTGGATTAATTTTGGAACTGATTCTTAAAACCGTAAGTTTATTTTTCTTTTCTGTAAAACATTTGTGTTCAATAAATTGTTTATTAAGTTTTACAAGCTTGTTATTTTCACTCTTTCTATGTTATTGTTTATTCGTGCCTAAGCACGTAACATAACGAACATAACAAACCTTTATTTTAATTTATCATGTCTTTATTTCAACTTGAATCATTCTTTCCTGATTTGGGCGGAAATATATTTTATCTTTGCGAAATTTCATAGAAGGGAGGAGAACGGAAATATATTTTATTACAAACATCAAATGCTAATAGAACGTGAAAATATAAATAGCAGGAACTAATATATATTTACATCTTAAAATCATATATATATATATATATATATATATATATATATATATATATATATATATATATATATATATATGCAAACGGTACACGGTGGACGTTTTGAATGCAATCATTATGTCAATGTTGTAGATCTACACAGGCATTATTATATGTATGCTAAAATACGTCATGATGCACAGTGAACCATATTTGTTGGAGGACACTAGATCAAACTCTATTATTATATCACAAAATATATTAAACGCAGACGCAAATAAAGACTTTAAGGATAACAAAAGGTCACACAAAAACACACATCACTAAATTTATAAAATGAACCTATGTATCATATGGATGGAGGCTACATGACTATGAATGGTTGAAAAAGGCCAGAAATAAGTGGTCAGCAAGGCAAATTAGCATTGATAAATGTTTTTGTAGATAAAACCCTCCTTTAGCAGGCTTTTTTGTTCTCTTAAATAGTATACAACAGGTCTCTCTGGCAAAAATAAGCTGCAAAATTTCATATGTAGACTATAATCTTTAGTTTGCATTTTACAATTTCAAACACGAAAGTCACTTTGACATTCAATATCTGTTTTCTTACCATAATATTCAAGCATTCACACATCTATGTTGGACTTTCATTATCTAGCTGTAACGAGATATATTTTTTAAAAGGTGATGATTTAATATATATATATATATATATATATATATATATATATATATATATATATATATATATATATATATATATATGTGTGTGTGTGTGTGTGTGTGTGTGTGTGTGTGTGTGCATACTGAAGTTAATCCAGTCCTTATACAAGCAAATAAAAAATACTTTTCAAAATTAACTTCGGTACATATTCGCTAAGGTGATTTTATTTATTGCAAAAGTATACAAAGCAATTGCCAAAATATTTTTCATCTGGTGCATACAATTTAGCTATTCTGTTAAATTGGCGGGATGAGCACGCTTTAAATACCGGTGCCTTAAAATTTGATGATATATTTTTAATGATATGCCATGGATCATATACTTGTGTCAGAACATAAATGTTGGATATTTAATATTTCACTTGTTCTTCATGCCTACACAAGCACATATGCAGCAGAATATGACTATGTTCAATATATCTTGACGGAAATATTTACAGAGGACATATGAGTTGCATATAGTTTTTAAAAGTAATGGCACACTATACTTATTGCATTGATTATCCTCGGTGTAGTGTGTACACATATACGGCTTTATGATTTTAACTCATCAAAACGAGATGTTGGTACAAATACTGTCAGTGTATGGATACTTGCAGGTGTTAATATATATGAGTTTTCCCTCCCTTTAAGTAAACTTGTGAGATTTGCCACCCTTTGTGAATCCCCATAAGCCAACATACGTTCATGACTCGGGAATTCGAGAATTTCGAACCGCTTTAATGACAGCTGTCCATCTTCTATTTTCCAGTTGATGTTTGCATGTAATGATACGATAGGCTGTATCTTGGTGGCCTGCTTCCATACTATACTCTCCAAGTGTGATCGTTGATCTGTCAATTGGTTTCTCAAAACCGTTTAACGTATGCATCGTCTCCGTTACTTGATTCAGATATATTGCACAACGTGCACACAATATACGCTGCTTCTCTCTTTGTTAAATGTGTCCTTTCGCGTTTCCCATGGTTCTTGAGGTAAGGACTGTCTGTGTATAACACATTCCATGCCATCACCTTGATTTAACGAATAACGAAATATACATAATTACATCATGACATTCATGAAGAGGGATTTAGTTAAGTAGCACAAACATATATGTCTCAAGTCTTGTTACAATAACATTGTCTGCGCTGGTTTGCAGAGATAACATTGTTTACGCTCCGTCATGGTTAGAGTGTAGCTGTTGAAAGTCCAACTCAAGGTTGGATTTCTTTCATTGGACTCAAACATCAACTAGTACTAGAGTATTGTCTATCAAAATGTTTGCAACAAGATGAATCAACATTTTGACTACGTTTGACTGGTCTGCTCCCATCGTTTGAATTTATGGTGGCTTCGACCCTATTATTCTTGGCGGCTAATAGTAGCTCAATAAACCCATGGAAATAATCAGTGCTAGTCAAAAGATTATGTTACTCCGAAATAATCTCGGCGGCAGCTTGAATAGAAACCTATAACAACCGCTGCAGTGACCTAAATGGTACGATCTACTGCCATGGATGTGGAAAATCGGGGGTTCGAAACCGGCTGAATTATAATAAAGACATTAAAATAGTACTAGCAGCTGTCTCGTTTAGTTTCAGGTCTGGTCGATCTTGTGTAGTTATATCTGTGGCATGAAGCCTACTTGCTAGACATCATTATAAAATGCCACCCTGCAGACATCGTAGCAATATGACTGAAAAAGTAAGGCTACGTTTAAAATCTAAATTACACATACACTTATTGATCTTAAGTAAAATATATCCTGTCAAAGGATTTTCCGGCATATATGTCATGTTCAAAAAAATGCATCTGTCAGTAAATCATTTTTATCTACTTCAGCAACATTTGCAAATCACACTAGTATGGTATTATCATCTAGCATGCGTAACCCCGGTGGACATGTTATACCATTGGCATGATATTGACTAAAATGGCTATTTTGCAAACATAATTGGAACTTTGATCAGCTGATGTTTTATTAACTTGTGAGGATCCACCTTCCTACGATGAGGTTTTTTAGTATATGCCTCTTTACCTTCATAGTCGATTATTTTCGCTTCGCTTCTATTTTATTTCATGCGAGGAACAAATGCTAAATGCAATTATCTATCCAACGTAATGCAGCTGGATCAACAGCCAGGTCCACATAATTCCAATTTACATATTTTGTGTGATCTTACGAATGGCATAAGAAAATATTAGTTTGAAAACGTAGAGGTCAAGCTTCAAGGGACCATAACAGTGGGTCATAATGAGCACGAGTAGCATGTATACCATATTTATATTACTGCAGAGAGTATGCTAAGGTCACTATGTCCTTCTTGCCAGTTATTAGCGCAAATCAGTTGATTGTAAAATCGGTTAGATTGCAGTGTTGCTATTGGGTCGTCATAATTATGTGGATCAACCGATTGTGATGGATGCACTTACGTTTCCTTCAGCCACAAGTCTTGCCACTATAGATATAACGGAAATAATGTAAACATTAACTGCCTTTGACCTTGTATTATGAGCTAATATGCATGTAATACTTTGTCAAACGTTTTCATCCAAAAGCTTTTTCTTTTGACAATAGTTTTGAAACTTCCACTCCGTTTATCTACAAGTTTCCAATCCAGATTATCGAGTGTATTGTCTAAGATAATCCGAATATTCGTTAATGAATGGAGGCGTCCTGATCGTGAAAATAGAATAGCTATGTTTTTTAGTATTTTTGTTTTCTGTTACTTTAGTATGCGCAAAGAGCTTGGTCAACTTTATTCAATGTTCATATGACAAAGGTTGTAATAATTTGCATATATCATACTATTTTTTTATTTGTAATTATATATGGTTTGGTTTGGAAGATGTCCTGATATGTTTGTAAAGTTTAGAATCCGTTGTTTCCTCAAGCTCCTAAAGCGTTCTAAAACCACTTTTCCAAAGAATTTGTATATGCTGTAACCAAGCACTGTATTTGAGACATTTTATAAAATGATCACCATGTGAAACTTCAAACTCCTATAAATATGTTCAATTTAAATTGTTTTTTTTATGATATTTTCCACCCACATGTATCTAACGTAGCCGGTATATGATGCATTCACTTTTAGCGTATGAATCAAAACATATTACAAAAGTTCACAGCGATAAGTCCTCTATCTCTATCAGGATCAGCTGGTTCGGAAACTATTACATTATAACAAGGTCAAATGCATCTGGGAGATGTTGTTTGTATTCTTTACCTCAGTCTTCCTACAGTCTTATTTCCTGACAATTATCCTAGCTCAATATAATTTCTAGCAGAATATAAACAATCGACCAGTGGTTTCAGATCTATTGGTCAGATTGTAAGTCTTACCATTGATTGGTGCAATATATGTTTATATTGGCTAATACGTCATTACGGTATGATTTATATTTCAATGATATATTCATATATTCAGCAGCAGAGAGGGTGAACAGACCACGTTTTCGAGCAAAAATAAGGCTTACAGATCATGTTTTCGAGCAAAATATGGCCTATAAAATCTCATTTAACCAAAAAAAAAGTCTCCATTTTTGCAAAAACGGAGATTTTACGATTTTTTAATCAATTTTGCTCGCAACGATGTGGTCATCCACCCTCTCTGCTGCTACAGGTTAACAAAAAATAATAAATGATTTTAACCAAATATTTGATCAAGTCCGATACGATATCGTGTCCGAGGATCATGCAAATTTATTGTTGCGAATCCGTACGGGGTTGACTGAGCATGACTAAAGAAATCTCGAAATTGATTGAATTCCATATCAGAACACCATGTCTGCCATATATTTCTAAGAGTATGAGTATCAACTCCGTTGAATACAGCAAGAATATTGCAGTTATCTCTGATGACTTTTGGAACCTGAGTGTAGCGTTGAGTGACATATATCACGTCAGTGTTTTTGTGACGCCCACGGGAAAATATTCTAGCAGGATTTTTTTGTTTATCTAAATTGTTAATATCTCCATCAATATCATCAATGCTCGGTGCTTCATCGATATCGGTTATAAACTCAATAATACCCTCTCCGGATTTTTCTTCCGCGCTGTCGTTAAAATCTTTTAGCACTTCATAACATCGTTGATCATCTACGCTAGGGGCAATTAAATACAACTTATCCCACTTCATCCATCTCATTATTAAATTGAGTAACAATTGCGTTTTACCGGATCCAGATGGCCCGATTATAATCATCCGGATAGAGTTTGGTAGCGCTGCATGATGCTTAATTGGTTCTCTTGTTTTAGTCGCTGAAAAATCAATTATATCCATATCTCTATACATAAATTATGGATCTATATTGTATGAAGTGTAAAACGCGTACTAGCACAAATGATGTGACGACGGTTACAACTAAAAATAACAGATCAGCACTTACTGGTAGATGTGCAACATGTGGTATTAAAAAGTTCAGATTTGTTTCTACAAAATCAAAGATTTTACAATCCGGAGATGTTTTTAAAAAAAACGAGGAGGTGATATCGCAGCCAAATTGGCAAAGCTCCCTGGAACCCCATGGGCAAAGTACCCCGGAGAAAAGCACCTTCCAGGATATAGCTACTGTGGACCGGGAACCAGACTTGATATCAGACTCAATAATCAAAATCAACCCAACCCCGGTGAAGAACCAATAAACGCCATTGATAAGGCCTGTCACCTTCATGATGTTGCTTATAAAAGCAGCAATCTGCAACACAGGCATCTCGCAGATGTGAAATTAATTCATGCGTTAAATGCTATTCCTGATAAATCCTTCAAAGAAAAATTGGCTTCATTTTTAATAAAATCGGCTATGAAAAGCAAATTGATGTTAGGTGCCGGTAATTAATAATATGGAATCTATTTATTATTCCCCAAGAGGATACTGGAGGGGTAAATCAGCAGTCCATAAACTCGCTAGCGCTGCAAAAGTGAAAAAAACCACTGCGGCTAATTGGTTATCCAAACAGGCACTATGGCAAATTTATCTACCACCGCCTAAACAAATTCAATTCTCGCATTTTGATGTGACCGCTCCTAATGAAGTTCATCAGGCTGATATATTATTTCTGCCACATGATCGTGGTTACAAATACGCTTTAACCGTAGTTGATATTGCAAGTCGATACAAAGAAGCAGAACCGTTAAAAACAAAATCAGCCACTGAAGTCGCTTCTGCATTTGAGAGGATTTATCTACGAGGTCCTCTGCAATGGCCAAATCTATTGCAGATTGATCCTGGCAAGGAATTTCAGGGTGCAGTATTATCTACAATGAAACATCATAATGTCACCATACGACGAGGGCATACTGCGCTACATCGCGATCAGGCCATTGTAGAACGATTTAATCGGACGATTGCTGAGCGGTTATTTGGATATCAATACGCAAAAGAATTCATCCAAGAAAAACGATCCCGTGAATGGGTTAAAAGATTACCATCTGTGATTACTGCACTGAATAACGAGATTACTAGAACAATCAACATGAAACCTATCAACGCGATTAAAAAGAAGTCTATACCCGTACAACCACAAAAAGATTTCAAAGAACCAATTCTTGGTAGTAATGTCACTGTTAGGTATTTATATGAACCAGGAGAGCTTGAAGGGGGTAGAAAAAGGGCTACTGATCCTATTTGGAGTGTTACTGCACACAAGATATCTAGTATAACACGATCAACTGGTAGACCTCCAGTCTATAAACTGGATTCAACTGCCCCTCAGCGGGGTTTTACTCGACAACAACTACAGGTAATTCCCGAGGATACTCAATTGCCACCGCATGGTCTTAACTAGCACCGTTGCGTCTATTGCACTCAAGACAAGTCAACATCACATTGTTTCTGACATGACCGAGATTGTTATTTTTTCTGTCTACGGTGAATTGGCGAGGATCCTTATCCGAATACTGCCAACGCATTATACAATTGCAACTCGCGCAGTGATTATTCTGTTGTTTCTTCAGCGTAATTATTAATTCAGCATCAATATCAAATTCTCGTTGTTTTTTTTTGTCCTGTTGTTTGTAACCGGAGAGTTTTTTATCAATAATTTTAACATCAATATCATTTATTGTGGTGTCATTATCATCGAAAACAATTCTTCGAAGTTGATTTATTTTTCGTACTCTGGATACTGCGAGATAGACTAAATTCGACCATTCGATGTGATTATCCACCATCCAAACAATTGTATCCGATATAGTCAATCCCTGTGAAGAATGTATTGTTGCTGCGTATCCTAGCGTCCACGGGGATTTATTAGCACGCAATGCATCTTCAACGACATTGATATCAACCAGCACAATATCATTTAATACGAGAATTTGTTTTTCACTCTGTCCTGGAATATCAACTTCAATATTCTGTTTTCGTGTATCCGATGGCCTATAACAAAGGGGTACTGGAAGCGTTGCAAATTTTTCTTTATGTAATTCAAATAACTTCATCTGAAGTGTGTCCCTGACTATTTTTCTACTTGCAATTATCAAATCAATTAGTCTCCATGTTTCCCAGAAATCATTCATTGGAGTTTCTGAAATCACTTCACGCGCTATTTCGCATTGGATTCTATCCGGTTGTAATCTAATTAGCGCTTTGAATTCTCGTAATCGTTCATCAAGTGATCTATAATCAGTGGTAATTTCTTCATAATAGTCTACAAAACCCCTTAGCCATTCATGTGGAGATGCACCGACAAATGGTGGTGGTTGGCCGTGATCACCGCACATGACGACTTTTGTGTTTTTGTTTAACAACCACTCGAGAAATGTTTGTAATACATCTAATGACACTGTGCATATTTCATCCCAAATGATGATTTCAGGAATGAATTTATCACCCATACGCTCAGGAGTCCATTTGTCACCCTTCCATCGAAAGAAACTATGGTAAGTACAGGCATTTACCCCTCGCTGTATCATCTCTCTGGCGAGTCTGTGAGTCGGTGTTAACACAATCATGGTTGACCGACGAAATAATTCAATTGCACGAGTTGTCTTTCCTGACCCACCACAACCGTTTAAATAAACTGTCTTGTATCTACATACTGGATCAGATACCGGTGGTGCATTAGAAAATTCTGATTGATTTTCAATACGGTTACAACAAAGATATTTATCATCCATGGCAACGTCTGCGGATTCACAATACTCATGTAGCATCTCCTTTTTAAATCGCCAACGCCCCCAATTTTCTTCGGGATCTGTGAATGCCGCTACAACTGATTTGTATTTATTGTGTATATACATCGAATCAGTGGCCACTCTAACCGCGGTATTAGGAAATCTATTTATCATCGAAAATAGATTAATAGAAGCATAGGCTAGCATTGAACTTCTCAAATGTGTATACTGGGAATTATGTCCATCACAGTAGGTAACAACCGTACCTAATTTCTCACCATTGGATAGAAAAGCATCCTTACGGGATACAAGTTTTCCCTGTTTCATTAAATCCGCTACAATAAAATCGTATTCAGCGATATCTATGATCAACCGCGAAGAATATTTTGCATTGTCGTATCGTCCACCCTGGGTAAATTTACCGATTATTCTTCGTCCGAGATCCTTTGCTTGTTCTTTTTTACTTTCAAATAACTTCTTAGACCAATTTATGATTTCTTCTTCACTGAAATCTGGACACTGTTTTCGTAGTTCGCTGATTATACGATCTAGATCGGGTTGTGGTAGCCAAACTTCTTTCTGAGCTCGATAGCATATAATAGCCTCGGAAACAATCAACGATATTAGCATACCACAATCAATCATATATCTCAATAGCACTATTGGCATCCAGTGTTTTTCAGATAGGTGTCTACCGAGCCAAACATAACTACACGGATGTAATCCTGACGCTAATTCAAATGATATCACACGAGCGAATCCGGTTAAATCAAAATCAGGTAATGGCCCATTAATCGCAACACGAGTCATTTCATGCGTGGGATGTCCAAATCGTTTGAAGTAGTTACTACATTCCCCATACCCGAGAAAACTTCCGGGATAACACGCGGCTATATCAATTGAAATCATTCCATCACGTGAGTATTTCGTATTCCACAGTCCTCCATGACCAAATACGACGCAACTCAATTTAACATCCTCGAGAAAATCACTTCGTGTTGGACGCCATGAGTTTTTTTCTCTTGCGAAGTGAGCTACCACTGATGGAATAGTAAAACTATCCGTGAGTAGTTTTTCATGAAAACTCTCCGGTGAAAAATCACTAGCGATTTTTCTCATTCTGTTATCTAATTCTTCAACGCGATATAATTCACCATTTGGTTTTACAAATTGATCGAATCCTATTTCGGGATCTTCATCACTTCTAAGTAACCACACTGACACAGGATCATCTTTACACAACGCATGAATAGCATCAAATAATCTCTCTTCATAGAAAACATCCCCGGAAAATTCCTCGGGGATATATTTCACGGTTCGTTCTCGTGGAAATACTGTTACCGCAGGTGTCCACGCGTGTTTGTTATGATCAATAATCTGTATTGGGGCTCCTAGCGATTGATATTTCGGTTCGTATAATACTTCTAAGGTTATTGTTGTTACTGATATTGGGAATTTTAATGATGCTTCTAATTTAGCTATATCAGAAATCTTTGCACCGTGCTGTTTCACTGTCAGTTCCCATTCGGTTATTTTCCTACGTCGCAGATCAGTTAGTTTATTTCCTCGGGATGCATTTGTGAAGTGTTCTATTATTCGTTCTGCTACACAATTCAGTGAACTAGAATATTTCATAGGAGCTAGTTTTGCGATATCGGGTTTATCATTTAACGGATATATCCCATAAACCATTGCTGTTACGGGATAAGATCTTTCGTAGTATGGTTTGTCAATGCCGGTTAGAATTCCTGGTTTGGAATCTCTACTCACAATGACAGCTTTTTTATTCTTGAGGATTGGTTCAAATTTATCCCTAATAATCCATTTGCCATCGACTTCAATAATGAATTTGATTCGGAAAAAATACCGTTTTTCCCCAACACGTGAAATTATCACTGCTGCTTTTTCATCAGTCATGGTAGCATCAACAACACCATCAATTCGAAATGTTGACCAACAATAAGATGCTCCATCACGCTTAAATTCATTAAAACAGTCTCTGATTTTACTAATCATGGCTTTATCAAGAATTGTATTCTTTGGTGTATTAGAAACTATATCGAGATTGAATTGAGCATCCTTCCAGGGTAATCTCTTGGACGTTTTTTTTGGTTTATCGAGATTAAATTTAGGACTAATTTTTAATAATCTCTTAAACTCTTTCATGTTTCCGTCTCTTGGACGTTTTTTTGGTTTATCGAGATTAAATTTGAGATTAATTTTGTTACGTTTTTTTGGTTTATCGAGATTAAATTTAGGACTAATTTTTAATAATCTCTTAAACTCTTTCATGTTTCCGTCTCTTGGACGTTTGAGATTAATTTTGTTACGTTTTTTTGGTTTATCGAGATTAAATTTAGGACTAATTTTTAATAATCTCTTAAACTCTTTCATGTTTCCGTCTCTTGGACGTTTTTTGGGTCTATCGATATTAAATTTAGGACTAATTTTTAATAATCTTTTAAACTCCTTATCAGCATTGAATTCAGCATTTTTCGAAGGCGTTCTCCTTAATTCCCTCATGCTATAATTAAAACAAGCATTTAAATGAAGAATTTATATATAATGAATCACTGTAAGTGGCTTATGATTGGATCAATAACCCCGTGTAACAAATCATGCAGAAATGAGTTCTGTGGGTATCATATGCAAAGCTTTCGACGTGGAAGCCTTGGTCCGTTACCCTGCATACGATGTGGGGTTGGGGTCAGGGGAAAATCTCAGTTGTGTTTGAATTGCGGTGGAAAGCGATATAGGGAGTTGAAGCGTTATTATGATAAAAGAATAAAAAATGGACAATCAATCAGAAATTATGACCCTGACGCTGACAAAGTCAGTATTCTTGACGCTGACAAAGTCAGTATTCTTGACGCTGACAAAGTCAGTATCAAGGATAAAATCATAAGAACTCCTCAAGACTACATCGAAAGATTTATCATTAAACCAAACAATGAATTAGACAAACAATAGTATTATGTATACGAATGAACCAAGAATTCAGACAACACCCTGTGATCACAAATTATGAAGCATCCAGTGATGGTGTTGTAAGAAATCGTAGACTGAAGAAATCAGTTGGTGCTGACAATGGTATGGGGTATTTGGTGTTCACTGTTAAGGGAAAGAAAACTTATCGCAATCATCGTTTCGTGTACGAGTGTTTTTATGGATTGATCGAGGATGATTTTGTTATTGATCATATCGATTCTAATCCAATGAACAATTCTTTATCAAATCTGCAGGTTATCACACAAAGTGAGAATATCAAACGAGGAAAGACTGGAAAATGCTCAAAAAAAGCGAGACCTGTGAAATCTTTGAATACGATAACTAACGAAGAAAAAATATTTCAATAAATATATGAAGCCGGCAAGTATTTCGATATTTGTGGACCCTCAGTACGATATGTTGCAGAGGGGATAACCAAAACGGCGATTTCAAAAAAGACAGGACAGAAAATTCGATTTAGTTACGTCTAATGCGTCATATTTTTCATTTAGAAATATATCATTATTATAGAATAATGAATTCTGAAAACATGAATAGCATTTTATCCGAGATTTCAAAATTGAAAAGTTGGGATATTGAACTATCAGATGGGTTAAATCCTGATCAAATCATGTCTGATTTTCAGGATATTGAATACGGAGTTAACAACAATAAATATATGCTACCAAAGAAGTATGCGCTCATCAAGAGAATTCAGAATTCTATTCGGGACTCTCTCGCATTTTCCAGTGACGTAAGTGTGTTCGCTCCGTTGTATACCATCGTAGAACGAATACGAAAAGAATTGGGGTACGAATACGAATTGAAAAAGGAGGTTAATTCTAAAGTTAGAAACCTACGGGCGTTAATTCAAGAAAATGAACAATTTTGATTGACCATTTATCATTATTTGATTGTGACCGTCCCTCATAGAGATTTTAATTTTTTTTAGCATTTTTTGATTGATAATGTCAAAAACAGTGAAAATATTTCACACTGAATAAAAATTGATGGACGGTTCAGATTGATCAATGGAAAAGTGGGGAAAGTGTGATATTATTTATTTTTATAAGGATTTCCACACTTTCCCCATCAATGATAGAGATCTCAAAACGCTTCCATGATCGTGTTAAAAATCATCCGACATGTCATTGATGGGAAAAGTGTGGTATTAATTGTTTTGCAATTGAAAAATTGTTTGCGATTTCAAATAATGGTCAATGAAGCATTAACAACTAGATTGGCTCGTGAACGACTGGATGCAATCAGGAGATTTGTACCAATTCGCGACTCTGTAAGAAATAAACTGCAACAACGACAGAGTTTACAAACTGATTTTGCTGCGGGATCCGAAGAATTGTTTAAACCAGTAACCACAGCAACGTACGGGGTAGAGCGTGCTATACGGGGGAATGATCCCGAGACGGGGAAATCTGTTATCGGTGAACTTGAAAAAATAGCAGCGAAAACTGAACAAACAAAACAGACTGTACAAAAAATGGAATCAAAAAGAACAGTAGATGATTTACGCGTGAGATTTAACGAGGAAGGGTTAGCAGCAATTGATAAGACTGATCCACCAGAAATTCCTGCGCTTGTTGTTATGACTTATGAAAACAGAAAAAAAATGTTGAAACCAGAACATCATAAATATGTTAAGAATTTCACTCATTGGGCTGATATATTCTACAAAATCAAAACTAAAAAAAGTCAAATTAAGACAGATAGTGCATCATACATTGAATATATCAATGCGGTGGATATAGTGTATAAACAATATGAAAAACAAAAACCGCAAAAGCGACAGCAACCTGCAAAGAAAATATCTTTTTCACCTAAAAAACAACAACTACCACCTGATGATGATGATGATTATGATCCTCTTGGTTATTTACAACCCACGGATGAAGAAGAAAAAATGGATATAGCAACTGGTTATAGCGGAAGCGGATTGCAAGATTCCAGTGGACCCCAAAGTGGGGTATGTCCTGGTAGTGTTCTCAGTGATATATCACGATTAGAAGTTCTCATCGGAGGAAAACGAGCCGGAAATAACTCACCGGAAATAATTAATGAAGCAGCTGATATCTGTAGACGATTATTTCAGGGTGGTATCATGGATATCAGCACATATCGAGATTTCATTGGCGAGTTAGTGGAAGGTGGGTATCATAGTGACTGAATTGAAAAATCTGATGACGAAGTCATTCGATTAGATAAATAACAATTGAAAAATTGTTTCTGATTTCAAATAATGATCATACACTACAATCATGATATACCAACCCCCGTCTACGTAGTTAATTCACGGTTTCCGGTTTATAGAGTATACTACGGAGATGGTTTAGGTAATACCATTTTAGGGTTATTTGCGAGAATGGCTCCAAAAGTGATGCCGTTGGCTAAACAATTAGGAATGAAAGCAATTGATGTTATTCGTGATAAGGGTATTGGTGCTGTTGGAGATCTTGCTGGAAAAGCGTTTTCAACTGCGAAGAATAAATTAACATCATTAGTGAAATCACGGATGAAATCCAAAGGATTTTCAAAACCGTTACCGTCTACAGCGGAAATGCCTGCAAGTGTTAGTAGAATTATAAATAACGCAGTAGATGAAAAATTAGCGTCGATGGTTTTAACCCCCGATCAAAGCAATATTGCAAATATGATAGCAGGAAGTGGCTTTAAAAAACTACGACGATGAAAATGGAAAATCGCGATTTAGACTCTGATAAATAGAATAAAATGTTCAAAAAGTCACATGATCCAGCGTTTGATATAGACGCCCCAGTTGGCAAGGATGATTCTGTACGCGATTATCAATATTACGCCTATCATGCAATAGACTCAAATAGTCGAGCAAGAATTGATCTTCAAGTCCATGATACCAGTAAATACTTTTTGCCCTGTGAAGCGTTTATTGAAGTAGAAGGAGAAATTGTAACAGCTGCTGATACTCCTGCTGTACCAGCACCGTATCCAGCTGGTACTCAAGTCGGTTTTGTCAATAATGGTATCATGGCGTTATTTGAGAGTGCAAAATATCTCATTGATGGAAAAGAAATTGAGGCGATAGATCGCGATGTTGATGTGGCTACAACAATAATCGGGTTAGCGAGATATTCCGATGATTATACAAGATCAGCAGGACCTTCTATGATGTTTGCAAAAGATGCTACAAATACCGCTGGAGGAAAACAATTTGTTGTAAGACGACCAAAGAATAATGCTGGCACCGCTAATATTGATGCCGAAGATATGATTATAAACAACGATGTTAATTTCAATCTAGGAGCTGCAACACGTATTTCAATGTTGCAAGGAGCGCGTAAATCATTTTCATGCGCGATTCCACTGCATCATATATTTGGATTCTGTAGAAACGTCCGAAAAGTTATTTATGGAGCGAAGCATACAGTATCGCTTGTACGAAAGAGTGATGATAGTGACGCAATCTGGAGGATTCCAGCAGACAATGCAAATCCAAATGCTGATGCCGGTAAAGTCAATTTAACAAAAATATCATTGTGGATGCCAGTGTTGACTCCAGCAATCACCGCAGAAGAACGATTACTATCATTTATGGACCAAGGAGGAAAGTCGTTGTTGAGTTGGCTAACCGTGAGTACAGATGTTAAACAATCAAATATCAACGGGTTATTCACTTGGAACCTAGCATCAAAACAAGGCGTTTCTGCGCCACGTCATATATTTATTGCGTTACAAGATAACGCACGAGTTGGCGATCAACGTTTCAGTCATATGATATTTGATCAATTAGGTGTGAAAGACGTCTCACTGAGAATAAACGGCCAACAGGAACCATCCGAGGATATACAACTTAATTACACAGAAAATCATATTGCACGAGTTTATCATCGTCTGTTGTCATTTATGGCACGCGATCAAAATGTGGATACTGGTTTGCAAATATCACAATATGATTTTAAAAATCTGTATCCGATCTATTACTTCTCACTGGAACATCTCGATTTGATGAGACAATCTGTTGTTGATATACATTTTAGAGCTAATGTGACTCGTGGTGCTATTGCTGATTATAGAGCGGTTGCTGTCATTCTCAGTGATAAATCAATGCTACTTGAAGGTGTTGGTGGAAGAATAAGAGTGGTAGATGCACCAGTGGAAAACATGTAATTGAAATTGTAAACGATTTAGAATCAATCAATTATGTATAATGTCATATAGTGTTATTAGTGTTGCGTTAACTCCTGGTCAAATCAAAAAATTGCAATCAGAATCGGCTAAAAAATGTGGAACCACAATCACGTTGAAACCTAATCAAATGACTGGTGGTGCAAATAAATTATCGCTGACAACTCGTCAGGTGAAACATTTCAATGATGCACTTGTAGCAAAAAAGGGTGTTCAGATTACTCTTTCTGCGGCTGCTATCAAAAATATGATTAAAACAGGCGGTATATTCCCGTTGTTAGCTGCGATACCAGCATTGATTGCAGCAGCAGCCCCAGCGGTGGCTAAAGCGGCAGCGTTAGGAGCCGTTGGTACTGCAGCAGGAATGGCACTAAAGAAGGCAACTGGGAAAGGATATAAAAAAAGGGAAAGGGTCTAAGACTACCAGGAACCCCGTATTCATGGTACAGCGGAAAAGGTCTAAGACTAGGACCGGTTTATTAATTGGAGAGTCTTTGACTCAGGAACCTATGGTTGTGGAATCTTTGATTCCGATGTCCAATTTTGATTTACTCGATGCTGCTAAAAAACTCGCGATTAAAAACTTCAGAGGTGTCTTTATGAAAGATCAATTACCACATCAACCAAACAGCGTTGAAACCGGAATCATTAATTTAGATAACAGCACCGGACCTGGAACTCACTGGGTTGCATACGCTATTGATCCACGTGGGATTGTCTATTTTGATTCATATGGATTAGCCCCACCAAAAGAGTTTATGCGTTATATAAAAACCCTTCCAATGAAGACTTGGTATTCTACGCTACCGACACAAACGATGATTGACCCACCAATATGTGGCAGCGAAGTATTAAATGTCCTTAACGCTATTTCTAACTCCTTGAGTAACCCAAGCGGAAAACCACTACATGTTGTCGTGAATGAATACACTAGTAATCGCTGGAGAAAATCGAAGATTTTTCAACGAAGTCGTCAAAAACGATTTTAGAGAGAGAAAGAGTTTTACAATAACATGATTGATATTTGGGGGAGATCTTTGAAACCCAAACCCGATGGCACTGCACCCCCTGATTCTGTCAAGGATATAAAAAAATTAATTAAAGATGAAATCGCTGAGACGTTAAATTTAGTAAATGTTGACCCGAACGAAATAGTTGTATTTCAGGACAAACAGGGTAAATTGAAATCCAGTGATGTGTCATTGAATGACATTTTGATACGGCAGCGCGACGCCGCTGAAAACTCTATTGCGCTATATTCCAACGGTGGACAGCTTAAACCAGGCGCACTTGTGTCTACGATCACCGACGCGATTGCTACCAACGAACGTGAGCTGAATGATCTTATACGAGGTTATAATAATTTTCGCAAAAATGTCGTACATAAATTCTTTGGAACCCCGCTTGTGGTTGGCATGACTCTCGCTGAAATTAAAGACTTGTTGAATTCATTCTTCGCTAGCAAGGAAGCTGGAAGGATGATGACTGCTTCAGAAATCAAGGCAAATTATCTCGAGATTTCTAAACTAATAGAAGATCAAAAACCCACTATTGACATTGTTGGTAGGTTCTTTGGAAACCCGCTTGTGGCAGGAATGACTCTCGCTGAAATCAGTGAGTTTATCGGCAAGCACACTCACAATGCCTACATCGCTAATAGTTTCTTTGGTGTCCCGGCTACATCTACAATAACTCTCAAAGATATTAACATGTTTATGGTGAGACAAACAACACTTAATACCATCGTGGATAGATTTTTGGGGAGAACACCTGGTTCTGAAACCACATCGTTGACAGGTCCAACCCTCGCTGAAGTTAAAAAAGCTATTGACGAACAAAAATCCACCAATGAAAAAGTTAACAATTTCTTTGATGGTCCTAAAGATTATGATACCACTACGACATATTTTGACCTTGCTAGTGATTATAAACTCCGAGTAGATATGGACTTTGGTTTATTATTGATGTCATTTTTTAAACGCCGCGATAGAACGTTTATGAAATATACTGAAATCGATAAAACCTATTCTGACGTCATTGACGATATTTCTAAACTAAAGGGGAATTTTGAGCGGGTACAAAAACCAGTCAATGACATTGTTGATAAGTTCTTTGGAATTCCACACAACGCGGGTATGTCTCTCGTTGAAATTATCGCGGCTATCAATAAGGTAAAAATTCCACATAGTGTAAGCGTCAATAACATCGTGTACACGGTTGATAGTGGGACTTTTGATTGGATCCGGGGAAATGATAATTATCTTTATGTTGGCCACAGACATACTAGTGTACCAGGTTGCTACCGACTTACAATAATACATCACCGTAAATTTGATTTGGAATTCAGTAATTGGCGTATCACCGGTGTTAACACGCTGACATATATACTAGAGAAAGTACCAAAACCTCCACCCTCTATACCAATCCCATTTCCGATTACTATAAACAATTCCGACGAGTCTGTGATTAGGGAGTCACTACCCTGGATAATAGAATTTGTATCCGGTATCCCCTCATCAGATCCTAAAACCAGGTCAATAATAGGATAATTGAAAGGAAAATTCTTCGGATTTCACAAGTGAAAACGCTAGCGTTTTTAAAATAAAATGATTTCATCAACGCAATGTCGCTATGATCAGGTCAGAGAATTTCAAAATAGACTCAAAACCCTCACTGAGGAGTATCAAATAAAAATAAAAAAATACCGACGAAGAATCACCGCAATTGATATTACTATGTACTCGGTGTCAAGCGTTCTCGCTGGCGCCGGAATAATACTTGCATCGGTTACAATGATTGCCCCGGTTGTAGTTCCAATTTGCATTTCTGCGGTGGCTACAATCGGGGGTATATCAACCGGGATAGCAAAAAAGATATCATCATGCAGCCAGAGTAAACTGCAGAATTACTTAATTCAATTTCATATTGCATCAACCGCATATTCGCAGTTATCCCTGATGATATCGTCGTCACTCGATAATACAATTATATCAGATAGTGAATTCTCAGCGATGGTCAGTATTTTTGATTCAGCGATATCAAAATTAGAGCAACAACATGAATATAATAACAATGACAACACCGATGGAATCAGAAAACACGAACCCAAAAACAAACCCAAAAACCAAAATGATCTCAATAATCTCAACCATACCAGATTGTGAGTTCTCAGTGATGGTCAGTATTTATGATTCCGCTGTGTCAAAATTAGAAATACAACATGAGTATAATAACAATGACGACACCGATGGAATTACTTCAACGAGTAGTGGAGAACACGAACCCAGTACAAACAAGCATGATATCAATAACATCAACGGAACCCGAGTTTAGTGTGAATTTCCCTAGCCCAGTCCCCGTGAAGGAGATAGCGCTAGCAAAACTACGAGTGTATCACAGTTGGCCTAATATCAGATCAAAATCATTTGGTGGTCAACAACCCAATAATTCTTTAGTGTTTGCAAATAAGAATAAACCCGACGGAACCCCAGACTGGAACGTTGTTTCCATACCAACCGGATCATACCAAATCGAACAAATCAATAATGAATTCGCGCGTAGAATAAAATCGATTACTGGAAAAGAATCAAAAATCGCTATAACAGTTCATGAGCCGACGCTATCATCCGCAATTGAGATAAACACAGAAGGATACGTCGTAGATATCTATCAAAGTTCTATTAGAACCGTACTAGGATGGCCTGAAAAACCACCGGAAAAATCCACCACCGACTTAACCACGGATGTACAATCATATCATGAAATCAATCCCAGTTATCGAGATAATTTATCTGATATAAGAAAGGGAAAAATCGCCGATAGATTTATATTCACCAACAAAGACACATTGCAATGGGATTTTATCATTAAAAGAACAACCGACTCATCTGTTACTATTTCATTTACGCTAACTGACGTCCGTGGTTATTTTAATGAGATTAAACAATTATATGACACACAACTAGAACAACTACGGAAAACAAGATCGCAAAAACACGTTGAAATAATAAATCAACTCATATCGGACATGGAATATATCTATGAACTAATTATTCAAACAATAATTAATGACAACAGCGACAATAAACAACGATTCCTAACCGATTACAATATCACAGAAGACAATCTGCGTAATTTCAAGTTTCCGAAATACAACGCTGATGAATTAGCAAGAATTGTTAAAACCGATATCAAAGCGCTACAAAAATCAGATTCAACTGTCCTCCTCAAACATAATAATGATCCAGATGGTGGTGGTAGGCATATCGCTCCGTTCAACGTGAATATATCCTCAGTGATTGCGCTCAATTTAGTATGTGATGTTATCGAAGGAAGCTATCAGATTAATCTAGAGCAATCAAATCAAGCTCAGCAGGGATATATTCTTTATTCGTTTGCACCAACAGCTACACCAGGATTCCTAATTATTGAAAACCCAATTAATCCTGTCTACATGCGATGCCATAATAATTCGTTAACGAGAATTAATTTCAAACTCACCGACCAGTCAAATAATCTGATTGATTTACAAGAAGAGGTGTTAGCGATTAGTTTGTTTGTAAAGTCCTAAGGACTGGATCAAATCATTTATTATTTTTTGTTAACCTGTAGCAGCAGAGAGGGTGGATGACCACATCGTTGCGAGCAAAATTGATTAAAAAATCGTAAAATCTCCGTTTTTGCAAAAATGGAGACTTTTTTTTTGGTTAAATGAGATATTGTTGGAAGCCTTATTTTTTGTCTGAAAACGTAGTCTATAGGCCATATTTTGCTCGAAAACATGATCTGTAAGCCTTATTTTTGCTCGAAAACGTGGTCTGTTCACCCTCTCTGCTGCTTATTCCTTTCTTTTGGCATAAAAAATGAAATAATTACAATTTTATGATTTGACAGATGTTTTTTTTTATTCTTACAATTTGATTAGATGTAAGCGTGCACATTATACTGACCTGATGTTTCCGAGTCATTTTTTTGTGAAGCATTATCTATTTATCTGACTTATACCATAGTAATAAAACACCAAACTACCATTATGATTTTCAATCAAAATTTACAACCTCCAGAATACAATCGCATTTTCAAAGCTAAAACAATGCATTTTCACAAATCTTGTTGCAGTTAACACTCGCCTCTTTTGCTGTAGAATACAATGCGGGCTTCATAATTTTTTGAAGTTTGCTTCGACAATATGTTCCACCAGATAGTATTAAAGGTCGGAGGGCAAATAAAAAGCACACGATCTCACCAAAATGTGTAAAAGACATTAACAGTTAATATTACAGCAGCACACGCCATACACATGGTGATGCTGCTAAAGAAAGGAAAACCTGCTTTGAAAAAGAACAACTTTTCTGAAGAAATGAAATATCATAGTAAAACTCTGCATAATAAACATAAAATAAACTCATATGCATACCAATACACAAGACGTGCTAGTCAGAAATATTTTCAAGCATAAAATAGTTATCATTTGTATCGTTCGTTTGTTTCAACCATTTTAACGTCTGGTTTCAACCACTGCGCTGAAACGTCATTTTGTTACAAACGAAAGTTTAAGGAGAATTGCAAATGAGTGAGTTGCATCAATTGTTTTCATTTTAATCAACTCTTTAGGATTGAAATTTGTTGATAATTAATACACTCAATGTAATCATTTACAACCCATTAATGTCCCGTCCGCTGCTTTACGATATTCTACTTTCTTAGGGGATTTGGAAACATCAAGTTGTTCACTGGTTGAACTTCTGTGCCAGTCTTGGTACTTTCTGTACGATGTATGAATCTTTTTAGAAAGCACTGTTTGATTTTCAACCAATTTCCAATCTGGATGAACGTTTGATACAATTATATTTTCTCTTCCTCTCCTCTCGTGTCACATTAATTATTTTAATTTTTTGTAGCTAACCTGTAATTTCCCTTTGCATATAATTTATGTCGCATATCAACCATTTAGATCTTAACTAGTTCATTGATGTTTCCACTAGATTATCAGTCCTTTATTACCTTAGTCTATTTTGAATTTCATACGATACATAATATGTTCTCCGTTCTGGATCATCCAAAATTCGGCTAATTTTGAACCCACACGTCACGAGAGTCTGTGTTGAAATTTAAAACAAGTTGTCCACAGTCTACAACGAAGTCAAGCTATTCTGGTAAATACATCAATACAATATTTTTCACTCCACATCACGTAAAGTTGGTTTAAAATTAGTAGAATGCTGAACAGCACGATACAAGTATAGAAAGACCTTTTTATTATGATGCTGCGGAGTCTAATCCAGAGACACACTTAGACAACGGACGGGTTCTTCTGACTTGATTCGAAACCAGTTTTTTGTTAATGAGGATACTGACTTGTCAATCAGGTATATTGAGAGACTGAGGTAAAATGCAGGTAAAGATAATACAACTGTTAAATAATTAAACGACAAACCAAAATCTACCGGGAAGAACATTTTACTGAACTTCCTATTTTGAACAAGTTTTCAACAAATTCTTATATTATTGTTGTTTGACCCTACATGAGGACCAATACATTAACAATACTATACCATGCAGCTATAAGAAGGAACCTTTGTAATTCATTTGAAACATTGTTTGCTTTGTAAAGTTAATCAGTACACACGGACCGCTAGAGTATAACACTTTGTTTAGAATAGTTTTTATACTTACTGTACACAAGACACTTTTACATATTTTATATACAAGTTTCACTGAAAATACATGTACTGTACGTAATTTCATATAAATTTCTTCGATATCTATCTATCTATCTATCTATCTCTATATATGTATATATATATATATATGTGTGTGTGAGTGTATATGTGTGTGTGTGTGTGTGTGAATTTGTGTGTGTCAATTATCTCTTAAAACGTCGTTTTCTGATTTCATCCAGATCTGCACTCTCTCAACTCTCCAAACTACAATTAAATTTCCGACATTATGCATAAAGAATGATTCACAATTACATTACTGGTATTGTAATTGAAAACAAAGGATTTTATCCTTATTATGATGTTCTGTCCTATTTCGATGATCCAGTTAAATATATGTTGTATTACTCGATAATATATTGTCCATCTTTAAATTGTTAATGTTTAGTTTATGTACGTGCGTGTTAAAACCAAAGATATTTAAAAAGGTGCCAACGAATACTTTGACTTTCTGGTATTAATATACATTACACATGGACTGAAATGTAAGAGTTTGTACTAACTTGATGAGATCATGGACATGCCGGATGCAACTGTGATATTGTATATGAATCAAATTCAATGTTAATGCTCTCAAACTTAAAGCTATCGATTTCTTGGTAAAGATATAATATCTGCCCAAACCGTTAATATTTCCAGTTTATTGTTATTAGAAGAAGACAACTACTTTCACTTCCTGATGACAATGACCGAAACTTTGCATATATAATCTCGAATGTGTTCAATTCCCACAATCAAAATCTGCCTGATTTTCGACTTAAAAAACAGATTTTCAGCTATATTTAAAATATGAAAAGATGATATTGACATGACAATTTGTGTTTTAAAAGTGTGATATCTATTGTTTGTGATGCGTGAATATACGATATTTATCTCACTGTTACTGTCAGTGATATCTGCGTTGGTCCAATAGTGACAAAAAAAGTAGACTGAATAGATATTAGCTAACAAGAAAGAATCGAAAAGTAAATTACACTTTCATAAGTTATGATAGAAATATAGGCCTAAGAGGCCTTCAGTACGCAAAAATCTGTCAAAGCTTGACCCCTCCCCCTACCTGGAAACATGCGTATTTTTACACACACACACACACACACACACACACCTGCTTACGTACGATTGACGCATTCCCTATTCTACAGAACGGCCTGTATTTAATCAATGCAGGAACGATAAAGGATTAATAATTTTAACGTGTTTAATAAAACAAAATAGTCCACCGGAATTGAATGTCTGGCTGCATCAAAGAAATAAGCCGCGTAATATTAAAAAGTTTGTTTAATATCAGCTTAAATTCAAGCGCCGACTTAACCCAGTCGAACAGGTTACGTATCCGACAAATTATTATCGAGGTTCCCACCTCCGTTTCTTATGCGTGCGTACATTTTCAATATATCCCCATACGCAAGCGTATGTCTTTGGGTTAACCCCTCCTCCCCCTTCATTCGTTCGTACTAATTGGACGGCCTCTACTTACACCACATCAATGGTATTAGAATTACAGTCTCAAAACAAAATTGAGCAACCTTTAAATGTAACTTTGCTCTAGAAGATATGATTTTAGTATTAATGCACGTGATAGACTGTGAACATGTTTAAAGTACGAATTTATTTAGTGAAACGTTTCATTGCTTTATCTTCTACAATTTAGCAGATTCTGAGATATAATCTTAGTATAAACAATGCTTATTTCTGGGACCCGGTCTGCTAAACGGGTCTTAGAAGGGGTTTTGCGATGTCATTAAATGGTTTACAGCAACAAAATTCAGTGCTGTATTTACGACATTACGAGTTTCAAAATCCGATCCCCGGCATAGTAATGTACACGTTTGACCTTGAAGGATAAGTGTACGGGTGGACCTTTCCATAATTTTTAAAACTCAGGTTAATTCTCTTAATTAAATACCAAACATGTAGTGTTATGAATGAATTACACCATTAGAACAAATGTTGTACCCATATCATTTAATGGCTTGATGTACCAGCAGTCTGGATGTAAGACAATGATATATTCTGGGACGAATGTAATGGAATCCACAAAAAATCTCCACATTATGTTCAGTCCAAAATGCACAATGACCAATATCTCATTCTAATGATTTGTTTTAGTAAATAATTTCCTTCACGTTATATCTGAACATAACTAAACGTGATTCCACAAAAACTGATCTTAAAATGGGAATGAATTTTCTTAACTTAGATAAAACAAAACACATATGGCATTGTAAGATGTGCGTTATTATCCCATGACATGCTAAAGAACACTAGTTCTGTTTCGTTAAAATGTAATACTACTTCATCAGTAACTTGACCTAGTGTAGTCGTTGAGGCACTGTGCTGCTGAACATCTGACCAGTTCGCTCCACTTGTCTCATTATGTCCCAACGCCTGTATCTCCTCTAAACTTTTCTGGTACATTCTGTGATGTTGTCAGTTCACTTTTTTCTTTGTTTACCTCTCGTTCTGCCACCATTGACGTTGCCCTGTATTACTATTATGGATAAACTGTTGGCTCTAGTGATATATCCATACCGTTTCAGCTTTGTCTTTTTGAGAGATATGAGGAGGTCTTCATAATGACGTACTTTGTGCCTGATGGTGTTACGCACGTCCTCATTTGTGATGTGGTCCATGTAAGAGATGCCAAAAATTGAGGATGTTTCATTCGGGTTCTTCACTATGGTGGCAAGATCGTCTTCACTGCCTGCCAGCCCATCAATGTCGTCTGCAAAGCGTAGGTTGGTGATGTTACGACCTCTAATGCTGACTGTCCCACAATGGTTTTCTAGGGATTCGCTCATGATGTGCTCTACATAGATGTTAAAATGCGTTGGTGACAGGAGACAGT
Organism: Unio pictorum; assembly: GCA_030141615.1. NCBI lineage: Eukaryota > Metazoa > Mollusca > Bivalvia > Unionida > Unionidae > Unio > Unio pictorum. Next base: position 6,918,974 of record JARLTB010000207.1, read on the forward strand.
CTTGATGTACTCCAACTTTTGTCTTGAACTAGTCCCAAAGAGAAACTTGAGCAATTATTGCACTGGCAGGCTTCACATACAGCTGCTTGATGGTATTGGTCAACGTTTGACTCATGTTGTAATTCTTCATTGTGGCCCACATTGCCTCATGCAGCACTATGTCCAAAGCCTTTTCGAAATTTATGAACACATGATAGATGTCTTGTAGATGTTGCGAGTACTTTTCACACAGAATCCTAAGAACGAATATTTGTTCTGTTGTGCGTCTTCTACTCCGGAAATCTGCCTATTCTTCATCGAGTATTGCTTCTGCTTGTGGGTTAAATCTTTTCAGGATGATCATCATTACCTTACTACCTTAGCTGATCAAACATGGAGATTGCCTTTTGGGGGAGTGTTGTAATCAGTGACTGGTTCCACTGTGTTAGTTATTAGCATGTGTGCCAGATCTTGTTGCAGATTGTTGTTAGTAGCTCTATCACTGATACCCCACTATACCTGATAAGGTAAGCTGGGATGTTGTCTGTTGCCTTCCCATTTTTCAGTGCTCTTATTGCTGACTCCAACTCTTCTTTCAGAATGGGGAAAGCTTTACATTTCTGGGGTTTGGAAGTGCATACACCTATGGGTCTCCTGTGGACGTATGGTTGTAGAGTTCTTTACAATATTCAGTCCATCGTTCTGCAATGTCACTTGCTTCTGTCAGGCATTTTCCACTTTCGTCTTGAATGGTACTGACTCTAGGTTGCTTCTGTCTAGTGCGATCTTTCACAATATGGAATGCCTTTTTGCTGGTATTCTTTATCAGATTCTTCTGATAAAGAATTGTATTACATATCCTGACAAATATCGGATACACGATACACCTTACAAGGGTAAAATCAATGTCTTGAACTTAAATCCAAGCAAACATATTTTAAGGAAATGAAATTATTCAGGTAAGCCCAAAATTCTACCCTCAGGGTCAGATACCCAATACAAAATGAAATATAAATACAAAAAATGGTACATATTCGTATATTTCTCTAACATGTGTTGTGGCAAAATAAACTATAAATCTCCAACAGAAAATTCGACAATGTAATTTGTTGTGTTTTACGGCATTTACAAATGGTTGTAAAGACTGCCATGTAAATACATGCAAGGTACTATGTGGACACAAGATCTAAAGTATGGCTCATAAGTAAGGAAATTGCATCATTTTCAATGTTTCAGCGCAAGAATCACGTGGACAGTAAATTAGTATTTTGCTCTTAATTTCAGTGTATATAAAAAGTATATTTCAGAATTAGAATGTAAGACAGAATACCTCATTTAATTGTTTGTAAATACACACACACACACACACACACACACACACTGAATAAAATTATGTTCTTTCGCCATGTAAGACACAAGATAAATTAAGTATTGTGTATATAGCAACAACGCAGATTGAGGAACGATATAGCCAGTCATTGTTTATGTTGGAATCAAGGGAGATAAACTTTAAATGAAACCGTTTCGTTTCACATGATATTAATTGTGTTGACATACATCGATACGTTTATATAAATTATGTGGTACATACCTTTCGTTGGTAGGTTGACACTGAGGTACATAGTTTGTATAGTAAAACTGTCAGCTAAATCTAGTAAATTATATTGTTTTACCAACCTGTAACGCCATGCATAAGTTTAGGTATTATTAAAAATTGTCTAATATCACCGACATATTATTAGACATAATGTAAAGTATGGAAACATTCGTTCCGTCCGGTGGTCTGCTTTGAACAGACGACTTGTTATTGTTCAGAAACGTATGGATTGGTGAACCTATGTGCAGGATATTGATATCATCATTCCTTATACTCTTAAACATACATGAGAAAGATACGTGTAATTCAGTTGCCTGGTACGATGTTACCTTCTGAGACTATGTAGAGTGTTAAACAAAGGAATACATAATATAGTCCTGTCAGTGCCAGTGAAACGTGCACTTCAGGCTAAGCTCGCATAACTCTACATTATTGAACAAGCAACATATTTTATATCGAAAAGATGGTATAAATAGAACATTTTAACAATTGAAGAATGTCATTTCTAGCATCTGAAGATGACGGTATTATTAATGACCATTGTATTTTCTTGTCTAATTTACCAATATGATGAGAGCTTACATCCGGAGTCTAATAGCCTTATAAAGTAAGAATCCCTCAATGAAAGGTAATGCTTACAATTATATTAGGACTTATCTTCTCACCTTAACGTAAAACATAAACCACTTATTGATTTATTTTACAATCATTTTGCTTCTTTCAACAAGTAAAGAATCATCTTCCGGATTGTAATATGTAACAAAATGTTAACTTAATATAATATTTATCTAACTGGCTGTGTCATCAAAATGTGGGTAGAGATCCAGATTAAATAACAATTTCATTCAGTTTGTATTTATCAGTATTTTAATCTTTAGTTTCGCGTTTCTGCTAGTGTTTAAAATAATGTATGCAATTCTTGCACAAATACGAGGAAATTAAATCGGTAACATTTTTTATTTTAATTTTTATCTGCGATGACACATGATTTTGTGATCGGTGCCGTAATCCGATTATTCGCATTTGAATCTCCCTAGAGTACCTACTATAAATCTTTGATGTGTATGATATTTATTCGTATTTAAACGCAGCTTACAAACAGGAAGACAAAGTCGTAACACCACCGCCGATAGCTAACCTGAAGTATTTACACATTTGCAAAATCTATAACTTTCATGTCAATTCTATTTTGGGATCAGAACAGCAGAATTTTACCAAATTAATCCAAGGTGTGGCGATCTTAGAGAAACGATGTTATCCATAAGGAGAATAAAACCAAAGTTGCTTTGATCTTCACTCTAAAAACCAATTCTAATTCGTCAATATTTTATTGAGATTTTATATGTTTGGAAAACATTCGTCGTCTGAAAGAAGACAAAATTAATGAATCGTGTATAGTCAACAATAATGGTTCAAAACTACTGCAAATTTCGAAAGAATCTAAAATACCATTCTTTTATTAACTCATCCAGTGAATTTAGTTTTGATCCCAGGATATCGTAAAGATTATTTATATTTCTGTCTGTGCACATATTGACAATTCTGTATATTCACGTACCATATATTGCATGACTGCTGAAGTATGAACAAGTAATGATAAATGTGTGTGTGTGTGTGTGTGTGTGTGTGTGTGTGTGTTTTAGATTTGTAAGGTAGATTAAAACAAATTTAAATCATATTGATACGATGCCTACAGTGAGTTTATAGTGATCTATAGCAATGGGGCATCATTCAGCTTACCTTAATGTTGAGCGCCAAGCGCGGTACCAATGTTATAAGGTTTTGGTATGACTTGGCCGGGGTTCGAACTCGCGACCTACTGCTTCTGAAGAGAAAGCGTTAAACATTTAAGCCACCAGAGCAGTCGGTAGAGATTTGATTTCTTTATCTATCATCGATTGCATTTGTTGGTTTGGGAGTAGGGTGAATTTAATTTTAATAGGAGCATACGAACATTATCCTGGTGATGGTATGGAGGTGGAAAGATAATGATTATAGCATACTGTTTGGAATAACGATCCATTTTAGTTTTATACATGCACAATCAGAGTTGTATATCCATGTATCTCTCTGTATATGTTTCCAGTGTCAACTCATCCATGAATGATCTCCATGGATTAGGTACACCTATTTTGGGACTGGTACCTAAGTTCATCATTGGAGTTTTGATTCCTATAGCCACAAAGTTATTTTCCCATATTGGGCATATTAAATTACCCTTCACTAACAGTGCTTGTGCGAAAGCAAATGAATCTCCCAGGTGTTGTTTACTACGCATTTGAGTACTGTATACTCACTCTGTAGTTTGTATTTAAGTCTGCTTCGAAAACAACCCAATACGTTTGTCTCCGATATGAATATTGATATATCTTGTACTAGTTGGGTTATAGAGCTAGTAAGCAGAGGAAATTTAAGGGAGCGGTAACGTGTGATATTGATATTTTCAGTATCATATATTGGGAATAATGGTAGTATATTGCAATCTAACTAATGTCATATACATGATTTGTTTTTTGTATTGGGACACGTCAGGTCAACGCACATCGAGGTGCATACCTGGCAGGCATTATTGTCATATATGTAATTATGTAATGAGCTAGTTGAGAGACAATGGTCATTCACATGCATCACAACTCCGAAATAAACACAGACAATAGTGAAGCTGCTATTAATTTTCCAAGGGGCAGTGTTCTGATTTTTCCTTTTAAAAAGGTATATATTAGAAGGCAGTAAAGCAAAAGATATACCAAAGACATATAGCATGTCTTGTTGTATTAACCGTTAAAATTAGGCAACTTCCATCAGTGTATATTAATACATACCATACGGTGATTACTTTCTAAAACAAATGTTATAAATAAACCGAGCAAACAAGCAAAGGATGTCATTTTCATTGTCCCATCACGATGATATAATTCAATGTTTACTATTGAACACTTAGCATCTGGAGTCTTGTTTCACCATCTCAGGAAGCGAAATATATACAATTTCAGTCATACTTCCGTTCTTACCATCAAATCCATGTAGAATC